>JARIHO010000022.1:0-1428492 GCA_029282495.1 Mycena albidolilacea
ATTTCGTCAACCGGGGACGGTTGATATTTCTAGTGAGGGGGAGAGGGCTGACGCGAGAACATTGCTAGTATGACATTAGTCGAGATCCACGAAGCTAGTACGAATTCCACAAGCCTAGGATGACATTTGTCAAGAAACTTAGGTCAGACAAGAGAATTTTGCGAAATTTCGGAGCTAGCGTCGGTTGCAGAAGGCTAGATTGACGCGTACATCAAAAGCGCGGTCCTAGTTTGGAAGATTAAAGTACAGCCGTATTGATGATAGAAGCCTAGGCATCAGTCAAGCGCGTGTGACCAAAGATCTTAGGGATTGTCGGTCTGTCAGCTAGCTAGACAAATCTAGGGTTTCAAACGATCGAGAACGCGCTAGGATCTTCAGAAGAACAGGATTATCCATCTAGCAGCCAAAAGAAGATAGATTTGATGGAACTAGCACACATGGGCGTGTACGACTACGAGCTAGGGATTGCTAAAACGTGATGGCAGGTGAAACAATATTGTTTCATGTGATGAAGACCCAATAATAGACCTAGCTCTATTCCTAGGAAGAAAGCAACGTTGAATTAGGAAGTCTAGATACAACTAGGACAATCAACGAGTACTACTAGTGAGAAACTTAGTATCGTTGAGGCAATAATTGTCCTAGTGATCGGATCACGCATGACTAATGTTGATGACACATGCCTAGGAGAAAAACTCACTAAGTCGAACTTCGAGTTCACTTAAAGAGTAGTCGCTATGAATCACACAATGCAAATCCAAGAAAGTTTGGTGTTCATTCTAGCTACTACAAGGTAGTCTAGGAACACAGACGATGGCTAGCAAGTATATAAAAAGTACAAGGGCACTTTGGCCCGACGCGCAGTAGTAGTTGTTCGAGAAAATCTGGGCACGAAGCCCGCACAGTACACGAATACGAAACCGTCATCCCGACGCAGCGTGCGACCCCTCCCCACCAACGACACCTTCCATAGGCTGGACGCCTCCCGGCACTCGCTTGTGAGCTGGAGTCAGCGTGAAGAACTGGCGGATGGTGGGCTGACGTGATACAACGGGGGTGTGAGGCGCCACTGGGTTGCCAGAAGGCAAGCCGTCCGGTGACGGAGGCGGCGAGTTGGATGCCACCGACATCGTCGCGATAGGCGGCTGCTCGAAGCGGACGTGCGAAGTACCCTGCACAGAAGAGGTCCCGGGTTCCGGCTTTGGAACCAAGGACTCGTTGTCTGGTGAGGGGACGCGGTCGATGTCGGAGAGCGAAGCGCCAGTAGCGTTGGCGAAGATGTGGGACGACAGGTGTTCGGACCCGCGGAGAGCAGACACCTGGGAAGGGCGCGCGGTGGAGTCGCGGTTGTGACGGGCGTAGTAAGTGAGCCCGTTCGAGTCTGGACCAGAGGTGGTCACAGCCCGTTCGTGGCGATACGCAGCCTCCAAAGCCTTCCTAGAGGACGCCTCCGCGGCGCGGTCAGACAACGCACGCAGCATCTGAATGTCCTCGGGGTCCTCGAACATCTGTTCGAGGTGCGACAAGGGCAAGACAGAAGACTGGTGGTTGAACAACACCACAACCTCGGTGCAGAGGCGGTCGAAGTTGTGGGCGGCGCGCGCGAGCATGGCGTATTGCTGCACCATGTCCCGCCGAGCTTGCGCTGCGGACATGACGACCGAAGCAAGCGCTAGAAAGAGATATTAGATAGCTGGAAGTTAGTGAGGTGGGAGACGTACCACCACCGCTCAAGTCCATGAGCGGGCGCAAGGACTCCAGAATTTGATGAAAGCCCTCGGGGGAGCGAGTAAACGTACAGACTTGGCCGCCTCTGGCGCAGTAGTCGCAGGCGGAGTTGAGACTGTTGCGTTCGCAAGTGCGACCACGAGCCGCGCAAGTACCACAGGCGATGGTATTTTCGTCGGGCAAAGAGCCGTCGGTGAGCTCAGCCACGGCGTCGTGGGGGACCACCTCGAGATGAGTAGCAGGGTCTAGTGTTGGCGAAGTCAGCGCTAGGAGAAGCTAGAAGTAGAGGGTGTACGCACCAATTTCACGCTCTCCAGCGGGAGGGAGAGCAGCTGCATGCGCTTTCGCGGCCTTGCGGGAAGAAGTGGTGTCGGGGTCCCGACCACGCTATAAAGAAGCGATAAGCTAAAAAAACAAGCAGACGTAGGAGCAGAACAAGACGTACCTTGGGGGGTTTCTGCTCGGGTCGCTCGGTCTCCACCGAAGGGGGTCGACCTTGCGTATGAATCTCCACTTGGGGGCATTTGCGGCCGGCCTTGCTGGAAGCCTCGGGCAGGCGCTCGTCGTCAAACAGGTGATTCACCTCGGAAGAAAGTGGGCAGCCGTGGACGAAGGGGTACCGCAATAGGCAGGCTTGGGCACGGGACGGTTCTGCGCCGTGGGCGTCGCGGGAGTCTTGACGCTGGCGGCACCCTCCTTCTTGACATGGATAGTACCCCCAGGTTTGGACGTGGAAGCACTGACGGACTTGGAGGAGCCCTCAGCCTTCGTCGTAGACGAAGGGGCTGGTTGGGTCTTGTGCGTAAGACGAGCGGAAGAGCCAGGGCGAAGTACACCCAACTCAGAACCCGACTCGTCCCCCGCGGCTTCCTCCGCATCCGCCACCTTCCTGTCCGCCTCCTCCTCGTCGTCGGAATCGGGCAGCGAGTAGACCGTCGGTACGGGCACGACGTGTGGAATTTGGAAATCCGAATTAAACGCGGTCGCATTGGCGCCGTAGGTAGAACGCTGTACAAAGGGCTCAGCAATCCGAACGTATGGGCGAGAACTTTTATACGCACCACTAAAGCACGGTGTTCGCCAGTTGGGCGGACCCAGAGCAGCGGGGTGCAGTAAAATTCGTCGATAGGGTAAGGATTGTCCTCGGTAGGCTCGATGGAAGGGTCGATCGAAAAAGCGCTTGGAAAACATTGGGACAGAGGAGTCGCGGCGGCGACGACCGACCACAAAAACATTTCGATTTCCGCGGTGGTATCGGGAAACCGGTCGCGAAAGTCACGCTGCAATCTAAGTCAGAAGTAGAAAAGAGCAAAGAAGAGGCACGCACGAAATAGGGCGCAGCCTCGCGAGCGATGGCCATGATCATACGGTCCTCCATCTGGGCGACTTCGGTGGCGTCGAACAGGCGGCAGAATTGTCGACATTCGTGGTTGTCGAAGTGTAGCCAGGTGAGAGCTCCGGGCTCGGTGGAGAGCATATTGCGCCCGGGAACGAGGCATTTTGGGAGAGCATCCTCCGCCGCCGTAGAAGTAGGGCTGGACGCCTTCTTTTTGAGACGATTTTTGCCTTTAGTCATGGGGCTGGATGCGAGGTCGCGAGCGGAAGAGCGTTGGGTGCCGGAGCTACGAGTGCGCGGTGGCATGCGCGGTGGGAAGAGTTAAGACGCCAAGTGGCGAGTCGAAGACGCGGGCAGACGAAAGCTGAAGACAAGCGATGAGTGGGAAAATGAAAATTTTCACCGCGACTTAACGCCCGGTTTTCCCCGAGTCATGAAACGCACGGCAGGCGGCGGCTTGAGCTGCGGACGGCGAACTCGAGGTCCTAGAATAAAGGCAGAACATTAGTAGTGGAAGTCTCCTAAAAAGAAGCACGGACACGGACTAAGCCTTATATGGAAATAGTAAACCTTAATTAGAGTTGGCACGGCCTCGGACTCTAAGGAAAGAGACGAGCAACCCTAGGAATGTTGAGCAGAGTCCTAGGCGAGCTAGGAACGGGTCGGAGTGAAGTACGAGACAGGGGCAGTATGAGACGACACTACTAGTGACGTCTCCTGTACCGGTTATTACTAGAACAATGATCGGCGTTCATTATTGCAGATCTGTGGGTCCTAGGATGTCAAAATTAGGATCTAGATCAGATGTGCGTTTGGGGATTTGAGCTAGCTAGGACACGAGACATAACTCGAGAGACTAGAATGGGTCCTAGGGGGTTGGATCATTGAATGGCGTCAAATAAAATGGGCACAAAAATATTTATAACGTTCTGGCGGAGATATCATCCGAAGGACCACTAGACATTGCAAAGTGAATGGCACTGCGCAACGACCGGGGACGGTCGAGATTTAGTGAAGGGGAGATGAAACGGCGTAACATAAATGCGCGGCATCTAGGGCTAATTTTGCGATTTCCTATGACCAGTATTTATACAACGGGAAGCAACTAGCACTTCTGTTGTTACTAGCAGACCAGCTAGTACGCAGACCACTTGTTAGGTGATATAAAGGAGAGTCAGAGCGAGCCCTAACTGCTGACTGTAGCACGAGGCTGCGCTAGGGTGACGCGCTAGCAGCTAGCTGAGTGTACAAACAACCAGGGATTAAACCACTGCCTATACATTCATGAGACATGACCTAGGAGACTCTAGTAGTCCAGAGACGAATTGGAACGGAGCTAGCGAGGGTCTAGCAGACGGATATCTACGATAGACGTACAGCTAGGGAACTACGCCTTGAGCTAGGAAGCTCGGCGCGGTAACCGGTAGTACTATCTAATCTCTAGCTAAGCAACTAGGCGGCGCTAGGCGGAATAACCCTACTAGCGCTCGGCTAGGGCTTTGACAAAGACATACCACGACATACGAGATGCGGCAGCGCGCGGCTAGTGCCCGATCTGGGCAGCTAGGGCGAAGGGGAATAGCCAGTCGGCTATTGGAACGGAGCTAGGGACGATCGCACAGCCTGTACCGATGACCGGAGGGTGGATCGACGTTCTGACCAACGAACTATGACCATTTGATGTCGGTCGCAACACTGCGTCGCCTAGATGTAATAGATCGACGCTCTGACAGAGTAGAGATGACCTAGATCACCGGCTACATCGCCGGTTGGTCCAGAAGGGGTACTCGGCATAGACAGAGGGCTGAGGATCCATTGATATACCCACGGTTGAACACTAGCCGGTCAGCGAGGCTGACCTGGCATATACCAAACCAGTCCCAAAACCAAACGGCAGTCGTCTCATTGGCTGACCGTATTTCTTATCATCTAATATTGCTTATTGTATTAGTCAGCTCGCTTTCACATGTAACTCACACCTAGTAGTATAAAAGGGAGCGCAGGACAGACTAGGGTCTAAGAACATTACGCCCCAGACTTTGGACGAAGCTGGTGCTAGTGGACTCAGGCTGCTAGTGGAGGTTGATACCGAACTTCACTTGTAGTAGTCTTTATATTGGAATCAGCAACTGTGGACTCTGGAAACATCGAGTGACTAAGTTGAGGATTTCGTGTTGTTGGTCCTAGACCTCCACATATAAAATAAGGGTGTTCTCTTCGAGACCCAGCTGCAGTTTGCGCTAGTGACTTTGCCTTCACCCCGACACGACGGAAGCTCTGTCGTAGTGTGTTGGATCGCTTGCTAGGTGGATTGTGTGTTGACTTGAGCCCACTGAGAAGAAGACGGACTAGGTGCCCCCACCTCTAGTTTGGCTATAACTTGTCAGTTACTTCGCCTTCACCCCGATATAGACGGAAGCTCTGTCGTAGTGTGTTGGGTCGCTAGCTGGACGCTTGTAGTGAGCTAGTGCCGATAAAAGCGGAAAGGTTCCTGTTCTTGGTTAAGGAATAGGTCGGCGGTCAAGGAGAGTCTTGCCGTTTGAGGATTGAAGTCCATTTGTTGTTAGCCTCAGTAGTCTTTGGGGCTGCCCTTAGCGAGGATTTTCACAAACCTACATACTCTGCCCTGGTGTTCTCGACCTAGCGGTCCAGCCATCTTGTATCCACCCCATATAAACACACCCCCGGACCATCCCTAGGTTCCTAGCAGTGTTGTTGTTGGCGGTTGCATATTGCTAGTACGTTGTAGAGTGTGTTGTTGGAAGCCTATAAATCGAACTTGTGTTTGTTCAAACCTGCTGGTCGCATACTACGGCCCGGACCCGAACTCACAAAGAGAAGCACTTAGATCTTTGGAGGTAGATTGGTTGTGGTTGGTTGTTTTGGGTGTTTGTTCGCAATACCTATCAATTAGCTATTCCTAGTCATATAAGAAGTGCACCGTTTCATCTGGAGCCCACCGCGAGGGTCCAGTTTGATTCAAACGCATAGTTTGGAAACACTAGGCCAAATACAAGTCGCTTTAACAAAGCACTGTGTAATAGGTAACAGTTGAGCACGTACTCCTGTGACCTGATCTGTCGAACGTTCAAAGACAAACCAGATCGAATCTGAACGGGTTGAATAAACCTGGTCAACGAAGTCTTCTAGAGCAGTACCATCTCTGGAAGCACGACCCAACTGTAACGATGGCGGAAAGATCAGCTAGAGGGCTTATACCCGAACCTGTCTCTTGGCCCAAGCGTACAACAGATCGGTCGCGTACAACTAGAAATTCTAGCAAAAACAACGAGCTAGCTATTTCTACATCGGGAGCTCAGATCTCTGACGAGCAACCAAACCAAGGAAACGAAGACTCGTTGCCGTTCCGCAGCGGATTTTTGTCACCCTTGTCATCTCCAGAAGGAAACCTGGATCAGACGGGCAATAGCGCTTCGAACTCCCTCCGTCGCGTATACCACCTGAGTCTGCATTTGCATCTGCGTCTGCGTAGTCGCGCCCTCCGTAATATCTACGAGGACCGGAACGGGGACGGCGGTCGCGCGTTGGCGGCTGGCACTGAGTTTCTGCGCCGCCTGGAAATTGCGCACCGACGCGTCAAGGTCGGAGACGAATTTCTTGGCCGCGGGGGTCTGTCAATCAATTTGAAACCCCGGTTAGAATTGAGTGGAACGCATTTTGGAAAGGAAGGAAACTCATCGTCACAGCTTACATGTGGAGTCTGCGCTGCGAGAGTCCGCATATCCTCCGACGCCCGGTGCACAAGTGCGCGCGTGGCGTCCGTTAGGTCGCGCCTGTGAGCAGATAGGAAATTAAACGATGAGATGAGGTGTTGAGAAGTGAAAATCACTCACAGACGCGTGCGAAGAGACGACGAGTCGCGCGGTGCCCCAATCTCTCCGTGAGCGAGTGAATTCCCTGTACATTGGCGTTTATCTTGAATATTTGCAGAGAAAGGGAGGATTCGGTCTGAGAGCGTGAAGAGACGGGCACTTTCGGAGTTGCGATGTCTTGGAAGCTCATTGTGGTAATGAGGAAGGGGGAGGAGTATGTGGAGGAGCTTGAATGGCACTGAGGCGCTCGCCGGGAGTATATATGAGTCGCTGCGCGGGAGCGCCCGCGGCCAGCGCAGTCGACGGCAAGTGATGTCGAACTGCGATCTGATGTGACTATGTGATGTGACAGTCGTCTTTGCGCTGCCACGTCGGCCGCTTTCAATCCATTTGCTTTGCTCGTTCAACCTCTTCACGGTTGAAAACAGATCCAATCCTCCTGACTCTCCAAGTCCGTGAAATTCTAGCGTCTTGTACCCAATTTTCGGGTTCCTGTGCTTTCCTCAGACAAGTTCTTCGCCGAATTTTCGTTGGGTCTCGGTGCTGCTGCAGAAACTCTTCTCAAGTTTTGGTCCCCGTCCCAAGCCCTTGGAGGTCTTTGTGTTTCCCGACTGGCTTCATAGGATGGACAATCTGAGCCTATCTGAGCGCGGTGGCTTTTCCAAGACGCTCGGCAACACTTTGCCGCGCCGCTGGGCACTTCGGGATCTGCTGTGGCTGTCTTCTCGGGCTCTGAGAAGCCAGTCACCAGTGACCCGCTGACATCGTTACTGCCTACAGACTTGAATTAAAGCGTGGTAAAAGATGTCCATAAGGCGGCTATATCACCGTCGCCAAGCCCTACCTTTCTCCGGTCTTGCTTCCGAGGCACATATAAACAACAAGACCCGGATCCCCGTCGCCACCGTCCCATCCCATGCCACACTCCTCACCCTCCGCAGACGCCCACAGCAACCTCGCATGGCTCGCGCGCGAATTCCTCATCACCGTCGCCCTCTCCTTCCTCTGCCTCCTCGCCATCATCCAGACCGTCCAATACAACGCCACGCTCCTCGTCGTCGAGACTCCGCCGTGCACGGAGAAATCATTGTCGTGCACGCCCTGCGCCCGCATATCGCTGCACCTCGCCGCGCTGTCCCCGCTCGACGTCCTGAAGGTCACGACCATCTGCGCGGCACTGGTGTTCGTCGGCATGGAGGCCGCCGCGCGCGTACTCCTGCGCATGGGGTGGTCGCCCGCTTCCTCCCCGAGGGTGGGGGACGCGGAGGCTTGCGTTATCGAAGCGCGGGGCGAGGTGTGGACGGATAGGAAGGTTGACCCAATACCTCGGCTGGGCGTGATTTCATTATCGGTACGTAGCGTTAGTCGCCCCTTCCTTCCCGCAGACCGACATTGCCAAATCCATTCAAGTCAGGACGTTAGCTTCAGAAGCATAATTCATTTCATTTCTCGCGATTGTATTTCTATCTTGGGCTCGGGGACGAGATTGTCGTGTAATCCGGAAGTGCTTACTTAGTACGCCTGATGGCGCGTAGTGGACCTGTCGACCGCACCTCGCGGTTACGATATTACACTGGAATAGTACGTTGTTAACCTTACTGGCTGTCATCTATCATTCTTCGTCCCCGACTCGTGCATCCGTCTCAGCTCGTGTGTGCAATCGCCGCATCAAGGGTCGAACAGCCAAAAGTGACGCTGATGCAGAAGCTCGGATCACCTGGTTACTCAACGCTTCGCTCCAACTGATATACATATCCGACGCCTTCGGGGTACGAGTATGAAGACTCGCGAGATTCAACACCTTCTCGCCGTTTTGGGATTACGCTCGCTGGTTTTGAGTTTTCAACGTTCAATACTTAGGTCTGAACTTTTTTTTCGGACGCGATGGCCGGAATGTTACTATCATTCCTCTCTTGTCCGCCAAACGTCCTTTTTGCGTCCCGTCGATTCTGAATCTGTCCTTCACGTTCTGTCTATGGGGGATCCGCCCCCGAACGGGCCCTTACTCCGATCAATAACGACGTCGAGCAAGTCCAGCTCCGAATCCTCTCCTGCAGCTGAAACCGCCTCATTGTGCTGGGGTAAGTAACTCCCGCCTGGTTTCGTCCGTACACTCATTTTTTGAGATCTGGGATCATGTCTTTACCGTTCCCGGGATTGTCGGCACGAGACCAGGATTGGGAGTTACAAATTCGGTGGTCGGATGCAGAACATCGACGTGGCCGACGAGCTCAGAAGGCAGCGAGACGGAGAGAGTGCGTATGATCGTATCGTTCAGTTTGTTTGCTTGGGAGACGGGAGAGTAATCGACCACCACTCGCCGTTGGGTGAGATGGCGGCGGTCTTGAGACTGTTCGCGGATGCGAAGCCAGTAAAGGCCGACACGGTTTCAGGGGAAGGCTGGACGAAAGCCTTGACCTTGCACAGAGACTAAGGTGAGCCGAGCACCATGCAAAAGAAACGATACCTCATCCTTCGATAGCCACTGGCGGAACTTGTGACTCCCGGGCGTGGCCACAGATGTCAGCTTTGTTTCCAGACCGACTAGATGGTTGAGAGCGAGACCAACGCGGAGCGTCAGCACCTCATTGGTGGGCACTGCACCCTTACTGACAAATCTGCTGGGAACCACTGCACGGTGCTCATGGAGAACCAAAATTCCGGTAGATGCGACAACGATGGCGAAGAGAGAAGCTAAGAGTTTGAAAAGGCCCATTGACGCAGACTAGAGGAAAGGGACGAGATAGCGGCCATGGCGGCATTGACTATTATATAAACCAAATACGAGAAAGTTAAGAAGCATTAACGCTTGTCATTGTGTTAACCGATCGCCTGGCTATTTTATTGTTGGAGAGTGTTGTAGGGTTTGAAAAGTTGGTGCTGAAAAGAAAACTGCGGCAGGTCTTGCTTTGTCTCGAAATTTCCAGCACGGTTGGAAGTCGGAGTGAAGTGGTTGAATCGAAGAGAACCAGGAACTCACCGAAAAACATACTTCGTTGTTTTATCAGAATTCCACTCAGACTCCGTGCATCTTCGCTCGTGGCTACTCGCAATCGACCCGCACTAAACAAGTACAAGACAATAATTGAAAGCACACCACTTCGAAACAACAGCCATCGTTGGACGTCGTTGGTCCCCAAGCACATCGGTTAAGTAGTCGGATACAGATGATTCCAGATCCCCATTATGTAGGCGCTTCCCGAGTATTGCGCGATATCAGTATGTATGCCCGACGGGCGGCGACGGCAAAGACGACAGAGACGGAATGCTGCAAATATGAAATCCCACTTCCAGTGTTTCACTAGATTAAACAATTGGTTCCGGGATGTCGCAAAAATCTCAAACTGAATACAACGGATCACAGTCACTCGTAACCCATTGTAAGCCGATAATCCTGGACGTGGCTTACAACATTTAGGTCTAGTTGATATATGTACTTGTAAGCCACAGCATGGCTTACAATGGCTTATGACTGCTTCTATGCTGTTGAGAAGCACCAAGGCCCATACAGTGTCAAGATGGCTTCAATGTACTAACATGCTTATGATGGCTTATAATTCATTCGCCACGCAGCAAGAAAAAAAGATGAACAGGCTTAAGCCGTTATTCGCTGAGCAAATCTCCTATCTCCTATTCCAAACTCTCAAGTAAATTCAAGTTCACACAATATAAGTAAGGCAGTAACAGTTTTAAGTAAATTGACTTTTACACAATGAAACACATTATAATAGATCTGATTGTCATCACATACATACACACATGGAAAAATTTGAGAGCTCATGGCTCCACGGTTATGAATATTCGCAAAATTGGGGGTTGAATGGTGTTGAATCAATAAATTGGTGATTCTTCTGGTGGGACATTTGCAGGTGATTAATATTTGGTGTTCAGGCTACCACAGTGCATGATTGACCAGTTCAGGTGCTGAGCCTCATCAGTGATTTTGAGCACACATAATCCCTCACAAGTTGGTATGTGCCTTATGCTCCATATGACGGCTTGAGAGGGCTTACAACTTTTTCCGCCAGAAGGTTATGATCCATGGTGATCCACTACAAGCCGGTAATCATCCTCAAGCCGTTGCAACCCAAACAGGATTTTTCCGACAGACGAGAATCAGAGTCCGTCGAAGGGGAGAAATTGTTACCTGTCACGGTGGTTCATGTTACTATTGTTACTATTGTGAACACCGCCTATATCAAATACATTACTGAAGTAGTAAACTACCCGGCGGGCCATAGGTACAATTGTAAAACAGAAACGCAGAATGAATAGAAACAAAACGGAAAATAAATAGAAACGGAGTGCGCCGATGATGAGCCGGCAATTTGTCCAGTGGTGAAATCAGCGAAAACGGGCTGATTTTGCGATTTTCTGAATATTCGCAGGAGTAGGTTGAAACGCCGAGGAGTTCACGGACACGTGGTTGATGGGAACAGTGCGCACTGGTCTGTGGCATGTCGAGAAGGAGATGTGTTGGAAGGAAACGGGAACACGTTTCATCTGAACAATGGTTTCTATGTGAACAGTAGCTGTTTGTGATTGGCTGTGTGGTCCACAGTGTAGATATAAAAGCTCAATGTAAACTCGATAAAAAGGAGAAAATATACCCCACCTTTCACCCCTCTCAGTTCAGTTTTCTCTGGTTTTGTTTTAGTGGACACATCAAAAAGTCAAGCCCCGGCTCCAGCACCCTGCCCAATTATGGATCGTCGCGCGCCTTACACGGCCCGACCCGTGGCAGGAATGTCCTGGTTCTTGCTGGCAAGACTAGCAGTCCTGCTGCAGGGTCTTTTGCCCTGTTTTGGTTTCTTGGATGGTTCTCATTGGATGGTATGGATAGGGATTTGGCTGGATTTGGGTTTGGGTTGGACATGTTGGTGTGGTGGATTCAGAAGAGATGTTGGAAGGAGAATCAATGGAGGAGGTTTGAAGGGTTGCACAACACACTTGGCGGCACGCTGGCCATGCCGCATTACCATCAATATTTTATTCGAGCTCTTATGCACCAGCATTCAACGTTGATCACCTGGATTGCAGCATGCGTATACTTCGCATGGAGCCCCGACCTCGCGTGCATTGGATTTTTGGTTGTATGTGGTGTTGTTGGTTGGATTACCATCTTCACCCATGCTCCGTATCACCACGCTTCACCAAAATAGCTAGTACCACGTGATTGTGCGATCATCCATCGAAATCGACGAGGGCGCGGCGGGAGGGGGTGCGAGCTTCAGAGGGGCATGAAGCCGGGTCAAAAACAGCAATAATATCTCGTGGAGGGTGTGAGAGCAATTAGCGGCTGCCCGGGCGCGACAGAGGCTGGATGCGCGCTGGATGTCATGGATGTCGTGAGCGATGGAGGTGAGAGCGGTGAATGGGATGAGGGTGGTGGAGTCAAGAAAGAGTAGGAGGCATGCGTTAAGCTGCTGTAGGCGTTTTTCGATGGAATCAAGCCGTTTTGACAGCGCGATATGGGCCCGAATGGATCTGCTGCCAATGCGGTAACAGGCGCAGGCAGCACGGGATGTGAGCGTGGGCCGCTGTGATTGTATGGCGTGTAATCTGCGAGCGCGGGCGACGCGGGGATCAAAGCGCAGATGGGATGGGCATGGGGGTGATGGGTTTTCGTCCGTAATCATTATATGGGGGTGCCGAAACCTCATCTACGGCGGCAGACGGTCCTGGGCAGATGGCCTATGGCGGCGACCGAGTGCCCGATGCTCAATGCGACCGGAATGACAACAATCCACCGAGGGTGATGGTGGTAGTGGTTGTTGTTGTTGTTGTTACAAACATGCATACATTATTTGATACTTACTTGTTTGTCATCAATATAGAGTATCTGTCACAGAGACTATGCATATGTGATCTCTACGTCGATCAAATTTTGGTCTAATGAATACCGAAAAACAACCTTTGCATCACCAAGTTTATCAATAGAGACCTTGCGCAAAAGCCGCATGAGCCGCATGCGGCTTTTGGGCATTGCGCGAAGCTGCGTGCAGAAATCAAATTTGATGTTACTGAGAAACCGTGTCAATCGAAGGGTAGTTGGGTCCAAGGACAAGTGCTGGTGGGTGAAGAAATCTCATTTCTGCCTCAGCTGCTATGCGCAAGACGCGAAAAGTGTGGGAAGTCTCAGTGCAGCTGGAGTGATGGCTGGAAAAATGGCTCCCCCAGGTTGCGCATCGACCAGATACCCATTTGGATGAATGCAATACAGCGTCGCAGATACCTGAGAGGGCATTGAACTCACACAAACATCGATGGAACCCAGCAAAAACCTTGTAATTTTGCGCAATGCCCAAAAGCCGTATGCGGTTCGTGCGTCTTTTGCGCAAGGTCTCTAATGTGGAATCCCTGAGGCAAATCCTCCGGCTTCTAGTGAGGTGGCCATAGTCTCCCCTGGGCAGACACTTCAACAAAATTTGAGCCTTAGCTGGGTCGTGTGTAAGTGCCTTGCAAGTCCCTCAGCCTTGTGATGATAACAGTCACTTAAAATATCTGCCAGGCTGTCAATCTTCCCCCGCAAGATTCGACCATGGGTGCGAACAGGACTCATACAACAAATGTGACAGATGCTTATCACACTGAATCATTTAAATGTGCTGTCAAGGTCCTTCGTCACAAAATAACTGACCACATATATACCGGGCTGAAATGTGGGATATTGAACCCGCTCGCACATTAGAAATGCCTAGTTTGTCTGACACGGTTGAAAAGATCCCGAACTATACTGCAGTGGCCGCAAATGCACTCCAGGATACAGCTCCAGACAATCAAAGTCCACCAATTTGATCAACCATTTATATGACATCCGATACCTATCGGAATCGAAAGGAAACAATGAGAGCAGGTTCCCAGAATTTTTTCACCAAATTTCGTCGAGCGGTTGGTGAGATAGTCGCTGTTTTTCATCAGGGGACCGCAAAATTTTGGCCGGACCCCTAAAATTGCATGTAAAATCACGAAAATATTCATTTGAGCTCTTTTCATCCATCTAAGTTTGATTCTGGTCTAAAGAACCATATTCAATGAACGGTCATGCGCAGAAAACCCTGGGAAAGTACAGTGTTACCATGACAAAAGTCACATTTTGTGGTGTCATTCCAACTTACAACTGCTGTTGCTGCATCTCAGAAACCTTGAATAAGCTCTGGAGTAGAGGCAGAAGCTTGGAGCAACATTCCTGTTGACTTAGGAATGCCTTTCAGAGCTGTCAGACTCCTCAGAACACCCACAGAGGTACCCACAATTTTGTTGAGATGGCCAAAAATTTTGGCCGGACCCATTTTCTCGTGAAAAAAATCAGGAAAAATCGGGTTTATGCATATTCAGGGGTTCTGAATCTGATTCTGAAATCAGCTAAGTCCATAAAATAGTATTTGGGCTCCCAGAAAATTTGTGGACTTTGATTGTCCGGAGCTGTATTGCAGAAGCCACTCAGATACCCTTTTTAGAGAGGATCTGTGGTCTTACTTTGACAATTATTCCTATGGTGCAGGTACGAAGCATTTGTGTACTAAATTAGTTAAACTAATTTAATTGCAATCTAGAACACCAAATCTCAAAAGGATCAATGCTTCCGAATTGTCGAGGGCATTCATCATCTGCTCTGTGTACTCATGGACCTCTCCATGAATTCGAAGGATCTCCAATCACCCATGATGCTCGACTACATAGCTCAGTTTGCCTTGTAGGTCCAAGGTGTTTCATTTGTTTCCAATTGATTCCATCTGGCACCAGGACTCTTCAAAAGATTGATTCATGTTTGAGAGCACAACAACAGTTGGGAACCATTAAGCGACTGTTCAAGCAAAGTGAACTCATCACACAACTGGATAGTTGTGAAATCGAGTTGAAAGCTGCACTGAGCAATTTTACAGTTAGTTTGCACGGATTTATTGATGCCCAAGGCTAACCTTACCTTTCAAAGATGAAACACGGAATCACACTCGCTTCTGCACTTCTCGAATTTAGTACTGACGCCGAGATGCAGCATCAAGAGCTTCTCGAACTGCTTTCATCCCAAATTGGCTCATTTGACAATGTGTCATCAGTGAGCATGTCCGCTATGTTTTCGGGGTAGATTTGATGTAAAATTTCAGATTGGCCGAAGTTCGTTGAATGCAAGGTAGTGTTTCGTTTTTCCGACGAGCAAGGGAGTAATGATTTCTTGTTCAATCCAGCTCTGGTTGACAAATATCCCAGTCGCCACTTCATTCCCTACGACTCTGCTCACACAAATGAGTCTCTGGTTGCAACAATTGGTGCAGGCCTTGGCCTGGAGGCCACATGTGCCACAGCAAAACACATTGTCCACCATTTCAAAATTTGGCTGCTGGACCACCTTGCCTGGTGATTTTGGACAATCGAGTCTCCATGGGAACCAGTGGACAGTCAGGCAAAAGTTGAAGAGTTTCTTTCACTCCTGACAGATGTTCTGCATCTGGCACTCCTTGTATAACCTGTTCTCATTTCTGATATCTCTGCTGACCATTCTTTTGTAGATCACAATGCGTGGTGCTGAGAGGCCCGGCAAAGTTCGATGGACACATCCATTCCTGCACCCCTTAGTGCCATTAACCCAAGTTGCCGCTCATCAGACATTTATTGAAATTGCTGATGGCATCCACAATAAATCGGAAGTAGACCGGCTGCTGGGTATTACAGACAACATTCCTCTTGCAGTTCAGCTCATTGCTACAATTGCTGGCTCAGAGGGATGTGAACTTACACTTGAGCGCTGGAACGTCGAAAGAACTTCTATGCTATCTGATGGGACCAGTAAATACTCAAACCTGAAGATTTCTATCCAGCTATCCCTTTCAAGCCCTCGCATGCTGTCTTCGCCTGATGCTCTTCAACTTTTCAGCTTGATGTCACTCCTGTCCGATGGTATTTCCGATCACGACTTGGTGCAACGCAGGCTACCAATTCCTCGAATTCTCAATTGCAAAGCAACATTGCTCTGCACATCACTTGCATATGTTCTTGGAGACTTCAAATACAGCCTGGAGTTGGTAAATGAGGGGAAAGAGCTGGTGGCTAGGGATGGTATGCGAGGTGCACAACTTGAGAACATGTTGATGTCGACAGAAGCAGAGGTGTACATGTGCAAAGGAGACTATGCTAAGGCACAACAAGTCCACGAGGTTCTCTTAGACCAAACCTCTGCTGTGCTCGCTTCTATACAGCATGGCTTTTTTCTGATCAACTTTGCAATCTTGGATATCGTCACCGGTGTTAGTGCAGAGATTGTATCACAAAAGCTGGACACGGCAACCTCTATCTTCCGCAAGGCACAGGACCTGCCGGGATTGTCAGCATGTGAAGTCTCCCGCGCAGATCTGCAACTCCGCGAGGGCAATATAGTGGGTGCACGTAAGGAGTACATTCAACTTTTTTCTGCGCTTCAAAGGAGTGATAGCGAGCTATCATGTCTCTGCCTGGCGAAATTAGCAAACCCCATTTATCCTGTACATGCTGATACAGAGGTCGCGAAATGGGCTATCGTCTTCTTTGCTTTCACAATGCGCCCCTCAGTGCGGAACATACCAGCAATACACCACGCATTACGGTGCCTTGGGGATGTTTTCGTGCAACAGGGAATGACCGATGAAGCACTGAGCATTTTAGCGGTTGCACTCGATGGGTTCACACGTTTGGACATTCATCGGGGTAGGGCGAGTGTATGCGAACAATTGGTGATATATCTATGCAATACGGAGACCTGTGCGGTGCTAGAGGCATGTGGACAGCAGCACGAATGCTGTTTGAACGGTCGGAACAGACCCGGGATGTTGCTGGAATTGACGAGAGGCTGATGGTCTGAGAGGAACCGGGAATGATTGAGAATGAAAATATGGAGGCGAAAGAAGGAGATAATCATTCACCAAATTTCAAACCCAGCCTTGTTATACACTCTGAATGATTTGCCTTTTTTGCTGCTTTATTTTCTCTTTTGGTATGACAAGGTATTTGTGGAATGCGAATATGTAATTATATAGGGCCGTCGCTCAAGTGACCACAAATTCGTGTAGTATCCCCAGACAAAATGATGTAAATCGGATTGAACATTAGCATTAACAAAGGGTCGAGCACACAGATCATCCAGGGAATCAAACCTGACCCTCAAACGGCGCAAAAATATGGTAAACGATGCTGCGAATCGAGAATATTATAGTCTGGTTTGTGAGTCAGCCCCGATGGGACTGAGAATGGGGAAAAGTATACCTTCTGCATCTGGCTCATCCGTGAAATTAATCTGGCGAGTTATCTGGGTGTTCAGTATCACTCGCATGCCGTCCGCCAAATGCATCGCAAAGCCAGCAAGCACATCGTCGCTCGGAGGGGGCAGAGCTTCTTGCCAAGGATCGAGGCAAATACCTAGTTCGGCGCGAAACAAGGTTGGTCGTGCGCGAAGAACGGACAGAAATGTGGGGAGCACTGCGGGCGGTGCGTCGGGGAGGAGGCGCAGAGATTGCAGCCGAGGGAGGAGGTCCGATCTGCGCAAGTCCTGGAAACGTACATCGAATATGTGCGACGCGATGTGATCCAATTAATGTTGCCGCGACTCAAAAAGTCGAGTCGCGACTCGGGAAGTCGACTTCAAAGTAAATTTGACTCGACTCGACTTGACTTGAAACAACCAAGTCACTCGAAGTCGACTTGAGTCGACTCAAGTCATTCAAGTCGAAGGGTATTTTCGGAAAATATGCCAATACATCCAAGATGGCGCTCAGATACCTAAAAGTCCGTTGGAAACACGGTGCCAAGCCTAGAAGCAATTAAGAAGCCAGAAACTGGCGCTCCTTGGGATTTCAAGGTATAGAACACCCAAAAACTTGAAATTTCATACCCATTATGCTCTTTTGTGTTCCTCAGACTATTTCAGCGCCAAAACTCGCCACAAATGATGAAGTGGTCGTTGGCTAACTCGTTTCGACGGAAGTTGAACCGTAACTAAATAAACACAAACACCGTCCATTTCCGATGCATTCACGCACCCACTCATTGGATCGTGTTCTTCATTACTGTTTACATAAACCTCCATCTGTGTTCTCAATTAATTCGCTGGTTTCTGACATTCTGCATTGAGTACTGCCAGCTATTTGTGACATAAATTTAACTGGAGGAACACTTTGGGCCATGCAGCATCGCACCCAGTATTGTACAAGCGGACAGGAATACCCAGTAAGACATGGTGTGTCCCACTACTTCATTGTTTCTCTGTACCGAATATCGTGAGGCACCTGCTAGAGAATCTTGGAAGAAATCCTAGGCTAAATAAATCATCATCGGTATTGGCTTCAAAATGCATCCAGCACGCGAAATTCACTTACATCAACCAGAACATCAAACCCCTTGAGGCCATTCCGCACAACAAGAAGGAAAAAGAGCAGGTCAAATATAGCAAATCTGAGTTTTCCAACTAGGTTTTGCAGGCAGTAATATTGGAATTGTTGAATGTATGATTCCGTGATGGTCCGCCCGGGAGTGTGCAAGTCTATGTAATGCAATTACCTTGACTTTTCAACCACCTCAATGTTTCTCCAACCCGAATCTCCTGAACTGCCCAGCAAACTTCATGGAAAATCTCGACTGAAGTGGAAGAGACTCTAGGCCAAATACTCACAATCGTTATTGCACCAAAATGCATCCAGTATTTATAATTCACCTGCAGGACCTGGAATTTCGGATATTGAAGCCCATAGAGGCCATCCGGCACGACAGCGAGGAAAGAGAGTACAAATTTGTAACCATGGCCAAATATAGCAAGCCTACGATTTTCAACCGGGTTCAATCAACTCAGTTTATTGTTTTCCTGGGCTCTTGAAAGTTTCGAATATTGAACCTGACTTGAGTCGACTCAAGTGACTTGAAGTCGACTTGGACTGACCTGCGAGTCGAGCCAAGTCTGGCATTTGACTCAACTCGACTCGACTCAAGTCGGCTACAAACTCGACTTTGAGTCGGCCCAAGTCTCAAGTCGCGGCAACATTAGATCCAATGTCAAGTCGACGACTGTCGAGACGGCTGCTAGTAAATCTCCCAATCGGTGGTAAGAGATGGAACGGCTCGGGAGTCGCAGGTGTGTGAGGTTAGATCCAGAGTGGTCTAAGAATGATACTACCCATGCTACGTCTTCTGCACGATGGACACCGACATCCAGATAGCGAAGTACCAGCAACAGTGAGCTCTCAGTCAGGATTAGAGTTTCTAGCTGGAGAGTTGTGGTGATGTCGACCCGTCGCGGACGGCGAAGAGAGGCGCACGGGGGATGGACCCCGAGACGGCGGAGGTGTCGAAAAACACTCAACGGTTGAAGATATTCCGAGGCGACGGGAGAGCTGTCACGGAGTCCAGCGATGGTTCCGCTTCCCGCGAAAACTGCTCCCAGAGACAATGTTCGAGGCGGAGCGCCTGCAAAACCGGTGCGTGGTGTAATATTATCAGATTCAAACAAGGAACTTGAATAGGATGAACGTGATTGGAAACCCGTTCCATGATCTCTATAGCAAGAGTTCAAGCGTAGGACGGGGAATGGGCCCGAGACTGCATTGAATCGTTCAAAGTCCCGAGCTGAAACCCTGAGCTCGATACGACCCCACTGCATAGACCTCCCGATGATTACCTGCATGAGATCATGTGGGAGGGGGTTGCGATCGCGAGAGGAACGGTGGCGGGAGTCTGCGACGTGCGTCGACTGTGATCGATAGTGGAAGCTCGCCTGCACGAGCAAACCAGCACTCGACAAGGGCCATGATACCCCGGATTGGATATGAATCCACCCCGAACAGTGCGGAGATCACGTCATATTGTGCGCCTTGATTGAAGGCCAGGAATATAGAATTCCACAGTCGAGGAATGGAAAGAGTGATGGCTCGCCAATGACTGCAGATCTGTGCCAAAAGGAGGGGCGCTGTCACACCAAATAAAGCAAAATTTCAGTCTGGACTGAAATGTGAATTTATTTGGTAAGAATCAATGCACATATCCGCTGCATCGGATTTGGCCTGTATCTGAGGCAGCTGATACTCAGATTTATTTTGTAAGAATCAATACACATATCAGCTGCATCAGATACGGGCCGTATCTGATGCGGCTGATTCTCATAAAGAAACTTAAAACAATCAAAGCGAGTTTCTGTACCGCTGAAATCCTGAGCTATTTATGCTATTGGCTACTATTTTTATCAACGAATAGCAAAATTTGCTCAAGGATTTCAGCGCGGCAGAAACTCACATTGATTCTTTAACTTTCTTTATGAGAATCAGCTGCATCAGATATGGCCCGTATCTGATGCGGCTGATATGTGTATTGATTCTTACAAAATAACTATGAGAATCAGCCGTATTAGATATGGGCCAAATCTGATGCGGCTGATATGTATATTGATTCTTACCAAATAAATTCACATTTCAGTCCAGACTGAAATTTTTCTTTATTTGGTGTGTGTTTTCCGCTAGGAAGATCCGACAGAAGACGACAATGTTTGGCATCGGCAAGATCAATACGCAACACATTTTTTCTCTTCATGCCACCGCCACGGCCGAAAGTCTGCCCGATGAGCTCCTTTCCGGGATTATCTCTCCAGCTCTCGGTACCAGACGACATGTTCTCAATGACATGATACCTCGACGGTTTCCCCTTTTGCAAACCCTGCCAACGTGTCCGAGTCGTCTTCCGAGGTGCTTCTCGTTTGCAAGGCGTGGCTCAGAGTTGCCCCTCCCCTCCTCTACAACGTTGTCGTTATACGCTCAACAGCTCAAGAGGCTAAGGTTGAGGTCGGATTCGGCGGTCATATCTTGAAGTCTGCGCCTAATGTGACCGATATCTTCATCTCGACAGCGATCCACTCTCCAGATACCACCCCGGGACCAATTATTGACCTGTCCTGGCTCAATCCGCAGCGTCTGATACTGTTCGAGGATACTACCCAAAACCTCGAAACCAAAGGGGTCATGCAGCTGTTTCAGGCTCTTGCGGACGCAATGGATAAGAAGTGGACAAATTTAGTAAGTAAATGATATTCTAATGCACGGATCTCTCTGTTCATCTCAGGGGCAGACAATAATCGTACTAACTAGCTACGAGTTTACTTTTGGGGGGCCCGAGCCAACTTCCAAAACAATTCAGGTTGTGGTTCTTCTCCACCAGCCCCCCATTTCGTTATTGAAAAGGCTCGCTGAGAATCCGTCTATGCGCACCCTTGATATCCGATCCGTGGCAAAACACGTGGGGACTCGGTACATGGATCCTCAAAGTGGAGCCTCAGCTCGCGCCACTAGTAAAGTTCACTGGCTCTGAGATTCGGTATGCTAAATGTGAGGTATTCTATCATCGCTCAGCGTCTACAGTGTGCTTGTCCAGTGACGAAAGGCCCGATGATCCGCCCAAACGACCCTACCTTCCGCCCCGGGCCCATGGCTTGCTCACCCGCCTCCGTCTCCGATAGCGTCTGAGATCGGGTTCTCTACATCGCCATTACCTCAAAACGAGGTTCCGACAACACGCTCCAACACTCCGGAGGACGTCTCGCTCAAGATGAAAGACAATATCTATGACACGAGCAAGAATGCTCAACGACTGAACTTCGTCTTGGTCTCAAAGACTTCTATGTAACGTTGAATTCTCAACCCTTGCTAACTTGTTTCACTTAAACAGCGCCTGGGGCTCCCTTACTTACACTGCTACCCCGCGTTCTGGCAGAACACAAAGATTGAACGATTTGGAGAGTGCCTCCGCAGCAATCCCTTGGAGCGCACGTTCGCGAAATTCACAGACACGATGCCCCGTTCAGTGATGTCGGTGTTGAGAGGGTGGACTTGGTGCGCATCTTTTCATGTACATCGGGACTGGACAGGCTCACCGCTGACACCGGTCACGTCCCCCTTGATTGGGATGCATTCGAGGCTCTGGCCAAAACCAGCGGTGAGACGCTCGTCGAGATGTCGCGATACTCTGTCAAATCCAGCGACTTCCGCATACCTCGGCAACCCACCATTTTCTTGCATTTCACGACACTCCGGTCGTTAAATGTGATTCAGGTATCAGCTTCTCCAGCGGTATGCCCGGACAG
Source organism: Mycena albidolilacea (assembly GCA_029282495.1). Lineage (NCBI taxonomy): Eukaryota > Fungi > Basidiomycota > Agaricomycetes > Agaricales > Mycenaceae > Mycena > Mycena albidolilacea. The sequence continues at coordinate 21,983 of JARIHO010000022.1, forward strand.
TTCTCCGCTGCTCTCCCCGCCCTCGAGTCACTTGACGTCGAGTCGCGCGGTATACTCTCCGCGATCGAACAATTCGAGTGTGTCATATTTTCCATTTCTTATCATTCTGTGGCCTGACCGCGTGTTTTTATCCAGGCCTGCCAATGCTTCGTCGTTTCGTGCTCGACGGATCGATCAAAGCCCCCGCCTATGACGCGTTCCTGACGCGCCATAGGCACAAGCTGACAGACATATCGCTCTCGAACCGGTCGATACAGAAGGCGTCTACAATCTTCAAGCACTGTCCCGCCCTCTTGAACTTGGACTTACGACTTGTTGGCGCACATGGTGATTATGTACACCGCCCTGAATGCCTATGCATGCGCCGCGCTGACATCTCATCTATGAGAATTACCCCCCAGGTCTGACCTGCCCGCCTAAACACCACTCCCTCGTCAAGATGGTGGTCCAAAAAGCTCCGTCAGCCGGGTGGGTATTCGGCGCCGCCTCCTTACCCTCAAGTCACACTTATAATTACACATAAATAAATCTGGACAGCCGCAACGTTCGCGACGATCACGCGGAATGGACCAAATTCTGGGCCGATTCGGCATGGGGCGACTTCCCCGCTTTGCGGCGGATCGAGGTGGCTCCGCTCGAGTGGCCAACCAACGAGTGCGTAGACATTTCTGTCCCTCTTGAGTGCTCGCCCTCATGAAATCCGATATGCGCAGACGCGCGATTTCGAAAAGCCCGTGGGTGGGATGAGCGGCGGAGCTGCTGACACATGATATCCAGCTAGTGGACTGGGAGGGTATCCACTGGCGCCCCAATTTCAGGGCTCTCGCCGTTAAAACCCGCCATCCGTATCGTGGTCGGGCGCAGACAAACTTCTTGTTTATCCTAATTGAATCTCATCTTCAAGCGTACGCCTCCCAGGTGGTGCACCATTGTCACCTTGATCTTCTGTTACAGCAGACGTGCTTGACCATGAACTCCCACACCGCCTTGGAATCCAGGGCCGCGGCGCGTTCCTGCCCCGATCCTTCACGATTGGTCCGGCTATCAGCGGCGTTCCGACTGTGTATAAATATGATCCAGTGTCCCGCACATTTCCCCACGAGCCCCCGCGAATCTAGAGTAACGCCACCGAATTACAACAAATTCTTTCGTTCTTCCCATGGACTCAGCCGACGGCCTGCTACCCGTGGAACTCGAGAGAAGTATTTTTGAACTCGCTGCCTTCCTTCACCCAGAATGCGCACTGGCGCTGATGATGGTCGCTCAACGCGCTCAAATCTGGTACGCCATAATATCTGTCTGCGTCGCTTTCCAATTTCTGAATGCATTTGAACCCAGGATTAAACCTTTCTTATTTCGGACGCTCACCGTCGATGTGCGTACGCCTCGACCAGGATTTCGCCGCCTCTCGCTAGGCGCTGCGGGGAATTTGGTTGACTCTGAGCCATTGGCTTTACGCCAACACACCCGTCACCTTTGTTTCGTGGACCTCCACCACACCGACTCTCCCCGGAGCGTCGTGGAAGGCTTACTCTCCACCTGTGGATCCACCGTTGACCTCACCTTTATTTCAACCACCGATCGGTTTTGGGTGCCAGATCGAGATGTGCTGCAGACCCTGCCATTGCAGCGCCTGTCCTTCTGCTACGAGTCGATCTACCCAGTCGGCCACTCTATTTTCCGCAACGCGAACCGGAGCATCTACCCTCTGGTCACCCATTTCGATCTCCACAACTGTAACAGCAGCCACTTCATGACCTGGAAGGTGCTGGCCCAAATGCCCCGCCTCACACATTTCTCTACCCCCAATGTGAAATCGGCGCGGGCGTCCGAGTTCGGCCAAGTCCTGCGGGTCTGCAAGCGACTCGAAGTGTTAGTTTTGAGATATGGTGTGCAAGAGAATCTCGATAAGGACCAGACATATGCGCAGGCCATTGACGACCCGCGTTTTGTGATGTTGGTTGTCCCCGATCGCGTGGTGGATTGGGAGGCGGGGAGGCGGGGAGGCGAGGACTATTGGGCGAGAGCTAGTGCGATAGTCGAGAAACGTCGGTCCACGGTAGATGGAAAGTGAGTGAAATACCGTGTTTTCCGGATAATGGCTTTTTACCCGGCCATATTAGGTTTCCTTCGCCCGCGTAACGAGCAATTATTTTCAAGCATTATCCCTCATTTTGCAGTGTGGAAATCAGCATCATATTCGGTGCATTCCGGAGGCTGTAACGACCGAGAACGCCATTCGGGGGATGAAATGCCCTTTGGAAACGCCGTGAAAGTGAAAATCGCGCTGGAAGAGCCGACACATCATATTCACAATACCACACCTCAGCGCACATTTTCGGCATTCCGGGTGCCAGATATGTGGTGGGGTCCCAATGGAGGCTGCACCGGGTATGGTAGAGGAGGAGAAAGTTTTGACCGAAAATTCATTTGATTCTGTAACAAGCGACCGCTACGAACTCGTGAATTCAAAAGTCAACCATACCTCATGTTTAAGCAGATGGGTTGTATCAGTATGTACCTCTTTGCTTTTCGCACGCCACTGCCGCGTACTACTTTTCGAAAGGTGTCAAGGATGCTTTCTGACTTCTTGGGTGGATGCATCTGTACAATGCACTATAACTAACTCTACAAAATCCCTCATGTGTCTCCAAGTAATTCGATTTTTTCAGGTTCCTGGCTCTGTTCAACTTGAAATGAAGTTGAATGAACCAAAATTCAACCAAGATAGATTGCCTCGAGGCATTTGTCGCAGCTCTGTGCTGTGCGGCATGACGCGTCGTGACCCCTACGCAACTCACGCGTAATTCATTCCGCGCTTCTGACGAACACAAAAAGGGAGACTGCCTGAATGCACTATGACTTGAACCATCCCACCCATTTTGTCTCGCAACCTTCCAATTTGCACTGTGCTACATCCCCTGGGCGCCAAGATCGTCAGGTAATGCAGAATCACCACAGATGCACATACAAAAATCTAAAATTTTTACAGTCTGCTTACTCACATATAGAGAGGTGTAATTTGTTGCGGTATGAGAGAAAGGGCATTCGGTAGCACAGCCACCAAATTGCGTAATCAAGCCGTAGCCCAACAAGGCAACCGTGATTGCTACAAGATTAAGCACGGGATCACATTTTTTGCTGCTTGCTTTCGCTTAAGTATATGCAATAGCATCGGGGCATGAATTTGAGGTGCACACAAAAGTTGTAAAAAAAGCGGCATGCCGCTTTTTGCGCAACCTAAAAGTGGCATGCCGCTTGGACTCTAATGTAGGGTCTTGTTTATAATTCCTGAGGGGGTTATAAAACAGTTTTTAATTTTTGGTTTATAAACAGGCTGTTTGTAAACATGTTTATAAACCGGTTCGCATATAGGGCCCAAAATACGAGTTTTTTTGGCTTGCAAATTTTCTTCTTCCCCGCTTTCCTACTCCACCAGGAGTCGCTGTCCGACCAATGAATGGCAACAGTCTCGACACAGCCGGTGTTGACCACCTTCTCCCAGCTCAGCAGTCGGCACATAAGTATGTGAGAAAGTTGTGGACATCTCCAACCGGAATGTTTGAACAAGTGATGCAAATACTTGAGTTCCTTGTCACAGTATGTAACCTCAGTGCCTGACATAGTGCCTCAGAATGGTGTCGCTGAGTGAAAATTTAAGCGGCGATCAGTGATTGGCGGCCCCAGATTAGGCCCGAATATAATTAAAAACCAGGCATTTCACCCAATCCAATAAAAAACTGGTTTATAAACCGGTGTTTATAAACATGTTTACAAACAAGCATAATAAACAAGACCCTACTCTAATGTATGTATTGATGCCAAAAAACTGGTGCCGCTACGAGCCGCTTGTCACTGCGTGCCTCCACAAAAGCTTCCTCCAACCTCCCAATGAGGTAAATCATGCCCAGAAAGACAGAATCTCTCATACTGGGGCTTCTACATACATTAGAGAGCTTGAGCCCAAGTGGCATGCCGCTTTTTTCTTTTTTTCCTCTAAAGGGCATTAACAAGGTGCAATAGCATGGTGTGTGAATTTGAGGTGCACACAAAAGTTGTAAAAACAGCGGCATGCTGCTTTTTGCACAACTTGAAAGCGGCATGCCACTTGGGCTCAAGCTCTCTATTCTTGGTTGGTTTATCTCACAGAATGACAGAGGTCGACTCAAGGCAGTAGTGAAGTCCTGAGTTAATCTACATCATGCATACTTTCTGAGATTTTCCTGGGCAGACGACGGATCCTCAGAGCTCAATGGCGCAACCTCAATGCATACACTGGGGCAACCTTAATGCAAACACCACCACTACAGGCCGCCCTCCTTGACCTGGAACACCGTCCAGCACAACGGCAGCGCGGCGCGGCAATGACTTACAGCCAGATAAAAGGGCCGCCATCTGATGGGCACTGTCATCGTTATCTGATTGATCTTATTTGCATTGCCCAGCACTGCCCCAGAGAGTCGGGTCGGGTCGGACCCTCGGAAGTTAGCGCATCAAATCGGAATATTGGTTCCTCCGTTTTCTCGTGTACCCAACTCCAGCTGTGCTCTCGCGGCATTTCTGGAGACTTGAGAAGAAGAATGTCCACTTTGCTGTTCTGATCATCCATTTCAATTCAAAAGCGCTTCCCTCTCGGATCTCCTGACGCCGAGTGCACAAAAATACTCTTTATTGTTGGCCATCGGCAGAGCTGGGATGCAAATAGCCATCTCGGATTATAAAGTCAGCTGCTCACTACCCGATAGCTGGGAATGCAATCCTGCTGTCTGACATCCATGTCTGCGGTGTTGTACTCCTTCATCGCATTTGCGTGTGCACTCTCTGTGTTAGCTGTTCTGCGACAGAGGCGACGGGCATCCATTTTGCCTCCTGGCCCGCCAGGAGATCCACTGGTCGGCCATCTGCTACGCATGCCGCTTACAGACTCCGCTTTGGTATTCCATCAGTGGTCCAAGACATACGGTGCGTTCTCATCCAATAATCCCTTGCTGCAGCGAATCAAATCGTGCGGACTGACGCGTCCACCCAGGCGCGGTGATGCACCTGAAGGTCCTTGGACGATCGATGATAATCCTCGATACATATCAGGCTGCCGTGGACCTGCTGGACAAAAGGGGCCTGATTTACAGCGACAGACCAAAGTTTACTCTGTACGAACTGTGAGCTCGTCCAACTCTTTCCCTCCAAGATAAAGAACGAGATTACAGGCTTGGCTGGGACCCGTCCCTCACTTTCCTCCAGTATGGGAAGAAGCATTACAACACACAACGGCAAATGCATCAGTCATATCTGAGTCGCCACAAGGCCGAGGAATTCAAACCAATGCAAACCCAAGAGGCGAGGACGCTTGTACGAAACCTCATCGAGGCCTCACCGGATAAGTATGAGAAATTGATGAGCAGGTGTGCATCTCTTTCCACTCCCCTTCTACACCGATGAATGTCAGCTAAGCCAATAGATTTGCGACAGGTATAATTACACAGATCGTGGCCGGTCATCGTATCACCTCCAACGATGACCCATACCTTCGCATGTCCAAAATGGTATACGAGGCATTGGCTAAAACGGGACCCCCAGGTGGAAGTCCTCTTGACTTTTTCCCACTACGTGAGTGTTTTGAGCTTTCGTGCCACCCGGTGCCAACTAGCCATTACCATATGTATACAGTACAGCACTTTCCTCCGTGGTTTCCTGGAGCGAAACACGTGGGGGTTGTGAGGGCATGGAGACCCACTATGCGAGAACTATATGAATATCCTTTGAGCACTGTGAAGAAGCTGCAGGTGAACATTTTTGGATTTCATTCTGTGAACCCAATTTATCTTTCCCGTAGAAAGCTGGCGAAGCCTTGCCGTCGTTTATTCTCGATCAACTGGAGCAGATGGGGGAGGGCGAAGATGAAGAAGACCTTAAAGGCGCTGCTGCTACGATGTTTGCAGCTGGGGAAGCCACGGTCGGATTTTTTCTCAAGCATCGGTCACCGTCTCATCGGGCGTTTCCAGACGTGGAGTTCACTCTGCATATTCGTTCTCGCGATGGTTCTGAACCCAGACTGCCAGGCTAAAGCGCAGAAGGAAATTGATTCTGTTGTGGGTGCTCTGCGCTTGCCTGAGGCCGGGGATCGACGCGATCTCCCAATCGTAGAAGGGATCCTTCAAGAAACTCTTCGGTGAGTCAGGTCAATGTACAAGATTGCTCGCTAACCGGAGCAACATCATATAGTTGGCGACCCGGAGTACCTTTAGGTTACCAGAGAAATCAAAATAATGACCCTTAAGTAATACTGACCTCTTGAAAGGTGTCCCCCACCGTGTCATGGAAGAGGACATCTACCACGGGATGCGCATTCCCAAAGGTTCTCTCGTATTCGCGAATATCAAGTACCAGTTCATCGCCAGTTTACGTACGCTCCACTGAATTGAACTACCTTTTACTAGAGGAATGTCCCTCGACGAGAGCGTATACTCCAATCCAACATCCTTCCGCCCCGAACGTTACCTTCCCAAACCCGCCGGGAACGAGGAGCCCCACTTCAACAACGTTGCATTTGGTTTTGGTCGGAGGTTCGGAATTGGTCGCGTCCGTTATTTCTCATGAATTATCTGATACGAACACTCTAGAATTTGTACCGGACAGTATGTCGCTGACAACACCCTGTGGATCGCCATAGCATCGATTCTGGCAACTTGTAACATCACCAATATGGTGGATGAGCACGGAAAGATCATTGTGCCAGACAGCATCCTGACGGATGGGCTTGTAAGGTGCGTTATAAGATATACTTCACCACCGTTTCAATCCTCCCATGAACTGACTTCTGAAGTCACCCGCAAAACCTGCGATGCATGATCACTCCACGATCTGCTGATGCTAGAGCGCTCACGATGGAGACAGCTGTTTAGTTTTTTGTTCTATTGTACAAAAATGTCGAGGTCGGGTGTACCGTTCCTTCCCGTGCTTTGAAGGCCTTCAAGCCGGCCTTCAGCGCTGTAAGGATGAGAATATTTATCACCAGGTGGATCGATTATCACTTGATGCGCTGATCGTATTCTTCAACTCATACCACCACTACCACCTGCCAGCGCGGTGGCCTACATATCACGATTTCGATACCACAGTCCTCAGATGGAATCCCCTCAAAAATGGCACCATCGTCCCGACCATACTATCACTCCAGACGGGCTTCAGAACCATTGAAAGTAATTTCAGACCGAGAACTTCGTCCTCGGCTTGCACCCACGTTTCCCGTCTTGCGACGCGAGTTAGCCTTGCCGATCAGACAGGCTTGGAGTCCAGAACCTGGGATGCGGTATAATGTGAGTATCCGCTGCCGAAGTGTCTACAAGCTTGAAGGCCGAGGGAATGCCTGTTGAGTGGTTGGTTTACCGGCATGATGTTGGACGATGAATATCAAATAATGACCGTTAAGTAACACCAACGGTTGGTGTCGCGAACGATGTGCTGCGCGGGGCAGAGGTTGGTCACCAACCTCTGCCCCGCTTGTCCTATTTATACTCGGAAAACTGCACGGCCGCAGCTTGAACAAAACTGCGGAATTAACTGAGAAACTGCGGGGACCCGCGGATGGGAGCGCGGAATGGTCAGATGAGGAAACTGTTACTACATCTCTTCAGCATGAAATAACCCAAATTCGGTGTGGATGCTGGATGATTCCGCCGCGAGATGTCGACTAAAAGGGATAGCTCTCCACTGGCTCTGGGTTCAAAGTCCTGTGCTGTCTTGTGTCATTCTGCGCCGGAGTTGCGTAGTGCGTAGTTGTAAAAATGGAGATAGTTGCGCATGTAAATGGGGCAGGAATTCCGGGCTTTGAGAACGAGAGAACACAAAACAATGGAGATAGCCCTACATGGGTAATTGCCGAGCCATTTCGTTGAAGAACGATTAATGGAGAAAGGACCCAACAGGTACAAATTGATGAGCACTGCCGAACGAGCAAAATCTTAAAGTACCGTTAATCGCCAGCTCTGCTCTCCCAATGTTCTCTTTGACTTCACCAGTACTCATTATATCTGATCACCCGCCGACATTTTCAGGCTCTGCACGGCATATGCATTCCCAGTGGCAGGTCCCCAGCAGCTGCACGCACTGAGCCACGTCACAAACCAAAACCCTTTTTGAGTCTTCCGCTTGTCTCCAGAACGCCTTACACCGTAACATCCAGAATGATAATCTACGGCGCCTGCCCCTGACTTGGTCGACTTGAGCCTCACCTTGGGTACACCGCGCGGCACTGCCTATTCGTTGTTCCCGATTTGGAAATCTCGATTTTTTTGGGAACCGAAGGCGTACATTGACATCTTTTCTCCTGGACGTGGCAGATCCCTCCCCACGCATGTCCCCGTAACAAGCTAGTGTCCCGAAACAGAGCGTTCTTTGTCTCGCGATAAAGCCCTCCTTATTTAAGCTGCGTTTCTCTATTGTCTTCGCCCAAAGCAGACCATTCCCCACATCAGACGCTTTACAGAAACACATTCTTCCTCGTCATGCAGTGCAGAATCCTCCTCGCCTTTGTCGTCTCTTGCTGTACGCATCGTTCTCTCGTTCGCACGAGGATCGGGCTGATGGTTTTCCTTTTCTTTACAGTGACGCTCTCCATCGCAGCTGCCCCCGTAGCCAGACCGGATTTGAGCGAAGGTTTAGAAGTTCTCGACCACACTCCCGTACGCTGCATTCCCGTCATTGCATTGCCATAAGCCCTGATCGTTGTCCCAGGAGCTTGCACGCGAGCCGCAGCCAGAACCCGGTTGCCGGATCTATTCATGCACCTGGTACATTCTCCCTCCCTCTAATGTCTTTCCCATAGAGCTCACATCCCCCGCAGAAAAAATAAAAGGCATCCCACTGCCATCTCCCCTTCCCACCCTCAACCTTCTATCTGAATCTCGGTCACTCCGCCCTCACGACGCACTCGAGGACGTTACTCGTGCAGTCATTGTATCGCTACTTGGCTTTGCTTTCTTCCACCTTGTATTTTACACCCTCTCGATCAGGACATGGAGACTCAGTCCTTGTATTTTTATTCGAATTTATTCGCGAATAGATCTTCGATATTGATACCGTTCCTCTCGATCCTCACATCCGAATCCCTAAGAAAGGGAAGTTGCATCGGCCGACGTCGGGGAAGTCGGGCAACTGTCGACGTCGGATAAGTCAATCTGATTACAACGAAGTATTAGAAACCTCTCGCATAATTACACCCAAGATGAGCATGGTATTCTCACAGTATATAAGTCGTCCCATCTACCTGGATCTCCTGGAGCGAGCTTCCCCCGTATGCGCGAAACCAACTGCTCCACATCAGCATAGGGAACAACTCCAGCTGCGAACGGCACGCGGCTGGCGCTCGGGAACAGCGCGAGAAACACCGCGAGCCGGACGCACATCGCCCCCGTGGATGGGGGGCCCATCGACTTGCACGCTCTGCACCGCGCGGAAGCACTCGTTCGTGAATGCTGTGACGTGCGCAACGATATGCGCGATGACCGTCGCCGCAACGGACAGCGTGATGTGTGGAGAAAGTCTGCGCGCGGAGTCAGCTGGCGACGGAGATTATGGAGCGGATGAGGACGAGCAGGGTGTCGAGGGAGGGCCTCCAGATGAGGGTGATGGATTGGATCGCGCGGAGCGACTCGGACACGGAGCCTACGCCTACGCGCGAGAGGAGGTGGTCAACGACGCTTGGGGAGGCACGGATGCTGAGCAGAGATGATAGTGGGCCGGAGCCCCCGCTGGTATCGCAGAGCAGGTACGTGAGGTTGAGGTAAAATTCGGTGAGAAGGTGTAGCCGCGCGAGGAAGGCGAACGCCGCGGGTTCGCTGTGACAGGCAACCTCGAGAAGTGAAACCGTCGTAAGATTCGTGGCGACGGATGCCATGAAGGGAAGGAATTTGCGCCAGAGGCGTGTGTATCCCCCAGCCCGGGACATGCATATGGTGAGAGATGTGACGGGGCAGTGGCGCAGGGCTGAGAGCGTCCAATCGAGGCCGGGCGTCACGAGAAGGGTAGCGGAATGCAGGTTGAGGGAAGTGAGCTGGAACAGGGTCGAGGGTGGTACAGTCAGGAGACGAATGTGCAACCCTTGGCCGAACTAGAAAGAAGGAGGAGCTGAACAACCCGGGATAGGTACCGCTCGGACCATCCAGCTTCTCTAATTGATATGTTTCCGTTAACTGGCTGCCATTCAGGACAGTAAGCGACTTGCATCCCCTCTGTACGAGGCAATTGAGCAGAGCACCGTACTGACCCATGCAGTCTTTCAGATCCTCGTCCGTTCCGGTGGATAGACACCGCGGACGTCCGTGGCCAGTGGGATCTAGATTCAAAGTTACCGTTTTAACGGACGAGAGCCGCGATATGAGAGTCTGCAGTCGTTTTATCTGTACAAGGATTGGAAAAACGGTGGTGCGGCTCGGATGCGGGAAGACGCATGAGATGTCCTCCATCGAGGAGATAAAGAAGCATATCTGCGGTGCCGACAGTCGGTCCCACTTCTCTGTCCCTAGAGTAATAGTATTGGATTTTCTCTCCAAGTCTATACCATTGCGAGAGAAGTAGATTGGCAGCGCAACCAGATGTAGCCGCCGACAGAGCAATGCTAGAAATATAAGGCTGCTGTTGGAAGAGTCGGATGCTCGAAGATATCCACCAGAAGCTCGTTGGGGAGGTCGGCAATGCTAGCGAATGGCATGTCGTGGAGGGCACGAGAGAATTGCCCAAGACCTGATTCACGTCAAATCATGGTCTTATCACTCATCGTCTGCAACGTGTTCAAAAGAGCTGACCAAGGAGCTGACGATTTGCGAGCACAAACCAGGTCGAGCGATTGAACCGGTTCCTTAGAATATCTGTTTCGGCCTGCTCATTGAGGGAGACGGACGAAATCCTAGGTTGTAGCGAGCTTGATATAAATTACGCGATCAGACTCGACGACAAGACTTAGTAAACAAGGGTCAGAACGGCGAAAATAAATGTGTGCGCATTATACGCGACCCAAAAGGATCGATATCTGGCCAAACTAATCAGTCCAAGAATCGAAATCTGCGGCGAATAAACAACACATACCCAAATCACCGACGGGATCCGCATCCTCCGCATCCCAGGGCCACACATAATTCGGCGTCATGACGCGCACAGTCATCCCGCCCTCCGCGAGCGCCTCCAGCTGGGCTTCGATATGGGTCGGCGGAGGCGGCGTCCGCCGGCGCACATGTGCGTGCCGATGGCGCATGTGGAGCTCGGCGTGCACGAGCACGGCTCGCCGCATCAGGAGGAGCGCGGCCCATTCGGCGTATGGTGGAATGCGCGCCTTGCCAGAGATGCTGAGGGTGCGCAGCTGGGGAACGAGCTCGGCGCGCCGAAGCATCTGACACCACAGCCCGCCATCGAAGCTCCCCGGCTGACGCAGTTCGTCGGCGAGGATGAGCTGCAGCGTGTCCAGTTCGGGCAGCGCCAACAGGCAGCTGGCCACAGTGGTGTGAAACGTCTCCTCGTACAACCCGAGGGTCAGGCTGGTGAGGCGGCACTGGGAGTGCGAGAGGAAGGCGACGACGGGAGCGCTGTCTCTGAGCCATACACCCAGATTCTTGAGCGCGGGAATGGTGAAAGAGTCTAAGATATGTTCGTCGTCCAGGAGAAGGGTCTCTAAGCATGCATTCAGCCTGATGGGAGATCGGGCATCCAGTCGGCGGGAAGATGAAAATTCAAGGTGAAGAAGATGTGGGCGATGGTCGAGGAGCGATGCAAAGTGAGCGTGCGCGATGGTGGACGACGTGCTCCATTTGTTGGACATCCGAAGCGCCGTTACAGTGCGCGGGATATCGCCAAGGTCCTTGAATCGGATGGGTGAGAGGCGTTGGTCCGTACACTGTAGGGCCTTCAGATGGGGAGAGTTCCGGACTGAATTGACGCGAACACCGTATAATGGGTCGAACCTATTGGTAATGTGGAGGCTTACGCTCTCGAGTGCAGGGAACGGTCCGACGACTTCGTTGAAGACCAGAAAGTCGGCCATCGAAATCCCGAGTTCAATTCGGCCCCACTGGCTAAAGTATCTCGCCAGGATGGTCAATACCTGGTCAGGCAGAGAGTGATCCTTGGCACAAATCAAGGAAATCGATAAGGGGTGACCAGCTGCACGGGTGAACCACAGATCGATGAGGGAAGCAGTGAGATCTTCCAGAGGCTCAGACAAAGTCTGCCCAAAAAGAATGGGAATCCCATCGTAAGCATCTCTGCCACAGAAATTGAGATAAACGGAGGTCCAGAGTTGTGGGGTCGCAAGCGCGACAGCACGCCATTGGCGACAGATACTAGCGAGGTTCAACGGCGCGCGGTTTCGATGGGGTCGGACCCGTCGATTAAGGGGAAGGCAAGCAATAAATATGCCAGAAATAAGCTCGAAGGGGAGTTGGAGCGCAGGAGTCATGATGGTCGTGGTGCGAGTGACGAAGTGACTCGAAGTCGATAGCCGGTAGATCCCATCACTGATTTCTGATGGTTCGCCTTGGGTTCAACCAGGACTCACCTAAGTCGTATCACAATGAGATCTAACCTTTCTGCTTCAACGCCCCCGTAAGGACCATCGCCTTGGGCCCCGGTCAGTGATTATACGAAATTGTGGAGCTGGGAGTGTTGAATTCCGAGGTAGGAGCATGCCGGTGGAATTCAAAGTAAAAGTTTGCAATCTCTCTGTCTGGTAAGAAAGCCGAGGGTCAGAGAAAACCGATGCTCTCCGGTAAATTCACAGAGCTTATATATTGTTTACAAAAGTACCTAGGATGTTCTACTACAGGGAGTCCTGACACAGTGCCGGGTGCGAGCTGAACCTAGTTCGTTTGGAGAGATGAAAACATCCAGTGACGATACTGACACCAACAATACACCGGTGCAATTTTCGAATGTCCGAGTTGTCCGAGAATGCCAGTATCGAGTTCTCGATCCCCAGCTGGCAGCTGAAAGACTCTTTTTGAAAACAGTTAAGGCTTTGGATTCCAGGAAGCTCTTTCAAAACGCATTAAGCTTGGAGGCGTTGACTTGACGAGTCATGACAGCTATCTCTACAATTTCTGCCTCCGAACAAGAGATACACACAATCAATGCGCTGACAGACCAACCAACCGTGCGGGAGGAAGGAAGAAGTGTGTGCGAGGAAGAAAAACCAATCAAGCTCAAAGAACTTGTGCCCTAATATCCACGGCACCGACGAAGGCCGGGATCGACGAGGGACAAGCGAAGCGGAGGCGGGAACGAATCATGTATTTGGGGCAAGCAACGATACAGAATATATAAGAACAAGAAGCGTGAATAGGAGAACATTTAATGGCAACGATTAAATCAAGACATCGGATAGTCGGCGGCAGTGAAACTCCGAGACAAAAGAACAATGAAGCTGAATCGATAAGTGATGCGAGGCGCAAAACAAACTGGAAATGAAAGAGATGTGGGAAAGTCTGGGGAGCTGGCGCGGGGATACATGAGGGTCGGGGGATATACCGGATGCGTGATGTGCGCGTGCCGGAGGGACGATGTAAACGAGGCCGCGAAACATACAGGCTGTTGGCTCGGAGATTTCCATGATGGGGATTCGATTCTGGACACAGCACGCAAGCGTGCGCGTCGGCGTCCGGCACTCTACACGTATCCGCAACCCATGCCACAGTCTTTCCCGGGTACAATGTAGGTACCGGTACACGTCAACCCAGGTCAATGAATAACGGAAAACATGGTGCAATTTAAGGTGCGCGTCTGGGGCCTAGGGGCTGAATCATCCCAATTCCCGGACTTGAACATCTGAAATCCATCACGGTTGCATCGCGGCGGCCCGTCCGAGATCACACGTGTGAACACGCGGCACCTCCTTTCTCTCTTCATTGCCATTGCTAACGGCACTCCAACGCCCAGCACGTCAGCCCTTCTACTGGATACTCACAAGACAGACGTCAGATTTCCGCCCTTTCGCTCCTCGTCCGACTCGGAGTCACTCTCGATTTCGCCCCTTTTTCGTGCTCGCGTTTGTCTTGTGTTTGTCTCACATCCTTGGTGAGTCCGTAGTGAGCTGGTACATCTCGGAATTCCATATCGGTAGATGTGACGGCTTGCATTGCACATCGGAGACGAGGACCTCGGGCACCGCTTGACTGTATCTTCCGTCGGATTCTCAGCGCGCTGACGCCGTCGAGTCGACCACCGCGCCCCTTCGTCCACTGGCCGCGCCTCCTGCGCCAGTCCAACGATGCCTCGTCACATCTCTGCGGCTGCACTCGACACTCGAGCCCGACGCCGCCGCGCTTGCCGCCAGCGTCCTCGATGATCTTGTGGACATCTTACGACGATACATGGTACTACCACGCGCTAGACGGTGGGTTCGCGTCGAAGCGGTACGCATACTCGCACCTCCTCGCGCTGTGTTTCTGGGATGACGACAGCTACTGAGGCGACTTGTGGAGCTGCTCAGGAAGCACGTTTGCAGACACCGCATACGCGCCTGGGCGCGGCACCCACGGAGGCGGAGCGACTGGAAAGATGGCAGAGGGAGCATGCAATGGTGAGCGCAGATGCGAATTTGGGAGCGGCGCTGTGGGCGGGCGGCGACGCTGAGCTCACTCACATCTGCCTGACGTGTTTCGCCGCCCACGTCGTCGACACCACCTCATCCGCGCGGGAGCACCTCGCACCGCGCTGCGCGAGTCCCCTTCACCGGAGCCGTTGGCGGGCTCGTGTACATTTTTCGCGGATCGCGGCTGGAACTGGGGGTGGAGTCGCTGCTGCTGCAAGCGTACGAGCGGCTGCGGTGCGAGCTTCTGTGGGGATGCGCGACCGGGGGCGCAACCGGTGTTCGACATCGTCGCGCATCATGCCCGAGGTTATACATCCCACGGCCTCCGGCGGCGCGGAGAGTGGGGGGTTGGTGTGGTGTGGATCGAATGTTCCTTCTTCAAACACACTCCAGTCTGCATATATAGCTCTATATTTTGCAACAAGATTGTTTTTGAACCTTGATTACAACAGACTAAGAGTTATAATCTGTAAACACTTGAGAAGAAAATCCCGCAGCAGGAGGCGTATAATCGGGTGGCAAGATATGTAAGTAGGGTGTATCCAAAGTCGCCAATCCGACACTGGTATCGAGGATCGTCGGAATGGATATGTAGGGCAGCCGTACGTTGCTGGATAGTCGCGCAGACACTCGGGATTAAATATTGTAGCACCGTCTGTGTCGACGGCCGAGGAAAAGGGTCTGCCAAAATTCCTTTGAGGCTCGAACCCGACATTGCGATCGAATGGAGTGTTTGCATGCTCGGCAGTGGTCTGGTAGTACCCGGTAGGGCGAATGTCGACTTGCATGGGAGTTTCGCCGAGGCGTTCCATCTGCTCAGCGAACCAAGCCGCCTCCGGTGCAGTATGATTGAGGTGAGGTTGCGGGCGAACCATGGGTACCGTCGCGAACAGAGGAATTGTGTTCATGGCCTGGGAACGGCTCGAATTCATTGGGCGGGAGATAAGTCTGAGGTAGTACTTTCTAAATCACAACGTTAGAGATGCATGGCTTCACCTTAAACGCCTTACCTCCAGAGGCGGTATGAGCAGCAGCGCTCTCCTTATTCGCATTTTGGGCTACTCGTGTCTGCACAATGAATGTTAAGCGAAGTCAATATTAACTCTGAAAGTAATATGGCACGAAAGCTCACCGTGTGGATTAACAGAACGCTGCTGTCGGCGAAAATGGGTGGCAGTCTGATCCCGTGCATAGATACCTTGTAAGGCATGCAATTCAAGCGCTCCCATGGCCCTCGCATCGTATTGCATGTCCCGCATGATGCCGCCGAGCATCATTAAATTCACACCATCCTGATTGACATTCCGATGGGACTGCTCATTTCTATTACTTGTCGAGGGGGCAGACTTCCATATTTCGAGAGAAATGAGACCGTGAGGTTGATAGAGTGCAGGTAGCACAAATTGACTCCCCGTTCGTTTATCTTTCAACCAAGCTAATAGAAAATCAGCTTCAAAGTATTAACGATGTACCTACGAGTGTTCGACGCACCCATCGCTTTACGGCCACCATTATCGATGATTCGGAACGCCGATTCAAGGTCGGGGTGTACCTGAGAGTACGAGAGACTCAGAATAGCGGCGCGAACTTGCTGCGTTGTATAAAGTCGCAGTTGAGCAGTCGTACATATTATTCTTGTAAGATGTGTTCAACTCCGCCCTTGATCTGGACCACCTAGTACCTTTTCATCGATACGAAGGTACCTTGTTTATTTTTCCACTAATTTTTGTAAGCAGCCCTCTACTTTTTGGCCTTGAGGCAGAAGACTTGAGACGTGTGACGGCTTGTGACACTCCTGGCTGTTCAATTTTCTGAACCGTATTTTAGCCCAGGAGTTGAACAGTACTCTTCCATACAATTTTAGACAACTGTATTTATCCTCTTAAGCCTACTGATTTTTTTCCGAGATGGGTTCCCTTTGCCAATGCGGCGTCATAACTCGTTCTTTCTTGGTACACGATCTGATCCGAATCATCCGATCATCAATTGCAACACCGTTTCGATGAACCGTCGCGCCGCTCTACAGGAAACAAAGCATTCCCGGTTCCCCAGAAATCTATTTGTCATGCCTGGTTCCAGATACGCACATTAAGGAAATATCTTCTCACTTTTCTATGTTTTCCGTATGTTTTCCATATTTTCCTTCTTCCTTTCAATGTTTTGGCTTGAACTCATTGTGAATGATATTTCTCAGGAGAAATTTAGACCTTCCAACCCCCCGACGGTTTCCCGGGTCCTTGCCCACGCCGCACACGCTGAGAACCGAATAGTGCGCCACTTTCCTCAAATGGAAGGGAGATTTGATCGGAGGCTACCAATCGACTCAACACTGACCCTTGGTAAAGCTGCGCCGCCGTCGAGGCTTCTCACAACCGCTTCGTGGTGTATGTGTCATATCTTTTTTTGCGCGCACACTCACATCCATGTCAAGCATTGCCTTTCCGCCAACGTGCCGTATTCAGCGACAGCATCTTGAAAGCGAATTACTTTTGTAATTACCTGTACATCGCCGCAGATCCGCCCAGGGATGCAGCACCGATCTAGCCACATCGCGGCAGTGGCAGTGGAAAAACAGGGCTCAAGCACACTTACACGCACCACACTGCCACGCGGGTTATTCTTGGCTTGGCTCCCTGCCTTCACCGTCCTCCTAGTGGGCTCGAAGTCTGGCTATCCAGGTATGTAACAGCGCTCAGGAAAATTATTATCATTGCTCCTCACCGTCCACGCATAGATGTCCTCAACGCTTCCCCCAGAATTGACGGATCGTATAATCGACTTTCTATGGGATCACCAGCTCGACCTCCGCGCGTGTTCACTAGTGTGCAGTCAGTGGCTCCCAGCAAGCAGGTTCCACATATTTGAATCCATCACAATCCCGTCCGACCCACGATTTCTCGCTCTGGTGCAATGTCCACGAAGTGTGGTCCCAAACCACACTCGGACATTAAATTTTCGTCTTTGGCCTCCTAGAACCGACGGCACTGCTTCCCAGATACTCCATCTTCTTCCAAATCTTCTGAACTTGCAAAATGTGATGGTGGGATCTCTCCCGCCGTCCCCATCGCGTTTTCCGGCCCTCCCGCTGGTCGAGAAACTCTCCCTCCACCACACCAAATTCGCCTCGTGCGCCGACTTTGGCGATTTTGTCTTGAAATTCGCCGCCCTCCGCGAGTTGGAGCTAGGTTGGGTCACCTGGGAAGATGCTGGCTATGATGTCCCGCCGCGTCTCACGTCAGGACTCGAAATGTTGTCTATACAGGGATTCGACCAGGCTCCGAATATCCTGCAGTGGCTCTTGTCGGCAGACCAGAGTCCACGAACACGCGGACTTACTCTCTACATCCCGAAAAGGCCAGATCCCGCTTCTCTGAGCACCATCTCGAGATTCCTGGGTCGGCTTGACGGTGAACTGCAATACCTGAGGCTTGATCTGTACTCGTGCCCATATCTGTCGTGTACGATATATTTTAACTCTTTAAAACTCCACGCTTTATTGAAATTGCACCGTCATAGGGACCCTCGGACAGCTCGAGCTGGGACGGCTGTCAAGTCTACAGCGTCTGCGTATCGGCCATGGCGTGTACTTCTATCCGCCCAGTGCTCCTGGAGCCCTGGGCATGCTCCGGGCCTTCCCCACCGTTCTCGGGATAGCTCTCAGTGTAACGTCGGGGAGCCAGCTCCAAGAGCTTACTTTCGACGTAGACATTTCTCCACATACGTGGTCGTTCAACTCGGATCCGTTGTTCAAAAGGTTTCTAACTAACAACGCTATCGAACGAATCCCTATCGTGCGGTTTCAGGTCCTCCGGGGCCGCCAAAGTGGAGAGGCCGTTTCCTGGCACTGCAAGCAATTCGCGGGTTTCATGCGCGAGAAAAGGTTTACGACCCGGGACATGATATATTTCACCGAAGAGGTGCGTAGCTCGCCGCTTCCTGTGTTCTCTTCCCCTTCAAAACTCACCCCCACACTCAAAGGGCAAGTGAACGGTCAATTTAAATTCTTGTGTCTATCGGAGGCATCGGCGATCTATTTGGTTAATTATCTTCTGGAAGCTTGTTCGTTCGGTGAACATGGTGCTACATTGGTGCTACATATTTATCAATCTGTCTGTCCTTGCCGTCGGTGCACATTTGCACATGCTCAGCATCCAGATTGGTTTGCCGCTCTTGGCGCCGATTCGGCTTGGGCTATCGAAAAGCTTACGAATGGCGGCCTCCGGCTTAATCGCGATTTAGCCCCTCGATGCACTACTTATATTAGACGTCTGTCCTGCATCTCGGGCAGATGGCCTATTCCTGCTGTCATTATGTAGTGGATCTATCCACGGCCTGCCAATTATGGAGGTCATTATGGAGGTGGCGCCCAGCCACTCCGTTTCCACCGTTGACGCTCTATTTATTTTTGCCTCTATTCACCAGTGTTCGCCCAAAGGGCTAAGGCCTTAAATGCCAAGGGCTTAAATAAGGCCTTATTTAAGGCCTTAAATCATCATGTGACCACGATGTGTTCGCCGGATGCGGCGCCGTGGAACTCCCAGAGGGCACTAGAAGAAACACCAAGTATAGAAAGGTGGACATTTTCACTTCAGAGCTGTGAAATCATTCTTGATCACGGCAAGATCCGAGCTGAATGTCAGATTTAAGCTGGTTGTAGATGTACAGACTCGAGTAGTCAACTGGTGAGTGTCTTGAGAAACAAACCCCACACGTAGGACCCCAAAAGCCGGAAGTTTGGTACCCAGACGAGTTGCGTCAGGGACCGTGGGAGGGGATTGGAAGCCTCAAATTGCTCTTCGGTTCGAGGTCTTAAGGGCAAACACTGCTATTCATACCGCCAATTTTGATCCCCGCCAGTCCCGCATGGGGATCTCTTAAGATGCTAATCGGGGATTGCGGGAATGTTTCTCTCTGAACTGGGAATTTAGCCATCGCATGTTTTCAACGACGGAAGCTGCATGCGCCTCTACTAGAAGAAAATAAATATGCAAGACCCCCTCGTCCACGATGACTCGCACATAGATTGGCGCTGGCGGACATGGTGTACAGGTTCACATCCATTACTTGGAGAAAAATTGAACCGAACTAAGGCTTCGGTGCAACTCCCATGGAGATTTACAGCCCGTATGTTCCATTGAAATGAGCCAAGTGTAGAGGGTTATATTAATTCATATCAGCCAATTGCAAATCTTCTGCGACACACCGTGATGGACCAAGTTCGGACATCCCATTTGGAGTGAACTGAGAATATTGTTGAACGTTCGCCAGGTCATTCAGAGCGAAGTGGATCACTGCTCTCGCTTTCTAATCAGCTGACAGGGAACGTGGCCCCGTCAACGCGCTTGACAGTAGCAAGGACGTTGGACGACTCGGCGACTCCGATACCCGTCATCCCAATGCTAGGCACCGCAGAATACAGGGCGAGGAAGGTGAGAGCTGAGGAGAGGAGTTTAGAGAAGTACATATTGCGGGATACTTGAAGCTTTTCAGGCTGGAGAGAAAGTGCGATTCGGCTGTGGCCTTTATGGATAGATTGAACCCCAGCAGCAGGCGGATGACTGCTGTCCGAGTAGTGGTGGCCAAGTTCAGTTGAAGAATCGGTTCAGTCGTGAACCGAATCCGAGCCGGACGCGGCGTTCAGATTGAGGTTCAGGAAATGACGTTGGGGATGTCTCTTGCATTTCAACTGAAGCGATTTACGGCGTCCGTTTACTAGTACCTGGTCGAGCAGAGAATGATCCCTGGCACAAGTCAAGGAATCGATAAGGGGTGGCCAGCTGCACGGCAGATCTATGAGGGAAGTGGTGGAATCTTCCAGAGGCTTGGAGAGCGTGTGCCCGAAGAGAATTGGAATCCCACCGGAGGCATCTTTACCACAGAAATCGCGATAAACAGAGGTCCAGAGTTGTGGAGTTGCGATTGCGACAGCGCGCCATTGGCGGCAGATACTTACCAGCGAGGTTCAACGGCGCACGGTTTCGATGGGGTCGGACCCGTCGATCGAGAGGAAGGCAAGCAATAAATATGCCAGAAAAAAGCTCGAAGGGAAGTTAGAGCGCAGGAAACATGGTGGCGGCCCCGAGTGACGAAGTGAGATAGCCGGCAGATCCCATCGTTAATTTTGATGGTTCGGCAGATGGTTCGGCACACTCAACCACTCAACCAGTGATACACGCGGCACTGTCAAACGGCTGATCGGCACTGGACGGCATTCCAGATTGGCGTGATCCACTGTTGATTCGACGGCTTCCGATACAAACCATGGCTCAACCTAGGCCAAAATCTTTGCTGATCTCCACCGGAATCCACTGGACTTCGGCCCAACCACAGGCTTACAGTGCACGTGGCTCCACTGTGTAAGCACTGACAAGAATACTCTCTCTCTTTATAAAATTACGGACGTCAAGCTTTTTAAAGTCCGCTTTTGGCAGCCGCCTATAATTCAACGGTTCAACTTGACATAGTGGCACGTGACTGTGTTGTACCCATCGTGAAAGCAGTGCCCTTCTCACCGCACATCTCTCACCTTTTCCCCCCACTTTCTTCCTTCCATTTTTCCTTTCCTTTATCATCATCCACAGCTATGCTCAACCACATTGTGAAGCGCGGCGTCGCTCACCTCCAGGCGCCGAGCACCCAGTACCTGGCGAAATTGCAGACGGATGCTGAGCTGTACGAGAACGCTTGGAGGAACATGGAGTTCTCTCCAATAGAGACCATCCCCGTCCTCATTACTGGCGCTATCATGTTGCTCATTCTTGCTTCAGTCGGTCTCCTTTCGACAATAGCGGCGATATACTAACTTACCCCTGCGACTAGATCCGTTACACGCTCGGTGACGTGGTCGCCTCTCTGGCCATGATCGAGTCTCCCTCCACCACTGCTATTGTTGAGCAGAAGCTGCCAGCGTACGCCGACGAGGAGCCGCTCATCCCCCACGCGGATATAGATGTTGAAATCATCCTCATAAACCGTAAGCCTATCACCGCCAGCCTATGCGCTACTCTGCGCCACTTGCGCCGTGTCGGCGGCTTCTTCGCCCGCTGGAGAGGCCTCAGCATCAGCATTCTCTACAGCTTTGCACATGCTCTAGTCTCCAACATCCTCTCTAGCACCCTCGGCACACTCATCTTCGGCCGCACCCTTTTCGGCAACACCGTCGTCTCGATCCTCACCTCCATTCTGCTCGTCCGCTTGCACATGCTCTGGACCCACACCATGATCGCGCACCCCACCACCAGATCAGTTCTCCAGCGCATCGTCCCCCGCGCGCAATGCAAGCCCCTCGTCCTCCCGACCCTCGTCTACGTCGCCGCCCAGCAAGCCACCTTCCTCGTCCCGCTCGGCGTCGCGCACCTTCTCGATCTGTCCATCTTCTTCGACAACGCCCTCCTGGCCGTTCAGCAGGACGACCGCACCGCACTCGCCTCCCTCGCCCTGCGCGTCCTCGCCGTTCCCACCACCGCAGCACTCATCGCGCTCTTCGTTCTCCTCCCCGCCTCCGCGACCCTCACGCGCATCGAGGCCGTGCTCCTCCCCGCCGACATGCAGCCCATCGTCTCCTTTGACCGCGCCGCCCTCGTCGGCAGTATCGACCTCACCGCGCGCGGCTCCAGCCGCGCCCTCTTCGTCGCGGCCTGGCGCTCCTTTGACGGTGCCGCGCGCGTCCGCATGCTCAAGCTGTACGCCAAGATGCTCGGCGCGCAGGTTGCAGTCGCGTTTGTTGGGCTACAGATCATGGCCGCGGAGGTGTACGTTATCGGCGGCGAGCGGCTCACAATCTTCTTCACCGCCGCGCGCGCGCAGCTCGAGCTCATGGCTATCGAGGCGCAGCAGAACTAGAACTGGATTACCGTCACCGCACTACGTCTACCTACCCCCCACTCACTTTTCTTCTGGTCTTTATAGTACCGTACCCGATGGACTTTAGATTATCTGGTATCTACAGCTCGAGGTTTCTCAACGCTGCTGCCATCTCATGTAACGTGATCCTTGCCTCTGTTAAATGTGCCACCAGGAACATTCGCGATCAGGGAACGGGACGCGAAGCTCATGCAACGATCGGTCCCGCAGGTAGCCGTTTTCGTCGGTCGCAGCAAACTCGTCGTCCGTTGTCTCTTTTTCTAGGCCGGCGCTAATTCACCGTCTGTCCAGCATCATCCGCGCATATCCTGAGACACTCTGGCGCTGTCTCGCGATCGCAGCTTCTCCCTTCTCGCTGCCGCGTCACGTCGCATCTTCGTTCAAACGCGCTTCAAGACCATTTTCTTGATACCTCTCCCTCGACAACGTTCCCTTTTTCTTTTTCTTTTCATCTGTTCAATTGCCCGGCCGATTGAATTTGGCTGCAGTGCGCCCCGACGGCGTGCGGCTCGGGCGCGAGCCTTTCCGACACTTTTCGCTTTCTTTTGGCGGCAACCAGATTTCCATCCGGGTTTATTGGCAAAGGAAGTTCGGGGTGAGTTGGTGTCTTCCCATTGACACCAATCGACGTTGATGCGAGGCGACGGTGGTTCGTTGATCTTCCTGTAACAAGCATCCCCAAGAGCCTCTGGCCGGCCCAGGACCTTCCTGAGGGGCTTCTGTCCTCGACCTGCTCAATGATGCAGCAGGGTGCGGTCGAAGTTTATTACTTACATGGGACAACATACACATTCAATTTAATGCGCAACCCAACCCAGGATTCACCGCCGACGTTTCTTGCGAATACCGTGATCGCAACGTGAGCACCACACCGTCGTTGCATGCGTGCACAGACCAGCATACGAGCGAGCTTTCGAATTCAGCCATCGGGTTGGTCGGAATGAGCTCCGAATGCGCGGTTCCAGCCGGTTCCAAACGTGAGTAGACTCACAGTTTTTTTTCTCAAAGTTGGGGTTGATCTATAATGCCATACAGTCACTTACACCTCCACCCACATCTCGACTGCCGGCGATCCAAACTACAAAAACTACATTTTGATGCTAGCATGTGGCGGGGGACAGCTGAATCCTACAGTAAATCCCAGCGCATCGCCGATCACACGCGTCAATTCAGAGGTAGCTTTAATCTTCCAGGGCTTCGGGATGTATCAGTTCCTGCCACCGTTTGCACGTTCAACCCCAAAATCACCAGGGTCCAAGTGGATTACGCCGATACGGGTATCAACAGTACCCCATTCACGGAAGGCGCTATTGCTGACGTCGGACCTTCTGGTCTGTCCGCGGTTACTACGCTCTACTGGGTGCTGTTTTTCGCCCATAACATGTTTACCAACTTTGTCGAAGACGAAGTGAACTCGTTGGTATTGGTCTCCGAAGCTCAAGATGGTACAGACTTCCTAGGCGCAATGGTGAGTGGTCTTGATATATCTTATGTTCTCTGCTCGTGGCTACGCAGTAAGAGTATATCCGCGGTGTCCGACAGAGTATAGTGCATTGGTAAGAAATTATACACTCGACGTTATTGTAGTTAACACAGCGACGCTGCCAGGTCTTCCGTGCCTGTTTGACAGTGAAGAACGGAACCTTTGCCGACGGTGTCCCTACGGACATGCGCATCTTCAGCGAAGGAGTCTTGCACGGTAAGATTGTGGGTTGGAGGCGCCTCACCGCATCGACGTTCTACGTGATGATTCCGGGCACCATCGTCGCTATCGCCACGATCTTCATCGTGCTGGTGACTTTGTCGAATCACGCTGGGGATCGCAAAGGCGACCCGTTTGACCCCGCCGATCCGATGCACCTTGTGTCCGTCTCAGCTGCTGGGGGCCTCCCGATATCAGGGTCGCGGAGAGTGTGAAGGTCGTTCTTCACACAATTGAAGGCGGGGCGCCGGTGATGCGGGTCCGTTCTTAGTGGGGTGGATTCAAAATATTTGGGATCGAGGGTCGGAACGGCTCTGCTAGACATTTTAATGTATCTACTTGTAATCGTGTTGACACATACCCAGGTCTGTATATTATCACTCTATTTATCACTCTCTTTATTCTCTGAAGATTTCGCGGGTTCGATCATGTGCAGCCTCGACATTTAACCGTCTCTCCCCTGAGTTCAACCTATCGAGACTACAGGGAAGATGGTCAATTCAAGCGCTTCAATTTATGTCTGCTCCATGGACATTATAAAATTTCGAGACACGGAATTATGCATGTCGGTTCGTCTGGAGCCGTTTCAGATTCCGTGAACGCCGCACTCGGATCTTCTTCCCGTAAGAGACGCCTGCAAAACCCGATTGTACATACATATATACATTCAACGTTCGGCACTCTACACATATCCGCGATCCGCTTTCGGAACATACCTGCGCCGATGGTCATGTCTTCTTCAAACAAGGGGAATAACCGAAAACTCACAGCTCTTCCAGGTACTTGGCCTCCTCAGGAGTCAACTCGACACCTTTCTCCGCACTTCGCTCTACATTCTTGACGGAAGCCAAGCCGATAATCGGGGAATCGACCTTGAGCTGCACCCACTGTGTCGCGCGTGAGCGACGAATCATCGTGAGGAGGCTATCCTGGCTTACCGCCAAAGCGACTTGGGACATCGTGCATCCTTTTTTCTCCGCAACCTCCTGCACGCGACCGATGATCGCCTTGTCTGCGTCGGTCAGTTTGTACTCAAACGCAGTCCCCTTGTTTGTCTGGGACCGCAATGATTGCTCGTCCACGGGCCGTGTAAGATTGCCCGCCGCGAGGACAGAGTAGGGAATCAGTCCGATCCCATGGGCCTTGCAATACGGAATCATCTCCCGCTCCTGGACATAGCGCATTGAAGATAGGTGGCGAAGTTCCAAGTATCTTAAAGGCACTCACCTCCTCGCGCTGAAGCAGATTATACTCGCCCTGCATGCTCACGAACTGCGTCCAGCCGTTCTTGTCCGCGACGTGGTTCATCTCCGCAAAGCGCCACGTCCGCATCGAGCTCGCGCCGATGTAACGCACCTTCCCGCTGAGGACGAGATCATGCAGCGCGCGCATCGTCTCCGCGACGGGCGTGTTGGGGTCGAAGCGGTGGATCTGCAGGAGGTCGATGTACGGTGTGTCCAGGCGCTTCAGCGAGGCGTCCACGGAGTTAAAGATCGCCGCGCGGGAGAGCCCGTTCTGGTTCACGTAGTCGCGGTGGGTGCGCAGGGATGGGTCCAGGAAGCCGAACTTTGTCATGTCGCCGACGACGACGACGTGGTGTACCTGAAACGGGTATCTCAGCTGCCGTGTCTGCCGAGATATGAGGCTCGAGTGCACCTTTGTCGCGATGATCACCTTTTCGCGCGGAATTTCATACTATGAAATTCATCTGTCATGAATTTTGCGGGGCTCAAATGAACAGCGACGCGCCTTCTTCAAAAACTTCCCGATGATCCTCTCCGACTCGCCATTAGAATAGATGTTCGCGGTATCAAAGGTCGTCAGGCCTCGATCCCATGCGGCTTTTAGAACCTCCATCGACGGTTCTTCGTCCAAAATCCAGGGCTTTGGATTGGTCGATGAATCAGGAACATCACTGATCGCGATGGAGTCTTGAATGCTTACCCTCTGCTGGGAGGAACCGAAACTCATGCATCCTACCTAAAACAACTTGGTTATTCTCGAGTACCTGGCCCAAAGATCCGGGACTACGATGGGAACAGATACGCGTATGCCGGCTTCCCCGAGGCGCGTGTAGGTCGGCGTTGTGGAGGACATCTGGGAGAGCTGGCTCAAGGGAGGAAAATAAGCTACCTCGAGCTTGACCTTGCAAGCCTTTTAAAGGGCGCCACATCACCAAAAGTGTCCGAAACAGGCAAGGCATCGCCACTTTGCCAAGGCCGATCAAGACGGCTCGATTGCTCGCGACAGCTTGAGCGCGTCTTGCAAGGTCGCGTCCAGGCCTTGAGACTCCTCGCAAGCGCAGCCCAGCGCTCGGCGACTTTCCCAGATCTCTCTAGGGCTGTGCCTTTCCAGCTCCAAACGGCCGCCGCGCAGTATCATACCAGCTTAGGCTTCCGACCACGATCACTCGACTTTTCGACATTCCAAAAAACCTTTCTCGCGCTCATATGAGACCCGTACATCACCTGGGCTTATTATTTATTATTTCTCTATCTATGGTACTCTGCAAATTTTGCAACCGTTCTTTTGGTGACCGAGGACTGCAAACACACACAAGAAAATGTCCTGTCCGCTTGGAGCGTCTTTCGAACGCGGCGGCTCACGCCGCTGAGACAATTGCAGCAGAAGCCGAAAAAGTCGCTGCCGCCTCTGCTACTGCTATTGCCGCCGCCGCAGCGCCAGACTTTGCCGCCGACGAGGTAAAAAAATAATATTGTCATACATTCTAAAAATTTTGGCTCACACTAAGCACAGTTAATGCCCCCACCTCCCAGAGAGCCCTCACCACCACCACCACCTCGCCCTAGCGGTCGTCCCGCCCGCCGCATCCGCCTCCCCGCGCGATACCGCGACGAACTTCCCGATCCCCCGACTCCCGTACCACCACCACAGGCTCCTCCACCTGAACCTGAACCAGAGCCTCTCGCAGATTCGATCCCCGCTGCGCCTCGCAAATGGGTCAAAACGCAACCCAACGCCCACGGTCTTTACAAGGTTTTCCCGAACCGGCCGACTCACGATCCAGAGGATTCAATTTCCCTGGATGATTTGTGTCGGTCATCGGACCTCCTCACAGAGAACACGGAAACTGGCCAGGCGTCTACGCCGCCATGGTTCCCATTCCTCAACGGGACGGTCGCGCGTTTGATGAGTTGGTTCCATCTGGGATCCACTGTCAAATCGAATGGCGACCTTGACTCAATCGTCCACGACGTGATGCTCCATGAAGACTTCAAGCAGGCACACCTCCACGGCTTCAGCGCTGCTCGCGAGAACAAGCGTCTCGACGACGCCGCCGCTGCCGAGCAATCCATTCCTGGCAAGCCCCCGGCTGGATGGAAAACCGGCTCTGTGAAGCTCAAGCTGCCTGCACCCAAAAATTGCACACCGGAAGCAGATGCGCCCGAGTTTGAGGTCCCGGGAATCATGTACCGCCCCCTTCTGGATGTCCTGGTCGAGGCGTTCCAGAGTCCCGCCTTCCTGCAATATCACATTACACCGTTCGCTGCCCGATGGGATCCCGAGTACGACCCAAATAATCCTCACACTGCGCCTGACGACACCGCTCCTGTGGATGAGCAAGGGCTCCCCCCGCTGCCTCCGGGCCATCAACCGGTCTATGGAGAAGTCTACACCAGCGCGGAGATGTTCGAGATGCACCAAAAGCTGCCGACCGCAGCGACGGAGCCATATCTCGAGACCATCATCGCAGCGTACATGCTTTGGTCGGACTCAACCCATCTGGCCAATTTTGGCACGGCATCGCTTTGGCCGCTATACACCTTCTTCGGGAACCTGTCTAAGTACATACGGGCCAAGCCTACTTCGAACTCCGGATATCACCAAGCGTACTTTCCATCTGTATGTCTTGTTTATATGGGAAACAGATTGCACTCATGTCTTTTGCCAGCTCCCAGACTCGGTCAAAGACTTTTACAAAAATCTTTTCGGAATTGTGCCGTCGGCCGATGTTCTTGCGCACCTCAAACGAGAGCTGATGCATGCGGTGTGGGATCTCCTCCTCACACCCGAGTTCATTCATGCCTACGCACACGGAATCGTCGTCAAGTGCTATGATGGGATTGAGCGCCGCATTTTTCCGCGGTTCTTCACTTACGGGGCTGATTACCCAGAGAAGTGCGGCCTTTATCTTGTTTTATTCGCGTGCTAATAGGTTACAGGGTCCTTTTGGCGACAATCAAATACTTTGGTGGGTGCCTGTGCCCTCGATGCTTTGTCGAGAAGGATCAGATCGCCGACATGGGGACCAAAGCCGATATGCGGCGGCGCCAGAAGATCCGAGAGGATACATCCTCGTGGCGTGATACCATCGGACTTGTACGCCGCTGGATTTTTGACAAGGGAGCTCTCGTTGCTAGCGCCGCAGTCAACAGGCTTCTAAAGCCACAATCTTGGGTTCCGACCAAGGTGGGTTTCGCTTTTCTATCTTGCATTCATTCTCATTGTTGTCAGAACGCGTTTTCCAAGCTTGCGCCTCATGGCCTCAACCTATTTTCAATGTTTGTGCCCGATCTTCTGCACGAAGTCGAGCTTGGGGTTGTAAAATCACTGTTCATCCATACCCTCCGTATCTTGCAAGCCCACCGTACCGATGCGATTGCAATGGTTGATGAGCGGTAAGTTTTATATTGAACTGAGGCTACTTGTCTCTAACGCACCGAAAGATACCCACCTTCGGGCGCAGCACCATTCGGCGCTTTCACGCGAACGTCTCGGAGATGAAGAAACTCGCAGCTCGAGATTTTGAGGATCTCCTTCAGGTGCGCTAAGTTTTTTCATTATTAAAAAGTTTGGGCTGAGGTCGTAAACAGTGCATGCTACCCGTCATTGACGGCATTCTACCGGACCCGTACAACGATATCATTCTTGATCTCTGGTATATCCTCGCAACCTGGCATGCGTATGCTAAATTACGAATGCATACGAGCTCCACCATCAAGAGCTTCTGGACTGTCACCTCCGTCCTCGGCGCTAAAGTCCGCCAATTCATTCGGGATGTTTGTACTGCCTACACGACATACGAGCTGCCTAAGGAGACCAGACAACGGGCTCGTCGTACCGCACAAACCACTCTGTCCACAGGGGCCTCCAACGCCGCCACAACTCGCAAACGGAAGGACTGGAACATCAGCACTTACAAATACCACTCACTCGGGGACTACCCAGCTGTAATACCGAGGATGGGTACCACAGACTCGTACTCGACGCAGCTGGCGAGTGTCTTGTCCTATTTATAATATGCTCCACTCATAAAAGATCTGCAGTCTGAGCTCACGCACCGGGTCGTCAAGAAACTGTATTCTCGGACGAACAAACGTAACTTCCAAAAGCAAATTGCAAGTCACGAGCATCGTCAGCGCCTTTTGCGAAAGACCGCCAAACGCATGAAGGATGCTGAGGCGGCTGCCAACGCTGCCAAGGCCAAAGCCGCCGCTGAGGCAGGCGACGGTCCTGTAGAGAGCAATCTGCGACCTCAAGATGAGGTCTTGCCACGCACGTCGCCCAGCGTCCACCACCACATCTCCCAATCCACCAGAAACCCCTTCAATATCTACGAATTCCATGAACTCTCAAAATTTGCGAATGACCCATCTGTGGAGGTAAGTGCATTGGCATCTTTTTCTGGCCCATATCTGACTCGGGAATAGGGCTTTTTGAAGAAACTGCGCACTCACCTCTTGAGTCGTTTGCTTGACATCCCGTACGATGGTGATGAAGTCGAGTTCTCTCAGGAGGATCTGATGAATGTCACCTTCACCCGGGATCGAATTTACGCCCATCAAGTAATGCGTATCAATTACACGACCTACGATGTGCAGCGAACGGACGATTCCATCAATCCTCGCACAAATTCGGATGTTATGGTGCTTTCGCACGAGGACGAGGGCAGCTCTAATCCCCATCCATACTGGTATGCACGCGTCCTTGGGATCTTCCATGCCGACATTGGTCACCTCGGACCAAAATCAAAATCCAGACGGCCTAAGCGCATGGAGTTCCTTTGGGTCCGCTGGTTTGGACGGGATCTGTCTCACAAGTCCGGCTGGAAAGCCAAGCGGCTGGACAGGCTGGGCTTCATTGATTCTGCAGATCCCGCCGCATTTGGATTCCTCGATCCTGCCGAGGTAATCCGCACTTCGCATATCGTCCCCGCTTTCCGTTATGGGCGCACCTCCGATCTCCTCCCCAAATCCATCGCAAGGCGTCCGGAAGACGAGGATCAAGACTATATATATTACTACGTCAATTGGCAAGTCATTTTATTTATTTTTCTTTTATACACCTACTGATATATCTTTTGCAGCTTTGTCGACCGTGATATGTTCATGCGGTACTTTGAAACTGCTGTGGGCCATAGAACAGCGTCTACTATTCCTCCATGCGAAGCACAAGACAAGGATGATGAAGAAGAGATGGACGTCGACGAAAATGAAGAACATCTGATGGTTGTCGACCCGGTTCCTCAGCCGCTGGACGAAAATATCCCCGGATGTGATGTCCCTGGCGATCCGTTGGAGGGTGAACACGAGGGCTCCGACTCGGAGGAGTCAAGCTCGGAGGAAGAAGAGGAGGAGGAGGAGGACGGGGCTGGGATTGGAGAAAATGATGAGGAGATTCTTGATTCGGCTGGTTATGACGAGCTGTAGGTATGACCTGATGTTTATTCCCACTGTAACAATATTTTCTTGTACTCAGAATGGCCGTATGGAAGTCTTTTGTGGATATTCGACGCGCTGTGACACTGCACGTGATCGTGACCAGTCGTCTCTTTTGAGTCGAGCGCCCCAAGTGCGCCTTCTTCCTTCCTCCCACCATGTCCACTAATGCCCCGGCCTCCGGTTCAACGACTGTCTCTACCTCGACCTCGACCAATACCCCCACGCCTCCGACTACAGCTCCGACTGCCGCGAAAAGAAAATATGACGAAATCGTCGCAAGTTTCCCGGCACCCACAGCCAAGAAGAAGAAGGCCAAGCTGTCTCCAAAGTACATGCAGTATCTCAAATCCATTTTCCTTTTCTCACAGCTGGCAGTGCGGCGCGATCTACTCCGGAGCGATTCGATGGTATGGCCAGATATCTAACGCGCGGGTTCCACCCTTTCATGGACATCAGGCTGGTGCTGGAAGAGGGGTGCGAACACCACTGGGGCACTGCTGTCTCTGACACTCCTTCCAACACGATCCAAGTGCCCGCGTCGTACGTTCTTCCTGTTCTTCTTCACGGCTTCTTGATGCTTACCATCTCTTTCCAGTGAACGTCTTCAGCAAGTACGGCGCGTTGCTGCATTCGATGAAATGTTCTCTCTGGCTCCAGACCTCCTGGACGTGGTAAAGCTCCTTTTCGCCGGATTCGAAAGCGACCCAGACAGCTGGAATGCATTTGTTACCACTGTATGTCTTATTGTCCATTCCTTCATTCCATCATAACCCCCATGTTTCCAGATGCGCGCCTCGGCGAACAGCGGACGTGTCGGCGACACCGGCGGCCTCAAACACATGCTAAACTATGTTCTGCCCGACACCACTAAATATGTTCTCGTCCCTGCCATCGCCAAGGGGGAAAGCAAGTCAAGCCGCGGTCTCGCGCACCCTATCCTCCGCCATCTCATCTTGGGATGGACTGACCGTCTCAAGTTGCCGTGTCTTGATCTTCCAACTATCGATCCGGAGACAGGAAAAATGTATGTATTCAATATTCATTTCGTGCTGCACATTTACTAATTCAGCTACTCTGTCATGGTTAAACAGTCTGCAGACTCTACCCGCACCCGCAGACACGTCACCGAACGAGTAGGTCATAAAAATTGCGCATACACTCAGCTAATAAATCTACATTGTGCAGATATCTGGACCGTATTCTCAACGGCAACGTGGAGATCTCCAACGACGAGTTGCCGTCCTTTCTGTGGGCCCATGGCTCTTTCGACCCCGACAACTACGACAAAGGGCTGCTTCGAGGGGAACTCCTCCTCCGCGTAAGTTACATGTATGCCTCGTGTTTTTCTTTCTCATCTTCATTGCTTCAGGTTGTACGACACATCTGGACCGCACCGTCCTCGGCGATACTCGGTCCCGAGGACGAGATACCCGCCGTTTGTCAAGCCCGTATTCACGGAAAATACAAGATGACACCGGAGATGATCGGCTGCGCTGCCGTTCAGGTATGGATCTCGTGGTGTCAAGCTTTGCTAACTTGCTCTCCAGGCTAGAACGATGTTGTCGACAAAGGACTGGAGACGCCGGGACGGGGCCTTCAACTACGAAACACTGCATGATCAAGTCGTTGCCTTGTTTTCAGGATTACCCGGTGATGAATGGGCAGTGGATACGCTCGCTTGGTTCCAACGGTACATCTATTTGGTTTTCATGTATCTATGCTAACAACATCGCCTAGGATGGTATTCGGTGACTCTACTCCTTCGGGCGAGGAAGGCGGAGTACCCGCGCCTACACCCAATGCTGCTAGCACCATACTGGCGCAACGCGCAGCTCGACAGGCCGCATCCCAGCCCACACCTTCCGCCGCCGCTGCCGCCGCTACTTGATACTGTGTGCTATTTTTCCATTCGCATCCGCCTCGCTAACAAGTTGACAGTCACGGCGATGCTTTCCTCTAAAACAATTACGGTAAGTCTGTCCATCTATTCTAATTGCTACCACCGTCTGACTTGTGTTTGCTTCCGGCAGCTCTACTTCCTAGACTCATCAAAGTCTCCACGGTACGCCCTGCATCTTCTGTTAAAGCCACATACGGAGCTGATTTGTCCCAGATCGTTGTCATTCTCTTTGTACTCGTCCGTATAGTGAGTGCTCTGTCCATTTTATCTGTTCCTTCTCCTCAATATGTTGGTAGATCTTGCCGTCCTTCAACATCCACGGTACGCCAAGCAGCTTTTCTTTTAACTTGCCTAACTTGTCTTTCTGCAGGATCTCTCTGCATTCTCGGTACACACGCTCGCATAATTGTCTTCCAGCATTTCGCACGGTACGCCGAGCCGCTTTTGCTTTTTTTATATCGTCTAACTTGTCTTGCTGCAGATCTCTTCTTCCACTCGCATCCACGGTACGTGTCCCCGCCTGATTCTTTTTTCAGCATCTGATCCTCCTTGATTTAGACCACCACGCACCGTGACATCAAGCTCAAATAGTGCGTGTCTTGATGATTTGTATCCAAGTGACACCATACTGACACGTCGTTTTAAGAACTGCAACAACTGTATTCATAACCCATGGCTCGGTGGG
The DNA here is from genome assembly GCA_029282495.1 of Mycena albidolilacea. Lineage (NCBI taxonomy): Eukaryota > Fungi > Basidiomycota > Agaricomycetes > Agaricales > Mycenaceae > Mycena > Mycena albidolilacea. The sequence continues at coordinate 55,391 of JARIHO010000022.1, forward strand.
TGGATTACTTCCTTCCGCTTTCTGTTGCTGATCCTCGCCCTCGTCCTAGAATAACTCCTCAAGATGTGTATCAAACGGTATGTGTTTTCAGCGCACTGACAGCAATTATTGCTGACCTTCTTGTACAGTTTCTATCCCTGCTGTCTCGCTGCTCGTCCGCTTCGTGTGCCAAGGTACATGTTATTTTCCGCCCTTGCCGATTTGCGTTGCTAATTACCTTGTTTTCAATTGCTAGGTTCCGTTAAATGTACTCGTTCTCGCCGTAGCTACCAAGATGAATATATTCTTTCAATGGCTACTTTGGTGGGATGCGAGAAATTGAGAAATTGAATACAAGCAATGGCGAGACGAAACAAGCGCTAGAACCGCCTTGCGAGGCCCCCGATGCCTCTCAAACCCACCTAGGCCTGGAACACCTTGCGAGGCCTTGAGAGTTTAAAAACGTAGCTATAGGCCCCTTGAGAGGTCCGCCAAGGGTTTGGGACCCTTGAGAGTCCTCGAGACAGCTTGACAGGGGTTTCCATGGTTTCTCCGCTTTTGGTGATGCATGTCGCGAAGGAACAAATGAGAACCCTCGCAGTAGTGTTGCCGATGTCCGGTTCGGTCCGGTTTTTTGCTAAAATTTCCGAACCCCGAACCTGACCTCAGGTCCGGTTCGGTCTGGGGTTCGGGACAGGTTCGAACCTTTTTGAACCCAAAAAGATTCCCACGCACCAGGAGCCAATTCTATGGCCCGGGGAGCATTTGAATGCCGTATATTGCATTTTTCAGCTCAACAGAACAGGCCATTTGGACGACTGTGTGGGGACAGACCTCTAAACATCACATTCAACAATTTCTGTCCTGTCTGATCATCCATCAATTCAAGTGTAACAATCATATTTGACTGTGAAAATGTATTGCAGCTCACTGTGCATACAAGATACTTGGTAGGTTGAATTCCAACTCAATTAATCGCAGTTCTGATGTATTTAGTGCATCCAAATAGGCTAATTTAACCTATCGGTTCGAACATGTTCGCACCGGTTCGGCAAAATCGAGAATCTGCCGAACCCCGAACCGGACATGGGGTCCGGTTCGGGTCCGGTTCAGGTTCGGCATCGGTTCAGAACCGAACAGCGGGAACACTACCTCGCAGGCGCAAGTCATGGGCCATGATGCTGAGTCGATACGGATTACGCCGTTTCGGATGCTTAGCCGCCCCGGTGCGGACTCCGTGATTGACACCGGTGATACCCGAGACCTTCAACCTAGCGCTCTTTTTCTCCCTGCCTGAAATTCAGTAAAAGACACTTGCGATTAAGGTTTGAAGTTCAATTTTGAACCTGATTTCCTCCAATGCAGGAAATGTAAACCAGACGCAGCCCTGAGCTCGACTCAGAAGGATCACCAATGCGCCGCCTACTGACGCCAGAGAATGTAAAATTGCGTTCACTTTGATTGAGCTATGGATCTTCAACCTTGCCGTCATCCATTTATTTGGCTGAGGTAGGAATTAACCAACGCAATTGTGTCGATTCCGCCTCCAATGGTGGCTTCGGCCAGAACCTTTGATTTGCTTCTTTTCTGTGTTTCTGTAAGTTACCCAATCTGCGATGGGGTCGCTGTATCGATGCTTCTAGTTCTACTCTTGCTACTCATCATTCTTAAATCTGAATTTTAATCCCGGTTCCAGGCTCTCCTGGTCCCTCACCGTTTCATCAAGTCGAACTTGTGTTTGACTTATGTTTGGTTTATCTGTGACAGTCCGATGACCAGCGTGACGAACGCCCTTGATCCCGAACCACCATCTAAGCGCCAGCATGCGTACAAATAGGATACGTTCTGAACGTACTCTGGGTTAATTTACCTGCAACTGTAGTCTGAATCAGGATGCTCCATTGTACCCCTCTCGAGCTCTAGACTCTGCTTGTCCGATCCCACCTTGGCAAGACTTCGAGACGCGCCGTGACCCAAACCGAAGTCTAGCTTGGGAACCGCAAGTGCTTTTTTTATGCGGCTTGGCTGAACGGACCTTGTCGGACCCTTTTTTTGTCCCGCGCACCACATGGTACCGTTCTGACGTATTTATCGATCCCCACTTATAAAGCCACTCCGCGGCCGCGCTACTTCCCGCCCCGCCTGCTTTACACCACTCTTCGTGCTAGGCAACAACTATGGCAGGGCTTCAAACCGACGGATCTGCGCCTTTGGCTGCGCTGAGCGAGATAGCTGCTGTCAAAAAGTCGGACTCCTTCGACGAGAAAAAGAGCGGGGAGCATTCTGTCTCGCCTTACCCTGCGAACGAGTATGAGCCAGACGGGATCCACGACGGGCTTGTCTTCCCGACCGAGGAAGAACGAGCGACCCTACGCCGCGTTGCTGACGCCATCCCGTGGAATGCTTATCGTACGTCGGCGTGGTCAACAACTTCATGATTGTCTCACTGAGGCATCTTGCCAGTCATCGCTCTTGTTGAACTGGCGGAACGATTCTCGGTATGTCCCGTTAGTGCGCTTTCTTGTGGGCTGATGCTCACCTTGTCGGTCAGTTCTACGGGTCAAGCGTCGTCTTCGTAAGTCGCTTGCCAATTCTTCTTGGTAATCTAATACCCCCACAGACGAACTTCATCCAGCAGCCGCTGCCTCTGGGTTCGCACACCGGTGCAGGCTTCACAAAGGGAGTCTCGGGCGCATTGGGAATGGGGCAGCGGGCATCGACAGGCCTCACGACGTTTTACCAGTTCTGGGTATATTCTATATATGCTCCCGCCTCTTTCCATTCTCATTGTGATGACTATGCCTATCAGTGCTATGTGACCCCACTACTGGGCGCGTATATCGCGGATACCTACTGGGGCCGCTATAATACCACTTGCGTGGCTGTTGTGATTGCCCTGATTGGCCATATTATTCTAATTGTGGCTGGTGCGTTGGACATGTTTAAGAAATGAATCATTCAATTGATGTCTAATTATCCTAGGTGTGCCTGGGTGAGCAAGGACTTCTGCTAATGACAAATTCGCCGTAACCCTGCATGGACGCACAGTGTCATCGAACATCAACACGGCGCCCTCGGGGCGTTCATCATCGCTCTCTTGGTCATGGGATTCGGTATGTAGTACAAAGTTGTCCCGGGTGATTGCCATTCATTGAATTAACGCGACCTATAGGTACCGGCTTATTCAAGGCCAATATCTCGCCTTTGGTCGCCGAGCAATACAAGCGCACCAAGCTCTTTGTGCGCACGACCAGCAACGGGGAGAAGGTTATCGTGGACCCCGCACTGACTATCAGCAGGGTGTACATGGTATAACCTACCTTTTCTCTACTTCCATTACCCCAAATAACGATCTTCATGCATTCAGTACTTTTATCTGTTCATCAACATAGGCGCGCTTATTGGGCAAATCGGTGTGTCGTGTCCTTTTCCCCCCGTTTTATTATCCTCGTTCTGAGCAAGGGCTTTCAGGGATGACTTATTCGGAGCGCGTGAGTCGCCCTATCGTCTAAGCATGCTACCAGACCTCATCCCGCGCGTCCGTTGAATGCAGTACGTCGGCTTCTGGCTCGCATACACCCTTCCCACGGTCATCTTCCTCCTCTGCCCCATCGTTCTTTTCTCCGGGCGCAACCGCTACGTACGCACCCCACCCACCGGTTCCGTCCTCGCGACGGCGCTCCGCCTCTGGCGCTACGCCGCGCGCGGGCGCTGGAGCTGGAACCCCGTCACGTGTGTGCGCCGCCTACGCGCGCCGGGGTTCTGGGACGACGCGAAGCCGAGCGCGGTGGAGGCACGGGGGGAGGGGCGGCCGAAGTGGATGTCGTTTGACGATCGGTGGGTAGATGAGGTGCGCCGCGGGCTGGGTGCATGCGCGGTATTTTGCTGGTCAGCCTTCACTCTCCTGTCCGTGACATGTTGTGCTTACCAGCAATGATCGTTCGTAGGTTCCCTATATACTGTGCGCCTATTTTGAGCTTGGATCTCATTGTTGGATATGCTGATGCCCCCATGCAGGGCTCACATACAACCAATTGAACAACAACCTGACGTCGCAGGCGGCCACGATGAACACTGGCAAAGTTCCGGTTCGTATTACCGTGTCGTGATCGTTACGAAATTCGAACGAAGTTCATATCAAAACTTCGCAGAACGACGTGCTTTCAAACCTCGATCCCTTCGCGTTGATCATCTTCATTCCGATTTTCGATCTCCTGGTATGTCAGCTCGACAGTACTTGCTCGCGTATGCCCTGGCTCACTGTGGTGTGCGTGGCGTGCAGCTCTACCCCGCCTTGCGCCACCGCGGCATCAGGTTCACCCCGCTCAAAAAGATCACGGCCGGGTTTGTCACGGGTAAGCGCTGAGCGTGTGTTGAACCTGACCGAGTCAAATGCTCATTGGCGTTGGTTGATAGGTGCGGCTGCCATGGTATGGGCTGCTGTGGTCCAGCATTACATTTACAAAGTAAGCCTTTGTCCTTGCAGCCCTGACACTCATTCGATTTCATCCGCAGACCAACCCTTGCGGGAACCGTGCCGCCACCTGCGCCGACGAGAATGGGGTCCAGATTATCTCGCCGCTGAATGTATGGATCCAAACCGGCTCGTATGTTGCCTAGATCCTCATGGTGTCTGCTCTTGATGCTTCTGCCGCGCAGATACGTCCTGATCGCGTTCTCTGAGATTCTCGCGTCGATCACAGGTCTTGAATACGCCTTCATGAAGGCGCCGAAGAACATGCGCTCCCTCGTCATGTCGGTTTTCCTCTTCATGAGCGCCATCTCCTCCGCTCTCGGCGAGGCCTTCGTCTGTGCGTTTTCGTTTTTATGGTCCCTCCCAACTGATCCACTGACGACGGACACTCTCCAGCGCTCTCCGCGGACCCGCTCCTAGTGTGGAACTACGGCGTGATGGCTGTTTTGGCCGCCGTCGCGTCTGTGCTGGTGTGGTTCTCTGTGCGCAGGCTCGACGCGAAGGAGGATGAGTTGAATAATTTGGCCGAGGGCCACGTCGAGGCGAAGCATTGATTCAGATGACCATGATGACATAATGATGGTTTACTTACCATTCTACGACCGAGGCGACGTGATTTTGAATTGATACGAGTATTTCAGGCTGCGCACTGATTCGGCACGAAAGACTACGAAAACGGGAGGCACGGGGGAGTCCTCCCGGCATCACCCGTTTGGTCACCCCTGCCAAGTGACAGCTGTGACTTCGTACTTTTTCCTGAGTCACACCACTCACAAGTCACGATGCTCCTGGTGTTCTTGGGCTAGCTTTTAGACCTCCAGCTTCACGGGCACCCATGTTGCGTGGATACCTATGTATAGATAACAGCAGAGGCTGTGGGAACTTGGAAGAACTGCGGCGGCGCCTGCGGAATTGACGTCTTGGTCTTAGTAGCTGATTTTCTGACATCGGCTGCAATCTGGTTCTCCCGCCTTTGATGTCGCCAGTCAACAGCGTGGCGGGCAATCATCTTCGCCGACATGAGGCACGCCGACGAAACCTGCGCAAATCTAGCGCTCAAGTATAAAAACAAAGGATCAAATTATGAAAGGTATCGCAGGAGAAGAAGAACCACGACGGCCAGCAAGATGAACAAGTGCTGACCAGCCCAGCCCCGAACCCCCTGCTTCGGCATTATCCTGATGCTCTGCGTTTTCTTGTGGTGAGCCTACAGTTTTCTGTCCCAAGGGTGTCCATTGTGTCATCTCCGCTGTTCCCGCAACTCTCCCTGTCGCCGAATCTTGCTAGCAGTGGCCGCCATATGGGTCGCGTCGCATATTAGTAGCTCGTTACTACTGCCGCGAGCAGAGATCTTCTGTCCAAGCTAATGATGAAACAGGTTCAAACTAGCGCCGTACGGAATCAGCATCACAGAAGCTGTACCCAACTCTTAAACCTCAAACTCCGAACAAAGCTGACTTGGTCTCGGGGCAAGGAAACTTGTGCTCGCTCGCAGCCAAAAGCATAGCTCGTGGCCGTCCAAGCCGCAGGCAGAAACAGTTGCATTACCTTCTTGGTATCGTTTCCGTGCGACATTCTCAGCGTCTATTTGGCGTCTATCGCCTAAGTCTTGGCGGCTGGTACCAGGGGACAACCGATCTTTGATCGGCTCCAAGTAAATTTTCTTGTATTCTCCATCTTTAAAAGGTTATAGCCTTCACGTTCACTTTAAGTCACCTTCACCTTCTATGCTCTCTAACCACTCCGACCATTCTGTCCCATTCCTTGAACACCTGCCGGACTCTGACCTCGGTCATACCGATGCCTACAGTGAAAAGCTGTCAGATGAACGGCCTCTGATCGGGAGTCGCAGAAGGTGAGTTGGGCCTTCCTCCACCGTGCCTACTCTGACGATAGCAGTCGAAGAAAATTTCACCTCCGGACGTTCCTCTCAAAACTCCTGGGACCCCCCGGTCTTGTAATTGGGGGTCAACTGCTATTACAGATTGCGGCCTGGAGTTTCTTCGCTGTTCTCCAGACGCGGGGGTTCATCCCTCTGCCATATTCTACGGCTGTCTGGGTCATGAACTACGGCCACCTCGTTACCGTGATATTCACTCAAATATCAACCGGCTTGTCATTGTTTTCGTCCTTGTGAGCGACCACACTTCTCCGACACCATGCTCATCGTTGACATTCTTTGGTTGTAGTTTGTTCTCCTGGGGCGTGCGCCAGTCCATCACACTTCACATGCATGGAGAGGGCATGTCTCTGGCCGCGTTTATCTCGACAATCAGGATCTCGTCGCGGTCGCTCATCCTCGACGCAAAAAAACGCAGATGGAGCGCAATGTCCATTGTGGTGTTCATCTTGACGGTCATGCAGACATCTTGGTGCGTGTTCCCGTGTCGGGTACTTCATCATATCTCAACTGCTATCGCGTTTCCCAGTTGGTCTGGCTTGATTACACCTCTGCCGCTCGACATTGACTTCCCAATGACCGGCCGGGAGCTCGACCTTTCGAGCCCTCGCCTTCGGTCTCTGCAAGATATTCGGGCTCTCGATTATTGCGTGGTCAACAGCAGTGCGTCGTAGCCCTATCGATCAAGATATCTCTCCAACCATTAAAAACAGCGAACATTCCCGCTTTCTTTGTGGGCCAGACAGAAAGCGGATACGCGGCGCTGAAGAACGATCTGGGGTTGGCCGCGGCATTGTCGTTGTTTGATGTGACTTTCAATGTGCGTCTCTGTCTCCGCTACATCTTCCTCTTCCTCTCCTTGCTCTTCCTGCGTCTACTCCTTCGATTTCGGTATTTATCCGTTGGGTATCACTCACTCGGCACCCAGATTTCAACAGGTGCGAAACCCGTCTGTGGACGGCCGTAAAATAACCGCTCAGTACTTCCGCAGCTGGCACCCTTCCATTGACAACAGTCGACGTCGATGCGAGTGGACGGTGGTTCACTGGCCTTCCGGTAACAGTCCTCCCCAAGAGCCTCTGGTCGGCCCAAGCCCTTCCGGACGGCCTTCTGTCCTCGACCTACTCAATGATGCAACAGGGTGAGTTTGCGGATGATGCACATGGGACAACGAATATTTAATGCGCAACCCAGGATTCACCGCCGACGTTTCTTGTGAATACCGTGATCTCAACGTCAACACAACACCGTCGTTACTTCTCCAGTCGGATACAGCAAAGCAGTGGACAAGCGGTCTTGCAAATCCATCCGTCAACTTATTCGAAATGAGCTCCAACTGCGTAGTTCCAGCAGGTTCAGGACGTGAGCTCACAGGTTTTGATTAATATTGAGGCCAGTTTATAATATCTTACAGTCAATTACACCTCCACCTACACCTCGGGCGATCCAAACTTCATCCTGATGCTAGCCTGTGGCGGGGTCTCAGCTGAACCCTACAGTACGTCCCATCGAATCACTCATGGCATGCTTCTAATTGTGGGTTAGGTTTAATCTTCCTGGGCGCCGGCATGTATCAATTCATGAACATCACCGTCTGCACGTTCAACCCCCAAATAACCAGGGTTCAGGTGGATTACGCTGATACGGGTATCAACAGTACCCGATCCATGGATGGCGCTGTTGCTGATGTCGGACCCGCTGGGTTGTCGGCGGTCACTACGCTCTACTGGATGCAGTTCTTCGCCCAAGCCATGTTCACCAACGTTGTCGGAGACGAAGTGAGATCGTTGGTTGCAGAAGTGGACCCCGAGGGTCAGGATGGTAACAACTTCCTCTTCGCAATGGTAAGCGGTCCAGACACATATCATTTCATGTACTCATGATTGCGCAGGAAGAGTATATCCGCGGGGTCGCAGAGTACAGCGGATCGGTAAGAACTCGTCCAATATTTTTCCGCATCGCTGTTTATTCATAGATACTACTAGGTCTTCCGCGCCTGTCTGACAGTGAAAAACGGGACCTTTGTCGACGGTGTGCCTCAGGACATGCGCATCCTCAGTGGAGGAGTCTTGCACGGCAAGATTGTCGGCTGGAGGCGCATCACCGCATCAACGTTCTACGTGATGATCCCGGGTACCATCGTCGCTATCGCCACGATTTTCATCGTGCTGGTGACTTTGGTGAATCACGCTGGGAATCCCAAAGGCGATCCGTTCGACCCCGCCGATCCAATGCACCTTGTGTCCGTGTCGGCTGCTGGGGGCCTCACCAATGTGTTCACGGGGACGGAGGAAACCGATATCAGGGCCGCGGAGAGTGTGAAGGTCATTATTCACACCATTGAAGGGGGAGCGCCAGTGATGCAGGTCCGTTCTTAGTGGTGGGTGGATTTAGATAATAGATTATTTGGGATCCAGGGTCGAAACTGGCGGGCATTCTAATGTATCTACTTGTAATCGTGTTCACACATACCCAAGTCTGTATATTATCACTCTATTTATCACTCTCTTTATTCTATGAAGAGTTCGTGGTGTCCTGATTATGCGCAGCCTTGAGATTCAACCGCCTTCCCACCGAGTTCAACTACCAAAACTGCATGGTAGGTGGTCGATGCAAGCACTTCTATATACGTCTGCTCCATGGAGAGCTAGAACAACGATGCAACATCATAAAATTTCGAGACACTCTCCTGAAGGGACTATGCATATCGGTTCGTCTGGAGCCATTTCAAATTCCGCGAACGCTATACATAACATGCAAACTTGTGAACATACATAGATATAGTGTCTGTCTCCGATAAACTACGCGAACGCCGCACTCGTCAGTGTCGTCACTGGGATTTCCTTCCCGAAATCTGTAACGAAATCTGTATTCCAAGCACAATTGAATCATTTGGATGGTGGATATCAACGGCGGCAACAGATAGACCGCAGTCGGATCCAAGCACCTGGGAAATATTGTCATTTGTCTGTCGAAACTCGGCCTGAGCTGATGAAAATTTGCAGATTTTCGCCTCTGGGTTGAAGAAATTCCCCATCACTCCTCTTCCGTTTAAGTAAATTCGAGTCACAAGTCGAGCACTGCTACCGATTTAGTTGAATCGAGGGTGGTATATTCGATGCGCCCACCACGTTCTCGTGAATATTCAGACTTCGGCTTTAGGTTTATGTCTGTGGTGAGGGAAAGGATCAAGATTTCATGTTGAGAAAAAGAGGGGAAAGTAGAGGGGGATTATGAGAGCTCACCGGCGTCGACTCCGAGCGCGGTTTTTGTTGTGGATGCTCCGGAGTGAGAAGAACGACACCGAGCATGGAACAATATCAAGATGATCCGCAAGCCCGCTGAGTGATTTCAAGGTCTATCTCTTCGCGGAAGCTCAGAAATTGAATAAAGAGTCCCAGGGCGGCGCTGCTACAGTGAGCTTAAGGAAAACAAGCCATGCCTTTGTTCCGCTCCGGCGCGCCGGGTGGAAACAGAAAGCATCTGTGCTGGTACCTCAATCGAGTTGTGGATGCTCAAAATTCTCGTTCGCTACACTGGCAACCAAAGTACAGAGTCGCACAGCACTTTATATGAACGAAGAAAGATATATTTCGTCGAAAGCCACAACAGATAACACGAATCTACCAATTACTGCAATACTCACCTCGAGACGATTGTATATGGTTTTGGGGGAGGGCCTAGAAGATTCAGATTCGGACATCCTTTGTGACCGTGCGGGAGTCTGAGTCGAGGTTGGTCAAAGTTGAGGAGAGACGTCGAGATTGAACAGACGCACAAGCTGAGCGCTGGGTACCAAATGTGGGGGCGGGCCCGTGAGTCGGGATCAAGGCGAGCGCGAGTCAAATCGAACATAGAGCTGGGGATCCAACGCTGGGGTTTCGCGCGAAATTGCAGCACAATCCGAGTACACGGCAATAGGCAAAGGAAACTCACCTCTCGGCTCAGAGCGTGCAGAGGTAATTGGTACGAGATGGTTTGCAGCAGTGGGCAAATGATGACTTCTGCGATTAAACTTCCCAGATTCCATTCGTCAGATTGACACTGAAGTGTACAATGCGAGATTGGAACACACGAGAAACAAAGTCCAGAGTGAAAAGTGAAAATTTGTTCGCTCGCTTTGGGGGTGTGTGAGTGTTGAGATGCAGACCTGTATTGCGCCGACTCAAAAAACAGCGGCCATCTTGAGAACATGGATACAGCGTAACCTTGAGATCTTGATGAGGGGCGACAACAGGAAGAATAAAGAACGAAACGGGTAGGGAGAGCGAGCTCAAGAAGATGGGAAAGCTTGAAGAAAGTCCAGGAGAGACCGGTGGAAAGCCATTTAAACGTTGAGCACGCCTTTGAGCGCTGAGCACGCCAGGAGCCCCGTATGTGCCGCAAGCTTGAGCGTCAGATGTTGGTCTTTACTATTTGCTTGATCTTGGCTCTGATCGAATGTTACAGCGCATCGGGCACGACGATGATGGAGGAGGAAGGAAGAAGGGCATAGAAAGAGGTGGCGCTCTCGCTTTTGAGATACCTTTGAAAAGTGGGATTGATGACGCGGCAGTTGCATAGATTGCGTCATTGCTCCTAATTCGAACGCCTGCAACTACGGAGCAATAATAAACGCCTCGAGGCGGCTTCTCTTGCTTGAATGTTCAATTAATTCTACTTCAAACTGAGCTGGGAGCTGCAAAAATCTATGATTCAGGGGGAAGAGAGGGTCAGTCGAGCGATAAGGAAAGGAATTTGCGACCAAAAGGTCGAAGGTAGAAAATTTCAAAAGGATTGCAACTTCTGGCATCCCTTAAAGATTAGCGTGCGGCGGTGGCGTGTAAAAACAAACACTGCAGGTGCACACTGATTCGAAGGATCTTCTTAATACATGGGATGGGGTATGTGTTAGTGACACATTAGATGTAGTTTAGAATGAACCAGAGCCGCCAAGTTGCCATTCCAGATGTACAGCGCGTCGAAGAGGTATGTTGCCGTCAAGTATGAAAAGCCCAGGGGAGATGCACAAGACGGTTTCATCACAGCACAATGTTGACATCACATCGCCGGCAGCGCGGCAACCCAAATCGGGTTAAACCACGTTAAGCCACCACAGCCAGCCCAGACTTCAACGTACGGCAATTTCCACGACGTCGTCGGGTGTTTGACTTCGGCCCGTGCTCGGCACGTCCTGCAACTCCCGGCGACTTCCACAAGAGTGACAAGACCCACCCAAACACCTCTGCATCACTCCTTGCTCAACTGAGCCATGGGTTCGCTCAGTTTGAGAACGCGACATTGACCCGCATTAGGTTGATGTCTCAAGAAAGCCATTTGCTATTTTGAACCGTGCTTTGTTTTTTTGAATCGGCGCAAGGCACTCTCCGAGGACGGAGCTCACATGACCATGTCACTCAATCTCGTGTCGGGTGCTTGTCGGAGAATGTCAAACCAAGACCAGGCACCGTCTGAGCACTTGAAGTTGATGATAAGGCTCGATCGTACGCTGAGGGTCAAGGCAGGTAGAATTATCTGCTCTCGGTGGAAGGGGGGCTTCTCGGTGTGGCTTCACATATTCAACCAATAATTCAACGCAAAACGCAACATCGGCAGACATCGGCACAATGATGGGATCAGTCGTTGTTGCCCCTTTAAGCAGTCGGCGGTGCTTTTCTCCGAGCGCTTCCTCCCTCCGCTCCCATGAACAATGGAAAGGCGACATAGAAAACGGGTTACATAACATTCCGCCTGACAGGGAAGAAAAACGAGGCAAGCTAGGCGCTCCTCCTTCCCTCGCTCATGTCTGCAAAACTTCTCGCAGTGAATCTGGCCGCCCTGACCTGCTCATCGCTCTTCTATGGCATGTTTTCGGTACTGTTCGCAACGTCGATGTACCTTCTGGTTGGCCGGTATCTCGCCACCCGCAGATCGGGAAATTCGCCCCGGGAGTCAATATTTCGGTCTACGGTGTTCATCGCAGCGATCTGTCTTTTCTGTGCGGTAACAGCTGTGCGGCTTGCCTTCTCCAGACATTCATGGGCTGAACAACGTCATTGGTTTAGCATTGGATCACGACGGTGTATCGAGCGTTCCTCGCGTTCGTCTACTTTCAGCACGGAGATTCTGCGCTGGAGTTCTATGCGGATGCTGCCCAAGTAACGGAACTTGTTCAAGAGGGGTTCCTGATGATATCCATCTTAATTGGCGACTCGCTTATCGTGCGTCGTGTCGGGTCTCATTCAATTGATGATTAATTACTTTTTCTACAGATTCACCGCTTGTGGGTGGTCTGGGAACATCGACTGACTGTCATCGTGTTCCCGATTTGTAGTCTCGCGGCTCTTACCAGTGAGTTGCTCCAAATCTTCAATCGCGCAAGTCATAACTCACATGTCCTGACAGTGACGAGCGCCGTCTCGATGTACACAACATCGAGAAAAATTCCCGGAAAAGATGTCTTCTCCGATCCGTGGCTCACAAGTAATTGTATACTTACATTAGTGTAAGCTCATCTGTCGATCTTCCGAGTCGATTGACAAAGCTGATGTGGACCCAGAACGAATGTGTACAGTACTGGTCAGTACAATGGTGTTGAATTACGTGCTGTCCTGACTCTCAATATAGTACTCATCATAATCAAGGTCTGGAATATCACCCGCGTCGCACGCCCCATTGGGGGGTCCAGTTTGCGTGTACGTTTCCACCCGGACTACTGCTATTTCCGAAGCGCCTAAATTGTAATATTATCAGGGCTTCCTCGTCATCGTCGTAGAAAGTGCCGCTATATACGCGTAAGCCCCGTCCTTCCCAGCCCATCTACGGGTCTGCCCAATTCATAAACCTCAGATCATGGGCGATCTTCTTCACGGTGACATACCAGACCCGCTCCCTTGTCCAGTTCATCGTCATCCAAGCCGCACCGGAGGTCGTCGGGATCGTCAACGCGCTCATCCACACGCGCGTTGGACTCGGGTGGGCGATCGAAGCGCAGGAGTCCCCCGCCCCCTCGCAGATGGCGTTCGCAAAAGTGGGCCGCACGCGCACGCCACAGGGCACTGAGGAGACCGGCGCGGAAAGCTGGATGCGGCCATCGAGCGTGGATTTTGGGCGGGGTTTGAAGGAGAGCAGCTTGGATGTGGAGCGGGTGTCGCTGGGTGGTGATAGGTCGGCGACGGAGGAGCTTCCGGTGGCCGGAGGGGACGTACCTTGCATTGAAGAAGAGGAAAAGGCTCAAGGTGAGCCGTAAAATGATTCGGATTGTATGTCATTGTATGTAGGTAATTATGTTGTATTCTATGGTATTTTTCGTTTTATCGGCGGATAGGGCGGCGGAAATGAGGTTTAGGTACGTGTACTGATCGCCTATTCTTCCGAAAAGTGTTCATTTGGCGATGTTCTGAATCCATTTTCAAGGCTTTTGGGAATAAGTATGTATCGATGTAGTGTAAGACCAGATCACACCGAAAAGGAGAAGGCCGATCTCAAGGTCTCACTTTCGATAATGATACATTCTCCCCCGTATTTATCCTCAACGACACACTCCGCCTCGAGATTTCAAGCTACTGTGAAGCTCTCTTCCAAGTCAGCAAGAGTGGCTGCGGTCCCAAGGTCGGTTTGCCATCGGGATCTCAACCTCACTTGCATCGAGTCTTACCCACTCCTATTTTGTTGCAGCCTTCCGACCCACCGTTTTGTGGAAAAGGGAACACGCCCAGCGGAGCCTGAGGTGTGGGAGAGGAAGAAGACAGGCGGATCAATGGCAGTCCGCAACCATATGTTCAACAACATCCTCACTGATGGTTGGAATCGCGGCAGCCAAGGCGGCGGTACCGACGTACCGGTTCTTAATACCTCCAGCTTATCGCTATCGTCGTCTCCAACCCGTCGGCCACGTACTGTCTCCGGCCCCACCAACTCGCCTATGCGCCTCTCAATCGAGCTGGTTGAGTGCATTATAGATGTCTCATGCCATCATCCGCCTACTCTTGCAGCCTGTAGTCTGGTCTGCAAACAATGGCTTCCCAGGAGCCGATATCACCTCTTCTCGTCCCTCGACCTCTCTGCAGATTGGAATCCCGAACCAAATGCCGTCACAGAATTTATCAAAATAATCGACGCGCCAATTGCCAACTCGACCCTCATACCCTACGTGACGGGCGTCGTGTTATCGAAACGGTCGTGGGGCATGACACCCGTCCAGCGGATCCTCACCACTCTGGCGGGCTCCGGAATACGTCCAACCTTTCTGCACATTAACTGTCCGACATACGAACCGATGCACTTCCCCGTCTTCTCCTCCTCCCTCGCCCATCTCGCGCTGTACCTGCACACAGACATGCCGATGTCCACGCTTATCGACCACGTCTGTGCGTTTCCAGTCTTGGAATCGCTGTATATAGGCGGGTCCGCGAGATACACGGTTACCGGGAAGCCACGTTCGACGGAGCCTCCACCGAGGCTTACTAAGTTGATAATATCCAACCCCGTTTTCACCGACTGGCTCCTCTCGCTGGATCCCGTGCCGATGCACATATCCAACGTCGTCCTGCGCGATATTCGGTTGCCTCATCAGTGGTCTGTCATCGACCGCTACCTTGGCAGCGTTGCGGCGACCGCAATCCGTTCTTTGACCTTTCACAGATGTGGTGGGTGACTTGCTTTCTCTGGCGATACCTCAAATGTCTGACTCCTTGCTTCAGATTTAGACGCACACGATAATCCTCCAGATTTGCATCGCCTGGTTGAACTACGGGTTTTAATCATAGAACACCCCAACCCTATTCGCCCTCTCCTCGGCATCCTCAACGGATTTCGCCCGTCTCCTGCCTGGGAGACGCTAGAGACACTTGAATTGTACGCCGGCAGCTTCAATGATCTCCGAAGCGGTAGCATACAAGTTGATTGCTGCGCGCTGGACGCTGTTCTGGCGGACAAAGTGGACTTCCCTCATCTCCACCGCATCACCGTCCGAGTGCGAGTGCGAGCCGTAGAGCATCCCGATTTTCCTCTGGAATATGTGGTCCCGAAGGTATTGGCCGCTCAGCTGCATCATGACATGACGGTTTGTAGGCGCAGGGGACTGCTTTCGACTTCTTGATTATTGATGCGCCGTACTGAATACGAAATGTCGCGCGCAGAATCATGTCTGGGACGGTTTTGGTAGAGCTTAGAGACTGAAGCGGCGCACTATTTAATTTCTTTCCATTGTGTAACTCATACCCAAGAATCGCGAGACTCTATTCATAGATGATGAATTGTCGATACCGAGCACGAGTTTTAAGTCGAATCATGAGATTTTGGACCAAGTACATTGAAAGCAGCGTTCATAAAACCCGATTGAAATACAACGCCCAACTCTGCCCCACTCTCGGGGGCTCGGCTGAGGAAAGCGAGTTGTCGCCTCAGGTCTCGATCATGGCCTGCATTTAGGGTCAGTGTGCTGTACGGAAGAGAAGAGAGGAGGTGCAGATTGGGCTGGACCACGGAACGAAGGGGGGAATGCAATGTGGACTCACTCATTCACGGCGCTCCCAACGGCAGACAGCTTCATCTTCCCCTGCGAATGTCCCCTCCCATTGGTAATCGCGAGAACCGGTCCCCACCCCGCCTCGAGCGCTCACATTCCATCGTAAGACCCACATGCACCGTACGAGACTGACCCGGAGCAGGCGTCCCCGCTACAGCTCGAGCTCGCCCGGCGCCTAAACCCAGGGCAGGCGGTGTTCACGAGTATGATCGCCCCCTCAAATACACAGTACAGGACCACGGTGCAGGTGGTGCTGAGGCAGAGAATGCCGATCACGGAGATGTTCGAGAGCCCCGGAGCTTGCTCGCCCGAACCATGAACCGCGGTATGGTCCTTTGGAAAACCCAGCAGGTAGAGGAGCGCGATGAGGACGACGGACAAAATGCATGCGGTGAGGAAGAGCTCGGCGACCAGTTGCGCGAAGCGCCTGGTTTTTCTGCGTGGACAGAGCGGCGGCGCGACTTTGAGATGCTCGGGGAAGGTGATGCGACATTTTTGGAAGGACATTGTGGGGAATGTGGGGTTGGGGTCGCCGACCATCTGTCGAATTTAACGGATCGTGGTCCATTGACGGTAGACAGTAGTCCCTGGTGACAGTTGATCAAGGAATCATGTTTCCGCACTCTGGTGATGGATAAAGGAGGACCCAGGAATATCGGTTGGTATGTTGGATACTGAATTCGGGCCTAAAAGTGAGTTTTGTCCGAACTAATTTCATTTTCCCACGGTTTCTGAGGTGGCCGAAACCAGTTTCTCACTAAAAGCAACACTTTTGGCTCTTTTTGGGTTGGAAATTTTCGAAAATTTTGTCCGAACTCCGTATCCGACCTACCAACCCTTATTCCTAGGTCCTGATAAAGGGCTGAATTTGAACTCGACAATGTTCAGAACAGACTGAACACGAATTCAACCGCAGTATTTCCCGGCGGCCTGTTAGTACCAGCTTGGAACGGGGCATTCGCGTTCACCACATTGATTCAGCCTGAAAAGATCCCGAATCAGCGGTCCATACTTAAGTTCCGAACACGCACCCCCTATGAATACAGAAGAAATTCAATAACACAGGGGCATCATTAACCGTTCTTTAAGATTTTGCTCGCTCGGCTGTGCTATATCCCCATTTAACCTTTCTCCTTTTGTCTTTCCTCTGCTCTTCCTCTTACATTAACCCCTTCTAGCTTTAAATTTCTGTGCTTCTTCACCACCGCCTTTTCATTTGCGGCAGAACAGCTAACGCGCGCAGTCTCTTTCTGACAGGACGCAGTTGCTGCCGCCTACGGCGCAGCTCAATTATCTACCGTTTCTTTTTCTCTCTCCTCTCACTATACACTCACTTCCAGCTTGGAATGGCCACAGCATTTCGATATTGATTTGACAGGATTTGCAAATTGTTCCCACAGAGCCCGACGATTCTAGATTCCCAGTGAGATTCAAACCCAAATTCGGACTTTGGAGGACTTCAGAGGGACTCGGCGACTGAGAATTCTGTTTAGCCATATGCGTGCAATCGATCCCACACGACAGAACTCGAGGCGACAAAGATTTGCCCAATTTGGGCCTTCAAGCTGTAGAGGCAGGTCTCGTGAAGCAACAGCCTTCGACATTCCAGACATAAAAGACCCGACCCTTTGATTTCGCTCTTCCTTCCTCCCCTCATCTATTCGCCAACCCCAGCCCTTCTCAATCTCTCACCCATCTCTCGGTCCCTGTCAAATTCGAGGTGTTTCAAGTGAAGTTCGAGCGGTACTCGTCAACACTGTCAAGAGTGCATAGCAAATCCATGCTCAAGATATCCAGACCTGAGATGCCGGCTGTCTACTTCCGTTATTGCTGTGATTGCACCCTGTTCTTCGCCAATCTTCAAGCCCTAGATGAAGAGCTCTATTCCTCTGTTGTCCCATATGCTACCAAAATTCACGGGGGGCTAATCTCGCGCCAAGCGCTATCATGCTTTTCCTGCTCGTCCACCCTGCCTCGATTTTGGGGAGATCACCGTTGTTCAATGTTTGCAAATTTCCTCAATCCATCCGTATCTTATTGTTTCTTGACACTGTTCTACCGTTGCATCCAAGGCAGAGTATACGCTGATGGAACTGTTGATCGAATCTCTTCCGCAACTCCCGGATTATGCGAGCCTGGCGCCTTATTATAAGGTATTTTGTCTCTATTGAGTGAGTTGATTCGACTATTGAGGTGGATCCTCGCCTTTGAACTGACCCCGTTTCTCTCCCCCAAGGCTGAGAATATATTTGTAGATTCCTGGTTGTATTCCCTCAGTGTTCCATCTGTATTGATTTTGCACTCATCAAAATCCTCGGAGACTCAGAGATTCAGATCATTATTCATTCCCCGTCTGTGTTTAATGAATTTTCTTTTCAACTAATAAACATTGTGTAAATCCGGCGCCTGAGCGAAGCGCAGGCACTTCTTGTTTCAATTTGAGTGATGCTTCTGAATTCTTGAAAGCTTGTGAAGGACATAGCAGACTGTTATTAACAAATAAGCAATCGCAGCACCGGCCAAACCAAGAGATGAAGACTTCGGGAGGCTCCAAGGGAGATTTCGACATTGAATTCTGTGAGATATATCTGTAGAGAGCCAAAATTAACCCTTGCAAATGAATTCAATGCTCGGGTGGCGATCATGGTTCTCACCGAAAATCTTGAAAGCTGACATTTGAATGCACTCATCCTTCACGTTGTCCGAGCCTGACTGGACTGCCTGACAAGATGAAACTAAAGGAGCCGGACTTGAGTTCGAACCGAAAGTATCCCCCTCCACACTCATGAGTTCTGCAGAACTTGAGTTTGACTGAGGCTGCCCCCAGTATATTATATCCATGTACCGGTGATTCCACCTCCACTCCCGAGCTCAAGTCCCACTCACTTGAGTTCCACCTCGGGCTGAAGATTTCCACAACTCAAGTTGAAGTTCCCCACGCAACTGAAGTCCCATCCACAACGTAAGTTCATATTACCAGCCGCTACAACTGAAGTTCTACAAAATCGAGTCCTATGCTGCAAACATGGTTGGCAGTCCAAAACACGCTGGTGATGATAGCGCGGGTGGCCACTGACGGCACATCGTGAGGAAGATGCACCGAAATCTTATAGGGGAGATCCAGCACGGCGGGGGGGAGGGAGTATGAGGGGCTAGATATGTGTGAGTGGGTGAAGGGAATATATGCCAAGCAGGACTTAATTACCCTTGGCCTTCCCTTTTTTGTTCTTCTTCTTCTGCATGTGCGACTTGGAGGGAGTGTCCCTGACGTCGTGACACTGACAGGTGGGAAGTCAGGGCCAGGGCTATGGATGCTGCCATGAGGGGTTGAAGAAGCCGAGGGCACGATCACCGCATGGGCTGGCCTCGTCGGCCCAGCACTGCAGTCTGCGAGAGAATATTGAGACCTGGATGAGAGTGCCAATTTCAATGGGCAATACTCACAGGCAGGGTGGCATCCTGGGTGGCTGCTGAGGTGAGCAGGGGCGCAGCGACAGGCTGGGGAACCAGGCTTTGCAGCGGTGGCAGGGTAGTGGCAAGGGTGTGGGTGAGTGCCCTGATGATGGTGACAGAGACAGGGACCAGGGTGGGGATTGGGGTGGGCACCTCTGCCACCGACGACTTGGTGACAACAGGGGTGGCAGTGGAGGTCAAGATTGTGGCAGCTGAGGCAGGCCCCATTGTGTGAAAGTGCACCAGGATTGACTAGTGAGAAAATCGAACTAGTCACTCAACTCAAACCAACCAAAACCAAAACAAATCACTAATCCTAATCCTAATACTTGTGTGTGTGTGTGTTCAGGGAATTAGGGCATCTATCACCCATCAAGAGGGTGTGCAAGGTTGGAATAAGGCTTTGTTTCAATAGCAACTATGCGGTTTAAGCACAGTTATGCTGGGGTAGCAGGGACTTCACGCCAACAGAATATCAAGACTCAAGTAAAACTTTAGACTGTTCAAGTCTTCAGTTTCTTTGTGAGTGGCAGAACCTAACACTAATGGCAACTAGCCAAGAAGCAAAAGGTAGGACAGACTATCAATAGATAGACATTACTTCAATATCACCCAAACTTGCACAAATGGTGGTGGTATCAACAAAAAGGGGGCAGTTACACAGAAGGTGGGGGCTGAGCTAATCGTGTAGATGGTTACACTGAAGGTGGTGGTCTCACTTCTACTTAACAAGTCTTTAATCCTGGAGGCCTAAAGCACTGCTACAGGAGACAGGTTGAAGTAGGTTGAACGGAGGCTCTTATATCAATGCAGTGGTAGTCTTTTCGACATCCCGTATCTCTTAATCTTTTCTGTGTGTCTTCAAATCTGTCTGATATCTTTCACAAATCTAGAGTCTACTATATTGCCCGTATATCTGGGGGATAGTTTACGGGATAATACAGAGTACACAACTGGCTTTTATACATTTTAGAAAGAAGTAAAGGAGATAGACAGAATGAATAGGAACAGTAAAGGGTGGGAGCCTGAGTAGTGAATGGCCAATGGCATAGAAGGAATTCTGAACCATGGGTATTATGACCTGCTACCAGAGCTAGTCCACATGTATTTCTCTAGCACACCATAAGTTGTGCTTAGTTGTCTTGGTTTCCATCTTTCTGACTGATTAAGTCAGTCTTAGTCAAGTCCTATTCAACTTCTGTATCAGTGTCAGGGGAACCCCCACTCCTCCCGCCGTTCCGGCTATTCCTCCAGCTATTCCTCCGGCTATTTCTCTGGCTTCTGCTTCGGCCTCCGCTCTGGCTATTGCTCTGGCTATTGCTCTGGCTATCCCTCCGGCTAATGCCCCTGACCTTCCGCTTGCCCGCTCTCGTTGGCACGTGCTATGCGACCAGGCCTGTGATCATTGTAGATACCTCCGGACATGTGCTACTGGGTAGTTACCTATTCGTATATAAGGTTTCACCTAGCGTGGGAATCCTCATCCTTTCTTCTCTTCGGATTCCCCCGCTAGGTGCGTAGTATTCCCGCTCCTGTATTATAGTACATATATTTATACTTCGGATTCCCCCGCTAGTTTCCGTGCTTTGTGCCGAGCTTAAGGTTGCCCTTACAGCAGAAGAAAGGATCCAAGAGATCAACCGGTCAAGATTGGGAAGTTTGGTGCAGGTACGGATTCGGACCACTACTCCAGTGCTCCATCTTCCCCCACTTCAAATCTCGACCCCTCCTCCGTACCGATGGACCAACTGCCTGCCCCTGCCTCCGCGCAACCTGAGATCCCGAGTGTTTATGCTCCGGATCCGGCTTCCGGAGCCATGGACCGGCTCACTGCTGTTGAAAACTCTCTCGAGAGCATCCAAAACACACTCAGCCAGCTATTGCTGAGCAGCCAAAATCCACCGCCTGCCCCCGCCCCTGCTGTTCCGGCTCCGGCGTCGGGTCCAGATTTCTCGGCCCCCCACCCAGCTCCAAAAACGATCCTCCGACCGAACCCTCCGGCTGTTTTTGACGGCGACCGGGCACAAGGACGGACATTCCTCTACTCCGTCCTCACTTATTACCGGCTGGTCCTGGAAGCTTTCATGGCGGACGGGTTCGTCTCACAGGAAAAACTCGTTTGGTTCGCCATGTCCTTTATGTCTGTTACAAGAACAAGCTCCGGGTCGAACTCTGGCGAAGCAGAAGGGTTCAGAGGTCCGTTTGGTATGAGGCTCGTAAATGAAGTGGAATAAAAGTCTATGAGAGGTACAGAATAAACTACGAACTAGCTACATTACTTATAGTGTTTTTTCAACCGTGGGACTACGCTATTGTCTGGGTGGTCGTATTGTGCATGTCCATCCATTGCTGTTAATGCGTGTTGTTAATACTTCCTGACAGCTGTCCGATCCATTCTGTCCGATCGTGGGAGCTATAAAAATAGTATGTGAAAATGAATTATGCATGTTTCGTGTATGTTCTATGCATGTTCGATCAATCGTTTTTAAATATCCTTCTGTGCATCTGCCATGCGTTCAAGATCGGAGATCTTGATAATCGAGATCCCTCGGGGTTTAGAGTTTATCTTATCAGATGTCAGCGTTATCTTATCCGTTATCTTATCTGATGGTGTTGTCACTGCACGAGATTGTGACAATGTCGAAGGGCACGGCTGCTCGATGGGCGGAACGACAGGCATCAGCTGACCCATTTCCATTCCCCACCTGGAGCAAGCTCGAGGCCGAGTTCTGCCTCTGGTTCGTAGAGGAGAACGAGCAGGCCCAAGCCCTCACCAAGCTTGAGTCCCACTCGTACTTCCAAGGCCCCCGCGACATCTACCGGTACACAGACGACTTTGAGGAACTGGCCATGACGGCTGGTTACTTGGACGCCCTCGTCTAGGTCACCAAGTACCGCTCCGGCCTCGATCCGAAGATCAACGTCGCGATTACTATGTCTGGAACAGCACCCGACCTCACCGACTACGATGGCTGGCGTGCATGCGCTTTCCGCCAATACAAGGCCTTTGCCCGCGCTCCGACCGGAAATCCTCTGGCGCGGCTTCCGGCTGCTTTCCCACGGCTGCGCACTGCGGGCGTGTTTCCGGCTCTGGCTCCAGCTCTGGTTTCTGCACACACTCCGGTCTTGTTCGCTCCGCCCTCGGCGCCTGTTCTTCCGGCGGTTGTTCCAAGGGATGTTGACCAGGCCCGGACGCGTGCATTCCCACACCTGTTTCCGGTGCGGCGCCGCTGGACACCTCGCCCATGAATTCCCCGTCACCTCCGATGTTTAGCATACGGATGTTCTCGACGAGGTCGTTCGTCAACTCGGAGATGACCTCCTCGACGAGCTGTTTGCCCGTCTTTCCACCTCTGCCTCGCTTCCGGCCGAGCCGAAGGACAGAGAAGAGATGGACCCAGCGGGTTTTCCCCATTCAGCCAAGTGAGCGGTGCGCCCTCGGTCACGTCCCCAAATTGCTATGCCCTCCTGTATTCAGATAGTGACAATTCATTTGATTCAGAGGTAGCAGCGAGAGGCGCACCCCCCGTCCCAGTTTTTGTCCGAGTGATGGAGACTCTTCCTTCCGTCCTAGAGACGGAGACCCGCACTGCCCCCGAGCTGGGAACGAGGGCAGTAACGGAGGCCCCTGTCCCCAAGCCAGGAACAAGGACAGGCTTGCTTCGGCACATTCATCGCCCGAAGTGGGAACAACGACTTCCCCGGCAGTACGTTATCGACTCTGTCGAAGGCCGAAACTCCTTGCACATCCCGTTGGATCTGCAGTCTGTAGAGACTGCCGCCTGGATGTTGGTGAAGGCTCTGGTCGATTGCAGAGTGACCGGAGACTTCATTGACTCGGAGTACGTCATCTCCCGTAACCTTCCGGTCCGGCCTCTCTTGCAGCCTATCCCAGTTCTCAACGTGGACGGCAGCTCGAACCAAGCGGGCGGCATCACCGGTGTAGTCGATATGGTGGTCGATTACAAGGGGCACTCCGAGTGTATCCAGCTCGCCATAACCCGACTCGCGAAGCAGCACGTCATCCTCGGTTACTCCTGGCTCCAGAAACACAATCCAGAGATTGACTGGGAGACCAAGGAGGTTCGAATGACGCGTTGCCCGACCGGATGCCGCACCTGCCGGGACGAGTTGCGGGCCGTCCGGAGGAACGAAAAACTCGCCGCCTCGATCCTCCAGCAGCCGTGTGAAGGTCCGACTCCGTCTATCTGTGCCGTCGACTCCGAGGAGTGGCATGGAGATGATGGGTACGGCCCGGCTGACGATGGCGACTTGCCGGAGCTGTGTTTAGATTTGGAGGACGATGATGATGGAGAGGACGACCTCAAAGAGGGTGATCACATTTTGCACACTGTGTTCGCCCCCGTTGAAGAGATTTGCGCCGGCAGCACCGTCTCGCATCGCCTCGCGGAGGCCTACTCCCGGAACTCTGCGCCCGCCGGAACCGATGTTCCACCCTGGGCTGCGGACTTCTCGGACATCTTCAACAAGGAGTCCTTCGACTCCTTGCCAGAGAAGCGAGCATGGGACCACGCCATTGAACTCGTCCCGGATGCGAAGCCGGCCAACTGCAAGGTCTACCCGATCTTCCCGCTCGAACAGAAGGAGCTCGATGCCTTCATTGCGGAAGGGTTGAGCACTGGCTGCATCTGTCTGTCCAAGTCGCCGATGGCGTCTCCAGTCTTCTTCATTAAGAAGAAGAACGGGGCCCTCCGGTTCGTCCAGGACTACCGGGCACTCAACGCGATGACCGTGAAAAACCGGTACCCGCTCCCTCTGATCAACAATCTTATTAACCGTTTGAAGGGAGCTTGGTTCTTCACAAAACTCGATGTCCGGTGGGGTTTCAACAATGTCCGGATCCGGGAAGGCGACGAATGGAAGGCAGCATTCCGTACGAACCGGGGGCTCTTTGAGCCGCTGGTGATGTACTTTGGCCTTACCAACTCCCCGGCTACGTTCCAGACGATGATGAATGACATTTTCCAGGACCTCATCCTTTCCGGAGACGTTATGGTCTACCTAGACGACATCCTCATCGTGCATTCCGACCTCGCCCGTCACCGCGAAATCGTCTGGGAGGTGCTCTGGTGGCTTCGCGAGTACCGCATTTTCCTCCGACCAGAGAAGTGGGAGTTCGAGAAGTTGACAATTGAGTACCTCGGCGTCATCATCTTGCACAACCACGTCGAGATGGACCCCGTGAAGGTCGCCGGCATTGCCTCGTGGCCCGAGCCCGAGAACAAGAAGGACGTGCAGCAGCAGTTCCTCGGCTTCACGAACTTCTACCGGAGGTTTATCCGGGCGTTCTCGGACATTGCCCGGCCGCTTTTCGACCTGACAAAGAAGGGTGTGGCCTGGACCTGGACCCCTGCTTCGGCCGCCGTGTTCCAAGCCCTCAAGGACGCGGTGACTGCAGAGCCCGTCTTGGTCCTTCCAGATGAGTCCCGGCCGTACCAGCTGGAGGCGGACAGCTCTGACCGGGTGACCGGAGCAGTTCTGTCTCAGCAGGGGACTGATGGGAAGTGGCGCCCTGTTGCCTTCTACTCCAAGAGCTTGAATGACGTCCAACGGAACTACGTGATCCACGACAAGGAGATGCTTGCAATCGTCCGAGCCCTAGAGGAGTGGCGGCACTTCCTCGAAGGCGCGCAGCACCCAGTCGAGATCTGGACAGACCACAAGAACTTGGAGTACTTCCAGAAGTCGCAGAAGCTGAACTGGCGGCAGGCCAGGTGGTCCCTGTACCTGTCCCGGTTCGACTTCGCCCTGTTCCATCAGCCTGGACGCCTTATGGGATGTCCGGACCACGGAACCGGTTCGGAGAACTCGGACGTTACGCTCCTTAGGCCAGAGCTCTTCTGGGTTCGCACCATGGAGGGGATTGCAGTCGGCAGACCCGAAATTCCTCTCCTGCGTGATGTCCAGAAGGTGTTCGCGACTGAGCCAGAGCTCGAGGACCCCGTGGCGCCTGTCACCCGGCAGCTCCTCAGGGACCGGAAGGCTCCTTCCCCCCGCTCGGCCGAATGGCACATCTCGGATGGTCTCCTCCTGTTCCACGGCAAGATCGTCGTGCCGTGGAATAAGGACCTCTGTCGCCGGATTATGGAGCAGCACCATGACACGTGTGTCGCCAGACATGCTGGCCGCTTCAAGACATTGGAGTTGATCTCCCGGAACTACTGGTGGCCCCAGCTGTCCCGACACGTCGGCCAGTACATCGGAGCCTGCGATGCGTGCAACCGGACGAAGGCGCTCCAGCGACTTCTCCACAGTGAGCTTCATCCGACCGAGATTCCAGACGAGCGCTGGGACACTGTCTCGGTGGACTTTATTGTCGAGCTTCCAGAAGCCCATGGGTTCGACGCGGTCATGGTTGTGGTCGATGTCCTCAGTAAGTGAGCCCACTTCAACGAGTGCCACACCGGCCTTGGTGCTGTCGGAGCTGCCCGGTTGTATTACCGGAACGTCTGGAGGCACCACGGAACCCCCCGGAAGTACATTTCCGATCGTGGTCCACAGTTCATCGCCGAGTTCACCCGTGAACTGTGATGCCTCATTGGTATTGAACCCGCTACCTCCACCGCTTACCATCCGCAGACCGAACATGTTAACCAGGAACTCGAACAGTTCGTCCGTATCTTCACGAGCTACAAACAGGACGACTGGGATGAGCTCCTACTGGCAGCCGAGTTCACCTACAACAACCACATCCACTCCTCGACGCAGCAGGTACCGTTCATGACGGACACCGGCCACCTTCCTCGGATGGGTTTCGAGCCAAACGGTAGGCGCTCCGCCAACGAGTTCCACGACCGGATTGCCGCCAGAGTCTCCGAAGCCAAAGCTGCCCTCGTTAAGGCCAAAGACGAGTTCAAGCTGTACTACGATCACAGGCACGTGCCCGCGCCGGAGATCAAGGTAGGAGACCGGGTCTGGGTGGATGCCTCCAACATTAAAACGACGCGTCCATCACCCAAGTTCTCGGACAAACGGCTCGGACCCTTCAAGGTTGTGAAGGTTGTGGGCAACGGTGCGTACAAGCTCAAGCTTCCGCCATGTTACTCCCAGTTTCACCTGGTCTTCCCAGTCATGAAGCTCGAGCTTGGAAAGCCAGACCCATTCCCGGGACGCCCTCGGCACGATGAACCACCGCCTTTCCTCCGGCCGGACGGAGACAAGAGGTGGGAGGTTGATGAAATCCTGGAAGCGCGAGTCCGATATGGCAGCCTCTGGTACATGGTACGCTGGAAGGGTAACGGTCCAGAGCATGATAAGTGGGTAAAGCACTCCGACGTCTTTGCCAAAGACGCTG
The DNA here is from genome assembly GCA_029282495.1 of Mycena albidolilacea. NCBI lineage: Eukaryota > Fungi > Basidiomycota > Agaricomycetes > Agaricales > Mycenaceae > Mycena > Mycena albidolilacea. The sequence goes on from JARIHO010000022.1 coordinate 82,020, forward strand.
TCAACGCCTACTACCGCCGCTACCCCAACACCCCGTGCCGGATCGCCTCAGCTGCCTTCGACTCGCTGTCCTTCCGGAGGCACAGTAGGACCATCTGCTCCATACGTCGGGACACCGTATTCCAAGGGGGGGGTGATGTCAGGGGAATCCCCACTCCTCCTGCCATTCTGGCTATTCCTCCAGCTATTCCTCCGGCTATTTCTCTGGCTTCTGCTCCGGCCCCCGCTCTGGCTATTGCTCTGGCTATTGCTCCGGCTATCCCTCTGGCTAATGCCCCCGACCTTCCGCTCGCCCGCTCTCGTTGGCACGTGCTATGCAACCAGGCCCGTGATCATTGTAGATACCTCCGGAAACGTGCTACTGGGTAGTTACCTATTCGTATATAAGGTTTCACCTAGCGTGGGAATCCTCATCCTTTCTTCTCTTCAGATTCCCCCGCTAGGTGCATAGTATTCCCGCTCCTGTATTATAGTACATATATTGATACTTCGGATTCCCCCGCTAGTTTCCGTGCTTTGCGCCGAGCTTAAGGTTGCCCTTACAATCAGTCCTGCACTTCACAAGTCCAGTGGAACTTGAAGTAAATATCAAGTGGCTTGAAAATATCTAGCAGTGTGACAATGTCTGAACTAGTATAGTGGCCAGCGAAATATTGTGTGGTGCTATTCTGTAGTGTCAATCCTCATCAATCATATCAGTCATCCTTGATGCAAGGCTCACATCTTTCTAGTGGTCGGCTCGCATCTTTCCAATGGTCAGAGCTGCCCAAGTAACAATAGTGATGGTTAACTCAGTAACATGTCTTCATCCAAATCTAATCAGTTGGTTTTCCACCCAAAATCAAGTGGCACGATGAAATGGTGACTATGGGGCTAGTGGTGTAATAATCACAAAGCAAACCTTGTGAATGAATACACGGTTTGATAATGCAACTACAACAACTCAAACACTATAATCCTCATGCAAGTTCGGGGTTCCAATCCAGTATAGATTGTGGCAATTTGAACTTTAGTTCTCTTTTGGAAGCAAGACTTTATAGGTCTACAAATTGTATAGATAAATTGCTCGAAACTGTTCTAGGCGCAATCACAGATAGTCAGACAAGATTTTATGTTTAACAGTTTTGTATGATGTGAGTCTAGGATTGGGGATAGTACTCCAATGCGAAACACAAGTGATTCTTATGAAATCCCAATTCTGATAGTATCCACAGTTGCTAATCCTTGTGAGATTACAGCCAATTGTCAAGTCCGATCTGTTTCCTTATATTCCACATGTCCGTTCCGTATATCCAATATGTGCGACGAGCTGAGCTTAATGATGAGTCAAGATCTACATCGCTTAGAACAATTGTGATGGGATATTGTTGACATGTCAACTTTTAGCTGACTTCCTCGTCAGCCCACCGTTACCCTCCTTAATAACCATTCACCTCAATTGGTTCCGCTTTGAACCGCTTAAGTGATTTGTCTGAAAACTGTGATAGCCGTCACTTCCCAGTACCCGAATATGGTTTCTTAGTCAAATGGTAGATCAACCAAGTCCAACCTTCTCTTGGCAGTTCTGAAGACATCAGATGATGTCCAACGGTAAGCCCTCTTGTTCAGAAGGATAATCCCTTGTAATATGCCCTTAGTCAGGGATGTGCAGTAGCCCCAATCCGTTCCCAGGATGGTTAGGCACTTTACACAATTGCTCCATTAGCGACTTCTCACGTTGTCCAGTGCCTTTCTCATGGTCTGAGGCACATTATGTCCCTCTTAGCTAACTGCCCAGGCCAGCATTAGCCCTTGTGAGATGATGTCATAATGTAGTATAACACATTATAGTATGTTGCAACCCGAGCGAATTTGGATAAATGCCTGGGTGCCCCAGTACCAGGTCTGTCAGTGCTATCCTAACCGGTATCTGGCAGTGCAATATCTCAGCTGGCCCTAATGTGGTTGTACCAATTTTGATTTTGTATATCTTTCTTTAATAGTCATCAGACTATTCAGAAGCTGTTGAAGCAGTAAGTCAATAATTCTGAGTAGTTCCCTGATGTTTCACCTCCAGCGCATAAGACAATGATTTACCACCACTGTCTATAGCTCAGTGTAGAATATCATAGTCAGGACATAACAGCCTTTTGGGCTGCCTTGTCAAGTCTACTCAATTTGAAATAAAAACTGGTGTTTTCATGCGTGTTTTGGTACACACCCTATCAGCGGTGTAGGTCAGTAGCATCACTCAACACAGAGTGGCCTGGAGTGGCAAGCTTCAGGGAAAGAGGTACTGGTAGTTAGCTGGCAGCATGTGATTCCATTGTGGATCGGTGAAGGGTGATGGCCTGATGTGGGATTTTTCATATCCAGCCCAACAAGGTAGCTCCAAGAGAGGCAGCAGTGTAGGGGGTCCTCTGTTGTTGTTGCTGACATGGAGAACTGGATTTGCCTTGTCACTTAGCGTGTGGGAAATCGGAACATGGTGTGGTACGGAATAAAGGCCTCCTCAGTCACAGTCACTCTGGTGACCGGTCACCTTTTCTTTCACAATCCACATCTTGTCCACATCTTCCCTCAGCTTCAACTACCTGCACCCAATGATGATGAGCAAGACCAGCAGGAAGAACCAAGTCACCAACTGCCAGGCGACCCTCAGTACAGGTGACTCACTTGCCTTTCCTTTTAAGGACTTGCTTGCCAGTGGACTCTGAGTTATTGGTGAGTAGCACTCCAATATCCATTACATTGCACCCTTGCTTACCTTTCACCACACCACTACTTGACTGGATACTTGATGTGGTCTACCACTGCCACTGCTGCTCCCGCATTCATCACCTTCCAATGGTTACAGCAGCCGTGATTTAATTTTGACACAAGTTCATGAGCTGAAAAAATTAAATTTTCTACACAAGTTGCTGTAGAAAAAAAAAATCTTCACACAAGTTGCTGTATATTACAGCCTGTAGTACACTGGGGGCAAAGACCGATGCATATGAAAACCATATGCGTCAAACGCATATGGTTCACATATGTGCGGATTGTGGAACAAAGGTGTCAATCACCTTTGTTCCACATGTGTTTGACGCATATGGTTTTCATATGTGTCGGTCTTTGCCTCCAGTGTTATATCAATGACCCTGAGAGGCAGGGGAATGATATTTCGAGATTAATCTGAGAGAAAAGATTCATTTGTTTCAGATTAATCTTGTGCAGATTAATCTCATTAATCGGTTCAACAAAATGAATGGCAACAGCAGGGATCAAACAACAGACTACTGTCATCCTATGGAATGCAGCAAATTTGCGGTACACTAACTTTACCACTACACTACCAGGAAGCAACAGTGACTGAGACTGCCGTCATTACATCATGTCCATTGACTAATCTCTAACCTTTCATTTCGCCCGAATTGCATATGCTTCTTACTCCCTATGTCTCCTTTTTGAAGATGATTTCATGCCCAACCAACTGACCATTCCCTCAGTGTTTGTTTCCATAAACAGCTTGGTGTTACAATGGCGATATTTTAGCAGCCCCAACAGTCAGTTAGTGTAGTGGTATGCAATGTGGTTGCCGTTAATTCGGCTGTGTTGCTGAGGTTGGTGGTTTGAATCTCACTTCTGGGGTTCTTTCCTTTTGACTTGGCTTCTGGTTAATCCAGCTGCACCAACTTATGTGCAAATTCAATTTATTTCTACAGCAACTTGTGTGAAAAATTTGAACTATCCAGCTCAGTAACTTGTGCCAGAATTAAATCCCATCTGCTGATATTACTGTGCCTTCTCCCTTGCTGCCTCTGCCGCTGTGACTCTTTGGTGAGTGGCACTCCAAAACTGAAGTTCAGTGTAAACTGAAGTGCACCGGTGATAGGGCGTGTACCAAAACATGCATGAAAACACCCGTTTTTATTTCATTTTGAACCTATTAGCGGGCAGAAGTGAGGCATTAGATTATGAGTGTACACCCGCCCTGGGGTGGTAGGCTACACTATTGATGGCCGAAAGTCAGTGTAACAAACCAACTATGAAGGATTGAGTAGACTTGACAAGGCAGTCCAAAAGGCTGTTATGTCCTGACTATGATATTCTACACTGAGCTATAGAGGGTGGCGGTAAGCCATTATCTTATGCGCTGGAGGTGAAACATCAGGGAACTACTCAGAATTATTGACTCGCCATCTCAACGGCCTCTGAATAGTCTGATGACTATTAAAACAAGATATATGAAGTCAGGATTGGTACAACCACATTAGGGCCGGCAGGGCTATAGCGCCGCGCCATTTTGTGTATAAGACCAACTGATTAGATTAGGATGAAGACTTGTTACCGAGTTAATCATCACTGTGGTTACTCGGGCAGATCTGACCGTTAGAAAGATGCGGGCCTCGCATCAAGGATTTACTGATATGATTGATGAGGATCGACACAATAGAATAGCGCCGCGCTATGCTTTTCCAGTCACTATACTGGTCTGCCAGTATAGCGCCGCGCTATGCTTTTCAATCCGCTTGATATTTACTATGCATTCCACTGAACCTGTGAAGTGTGGACTGATAGAGAAATTGAATAGAACTTGACTAAGACTGACTTGACTAGTCAGCAATGACAGACTTGCTCAGTCAGAAAGATGGAAACCAAGACAACTAAGCACGTCTTATGGCGTGCTAGAGAAATACATGCGGACTAGCCCCGGTAGCAGGTCATAATACCCATGGTTGAGAATGTCTTCTACGCCATTGGCCATTCACTACTTGGGCTCCCACCCTTTATTGTTCCTATTCATTCCGTCTATCTCCTTTACCTCTCTCTGAAATGTATAAAAGCCAGTTGTGTACTCTGTATTAGCCAGTAAACTATCCCCCAGATATACGGGCAATATAGTAGACTCTAGATTTGTGACAAGACATCAGATATATTTGCAGATGCACAGAAAAGATTAAGAGATACGGGACGTCAAAAAGACTACCAATTGCATTGATATAAGAGCCCCGTTCAACCTGCACCAACTTGTCTCCTGTAGCAGCGCTTTAGGCCTCCAGGACTAAGACTTGTTGTGTAAATCGACGCTCTCTTGTCTCCTGTAGCAGCGCTTTAGGCCTCCAGGACTAAAGACTAGTTTGTGCTAGTAGAAGTGAAACCACCGCCTTCAGTGTAACTGTCCGCGCCTTAGCCCAGCGTCCACCTTCGGTGTAACTGCCCCGTTTCGTTGAAACCGCCGCCATTCGTGCAGTGTTGGTTGATATTGAAGTAGCGTCTGTCTGTTGATAGTCTGCCCTACCTTCTGCTGTTTGGCTAGCTGCCAGTAGTGCTAGGTTCTGCCGCTCACAAAGAAACTGAAAGCTCTGAACAGTCTAAAGTTTACTTGAGTCTTGATATCCTGTCGGTGAAGTCCCTGCTACCCTAGCATAACCGTGCTTAAACCGCATAGTTGCTATTGAAGCAAAGCCTTATCCCAACCTTGCACACCCTTTTGACGGGTGATACGTACTCTACCTCCCCGAACACACACACACGAGTATTAGGATTAGGATTAGTGATTTGTTTTGGTTTTGGTTGGTTTGAGTAGAGTGACTAGCTCGCTTTTCTCACTAGTCAATCCATTAGATTTCACGGCCGCACCCTAGTGCACCGTTTCACCGGAGAACTTAAGACTGGGCCGGACTTGAGTTGCATGCAATTTCTTCAGTTCAGCGGTGAACTTGGGCTCTGCAGGACTTGATTGCTCGTTCGTGGTGACTTAGGTACTTTATGTTATTTTATATATATTCCTGTGTGATCTTGAGTTTTGTCAAAACTGAAGTTCTGCACAAACTTAAGACAACATAAGTGAACTTAAGTCCTGAATTCTATATAGGATACAGGTAGTGTAGCAGGTACAGTATGGTAAATGAACTTAAGTTCTACAGAACTCATGAGTGTGAAGGGGATATATTTGGTCAGAACTTAAGTTGAGCTAATTTATTAGTTGTGACAGGGTTGTGCCACTCGCCGAGAGGGAGTTCTTTTGTGTGTGATTTTCTCAGATGAGGAAAAAGAACACCCAAACAACCCCCGAGTGAGCATTGGGCTGGGAGATGCAATGACACAATCGTAAAGGAAAGCCAATCGGCAATAGCCTAGATGCAAGCTGCGGGATCGTTGGCTGATGCAATATGATCAGATGGAGGATCAACTCAGATCATTTATCTTTTGCTCTTCACATCGACATCGGAACTGCTGGCGGCATACCCCACCCATGTACTCAGCGGTGCAGCCGCTCAGCAGCATGAATAGCTGGCTGACCACATATCATCACATTTTTTGTCTTCATTATCTCCATATCGACTTGGATTTGCTTGCCTGCCTGACTGCTTGCATCAGTCTTTTGACATGCTAGTTGTCATGTTGTACAGCACGTGAAAACACCAAAAAACACCAAAAAAACAGCTGAAAACGCAACAACACTCTGTGCTGACAACATTTTTTACAAATCTTGACAACACCATGACAGTGCGGGCCCAAAATCCCCACCCACAGCATCCACACATCAAAATTTTCTCAAGTTGAGATGTAACCACTATCTTACACCAAATACCTACCCTTCCTATAATTCTTCGACCCCAGCAGCAGGCTTCAGCGCCTGTACAAAAATGATGATTTCCAATCACATGAAACACTACAATCAAAATGTCAATTGGGCTCGGCCGCTCTCAGAGACCCGCGTCGGGAATCTCTAAACTTAAAATTTTGTCATACTCTATACTTTCGTCTACCTCACATTGGACAATACTTGTGGGAGGTAAATCCTTTGCCCCCCAACCAATGCAGCTCTCGACATTACATTCAGTTCCAGGTTCTGCTGCACTTCAGCCTCCCCCTTGCTTTCAAATGCCTCACAGCGCCGCATTTGTGTAAGAGGGCAGGTAAGGCTGTCTTCTCTGTGTCCTTATCGGAGGAGCCGCCGGAAGGTCTTTGAGCATCCGAGCTTGCGAGAGGATATAATAAACCCCATAACTCGGTAGCAGCCCGTTCTGCCTCGTGAGCAGGTTTTCTGGTAGGATGAATGCTCTTCCTCACGAGCAGGAATTCTTGTATGATGAACGGAGATAACTGCAATCCAGGTCGCCCGAACGGTAGGTACTGTAGCAATCTGTATGACTGAAACAGTTTTTGGACCATGACTGAAATGACTGCAGTGAAACGAGAAACGGCCGGACCGTTACGCAACGAGCCGATCGATATCGGCCAAATTTTCATCTACCTATGCGACATCCGAATACAGCTCCAGCATCGTATGTGTGCATTTAAATACAGCCGCATAGTGTCATGAATCACCCGGGTTCTACTTTTTCACGCGATGCGTCCGTATGGATACAGACATGTCTTAGCGACACGGGACTCTCATGACGCCACCACCTGACCTTCTCACGGTTGAAACCCGGCCTCGGATTCTAATGCCGCAGACTCGGGGAGTCTGCGCCACGGGATACAGAAGACGTTAGGGACTAGGAACCCGTATAGACGGACTCTAGTCCCCGGACGCACCAAGGGCTGACACAGGAGAGTACACGGAGTACAGGAGTGGTTGCAAACCCGATCAGGGTTTGAACCACTGGAGACGATGACACTTAGGACTAGGAAACCCGAACGTCGGGTCTCCTAGGTCCACCGACGCCACGGAAACCAATACAGAGGAGTCCAGGAGCATCAGCATTAATGCTCCTTAATGCTACGTTGCAGGAACTGATCGCGATTGACCGTGATCGCTTTAATTTATTAGAAGCCTATATAAGCACAGTAGAATCTCCATGTACAGTAGTTCTACCTCATCTAATCTCAGGCTTCTACCTTGGCTTGACATATGCATTGTCTCCACCCTGCCCCGCTTCCCTCGCACCGTACTACGGGTTGTATCCACGTCTCGGGTTTTGTACCTGAGTGGATATCACACCCTCTTTGACTCGTTCCGGGTTCCGCCTCGCATTCCGATTCCGACCTACGACATACGGCCTCCTAGGGATGACGCCGTACGACTGGTCCTACTGCTCGGGGAACACACAAGCTACTAGCGTCTATCGGGTTTCTCCTGGTTGGGGTCCTCGCCGGGTTACTCGCTGTTTAGCTGACCCAGAGGCCGTTGCTGACAGATAGTTAGAATGTAATTTTTTTGATCTTGAAAACTTTTTTTTGACTATATTGGAAGTAACAGTTTTGATGGTAAAACGGTGCCGCCGTTACCCGTTATACACACTGGGGGAAGCAAACTTTTGACCTAGGTCAAAAGGGTAACCAATATTAGTTGTTTCAATAGATGAAAAAAATAAGGATATAACTGATGTCTTGATTCAGTACAAAACCAACCCCAAAAGAGCAAGTGGCAAACACCCTATTGGGGATGACTTTTACTTTTAGTTTTAACAAAGTACAAAAGGACTGCCAAGAGGCGAACTCTCGGGAGCCCAGTCAGAGAGAAAGAGACATTGTGTATTCGAAACTGCTGAAAGACATGCCAAAATGACTTGTTTCAGCGATGCTTTCTGCTGTTTTGAAACAAAGAGTTTCATAAATTTTCCTTTGTCTTCAAGATGAAAATCTTTGTTTCAAAACAGCTGAAAGTATTGCTGAAACAATTTGTTTTGGCATGTCTTTCAGCAGTCCCAAATACACAATGTCTCTTTCTCTCTAACTGGGCTCCTGAGAGTTCACCTCTTGGCAGTCCTTTCATACTTTGTTAAAACTAAGACTAAAAGTCATCCCCAATAGGGTGTTTGCCACTTGCTCTTTTGGGGCTGGTTTCGTATTACATCAAGACATCAAGTATATCCTTATTTTTTCCATCTACTGAAACAACTAATATTGGTTACCCTTTTGACCTAGGTCAAAAGTTTGCTTTCCCCGGTGTGATACCCCAAAGAAACTGAAACGAAATGATGCCCCCGTGACGCGTTATGTTTCAGTCATACAGATTGCTAAAGTACGTGTACAAAGCACAGGCTCCCTACCTGTGACCGACCAACAATCTAACATCCCCAACAGCTGGACCCTCGCGGTCAAGAAGCTAGACTGGCATGGTCCTCAAACGTCATGCAATCAGACTATTTGAACCTTGTGACAGTCGTTGCTGGGCTTGTTCCATCCCGTGCCATCTTAAACAGTCTCGCGCCTGCAATTTTGAACGTGAGTAAATGAAAAGCGTCAAACGACGATAATGGACGAACTGGACGCTAACGGTCACTTCAACTCGCGTGCTTGAGTTGCTAATGCGTGCACGGCGGTCACTGATGGCATGCTGTTCTCCGCCGCTTTTCGACGACGTATTTCGGACACCGCTCAGTCCTGTTCCATTCGAGCGGCGGCCCAACACTAAAATGGTATTCAGAAGGGTTTTTGAGGAAGATCAAGTCACTGACGCGAAATAATCAGCGAGAATGTATAAATCTTGGCCAGCGTCATATCGGGCAAAGCTGAGAGAGAGGGTCAGTTCAATTTTGGCAATGGGCCCATTGGCCGCACCGAAATATAACCCAACGGAGGGCGAATTGAAGAGGCCGATCGTGGCAGTCTGAGCAATGAGGGAGAGGACGTTGCATTCGACTGTCCTATAGATGATTTCTCGGAAACGGCTGCGTGTAACACGTTGTCCAAAATGGTCGAGGAGTCCCGGCTTTGAGGCCGCCTTCGTCCGGAAACGAAGATCAAGATAGTAAATCATGCTGGTCGTGATGAGTAAATCTGCACCACTGTGGGCGGTGTCAGCCTCCTGGTGCGTGATTATATGCACCCTACACGGAGCCTCCCAACCAGATGTAGACGGTCGGCCTGGAATGACAGGTGAGTCAGAGACATAAGAGCGTTATCTGAGCACGAACGAGACAAGGGAGAGTTCGGCAACCAGCTTATGGGTCGTAATGACAGATACCATCCAACAAACAACGCCTGCGGGTGTGTGTGTGTCATGGCTGGGGTCCCAGAAAAAAGAACGCATGGACGTACACCACCCCATAACGGAAAGGCTGACAATAATTACTGGCAGGATCCAATTTTTCCTGGTTGAGACCAGCCACACGCGCCACGCATAGAAACACTGCACAAGGGTGCCAGCTGTGCCACTTCAAAATACCGGGGTGCACGTGAGTCAATTGCAAACGGAGGAAGATCTCAGTCGAAATGGTCGCACACAAACATTGCTTCGGCGGGGAATGCCCAATGTGTGAACCCTATTACCCCTGGGTCTAGAATACCCGTCAGATTCCTGGGCACGTTGGATGCAACTCAACGTACTCGCATAGTCCGCAACTGACCAATCGTAAACCCAGATACCTATGGAGGAGTCGATTAGTGCATTCCTGAGGACCGGCAAGCCCTGAGGTTCACCAGTTCCGGCTGTGTCAGCGAGACACATGATAAAACAAATGGAGGCAAGTAACTTGAATATCCATCGATCGTTCGGAAAGGTGGAGAAGTACATCCAGGCTGGGAAATTATTCAAGTACGTGAACGATCCCGAGGGCAATGGAAATGAACCTACTATAGCAGCCCACAACTCCCATAGCCAGGAACTATTTTGAACGTTAAGGATCACGTCGTGCCAGCATTGAGCAGGCAACCCACCGAAAGGTAGTTGCCGACAACCTACAGGCCAGTCAGATCAGACGTATTCTCAAAGAAAAACTAGCAAATGAGGACACACCACGGCTCCGAGGGAGATGTTGATGGCGGCCTGTGCGTCCGGAGGGAGTCCGCCTGAGGGTGCACCATTTTGGCCCGACATGCCAGAAACTTCAGAACGAGGTTGAGAGTGGGTTGGTATAGGAGACTAGGCAGAGACCACATAGAGGTGATGAGGCGGGATTTTCGGGTGCCAAGGCCTTACTCGGAGTTCCCAATGACGCCCTACCATTACCCCGCCAACGTTAGGCTGCTTCCGCCCACCCTGCATCGCGAATCCCGCGAGTGCTACATATAACAGGTGAAACCCTGACATTTCGATGCCATAATGCGGAATGTAACGATATATGGGTGGCGCTAGGAGCGGCGTTATTGGGGTTGCACAAAAAAGAGAAAAAGCAAAAGAAAGACCAGAGTTCGCCGCGTTTCGAAAACGATAGACGTTTCGACTTGCGAGCAGAATTCGGCGCCCGCCGGTAAACCACATCCGCATGCGAGATGTGTCGGCTCAGCACAGTGGACCCCAGGTCGGCAGAGTATGCTAAGTTGAGCCTACCTGGCTCAAAATTGCGAACTATGGATGCACTCACCTGAATGCTGCACCAAATGCTTGGCCGAGCGCGTGAATCGCAAGTGAATCGTGTCGGCATCCAGAGCGATCCACAGCCATATCTTACGAGAGCGATGACGCCTCGCCGCTCAACGAACAACGTAGTCCTCCGTTCGTGTTCCCGTAAAGTGGAGCCAGTGTGATAGTTCTGCTTACTGTTCAACCTGCACTCCGGCCTTTGCGGGCATATAGGAGGAAGTGTCAATGCGACCCTAGGGCTGTCATAACATAATCTTGTGTTCAACCGATATTTGCGGGCGCAGACAATCTCAAACCACAACGAATATGCTCTGATCTTTTAATTCATTGAACACCTTTATGGCATACATAGAAGCGGGTCCTGTGCCGTATGTGGGTCAAACGTCAATGCATCACTGGGGCAAGGGTGCCTTATTAAAATATTGTCAGACCCTGGAAGACGTCACCGTCCAGGCTGTCTGCCAGGTGTCAGCTATCAGACGGACCTAGACCTAGGAAACGGGACCTAGCAGGAGGTGCATAAATCTCGACCATTTCTTCCCCGCTGGAGCGCTGACAAAAGATATTCAGAGTCGGAAGAAAGCTCAACCAAGAAGGAAATTTATAAAAGGATCGACATGACTCTCCTTTTGGCGGAACCGCAGCTGTCATGGTTTTCACGCCCCTCCCCTCAATCGCTATCGCAGGCATCAGCGCTGCTGTATCCATGTCGTTCGTTATATTTCCTACGCTCTCTCACCCAGAGGCAAGCTCCCGATCGCGGTACGTGTTCTGGTTCCACTGTCTCGCTTTTCATCAATTTAATTCCGTCCGGTAGCCGAGAAGTGAAGTAAGTTGGTGGCTGGGCCGCGAATACCTCGTCGCAAAGAACGAGGCCGGTGTCGAATTTGGGCGATGGACACAGCTTTTGGGACCTGTGTTTCGCATTAAGTCTGCGCTTTGGCAAGCCGGTACTGTGAGCACCGTTAAGGCGCTCGACCCAAATTCATACGCCATTCCAGGTCGTGATGTCCGATTCTTTACACCAGGGGCAAACCCCGACACACCTGGATTCCAGGTGCCTCTGGGGCATGTTCTCCACAGGTTGTGAACTGGTGGACAAAAGACCGATAAAGGTCCTGGGGTGGACAAAGAATTAACAAAGGTGAGACAAAGGGCAGGCAGGATTTTCACCACCCAGCAAATCTTGCCTATCCTTTGTCCCTCCTTTGTCTGTTCTTTGTTGACCTAAGGACCTTTGAAGACCTTTTGTATTCCACATTGTAGCCTTCGGACCATATGCCTCGGAGGCACCTGGAATCCAGGTGCGTTGGCTTTTGCCCCCGGTGTTAGACATTTTTGGTCAGGTGTACACTTACAGTGCGAGAAACCGTCTGTTCGGCGCTGGCTGCTGAATTTACTTCGACTTCACCCGCCTCCCAACCTATCGTCGTCGAGTTTGTTGGCCATGCTGTTGGGTGGGCTGAAGGCGATGAGCACAAGTTCCAGTGCAGGATGATCTCACCCGCATTCTCGTTAGTATTCTCGTCATTTATAAGTAAGAGACTCTCACAAATTACACAAGACTTCAGTAGTCAAGATGGCCCCTTGTGTGATGTCCTGCGTTGATAAACTCATTGTCCGCCTTCAAAACGACTGTAGAAGCAGAAGAGTCTTCAACATGTGCGACTATATCCCTGCAGTAACGTAAGCCTCTTCACTCAGCCGTGCTTTGCATCGTTGACTCTCCTATAGCTTGGGCGTTATTAGAAGGGTGGGATTCGGCTATGACTTGGGGCCCGATTCACCTGAGGGCGGTGCGATTCTCGATGCCTGGAAGACTGATGTAGCTCGGTGCGCGCCGTGGGTTGCCAATCTGCCCATCGATGTGCTTCAGGATGGTGTCGCGAAGAAGCTGATCCACGAAGTGGGGCAAAAGATGCATCAGGAGCCGCCAAATATGGATGGGACCGACATGTTTTCGATTTTGGTCCGTGAGTCATGGGAAGGCAAGAAGAATCCCAATGGGGAGCGGAGGGTCGACGATGCGACGCTCTCTGATAACGCGCGTATTGTGAATATTCGCACAAGCTCGAATTATGAGTCCTGAGAGCCAGGTTCGCAGATTCTGAGCTTCTTGTAATTCGTAGAGCTCCAGTCTGTTCACGTACACCTCTATTCCAGCATAGCCCGCTTCGAGACAACTTCCGGCACGATCCACCTCATCCTACTCGATCTTGCCCAGCATCCTGACGTTCAGAGGAAACTGCGTGAGGAGATTCTTGCTGCATATTCCTCCGAAGTCGACGTGATCGAGGGTCTGCCGTATCTCGACACCGTAACTCGTGAGGGGTAAATGTTTTTCGGCCCGGGTGCAGATTCTCTGACGCTCTTCCAGTCCCCGTCTGCACCCCTGCGTACGCGACACTCACCGAGTTGCGGCCCATGACGATATCATCCCACTGAAGAGCCCAGTCACCCTGACCAGCGGCGAGACCATAACATCGCTCCCTGTGCAGGCCGGTGACGTGCGTTGCCGAAAGCAGGGAAAATTCAACGCTAACGCGCCCATAGAGTTTCATCATTCCGTTCATGGTCCCGAACACTGACCCGGACGTCTGGGGCCCTGACGGGGCACGAGTCATCCTGGAGCCCTGGGTGAAGGGGGGGAACATCCCAAACAGTGAGGACTTGCCACACGGACTGTGGGGGAACATCTCCAACTTTGCGGATGGGCCCAGGCATTCCATCGGGTGGCTTCTCGATGAGATTTGGTTCTTTCTGACTGTAGTTTCCACTGAACTGCGATCCACAGCGATCCAAGAAATCAAACTGATTGTCGGCGCACTGGTCAAAAAATTTTGAGTTCGAAGATACTGGCGCAAAGGTTGAAAAATACATCGCGCCGACCGTGCAGCCTTTCGTGGATGGGAAAGCGGCTTGCCTTCCGCTTGAACTCATTCCTCTTCAGCACTGCATATAAAGCCTCTTTTAGTCCCCGATGGACGTCAAACATATAATTACGTACCTCGATTGGCACCTCCGTAAAATTCTGTGAGTGCGAACAGTATTTCAGGGTTTTTTTCGGTCTCAAATTGAGCTTGGCTTGAAGCGCCGATGCTTTTGTTCTGTGACAGAGAGCAAATATTGATCAGATGAAGATTGTGAAAGAATGTCCGCTCGTGGAATGAGCCTCACTTTTATCGCGTTCAATCCAGGAGAGGTGGGTCGGAAAAAACGGTCTCGAAATCTACAATGGGTTTTTTACGCCCGCATACAAGAGTGATGTGAGGAGACCAAGGTCATCGCTGCAGCACGCTTGTTTTTACCAGATCCCGAATGCTAGATTCGCATTCACAGCGCAGCATAATCCAAGCGGTACCACGACGGTATAACGCGTAGTCTGTTCTCGCAGGCCAAGAAAACAGAGAAAGAGTTGACAAGTACGGTTCCAGGGCACGGCAAGGGCACGGAGCGCGAACGAAGAGCAAGACGGAGGGCGGACAGGAGGGTCTCGGCTTCGCGGCTATCACTGATGGCTTGGCAACCGTTATCGCCGATCGGCTTTTTGCTTTCCCCCCATACTTTTATTGTATTCCCACTGCAGCGACCTAGGCCTCATCCCGGGTGTTTCTTGCCCCCATTCTGCGAAAATTTCACAAGAACTCCCCGCTCCGGGGCCACAAGCTAGTTCGGACGACACGATGGATGAGCGGCTTGAGCCACAGCACTCGAGCCTCGAGGACAGCGAGGGAGTTCCGAGGTTATCAAAGACGGCGTTCTCAGTTCTGGGTATCATTACCCTTGGAAAGTGAGTCCCTTCTCGAAAAACCAGCCCGTGCCTCTCGTCACTCGCCCAACTCAAGGATTGAAATCAATGATCGTCGTACGTTCTTGGCCAGCTATCCCATTTTGGTTCGCAGGTCGAATCCCGCCAAATAGCGTGGGAGCTCTTCATGAAGTACTTATGCATCTCGCATCTTCTTTTACAGCTGAATGCAATATTCTAGGCCATTTCTTGGGCCGTGGCACAGTTGGAGCCGGGGAATCCCGTCAGTACGTCATAAAGGCTGATGGCACATCAGCTCGCAAGCTGCCATTTGCTGCCGCCCCCAATAGCCAGCCTTCACACGCTGCCACAGCTCCACAATTGAAAATTTGCACTCAGCTGGAATGCCGACTGACCTTGAGATCGCACGCCCCCAATCAGCCGCCCTCCCCGCCCTCATGCGCATGCGCGCCATCGTGTCCTCTCTTCAGAAGGACCTCATCAGCGCATGCGATGGGCTCAAACACTCCTTCTAGCGGTGTTAGCTTCAGCCTTTCGTAGGTCAAAGTTCGCCATAGTCTGGACATCAGGGGCTACGTCGCGACCCCTCAACATTGGGGTGGCCCTGTGCGGTTTCTCGGCCTTACACCGCAGGTGTCACTAGTTCGAAAATCCCTGTGGCATTTTGCGGCGCAACGGAATTCTTGGCTTCTATCCACAACACGTGGTCTCCAACTCGTATTCAATTTCCCCCGAAACTTCGGCTATCCCGCCGAGCATTGCCCGTGTCAGATCTGTGGAGAAGATCGCATAGGCAAAACGAATCTTTCGTCACGTTGACGTTCAAATCATGCCTATGCTGACGGCCTCGCGTTTGAATGTTCTTCACTAGGATCACGGATCTGCTCCCATCGCTGGACGCTTTCACCGGCGGTTGGCGACGCATCTAGAATTCATCTTGTCAAATACGGTCATGCTATAGGGGCTTCTGTCGCTTCGGACCGGTTTACTTTGCCGAGCTGACGATGAAGGTGACGGCTCTGGGTGCATTTATGTCGTACCTCGTCATTTCCTCTGACCCAGACTGCCATTTCGTCCGTGATGCACGCAGAATGTCACACTGGGGTGTCCTGGGAGCGTAGCATAGCGTGGGAGTGGTATGTTATTCTCAGATAAAGGACGAACGCCACCCAAGCCATCTGCCACCGCCCTCAGAACGATGATCTCTCAAATCCTTCTGCCCATCGCTGGAACATTGCTTTGCTATTTGGTGTTCCATGTCTCCCAAATCCTATACCGCAATTTGGCCTCGCCGCTCCGTCACGTTGCGGGCCCCAAGACTCCTGATTTCATGGCATTCGGCTTCATATTCGGAAACTTCAAAGACATGATGGTTATTCCGGAACCTCAAGCGACGATTGCTCCTGATACGTGTTTCGCAGGAGGACCCCTATTTGACTGCGAAATGGCGCAGAGAATTCGGCTCCACCTTCCGGTTCAAAGGCCTGTTCAGTGTATGTCAAATGACATTGTGTTTTCTCCGGGTCGTTCTAACCCCCCTTCAGATCAGTGAACTGCACACGGCTGACATCAAGGCGGTGAATCACATCGTGACGAGGGCCGATATTTATCAGAAGACACCATCCGCCCTGAACAGTGCTCAGAATCTGTTAGGGAAAGGTAATTGCAGTCTTCCAAACGAAAGAGAAGCACCTCATATGTCGCAGGTATTCTTTCTGTTGAATTGGAGGAGCACAAACGCCACGTAAATGTTTCACATATTAGTAGTTCTCTGTCTGCTCTGACCATTATTGTGTCGTAAATGCAGAGGCGAGCCTTGGTAAGCTAGGGACAGCCTTCTGAGCTGCTCTAGATTCATTCTGAAATCCAGAATCCCGCGTTTGGAATCGCCCAAATCCGAATTTTGACTGAGATCTTCGTTGAGAAGGCGGACCTGGTGTGTTTGAGCCCGAAAAGATCATTCATACACTGATACCGCCGTAGCTCCGTGAGGTATGGGCTCGCCAGGTCGCAGAACAAAACGGCGAAGCGCGTATCGAGGTTTTGTCCTGGCTGCGACGTATGACGTTGGATGTCATCGGCCAAGCAGGTGCGTTTTTGTTCTCTTTTCATTTTTCATCTATATCTAGGCGTTGAAAACTGTCAATCAGGGTTCAACTATCAGTTCGACGCCCTTGAGGCCAAGGGACAGCCGAACGAGCTCAATCAAGTGTTTACGGAGCTATTTCATTCCCCCCACGCGAATCGTATTGCCGGGTTCCGACTCGCACAGGGTATAGCGCCAATTCTCAGACTCATGGTGCGTATCCGGTATTTAATTCTCCAATGGCCCGCTTACGAAGCACCGTCTCGCAGCCTGGGCCCGGCTGGAAGGTTCTTTTGGCAGCGCGCAACAAGATGTACTCTATCGGAAAACGGATTGTTTCAAAGAGTAAAGCTGATATCAAGGCCTCCAAAGGGGAGAAGACTCTGGGTGCGAGACGCGACCTGTTGTCCATCCTTCTGAAAGCGAACCTGTCGACGGCCATTCCGGAGACACAGCGACTAAACGAGGCCGAAGTGATTGCGCGTAAGTCATCCTTTCGTCATTGGCTGAATGTTTCATAAAGTCGTGAAGAGATCCCAACCTTCTTTGTGGCGGGACACGAGGTGTGCAATGCCTGCTTCATATCCCGAATATTCAAGCTCAAGTCTCCGCAGACGACGAGTTCGTCGACAGCCTGGGCTCTCCACGCTCTCTCAGAGAATACTGCGGTTCAGAGCAAACTCCGCGAGGAGCTGCTGACCCTTTCGACCGACAACCCAACCATGGACGAGCTCAACAGTCTGCCGTATTTGGAACACGTTGTTAGAGAGACTATGGTGCGTGGATTCTTTGGCTTTTCGTATGATTTAGTGGAGATGATTGGGATAAAAGCGGGTCCATGCACCGGTCGTATTCACTCAGAGGATGGCCATGGAAGAAGATGCTTTGCCCCTCTCCACACCATATATCGACAAAGAGGGGAAAGCGCACCACAGTCTCCCGTTAGTATTCCACAGGAACATCTGACATTGTCTGTTCAATGTCTAATTGTTGTTTAGAATACCTAAAGGGCAGATGATTCACATTCCCATCTTAGCTATCAATACAGACAAGGAACTCTGGGGTGAAGATGCGGCCGAATTCAAGTATGTCTTGGAACAATAACGCGTTTTAACGATTCATTCATCATCGGCGACAGACCCGAGCGATGGGAAAAACTCCCCGATTCCGTTGGCGCCATCCCCGGTGTCTGGGCCAATCTCCTCACATTCTTCGCGGGACCACACAACTGTATCGGGTTCCGCTTCTCGCTTGCCGAGTTCGTTTGATTCGTTCACCTACGGATAATATCGGCTCATTGATTATACTAGGATGAAGGCTCTCCTCTTCGTACTCATCAGGTCGTTTGAGTTCGAACAGGCGGTTCCAAAGGGAGGAATTGGCCCTATTAACACTGGGTTGATGCAGAGACCCGCGGTGCTGGCCGAAGGAAAGGGTTCCGGCCTACCCCTCATTGTGAAACCGTACGAGATGCAGTTTTAGATAGCTGTCCGCTCTCGAAGAAGCTTGGCCGTTTTTCCTGTAGGATATTATGCCATGTCATTCCCCTCCAGTGTATCAAGCAAAGTCAATTTTCATCCAAGTTTACAGCTTTCCACCCGCTGGCAATAAAGCCTAAATTCAAACACTCTTCCATTCCTCCGCATCCTTGTGTTTCGCAATGAAGTCTTGAAGTCTTCTCTTCCCGACGAAGTCCGCTCGGTGGAACGCCTTTTCCTCTAGGCCTCCTGCAATGCGAACATCCATATTACTCATGAATGCGGCATAATCCTCCGGCATCCCCCTCTGAACCATCACTTTTGTATACTCGTCTCCGCTGATGCTCCTGTGGGTAATCTTCCGGCCGAGGGCGTCACTCAGAAGTTGGGCAATCTGAATGACCTGAGTTCATGACGGGGGTCGATGTAGAGAATATTACTGACCTGGGCATATGTCCACAATTCAGGACCCACCATCACCGGGTTGCTGTGCTCGATCACTTGGTCCGTGAGCGCTTTGAATGCCACGTCCGCAATATCTTCAGTCGAGATCCAACCAATCAACCCCGATCCCGCGGCATTCACGATCTCGTCGTTCTTTCGAATATAGTCGGCATAATGGAGGCGTAGGTTGTCTAACAGTCATACCTACGGGTAAGCGCCGGAGAAAAAGGCAAAAGGGACGTACCGAAAAACCACGATGGACGCAGAACACAATACTCGACTTGACGGGAATGGAGATATTCGTGGATTTTCCCCATCGCTGGACCTCCCTCTTCGAGCAACGCAGCACTCATCAAAACGAAGCGCTTCACGCCTTTCTGGATCGCAAAATCGATGAACGCCTTCATGGGCGGGAACATGTCGAGGACAGGAGGCGGGATTAGGTAGATTCGGTCGATGTTGCTATCAGTTTCGAACGGAATTTGATATGTCGAGGCGTCGAGCCAATCAAAACGTGCGCCTCTGAAGGGTGCGGGAACCTTGCCGCTCCGAGTTGCCAAGATCAGAGGAACGTTGGCCTTCAGAAGGAGGTTCGCCAGCGGCGTCGCCGACTTTCCAGTACCACCAGTGAGTAAGACAGTCATTTCTGGGATGTGGGTTGAAGATGGGATGGGGGCTTCGTTTTAACCAAGTTTTAGCTCGTTCATTTAAGCTCAAAAAAGCCCGGTAGAATCGGAATTAGTCATGCAAGTCTTTATAATTCCGCTTTGATATCCGCGTTTCCGATGTAGCTGTCGGCGTTCCGGCTGGTCAAAGTTCGACATTTTCCTTTCCTCTGCGCTGGATTTTTATCACTTCGGACACTCCGGTACCGCCCAAGCTCACATTCACCATGGTTTCATGAAAGGAACTGGGCGTTGAACAACGGGAAGTAGCTGAGAACGAGTTGCCGAGCGATCAGGGTCACCGGCTTATCCTGTATCCGATGTCGTCGCCGGTGTTGCGGGAAGCCAAGTTTGGTTCAGCGTAAATAGATACGGCATAAATCGGAATACATTCATAATAGGAGCATTTGACAAGGGATCCATCACAACACATATCTGAAATCGCGGTTTTGTCTGTCCGTGAAGTCCAAGAATGCCTGGGCGAGTGCGGTTCAATTCCACACAAACAAGTTTTATCGTCAAACCTACACTGTCAACCTTGACCTTCACCATCGTTGTCGGAAAAACCGCTTTTTGGTTTCAACGGTTTCAGTCGGCTTGCAGCCTTCGAACGGCTTGAAATGAGTTCCAAGCCACTCGGAGGAAGGATTTCAACCGGTTTCAAGCCGACGCAGGCCGCGTGAGTACGGAGGTTGAATTACGAGGTCTTAAAGGTGTTTCCTAATTGAGATACAGTGTCATATAGTCTATAAATCCTAATCTATGTGATTTACACGCAGAAACATGTCTTCGTCTATGCAATCCACCACATAAAACACCTCCTGCGATGCACCAAAGATCGGACATAGCAATGCACCTCGTGTGAGGTGCTCCAAAGCAATGAACATTGGCGCTGCACTTCTCTCTCGTACCGGACAGTCTGTCCGGGTTTTCGGGTTCCAAGAGGACGTGCGATATGATCGAATCATCGCCAAGTCAAGGGACTTATGCCGCGGTAGATGACAACGGAATACCAAATCAAGCTGGCCCATCGCCATAGGATCGTCATCGGCGGTGTAGAGAATGGAGTCGTACCGCGGGTGGCCGTGGAACCAAGGATTGCAGCGTAAGATATCTTTGGTGCTCTTCCAGTCGACCTTGGATGCATATTCGACATGTATGACTTTGCATGGCTCGATCTACATTGCTGCTAGTGAGAATCGGGCTGAGATACGAATACTTATTCACACACCTCAATGTTGTCTTCGGGACGAACAGAAAAAGGGCAAAGGGATTCTGCCGCTGCAGTGCTTTTTCCGCATGCAGCGGCACTTGCAGCGGCAGTACTGCGGCAGTCTGCGGCAGTTGAACTTACGGCACATGTTGAACTCCTTGGTATCACCATAATTGGTAGTTTGAAATGTGCCGGGGTACTCTCCTGTATCTAATACATTGTTCCACCTTAGCCCTGCATTTAATGATGTCTTTTACACAACATTAATCCAAGGAATATTTTCGATGCAGCGGCAGTCTACGGCAGTATGGCGGCAACCAAACATATGCAAACATTCTGCAGCGGCAGTCAGCAGCACCTGGCAGCGGCAAAATTGGCAGTTTGCAGCGGCACTTAGGGGTTTTTCAGCGGCAGTGTGCTGTATGCTGCGGCAGTCCTGCAGCACTTGCAGGGTGTGACACCGCGGCAATGTGACATTGTAGCGGCAATTTGGCGGCAGTTCAACTTCAGTTCAGCGGCAATGTTGTAGCACTCAAACTTCTCTCTCCGACACTGGTTGGCCTCTGTTCTCCTATAGACTGCATTTGAACACCATCACTGCCACAATTAAACTTCCCCGCTGCTAGAAACTCATTCAACTATTATGATGCTTGTGTAAGGGCAACCTTAAGCTCGGAGCGAAGCGCGGAAACTAGCGGGGGAATCCGAAGTATAAATATATGTACTATAATACAGGAGCGGGAATACTACGCACCTAGCGGGGGAATCCGAAGAGAAGAAAGGATGAGGATTCCCACGCTAGGTGAAACCTTATATACGAATCAGTAACTACTCAGTAGCACGTGTCCGGAGGTATCTACAATGATCACGGGCCTGGTCGCATAGCACGTGCCAACGGGAACGGGCGGGCGGAAAGCCGGAGGAATAGCCGGTGCGGAAGCCGGAGCGGAAACCGGAAGGATAGCCGGAGATATAGCCGGAGATATAGCCGGAAAGGCCGAAAGAGCGGGGGTTCCCCTGACAGCTTGTTTAGAACTCGAACTTGTGTTGCTAGCTCTCCGCTCACGGATCCACTGATCAGTCACCACAGTTTTCTTGCCTAAATTTCTGTCTCACTATTACGATGATGAAACTTCAAACCAGTTGAACATCTGCTTCAATTCAACCGGCGTGATCTGACTGTGTTTCATATTGCTACCATGTCGTTTCAAATCCTCATGGTTCAATTCTGGTTTTCCCTTCATATGTCCTGTGTCCGCAACGTCTCGGACATCTTTTTTCCATATCTTGCGGCGCCGAGGGCTTGAGCGTACATGCCTCACGATTCTGCAAAGCTCTGTGGTAAATTAGGATTCAATAATTGTCCTGATAAAAGGATAGGTATCCGAACCTTGAAAATGGCACTTCCAACTGTGCTCGCACGCTTTACAGTGTCGTTTGAGATGCATTTATGGGGAGAGAGAAAAGCCCCGGAATATAACAGCTCCACCATTCACAAGAGGTAGCCCTGAATCTCGTGAGAAATAGCCCCAGAAAAATTGTGGGCTGTTGTACTAGATAGAAGAGGACCTCAAGTGTTGAACTGAGAGTTATATTAATATGTGCCAAAGAGAATGAAGGACGAGCAAAGGACGAGATCAATAAGATACATCTCGTGGAAATACGGTCCAAGAACGACGGCTAGAGTTCGGGTTGGCACCTGATTACAGGAAATTCCGTCGGGTGAGTGGAGTCCCGACCCTTCCCGCGAAGGAAGCGATGGGCCCGCGTACAAGCGAGCGCATAATTGGTGAGAGAAGCAAGAGAGACGCGCTGGCACTCTGACCCCTTTTGGAAAGCCGTTTATGCGTAAACGGGCAGGTACGGGTTCCCCGTTTACGGGTCTACCCGTGACGTAGCCGTTCCGTTGAGAGTCAACTATGAGATTTTGACGGTACGGGTGCGTAACTGTCTTTATGGTCCGTCGTCCCGTAATTTTACTGGACGGTTTGATGCCCTAATTTTGTTCTTACGCATAATGTTACTGTTTTTTTCCCCATTTTGAATGACAAACGAAGAGTGTTGCATGGCTCGGTCTTCGATGGACATGAGGTATTAACATTCGGCAGGTTACTGCACCAGGTATGTTGAATTGACAGTGTCCGGTTCCAGGACTATTTTTTACATATCTCAATATAAACAGAGATTTCGCCGGACCTGTCACCGGAACCCGATACCAGAGGGTCAGGGCTACACGTTCATTCAGAGATCTCAAGTTCTAATTTTTTTGGTTGGCAGGAAAAGTGCCGCAAGGTTGAAATGTCACACAGCGACAGTGTGACCATGTTGCGGCAGCGGCACAAATGATGCTGCGGCAATCTTACGGTAACAGCGGTTATCTGCGGCAGCAGCAACGGTAAAGCGGCACTTTCACCGTGCCCACAGAAAAAGCAGGATGATGGTAAGCAAGATATTCTCGAAGCCGCATGTCAAAATTGCGGAACGACTGATTGCTTGTATACTTCATCTCAAGCTGGTGTGGGGTTACGCGAGAATCGGCGGAACCCAGCTTCCAATGATTCGCACCGTCCGGATTAGAAGATGGAATCAAGGTCAAATCGGAGTCTTCCTCTTAGCTGCGGCGCCACAGCTCAACCTGCATGTCAAGCCGAGCCATGGTTTCTTCATTTTCATCCAGGATCGAAATCTGCAAGTAGCCGTCAGTAACGATGATTATCCCCCAAAAAAAATTACCTGATGCTCGGCGTTCTTTCCATTTGTTTTCTCGTACATCTCGCTCACCTCCTGCTGGAAACCTTCACCCACCCGGGTATTCATGTTTCGACTTGTGCCTTTCGACTTGAAATTCTGGATAGCGTGACTGAGAAAATGCTGCTTGAGGAAGTTCAATGATTTTCCGTGTCGCTCCGAAATGTCCTAGATGCATCCGAGATCAATGGTGTTGATGTAGCCTATATGAAGGAAATACATTGCAGGTTTTCTCGTATTCCCGAATCATCTTTTGAAGATGGTGAAGGCGAGTGCCGGTTGTGACTTCAAGCCCGAGCATTGTGCGAATTTTTTGCATGACACGGACCAAGCGCACGAGGCAGGAGTTTGCTGGTAAAAGTTGAACCAAACACGGAAGAGCGCACTGAGCAGAAATAAAAATGAATGTTGAATATGCGCGAGAAATCAAATCGAATACCTTCAGGATATCGAGAAATGTTTGGCCTTCAGAGTAGTCTATCTTTGTTGGCGAACGTAGATGTTTCAAATTACGCCAACGAGGATATTGTTCCATGCTATATAATTTTTTAGACCAAGTTAAGTACACTGAACCGGCTTACTGGTGATTGAACTTCGATGCCAGACCATGAGTCTGCAAGTGCTCTTTGATGACTATCCACATGTGTCGACCCCAAATCCCGCCGTCAAAAAAATGAAGGCAGTCGTAACCTGCGGCTTTGTAGGGATCAGAGTGGACGAACTCCCATAAAAAATACTGGTAGTTTGGATGAGCTTCATATCATTCAGAGGGCCCATGTACTCGCCTGAAAATCGTGAAGGCCATACTGTTTTAAATATTCGTCTCGTTGTGTCTTCGAGTTGCATGGAGCCCGGGTGAGAGCCCTCGACATCGATTCGGTAGTACGTTCCGGGAAAGTTCTGGAAAGTCGATAAAGGTCGTCCTTACCAACCAAGCATTGCGGACAGGGATGGAGTGCTCTGGAATTGCGAATTGCCAGCCAGGCAGCAAGCTCCTCGAAGTCCATAGACTCAATTAGGACCCCAGGATATGCCACACGGGTGACGCCATCCCCAAAACGGAGAGCTTCGCCGTTGTGTGAACGGCGACGCAGAGATGACATGACAAGGCGACAGACATCACGATAGATCAGTCGTTTGACATGATCGTACTCCGTCCTCGCCACACCACTCAATTGTTTTGGATCGACATGAAGTATCTCGTCTGGCTGATAGAGGCAGGTTTCAATAAAATGGTACGTACGCAAAGATAATATAATAAATCGAGCAATACCATTCTGACGAAGCCAGATAATGCGCCTCTACCATTAACAGAACCATTCCGGGTCGCCGAGTGGATCCAGCAGCCGCGCAAAAGGATGGGATGCATTTTTAGTAGACACGAGGCCCTTGTCGAGCCATATGTGGAGGCCAAGGAAACAGGATGGATAACGTGGATCGTCTGGAAGATTGTCCTATATCCAACATTAAGCCAGAAAATGCGAAGATCAGATTGGCACCAATTACACCAACTCCGCGCCAAGTTTCTGCCGCCCAAGGCTCATCGTAGAGTGGGTTGGAAAATTCGATGACACCATTTAAACACAGATACTTCTCTTGCGAAAACCAGGTGCTGACGTCCATCAAAGTGTCATCGCAGATCCACCGCTTGATGATCTGCCATGGATCGCGAAACTCAACCTCCACCTCGTATTTCCGACCCGCGAAGTCGATCACCAGGGATTCTGAATGAAACTTTATGCCAGTGAGCAAGGTGTATCAAAAATCATCATTCAAATAACTTACCGGTACATTGCTCGCTCGTGCAGCAGCCAAAGATTTTTCGACGTCCCGATGATTATGAAAGGTGATATGGCAGTCGCTTGACCACACGCCATTATGCATATCATGGAGATCTTCGTCAATTTGGTCGTTCGGCATTCGGCGCTTGACAGCACGGGATGTAAACTTGTAATCGGCAAAGCATTTGAAAGGCTTGTATGGGCGATTATCAGGTGCGATAGAGGAGACAAAAGGAGTTCGTGTAGTGGAAGGGGAGCTCTCGAGAGGTATAATTTCGGGACCCTTCTGGGCATGCGGGTGATGCCGTATGAATATAAATTGGGGAGGGAGATTCACCGTGGGGACTGTGTCAGCAGAGTCTTGGTCAATTTCCATCGGAGTAACAGAGTCTGCACCATGGGAAAGGCCAGGAACGCAGGCATCCAGCTCATTAGAACTCGGTGTCTCGACTGGAGCACCGTCGACGGCCATGGCATCTAGTGCCTCGAGCTGCGGGATATTGTAAGAAAGCTGTGCACAGAATTAGGAGAGAATGAGCGGACACGATCTCCGTGACTCTTAAATTTTTGCTGCTCAAGTCTGTACTGGACCGCCTGCTTGCGGTTGGTGCTGTTACAGCAAATGGTAGTACCGAGGGCGCGAAACAGAAAATTGCCGTTTTGGGCATTTCTAATCCTCGCGACCGATTTGCCCGTATCTCGATGGGTTCTGCTCGGATTCACATGAAACATAGCTAGATAATTCCAGCTAATTCATGCACAATTAGTGATAGAAAAATATCCTGAGAAATACTTTATTTTGCACCCCCTGTTATATCAGGTTTCTCAGGTCATAAATCCCAAATACAGAGCTCAAATCTCGTTCAAACGAGGTAAGGTTTTTTGAGGGGGTACTCATATATGTATTGAGTATTGTGATAGAGCCGAAAGTACCAATAATTCGTGCACTTCATTCTCTCTCGATAGCTTTTCAGGTAGCAAACAGAGAATTCGGTGTAGTTAAGTCATTTCTCTGTCAAATAGAGTGAAGGAACAACTGAGAGGGTTAGGAAACACTCCTCTACATTACTACACAAGAAGAAACACGACGGACGCGCGTTTTACACGCCGATTAAGACGTGTCGCGTCCAATCTCAGCCATTGTCAAGTGGCCGTGATCTCATTAGCCATGTCTCGTCATTGTCTCATCTCTTGACGTGCGTCGCCTCACTCAGCCGCAGGTGGATGCCCAATAAGACGTCGCTTGAAGCCGCTCGAAAGCGCAAAAAGCAGCTTGACTTGAAGGCTCGGCCTGAACCTCTTCCAGCATCCAGCCCGGTATCCTCTTCCCACTCCAAGTCGGAGTCACGACCCCTGGAATTCCCTCCTCCCCAACTCCCATGGCACCCCCTTCGGACGACGAGTTTCCTGATTCTCTTGCTGTTCCAGCCCGTAACACTCGGTCCACGAAGCGCAAATTTGATGTTGCTTCTGATGCCTCTGATGCTGATGTTGTTCCACCGCCGAAAAAGAAGCAAAAGGCCAAGAAGAAAAGCCCGGCCGTCGAGTAAAGCGAGGTGGAGAGTGATCCGAAACCAGCCAGCAAGAAGCCAGGCCCGAAACCAAAGCCAAAGTCGCAGCAAAGTCGGCAGCAAAGTCGGCAGCAAAACTCACCAAATCGAAAAGTGGGTCATTATCCCTTACCGCTCAACGCATGTGGACTAATCCCATGTTTTAGAAACTGTGGATTCAGACGACTATGTGGGGCATGTCGACGATGGCTGATGAGATCACGACCACTTGACAGTGGCTGAGATTGGACGCGACGCGTCCTAATTAGCGTGTAAAATGCGCGTCCGTCGCGTTTCTTCTTGTGTAGTAACATAGAGGAGTATTTTCTAACCTTCTTAGTTGTTCCTTCACTTTATTTGACAGAGAAATGACTTACCTACACCGAATTCTCTGTTTGCTACCTGAAAAGCCCTCGAGAGAGAATGAAGGGCAGGAAAAAGGATTATTGGTACTTTCGGCTCTATCACAATACTCAATACATATATGAGTACCCCCTCAAAAAACCTTACCTCGTTTGAACGAGATTTGAGCTCTGTATTTGGGATTTATGACCTGAGAAACCTGATATAACAGGGGGTGCAAAATAAAGTATTTCTCAGGATATTTTTCTATCACTAATTGCGCATGAATTAGCTGGAATTATCTAGCTATGTTTCATGTGAATCCGAGCAGAACCCATCGAGATACGGGCAAATCGGTCGCGAGGATTAGAAAATGCCCAAAACGGCAATTTTCTGTTTCGCGCCCTCGGTACTGCCATTTGCAATTTTTTTTCATGTTGTACGATATTGCTGGTAATAAAGTCGTGACAAAAGTGGCATTTCTTGGACTCGGGTAATGTAGTCCTTTTGTGAGGCTGTTTCCGTCGCTGTCCACTCTTTGGCGGCATTGGGAGGGAGATTGGGAGGGAGATTGCAAATAGTGGGTGCGCGTCGGTAGAGGTACGCGGTGTCGTGATGTGGAGTGCAGTGATGTCATTGTTAATTGAGTGGCAGTGTCACTCGCTTGAAGTTCCTTCCCTACATGCAAGCCCGTCGCTCAATCAGACAACGCTCGGGATCCGACGCTACGCATGTGTCAGACTGGGAATTTGGAGGGAGGTTGCTCGACGTTGGTGTGTTGGCCCGTGTCGTCCTGCATTCTTGTTGCTTAACACGGCGAGTCGACAGAGGCCCCGTGAAGCTGCACCAAAGGATGATTCGGAAAATTCCCAAATTTCGGCCTCAAAAAGCTTAAAATTTTGGCGGATTTGGGCGTAGAAAAGCTTAAAAGTTACAAGGCTTGTCACGTGAGCGACCAAATTTCGGTAATTTCGGTTCAAAAATTCATTTTTCGCCTCCCCGCCGCCGAACATACAACGTACTCACTATTTCTTCTCCTTCGGCTTCCCTAGCTTAATTGTAAGCTTGAGCTCCGGATCCGTCGATATTGGTCCCTTTTTCGTCAATGCCGACCAACACAATGCTGCGTGCGACTTTAGTGTTCGGTGTTGAGCTTCGCCAAGGACCGGTTTGAAAATGTGAGGGCCCAGATTGAACACTAGGTGATCTGCTCTTGCATGCGTGTGTAGGGGGATATGGAAGCCCCTGTGATGGCAAGAAATCGGTGCAACAGTGTCACCAGTCTCGTCTTCATCAGAGTTGTCACCCTGTCATTTGATTCAGTTAAAAACCAGCCCCGAAAGATAAATAATCGCACCGTAGATTCAGAGGTAAATAAACACGGAGAACAAAAACGAAGACCTTGAGAATCGAACCGGGAGGACCTAATGCAGCAGCAATATGAGACGGTATATCGTGCCGCTGGACCAGACCGCCGTGAAAAGCTTAACTACGCACAAGGGTCACCAGAATTTGGCCTCAAAAAGCTTAACTTTGGACAAGGAAATTTCAAATTTTCGCCCTGAAAAAACTTAACTTTTGAGCCATCCTTTGGTGGAGCTTCACTGGGCCTGTCGACAGTTTGAATAGAATTGTGGAGCAGTGACACACAGTGGAGCAGGCTCACATATATATTTGCAGAAGTGGCACAGCGTTCTCACCAATCTTCTCTTCTTTTCCCAATGTCTGTAGACGGGTCGAGCACTTCTCCCGAACCAGATGCCAACAATGGAGGGCCTCTCGCAGACATCCTCAATCTCACACAACAGCTAACGCCGAGCAAGTCCCCGGGGCGTGTGCGACAGGTGCGTGATCCACCGACTTTGGCTTGCCGTTACTTACTTTGTTTCAGATCCGCCTCGACATCCAAGCCCGGGCTAACGAGGCCGATGAGGACCTCAGTGCTAAGAGCCGCCATATCACCGACCTTGAACACCAAGCCATTCCCCAGGGACGACCATGCAAACGGCGCCGGCGGTTCGATCGTGCAAAGGACGCGGACGAGTCTGTTCCGAATCCCGTCACCCTCGAATAGCGGACCCGCGAATCCGGCCGCCGCTTCGTCCTCGATGAGGCCTTGTTCTTTCGTGATCCCGTGGCTATCTGGGAAGTCGAGGAAGATGTCACATTCGACGTCAAACGTGAGTTCGACTCCAAAGTTAATTTCATTCAAGGCCAGCTTCGATACCTTCTGGCAATGCTTCCGAGCGACGCTCGACCACTGAGGAAAGAGCGTTGGATTATGGGTGCGGTGCGTGTTTAATCCAATATTGTGGCTCAGAAATTCTGAATATTACCAAGTTTTTGGATGGAATGGACAACCAGCGATCCTTTTTCAGTCATCGCTTGCGGGGGCCGAGCCTCCCGAATATCGTCGAAGACACAACGCCGTTCACGACATCACGAAGTCGTTTCGATGCGTTCGCAGGTCTAATTGGCCACCAACCAGCTAACGACAGCAGCGAGGCCTTTTATTCGCCCTTCAAGGCTGAGATCCTTTACGACGTGTACAATGGAAGCCTCAATGTGGATCACATCTTCAAGGGCCCTGTTCTTCTTAAGGTACATAATTCCAGCTCACTTCGGCTGTTGTTTCAACTTGTTTGATACGTCCTCAGATTCACGCGTCGCTTATACGCGGACCCAACGGCGCTAGGGGTCTTTTCGAAGGCAGGTCAAAACGGCCGCAGGCCAAGTGCATTGAAAAGATTTACCATATCATGCGCACTTTGCCGGGTGCGATTGCCAACGCCGCTGCACTGGTTCGTAGTTTTTGTTTTTTTTTGTTTTTAGAGCGACTGTTGCCTTATTGTGTACAGGCCATTTGGCTATACTCCCCTGACACTCAACTTGTTGAATGTGGCGACGAGACGGGCATCGACTACCGGAAGCGTTACGTGCAATATGTAACCCAAATCCGGAAGGGGCTTCGGCAGGAGAAGGAATGGGCCACCAACCTGCTGAAGCATTGGGACGGTATCTTATTCCCCCATTCCGAAGACACCCTTGCACCATCGCTTACAGCCAATGCAAAAGCTGAAGAAGATAAGATCAACAAGGCCCAGGACGCTTTTGAAAATGCCCCAACGGCTTCAGTGGTGTGTCATCTTTCAGCCCTGTGTTTCAATTCCCTTTCTGACATTCTCCCTTTGTTTTAGGACTAGACCTTCTCAATCAAGCGCCTCCGCTTCGAGCATAGTGTGCTAATGTATTACTTGCCGGCGCCGCAATACAATTTTTAATCCCATTTTTAATGGCACGGAGTGATTAAGATTTACAGTGACCGAATGTAGTACACTATGGACCGAGGGCTGATGATAACGGCTTGTGACAGATTTAAATCTGCAAGCGGATTGCAACCGGTTCCATGACAGGGATGGATTACAACCGGTTTCACGAACTTTCCCTGTGCGATACAAGCCACCAAAAAACTTACGACCTTGTATTGGCCTCAAACCAGCTAAGAGGTGTTTCAATCAATCTAGGATTTTTCCGACAGAGATGACTTGCGACGGAGCTAGCGAAGGTCTAGCAGACAGATATCTACGATGGAAGTACAGCTAGGGGACTACACCTTGAGCTAGGAAGCTCGGCGCGAGATCCAGTAGTACTATCTAATCTCTGGATAAGTGACTAGACGGCGATAGGCAGAACAACCTGACTAGCGACCGGCTAGGGCTTTGACAAAGGCATACCACGACAAAAGAGATGAAGCAGCACGAGGCTAGGGCCCGATCAGGGCAGCTAGGGCGAGTGAAGGGAATAGCAAGCAAGCTATTGGAACGGAGCTAGGGACGATCGTACAGGCTGTACTGATGACTGGAGGTCTGATCGACGTTCTGACCAATGAGCTATGACCATTTGATGTTGGTTGCAACACTGCATCGCCTAGATGTAATAGATCAACGCTCTGACAAAGTAGAGATGACCTGGACAACCGGCTACATCGCCGGTTGGTCCGGAAGTGGTCTCGGCAGAGACAGAGGGCTGAGGATCAGTGGATATACCCATGGTTGAACACTAGTCGGTCAGCAAGGCTGACCTGGCATATACCAAACCAGTCCCAAAACCAAACAGCAGTTGTCTCATTGGCTGACTGTATTTCTTATCATCTAATATTGCTTATTGTATTATTCAGCTCACTTTCACATGTAACTCGAACCTAGTAGTATAAAAGGGAGCACAGGACAGACTAGGGTCTAAGAACATGACACCCCAGACTTTGGACGAAGCTGGGGCTAGTGGACTCAGGCTGCTAGTGGAGGTTGATACCGAACTTCACTTGTAGTAGTCTTCATATTGGAATCAGTAGACTGTGGACTCTGGAAACATCGAGTGACTAAGTTGAGGGTATCATGTTATTGGTCCCAGACCTCCACATATAAAATAAGGGTGTTCTCTTTGAGACCCAGCTGCAGTTCGCGCTAGTGACTTTGCCTTCACCCCGACAAGATGGAAGCTCTGCCATAGTGTGTTGGACCGCTTGCTAGGTGGATTGTGTGTTGACTTGAGCCCACTAAGAAGAAGATGGACTAGGTGCCCCCACCTCTAGTTTGGCTATAAGATAGGTGACATCCAGATCCATCTAATCACGTGATGTCACAGCGTGACACAGACTGTGAGCTACACTAGTTGATGCCAAAGCAATTGATAGACAAACTAAAACCACAGAAATGTAGAGCTTGAGTGTAGCTACAATTCTGTGGTAGCAGATTTTCAATAGCTATCTTCAAAAAAAAGTTTATTGTCTTTTTTGGAAAAAATGCTCAGATCATAAAGAGCATGCATCTCAGACACAAATATATTTTGAGACCAAAAATTTTGTGCTTCCTAAACAGGTAATTCCCACGACCACGTGACTACATCATCATATGATGTAAGGGTTGTTGTTATATGGCAACATGATGAATCAACCTTTTATTGCCATGATCGGCGAGATCTGGGCTGGGTTCACATCTCTGAAAAACCCAAGATTAAAGCAAAGGGGGAATGTGCAAGCTTGATGGTCGGGGACTTTGTTTCAGACGTGTATGGGTGGATGAAATCCAAGAAACCCAATGTGGATGGGTGAGATTATTATTTGTGGACAGGGATCAGTTGACTAATTCACATTTCAGTATATATAAATGTGCACATAGTCTGTTCTGAGCAGGGAAGAGTTGGGAAGGATATCAAACAACCCATCATATCTTTGATCAAGCGGCTAAGGCCGTTGATATCCTGGATGAAGATCATCCTGAAGAAAAACATGTCTTGATCCACACTGCTCATGCCCCAGATGCTCTTAGTGCCACTACTATGACTGCAAACCCATCAAACAACTTCAATAAGGTTAAAGGCCCTGATGATGTTGCACATTGTGTCAGGATGAGAGATGTAACCTTTTGTGATGGAACTCCGCAATGCCTCTATCTTCCAGATGAGCAATTCAAAGGCATAAAAGCCCTCATCTCAGAGCGTCGTGCAAAGGGGCATGATCTCCCAGACCCTAATGCTCCATTGCCAGGTTCCAAGAAGAAAATCAAGGCTCAATGTGGAAGCAACTTCAAATGCTGTCATACTACTGCAACTCAATGTTATTTAAGGAAGATTCTCTACATGGAGCCTGATTTTCGGGCGCAAAAATCAATGCTAGAGGAGCATTGTGAAAAGCAGGGCTATGAGGTTATTTTCTTTCCCAAATTCCATCCAGAGCTCAATTGTGCTGGGGATATGCAAAACAGATCTATAGAATATTCCCTGAGTCTTCATCAGAAGAGGACTTGAAGCATGCTTGAAGCCCTTGAATCAGTTCTACTTGTGTCTATGTGTCAGTTTGCTGTCTGGTCTTCAAGGTTTGCAGATGCCTACTTTTGTGGGCTTGATGGGGCGGATGTAGCTTGGGTCAATAAAAAATATAGGGGTCATAGGACTCTTCCTCCTCATTATCTTGATGATCTGAGGAAGCCTAGGAAGGAGGGATAGTTGGTATATTGCAATTTTTTTTCTTCAATTTGTTCTTTGTGTTTAAAGTACCGAAAAATATGATTTTGTGTTTTGTCTCTGAAATTTCGCGCTTTCCCACGTTACTGTCACGTCACAGTAACGCTTCACGTGATTAGATGGATCTGGATGTCACCTATCTTAACTTGTCAGTTACTTTGCCTTCACCCCAATATAGACGGAAGCTCTGTCGTAGTGTGTTGGGTCGCTAGCTGGACGCTTGTAGTGAGCTAGTGCTGATAAAAGCAGAAAGGTTCCTGTTCTTGGTTAAGGAATAGGCCGGTGGTCAAGGAGAGTCTTGCCGTTTGAGACTTGGAGTCATTTGGAGTTAGTCTCAGTAGTCCTTAGGTTGCCTAAGGCGAGGATTTTCACAAACCTACAAACCTCTGCCCTAGTGGTCCAGCCATCTTGTATCCACCCCATATAAACACACCCCGGACCATCCCTAGGTTCCTAGCAGTGTTGTTGTTGGCGGTTGCATATTGCTAGTACATTGTAGAGTGTGTTGTTGGAAGCCTATAAATCAAACTTGTGTTTGTTTAAACCTGCTGGTCGCATACTACGGCCTGGACCCGGACTCACAAAGAGAAGCACTTAGATCTTTGGAGGTAGATTGGTTGTGGTTGGTTGTTTTGGGTGTTTGTTCACAATACCTATCAATTAGCTATTCCTAGTCATATAAGAAGTGCACCGTTTCACCGTTGCAAGAAAAATGGGCTTTTTCCAATAATCAGATTATCCCTCAGCATAGCAGTTGTATCTGAGTGCAAGATGAGTTTGAGCTGCATAGGTGGTGATAAGCCGTGAAACGGA
Source organism: Mycena albidolilacea (assembly GCA_029282495.1). NCBI lineage: Eukaryota > Fungi > Basidiomycota > Agaricomycetes > Agaricales > Mycenaceae > Mycena > Mycena albidolilacea. The sequence goes on from JARIHO010000022.1 coordinate 116,150, forward strand.
CCATGGGTGAAATAGCAAGGAATTTGCCAATTTCTACCTTAATCATGTAGCATGCTGCTCCAAAGGGTTAGCATAAATCCTATATGGCTAATCAGGGCTTGATCCTGCATGAGGACCTTAATCAAGTCTGCCTGGGGTGCATCAACTGGAAAGTTCATACTGGTTGACATCTATGATTAAGGGTTTAACTGCTGAGATTAAGTATCGCTGCTTAATCAAGGCATCGCAGGGCCCACAAACAACATGTGCAATATTAATCATCCTCTCTGATGATCTGTGGCACCACTGTGGGTTTTGGTTAGAGGCATTCAGGCACTTTGTTGTGCTTGATTTACAAACGGAGCCTTGTGCAATGGATCAGGTGACTCGGGTTTAAGCGGTAGCCGGTTATTCCGACTGCAGTTGGACTTCGGTTATCAACTATCTGATCATTGTTGCCATCCTGATTTGGTTACTTAAACCAGGTCAGGACAGTAACTCACATATCTCCACAACCACTTGGTGGTTTGGGCTGATTAAGGTCCTGGCTTAAAGCCAGCACCTTCCTCTACCTAATACTGAAGGTCCTGAATGGGGGGGGGACACGAGGATAGAAGATGGGACTGTCAATACGATCGAACAGGAAACAGTCACGCCAGACACACTCAAGCACTAAGGAGTCGATACACGAGGATCCTATATATTTACCTACATGTGATTAACTACAGACACCTTACTCATATACCAGCAAGTAGAATAATCATCGTATTGTAAGCATAATTGTACAGTATATAAGGAGGAGGTTTTGGCATGGCTAGGCACTGAACTTTCTGTCCCTAAGAGCAGTAGCCTTTACCGGATATTGCTTGATAAACGATGGCGATTCGGGACTTGTCACCCAGGACTGACTTCGTTAAGAAGTTTTGTTTTGTTTGCACAAGTAACTCAATATCAATTGTTGGCTCAGGATTTTGGAATTGGAAACAGTTAAGAAGCTAGAGAGAGCTTGTTCGGAACTGAGAACATGGCACCGCACTACAGTAGCCTCGGAAGGCTTATTATTTGGGATTTGAGAACACGGCACCTTGATTAGGAATTGGGATTGTTGGCTCAAGCTTGTAAAGCTTTGAAACTCGATTTGTTGGCTTAGGCGCTCGTTTGGCATTGCTCAAAGAGGTCTAATACTCTAAATCAACCTTGTACCTCAGACTCGACCCTTAAACAGGTGTGTTCCTCACAACCTTTGCTGGATTATCTGTGCTCCTTGAACCTTCTTAAAGCGTTCAAAAGACCCGTACTCAGTGGTATAGTCTAAACTATTCAAGGGGAAAGTAGTTAGGATTTGGTTAGAAGTTGTGTCTTTGCCTTAATCAAGCAAACTTGCATTCTGCTCATTGGATCTTGATTAAACTAGTACTGCTGTTGTAGACACTGAGCAAGCATTTCAGCAGACACGGGAAATACATACTGGTTGTTTGTAAGGTGCATCTCCTCTCTACGTCCCAACGTTACAATCAGAAACTACAACACAGAGAGGGACTACCTGAGGCCCAGAATGGCTGCATTGCCCAAAGTTGCCTTGTCTGGTCCGGAAGTCTGTAACACTTCATCCAGTGAACAAAAATGCCTACCCATATATTGAATCCTGCATGCCCCACAAATGAAAGAAAAATTAGAAACCGGGGCCAAAGCATGGCCTACCAGTAGAGAACTGGGGACCAAGGTTAGGACATAAGCAGAGAGGTAATCATGCTGGCTTGCCACACATCAACAGCAGGATATATCAATCTATCTTCCGTCTGCATCAAAGAGTCAGTACCTGGGTTCGCTGGAGCTCAGTCTGACCCACCAAACTGCTGTCGCTGCTTGAGGGTCAAGTTCGAACTTGTCTCCAGACACTACGTATATAGCCGCTGCAGTATCGATGTCAGTGGCTGATACCTCAATGCTGTTGCTCTTGTATTGTCTGTCAATCTTCTCGTCGCTACGGTTGTGGTCATTCAACTGTTTGAAGGCATCCATGTTCAGATAAGGCAGAAGAGAGGGAAGTGGGGGTTCTGTGGACTCTGTGGCCTTATATAGAACATATTCTTTGGTACCACTGGCCTGGCATCCAACCGCAAATAAATCCACTGCCATGGGAGTGAAGTTTGAATGAGATCTGTTATATCCGTGTCAGAAAAGAATGGAAAGACTGGAAGGCCGGATGATGTAAGGCCAGAGGACAGAGATGACCGTAAGTGATACCACATAGGTGAGCGGGTACACCAACTAACTTGGCTCGAGGATGGAAGGACGGAAGTCAGACCACAGAGCTATGCAGAGGCAAAGCACATTAATTTTCAACTAAAGATACAGTAGAACATAAAACATATTTATACTAAATATAGAGATAAGTCTAATGCAGAAAGAAGTATGTAAAAGACAATAAGTACAATAAGAACAATAAGAGAGAAGCATAGTTGCATAAGTCATATGTTTGATTTGGGGAACACTCAGAAGACCTTCACTGTGAAAAACCCAAAGGTTGTGCGTCAACGGAACTAGCCAGACACAATAGGATGTTGGTTGAGACATAACGGCTGTAAAGGCCGTAACTGGAATAGGCTGTAAACAGCCGGAAAGGATTGGAAAGTGCATGGTCGTAACAGTATCCCCCTCTTAGGGTTCCTTGCCCCCAAGGAACAAAGAACAAGAGGAATACGATGCTGAAAACAGGATGTTGGAAGGATGCCACAACAGAACAGAAGAGGTCGTGAGAGTGCAGTTGATCATAAGTCATGTGATTGTGGGATGTTGATAAAAATTTTCTTCTCTTCCATCCACCATGTCATCGCAACAATCACAACAATTGTGCAACACCCGCATCAGCTGCAAGATGTCAACTGACTCTCTCAACAAACAGATCGCCCGTCTGCAAGACGAGATCAAGGAACGTACAGAGAGCATTTTCACGGGAATGTCGTGGGAAGCAGTGGAACAGACGAACAACAATCCCGAGTATCTGTGCCATTTGTGCAATCTCATCGGGCGAACCTGGAGGTGGCCGTAGTGGACGCAAACTTGCATACTGCACAGGACAACATGTTGGAAGCGACTGTGCTGACAGACCTGGTATTGGGGCATCCGGGCATTTATTCAAATCTGCTTGAGTTGCAACATACTATAATGTACTTCATTACATTACGATGTCATCTCACAAGAGCTATTGCTGGCCTGAGCAGTTAGCTAAAAGGGATATAATGTGTCTCGAACCATTATAAAGGCGCTGGACAATGATCCTGGTAAAGGGTTGACGTGGGAAGTCACTAATGGAGCAATCACGGAAAGTGCCTTACCATCCTGGAAACGGATTGGGGCTACTGCACATCCCTGACCAAAGGCATATTATGAGGGATTATCCTTCTGAACCAGAGGGATCATTGTTGGGTATCATCGAATGTCTTCAGAACTGCCAACAGAAGGCTGGACTTGGTCGATCTACCAACTGACTAAGAAACCATACTTGGGTACTGGGAAGCGACGGTGAAATGGTGCACTTGATATACAACTAGAAATAGCTTAGATTCGGGATTGCACTAAACAACCACAAAACCACCACTACAACAATCTATTCCTCCAAAGATGTAAGTGCTTCTCTTTGTGAGTTCGGGTCCGGGCCGTAGTATGCGACCAACGGGTTTGGAACAAACACAATTCGACTGCTAGACTTCAACAAGGTACCTCAACAACACGCTAGCACTATGCAGCTGCCAACAACAATACTGCTAGCACCTGGGATGGGCCGGGGTTTATGGGTTGGATACAAGGTGGCTGGATCACTAGATCGAGGGCACCAGGGCAGAGTATGTAGGTTTGTGAAAATCCTCGCAATGGGGTACCCAAAGACTATTGAGGCTAACAACAAGGGACTTCAATCCTCAAGCGACAAGGCAGTCCTTAAGCCGCTGACCTATTCCTTAGCCAAGAACAGGAATGTTTCCACTTTGTATTGGCAATAGATACTATAAGCGTCCAGCTAGGGACCCAACACACTACGACAGCGCTTCTGTCAATATCGGGGTGAAGGCGAAGTAACTGACAAGTTACAGTCGGTCTAGAGGTGGGGGCACCTAGTCCGTCTTCTTCTTAGTGGGCTCGAGGCAACACACAACTACCTAGCAGGCGATTCAACACACTACGACAGCGCTTCCGTCAATATCGGGGTGAAGGCAAAGCTGCTAGCGCAACTGCTAGCTGGGTCTCGAAGAGAACACCCTTGGTTTTATACGTGAAGACTCCTCGAGTCAACAACTAGAACCTCAACTTAAGATCTCGACGTGTCCAGAGTCAACAGTATTGATTCCAATAAAGCTACTACAGCCATCACTGTCTTAACCCATAACCCCCATAGCCCATAACCTGTAAAATACCATGAATTTTTGCACAAACACTGACTGTTCTCAATTAAAACCCATAACTCTGTGGTACCCCATAATCCATACATTTTTCCGCCAGAAAACCCATAGGTTTTGTGAAATTCTGAATAGATTCGGTGCCGGTTTGGGGTTCAGGTAGTTCAACCTCATGATATATCACAATTAAATACAAATTGAAGCCATTGGGAATTGATTTAGTACCCAATGTTGACTTCAGTTCAATACTTCACTGCCTGATAGACACCACTTCACAGATCAAATCGATCAAATCTCAGCCACAGTAACTAATGACTGCTTTTAAACAGAGAAAAACCATTTGAAGCACCAAAACAATGCAAATTTGTAATTAATTTTACGGTTTGTGTTACATTTTGTGCCGATTTTGCTGCCAGAAAGGCTGCCAGAAGCTGCCGAGGAAATTCCCACGGCTCTCGAAACCCATACCTGCGGTAACCCATAGCATTTGGGCTAAACTGTGGGGTATGGGTTAAGACAGTGACGACTGTACTTGTGAAGTGTGTTACAATCTCCACTAGCAACCTGAGACCACCTGCACCAACTTCGTACAAAGTCGGGGTGTAATAATCTCTGGTTCTAGCCTGCTCTGTGCTCCCTTTATACTACTGAGGTCCATGATCCATGTGATATACAGGATGAATAATAGAAATGAGTGAAAATGATGTGATTGATACAGCAGCCAATGAAACGACTGCCGTTTGGTTTTATGATGGGTCTATGCCAAGCAGAACAGCCACACTGATCCGCTAGCGTCCATTTAGGGGTATTGTGAGTGATCCCTCAGCTTGCCATCAGCTGCCGGAACCTCTATCCCGACGAAACAGAGTTGAATCCGTCGCCTGGAGTCATCTAGCACAGGTCAGAGCACCGGCTAGCAGTCCGTTTATCCGTTACTGCATTTGTGGTGACCCGCACATCCGCACCAATAGCCTGCTAGCTATTCCTCTTGCTGTCTACTTGTCGCTGTTTGTGACTTGCAGCCGCGTTGCGACCGTCACGTGCTCTCTGCTAGTGCTCTCGCAGTATCACTCTCTTGTGTCTCACTTCCTAGGTGCTAGCACCTTGACTGTTTGGGCTTATGGTTATTTCCCTGTGGTTTGTGCCTCCAGACCGTGCTAGCGCATCACACTAGTCGTATCTGGTGCTACAAACAGCAGCTTGGGCTCACTCCAGTTCTCCTTTATATCACCTAGCTAGAGTCCTGAGTGTGATAACACTTCAGAAGTGCTAGTGCTTTCCCGTTGTATAAATACTGATCTTAGGAAATCGCAAAATTGCACGCGCTCTTGTTACACTGTTTCAACAGCTATCGCGATTTTCAGACAATCACTTAAGTGGTTCAAGGCGGAACCAATCAAGCAGAGGGTTACCAAGGAGGGTAACAGAGCGCTGATGAGGAAGTCAGCTAAAAGTTGACATATCAACAATATCCCATCACGATTGTTCTAAGCGATGTAGATCTTGACTCATCATTAAGCTCGGCTTGTTGATGTTTCTTACAAATCTCTTCTCATTTATATTTAGAATCCTGTAACGTATTTAAGTGGATGGTTATGGGAGGAATGCCAGTGAATCTGACCCCACCTGTTGGATGCGAAGTTACTAGACTTCACACTTAACCGGTAGAGTAGGCATTCATTCGGAGACACCCAGAAGCTATACCAAGTTTCGTTTGTTTTCCTGTTTGAATATTATCTGTGTTGGATTTGGATCTTTATAAACGGCACGTGGACATATTGGATAAACGGAACGGACACGTGGAATATAAGGAAACGGATTGGACTTGACAATTGGTTGTAATCTTGCAAGGATTAGCAATCGTGGATACTATTGGAATTGGGATTCATAAAGAATTACTTGTGTTACGCATTGGAGTACTATCTCCAAACCTAGACCCACACCATACAAAACCGTTGAACATAAAATCTCGTCTGTCTATCCGCGATTGCGCCTAGAATGGATTTATCATTTGAGCAAGTTTTATCTATACGACTTGTAGACCTGTAAAGTCTTGCTTCTCAAAGAGGACTATAGTGTTTGAGTTGTTGTAGTTGCATATTGAACCGCGTATTCATTTACAAGGTTTGGCTTGTGGTTATTTCACCGCTTGCCCCATAGTCAGCGTTTCAGCGTGTTGCGACCAAATTGTGGAGCTGTGCCAGCACTTTGAGCAGGGCAATGTTCAGGCCATGCATTATGTCGATGTCGCCGACCTCCTTCGTCACCAAGTCTCTTCAGACGCAGATGACATACTCGACGAGAAACTGGATTCCGGGGATGAGAGCACAGGTGGAGAGGAAGCGGAAGAGCCGGAAGAAGTCAGAAAGAAACAGAAGAGGAAAGGGAAGGCAAAAGCGGCACCAAAGAAGGCAAAGAAAGAACGCAAGGAGCGGGATGGCTCCTCAGTTGGTGCGTATAAACCTTGGTTGATTTCTTCCTTTTACTGACGTTGTCTTCAGGTTGTGAAAAGTGCGCTGTGGAAGGGGGATGTTCCCGGCCTGTAGGCTCTTGAAACGGGTCGGTAGTCTGTGTAATGGTGGAACGAATGTTTGGGGTCGAGTTTTTGAATGGGTCCCGGGCCGTAGAGTGCGAAAATGGTGAAAAATTAGAGTAAAGATGTGCGAAAATGCCGTGAATAGAAGGTGGCGTCGTAAAGTGTGGTTCTGGGGTTTCTGGTGGCTAGACTGCCCACTGGCGACTTTCCAAGAGGAGGGGTCGAGGTGCTCCGATGCTACCTCTAGGCGCTTGGCCTTGCACTGGTTGCGATGTTGTGGTATGGGTGTGAATTCGATGATCTGGCACTATTTACAATACAAATAGATGATGTAACGTAAATAGGGGTGAATGTAAAGTAAAATTGAAACCAACGTGCGGATGGATTTCCACACGTCGACCATATGACCCCTCCACAGCGCTCGCCGCAATATTCCGTGTGTTGTACTGCCGGGGAAGACAGCATGCAATGGCTGTCACAAGCTGCATGTCAAGTGCAGCTTACGGCCACAGAGCACAACATGCCTGCCGCAGGTTAAGGGACCCCACATTGCGGAAGCAATGGCAGAATTGGGCCGGGAAGATGCTGTAGTGTGTCAGCCCGCGTCTCAGGTTTCCTCTCGCCGTCGCCAAGTTGACTCTTGTTCCGGCGAGATGATGCCGGGAGAGATCTCGTATTTTGAGGAGATGCGACTCGGCTTGGTGAATACCCAGTGCCGTCTTTGAGAGCTCGAACAGCACGAGAATGAGCGCGAGCTCAAGAAGCAACAGAAGCGGTGAAACGGCATAACATAAATGCGCAGCATTTAGTGCTAATTTTGCGATTCCTATGACCAGTATTTATACAACGGGAAGCAGCTAACACTTCTGTTGTTACTAGCAAACTAGCTAGTACACAGACCACTTGTTAGGTGATATAGAGGAGAGTCAGAGGGAGCCCTAACTGCTGATTGTAGCATGAGACTACACTAGTGTGATGTACTAGCTGCTACTCGAGTGTACAAACAACTAGGGATTAAACCACTGCTTAAACATTCATTGAGACCTGACCTAGGAGACTCTAGTAGTCGAGGGATGATGTGCTAGGGAGCTAGCAATATTCTAGTGGACTGAAATCAATGATGGATGTATAGCTAGGGGACAGTGTCTTGAGCTACTCAGCACAGGTCTAGGCTGTACTATCTAATCTCTAGATAAGGGCCAAAGGCAGTGCCAGACGGAGAGATCCAGCTAGGACCGTAAAGATGCAACACTATGGACACAGGAGAGATGCAACATGACAGCTAGGGCTTAAGGCAGGCAGCTAGCTCGAGTGAAATAGCAGGAAGGCTATTGGAACAGAGCTAGGGGACGATCACATAGACTGGGTTGATGTCCTGACCAATGAGGGATGACCCTATGATGTTGGTTGCAACCCCAGGTTGTCTAGATGCGATGGATAAACACTCTGACAAACAGGGATGACCCTATGATGTTGGTTGCAGCCCCAGGTTGTCTAGATGCAATAGATCGACGCTCTGACAAACAGAGATGACCTAGGCAACTGGTTGTAACACTGGGCCATCTCCAGGCAGATAGATCGACGCTCTGACAAACAGAGATGACCTAGGCAACTGGTTGTAACACTGGGTCGTCTCCAGGCAGATAGATCAACTCTCTGACAAAGAGCGATGACCTAGAACACTGGCTGTAAGCCCAGGTGACTAGGTGTGATCCTTGGCTATAGATGATGTGCCCAGGATCTGCAATATACCCACGAATAAGCTGCTAGCTTGTCAGCGAGGCTGACCTAGCACGTCACAGGATGGCTCTAAAATGAAATTGCAGTCGTCTCATTGGCTGTTCATCTTGAATCACCTCACATTGCTTATTGTATTATTCAGCTTGCTTTTCACATGTATTTGGAACCTAGTAGTATAAAGGGAGCACAGGAGCGACTAGCACCTCAGATTAGCACTCCCTGGTTGAGTATAAAGCTGGTGCAGGTGGCCTCTGATAGAGATTACACCCCAGTTTTGTGCGACACTAGTGGAGGTGGTCTCAGGCTGCTAGTGAAGTTTGTAATGTGCTTCACTGATAGTAGTAGTCTTTAATGGAATTAGAAACTGTTGACTCTGGAACATGGAGTGATTAAGTTGAGGATTTCGTGTTGTTGGTTCCAGCAGACCTTTGTTGGTTCTAGCAGACCTCCACATATAAAATAAGGGTGTTCTCTTTGAGACCCAACTTCAGTTGCGCTAGTGACTTTGCCTTCACCCCGATAAGACGGAAGCTCTGTCATAGTGTGTTGGTGTCGTAGTGTGTTGGATTGCTTGCTAGGTGATTGTGTGTTGACTTGAGCCCTGCTAAGCTAAAGATGGACTAGGGTGTTCTCTTTGAGACCCAGCTGCAGTTTGCGCTAGTGACTTTGCCTTCACCCTGACAAGACGGAAGCTCTGCTGTAGTGTATTGGATCGCTTGCTAGGTGGATTGTGTGTTGACTCGAGCCCTATAAAGTAGAAGACGGACTAGGTGCCCCCACCTCTAGTTTGGTATAACTTGTCAGTTACTTTGCCTTCACCCCGATAAAGACGGAAGCTCTGTTGTAGTATGTTGGGTCGCTAGCTGGACGCTTGTAGTGAGCTAGTGCCGATAAAAGCGGAAAGGTTCCTGTTCTTGGTTAAGGAATAGGTCAACAGTTTAAGGACTCTTCTGGGAAACCCCCAACTTGCCTTGCCGTTTGAGGATTGAAGTCCCTTGTTGTTAGCCTCAGTAGTCTTTGGGTGTGCCCTTAGCGAGGATTTTCACAAACCTACATACTCTGCCCTGGTGTTCTCGACCTAGCGGTCCAGCCATCTTGTATCCACCCCATATAAACACACCCCCAGACCATCCCTAGGTTCCTAGCAGTGTTGTTGTTGGCGGTTGCATATTGCTAGTACGTTGTAGAGTGTGTTGTTAGAAGCCTATAAATCAAAGTTGCGTTTGTTCAAACCTACTGGTCGCATACTACAGCCCAGACCCGGAATCACAAAGAGAAGCACTTAGATCTTTGGAGGTAGATTGGTTGTGGTTGGTTGTTTTGTGTCATGAATCGCCCGGGTTCTACTTTTTCGCGCGACACGTCCATAGGGATACAGATGCGTCTTAGCGGCACGGGACTCTCATGACGCCACCACGTGACCTTCTCACGGCTGAAACCCGGCCTCGGATTCTAAAGCCGCAGACTCGGGGAGTCTGCGCCACGGAATACAGAAGACGTTAAGGACTAGGAACCCGTATAGACGGACTCTAGTCCCCGGGCGCACCAAGGGCTGACACAGGAGAGTACACGGAGTACAGGAGTGGTTGCAAACCCGATCGGGGTTTGAACCACTGGAGACAATGACACTTAGGACTAGGAAACCCGAACGTCGGATCTCCTAGGCCCACCGACGTCACAGAAACCAACACAGAGGAGTCCAGGAGAATCAGCATTAATGCTCCTTAACGCTACGTTGCAGGAATTGATCGCGACTGACCGCGATCGCTTTAATTTATTAGAAGCCTATATAAGCACGGTAGAATCTCCATGTACAGTAGATTCTACCTGGTCTAATCTCAGGCTTCTACCTTGGCTTGACATAGGCATTGTCTCCACTCTGTCCCACTTCCCTCGCACCGTACTACGGGTTGTATCCACACCTCGGGTTTTGTACCTGAGTGGATATCACACCCTCTTCGACTCGTTCTGGGTTCCGCCTCGCATCCCGACCTATGACATATGGCCTCCCAGGGAGGACGCCGTACGACTGGTCCTACTGCTCGGGGAACACACGAGCTATTAAGCGTCTATCGGGTTTCTCCTGGTTGGGGTTCTCGCCGGGTTACTCGCTGTTTAGCCGACCCAGAGGCCGTTGCTGAGTGTCGGTACCGTGAGAAGTCAGTACCCTCAGTATCCCTTCATTCTGGAACTCAATTTGCTCCAGAAATCTTGAAAAGACTCGGGAAAAGGCATGCCAACGGATGCAACTGTAAGTTCTATTTAATTTCCACCTACTAATTAAGGAGTTCACATAAGGCTACAGTCTACGATCCAGAGCTCCCTGCACAGCAGAATCTATGGCAATAGCCGCCAAGAAACACTATGCCCGCGACGCTGACTATTGTGAATCGTAAGAAGCTTTCACCCTCCATTGAACCCACCTTTTTATCTAATGTTATTCATCCACGGTTTAGTTTGCGCAAAAGGTGAGTATCTTGGCCGTTCGTCTTCTACCCCACTCATTGCCGAACTATCGACAGGAAATTCGTTGCTAAGTTTGGGGAGGATGCCTTCTTTGATTTCTATCTCCCCCAGCACAACCTTCGCGGTGCCGAACACCTCCCTGGAATTGCTGTCTAATACTCCCAACTGCAGAAGCACGATCGCGTGAAAGAAAAGGGAGGTGGCAGGGCGGCCAAAGCGCCCACACTTTGAGGCTGAGGCATGGCACAAACGGTGGGCAAGGGTGTACAACCGCTGGAATATATGGGATAACTGTTGACGGCAGGGCTCTAACGAATGTTGATGGCAGGGCTCTAACGTATGTTCGTGAGACTGGCAGGTGGCGATACCTGAGAGATCAGGGTTATTTTTGAGAGAACTGTTCTAATTTTGTTCTGTAACGATTGAGCCCGAAAACACAGACTCAAGGTGAAACTAAATAATAATATGAAAACTGGCGAGCGCAAACGAGAACACGACGCCAGGAGACATCACGGGCGGCACGTGGACAATCCAAACCATTCCCTCTACTTCCACCCTCACAATGGACGCTTGTGATATGCCGTTCTTCCCCAACGCCGGGAACTTCACCAGATTCAAGGAGCACGACAAGAACCCCCGCAAGTTCTGGTTTTTGGGGCTGAGCGACGGCCTGTTTACCAAAAAGTGCGTATCACTCACATATTGTCCCTTGTCATTGCTGACGCAAACCACGGTGCAGAACCGATGTGGATGCAGCTGCAGGCTCATCCAAGGTCTACATATTCTTCACGCGGAAGGAGGCTCGGGACAAGTGGGACCAGAACTGCCTTCGGCAACACACTCACGATGGCGACGGCCGGGTGGTCCCAGACAGCGAAGCTGAGAACAGCGATGGCGCCTCAGTGAGCAGCGACGAAAACGGCTCCTCCATGCACTCCACTGCGTCGAACCCCAGGCGCCCCACTGCGTCGACCACTGGGCGCCCCACTGCATCGACCGCCGGGCGCCCCACTCCCGTACGCAACGCCGCTGCGCACCGCACCGCTTCGCACAAGAGTTACAGTTCGGCACCCAAGGGGACACCTCCCAAACGCGAGTCGCCCCGCGTTTCAGCGCCGCTGCGCATGGTGTCACCCCGGCCCCAGAGCCGCGCCCCCGTCAAGAAGGAGGTTGTACTCCCGCTCTGGAGGGAAGACACACCGCCTTTGGAAATGGAGGTGGACACGGTACCCGTCCACGACGCCACCCCCAGCATCAGGGTGTCTTCGCAAAACCCTAGCCTAGCATCTAGCTCGTCAGTGAGCTCGGTGTCGTCCATCTCTGCGACATCCTCAGAGGGTGGGGGACAGCCCCACCCATTTCGCGACCTTGCCGCCTCTGCGTCCACCCCGCGTGCAGCGCCCTCACCCTCGCGCCTCCTCAACCGTGTCCCTGCTGCTGCTCCTAAAAAGGGTGCTTCTGTGCCCTTCCCTCCTGCAGCCCACGCCTCGACGCCTGGGTCCTCGGCATCTGCGGCGCCCCGTGCTCATGCAGGCGCCTCCAACTCCGGCACCTCTAATTCCCGGGCACCGTATCTGTACAACGAAACAAGCCGCAAGCTTTACAAAGACGCGTAGGTGCCCCTCGGTGTTTCCGAATACGGGGGAGCTGACCTTCTTTTTTTTTCTTTCAGCCAGAAGGCCGTGGAAGAAATGGGCGACACCAACACGGTGCAAGTCGTCGACTACAAGGACGTCGTCCAGTGCTTGTCGGCGGGCGGGCGGGGGCCGAAGTAAGGTGTCGCTGACGGCATGCCTGGTTTTTCTAATGCTGGCTATATTTTTGTATCGTATATTTGGGTTAGATAAAAACAATTTTGCATCTTGAGATTTCGCTTGGAGGGGAACTTGAGACGAATTAGATGCTTGATAGTATGAGATGGAAATAAGACCCAAAAAAAAATAGCGTGCTCAAGAGTCGAACCAAAAGAGTAACAGATGATGCAGCGGCCGTGGAAGCCCTGCTTATCATCGTAATGTGAAGAGGGCATCCACTGCCGCTGCACCATCTAGTTACTGATGGTGCAGTGGTAGTGTGGATTTTCACCCAAGATTTCCCACCGCACAGCATGTATGTCAATCACTTCTATGTCAATCACTTCTATGTTTATATTTTATTCAATGTCTCTAATTTTGTTCGGCGCCGTAAGCCTTCTTGTTCCCACAGGCTGCCGTCATCCGCTCTCTCTCTCTATCCTCATTGTTCACCGTCCTTTCTGCTGAGTGCTCGGCGCTGTGTGTGAACAAAGAACAACGTCGTCTCGTCTCGACTACTGGCTGGGTTGTGTGCCAGTCTCAGTCTGCCGTGTTCCCGCTGGCTGCCGTCTTTGGCTCTCATCAAAGCGAATTTTACAAATTTTACCTGTTCTCTGGGCTGTGGGCGGCTCTGGCTTTGCGCGTTCGTTTTGCTCTGCTCAGTTGGTCTCTCTCAGGGGTCTGTTTGTTTGCCAGGCGCACGGTGCACGTGCGCCTGGCAAACCCCCGCATCTTTTGTCATTGGTTGGTGTTTCTCCTGTTTCTCCCCCTGTGACCATGGCGAATTCCAATGCCGATGAAAACTACACCTGTGCTGGCCGTCTTGGACCTACCCGCTGATGACAACAACAACGACTGGGTGGATGAAGACACCCGCCTACAAGGTCTTGGTACTACGACCCACCGTAGCCGCAACCCTCTCAAAGCGGTGATCCCTCGCAAGCGTCGCAGCCGCGTTGTTGGTGCGAAGAGGACTGCTGATGAGGAGGCGGCGAGGGTGAACGCCTGCGCAACTGCTAAGAAGCGTCACAAGATGCGCCTTAAAAAATATGGAGGGCTTGGCTGCAGACCTGGACAATTTACACCAGGAGACTGAGGAGCGAGCCCAGGATCTGGCTCCAAAGTACGGGATGAAGGTGAAAGAGGTTTGGCGCCGTGTCCACGCGTCCTCGGCCTTCAAGACCAGGCGTAAGGTCAGCCTCTACAACGCGAAGATATCGGCGCTTATGGCGCGGCTCAACGAAGGTGCGTGCTTGCCTTCTTGGCCTGCTTGCTATTTTCTTTCTTTCTTTTGACCAGTGCCACAGATCGCGACGTTGGACAGTCGCTACACGATGCCCGACATCAAGCGGATGGTGAAGGAGGACCCCTCAATGCTGGAAGGCTTCTCGAAGGAGGAGGAGGGGAGCATGCTCGACGACATCCGGGACAAGCACGACAGGAAGCATCGCGGGGCTCGAGCCAACACTGGCTGCCAGTGCAGATGCAAAGTGTACAGTCGAGCGCTTAATGGAGGAGGTACGTGCCTCTCATCGACGTTTGAGACTTGGGAACCCATCTGCTCCTTTTTCGCAGATGACGGGCCTTGCAGAGTGCTCGGGGATAATCGGGTTTGCCATGTTCACCCTGTGGACATATTCACGACACCTCGATCCCCGTCACCTTGGAATCATGGGGCGCACTCAGCTTCTTTCAGGAGGTATTAAAGAGGGACCCTGTGGACGTCAGCTGCATTATTCGAGCTGTGGGGTGTTAGCCGCGCGCGAGGCAAGCCGTTTTTTTTTTTCTTTTTTTATCGCTGCACCTGTCTGACGAACTTTTGTAGGAGATATGGGGGCGGAGACGCTGCTCTGCATGCAGAAGGAGTGCACGGAGATGATCAAGACAGGCTTGCGTACGTGCTCGGCTTAATCGTTTCTTAGATCAAAATACTAATGAGCCTTGCATTGCAGAAACGATTGCCGGCCGGACAAAAATCGCGATGAACTACGACAATTACATCAAGGCTATCGTGGAAGGGAAGAACTTCGGCCTCCTTGGCTGGTCACGGGACGTCGACTTCAAGTGGATGTCCAAGCAGTCTGCGATCGGCCCACTTCGCACCCTGCGTGATGCGCTCAAGGCCGGGACCTGCAGGTGGGCGGTGCTCTCCGCCAGCCAGAAGAAGAAGCTGCTGGCTGACTTCTAGGTGATGGTCGATGAGGGCAAGGCGATGCAGAAGGCGGCGAAGCCGCGAGGAAAAGGAAATCAAAAGTAGGTGGGGGAGCCGAGGACGTCGACGCGTACAGGGAAGAAGCGGATCGCCGCACCACTGTCGGACGACAATGAAGACCAGGGTTCGGCGGAGGAGAATGAGGGGGACGCGAGCGAGGGGGAGGAGGGCCCACGTCAGAAGCCGTCTGCGGTGACGGCACGGGAGGCGCAGCGCCAGAGGCTGCTTGCCCTGGTGGGTCGCAAGAACACGGCGGCTGGTAGCGAGCAGGACCGCGGGGGGAGAGGTGCCAAGTCGACCCAGACGAAGGGTGGGAAGTGCAAGCACGACGTGGAGGTCGACGGAGCCCCGGCCGCGAAGGCGAAAAGTCGAAAGCGCAAGCACCTCGACGACGACAGCGACGATGACGATGCCCCCCCCCCGCGAAGAAGAAGTCTGCCAGTGCCAGGAAACACGGGCAGCCGCCAGACGAAGAGAAGGACGCCCCAGCAGTGAAGAAGCGGAAGACCTCGGAGCCTTCGAGACGCACGTCGAGCGGGCCGGTGCCCGGTGTAGCAAGGCCGAAGCCAAGGCCCTTGTACAAGGCGTCGCATCGCAATGGTCGCTCCGAATCCCCCTCGCGCAGCACACCTCCGTCTCGCACTGGATCCCCCTCGCACACCACTACTTCCCCTGGACGCCCCGCACCCGCGTCCACCTCACATGCTGCATCTCCCCCACGTGAGCCTTCCCCGACGCGCTCGGCGTCCTCATCCACACGCGGGTCATCCGGGGCCTCCCGTGGGCGTGCCAATGTCGTCAAGGGAAGGCGCGGAGGGCCGCCCGGTGTTCGGGTGATGTAAGGACGACATAGAATTGGTTTATGTACATGTTGCGAGCACCGCTAATACGATCATACATTTCTTCTTGGCTATTTGGTTATGACCTTTTCTTTAGAACGGGAATAGGTGATTTCCTTTTTGGGCCATGCATCCCCGACGGTGCTGGCGGGGGCACGTGTGACATAACACGTGTGACACAAGGTGACACAGTAGATGGAATGGACCTCTCTCAAATTTTTTTAATGGTTTGGGGCAATTTCCTTTTTGGGAAGGGCCGACATCGGGGAGCGGGCGGGCGGGAGGCGCGGTCACAAGATCACGAGCTCAAAAGCTCCAAGTCCATATGCTGCAGTCTCTCTGCAGCATATTGGGGCATATCTGCAGCATATGTCTGCAGCATATTCTGCAGCATGGGGGAAACGACCTGAATCGCCTCTAACTGGTGGGGACACTGGGGGGGCTGTGGTCCCTCTAATTAGACCAGTTATCAGGGACTAACAGGTGGGCCTGCGGGGATCCGGGTAGTGCCATGTCCACGCTGCACCCACCAGGAAACAGCTCCTGGACGCCCGCCAGCAGGCAAAGCCTTCCCCGAGATGGGGAAGCCAGCAGCGTGTTCCAGCGTCAGCCAGGCACTTACCGCTGGCCTCCACAATCCTCCCTCCACCGCTGTGTCGAAGAGCTCCAATACCGCCTGGTACTTCGGGGGGCAAGAGGTGCGTAGCGCAGAAGGGGAGGAAGCGAGGATGGGGGATGGGGCGTGGGCGGTGTCACCGGCGGGCGATCTGGGCGGCGCGTCGACGTCCATGGGCGTTGTCACGGCGGGCTGCTCGTTGTCGTCGGGGTGCTCGGCGGCGGGTTGCTCATTGATGATGGGGTGCTCAATGGCGGGCTGCTCGTTTGCGGCGGGCTGCTCGTTCGTGGCGGGCTGTTCGTTCGCAGCGGGCTGCTCGTTGGCGGGGCCGTCTTTGGGGTCGAGCGGGCCGTTGGTAGCACCGCGGTAGGTCGGTTTGGGCTTGGGACGGACGGGTTGCTGGTCGGGCGCATCGTCGCCGTCCGTCTCCTCGTTCACGGTGCGCAAGCTCTGCCGCAACGTAGCACGACCCGCCCGACCCAAAGCAACGATTTGCTGGTATTTTTTGCTAGGTTGAGCGCTGAAAGGCAAGACGGGGCGCTCGTCGGCTTCGGGCTCGTCGTCTTCGGGCTCGTCGTCTTCGGGCTCGTGGTCATCGTTCTTGCTCGGCTCCGGCGTCGCGCGACTGCTGCTTAGCAGCTCATCCACATCATCTTCCTCGTCGCGCCCGGCCTCGGATCTGCCGCCCCAGTCGCCTTCGTCATCATCCTCCCCTGACCCCGATTCTTCCGCGTCCTCTTCCTCCGAATTGATCACTCTCCTCGCACTCCCCTTTCCTCTGTTCTTCCTCCCCCTCTTGTTCTTCCCCTCGCTCTTATCCTGCTTTTTTCCCTTCTTCTTCCCCCCTTTCGTCGGCGCTTTATCCTGCACGGCTCCCGTCTTTTGCGCCGCCTCATCACTCGCCGGCATGGGCACCAGCGACCCCAGGCACTGCGAGCAGAGAGCAGGAATGCTCGCGTTTGGAGGATCCTGCTCCGTAGCACCGCCGGGAACACCTGCGCCAGCATCAGCGCGTTACGCCCCGGGTCAACGGCATAAACGAAGTACTCACCCATTTCGTCCTTCTTGCAGGCGACCAGGAAATCGGCGAACACTTGCATCACAGCCTTCAAGCGCACCGGGGCCCACTTCGCAAATTCGATGCCAGCGTGTTTCGGCAGCTCGCCCTGCGTCACCCTAGAGGAAACGGAAGGGACACTGGTAAGGAAATGTTGAACTCATAGGGAAACACGGGCTCACATGGACATAAAAATCTCGTCCTCCTCTCCATCGACGCCTTCCACGATCTCCCCGAGCACAATTAACCCCTTGCACTGCATTTGGCCGCATATCGCCTCGAGCGTTCTCTCGGCGATGGTTTCGGCGTTGGCTCGGCGCCTGCAAACGGAAGGTCAGTCAGCCATGCTCAAAGAAAAGTTCTGAGAAACGCTCACCCGGCCAGTTCCACGGGGCCGCAGGCAACGTCGCCCTGCTCCGTTCGCTTGTACGCCGCGAACCTCTCCTGGTAAGCATCCTCCCTCAGCTTTTCCACCTCAGCCCGGTCCTCCTCGCTGAGACTGGCGCGGTAGTCCTTGGCGAGCAAAACCTTGCGGACCAGCGTCGCCGATCGACCTGCCGACGAGCCTCCCCCCTCCTCTTCATCATCTTCCTCACCCTCGCTCTTCTCGTCCTCACCGTCACTGGTGCCGCTGTCCTTCTCGCCCTCGCCATCACCGGTGCCGCTGTCCTTCTCGCCCTCGCCCTTCTCGCTCTCGCCCTTCTCGTCCTCGCCACTGCCCTCGCCCTTCTTACTACCGCTCTCGCCCTCACCCTCGCCCTCCTCCCCGTCGTCTACCTGCGCTCCCTCCTCCTGCTCCTCCTCGTCGGCGTCCACCTTGTATTTCTGCCGGTAAAGGGCCCGCAGCGCTGCGCCGTGTTTCTCGTGCTGCCACAACACCCACGGCATCTGGGTGCGCCGGGGATTACCGTGGAGCTTTGCCAGATGCCTGAGCCACACGCGGAATGGCTCGACCTTGCGCTTCTTGTCTTTGGTTTTCGCGTTCGAGAACCACCGCCTGACTTTCTGTGAGAGATTTTTTAGCTATGTAATAATGAACCCAGTGCGAAATTGCTCACCGCATGATCTGACCCACGAGCACGTAGCTCGTTCATCCGCTCACCGGGCGTCGGATGCTTCGTGAGCTTGGCATTGCAGCGGGCCTTTCCCTTGGCGGCGGTTTTGTTCTTTTCCCTGACGCGCGCCACCGCCTTTTTAAAATCGTCCTCCGCCTCCTTAAGTTCCTGCCGCAGCTCATCGGTGTCAAGTTCCAGGTAAGTGCCGTCCCACTCAGGCCAGAAGGTCTGCCAGAAATCCTCTTTCTTCTCCGAGGCCAAGTATCTCGGGAGGTGTTTTTGCAAAAGCAGAAGAGGGGCTCCGAAGAAGAAGCCCTTGTTGCCGTGCGCCATGAGAGAGACAAATACGTAGTAGCAAGCTTTTTTGCAAAACGAGGCAAGCCACAGAGAAAGGGAAATAGCGAAAGTGACCGTTACGACACGCTAAGTCACTCAGCACATGACCAACACTTGTGCCACTCACTCAGCTCTCGACTCCCAACTCAACTCACATGCAGGCCCTCGACAGTAAGTTTTCTCCTCACTTGATATTTCTTTTCTTTTTCCTCCTTTTACTCTTTTCTTCTTTTTGCTGAGCGTGCCACCCAACTCCCGCATTAGAGCAGGGTGGCACGCGAGGCATATTTTCGGCTGTCCTGCTTGCTCTCTGCCCAACTCCCGCATTAGAGCAGGGCAGGTGTAGCAGGGCGACCGTATTTCCATCCCGCTTCGCGTTGTTTCTCTATTTTCTTAGGGTTAGTCCTACGCGTTACTGACTTGCGAACGCTTCCAGAAAATCTTGACCTCGGCGCACCCATCTTCTGTGTCAGCTTCGACCTCGAAACCGCACTTCTGCACGAGAACGCTGCCCGAATGGCTCGCGAGGACAGCGGCTGCACCCTTGACGAGGAAGAAATCGAAGATGCGCTCCCGCAATCCGCGTCGTCTCGCGTCCACCAGCCGCCCACAGCGCCTGTCGGCACCACTCCTCTCACAGGCAAGAAGAAGAAAAAAGACCAACAGCAACGCCGTGCACACGAGAAGCGCAAGGCTGACACTGTGGCATCTCTCAACAGCACCACGCCGCCTGCGCCTACGCCTCGAGTCCTTGATAAGGCCACTCAGTCCGAACCCATCGCCCTCACCTTTTCCGCCGGCGAATTTTATGCTACAAAACCACGATGGACTGGGTTAGCTCAGCCCGTCCAGCACCCGCTACTCGCCCATGCCGCTGACACCGAATACCTCAAAAAACATCTGCAATTCTTCGATTGGAATGGCAAGTGAGTCCTCCGTCACGGCCATTTTCTTCCCCCTTTTCTCAACCATCTCTCAGACGAACGCACGTCATTCTCGACCGCAAAGGGCACATCATCGGGGTGTTGATCGCCCCGCCTCTGCCTGGCGAAGATTGGGACTCGGTCCTCAAGGCGGCGACAGAGGCGATGCGTGAGGCGCATGACAAGATGACTTTCCCTGCGAGTGCGTTCCACCACCGCCGGGCCTACGCCGAGGGAGAGGGGTTCCCTACGGCGACGCGCGGCTTTGCTTTCGGCGGCAGCAGGGAGAAGGTGGGGAGCATCAAGGCCTCGTCGGCCCAGAACGCCGCCGCCATGGAGGAGCTGCTGAACGACCCGAGTGTTATCCGCATGGCCACCTATCCCATCCGTGAGCGCTGCTCGTTTAGTTTCTTCCTCTGCTCATTTCTGTTTCAGCGCACTTTCAGACGCTATGTTATCCGATTTACGCAGACTACCACACCACCAAGCAAACTCTCCTCCAGCAGAACTCGCACTTACACCGGACCTTTGCCCGCAGCCCCTTCACCACGTCACTGCCAACCTTGGCCCCATCTCCGTCTCCCTGCCCCACGCCGACTTCAGTAACAAAGCCGACGGGATGTGCCTCATTGGTGCCCTCGGCGATTTCGACGCCGACCAAGGCGGGCATTTCGTGTGCTGGGACTACGACCTCATCATCCGCTTCCCTCCAGGCTGCAGCATCCTCATCCCGTTCGCCGTGGTCACCCACTCCAACACCCCTATCCAGGATGGGGAGGAGCGGTTTTCCCTCATCCAGTATTCTGCTGGGGGCCTGTTCCGCTGGGTCGACAACGGCTTTCAGTCGGATCGGTCTTGGTGCGAGTCTGCCACGGCTGAGGCCATCCAGCGGCGGGAGGTCGAGCGCAAGGCACGTTGTGCCACCGCCCTCAAGAAATTTATGCTTTGGAAGGACGTGAAGGTGAAGAATTTCACCGGGAGGTCGAGGGTGGAAGTGTGGGGCTCGGGAGAAGCCGCTGAATTCAGCGACTTGACGGACGACGAGAGTGAAGAAGAACGCCCTGCCAAGCGCGCGCGTCGAACTTAGCTAGCCACCTGTACTTTTACTTTGCACCAAATATATTGTCTCAATTCACGCCTTACGAGTTTACACTGAGCATTATCATCAGAAATGAATCATTTGCAGGCAGCCGCACAGAAGAGCTCTAGTATCATCATCGTCCGCTGACATCCATCTGCCACTCAATTTTTCTGATCACAATTTCGCCTGCTGAAAGTTAGCCAATCATCAGAAAAGTACGAGATCTCATTCTGACTCACCTCAGCCTCCTTTTCTTTTGCCTTGTACCCTTGCTTTCTCTGCTTGAGTTGGAAAGACCCATTGACCGCGCAGGTGAGGTCGTAAAACCATTTTTCCGTCATCTCGCCGTAGGGTGTTGGCCTGGGGTTGGGAATGCGATAGGATTCGTAGCGGGTAGGACACGGTGAGGAGTGGGTACAAGAGAGAATGTTCGAGGAGATGCTACGTTGGAGGTTGGACGACGACATTGTGGAGCAGATCAGAGTGTGTAGTGGCAGTGCGCCCTAAAGCAGAAAATGATCAATTTGTCCTACTCACCCCTCTCTCGTCTTTTCCAAATGGACTCAGTGGACACAAGATTCATTTATAATACAAGGAAAGCTTCCCAATGTACATACTCACAGAACAACAGGAATTCAGTCCTCAACTTTTGGTTCTGGACTTTCGTCCAACTCAAGTAGCTTGAACAACCCGTATTCAACTTGCTCTCTCTCGCCATATCCAACAACCTTGGACACTAGACAGCCAAGAACCCCAGATCTTTCGAATATTTCGAGTTCATACAACGTCCTCGGGCACGTTTAAAACGTTGTAAACGAAGTCTGACCTCATGGGCCCTTGAAAATCCGCCAACTTGGGATTTTGGTTGAAAATTCAAACTGAATGTATGACTCTGTATTTTATACCAGTGAAATTATATGATTCCCTGATGCCTTCCCTTCGTTTTAAAGTCTGTCGCTGCTCTCATTGACTCTCAATAACCCAGATCATTAAAACACAATTTTGATGGTACCATCATGCAAGCGTCGTCTTGAGGTCCAAGGCATTTTTTTTCGGGATTAAATAGCCGACTAATACTCAACTACATTCACTAACATGATACCGGGCCTTACCTGCGTGAGAAGACCTTTATTTTACTCGAGTGCAATACTTGTTGGAAAGGTTCATGAAAAAAAATTGGATCAAGTTGATTATGCCTCAGTAAAACATTTATACTTGTATAAAGTCGTCTAGGCTGGTTTTTACATCTTCAGTTCCCTGAGGGTGTCTGCAATTCAAGTATCCGCTCAAGTTCGCGTTATACACGTGCATGGGAAAGTGGCTGTGTCGGTGGCTCTCTTTGTCTCCTCCCGCCACACCGCCATGCACATCACGCTCGACAGCGCGTTTGAACGGCTCAAACTCGAGGAGGACCCGTCATTCTATCCCAAGAGGGGTTTTGAACACACCCGCGGCTCTGAAACGTGAGACTTCTATGTGGTTACGCGTGGGCGTGCTCCCGGGATTTACACCCACTGGCAAGTCCTTCGTCTTCTGAACTCGATTTTTAATGGCTCAACCAATAAAAAAGGGAGGACGCTTTCGTTCAGGTTGATAAATTCTCCGGCAACATTCACAAAAAAAAACACCGCGGGTGGTTCTGGGCCATGAGCGCGTTCGAAGACACGCGGCGCACCTCCGCGTCCTTAACTCGTACTGGATCAACCAAGATGGTGTCTACAAGTACTACACAGCATCCTCGTCGGCCCCAACCACACGCTCAGCCTGCGTCATTACCATTGATCTGTTTTTTCTTTCCATTGTCACGTATTATGTCCTGCTATGCCATGGCCCTATGCTGGAGGTTCACACGTTTTCAGCTTAGATCTGCGTTAAACGACCGGGTGGCTGATGTACTTGTGTTTCAGACCCCAGGTCTTCGTGGCTGCGCATCGAGGCTTAGCGGACGGTTCTTTCCGCAAAGTCGAGGTCACCACGGGTGTGTGCAAGGCATTTGACCTTGCTGAGGAATCAGCGGTCGTTTACATCTCGGATTCATCTGACGAGGAGTAGAGCGGGGTTGGAGCAGGGCGTGTTTATTTCTAAATCACATTGCTTACTTCTACTTGGGGCTCTCTTGTTCACTCAATGAAATCTGTATGCTGCCGATCTCATTGAGGGTGATTCAGTTGTGTTCCATTAAAAATTTAATTTAAAATACTTGCAGCGAAATGAGAGCGCACTTATGCCCATGTGTAGCTTTTTCTTCATCTCCCTCCATGAAACGCTCGAACGATGGCACCGACAAGATTAAGAAGCACGCCAAAAACACCTTTTCTCTCCAATCGTGGGGCCACTCCCTCAACGCTCCAAACAATATTTGTGTCGCTAAGCTGACGGCCGATGGAAGACGCGCGGATACCCAGGTCATTCCCATTCAGCGCGAACGCGGCCTGGTCCCTCCGCCTCCTGCCTTCGAGGATGATTATGAATGGGAGGATATGCAAGTGGATGATGAGCCTCCCGCCACTATGCGGCCCCCACGGAAGCGAAAACGGTACACGACTACGGTGCGGGTTTTCATTCAATCTCTTTATATCTTTGCGTCTAACGTATGTACTCATGCTAGGATGACAATCTTCGACATTGGGTCGACAAATATCGCGACCAGTACTTGCGCGCCCTCGTCACTCACGAGGGGCTCTTGGGCGAGGAACAAACCTGTTCCTGCGGTCAGCCGGCGAGCTACCGGTGCAGCGACTGCTTCGGCGCACAGATGTTTTGCTGCAAATGCATACTCGAGGAACATCGACTCCATCCCCTTTGTCGCATCGAGGTGAGCTACGTGTCATCTTATTTTCTCCCTAACTGATTTTATTCGCCCGTGTCTGTAGGCTTGGAACGGCACCTTCTTCGACCGCTGAGATCTACGCCAGCTCGGCTTGCGGGTGCAGCTTGGACACCCCGACAACCGACGCTACCCTCATGCCCACCCGGGGCGGGAGAAATTCGTCGTCATCGCGCCGAATGGCTTCCACTCCGTTGCGGTCGACTTCTGTCAATGTCGACGCAGTGGCTCCCAACTGCATTGGGAGCAGCTCCTCTCCTACGGCTGGTACCCCGCAACGCCCGATAATCCCCAAACCGTCATCACCATCGCCGCCCTCAAGCTCTTCCACGCCGTCAGCCTTCAAGGAAAAATGACGGCTTACCATTTCTTCAATGCACTTGCAAAAATAACCGACAATACAGGCAGCAATGCATTCAAGGTATCTGTTTATCTTTTTTTACCCACTTTGCTCATGTGCTGGTTAGAATCGGTACCAACTAGCACTTCGGGTCGTACGCCAATGGCGTAATCTTCGTGCTCTCAAGTCTAGGGGCATGGGCAACGATCCTGACCGCCGCACAGCAGCAACGTACGAGGGGGAGCTTGCTGTCGACTGCCTGGCATGCCCCAAGGTTGGAGTAAATCTCTCTGAAGGGTGGAAGAAAGCGCCAATGGAACTGAGGCGAGCTTTTTTTTTTTTTTGGTTTTGAAGGAATCAAGCCTGATGTGGAATAGATTTCTGTATTGTATCTTCCTCGTGATCGACGCGTGTTTCCGCCTCAAGAGGAAAAAAAATTCCAGCTGGTCGGCAGACCCCAGCATCCAAGACGGTGACAGACCTGGTATTGGGGCACCCGGGCATTTATTCAAATCTGCTCGAGTTGCAACGTACTACAATGTACTTCATTACATTACGACGTCGTCTCACAAGGGCTATTGCTGGCCTGAGCAGTTAGCTAAAAGGGATATAATGTGTCTCGAACCATTAGAAAGGCGCTGGACAACGATCCTGGTAAAGGGTTGACGTGGGAAGCCGCTAATGGAGCAATCGCGGAAAGTGCCTTACCATCCTGGAAACGGATTGGGGCTACTGCACATCCCTGACTAAGGGCGTATTACGAGGGATTATCCATCTGAACTAGAGGGATCACTGTCAGGCATCATCTGACGTCTTCAGAACTGCCAAGAGAAGGCTGGACTTGGTCGATCTACCAATTGACTAAGCAACCATACTCAGGTACTGGGAAGCGACGGCTATCACGGTTTTCAGACAAATCACTTGAGTGGTTCAAAGCGGGACCAATTAAGCGAAGGGTTACCAAGGAGGGTAACAGAGTGCTGACGAGGAGGTCGGCTAAAAGTTGACATATCAACAATATCCCATCACGATCGTTCTAAGCGATGTAGATCTTGACTCATCGCTAAGCTCGGCTCGTTGATATTTCTTACAAATCTCTC
This sequence comes from Mycena albidolilacea, assembly GCA_029282495.1. Lineage (NCBI taxonomy): Eukaryota > Fungi > Basidiomycota > Agaricomycetes > Agaricales > Mycenaceae > Mycena > Mycena albidolilacea. The sequence continues at coordinate 141,444 of JARIHO010000022.1, forward strand.
TCAATTTTACTAATCGCTTGATATCCGACAGGAGTTCATCGGCTAGCTGCTATACCACTAGTCATATACCCTGAACCCTATTGCACGTTTGTATCTGTCTCGTTTATATTTAGAATCCTGTAACGTATTTAAGGGGATGGTTATGGGAGGAACGCCAGTGAATCTCACCCCACCTGTTGGACGCGAAGTTACTAGACTTCACGCTTAACAGGTTGAGTAGGCATTCATTCGGAGACACCCAGAAGCTATACCAAGTTTCGTTTGTTTTCCCTGTTTGAATATTATCTGTGTTGGATTTGGATCTTTATAAGGACGCGTGGACATATTGGATAAACGGAACGGACGCGTGGAATATAAGGAAACAGATCGGACTTGACAATTGGTTGTAATCTCACAAGGATTAGCAATCGCGGATACTATTGGAATTGGGATTCATAAAGAATCATTTGCGTTACGCATCGGAGTACTATCTCCAAACCTAGACCCACACTATACAAAACCGTTGAACATAAAATCTCGTCTGTCTATCCGCGATTGCGCCTAGAACGGATTCGAGCAAGTTTTATCTATACGACTTGTAGACCTATAAAGTCTTGCTTCTCAAAAGAGAACTAAAGTTCAAATTGCCACAATCTATACTGGATTGGAACCCCGAACTTGCGCGAGGACTATAGTGTTTGAGTTGTTGTAGTCGCATTGTCGAACCGTGTATTCATTTACAAGGTTTGGTTTGTGGTTATTTCACCGCTTGCCCCATAGTCAGCGTTTCAACGGGTGGCGTATTTCACCCGCTCCGGCCCATACACGGAGTTTGTAGAGATGCTCGGAGAGCAGAAAGAGGTGAGCTCAGGCCTGTTTCCTGACATAGGCTCCAGGCTGACGCGGGTATAGATGAGCACCTGCACCGGCCTCGCCGCTCTCGACCATGCCAATACAAAATACTCGCAAGGGTATGCTGTCACCGGCTGCGGTATGATCACCTGCGGCCGCCACGAAATCGTTTGCAAGAACGGTGTTGGGGATCTCCAGGCCGGGGAGAAGTACGTCGGCCTCATTTTGTGATCATTCTTTACTAACCTTGTTGTTTCTCTCAGGTACGGTAACATGGACTATGTCGTTGCCAGCGCCTGGCGCCATCTCCGCGACTTATTGTTTTTCCTCCTCTCCTACGACACCATGTGCCAATGGGTCAAAAATCTCCGCGATCGTCTCCTGAAGCTTCCACCAGCTCTTCGATTCCAGCTCACCCACTACTTCGTCAAATTTGTCATTCCCAAGCTTCATATCTTGGGCCACCTCAAATTCTGCCAAGATTTCTTTTCCTTGCTCTACACCCTGGGCTCTGCACAGGCCAACATGGAGGGAATCGAGAGGATTTGGTCCTCGAGCGGGCTGATGGGGGCGAGCACCCGCGAAATGGGGCCAGGATCGCGCCAGGACACCCTGGACGATTTCTGGCACTATTGGAATTGGAACAAGGTGGTTGGAATGGGTAAGTCTCTCACGTTGATCACCGCACTGCTGACTTACTTTTTCTTGACGCTTTATTCAGGTACGACGCTTCGGACACGACTGATCAAGGCGAGGAAGGAGCTCAAGCGGCAAGAGGAAGGGCTTGAGGAGTTCACCGCAGCGCAGGAAGAGGAGGCTTCTGCGTGGAAGGAAGCAGTTGATGCCTTCAAGGTCGGGGCGTCTACGAATAACCCATACCAGCTACCTCACGCAGGTAAGCGGGCTTTTTTTTAAGCGTGTTTCTTGCGCTAACGGGCTGTTTTTTTTTTTTTTTCCCCGTAAGGTCCCACGCTGCGAGACGTCGAACTCGAGCTGATGCGCGAGGAGCAAGAACGCAAGAGTAGCACTTCCGCTTCCCTGGACGCCAACGACGAGTATCTGATGCTTGGGCTGGCGATTGAAGCGCAGCAGTGCATGCTTTTATTTATTATTTGCCTCTATGTTTCGTGGCTTAGCGTTTTCCTTAGACGCCAGCTTGCTGCCGACCTCCTCGCCAAGAAACATCCCACCTCAAAGGAACTGACGGATTTCGTCACGCGCCGCACGCGGATCTCGCGCCAGATCAAAAAGCTGCGGGTGATGCGACGCCTATACTCCCCTGGAGCGCTGCAACGTCTCGCCATTGGCGAGGATCCGGTGGAACCTGCGGAATCCGAGTGTGCCCCGCTCTTCCTTCCTTCTGGCCTTTCACCGTCCCAAGCGGCGCCACCGCTCTCTGTACCCGGGCTCGCCCTTGCCGAGGCACGCCCTTGCCGAGGCACGGCTTCGTGATGGGCAATGTAGCGAAAGCTTGGAGACAATCCGCCACGGCCTCACTGTCAAGAAACAGCTGCAAACGTACAAAACGCTCAACTCCCATCACCAGCACCAGAATACGCGTTCAAGATAGCTCATCGACGGCCAGCAGCAGAAGATCGACTCCGCGGCCGGTACATATCGGCGGGCGCGCACGGCGCGCCTGGCGCTTGTCCACGTCGCAGGGGAGTGCAGCTGGCGTGCGCTCGAGAAGGGGGATCTTCGGCTTCCCGAGGATGAGGAGGAGGCGAAGAGGAGGAAACAGAGGGCGATGAAGGCGAAGCGGAAAGAGGCAGCCCAGGTGAACGAGAATGGCGAGGTGCAGGGGGTTCCGGGCATGGGTGAGAAGAACCGCCTCGTTTCCTGGATTTGGTATGGTGCAGGAAGCACGGAAGGCGCGGTGGGAGAGGCAATGCACGCAAGTGTGCGGGTGGAGTGGTCGAAGGCGTACACCCGGGTGAAGCGTTGGCGCGAGGAGACACTCCTTCTCCAGGAGGAAATGGTGCGGTGCCTGCACACGCTCGAGTGGCAAGCAGCACGTTGGGATGAGCGTGCGCTGTCAACGCACTACCGCGGCCAAATCAAGTACACCGCCCCGCATCTGCAAGGCGCGATTGCACTGGCAGCAAAACAAGCGGCCGTGCGGTGGCGCCTGTCAGATAGGATTGCGCGACCGCAAGCGGGGGATTCCGGGCAGTCGGGGCAGTCGTCTGACGAGGACTGGGAGGATTGGCCGTTTACAGAAACGGCAGACCCGGGCGAGAGTAGCGTGCGTGCTGCAGAACGCATGGAAGAGCAGGAGGAGGAGGAGGAGGAGGAGGGCGCCGAGGAAAGGCGCCGGGTCGAAATGGATGAGCTCCTCGCCATTCAGACCACCTACATCCAGCAGTACGACAAGATCTAAGAGGTACGCTTTTGCCGCTTTTCGAGCGGCGCATTTTTTTTTCCTAACGGCACGTTTTCTTTGTTTTAGTACCGCGGCCGCGCCATCCCTGCATCGCAAACGTGTCCTCCGATCCTCTTTTCGATGCCATGAATACCGTCGTTGCCTGTCCTGCTGCCCTGCGGTGCTACCGCTTTTTTGCTGTATTTTTTTACTATTTTGCGGGCTCGTCGGGCCTATCGGACGTATCGGACCTATGTATTATATCTATTTACCGATATATTTATTCAATTGTGCCCGGTAGTGACCGTAAGAGCATTGATTGGCCGGGGCCTACCTAATTGAGAAGGGCCTACAGCCCAGGTAACAAGCGGCGGCGAGAGATAACACTAATACAGCCCTTTCGGAGAAAGATAAGGCTTACCCGGGGCTTTTGCAAAATTTGTGACGCTCGCAACCAGGTCTTTTGCAAAACACCTACGTGGTCTAGTATAGCAGTTGAATTGTGTTTGTTCCAAACCCGTTGGTCGCATACTACAATCCGGACCCGAACTCACAAAGAGAAGCACTTACATCTTTGGAGGAATAGATTGTTGTAGTGGTGGTTTTGTGGTTGTTAGTGCAATCCCAAATCTAAGCTATTTCTAGTCGTAGACATCACCAGAAGGGAATCGAGGGAGCAATTGAAGCTGTTGATCAATGATGGATGAGGAGCCGTCGAGATACTGGAGTTTAACCGGTGCAACCGTGTACGGAGAATACACATCAGATTTGCAAACCTTAGTAGACACAAAACAGTGCGAAGAGCTAGAGTCGATGAGTGCCCACAAGTGGGAGTTGAATCCCATGGCAACTCGTTGTACAAAAGACGGACACAGAGTTAGGCCTGCATCCGGAGTAGGAAAGCCGGAAAGCGAGAGAAAGTCCGCAGAGAGTAATGATACATTGAGGTCAACATAAAAGGCATTAGGGGAACGAGTGGACACATTGAGAGTAACCTCAGGAAGCACCTCGGAGTCAACACAGCTTGGACCAGGTGCAGAGGTATCCAAGCCGCTGCCTATTTTTTTGACTCGGAGGATGAAGCATCAGCGGCAGCAGGTGCGGGATCGGAAACAATCACGGCCTTGCCTTGAGCACCAGCCGGACGTTTCCGGCATTCAGCCATCTTGTGACCCGCACCACCACAGAACATGCAGAGGTTGTTCTTCATGTGCCTCTCACACTCCTCCGGCTTGAGTTTGCCAGTGGAGTCGAGCTTGGCAGTGTACAGCTTCGCCTGCTTAGACCTGGAAGCCTGAGCTGTGTTACCGTTGGCTGGAGTGTTGGCCAGAGTGTTGGTCTTGGGCGGAGAGTTGGATTTCCACCGCCCTTGCCTTTACCCTTGGACTTGCCACTACTACTGCCACTTCCCGAAGTTGAAGTGCCAGAAGTGTCACTGGAAGATTTTCCGGTCGGAGGCGGATTCGCAGCGGCACGCTCAGCTGCGCGCTCGGTGTTACGGCAATGATACCGCTGATTGAGCTGCAAGGCAAGGGCTTTTAGTCCAGCGAGTGAGGCCGGAAGCGGGTTCTGCACCATGATGTCCTTGATACAGCTTGGAAGGCCGCGGTAGAATGTCTGGAAAAGGGCGACCTCATTACACCCAGTCATAACCGCATGGGTGTCGAACTCGAGCTGGTATGTAGCCAGCCGATCTCCAGACTTCATGGAGAGAGTCTCCAATGAAATCTGTGTGTCGCCAAAGGGATCGTGCGGGCCGAAATTTGTCGCAAGCTCCTGAACGAATAGCTCCCAGTTGCCATCCCAATGCGGAATGGGCATTAATCCGTCAGCGAAGATATTGGGCTGAAACCACTGCTGAGCTGTTCTGCAAAGACACAACCGGACATAGAAAATCTTCTTGTCGTCGGTTGGGAAGTCTTGCAGACGTTCCACGATGTGCAAATAAATCTGCGACATGAAAGTGGCAAACTTTGATGGGTCAAAACCATTGAAAGTGTCTGGAACACGTGAAGAAGTATGAGTGGAGCAAGGAGGAGCAACAGAATTCCAAACAAGGAGAGACATAGCTTCTGCCATTTGCTAAACAGCGAATATGGAGCCGGAATATGAAGCATAGGGTCGGGAGGCCCTTGCAGACCGGGAGGACCTGGAGGACCTGGAGGACCTGGAGGACCTGGAGGCAGAGCCAGACCAGATGATCTGCAACCACCACCACCACCAGGTCCTGGATCCGGTGCTGGAGCACCTGAGCCAGAAGGAATTCCAGTGGAAATGGAAGGATGAGGCAAAGGTGCACCACCAAGTGGCGGACCTCCACCTCCTCCACCACCGCCGGAACCACCTCCACCACCACCAGGAGAGCCGGAAGATCAGCCGGTGCAGGCTGATGTTTGAGAGGATCATACTCCTCAGGAACTTCTTCAATGGTTGCCGTAATGGCAGGCTGGTAAGACGCGCGATGGTGATTAGGGGTAGGTGAATGCATGCTGCTTCCACCTGATTGGCGATCATACTCTCAAAAGTCCATTAGCTGAGGATATGTCTGACTGGGATAATGAGAACCGGTCGGAGAAAGCTATCTTGCCGGAGACGGAGAGCAGCACCGCACGCTTCCGGAGCGAGAGGTGGGTGAGACCACATGTTGGGGTGTTTGGCCGTAAAGGCCGTGATTCCTCAAAACGAGGCTGCACACAAGAGCGAAGATCTTGGGGGGAAGAGATGATGCCGGAGACATTGTCGTAGGTGAGCTGTCCTGGAACAACGATCAGAATGATATTGCTGAACTGATGCGAATCACATTGGTTCCAAAAGTTGGGGGTATTGGCGAGGTGGCTGTAAGACATTGAGCCAAATCAGGTTCAGTTGAAAATACTGTTATATCCATGTCAGAAAAGGCCGGAAAGACCGGAAGGCCAGATGACGCAAGGCTGGAGGACGGAGATGGCTGTAAGTGATCCCATGTAGGTGAGCGGGTACACCAACTAAGTTGGCTTGAGGATGGAAGGACAGAAGTCAGACCACGGAGCTATGCAGAGGCAAAGCACGTTAATTTTCCACTAAAAATACAGTAGAGCATAGTACGTATTTATACTAAATATGGAGATAAGTCTAATGCGGAAAGAAGTATGTAAAAGACAATAAGTACAATAAGAACAATAAGAGAGAAGCATAGTTGTATAAGTCATATGTTTGATTTTGGGAACACTCAGAAGACCTTCATTGTGAAAACCCCAAAGGTTGTGCGTTAACGGAACTAGCCAGACGCAACAGGATGTTGGTTGAGACGTAACGGCTGTAAAGGCCATAACCAGAATAGGCTGTAAACGGCCGGAAAGGATCGGAAAGTGCATGGTCGTAACAAGATCTCATCAGGTGCAAATTGACATGGTAATAGCCCACTGAAGAGCCAATCTGACATCTGGTCTATCTAGCTGTACCTTACTTCTCTGAGAAGACGGAAAATGAATATCCCTGAATAATAAAAGGTAATTGCCACCTTAGGGTCAATTGTTGATTAATCGTTTGTATGAGACTGCCAGAGATAAATCCTTCATTCTGCATTGATTCTGCACTGTATTTCTTGTGATGGGCCATGTTTTTAGCCGGAGCTCTGACAATACATCGTCAGCACAGGATACTAAAGCAAGATGTTGGTACCTACTGCACAACATCAGAGAAGTTGGAGTTCGGTGGCTAGTTTGTGGTACTGTACTTTTTCATTCAAATCGACAGGGGGTGTGACACGTGACCCATTTTACCTATTCGACATTTCGCCAGCAGCCAAATTTTTGTGTGACACCTCCAAAATTTCGGCATCTGAACCGAAATTTTCGTCTTTTTTGCACTTTTTGGGCAGTTTGGGGACCTGCGTGACCGCTTGGAGGTTCGGCAGAGGCCCGACTGACGCGTGACCTCGACCGAATTTCGTGATCGACAGAGGGGTGCGTGACGCGTGACTACCGATTTGAAGGAAAAAGTACAGTAGCCTGGCCACATCACCTGAGTCAGAAGTGGCATCTGACAGTGATTGTCCGCTAAATTTAGATTCGACTGTAAATCGTTTTGGCATAGATAACGGGAGCAGTGGCGAACCTACTAAGTGGGATGCGAACCACCGCAGAGACGGCTCTCCTCCACAGAAGTCCGGGGGGGCAGCTGCAGTAGCCTGTATGGTATCATCTGTCCTTAAAATTTCGACACTTGAATCTGGGTAGTACGACCGGTCGAATTGTTCAGCGGTGGGCCTTAGAAAAGCATGACTGAAACGTACGCCTTGGCAATTGCTCGTCGGTACATTGGCCAGCCTGACCCTCGAAGTGGATAGGTGATTTGTGGAGTGGAGCTATGAGAAGGGACCAACAAACTCCGCGTTGCGGTGATACCATGCCCAGCGTGCCACCGCAAATAGCTGGCGGTGGCAGAGGAGCAAAAACAACGGAGCAGGTCATGTGATGCCAATGATTGCATAACACTTGGCCCAGTGTTCGCTGTTCAAAATGTTCGAACACTGGAAACTTTTGTTTTGAAGGTAGTCTCATTGATGCACGAGGGCATTAGGTATGTTTCAGTGTTTACTTCGCTCAGGGCTTGATATGCACTATTCTGCGCAAAAGTTGACTCCGGTTTTGAACAATGACCCCCAGAGGATCTTGAGGATGAGACCAAGAGCATGCTGAGTTCCTTTGTGATAATTAAATGTAGGATCTGAGGTTAATATTGAGCAGGGCCATTTATTCTGGTACCGAAGATATATTTCCAAACGAGATGTTACTGAGAGTCCGAGACCCATTAGGATAAAAGTCATAAGAGTCTCCTTTTCCGTTAAACCCGTAAAAAACTTAAAAGGTAACTCCCTCAATCACGGGCAGTACCTGTGGAGAGCATAAGCAACAAACTCGAATTTAGTAGACAAGGAAGGGGACTCACACGACGGTCTGTTGATGGTTGAGTTGGTCAGCTTCAAGTGAATACCAGAAAGAGCAGAATATGCACGAAGCCTGAGGAACTGGACACACGCGTAGCTTGATCCTTGGGTCCGGTTCCACCGCAAGTGCCCGACGTATCACCTGGACGGTATGCCTACGCAGATGACTCAGCTTCCAAAGATCACCGCAGCATCTGCGGCATATGGCTCACCTCATTGCAGGGGCAGGTGGCGCTGGTGCAGGTTAGGACGGTGCCGCTGTCGGGGATGATTTGCTGCGGCTTTGGACGGGATTCAATTGGGTAGCAGAGGTGAGACAGAGGGCCACGTACGACAGAGTAGCCCTGGATGTTACTAATATCGTAGTCGCTGAAAATTGTGTGTTTAGACCTTGAGTGGGCCTGACCATGTTTCCTCAGCACTTACGTTGCGCCGCCGATATCGGGGGCGTCGAAATTCCACTGCACATATCCGTCAGCTGGAGCTGCAATGTAAAGCATAACCAGGCATACCTCGGTCATGGAGCATGGCGCCTCCCCGAATGCAACTGAGATATCCGTGAGTATGTAGGGCATGTGGTTTGAATTCACTCACTTCCGCCGAAACAGTCATTCTGGCACCCTGGAGCAGACGAAGAATGAGCAACATATCATATCAACATTACAGACAGTGCACCAGAATTCGGAGGGCGATCGCAAATGCGGCCTAAGTTAGTTAAGTGAGGGGCCAATTGCCAGAGTATTGGGAACGCTACTCGCCATTCCATCTGCGGCGGGCTACTCAGACGCCGTTTAAATATCAAGGGGAAAATTGCACGGTACCTGGTAGGAACAATGATATCGTGGCTCGTATGCGCCGGGATATCCGGAATTGCGGGGCCTGTCCCAACATGAAAATGGCACAATCTAGGACACCGATAGGAATAAGTTACTCACCTGTGTAGTCTACACCGTTGTGCGGGAAGTTACTGAGGGTCAGCCCAAACCCCCAGGCGCAGTTGTTCTGCGGATCTATATCAATAAAGGCCAACTTCCCCGTGAACAACGTGGTTGCACGCGGAGGGTGATACGGTGGTCTGCATTTGCAACGGCCGCGAACACAGCAGCGAGGACGAATGAAGCAAGAATCCTAGAAGTGGGCGGAAACTTGGCGGGGAGGGGAGTTGATTTCCTAGTGACCATGTTCCACATTTTGTCCTTTTAAGGCTGTCGGCTGCGGTCGGACTTCGCGGAAGGGTGGGATGGCTGGATTGCCCGATGCCCTTTGAAACAAGGCGTAAGAACAGAACAAGTCGTAAATCTGAAATCATCCCCAGAAGCTGGTTGGTAACTGGGTAGCAACGTTAACGCCGGCATGTACGCGAGATGCATGCATTGGATGATAGTGGGATGATCTTGGATGATCTGCCCGGCCAAGCCATTGTGATCGCCTCTAGCTTCTTCCCCGGGGTGATGAGCAATCACGGTTTGCAGTTGGCCTTTGGAATTTTTACTACGCATCCAATATGTTGTCGAATAAAATTGAAGAAACAAATCTGCAAGTGAGTCTGAGTGAGTATTTTGTTCAAAGTGGACTCTAAAATGGCAGAGATGTAAATCTGCCCTGGTCTGCACTCGGTTCTCAAAGGGTCGAACATTCGCCAATCCGGCCCCGGAGTTTACCTGCAACATGAAACCTCGGCCTAGATCTGGGTTTGCCGGCCGATCATTTAGTCGAGTGGTACTGCGATTGTCCTTATGCTTTGCTATTTGAAGCGATGTTCCTGAAGATCCGAAGACCTTCGGATTCGGCTGTTCCTGCTGGGCCACGGCCAGTGGCGGCCGAAGATGGTCAATCCCCGGCGGCGGAAAAGGAGGAAGTGAAAATCAGACCAAGCGAGCAGCTTACTGAGGCGTTGTGTAGTTCGCTCGAGACCCGCGCTCCCGTGACACGGATCGGCACGCAACTTGGAGAGGATCGCGAGAATCACTCATCTGTTCGGACTAGCGGCCTAAGTTTGGAACAAATTTGAACCAGCAGGAAACTTCCCGTCTCCTCAACCTCGCTCACAAGGCACCTACTTGAACTTGAGCATGGGATAAAAATGGTACACAAATCTTGTACGCATACATGTTTCTTTTTACACGGGTCACCGTCGCTCTTTGTGATTCATAACCAAGAAAGATACGGAGAAAAAGCAATACATACGGACGGAGCATTCTTTAGTCATTCATCTCCAGAGGGATCGGAGTTAGTTGGTTGGTTGCAGGATTAGATAGCAGCGGAGCTACAGCGAGAGCCGAGTTGAGTTGAATCGCTGACTCTCGGCGTCAGGGGAGTTGGATCCCCGCGCGCCCGCATCTGCGTCTCCGCCTTGTGGTTGACCCTGCGCCTGCGGGAGCGCAAACTGATACCGCCGCTCAAACGACCCGCCCACAGCGCGCAAACCGCGCTCCCACGCCTCCACCAGCACTTCCTCTTTCTCCTGCTCTCCCCCACCCTGTGGCCGCCTGCGACTTCGACTCGCACCAGCGGATGGGGGTGGTGAGGGCGGTGGGGGCGAAGGCGGGACGCACTCGTACGTGCCCTCCTGCTTGAGATGGTTCCGGCACGCCGCGCGCGCCCAGCGGATGCTTACCTGGCTCAGCCTTGCCCTTGGTGCAGCTGAATCCGCGCCGGGACCAGGTGTGAGTAGGGCGCTGAACACGCGCAGGGCGGAGCGCCGCATGCTCTCGTCGACGTAGCGGTGCCCTTTGGTCAGTGCGAACGTCTGCAGCCGAGGAAGGAGCTGCAGCGCGCGCGCGAGCTCTGAGAGCGGTTTCTAGATGTTTCAGGTCAGTTGTGAGTATTAGTTCATCCCCGCCGAAGGCAAAGGTCCCCCTAAACGGTAATAAAAAAATAATGGCAGCCACGGAAGGCAGGAAGAAGAATAGAAATTTGTATGTAAAAGATGCAGGAAGAAAGCAAGGAAAGCCTGACTAACCTTCCCAAACGCCGTCGTACACATAAAATGCAGGTCTTCAAGCCCCGGCGCCGCGCCCCACAGTCCGCGGAAAAACGCCTCGTGCCCCGCACGTGGCTCGGGCACATGCACCCACAGCTCCAAATTTGTTAGCTTAGGCAGCACGCGGAGCGCGCTGCACAGCGCCGGTGCGCGCGTGGCATACAGCGGCTCGGACATCAGGTCCAATGTCGTGAGGTTGCTGCACCCGCCGTCGGGCAGCTGCTGCATGATGCCAGAGAAGGACTCGAGCGCGGGGGGCAAGGCGAGGGCCATGGGATCTTCGGGGGACATCCAGCGCTTGAAGTTCCATGCGAAGCGGATGTAGGTCAGCGTGGGGTGCGCGGCGAGGAAGGTCGTGAAGGCGGCCTCTGGAGGTGCGGCGAGGGTAAAGTCGCTGTTGTAGCCGAAGGCCCCAAGTGTGAGGGAAGAGAGCGCGGGCCAGCGGCCCTCTGCAACGCGATCTATGTTAAAGAGCCGGCGAGACGCAGAGAACGAGCAGAGAGTGAGCTCTGTAAGATTTGGACAGCGAGTCAGAATCATATCCCAGAGTTGTCTCGGAAGGTCTTCTTGCAACGGAAATATTTCTGGACGACGGCACTGCATCAGATGGTTGGACGGAAGACAGGACAGACAGTTAGATACCCGTTTCTCTGAGACCGTGTCGCACTGAAAGCGAGAAATTTATGAGATCGTCAAATTTGAAAAGCTGCAAATATGAATGTAGGTGCAGGATGGCGGCAATAGTGCGGCATGCCCACCTCGCTCTCCGGGTCCAGTGGCAGGAGGCCTACGTTCGAGAAGATTTCCTTCAGACCTGGGCATCTGCACCAGTGATTAGTTCTTGATCTTTAGCCTTCATTCCGGGGGAATCACGCACGAATTTCGGAGCGTCAGCCAAAGCCCGTCGCGGGGCATTTCTAGCCCATCCCAGTCAAAGGTTCGCAGATTCGTTAGCATCGTCGCAATATCAGATATCTTCGTTGCGACCCAGTTCTCGCTCAACGGGAGGTCCCGCGTTGGCCACGACAGGTAGTAATTTGGCCGCACAGCCAGTTTTTGAATATGCGCGCACAGCTCCGGTTTTCTTGCGAGCATAAGGAGCCCAGACTGACAAGAACGACTTGATCGTAGGTGGACTGTCCGGTATAGCTCGGGAATGAGCAGGATGCGCAGATGCCGTGACTGATGACGCTGTCTTTGAGTTCCCCACCGACACACATGGTCAAAGACACACCGTGAGGCTGATGCTGAGAATGTCATTTGGACTCAACTCCTCTATTATCACACGCAGAATATCCTCTGGAAGGGATATCCTTGCCCCGCCACTCGACGACGAGATTGTGGGGGCCAGGCCAGGCTGGCGAGGAAACAGAGGTTGGAAGAGGACCTTTAAGCCTCGACGATGGTTGCAGAACACGGTAGACGAGATCTCCACCGCAGACATTGGGGAGGAGAGAGGCCGCCGATGAAAACGGGAGGGACAGGTCTAAAGAGCAATTGCATAAGCGCCGTGACAGCGCGTGACTCGGCCTTCTGATCCGCTCTCAGCTGTAGAGAAATGAAGTGCACAATGGTGTCTCGAGGCTGTCTCTTTCGACTCACTCCATTCTCATTGCTTTGAGGTAGGGTAATTTTCCCGGGCTCTGTGCCATTTTAGCGATTTTCAACTTGGAACACAAAGTCAGTCACAACAGCTACAAAAAGACGAACGCAACCATCGGAATCCCACCTGATAATCCTTCAAACGTCTCAACCATCTGCCATGGTGCTACATCGATGTGCGGTCCCCGGAAAACATGAGGAGAAATATTTCCAGGACGGCGGCGCTCAGCGTCAAAGCTTGTCGATGATAGGGGGTTCCTGTGAAAGTGAAGTTTTTCTTGGGAGACCTGAGGGGAAGTCTTGGTGAGGAACAGATGGCGTTTCTCAGACGATCTGTCTTCTCCCGTCCGTATTTTTTTCGGATTCGTCCGGATGGATTCGGTGATTATTTCGCCGTGAGACATACAGGGACCCGGATCGAGAATATGATTTGGATGCTCCGCCATCCTGGTGCTGTTGAAGTCCGGGACTGAGACCGGGAGCCAATGGATCCAAACTTACTTATCAGCTATCAGCGTGAACCCCCATTTCCGACCTGTCGAACAGGTGTCACTGAGAAGACTCATCCTGAGTCTTATCCGATCAGATGCAAATCAGCGCAAGAAGTCCAAACCACCAGCCCACCACTACAGGTTCACAGGAAGTGCAGATCCTCCACACGTTTTCTCCAAAACAAGCTCTGGCTGTGCAACCTGGACTCGAACCTGGGGGCCGGTAAATTAATCCAGTAGTTCGATGACGAGAGGTCTCGGAACAGGGCTTCGCTGTTCCAATGACGGTCAGTATTTGACTTCGGAATTCGTCCCGGTCCATTGCTCACCAGAATTCCATGAATGCCTCATGGGTGAGTCTTCAGCATTTGTCGCTCAGAGCTGTAGAGACTGAAGGAACTGCTCTCCAAAATGTCAGAATTGGCGCCTAAGATAACCAGATGATTTCCTAACCTAGGTCATCGTACGTCTTTGACGGACTTCAACAGCAATAACTGACAGAAATGAACACGGGAAGAAGTCACCCGACCGGTAGTTTAACAGCTTTACAAGTTAAGCGCCGATACCGTACGGCATCACTTTATAAAATTACGTGTGTCCATCCGAAGCCTTTTTAAACTCCGGTTTTAATCTATCATTTCTACAGTACTACTCATTTGTCTTCCGTAAACTCGTAGTTCAGGCACTTGGACCATGCGAGTATATTATGATATATCCCTCCCCTCCCGGCAGCTCGGATCAAGGTTTTTATTTTAGTAGCAAGTGGGAACCGGCACGAAGCGCCGGCGAGCGCTTGTATGCCTTAAACTAGGTACCCGGGTTTCACTGGTAAGTCCCGAATGGGAAGTTTAGGATGTGGACCTGGGCGTGCAGGTAAAAACGGGTCATATAATCGCACACATCCCACTGTTCCGCGACGCGATGGTGGCCCACCAAAGATACCTAGAACGCAGAGTAGGTCAACAGCACGGTCAAGGTATTCTAACTGCTAAGACCGCCAGCATTTTAGTAACCACAAGCACATTACAGGAATATCAATCTTTTTCGAACTTGACGGGGCCTCGTGGAAAGCATATATAAGTTTAACGCTAATTGAGCTGTTAATGAGTCTTGTTCTGATGTGGTGGGGAGCTCAACAACTTGATTTCCTCTCGTGTAGCGAAGGAAGGAGCAAGCGCTAAGAACAAGCTAAAAAGGTGTCAGGTTCAAGTCAGCTTCGGTATAGATCCCGAGATGAGATTATCGTGAATAAGAGGCAAATAACAGTACACATACAATGCCACGCACATATCGCCCAAAATCCACCGGCGAAACGCAGAACATGATTTAAAGCAACACACTTTGCCAAGTGTGGGAATGTCATACAAATACGGCAATCGACTTCCCAAATGCGGAAGGGCCTAGACCGTCGTCTGACTCCCTTGGGTTTATTGCGCAGGCGGAAAACGATCAGCGCAGTATGGCGTAGACACCGATGTATCATCTCCCCAACGGGAATTGGCAGTGACATCGTTTTGAGCACAGCAACCTAAGGCTGTTGACGTTCCGCCAAAAGCAAAAGAAAGTCTGTGGTATTTGGCTGCTCTAAAAGAAGCTATCAAGCTCATCTCGGAACGTGGGTCGTGTAGCAGTAAGTACAGCCCTGATGCTACAGAAACTTGATTGATTGAAATGGAATGAACTGTAAATGAATTGCTTACATGGTATTGAGTAAACCGGAGTGGTCAAGAACGGCGCTAGAACTGCCCTGGAGCGCTTCGAGAGTGATGTTTGTCGCATTTATCTCAATCAATGGAGTCCGGGCTCCCATACGGCTACATGTAACATTGCCGCAGGACATTGTTGCTTCGCTCGCAGTGTTTCCTGCTTCTGGATTTCTGACAAGATTCCTACTCTTATCAACAGCTCTATACCGCTTGACAACCAATATTTCATCCGCAATTGACTACTGCTCCACGCCAACAGAACACAACCACCCACAGTGTCGGCTCCAAATAACAGCGATCTTCCTGAGCTTTGTGGAAGAGCTCGTATGGGACCTATGAGCCGGGAAGTCGACAGCCACCAAAGAAATGCCGCCGTGCAAGACGAGGTCGTGGGAACGATTGGATGTAATTATCAAACCAGTCGAAAGTTCACCATCGATTGTTCGTTCGAATTCCATCCCTGGAAGATGTGAATAAAACGATTTATTTTTCAGGAGATGAAACATGGAAACTCTATTATGTCTCCTCCTTCCCAACCCTTTTTGCACCACCACAAGAAACTTCAAGAGGCCAATCCTGGGCCATTCCACGTTTGGAATGACCTGGGCATTAGATAAATTCATATATGATTTTTCAACGTGGAAGGGAGAAATGCTTGAGATTTCTAGTCAGCTACGTTCGAAATCATGTCCGACAACGAATGAACTTACCCTGGAACCAAAACACCCAGTCGACAAGATTTGAGAAACCAAATGCTGTAAACACAGGTTACACCAAGTCAAGAAAGGCGATAGAACCTACCGAAGACTCTACATTGGGGACCGCGGCGGAGTCGGAGTCACTGCATTCAGGCCCCCCGTAGGCACAGGTCTGCCGGATCCCAGTAGGCATATGGGTAGGCTGACCAGTGTGCCAACCTTTGCCGAGCCATCTGCCGATCCCTGCCAAGGTGGGTCTATGTGAGTAGACACACCTAGACTGATGGGCCTAGCTAGAAGTGTAATACCAACAAATTCGTGACATCATTTTGATGGCCACCAACCTGGACTCAGGTCGGCTAGGGGCTAGTCTGTATTTGTTTGCGGGGTTGATACCGTAGGTCCGGCTTCCGGATCACGTGGATATCAAATGCAACCGCACAACACGAAATTTCGACGAGTTTTGGGCCCAATAAGCATTCTAAAGTCTTCTGGGCCATTGCAAGATACCAACTCAGACTCATGAATTTTTCCTGAACCTGGAAGAACACTGCTGCAAGCCCCCAAAAATGAAGCTCCTGCACGTAGCACTCGGAAATCCATCCCAATACAGAAGGAGTTGCCCAATTTGGACTTTCCGTTTGGGAACACTGACCTACGGTATCAGATGCGCAAACAAAATCAGACCATAAACAAGTTTTCTCCCATCTCCGTCTGTCAAAGAGAAAACACGTGTTTATGGTCTGACTAGGGAGACTAGCCAGGGTCGGCTATAATAGGCACACCACCATTGGCCCGGATCGATCAACATGGGCAGGCCTTGCATAGGCAGACATCCTAGGCCAACATAGACCTGGATAGGCACACCTCAGCAGAGATCAGTGAACATAGGTACATGTGTGCCTACGGGGGGGGGGGGGTCTGAATGCAGTGAGTGGCATCTTACAAGAGCACCTCTTTCTCCTCGGCCACTTTCTCCCCTTTCTTCTGTTTCTTCAGGAACTCGCTGTTGGGACCAACGAGGATCTGCCCGGGGTGGAATATATTCCAGAGCACGAGCACACAAAACATAGGCACTGCATCGGACTCAGACTCTCCCATAGGCACAGATGTGCCTATGTTCACAGATCTCTGCCGAGGTGCGACTATCCAAGCCGATGTTGGTCTATGTTGGTCTAGCACATCTGCTTATACGACCCCTGCCCATGTTGGCAGATTCCAGTAGGGCTTCAACCTGTCTATTAAATGGGACAGCTGTCAAAAAAAAAACAGTTGTTTTTCTCCACGGGACGGGTATACCCGTCCTGTCAGAGGGTAGCTGAAGGCCCCAAGACAGGCGGGTCCCACCCGTCCCGTCTGTAATGGCCGTTTTGACGGGTGCTGGAGGACTATTTGTGCAAGTAAGTTTAATAAATTATCAATAGTCTGAGACCAAACTGGGAACTTACTAGGACCTCTAAAGTATAATAAGATATCTCAAGTGCCCTGATATAAGACCAGACAAATGTTTGTGAACAGTCAATCGGAATTTGATCGCAGATCAAATATCGGCAAGTCCCGACAATGCCATCCAGGTGCTTGTCAAGTGCTTGTGGCGGGCAAGAATTGATGTTTCAGCAAAGGAGTTTCCATGTATGTGTAAGTTTCACCTCAATTCCTGGAAATTGGACGAAATTCATGCATATTTCCATCTAGGAAGGGTGACCCGTCAAACCCGTTAAACAGGCAGGAACAGATACCCCGTCAACAGGTCAACCCCTCTCTTACCCGTCCCATCCTGGCGATGTATGGTGTTCTCCCTAGGAGACCATATGTTGTAGGTCAGGATGCGAGGCGGAACCCGGAATGAGTCCAAGAGGGTGTGATATCCACTCAGGTATACAACCCGGGGTGTGGATACAACCTGTAGTACAATGTGGAGGAAGCGGGCAGGGTGGAGACAGTGCCTATATCAAGCTGAGGTAGAAGCCTGAGATTAGATGAGGTAGAATCTACCGTACATGGAGATTCTACCGTGCTTATATAGGCTTCTAATAAATTAAAGTGATTGTGGTCAATCGTGATCAGTTCCTGTACTGCAGCATTAAGGAGTGTTAATGCTGATACTCCTAGACTGCTTTGTGTTGGTTTCCGTGGCATTGGAGTACTTAGGGGACCCGATGTTCGGGTTTCCTAGTCCTGAGTGTCATCGTATCCAGTGGTTCAAACCCCGATCGGTTTGCAACCACTCATGTACTCTGTGTGTGCTTCTGTGTCAGCCATTGGTGTGTCCGGGGACTAGGATCCGTCTGTATGGGTTCCTAGTCCATAACGTCTTTGGTATCCCGTGGCACAGACTCCCCGAGTCTGCGGCTTTTAGAATCCGAGTCCGGGTTTCAACCGTGAGAAGGTCTCGTGGTGGCGTTCTGAGAGTCCCGTGCAGCTAAGATGTGTCTGTATCCGTATGGACACATCACGTGAAAAAATAGAACCTGGGCGATTCATGACACTATTCCAGCCAGAACACATAGACCAACCTCTGCAGGGATCAGCAGATGGATTGGCAAAGGTCAGCATGGTCTGCCTACACATATGCCTACTGGGATTCAGCAGACCTGTACCTATGGGGGGTCTGAATGCAGTGAGGGACCGCCTTGAGGCAATGGAACGGCACCCCGTGCATCGGGAGCGACAAATAGACACCGCCGGAGAACTTGATCAGGCGGTAGATGATGCGGAACTACATGGTTGAATACGGAGATGGATGAGTACACATGGGCCCAAAAGAGAATCGAATGGAAGAGACGCACAATGATGAGGAGCAGCGACACGTATATGGCAAACAGTGGGTGCTTCCACACCTTTGAGCCGCCCACGGCAAGGATTTTAGCGTGGAAGCAGACAACGAGCCCAATGAAACCCAGGATGAACAGCTGGAGACCAATCCCGCCCATGTAGATGTGGATGTGGATGTCTCATAGCTGGGCTTTGGCCAAATTCGTCGAGTTGATCATCGAATCGCCTGCAGCTTGCATCAGGAACGAGCTGCACGTCGGAAAATAAATTTAATAATTGATAATTGACGATGTGAATGTTTGTCGGGGATGAAGAACTAGACGAAGCGGCTCATGAGCATATAGAGGAAGGCATTCAACCAGATCGGGGCGAGCAAGATGAGCAGCTGCAAGGGAACACCCACTGCGGTGAATGTCGGGTGTAGCATGGAAAGAGTGCGCAGGATGAGGCCAGCACTTTCCCAGATGGCTGCCATGATGCATACCCACAAGAACCGTTTGCAGTAGTGAAAAGCTTGGAAGATGTGCACGACTGTTGTCGCCCCAAACAAGACAGAAAAGAGTAAGGCCACTAGGAGGGACGGACAGTAAAGGAAGTTGTTGTTTGGGTTGTGAGGATCTGTCAGTTTGTCAGAACTATGCCGGGACGCCGATGGGTTGAACCGTACCAAGGCATACAACGTGTACCATCTTGGAACAAATTCAAATTGGAAGAGTAGGCTATCCTCTCTCTGATAATTGTACCGTTGAAACGGTGCACTAGGGTGCGGCCGTGAAATCTAATGGATTGACTAGTGAGAAAAGCGAACTAGTCACTCTACTCAAACCAACCAAAACCAAAACAAATCACTAATCCTAATCCTAATACTTGTGTGTGTGTGTTCGGGGAGGTAGGGTACGTATCACCCGTCAAAAGGGTGTGCAAGGTTGGGATAAGGCTTTGCTTCAATAGCAACTATGCGGTTTAAGCACGGTTATGCTAGGGTAGCAGGGACTTCACACCAACAGGATATCAAGACTCAAGTAAACTTTAGACTGTTCAGAGCTTTCAGTTTCTTTGTGAGTGGCAGAACCTAGCACTACTGGCAGCTAGCCAAGCAGCAGAAGGTAGGGCAGACTATCAACAGACAGACACTACTTCAATATCAACCAACACTGCACGAATGGCGGCGGTTTCAACGAAACGGGGCGGTTACACAGAAGGTGGACACTGGGCTAAGGCGCGGACAGTTACACTAAAGGCGGCGGTTTCACTTCTACTAGCACAAACTAGTCTTTAGTCCTGGAGGCCTAAAGCGCTGCTACAGGAGATAAGAGAGTGTCGATTTACACAACAAGTCTTAGTCCTGGAGGCCTAAAGTGCTGCTACAGGAGACAAGTTGGTGCAGGTTGAACGGGGCTCTTATATCAATGCGATTGGTAGTCTTTTCGATGTCCCGTATCTCTTAATCTTTTCTGTGTGTCTGCAAATATATCTGATGTCTTGTCACAGATCTAGAGTCTACTATATTGCCCATATATCTGGGGGATAGTTTACTGGCTAATACAGAGTACACAACTGGCTTTTATACATTTCAGAGAGAAGTAAAGGAGATAGACAGAATGAATAGGAACAGTAAAGGGTGGGAGCCCGAGTAGTGAATGGCCAATGGCGTAGAAGGCATTCTCAACCATGGGTATTATGACCTGCTACTGGGGCTAGTCCATATGTATTTCTCTAGCACGCCATAAGATGTGCTTAGTTGTCTTGGTTTCCATCTTTCTGACTGAGCAATTCAGTCTTTTAGTCATTGCTGACTGGTCAAGTCAGTCTTAGTCAAGTTCTATTCAATTTCTCTATCAGTCCTGCACTTCACAAGCTCAGTGGAACTCATAGTAAATATCAAGCAGATTGACAAGATAGCGCGGCGCTATACTGGTGGACCAGTATAGTGACCAGTGCAAATATGGTGCGGCGCCATCCTATAGTGCCAATCCTCATCAATCATATCAGTAAATCCTTGATGCGAGGCCTGCATCTTTCTAACGGTCAGATCTGCCCGAGTAACCATCGTGATGGTTAATTCAGTAACATGTCTTCATCCCAATCTAATCAGTTGGGCTTATACACCAAATGGCGCGGCGCGATATCTCTGCCGGCCCTAATGTGGTTGCACCAATCCTGGCTTCGTATATCTTGTTTTAATAGTCATCAGACTATTCAGAGGCCGTTGAGGCGGCAAGTCAATAATTCTGAGTAGTTCCCTGATGTTTCACCTCCAGCACATAAGATAATGGCTTACCGCCACCATCTATAGCTCAGTGTAGAATATCATAATCAGGACGTAACAGCCTTTTGGGCTGCCTTGTCAAGTCTACTCAATCCTTCATAGTTGGTTTGTTACACTGACTTTTGGCCATCAATAGTGTAGCCTACCACCCCAGGGAGGGTGTACGCTCATAATCTAATGCCTCACTTCTGCCCGCTAATAGGTTCAAAATGAAATAAAAACTGGTGTTTTCATGCATGTTTTGGTACACACCCTATCACCGTCATAATACTTGCAATGTGCCCTCCGCATTTCCCTATGTTCAGGGTCCGTTAGCGTGCCTTTTCTGACACACGACAACATAACAATTCAATACAAATGCGCGCATCAGCGATTGCAGTGAGACACCGCATAGACTGATCTTACCATGATGACTTGCGGAGGCTAGTGGGATAGCATGAAGGACGATTTAGACGAGTTAGAGTGTTAAATTTAATTGTTGTTCAACTATCAGCTCTACTCGCTCTCCCGTCCCTGAAAGACCGGAAACGAGTTTTCTTTTTTGATTTTGATCCTTGTTTGATCCTTCTCTCCCGCGATTATCCAATAACTTGAATTTGCCGACCGCCTCGAGTATCGCTTGCAGGTTAGCTCAGGTTAGCCGGTCATTTGCGTTGCCGGTTTCATCAGAATACAAACACCCGAGATAGGAACATTCCAGCTAACTGCAAAACCCTAGAGCCCTTTCCAAAAATTCTTCACAGGCTCCACTTGACGTCGCTTGGCCTCGGCCTGCACTGGGAAGTGGAGTTGGATTACTGTAAAAGTCAATTGATTGGCAGGTGGGACTCCGGAGAAATTTTCGAAATTGGCTCTCGGGTTTTGTAGTTAGCTGTCAAGTGTTGTAGCGTGTTTCACGTCGACTCGCTACAATAGGACCGGTGATAATAGGTGGGAAGGCCTGATGTGATTCGAATTCCCGACACGATCTTGGGATTTAGGCCTCCAGGTCTGGTCAAAATCCCGGCGAAGTTTGGGTTTTCGAGCGAAGGCCTGGCAAAAATCCCGACAAAAACCGCACCAGCAGAGGAAAATTCCAGAAAAAAGGCTCTGGGGCCCTCAAGTGGAGCTGAAAATGTGGCCTGATGCACTTTTCCCGACATTTTTGGCCAAATTTGGGGGTCTAGGCCTGTTTCATTCCTGACATTTCGTGAAATCAGTCCAGACACTTTGGGTCTCAAAAAATCAGGATCAGGCCTTCCAACTGATTATCACCGGTCTTGCTATAATGTTACTTTAGGTTCGGCACCAATTCTGGCCCTAGACTTACGCGGCCGTCCGTCAGTTTCCCGACATGGCAGAAGCTTTTGGAGACCATAGCTAAAATTCCCAAAGAGCTGAAAGGTTCATTGCACAAGACTTGGGAAACAGAACCAAATTACAGAAAATAATATATATCATAGAGTACAAAATGCCAAATGACCGTCGAGATCTAGGAGAAATGTACAACAGGGGACTGACTACTCTCGAACCCATGTAGTATTTGGGTCGATGCTAATCGATCGACAGTGCAATTATCCCAATTTGAGCCCGCGAATGACCGAACCGATCTTATACGCTTTTTATTTGCCCGGGCAGTATGCTGGAATGAGCGTCAAGAGATCCTTCTCTTTCTCCAGTTTCTTCGGGGCCAGCCACCACCTGCGAATGATCGAACCGATCTTCATAGGATTGGTACTGGCCTGGACTATACGCTGGGACGAGCGGCAAGAAATCCTTCTCTTTCTTCCCCTTCTTCGGGAAGTCGCTGTCGGGTCCGACAAGAATTTGGCCGGGGTGATACAAATTCCAGAGCAGGAGCGCAAAGAACATGGGTGTGGCCTCCAGGCAGTAGAATGGAGCCTCGTGCACGGTGAGTGGGGAGTAGATGCCGGAGGAGAACTCGATTAGGCGATAGACGATGCGGATCTGAGGACGGGTCAGCACTGGAGGACACAGGTGTATAGAGAAGGAGGTAGGAGGACGCACGGTGATGAGTAGCAGCGACGCGTACATGGCGTACAAGGGTCGCTTCCACTCCTCAGAGCCGCCGAGGTTGAGCATCTTGTAGTGGAAGCGGACAACGAGCCCCACGAAGCCTAGGATGAAGAACTGCTGCAGGCCGATGCCACCCATGTAGATGTGGATGCCGCGCATCTGGGTCTCAGCAGAGCTGCTGGGATTGATCATCGAGCCCCCCGCGGCCTGCATCAGGAACGATCTTCAAGAGAGATATTTCCGAATGAATAATTGGAAAAGCAAGTGGGGACAGAGACGCACGTTATATCGAGGAGGACAAAGCATAGTGAGAGCCGCTGAGCGCTGATGCCCGCGACCCGCTTGTCGGGGACGAAGAAGTACACGAAGCGGCTCATGAGCATGTAGAGAAATGCGTTGACCCATATCGGTGCGAGTAGAATGAGCAGTTGTGAGGGTGTTCCGTACTCCGTTGCGGTGGGGTTGAGCACCGAAAGACAGCGGTAGATGAGACCACCTGTTTCGTGGCAGTCGCCGTGATCCCATCACAGCATGTTAACCAAGAGGCCCGTTCACAAATTCACAAGTCCTCGTCGACCCCTTGTCCCTGAGACATATATCAGGCTCTGTCCGTCAATGCGCACGCGACTTCAATTGCTGCAATGGCTACTCTAACGGCAGCTTCACAATACTTAGCCGGTAGCTCCCGGATGTCTGTCTGTGCACGGCGGAAGCACACCAAGCATAAACGTTGCAGCACGTTCCCATCTTCACGGTCTCAGCTCAGGGACAGGCCAAACTCCTTGAAATTATAGAATTTGGCAGTCGCGGCAAATAACGCGGTTATCAAAGGCTCCTGTCGTCTTGAATCCCGGACCCTGGCTGTGTAGTGGTTGTGCATGAGCTGGACTTCCAAATGCTGAAAGAGGGATCCAGAAACCGCAGAAGTTGACCGACAACGACGCCTAAGATAATCCAATTACGTGACCGTGTCAAGCGCCGAAGTGTTCCAAAAAGCTGCCAAGTTCAATGTGAAGGATGGAGCGAAAGTTGAGCGAAAGTCCATCTAGAGCCAGTAGAATACGCATGTTTGTGGAAAAAATACCAACAGAGTGTATTCACCGTAAGTCAACACGTGGCGGACTTGAGACAGAGGTGTTTGACGCGCCAAACACGGTCTATGCAGGCGAGACGCACTAACGCGTCGCGTCTTTTTTCCCCTTTCGGTTTCTTTGTCCTCTATATATATATATCGGCTCTTTCACATTTCTTTTCTTCGTCCTCATCCTCTACATACACTCACATAGCTCGATAGACTAGATATTTTCTTTCTCCCACCCTTACCGCTTCCCTGTTTTGTCTTTTCTGCTTTCGCCGAGGCCGGCTCGAGCGCGTTCCCTTACGGTCTGCGCGAGAGAGCTCTGGCGACCAATCGATTTCTCGTTTGTCCCCAAACCACTCTCCCTCTATCCCGTAAGACGAGCAAGCCATAGAATGGTTTCCTATCACAGCTCTCAGCGCCTCCACCACCAATCAAACCATTTTGCGTGGCTTGCTGTCGATATCTGTCTATTGGGCGTTGAAAGCACTGATTCATTTCGCGGCATTTACTTCATTCGGCGAATTTGAACGGGATATGTACTGATATGCGAGGTTATGCGGGGTACCAAGCCTTTGCCAAGATCGGGAAACCACCGCTACGGAGGATGTGAGCGGTAATGCAGGGCAGCAAAGATTATTATCAGTATTTAGCTTTTTAGCGTGATAGGTCCTGTCGATCCTTGCCACGGGAAAGGACCGGGGCACGACAATAAAAAGGCCCAACGGTAGTTCTGGCTGCTCTTCAATAACGTCAAAGCCATCCTCTCCAATCGTACCATCGACTCCATTGTCAATCCGTCACCGTCTATGACTGCCAGGCTCCCACCAGCCGCGAAACTCTCGCTCTCTGTCCGCAAGAATGATGAGGCCAACAGCCAGCTATCTATTACCTCAGCAGCTCACGCTTTTCTCCAGTAAAAGAGGAGTACGAGCTCAAAAGAGAAGGTTTCGAGAAGGAGCTCTCAGACCTCCTCGGCGCGCCGTGGACCTTCGATTTCAACCCGCTTGCCATCTACCCATACGCCGAGTCGCAGCACTTTGCCAAGGACCAGCCAGGAATAGACTTCCGCCAGTAAGCGCGTTTATCGGCGCCTGGATCGCGGTCAGCTGATTGTCGCAGATACGCTGAAGGCGTTTTGACCTCGTTCAAAGCGTTCATTGAGACGTACGGCGATGCGGCCAAGAAAGAGCTCAACGACGTCGGCCACGCGCACCAGATCCAGCTAGACGTTGGTGAGCCCGACCAAATCCTCCGCAGCAGCGACTCTGGCGCCGAGCTATGGCGTACCAGCTGGAGGTCCTCGGCTTCGGCACGGACGATATGCTGCGCGAGGGCTTCAACGAGAGTGCCGAGAGCGGGGTCGTGAAAGTCGGAATTGTAGATGCGCTGAAGCGCCAGAGAGACTGCGAGGTGGAGATCAAAGATGGTGTACTGTACCTCCAGGTGAGAATCACACTGATTGTCTCTGAACGGACCGTGGAGGCTAATATCTTCTTCAGACGACGCTTTCGAAGTGGAGCTGGAACCCGAAGTTTGGGATACGATATTGGCGACCTTCTGTAGAGATCTACTTATCCGCGGCCGCGGCTCGCTATCCTCAATTCGTAGCCAGTTCCTTATAATGTTTTATTCAGATCTTCATCCGATAGCTGTGTGGACCTGCAGCCGTCCAAGCGCAAGAACAGGCGCAGGACTCGATGTGGGAAGGACGAACGCAAAAAACTTGCGAAAATGATCACGCCAGACCCCGCCAATCACGCCATCCGGCAGACTCGGCATGGTGGTGGAGTTAGCGGAGTGTGAAGCTTGGTTCATTTCTGGCTGGCCGTGCTAGAGAATAATCTTTTTATTGCGCTGCTTTCAAAACTCTGCTGGCAAATCCGCTATCAGCTCCACTTTCCGAAATGCTCTTAACCCACTTTGACGCCCAAATCCACTGTTCTTCCCAATTCCGCCTCTTCAACTTCGGCTCACTGCGCTCTCTTTCTGTTTTGATTTGTCGGTTCCGCAACACAGGATTAGCGATCGATATTTTTGATCAATATCTTTGACCCGCTTGAAGTTTGACATATTACTTAAAAGGGGTCGCAAATTCTAAGTTGCGTATTTTCCGCCTCTGCCCCTTTACCCAAACGGGAAGGCATCTTTCGGCAAAGTGTTTTTTGCCGTGATGTGCCGCGCAAGCTGCCGCCACGGCGCCGTTTGGACAGCGGATTCAGACAAGTCCATGAAATGGAGAAAAAAGACTTTTATTACATTTCTAGGGATGTACAAAGCTACTTATATTGAGGCAGAAGATAGGCTACAAAAAGTGAGTGGTAATGTATTGAAACTAGAAGACTAGAAGGGTTAGGCTGAGATTTGGGTGGCGGCGCAGGCGCCGCGCGACGCGTCTTGCGGTTAGGTTGTGTGGAGATGCGGATTAAACTGCGCCAGCTGCGTCGACGCCGTAAACAGCTGCTGGAGTTGTTCTTGTCGTTCAGCACCGCGAGCGTCAACATCGGCTGCAGCGACGCCAGCGAGCTCACCCCCGACCCACGCTGGACGACCCGCATCCTTGGCCACGATCATGAACGCGCGCCGCACGTCGTTCAGCGCACCCACGGACGTCGTCGCGAGCTGCGTGTACAGCGCCTGCTCCGCGGCGTGGAAGTGCTGCCGCACGCCAGCAGCTCGATTGAGTCGCCCGTCGGCGCCACCGTCGACACTGTCGGCGTGTTCGTGGGATCCGACAACGCGGGCTCAACCAGGGGCGGGGATGCAGGGGACGAGAAGAGCTCCTGCACTGTGCGCTAGATCTGCGGCGCCGTGGGCGCGCTAGGCAGGAGGCCCGCGACGAGGTGGGGGCGCCTAGGTGTCGTCGGCGTTGTCGCTGGGCATTTCTTGGGGCGTGAAGGTATCAGTCGCAGCCCACGGCGAGCGTCGATATTCATGGTGGCGTGGTTCGCAAAGACGGTCATGGCGGGTGGAAGGGAGGTGTCGCGGGTGGAGGTTGGGAAAGAGAGTAAGGATGCATAACCAAACATTGTTTGGGCTTCGGCTTGAGCTCGTTGCCGAGTTTCGACGTGCCGTCGGCAGAGGGCATTAGGAGGCGGTGCTCATCCCAAAAAGGAAGTGGAGCGGAGGCGGAAGAGTATCGAGTGGCAATTCTGCGCCCCGAAGCCAAAAGCATCGGGGCACATATGTAGGCTCACTACCACTATCCCATAGCATTTTCAGCCTTTTAAGTTTTCGGTGATCAAGACGCATTAAGGTTGTTCGCTCACCCCCGTGGTTCAGACGCGGCAAGTCATGCCAAGTTCTAGGTCACCTGTTCCTGTGCTCCGCCACGTCGCTCCTCAGGTGACAAGACAGCGACGCCAATGGGCTAAATCGATCACCGTCATTCATTTTCAGGGGATAACGTATACTATGGCGAGGTACGAGCTCAACATTATATAGACCGAGCAGTAAAGTCCAAGGACAGTTTTTATGCTATGGACCATTGAATGCGAATGAATATGAAACGAGGGGTATACAGTCCATCCTAGCTGCAGCTGTGGTACGTCCCCTTTCTCCTCTTTCTTTCAGCGTTGAATTCGCCCCTGTTGTGAGCTATTAATGCAGTCCTATCATAATGTGGATCTGGACCTCCACACACCATCTGGTATAATTGTCAAAATCTCCACACTAATAATTCACGGCTGCGCACGGGATCGATCCCTGCTCTAGAGTCGATTTATTGGCACTGGTCCGCGCTGAGAATCAGCGTCAGTGACAACAAGGCCAGCAGGAACGATTGAACGTCAACGGAAAGGCACCCTTTCGTCTCCGTGCGATTCTATTTCCTCGGGTACCCCTTTCAGATGCTCCATGGGTTCCAAAAAGGAATTGAATGGGACGGCCCCTGCCAAATTGCGCTGGTATTGAATGCTCCTGAACCTGACATTATGATGAGACATATCATGCTCACTTTAGATTAATCCATCAGGCAACACTGGTATTTAACAGGATGAGAAATGACGTTGCTCCCCATCTGGTCTCTCTAGCGCCATGTCCTCAACTACCACCCTGCAACTCGCCGCCTATTTCCGCGTTGCGGCCTACTCTATTGCATTCTTCGAGTTTGTCCCTACCTTTCGCAATTGCCCATCGACTGACCATTGCCTGCAGCTATTTGCAGACGCTTCCCGCGGAGTACCGCTTGTATTCCAGACAAAAGGGGCCTCTGCGACTCTCGTAAGCTTTCAATGTCTGAGTGATTATTGGATACTCATTCACCGCACCCAGTGCCGCATGCGTCCTTTTCATCCTCGTGCGATACCTTGGGCTTCTGTCAATTATCCTCGGAAACACGGGATTCTTCTACCACGGATTCAGCAAGGCGGCGTGCGACCGGTATTTCTGGCTCACACCTGTGTTCAAGCGTGGGTTGACCGATTTTGTTTTCTGCGTGTACTAATACGCCGCTAGTCCTGTTGTACATCGTCTCCCAGGTGATTCTTGCGATTCGGTGGGATACTCATCTGCTCGGATATGTGACCTGAGACTAACAAGGTGTTTCATCCACAGGACATATGCCGTTTCGCGCAAATCCCCGTTGGTTCTTCGCATCTTGATCGGGGTGTTCATTGCCTGTGCCGTGGTTCGTATGGTTCCTTGAGACCTCTCTGACCGACACTGAACATGTCGCTCATGAAGCCCGAGTTCATCTCGACGTTCTGGCAACGCATTCGTGAGTGGGAAAATTCTCCCCCGCTGTAGCGCGATGCTGACCGCAACATTAGCATTTCATACAAACGTACGACCTCGTTTCTCTTGTTTGAAAGGTTCACTCATCCCGGACGACGCTATTTTCAGAACGCGTAAGTTCATTTTGTTTCACTGCCACAATGTGTTGCTTACGTACGTCTTCGCAGGTGCACGTCAGGCAATCCTCCTGGTATCAAAATCGCCTCGCTGTACTATGTCGGCGGTCTGTGAGTATTTCTGCTTGTCCAATGGGATTCTGTTGAACGCTTCAACAGGGTATACGACGCGGTGACCATGGTTCTTACCACTACCTACCTGTGGAAATTCTCCAATGCGAGCCGGACGTCGCTGAGCCAGCTGATGAAGATGATGCTCGAAGACGGGGTCATGTACTTTGTGGCCTTGTGCTGTATGTTAAAAACCCTCCGGCCCATGTCACCCACCGCTGATCGTTCGCACAGCAATGAACATCGTGAACATCATCTTCTTCCAGAGCCCCAACGCCATCCTGCAACCCGCCGCCTCGACGCTGGGGATGGCAGCGACGATGATCTTCAGCGGGCGGTTCATCCTGAACCTCTCCGGTATGTCCAATCGCCTACCTGGCCGCCTCCGACTGACGTTGTTTTTGATGCAGAGCGCGCATCGCGCGACGGTATCTCGGGCGAGGGGACGCACTCCTCGCGCACACCTGCGAACCCGCGCGGGGGAAACACCGTCTGCGCCTCTGGTGCGGACGATGTGATCGCAGTGCGCGTGATGAAGAGCGTTATCACGATGAACGACATGAGCCGCGACGACGCCTCCGAGTCGAAGGCCAAAGGTACTGCGCATGGGCAATGGAGTGTAGATGAGATGGCGTGAGGTCGAACTGTTTTGTCATTCACTCTTTTGGATGTGTAGCTGTACGATATGCACGAAACAAACACGTACTTTCGTTTGAAGTAGACATCTGTTGGCTCTGGATCCAAGTCAGATCGGCATGGGATGCAGCGCAACAAGTGTAAGAGCGAGTTTAGATTCGGTCATCAGAGTGGGTATTGGGTTGAGTAATATTAGAAATAGAGTAATGATTCTATTCGGCCGCACAATTTCACCCCGATCACACCTCGGGGTGTCTCCGCGCAAACCGAGTCTCAAATGATTTGATATGGCTGTTCTCCCTCCCCCGGTCAGTCCGTGTCTTGAAGTCGAACCAACCAACCGCAACGCACCTCGTAATACCAGTTGTGAACTCCACCGCAACAGCCTTCGAGGACTCCGGCGTAGTAATGACAAATGCATGCAAAATACACGCCATGCTGAGCAACAGCGCCGGTTCGGCGAATTGGATTCCTACCGCACAACGTAAGCCAATTTTTTCGGTGTCTTTTAGGGAGGGCGTACCGGGGCATTTCCTGCGTCCAAATCCAAATATATAGGCGTTCGGATCGGGTTGCCCCGCACGAGCGCTTACTCTGAGGTCCGAAGAGCCCGAGCCGTGAACGAAGCGTTCTGGATCGAATGTAAACGGCTCCGGATACAGCTCCGGGTCATGCAACACCGCCCACACATTCGGGACAATTGTTGTTCCCGCGGGGATGCGATACCCCGCATACGAATCGTCCTGGGTGACTTGATGTGGCAGGGCTTGAAGGAGTGGATGGAGTCAGTGGGGTCGGGGAAAGGGAAATGAAATGCAAAACTGCGTGCTGTACAGCTGAGTCTTACTGACCAAGATTCGCCACCGGCGCATAGCGCATGACTTCCTTCGATACCGCAAGGAGGTATGGGAGGCGCCCGACGTCTGCTATGCGCGGGACCCGGCCCAAGCCCACTATGGAATCGATCTCATCCCGGGCTCGATCTTGCACTGATGGGTGTAGCGCCATGAGCATGATGAACGATATCATAGCAGACACTGTCTGGAGGAGAGATTCGCTCTCAAGTTGTGCACGGAACGCATAGATTACACTCACAGTATCCGCCGCCCCCGCGTAGAGCGCCCCTGCGCACCACTTCACGATGTCTTCCTCCTCCTCCGTCATTCCAGGTCGCAGAAGGCGCGAAGTGAAGGACAGAATATTCGTGCCTGCAGCCTTCACACCAAGCCTTAAGGAAACGGATATAAGTGACTCGGGACCAATAGTAGCTCACAATCTGTGCTTTAACCCACGAATGCGGGACGTCGGACACGGAATCGAGGATTTCGCGCCACTGCGCCCCTCGGCGCTTGAAATGCGCGAAGGGAAACCAGGCCGGGATGAATCGAACTTGGATTGAAAATGATGGGATAATTAATCTTCCAGGACGAGGAACGGATTCGGACGGCTTACGGATGGGAAGATAATCTACGAGCCAACGTCCCGGCGCCAGCGCCCATCCCGATATCTTTGACGATTGGTCTGCAATCCTGCAACGCGGTCTCAATTAAATGTTAATGAGAAATGGCGCTCAAACGGACGAAATAAACGGGTCGTCGCTTCCCAATACCGAATAGCCAAATGCAACCTGGAATGGAAGATTCAGAATGACCTTGAATGGACTTGATAGATTGCGATCGACCTTCATTATCACCGCGGTAGCGTTCCTAGCAGACTCATGGTCAAAAGAAAGAAAGAAAGCACAAAGGCACCAAGCTAGCTTGCTCACCTTCGCAAATGTTGTTCGAGTTGAGCGGGCGTCTCACTGAGTCCTCGAACCAGCACGTCCACCTCGTCTTCCAGAATGGGGGAATAGTCCTTTACGGCCTGAGCGCTTAGGCCACCTTGAAGCAAGCGACGATAGATCTTATGTCGCGGGTGCACCCCAGAGATATTGAACACAGTATTCGCCCGCCCACAAATCGTGTTCAGCATCCAGGACACCGGACGCCCCGAATATATCGCCGCGCGGCGTTCGAGCAAATTGTGCACGGCGGTGTGCGTGTTCAGCACGAATGTGCGGCGGTTGTAGACGCGGAAGGACAGCATCGGACCTGCATGCAGTGGATGGATGCTCAGGGAACTCGGCCTGCGAGCATGCTGAAATTATAAAAGCGCACCTCCGTAACGCACACCCCAGGCGGCGTATGTTTTCCAGGGCTCGGATTTAGGCAGCTGGGACTGAATTCCAGAGATTGGGCGCCCCAGCGGACCTGGGGGAAGCCCGAGGAATGAGTGACACCAAATCCATACTAGCGCCGCTGTCAATAGGAGGACAGAGAGTGAGAGTACGGGAAACATCGAAGGCATCAGGCGGATGAATGCTCGTGGCCAGGGATTAAATACCTCGGTGTACGGGAGTGATGTGTGTCCATGCCGGGCGTACGGCGCAGTATCCATGCCGAGGACGTAAATTTCGGGACGCCGGAGCCTTAGTTAGGTGCCGTTTCGACGGAGCGGGGACAACGGAGAGCAGCGGAGAACTACAGGCTCTCCCCGCTGAGCTATATGCCGTGAGTCGTATGGTTATACCTGTAACACTAGTATCCATCCCGATGAGAGAAGGATGGGCGAAAACGACAGAAGGCGTAGCACTGCTGGAGACCGATGTACACCGTTTATAAGAACTCAGAAGTCTTCCTGGCCTGTTGGGATGTCAACTGTAGAACAATTCTGGGCATCTTTGATTAAGAATCGCGCTAGGATCAAAATAAGTGACTTGACAGTGAACGAATATCGCTCACCAGTCTCCAACAAGTAAGTCCGCAACACGCCGTTGTGGGTCGCACTGATCCTTTCTGGACGGAACCGCTCGGCACACTTAATATTGAGATATTACGAATATGACAACGAACTCATAAGCCAAAATCAAGCCGAACATAATACTCTGCCATTACAATTGTGTGGACAGGCGCTTGGAGCCGCGCTGGCGGCCGGAACAATTGTGAGGCGGAAAATATCAACCCGAAAAAGCTGACGAGGCGCTGACCCGAGAACTCTGGTGAGCGAGGACTGCAAAGACTCGAAATTGGGTGTTGCTGGCGCGGAAAAAAAGAGAATATGCGTGACATGTCACCTCACGTGCTGTCGTCACATCTAACACTGCTTTTTGCGCTTTCCTTTCGACTTGACACCGCCGCTTTCAGGGAATTCGTCTTGGGTCCCCGACCCGATGACTAAGCGCTATGAAAGTACCGATTCCAATCCTCTCGGACGTCGTTCCGGACTTCCAGAATCCAGAATCCAATCTCGATTCTCCGAGTCTCGACTCTCCGGACAAATTCACACACTCGGGACCCATTCTCATAATGTCGCTCGGGGATAGTTCTCCCTACCTCAAGCCCGGGCTGTGCATCGACGCTGCATTAACGCGACCACCACCGGAAAGAAACCGCGTTTATGATCAGTTTGCTGCCAGATATAAGTCGTATGCGACAGGACTCACACATCCGCTTCACCCACGATGCGGCCACCAAGAAGAGATGCTCAAAGATGCCCAAAATGATGTAAGATGCCGAAGATACATACGGACTTCTACTGGTGCTTCCCAATTTACAGAACAGAAGCGATTCAAGCCATGCGTCATTGAAGTTCCGTTCGTGCGCCTAGTCATTGCAGGGGCGTATTCCGCGAGCAAGCCTTCTACCCTGTGTGGCGGAAAGTACCCATTGGACTCGTACACCTGACCCTTCCAATTCTGGTCACTCGTCCTATTCCAGATTTCCGGCCCGACACGAACGAGGTATCGCATCCGCACCAAAGGCTCTTTCTGAACAAGATTCGCCGCCGCTTCGCTCCGGCAACGCACAAATGGAGATGAAAAATGCTAAGTCGAATTGGGTAATAGTATCGGAAAAGTACATATGCAAAATATCTATGTACCGGCCTGACCTTCAAGGCACGCAGTTTACAACTGTCACCCACGATCCAAGAGATACCACAATGGTTTTGAATGTTTGGTTCAGAAGAGAGTCAAATTCAAGGACCACTCCTTGATCAATTGAGAGCTGCAGCGGGAAAGGGAACCATGGACGATTGGACAAACAATGAGGACGCGAGTATTCCGAGCTGTAAAAATAGAAAACTCTCCGCATGCAGTGCACATTGCGACAAAGTAGGCATTTGAAGAGAATTCTTTTTTCAGGAACCTAGAGAAAAAGCTAGTCTCTTGCACTCATTTCCCACTCGCAACTTCGTTCTGAAAGAAAAAGCCGTTGGCAGTCCACTGGCAGCGCTGCAAAGAAGAAATTGAGTGGCCCACTGGACTTGCCCAAAGAAATTTGCGGGATTTTGACAGTAATTGAGGTGTTGAGAAACCAGATTTTCGCTTGAAACGATGAAACCGAACCACAGTTTGTCGACCAGCCAGAAAAAAAAGAATTCAGAGAGAGAGGATAACAGCAAGGATTCGACCGATCAGAGACCCAAGATTCAGCAGCTAAAAGCGGTAATGGGCAAGGGGCGAGGAGACTGGTCTTTTATCCAGGCCACGGTGATACGGCCACAGTGAGAAATTTGCTGCGAGTCTGATCAGCTGAGGCATCTAAAGCTGTAGAAATTGAGTAGTGTTGCGGCGCAGTGACAGAAATTACTGCGGCACAGTGAGAAATATGCTGCAAGCTGAAGAAATGAATGAATACCGAATGAATGTGGCAAGACTGAAACACCTCAACTACGAGAGGGGAGGGAGGTTAATGGAGAAGAGCTTGAATGGGGAACATAGCACAGCCGAGCGAAGAAATCGTTAAAGCACAGTTAATATTGCTGTCGACCAACAGGGATGATTGTGGCAGAAGCCGAGAGAAAGAAAGAAGCAGCGAGGATATATGGGGATGTTGCACAGGTTTCGTAGGATATCGTTAAAGAACGGTTAATAGTTTCCACGTTCAGGGTGTTCCATCCCAGCACCGTCAAACCATTAACCGTTCTTTAACGAAATGGCTCCTCGGCTGTGCCATTTCTCCATATGTCCGTACTCCTTTCGTCTTCATCTGCTTGCACTCTGTTTTTAACCCCATACATGTTCGAATCCCTGCACTCGTCCACACCGCCTCTTCATTTTGAATGCCCCATATGTCCTTTATGCTCGACGGCAGCAATCTTGGTTCCTCGGCGGTGTTTATCTTGCAATCTTCTGTCTAACCCCTTGCAGAATATCTGTGCCGTGGTTTGTTTTGGCGCAGTGTCGGTGTCGTGTTTAAGCACATCCCCCGTTCATCTCGAGGGTCTGTTGATTCCTCATTGTGCACTCAAAAATCTGCCTGCTTTCAGTCAACTGACCAACCGTCCTGCGGAACAACACGGCTCCTGCTTCAATGGCTGTCCTAAATTCGTCCGCCTGACCTTTTTGTACTGCGATCCGCATCCGCGCAGTTTGCCTGTCACTGTGCCGCAGATATTTCCATTCATTAACAGGCCTGCGGCCACGTACATCCACGACGTTCCTCCGCAGATAAATCGCCCCCTTCAGTGGTGGTTCAGGTAGTAATTCTTCGCCCGCTTTTGCCGTCCTCAATATTCCTTCGCCAGAACTCTTTCTGTTAATCTCCAAATCTGATGCTACCCTCAGTCAATCTCTGTCGGTTGTCTTGCTGATGTTTCTGGCGGCTGCTCTAGTGTTTGCTCGTTTTCCATTGACTGTTTCTCCGGAGATGTTCTGGTTGACTTTCTGCAAAATATGTCTTTCTCAGCTGGCCCGGCGGGTTTTTATTCTTCAAGAAAATGCTCATATTGCTGTGTTAATCACTAACCCCCCTCCTGGCTATCGTCCGCGATCCCGCTCGGAAATCCATTTGTATATCAACGCCTCTCAAGCGAACGGGAACGCGTTTTTCTGTCCACTTTCCTCGTCAAATTTATTAACAGAGCGATTGGTGGGGCGATAAAACGATTTAAGGTTGCATTTCTCTGGAATATATTCACTTTTGATTATCCTCGTCATCCTCGTGTTCGTTCCTGCAAATACAAAACAAAGATCAGAATCACATTCCTTTGTTCGCCCCTTTTCCCGACTTCATCCATGGTTTGTATCCGGCTCATGAGGTACTGCAAATAATATTTCCGTGTTTGGTTCAGCACCTTCAGATCTGCCAGAGCGAAGCGGCGGCGCATCTTGTTTGAGTGTGGTCATAGCCCGCCGGAATCCCGTGGGCGGGTCATCTGATATCTTAACACGCCACCCCTTTGCTCTGCATAGCCAGGGCCCAGCTACGGCCTGTGCTCACCGACGACGATGCCGGAACCTCTGACGGTGTGTCTCATGAACCTGGTGAGCGACCAGTGCTGATTCGGGCCGGCCGAGCGATAAATATAATCTGGGTCGCATCTCAAAAGTCTTCGCCAGGAAACCGCGGATCCATCTCTGCCCAATCCCGCAGAAGACCAAGTTTCTGTTATTTTGCTTCTAACCTGAGAAGACCGACCAGGACTTCAAACCAGCACGACATCAAGTCCACTCTTTATCCAACTATTCTTTCGTACTGCGATTGCCGCTCAAGTGGAAGATCTCCGGCCTCCCGTCTAGAAAGATCCAACATATCAGCTTCTCCGCTTCATCAACTTCGATTCTCAGACCCGAGGCAAACCTTGTGTCACCAGATGACTCCTCCCTTATTTTTGGAAACAAAAAACAAGGTGATCGTGTTCCGCTCTCCCCAGTTGCGACGCATAAATACCCCGTCAAGTCCAACTTGCTGAAACCACCAGCAGCATGCACGTCGCTCTTCTCAGCCTCGCAACCGTCCTTACCTCCTTCTCCTTCGCCAGCGTGGCCAACGCTGTCCAGCCCTCGCCCGACGCAGGAACCGTTTTCGCCGTCTACCCCGGCTGGGACATGGACAACGGCGCCCTGGCGACTATCTTCAGTGGCACCGAATCTGCGTGTCTCCAGTCATGCGGGTCTAGTGCGTCCTGGACACTCTTTCCGTTCTGAGCAGAACTGAGTTTTGTCTGAAGGTTCCACCTGCGTCGCGTACACATACATCCCATACGGCCACAACGGAACCGACATGAACCTCTGCGTCACAAAAAGCACCATCGACCTCGCGACCTTCAAAATGCAGAGCTTCGACGTCAGTGTAGGGCTCGTCGGGGCCTGTGGGACGTGGGTTTTTTTTCTCTTCTTCCATTTGTTCTGTCAGCCAGCCAAGTTGGATTGACTGAAAACTCCGGTATTACAGCTTCAAACCTGGTACGTCTTTCTTTTGAGTTCCTCAATGACAACGCTGCGATGTGAATACTCACGTCCTGCTCAGCTGGACCCACAAGCTGCTTTACCGTCAGTCTCTAAGCAGAACCTTTGGGCCCGCAAAAAGCGAAGGCCCAGGCGCGGAGCGGATCCTTTTCAGATGTTATTTTGTGTATGTTGGATAAATACTGTTCTGTGATCCTTCTGTGGCTGTCTGGTTAGCCAATCAATTTCACCCGGCCGACAACCGCATCGTGATGAGCAACTGGGAGTAATTACACAAATTCACATCCTGGGCGCCGGTTTCGGGACGTAGGTCTTCTACGTGAGGTTCATGATCAAATCGAATAAGAAAGACGCCTAGTATGTGGCCCAGACGCGCCCGTGCGGCTCAGCCAAATCACTCCCATCAATTCAGGTTGAAATACTTCATTTCATTTCAAAGTCGGATCTCCCGTGAGCCGAGTCTTATCTACGGCGTCCTGGGAAAGGCTCGACCTGATCTTCGAAAACCTGCCGACTTGAAAAAACACTCAGACGCCTGCGTCGACCGTCCTGACATGAATCACTGATACACAGTGAATCCCGCTGAGAGGCGCGGCCCGCGCGCTGCCAATAGAAGTTGAGAGTTCATTTGTCGGATCTTCCTTCAGCCGAATGAGTCTACGGCACACTGGGAGAGTCTCGAGCTGATCGTCTGAGGATCTGCCGCCTTGAAACAGTCAGATGCCTGCGTCGACCGTCCGTGCCATAATACACAATGACTCCCGCTCAGAGGCGCGGCCCGCGTGCTAGTGAGTTCCTAGACCAGCCCAGACACGGTTGGCCATCTCGAGGGTGTGGCGGCGGCCGACGGAGGTACATAAAGTACTTGGCCGAAGGATGGATGCGAAGGACGGGTACATAGCCGACACAGCCGACCTGTTGGATACTCGTCAAAAGAAGTATGTATGTACTACCATGGGGGTCGTCCCGGATAAAACGGATACCACGGTCGGAAGTATGTAACAGATCGTGCCTGCGCCACGGTGAGACGGTACCTGGCTAATGCTCCTCAGGCCTCAGGACTTGAAATCACGATCCAGGCCACACCGCATTCGTCACGAACGAAAAAAAGCAAAAGCAAAACACATGAAGACAATAACCTCCACGAATAATATTACTGCGGGTACAGACCCCTAATGACCAAATGAACGGGCTACTTTGCTCCTAATAATTCCCAAATATTATTTTCCCCAGGTGATACCGCATTTTAAAGGCAGAAGGTGATCTGGGAACACATGGAATTTAAGTTGAGAGATAAAAGAAAAATGGGTTGGGGGAACGTACCACCAAGTTCGCGTCGTTCGCCTGGCACGCGACCTGGACGAAGGTGTCGCCGGACGAGTGGAACGCTGTGTTGCAGTTGGCGTTGTTGCAGTCGGCGCCGGCAGGCGCACAGGCACCTTGGTAACTGTGCGCGAGTGTTAGTTAATGATACTCCTGTATTAACCTCGACCAAATACCCGAAGCCAGTGGTGACCGAAAACGCGTGCCTGAGGAAAGAAAGAAAGATACAAATAGTCAGTTCAAGTTCTAATGAATGCAACCACCCAAACAATCCTATACGTACGGGGGAATCAGAGAAAGGTCGACGCTCGAGCCGGAGCCCGCGGTGGTGGGGTTGACGAGCGTGCCCTCGACGATCGTGCAGCCCTCGCCGTTGAAGCCGCAGCTGCCTGATTAATATATACATATCAGCAATCGAAACGTGGCCTAGGTGGTGAGTTACATACCGGTTTGAAGGTAGGCGATCCAGCTCCTGAAGGGACCGTTGGAGGTGAAGGCGCCTCCGGTGGAGAGCACGTTGGGCCCTTGGATGAGGGTGGGCTGTTGGGAATTAAATAAGTAACTGTGTGATGAAGCCTGCGAGGCGACAGACCGTTCCGCGGCCACAGCTGGGATTGATTGGATGAGCGCAGCCATCTACAGGGTGGGAAATTCACCTACTTGTTCACGAAGGAAACGGTGTGGGTCTCAGCAAGAGCCTGGCCGGCGGCGACGGCAAGCACAGCGAAAGTAGCAGCTTTGATGGAGGCAAACATTTTGGCGGGTGGGACGACGTGAGGGGAGAGACGTGAAAGTATGTAGAACGTGTGGGGAACCCGAAAGTGAACTAGGGAAGTGAGGGATATGCAAGAGAAAAGTCCGCCTTTTAAATGTCCGGGTAAGCAAGCCTAGACGGAAGGAGATGTCGCTGCTCTGCAATCTTCTCCCTTCTGGCACTGCGATCTTCTCCCTTCTCCGCGCTGCTCCGCCGCCTCGAAACTGTTTGGATGATTGCTCTATTGATGAGATCTACAGGCTGACCAAAATAGAATGATAGTCCTGAGGTAGGGCCTGGGTCAGGACTCCAGAACTGCATTCCCACATGTCGATTCCGACGATTCGATCCTTCCCGCTCCCTGGAGACCGAAAGACTTTATGAAAAAAAAAAAAAAACATGTTGCCATGTTTCTGTAGCAAGTAGTCACAACTTAGGAGTCAATACGTCAAAATACCTACGTCGTAAAACTTCACCAACGTCAACAGCTTCCGAAAGTGGCGGCCGCGTCTCCGGAAGCTGTAAAAATTTCAAAAAAATCCTCGAGCATTTCTTGAAAAGAGGGAACAGTCCTCACAACTGCCGCCGATTGTCGCCGTTGAAATGCAGGGACAATCTCAAAAGCAATGTGGGATCCTCATGATGCTGCCGATCCATTCCATGTGAGGTTCGGCTAACAATGATCTCTGCTATGACGGGCGATCATATGGATCCCACGGTTCCAGCTGACAGTTCAATTGCTTCCGCATCGTCATCGCTACCACTTATATTTACTATGTCCTCTTGCTTCTGCAAGTGCGCACATTCATACGCACTGTATTGTGAGTCGCGGTGAAAGTGGAAAGTTCGAATTGTGCTGGAATATTTTTGTCAGAGGTTTGGGCACGGTGTGTCACAGTTCCCGAGTACTTACCGTTCCGTGGTACCTCTACCGCGCATTCGGGTTGAACACAGCCTGAAAGTCTCGCTTCAAAGTTCAAGATTCCTCAACCATGCAGTCTCCGGCAGCGTGGGTTCAGCTGAGTTCAGTTCGAACTGTTCAGTTGCTGGCTTGCTTCACCCTCGCCTGATCGGCGGGCGGACAGTCAATTCAATTTCGGGTCAATTTCATAATATGTTTGTATGCCGCGGGTCGAAAACCCCGCGGCAGAAGACTGTACTTACGAGAGATGCATTTGAAACGCTGTGTGAAACGTTGATACAGGACTGCGGCTCACCTTTTCCGCTCTGCGGAGGATAGGTGGGTACAAGGTTAGCGAGGTGCGCGCTAGAATATTTTTGTTCAACCATGTAGAGTAATCGGCAGCTGACTATGCTACACGAGGACACGCCAGCATAAGCGCTGGTGGGAAATCATCCTGCATCATACATCTTTCGTGCGCATTCCCGTTGGCAACCAATTTCCAACCCCTTTCGCTTCGTCCCGTGGTGCGGGATTCGCACTTGTTCCAAGACCGCCTGTTCTCGCCTTAAAAGCCTGGGTGCTGTCCAACTCAATACCCCGGCTTTTCAAGTTCTCTATTTCAGAGATGCTCACTTCTTTCGTTTTCGCTGCTGTGTTCGCGGCCGTCGTTAATGCCGACCACCGTATCACGCTCCGCGTACGTCTCGTTTGGAGACCCCCATGCCTGACTAATACCAGATTCTAGAACAACTGTGGCTTCGCTGTCGGAATGACCCTCAGCAACTTCCCCCACAACGGTGTGGACTACACTGGTATGCAACTTACCTCGGCTTATGTCTTGTCATGCGACGCCATTCTCATGCTGCGGCAGGTCCTGCCATTCCTGACATTCCGGCCGGGACGAGCCACGATGTTATCGTACCCACCAGGTAAGCACGCAGATATTTCATGCTCAAGTAGTGTTTAATCGGATGCCCGACAGATGGAACGGCAAGTATTCTTGCAACTCAACGTGCATAGTCCACTCACTTGACCAGGTCGCATCTGTGATCGCCCGCCGAACTCCGGTACGCATTCGCTTTAATGTTCAGATTTGGGATGCTCACCCTTCGTTCCAGGCTGCCAGAATGACTGCTTCGGCGGAAGTGG
Source organism: Mycena albidolilacea (assembly GCA_029282495.1). Lineage (NCBI taxonomy): Eukaryota > Fungi > Basidiomycota > Agaricomycetes > Agaricales > Mycenaceae > Mycena > Mycena albidolilacea. The sequence goes on from JARIHO010000022.1 coordinate 182,140, forward strand.
GTGAACTGAAATACCTTGACCCTTGGTTTGCTCACGGAAATGTCAGTTGCCTTCGGGGAAGCCCCATGCTCCATGACCGAGGTCTGCCTGATTATGCCTTACATTTCTCTCAACTGATCCCCATATACAGTTCACCTTCGATTCCGCCAACATCGGTGGTGCAACGTAAGTGCTGGCTCAACATTTACTCCTAGTCTGGTCTGAACATGCAATATAACAGCGACTACGACATCAGCAACATCCAGGGCTTCTCCGTCGTACGTGCACTGTGTCTTCTAGCTCTCTTTTTTCACTGACTCGGTTCATCGCGCAAAGGCCCAGCAAATCATCCCCGACAGCGGCGCCGTCGTAACCTGCACCAGCGCCGGCTGCCCCTGCGACCAAGTAAGTCGGCGCACACCGTCGGGCTTGGGATCTGAACTGAATCATCCATCGTAAGGCATACCGCCCGGGCGACACCTCCGGCACCTGCGGTGGAACCGGTCCCGTCGACCAAGCGACCCGTGTCTCCAGCAGCTCCGGCTACGTACGCTCTCTCTCTTTCCCGCTCACTTTCACTTAACTAACCCAACCCAACCCACACAGACCGTCGTGTGCGTACCCTTTATCACCTCACTGAATTTTGAGTTGTTACTTATCTTACGCTGTTTATAGGTACTGCCCTTGAACGACCTTTCAAACTTCAACTTCAACAAGTACACAAGACATGGGGGGTCGTATAACATGAACTTATATATCCTAATGTTCTAACTGTCGCCTCTCTTTTGATGACAATATATATCTCAACACGGTCTCTGGCAGGGAAAATTCGCTCCTCGGCGGATTCCATCCTCGAATCCACTCCGACACCATCAGTTGAAAGTTCAACTTGGTTCAGGTGTTTCGATCTTAAGTTATCTACAATGTGAGCATTCAGTTACTTACAGTATATACTGTTCCCTTTCTTTCTAGGCTCAATTTGTTCCTCTACTAATTGAAGGACTTGCGGTGCAGTCAGTTCGATTATCTGTATGTTATGTTATGTAGGTTGTAGAAAACAGATCCGGACAGCCTGATGTCGTTCGTTAATTTCGACGTCTCCTGGTGTGCAACCCAAAATACCCCAGCCCCGCCCATCAACATGCTCTCAACCAATCCAAAGTTCACCGCTACAGCCGCGAATACGGCTCAAACTGCCGAATACACCGTGGCCGGGGCCGCTTCCACTCCCCTTCCTCGTCCTCCGCATCCTCCTCGCTGGCCCAGAAGTACGGCCACGTCGGGAGGTAGCACGTTTCCTGTCATCGATTCAGATTATAATCATATATCCGGCAGCATGAAGATGTCCGGAGAAAGGAGAACGAGTGAGATAGGGACACACCTCGACCCCGCACGCCGGGCGACACTTCACCCAGACGCCCCAGTCGAGCCACGCCATCAGCGCGTCCGCGTCCCGCCGCCACCTGTGTACCACGCCACCCAGAAGCTGGGCGAACGACGCGGGCTCGCGGGCAGGCGGAATAAGCTCGTCGAGTCCCGCGTGCACGCCCGCGGCCCACATACCCACCACGACGCGGCATATCTCGCGGTTCGTCTCGTCCAGCGCACGCAGCAGCACCCACTCCGACTCCGTCAGCGTCAGCGTCATCGCGTGGGTGTGGATGTGCGCCGTGTGCCGCGTCGCGCATACGCGCCACACCGGGGTCGCCCAGGCGTCCAATTCCGCTTCAGACGCAGATGGGAGCGGAGGGCGTGCAGAGTGCAGGATGTACGGCACCAGCATGACGCGCAGCTGCGTCTGCACGACGCGCGCGCGTTCGTGGACAGTCTCGGGTGTGGTCGTGTTGAGGAGGTACCCGAGCATCTCGAGGCGCTCTGCGTATCGATCCGACACGACGCGGAAGAGGCTCCGCCAGTCGACCCCGCTCCCACTGCCCCGCCCCCCCTCTGTATTTGCACTTGTGTTCAATATGATATCTGAAAGGAAATTTGAAGAAGTGAGCACCGTCCGAAGGCGCGCTTGCACGCGCGCCAGGTCCGTCGCGGAGATATTCTGCAGGCGGTGGTCCCAGCGCGGCTTGCCCGCGCGGGCGGCGACGAGGGACGGCGCGAGGGCGGGGTCGTAGAAGGAGACGAGGCGCGTGAGGTCCAGCACGACACGTGTTTCGCCGGGGTGTTGGTTGTGCCAGGCGCCTGCGCGCAGCATCTCGAAGCGCAGGAGCTGGTGCACGAGCGGGCGGGTTTTGTTTGTGGTATTATCTGTGTCGAGGGACACATTCAGCCACCCCGGTGTGGTGTAGCGCGCGCCCCATGCGGTGAGAAAGTCGGCAGAAACGAGTTCGACGCCGTCGTGAAAGTCACAAAGCATGACCTCACTAAGCCGCATGAACAACATATACGGAGCAAATTTCGAGTTCATTCACTCACAAGTTCATCTCCATCCTGGGAAGAAGCAATCTGAATAAGTACCGTGCAGCGGAACAGAAACAACCAGCGCCCACCGCACGTAGCCATCGATCCCGAACTCCTTCCCCCACGCGCACATATCCTTGATCCTTGTCCACTCGTCCAGCCACCGCTCGGGATCCACTTTCCCCCACAGCAGAAGATCCTGCGCGTCCAGCGTCCCGTCCTTCATATTCGCAGCACTCGAGCCGTCGAGGTACAGCACCCGCAGTGGCCGCCGCACTGCGAGGGTAAGATGCCAGCACCCGTCCCCGTTGCGCGCGCCGCCGGGGACCGCTTCGCTGCAGAAGTGGTACGAGTGTTCCGGGTCGGTGGCGGTCCATTCCGGGCTCGTGGGCAGGTTGGCGTCGCCGCGGCCGTGGTAGAGGAGAGTGCCGACGGGGACGGTGCCGGGTACGATGTTGTGGCCTGCCATAGCGTTGGTCTGACTGGTTAAAGAACAACTGGATTTGGGACAAGGTACCATTTCTGTACCGCGTGTTAGGCCAGTGCTGCAGCAGCGAGTTTACGCCTTCGAATATGAGATTCCCTGTGGCGTTGGCGTCTGGATCCAGGCTGAGATCGTTGAAATCCAAACCCGTGCTCTCGGCGCCCGTTGCTTTTTGGAACGGAGTCTGAGTGGCCCGGGTCACGTAAGGGATAATTGCGATGGCAAAGCCCAGGTGTAGGTCGATGAACCGCATGTCGTCGGCCTTGTCGTGGAGACCGAAAAAAGTTGTGACTCAGATCTCGGGCGGTTTCGGATGGTTGATCAGTTTGATTCCCGAGTTTGCCTCCCGGATGCGCTGTTCCACTGTTGAGATGGCGGGCCCACACATTGAAAGCGCCTTTTCCGCCATTCCGATTAGATTGGTGTGTATATTTGCAGGAGTCGGGATCTTTAACAATACCTTCCCGCGGCGTGGGCGAAAAATTGAGAATTTGATCCTGAACCAAAGGTCGGGCATTCTCAATGTATGAGGTACGAGTTCATCTAACCCTGTGTCTGCCTGCGGAAGTTCGGGGCCAGCATGATAGAGAATCCAGCGAAAATATATCAGGTATGATCATGAACGAGAGCGGAGCATTCATGGTGCTCTGGGGTCTGTTCATACCGATAACAGCTAACTCCATTGTTATTCAAACCCAGGTCCGATTCCATATATGTCTGTGTGCGGATAATCAAAACATTTTATGTAAGTCCACGTCTTCAACTTCAAGTTGACTTTATAAATAGATGACATAAATCCCGACCCAATCCCACAAGGCCTCACACGACGCGGTACAGACAGCCCAAGAGCTTCGCATGCGCCTCTCCAAACGAATTTGGCCGCAGCGTCCTCGCCAGCGGAGTTTCCGGACGACGATGATCGACGCCACGCCACGGCTTGGTGTCAACTTGAAGCGGAGCGGGTCGAGTTGTCATGATGCACCGGATCAAGAGAAGGAAGGGATGAGCTGGGTGTGTCCAGCTGTGGCGTCTCCAAAGCCTCTTCCGCATCCGAGTCTGCATCCGACAGATTCGTTTCCGACAGGATAATAAAGGCGGTTGATATCGAAGGCGGACGGAATTCCATCGGGCTGAGGAACGCCGAGACGCGCTGCGGGTACACGTCGTCCGTGTAGCATTCATCGTCAAGAGAGGACCGGGACTCTCCCCTCCCGATCCCCGAGTCTGTTATAGAGTCCGAAGATAGACTGGACTTCGAATACATTTCCGAGAAGGTCACGGCGTCATCGTCGGAGTGGGGGGCCAGGGCGGCCGTCTTCGTGGAGACCCTACGTACCGCCTGATGGAGGAGCCACGGCTTCGGGCTGGACCCGAAATTAGGGCAAGGGCGCACGGCAACTTCGTCCACGTCGAGAGCGGGTGCAACGGGTGCGCGCAGCGACCCCTGCACCCATTCCTTGGTGGGAGTAGATGGCGGAGACAAGGACTGCACCGTTTTTGCAGATTTCTTCCGCCATATGCTGGGAATGTGGAGGGGGGAGCATTGGTGTGGAGCCGTGCTCGGTGCTGCACGACCTACGCTCAAGCCAGTAGAGGGGGTTGAAACCCCTCCTGTGAGGCTACTTGGGCTAGTCGCTCGGCTCTCAGCCAGGTCTGTGGGGTCTTTCCGCCTTTTCTCCAATTTGATAAGCGGCTTTGGCGGTTTCGGTTGTTGCGCAACGGCAAGGAGGCCACCGTACATGGGCACTGGCGATCCTCGTCGCCGACGTCGAGGAGGATTCGGAGCCGCGGCAGGCATTTCGTCTGCGCAGGGAAGATGGGCGAGTAGATGGCGGAGAAAACAGAGGTTATGTTAATCATCTTGGCCATCTCTACTGTGTTGCCCACAGTACGGTCCGAAGGAGTCATCGCGCCACGACGTGTGTAGAATCATGATTTGGTTAATCGTCAACGGCGGATTGAATTGACAGTTATTATAGAACGATGCCAACAACAAATGCCGCGATGGTTCGATGGTTCCTTCATGTTTGATGTAGCGGTGAAACAAATCCGGACCTCAAGTCGAAGAAACTTTGTCGTGGTAGCGATTATAAGGCTGCGCAAAAGGCTGGGGACCCCAAGAGAATTACTCACTGTGGAAACCACAAGGTATTTAGTATTAGTACACCTCGAAGTGGAGCTCACGATAGTCTCTGTGACAGACCAATATATTAGCGACGATACAAGTATGTACTGATATATAAGCTCACGATGGCTTCTTTCAATGATCATCAGCCAAACTTTGCAGGTGAGGTGCCACGCGCTCACTGGTGACAGGGTGCGGTTCTGCGCGAGCTCGCGGGACATTCTCTCGGTGACTATCGGAAGGAGCGAATGGGAGACAACAGGTGAGCCAGGAACGGAACCAGCCCCAAGCCGAAATCACTCCGCGACGGAAGTAACCATCCTGAATACTGCTGCCGTGAGACCGAATTGTGCTATCCATTCCATTGATCAAACGATTGCTGGGATTTTCAATGGTGCAGACGTCGCGTGAACAGATAACGTTTATTTATACCAATCGTGGGAAGCACAGCATCGACTAAAGTACTGGCTCTCTGGCCCCTTTCTAGAGGCCGGCAGTATTTTTTGAGGTCCTGAATATTGATGAGGACGTGGCTGCGCTTATCCCATTCATGTCCGAATTAGTCATTCACTACGCTTTACTGGTAGGGCTGGCCACTGTAAGCATGGAGTACGGAATACGGTCACGGTGCCGTGTTGTGAGCGGGTTTGGGACTCCAAATCCAGACCGTATTTCGACGGTAGAATACGGCAGGCCTATATCGAGCCCAGTTGAGGTCTAAATGGTTTTTACTGAACCATTTGGACACTTACGCACCCAGAGAAGTGTATCGCAGATAATTTAGGTCCACCAAATCGACAATTCGGTCCCCGTTTACAGTCAACACGGACAGTCTGCACGGTCACGGTCAGCTTTCTGACTGTGTGGTGAAGGACAAATTTCATACGGTCAGCATAAATTTACGGCCGTGGCCGTATACGGCACGGTGACCAGCCCTATGCCTCAGTAATATTCTCTCGCGAGAAGCCGACTCGAGAAATGATTGAGTATAGCCACAACGATGGAAATGAGGATTCTCACAGGTCGATGTCTTGAAGCTCACACCGGAAGCAAACCCATTTTGCCACAAGATATCTGTGAAAAGAGAACACAGCTCAGTGTCTGCCCGGTTGATTGATGAGATCCAAATAATTCGGCTCCGAGACTTTTGATTCCTTTCCACCACCACCACCTCAAAAGTAACAATTACACCGCTTTCTCTCTCTATCCATATCCTTGTAACAACTACACAAGGTACGAGTCTATACTGGAATCTGTCTGCGGAAACTCGAAGTCAGAATGATCGAAAGTACAGCGTAAAGATATCAGGTACAAGCGGCTGCTCGGCCGCTTCGCGGCCTCGCATCCCCTTCCTAAGCTCCTAAGAAAGCGAATCTTCGTCGCGAAAGACCCAAAGTAGCAAGGGAAGCGATTAAATAAATGTTTGAGGACTTTGAAGGAGGTCCGGCAAGGAGCTGCCGGAATGATAGATAAAGGCGGAGTTTAAAAAGGCTTCGGACGGACACACATAATTTATAAAGAGAGTGAAGTGATGATCATGCATGATGAACCAGCAGGGCATTCATGGTGCTCTGAGGCTCTGTTAATACTACCGATATTCTGATTCGGCAACCTTTTATTGCGGCCAATCTCTTGGTGTGTGTCGTGTACAACATGCGAGGTACGAGCACATTTTTGTTATTGTCTGGCTACGAGAGTCTAGTGTACAGCACCTAGCTCTCAAGTCCCAGACTCTGCCTCAATTCCGTGCAGCAAATCAAATCGTCGAGCAGGTCGCGTTCTTTCAGGTCATTCAACTTGAACAATCCAGCCGGGCCGCTGAACCGATCGATAGCGCAAGTCGTCATCGTCACATGTTCCACTTCCGCCATCGCTCTTCCTCCCCAATCGTCAAAGATTCTTCCCAACTTCATACGCGCGATGTCCCGCCAGGATCCCAAACCCACCACGCAAGAGGACTGGACCCGCTCGGACCAGTACCACAACTCCTTCCTGCTCCCTCCGGACGAGACGCTCGACGCCGTCCTCAAGCACAGCACCGATAGCGGGCTGCCCGAAATCGCAGTCAGCGCGGCGCAGGGAAAGTTCCTGAATCTTTTGGCGTCTTCAATTGGGGCAAAGCGAATCCTCGAGGTCGGAACTCTGGGAGGGTACGTTGTCCGCGGGTGCCGCTGCTGATCAATTGACATTGGACCCACCAAGATATTCGACGATCTGGCTTGCGCGCGCGCTTCCAGCCGACGGAGAGCTCATCACGCTCGAATACAGCGAGCACCACGCCAAGGTACGGAGGCTGAATAATATTTCTACTGGTTTTCAAATTATTGAGTTGACATCTATCGCATGATATAGGTTGCGCAGGAGAATATCGACCGCGCCGGCCTCAGCAGCAAAGTCAAGATCATGGTCGGACTCGGGCACGACTCGATGCTGACCCTGCATCCCGACCCGCCCTTCGACCTCGTCTTCATCGACGCGGACAAGCCGTCGAACGTGAAGTACTTCACCGAGGCGAAACGTCTCGTGCGTACGGGCGGCGTCATCGTAAGCTAAATCGCATTTCATCAACAAATTCGCAGGTAGCCTGATGTAAATTTGAACCGTGTTAGATCGTGGACAACGTCGTGCGCTACGCGCGCGTCGCAGACCCCGCGCACACCTCCCCCAACGTCGAGGGCGTCCGAGCGCTGCTGCACGCGATCAAGGGGGATAAGGAGGTCGATGCGACAACGATCGCGACGGTCGGCGACAAGGGGTACGACGGGTTCTTGTATGCGATCCGCAAGTAGCATTGAAATTCAAGATCGAAAGCAAATGTACAAGTCCAAATTTATGCTTCGGTGACCCCCTCCCGCGGTCGCGCCACCACTGTGCTAAGACCATGCCGGTGTCGGCGGTGCCCGACTTCAGGTGAAGCGTCGCAAGCCAGGGGGATGTTTACTGGGTGTTTCAACATCCATTTTCACAGCCGACAAACGCGTCTAGCGCGGTCGTCCTCTCGTTTATGCATGATCTTCGTAGCGGTATCTCACCGGCTAACAAGTGAGTCGGTATCAGAAGGGGGGTGAGAGCCTCTCTATGCTTCACTTGTGTATCTTGACCATAGATAGATAATGCCGTTGTCGTAGAGTTTGCGGGGCTGGAGGTTCTTCCTTCTGAGGTTCGCGACATCCCTGTATCAAGTCCGGCTTGTCTGTTGAGTCGACTTCCCCTTGAATGCATTGCAGCGTCAGAGTGTCCACTAATTTCGCGTATTCCAATATAGATTTGAATGTAGTCTCTCGTAGACAGACAATCTATATAAGCCAGCTCGTAAACTCGCTACATAGAATTTGGATGATGCTGTTGCGAAATCGGGTCCCGGGCTAGTCTTTTTCACTGACTTCCCACTCGTAACCTCGTTTTGAACAGACTAGTCCCGGGCATGCAAATGGGGGCTTGGAGGGCAGTTCATAGGTCCTTCACCCAGGACTTCTTGCCGGAAACAGCAAATTTTAATGGAGCTGTTCACAGCGGCGCGAGCGTAGTGGGTGGGTGGAAGCTCTAGCATGTACTGCAGGCGTCCAAGTGCAAGGATAAAACGTCGGACACAGAGGGCAGCAATTCCTGTTTCAGTCTGGAGCGGAATAATTGCGGATCGAACCTCGGAGAGTTGCTGGACGTGCACATCTTCATAATCCGGCGAGATTTCACGTGGCAATCTACGCGCGCTATGTAAAGCACTTGAGTTCTCTCGGATTCAGCCGGGTCGTTCTATCTTGATAGCCACTCAATGCCCGCAGTATCGTGCTGTGCCTGCCTTTGGTTTATAATGGTCTTGGCAAATATTCTAAGTATCAGAGCCAAGATTTACGCCGTCATCGCGTTCCTCGTTCGTAGCCTTGAGCGTTTTGGGTCTGAGTGTGAAGACTGGTAAAGGGTTTGGTTGGGAGCGTAGCCATGTCAGCTCGTCGGGATGGTGTGGCTTATGAGTGACATAAGGCTTCGGTCGGTAAAAGGATTGCATCTTTAAAGTATCCGCACTGGTTGACGCGGCAAGACGTGCGGCGGTCCAGGGACCCAGTTACCGCAAAGCTTGAACATTCCATTGCTGGTGCAGAACTACAACGGTACGTGTAAGAATATGGTCAGCCCGCACCATGCCACCAAGGTATGAATAAAGAGCTGGGTATCTTCTCCTAAAAGAACACTAGGATATGAAATAAAAACTGTCTGTTCATCTTCTTCCGAGTCTTGTCCACCTCACCCATCATCCATCCTCGTCGACTCTCCAGCCCACCCCGCCGATGTGAACGAGTGCAAGACCCACCGCGTCCTCGTCGTTCGTCTCGTATTCGTGCGCGAGGGCGGCGCTCCGCAGGGCAGCGAGCCGGCGGGGGACGTCGCGGAGGCCGCCGCGCTCGGCCTCGCGCGCGCGGATGGCGTCGACGACGCGGTCCCAGCCGGGGTACCTGCACGCGCGCAGCATGTCCCAGATCCAGCGCGCGCTATCGGGTTGGGACGGGTCGGGCAGCCACAGGTTATCGCACACGCGCACCCACTTGACGTCGCTGGATTCTGCATGTCGCCTTCGTCAGTCGTGGAAGGTTGGAATTGGAATTGGATTGAACTGGAATTTACGAGAGGGAAGCGGGAAGCGGGAAGGGGGAAGAGGGAAGAGGGAATTTTAAAGGGAAAACGAAAACGGGCACGTACGGGGGACGGTGCACTCGATGAGGGACGGGCAGGCGGCGCCCCAGGCGGTGACGGTCTCGAACGCGTGGTCCATGTGCGGCGGGGACTGTTCCCCGGGCTTCCAGACGTTCACGCAGGTGATGGTCAGCCGCTGCAGCGAGGAGAACCGCGAGAGGCACTGCCCGATGGCTTCGAGATTCCCCGGCTGCTTCAGAATCATGCATAATGTGTCGTCAGCTTCAAATGTAATTTCATAAGGAGAGGAAGAGAACGATTAGTGACTGACCTGGGCCGGGACGACGTCCATGAAGAACAGATTCGTCAGACTAAGGGCGTAGATGTGCGGCAGATGCGTCGATATGCGGTCAAGGAGGTCGATATTCCACCCGTGGCGCCGGCAGCTGAGGACGTTGAGCGTATCGGTGCTCGACCGCTCCAGCGCCGTTATCGACTCGTCTGTTGGCTCGCCCACGGCATCCCAAGTAATGAATGCCGCTCGCAGAGAAGCGCGGTGTATTAGCGGCGCCACGCAGGAGCTATTCCCGATGAAGTACTCCAGCTTTGGGAGCGTCACAATCGCGTGCCTGGGGTGGGGGATCTGGATCTCGTCGTCCGCTCCCAGCTGGAGATACCGGATCTGGAGGTGGCGGTTGAGGAAGGAGACCATAGTGTCGTCGAGGGAGAGGCGACACTCGAAGTGGCGCAGGCGGAGGAGTGAGCAGTGAGTGAGGACCGAGATGTAATTGGGGTCGGCGACAAGGAGGACGAGGTCGTGGACGTTGGTCATTCGGTGCAGCGCCTTCCCTATCAGGGAATAGAACGAGAAGCATGGCGGCAACGGGGATGGACTGGGTGATCGTGTCAGTGGGACGCCGAAGGAGCTGAGAAATATTACTGACGCGTACGATATCTCGAATCGCTTGACTGCCGATGCCACCGTAATATTGGTTGCCACCGTGCGGCAGCACTTCACGACCGCGGCTGGAGAACGGAGGGAAATGTCGCAGTAGATCGAGCGATAGCAGAGTGCATATAGCAGTTTCGAGACGAGACACAGCGCAAGGTGCGATTCCGGTGGCGTAAAGGCAATAATTTCCTCGAGCGTCTCTGATGCAAGGCTCCTGATCGGAGATACGGCACATCCATTCTCTGGAGCCATATGGCCCGGGGGCGCGGAGAGGTCTCCAGGATTCCAGCCAGCGGGGACCGGGGTATGTGGCAGTATGGCGGGAAGAGACTCCAAAAGGCCGAGAAACATCCTCCTTATGATGGCGCCGCACGACAAACACGAGGCGCAGGCTGTGCTTCGGGTGGGCTCAATCCACCGGAAACGGAGAGAGCAGGAAGAGAAGCCGCGAGAGAGATGCGCTCGCGTGAGGGATGTCCAGAAGTAGTTGGTTGAGCTTGCGTTATGCTTCCGAAAAATAGGATTTGGCAGCCGGTCACGCCCAGTCACGCCACCGTAGCACTTAGCGGCATCCTTGTACTTTTGGAGTGTTTGTTCCCATGGTCCCCCGTTTCCCCGAGAAAGCGATGTGGGTCCAAGGGGCGCAGTCAACATTGCGCCGACCAGCAATGAGGACGTCCAGGATCAAAATGATGCTCCATTTCCAATCCGCGTGTCACGCTATTGGTACCGAAACTGAAGCCAAAAAAAATACTGAGGAGTCCAATGGCAGAGTTGTAGGTACCTGACGCCATCGAGCGAGTACAACGATCTCTGTTTTTGGTTTAAGAGGACTTTGTGGGTCCACCATCAATCTCCTTATTTGAGTCCTTGTGCGCTTGGTGGTCCTTGTAAAATAGATATCATCGCTTGGCCTCATGATCGTATAGGCCGAGGAAAGGCGCAAAGGCTGCAGGGGCGCACTATTTTTTTGCGCCTTTTGGAAGCGGTTGCCACGAAAAAGCGCGCTGAATTGTTTCCTGGTACCGTAACTGTTGAGCATGCCGGCAGAAAATTTGAAGCTGTCATGCCCATAGACGAGAGCCCCAAACAGAAAATACGACGAACGCATGGTTTGGTGACCTGAAATCAGATTTTTTATGCAAGTTGCACCAACTTGCACCGAATCAGGTTTCCCGTCTAAATTTGGTTTAGGGGTGAATAAGGAACGTCGGGCTGCCGGCAAGACGTCAACCCCACATACGGAAACATTCCGAATTCGGCTTGCGGTTCCTTGATGTCCGTCTACATCGCAGCGGGGAACGTCGGGAGGAATGGAACAAACCAAGTTGAATTGAATCAGCGATGGTCACCCTCCTGGTAGGCGTCTAAGCCTGGCGAGGGGACATCTTGCACGCGGCTTTGAGGGCTTCCCGGTATCTTCGACGTAATTCTGGTGTCCTTCCACGATCTGGGTCCGACCCTCCATCAAAAGAAACCTTCGGTAGGTATATTTGTACTTGACTTCGTCCGATCAGACGCCGCGCAGTTCTTGCTAAAGGTATTTTTGCGTCTCCAAGGAAAAATGGAACCAGTTGAAGTCCGTTGGGGGCCGAGCGAAAGACTTTGAGTCTCAACTTTTTCGTTATAAAGGACAGCTCGCAGCGAGATCTTGTGGCAAAGATTACAAAATAGCAAGAAGCACCAGTTCTTCCATAACGAGCGGTGTTAGAGTGGTCGCCGTCGATTCAATATGTACGGCTCTCGTAGGAAACGACACCGACGGCAGGCCGCTGACCACCCGGGCCGCCTCCAGAGGTCACGATAGTGCAGAACGGGAGCCTCAAGGTCTCTGAGGCAGATAGACAGGGCCAATGGGGTGCGTCGGCAGGGGAAGCATGCTTCCAAAGAGCACTGACACGAAGAGACCTCGTTGAGGCCGCGAGGGCCTCAGTGACACTGACGGAATTCGTAGAGATTGGCAAGCCGTGGTTCCCAAGTGGTTCTATTTCATACACGTGTCGCGGGTTGAGCCGGATGAATGGCATAGATAGAGGCAGAAAGCGTGTAGTCGTCGTTGCTTTTTGAGGTGGTGATGGTGGAAAGGAATCAAAAGCTCGGAGCCGAAGTATTTTGATCTCAACAATCAACCCGGCAGACACTTGGCTGTGTTGTTTTTCATCGGCCTTTCACAGATAAAGCCATTTTCAAAACTTTAGGCACCTTGTGGAGCTCTTTCGTTTGAAGAAATTGTTGGCTGATGTTGGGCTCTGTGTCGTTCGCTAAATATAGCGGGCGCCATCGCGGCGCAGATTAAATAACTACGCACATGCTGTTTCTCAGACATGAGCCTCGAGCAGATAGGTTGTATTTGCAGCAAGCCTGCAGGCATTTGTTTGTTGAGTTAACAAGTTTTGCGAATTAAAAGGCTCTGCAAGGTGCCTAAACTTCTGAAAAGAGCTGTATCTTTTCGGAAAATTCAGGTTTGCTTCCGGCGTGAAGAGATCGACTCATGAGAGTCCTCATTCGCACCGTTTTGGCGATATGTGTCTATTATGGCCTCTGAGATTGCTGGGGTGTCTATGCACCACTTCAATGAGATTTACCGCAGCCGCGGTGATTATCAAGGCCCAGAATCCTCAGAGAATACTGCTGGCCGTTGGAAGAGGCTTAGAGAGCCAGTACTAGTCAATCAATGCGATGCTTCCCACAGTTGGTTTAAATAAACTTATCAGCTCACGCGACGCCGGCACCGTTGAAACTTCCAAGCAAGCGTTTGATCAGTGGAATGGACAACTGTGACACAATTCAGTCTCACGGCAGCAGTATTTAGGATGGTTACTTCCGTCGCGTAGGGATTTCGGCCTGGGGTTGGTTCCTGGCTTACCTGTGGTGGCCTCTCATTCGCTCCTTCCTATAATCGCCGGTCAGATATCCCGCGAGCTCACGCAGGACCGCGTCCTGTCACCAGCTAGCGTGTGGCACCGCACCTGTAAAGTTCGGCTGATGACCATTGAAAGAAGCTATCGTGAGTTCTACTAAGGTGAGGTGTACTAGTACCTTGGGGATGGTCCGGTGGTGTTTCTCTTGGGGGTCCTTCAGCATTTCGCGCAGGTTTATATAATCGCTGCCACGACGAATCTTCTCCATTTGAGGTCAGTATTTGTTTCAGCGCTGCATTAATCGTCAAGGAACCATCGAACCATCGCAGCATTTGTTGTTGGCATCGTTCTATAATAGATGTCAATTCAATTCGCCGTCACGATTCACCGAATGATGATTGTGTGGCGCGGGGACTCCCTTGAACCGATAGAGTCGGCAGAGATTATTAACAGAGCTTCTGCCTCCTCCGCCAATCTATTCGCCCACTTTCGCTGCGCAGACGAAATGCCTGCCACGGCTCCGAATACTCCTCGACGCAGGCGCCGGGGGTCGCCAGTGCCCATATACGGTGGCTACTTAGTTGCACCACCGAAACCGCCCAAGACGCTCCTCAAATTGGAGAAAAAGCAGAAAGGCTCCACAGACCGGGCGGAGAGCCCACCGACTAGCCCAAGTAGCCTCACCGGAGGGGTTTCAACCTCTCTTACTGGCTTGAGCGGAGGTCGTGCGTCACCGAGCACCGCTCCACACCAATGCTACCCCCTCCACATTCCCAGCATATGGCGGAAGAGAACTGCGAAAACGGTGCAGTCTCTGTCTCCGTCCTGCACTCCCACCACGGAATGGGCGCCAGGGTCGCTGCGCGCGCCCGTTGCACCCGCTCTCGACGTGGACGAAGTCGTCGTGCGCCCTTGCCCTATGTTCTGGTCCAGCTCGAAGCCGTCGTTGTTCCATCAAGCGGTACACAGGGTCCCCACAACGGCGGCCACCTTTGCCGACTCAGACACCAACTCGGACGATGACGCCGTGACCTTCTCGGAAATGTATGCGAAGTTCAGTCTATCTTCGGACTCTATAACGGACTCGTGGGCCAGGAGAGGAGAGTCCCGGTCCTCCTTTGACGATGAATGCTATAGGGACGACGCGTACCCGCAGCGCCAGGGGCCACGCAGGATCTCCACAAACGCAGCCCCATTTGTCGACCCCAACTCAGACGATGACCCTGTGACCTTCTCGGAAATGTATGCGAAGTTCAGTCTATCTTCGGACTCTATAACGGACTCGTGGGCCAGGAGAGGAGAGTCCCGGTCCTCCTTTGACGATGAATGCTATAGGGACGACGCGTACCCGCAGCGCCAGGGGCTACGCAGGGTCTCCACAAACGCGGCCGCATTTGTCGACCCCAACTCAGACGATGACCCTGTGACCTTCTCGGAAATGTATGCGAAGTTCAGTCTATCTTCGGACTCCATAACCGACTCGGGGACAGGGAGAGGAGAGCCCCGGTCCTCCCTTGATGATGAATGCTACACGGACGACGCGTACCCTCAGCGCGTCTCGGCCTTCCTCAGCCCGATGGAGTTCCGTCCGTCTTCGATATCAACCACCTTCATTGTCCTGCATGCCTCGTCAGAAACGAATCTTTCGGATGCAGAATCGAATGCGGAAGAGGCTTTGGAGACGCCACAGCTGGGTACACCCAGCCCATCCCTTCCTTCCCTTGATCCGGTACATCATGACGACTTGAACCGCTCCCTCCAAGTTGACGCAAAAACGTGGCGTTGATCACCGTCGTCCGGAAACTCCGCCGGCGGGGATGCTGCGGTCAATCGTTTGGGGCGTGCATGAGAAGCTCTTGGGCCATCTGCACCGCGTCATGTGAGGCCTTGTGGGATTGGGTGGGGATTTATGTTATCTATTTCTATTTATAAAGTCAACTTGAAGAAGCGGACTTACATAAAAGCGTTTCGATTATCCGGACACAGGTATATATGGAATCGGACCTCTATGTTTGAATAACAATGGAGCTAGCTGTTAACTGAATATCGAGGGTTTCAAGGAACGCACCCACTGTCGCGGTCGGGTCTCGTAAAGGTGCGAGCGACATTTAAATATGATGGTGTGCCTATCATTCGAAGCCAGAACATGTCGAATTTCCTCGTTGGCCTGAAAGGAGCGAGGGCGAGCGTAATCCACACCGCCCTGCCTCGTCGATCCCGACCCCTGACCCCGGAAAAATAAAGCCCCTCCAACTCGCACGAGGACTCGAGAATGACAACAGCCTTCGACTTGTGAACCACAAAAAGAGCAGACGAGTAAGTCCATCCGTATATTGTTTGATGTTTGAATAATATTGATTGACGTCGAGCACCTACACACGACTACGGATACACTGATAAGTGGTACACCGCGAAAACAAAGACGCAGTAGAGATGTAAATTTCGATATGAATCATGGCGTACGCATGAGCCCCCTACGTCGGTTAGATTTTTGAGCGCCCGAGCGTGGATCAATTCAGCGTGCGTTTCGTCGAGGGCTTCTCGCACAAGCCGGTGAAGATGCAATCCCTCCACGCAGCGTACAGGAGCACGACAAAGTTGTTGCCCTCCGGGCTGCACGCAACAGAACATGTCAGCATTGAATTTAGATTGTTAGGAAGATGAGACTACGCACCTCCCAGCGGTCCACGGCGCCGTGTCGCTCCACCCGAGCGGGTTCACCGCAGGCGTCACAATCCCCTCGCTAGTGACGTGCGGGCTGCCCAGCGCATCCGACCCTCCCAGCACCGTTCGGATGCTGTCCGCCCATGTCACATACGTCTCCGCGTCGAACACCTCCGGTGCGTGCACTACCATGCGGTACGCCACCGCCGCAAGCATCGCGCTCCCCGAGATCTCGCCGAACCCGTGCCCGTCGCCCGAGATGTCGTTCAGGTAATTCCTTAGCAGCCCGCCGTCCGCCGACTGCCCACGCGCGCCGTCGACGATCTCCTTGATCCACGCGGTGAGGTCGCGTATGGCGTCCTTACGCCAGGCCGTGCCCCGCGCGACGGGCGCCTTGAGGACAGTAGCGAGCACGCGCGCCATGCCCATCGCGGCCCAGCCGTTGCCCGTGCTCCATAGACCGGGGTCCGCGCTCTGGGGGCCGACGATGTGGTGCCAGGATCCATTGGTGGGGGAGGTGCCGACGGGCGCGAAGGTTGCGTTGTCGGATCCGAAGAGAATGACCTCGCGATAGAGGCCACACTGGCGGTACGCGGTTTCAAGGAGGGAGGCGTTGTTAGTGTCGGCGGCGAAGTACGCGATGAATGGGGGCGCCATGAACATGAAGTCGGCCCTGCGCGGGCGGGGTAGCATCGGATCAACATCGGGGGACTGATATATAATTAGGAGACGCACCAGAGCTCAGGAACGTCGGCGCGCTGGGAGATGGCGCCGTTGACCCAGCGTGGCGCGGAGTTGATCATATAATCGATCTCGCTCGCCGCGGCGATGGCGAAGCTGTCGTTGGACTTGCCAAGTAGCACGGCGCCGACACCGAGACTGGCGGGGTCACCAACCGCGCCGTCGCCGTCGGAGAGCCCATTCGCGCCTGTGCTAAGCACGATTTTGGCCTCAGCGTAGGCGAGTGCGGGGACTGTAGCGGGATCGAGCGTCCGGACGGGGAAGGGAGCGGGACCGAAGACAGAAAGCAGTGGAGAGCGGAGCTCCAAGAGAGCCTGCGTCGCCGTACCGTATTCCCACGAGTGGGTGGGGAGAGATTCGGCCACTGCGGCTACGGCTGAGATGTTGAAGCCAGGATTGAAGGGAGTAAGGGACTTGGTCGCAGAGAGACCAGTCAGAATTAGGTTGAGAAGAGTAGGGAGCGTAGTACTAGACATGAGGGATCCTGGGGAAAGCTCGAAAAATCCCACAGCTGCTGCATGAGGATTTAAGGGGGAGTGCGCGCGACTTTTGATTACCGCCGAACCGACAGTGATGTGACCGCATTCCAAGTTTCACCGGACCCCACGTAAAGAAGATCCTCTCCACATGGACACTCTTCAAGCCCCTTGAACCGTCACCTACTAGATCATAGGAAAATCAAGCCCATTCATGTACACAGAGGCCAGTTTTCCTTAGTTTTCCACGGGTTGGTTGGCATTTCTTGTTCCATCGCCAATTCGGCTCGATGGGGATCTTGGCGGCGGCTCGCATCACTGAGCTTAAAAAAGTTCCGCAATTTGAAGATCTGGGAAAAGGTTGCGATGGGACCAATTTCACTTAGACTACAAATCCGCTCATACCTCGCTATAATCCATGAGGATAGCAGACATTCAGCTCGTGCCCCTGCATGTAAAATCGGTGCTTATGCTTGGAGAGCTGTTGATTCGCCGTGCGCGCATG
This sequence comes from Mycena albidolilacea, assembly GCA_029282495.1. Lineage (NCBI taxonomy): Eukaryota > Fungi > Basidiomycota > Agaricomycetes > Agaricales > Mycenaceae > Mycena > Mycena albidolilacea. The sequence goes on from JARIHO010000022.1 coordinate 199,968, forward strand.
GCTCATTCGACGGGTAGGTAAGCTTAGGTAGATAATTTGAAATGGCCCAGAAGAGTCCGCTCCGATCCCGGGACTCGGTCAGAATTGATGACAGGTTCCTGTATAATTCTGCCTACGTGTTGGTGTTGAATTCCTTGGTAAAGTCCCGGAAGCTCGGATGAATTTCGCCGCGTGTGTATCGAAAGCGAAACCCTCTGCCATTTATCCGTGCAAACATTCTCTTCGGACAAGATAATATTCTCAAGCTCCATGCCATATGTACATTCAATCCCACAGGAACCTTTCCTAGCAGTCTGGACCGTTTCGAGACGTGTATGGGTGAAAGCTATTCCGAGCTGCGCGCACAGCCGCATCAAGTTTAACTATGGCATCGTTCATTCCACCTTTCCCATCACTGTCCTTGTACCAGTTGACGTCTCCGACATATTAAATGCGTTCCTTGATTCCTACACCAATATGTACCGTCCAGATATGGAAAAAATTCCCCGCGCGTTTGCGGTGGGCTCATGAATCACTATTGGATCTAAATTCGAACAGTACTAATCGGCTGCTGATAGGTTGGCGTGGTCCCCACCGCCACTCAAGTGCTCAAAGATGTCTGGTCTGAGCAGCGGGAATTCTATCGACTCAGGTTTGAATGGAAGAGCTCGACGGCGAGTTCAGAAGTTGTCCCGGTCAAAGGAAACGGTCCAACCAAAAGAGAGAGAGAAATGCAAGAGAATGATGAGCCGGTGCTGAATGAACTTGAGGTCTTCTTCCGCGAAAGGGTTGCCATTGGGGAAGACAAATCCCCAACTTGGCCTTGAACACGGGCGATCATCGATCGGCTTCGGGCTCACGCGACTCGAGCACGTGGGGTTATGGTGGTCAAAATACTCGAATGGTTCAGGGAAAAGCGGACCAAGTGTCGACCCTTTTGTACGTGAAGACCCTGGGCTTGTTCGGGCAGACAACTTCTCTTTGAAATTATACATAAACGAAGCCGTCTCGTCCGCCCACCTGACCCAATACAACCTTCTTCTCCAGCCCCTCCTCGACATGCTCCACATCCAGACCACCGAATACCCGAGTCATCCCTCCCGCAGAGGCCGCTGCCATCAATCGCCAAGGGTTGTTCGGGTCGAAATCTGCATGGTTTATTGGAATCCCGCGGTTGTAGTACTGCGCCACGAGCGTAATGCCGATGGACACTAGCGCAACGAAAACGGCTGGGATGAGGACCAGGCCGCTGGTCACGCTTTTGTGGTGCCACCCTAAAGTGTTCACAGTCGCGGTTCCGGTGATGGCTCTCGTCATGACCGGTGGAGGATTGCCATTGAAAGGACCGTTGGCTACGGAGAGCCTCGTTTTAATGGCCTAATTTAATGTAATTTGAGGTCAAGAAAATATCACAGCCAGCCAGGTATGCGCACCGTCCCTGAAAATTCAACAATTCCAGTTATATACGCCTCCTTCAAGCGCGACAGTTGAATATTCACTTCAGCAATGAAAGCAAATGACCTACCAGAATTTCCAGAAAGGTTGTGTTATCCTGGTCTTTGAAAATCGCTAGTATAGAATCTCCGATACTGTTGTGGCTGGTGCTTTGCCCGTAAACGAATGCTGAGTACACCGCGTAGAATCCCACGAATCCGATCGCTCCAGCATTCTTCGCGGGCGAAGAATCATCAAAGTTTGTGGAGATAAACGGGTTAGTGTAGTTGGCAATCATGTTCTGAATTTGAGGAGTTATCGTGCATATGTATGTGCCCGTGTAAAGTCCTTGCCCATCGATGATCGCAGCTACGACGGTGGGATCAGACAAGCAAGTGACGAATTTGTGATAGCAAGGCCTCACTATAAGTTGTTTGACCAAAATCATCGTCACTTGCACAACCCAAAAGGAATAACGTGTTGTTAAAACCAGGAAACGATATTGTACCTGAATAGCATGTTGAGCTGACATGCAAAGAAGATGTCCTACGACGCTTACCACCGGAAGAATAGTTTCCAGGACAATCCGTTGCTATGTTCCAACGGAGGAAGCCCGAGTCCCCCAGCACAGGCACCGCCTTCCGTGACAGCTGCGGCTTCGAAGTTTCATCGAGGACTGCGGATTGGCAGGAAACTTGCGCAGTCAGCCCCTGCTGGTTCATTGCGTAGTTGGCGGGCGGGATCGACGAAAATGGCGCGGTATTGGATGTGATGAGTTGCGTGGTGTCATTAACGTTGGAAGCCTCAGTGAAGTTCTGTAGCTGGACAGGAAATATCCCACCTTCGGTCAGTATACTATCAGATATAGTCCCGTCGTGAGTTGAAAGTTGCATACGGGTAGAAATATTGTGTGCCCATCCCCCAAAATCGAGGATAGCAGGATAACCGGATTGATTGGTGGCGCTGGCCGCACCGCTTGCAGTTATGGTGGACTGTAGTTCCGAGTCGACTACAAAGGAGGTTGGAGTGAAGCATTTAGAAAAGGACCGGTCAGACGTACTAGTGTTCTCTATAGTATTGGTCCACAGCTGAGGGAATTGAGCTTGAAAGGAAGGACTTGAGACATCAATCTCCGCTCCCTTCAAAGGAACCAAGACGCTAATATTTATCGGCGTCAAAAGTGACGTCCAGCTTCGATATTCAAATCAACGCGAGTTTACCGGCCCAGAAAACTGTACTTACCCAGCGGTTTGCGCGAGAGTAGCGAAGAAGAGAACAGCACTGATAAAGCCCCATTTATATTCCCGGTTGACAAGAACGAGGGATCTTCTCGATATAAGGATACCGAATCCGAGTGTGGATAGCGGCACGGGGCGAGTCAGGGATATGACGATGGCATGCCGTACTGCCTGCGAGAAAAGACTACAAGAAGGATGATCCAGTTAAAATAGGGAAATGGGCAAATGAACGTCCGTACAAGGATGAGAAAGTAGAGAGCGCGGTAGCCAGGAATGTGACCAAGTAGGTCTTTGATTGGGGGTTGTCCTGGAAGAGCTCGGCAAGTTCTGGTCCCAGCGGAATCTGGCCTCGACCTCGAACCGCCGCGAGAAATCCCAATGCCAGCGAGAGCAATACGAGTTGCCCAGCGATAATGTACACTGGCCACACAATCCGGCTGCACAAAGCATAAACATAATAAGACAGCGAACCGCGAGAGGCAGCCAGACCTAGTTCGGTGGCCGGAGGGAGTCACTGACTCCGAACCTGGTCCATTTTCTTGAGAGTATGTATCAGACTTGAGCTCCATTGCACAGCAAAAAGAAAAAAGAAAAAGAAAAACTCGAAAAAGAGGTGGGGTGAACGAATGGAAGGTTAGACGGTATCAAACCGGCGAGCGCGCTTATATAGCTACTCTTTTGTGCCAAGCGTCTGCGACATAGTAATAGCCGAACCATTCGTACCTAATAGTGATTGTTAGCCATCTTGAGAACAAAAGTGCCGTGAACGGTAGGCGCCGAGATTTATTTTTTGGTCAGTCCATCGCGAGTGAGCAACCATCTAGAGATCAGGAGCATGCACATGCGCAACCTCTCTGCCGTCTCGCAGGCGAAACCCCTAAACCATAGCTCAACTTTACTATGGCGGTGGCATTTGTGCCTTCATCTTCCAAGAACAAGGGATTCCATACTTGGTTCCATCAGTACTGATCGGCTGTCGCCTTGATGCCAGTGTCTAAGCTCGACATCGGGAGAAAAGAGCGGTGAACGATCGACGCCGAGGTTTCTTTTGATCCACCCATCACGAATGAACCACCGTCCAGACGATAGAAGACAGGAGAATGTGTCTGCGAAACCTCTCTGCGGTCTCGGCAGCGAAAGCCCTGAACCATACCTCAGCTTCACTGCGGGGGGAACATTTCTCTATTAATCTTCCAAGAACAAGCCATTCCATACTTCGTTCTATCGCGTATCATACACTATTATACAGCGAGCGGGGTCCAGTATTGAATATTGATCGGCTGTCGTCTTGATCGGCTCGACAATCAATACTCAAGACAATCAAGAGGCGCTGTTCTGGTAGTGTTTTGGCTTTTACAGGGCGATCATACTTACGTCCATGTAAAGGCTTGTAAAGGCTCTCCATGCATGCCAAGCACAAAATGATTCACAGCTGCTAATAGTAATTTGTATTTCGGACTTACGAGATGCGGGTTTTACTTCTTCGTGTGCCGCATCCAATGCAAGATCCGATGTTTGCGCATCTAGTACCAATACCGAATTGCGGTCTGATTTCACTTACTCTAATTTTCAATGCATTGAATTATATATATCTTCCCTTCTCCTTTCTGACTGTGTGAGCATCTGAATCCCAATTATGAGCGGGCGGGCGCAGTTTTTTTTTTTTTGCGGGCAGCGCCGGTCAGATGTCCCGAAGGGGTACATCAGTCTTAAGAAATTCTTACGATTTGTCTGTCTTAAGAGTTCCTAAGTGGTCCGAGTGTGAGTTTTCATTAACGATTTCACTGTGAATCACTGCGGTTAAAAATCGTAAGTTTAAGCCATCAGTGCGGCCGTGTAAGTAACGCGATGAACTCATCCACATCCGATCACTCTGATGCGATCAGCCTGCGAAACACATGACCTCTGCGCGTTTTTACACGACCACCATGGCCTTCGCGTTCCTCCCCTTCCCGTACCTCCGCTCGTACAGCCTACTCACCCAATTCCTAATCCTCCTCGTCTTCGTAGCGCTCGCCTACCGCTATTCCCGCTTCCGCCTCGCTCTCTTCGCGTTTCTCGGTATCTACGGCACCTACAAAGTCGCCGTCCCGCTCGTCCGGTACGGCTTCCTGCAAGGAAAGATATTAAGCCTGACGACGGACAATTAAAGATGGGGCTACGTGGCGTTCAAGGCCATCGCGATGTTCGGATTCTACGTCCACTTCTTCGTCGTGGGCATCGGCTACGTCTTCACCGCCGTCATGAGTATCTGGAATTCCCCCGAGCTTCTTCAAGGGTTCAGGGAAGCGTATGAGAGAGGATCATAAAGGAGCGGAATATCAGTAATGGTAATGGTATGGATGAGGTACGTTTTTTTTCCTGAGATGGCGGCTGAGATCTGACGTGCCACCAGGACTGATCAGGTCCCCCAAACTTGAAGAGTTGATCTCTTGGATTCTGGCATCGCCGCAACATAAATAGCGGCCAGTTCCCCTCGGATTTCGTTCGATCTAGCCTGCAATGCAACCCACTGCCCGCGTCGGACGGCAACCGACGCGCGTCCGAATGGTGTGCAAACTATTTCTAGTGCCCCATTGTATTATACACGATACACGATTTCTCTGCGCCGTCGGACACAATGCTCGGGATTTCCAGGGAGTATAGCCCTGGTAAGGTGCCAGCGGCTGACTACAAGATTCAAGAAATGCCGCTTTACCCACGAACCCCGCCGCGCACTTCACTGGACTTGCCATTCATCGATCCTTGCAAATTGTCTTCGTGCCCGGACACAACCGATCCAACAACGCTCAAATTGTAATGTGTGAGATTATCTGGCAAGTCGCTGACATTTGATCCCACCCAGTTGTGCTGTTTAGAGCCTAATTCGGGTTGGGTGTTGTGTCTGATACTGATATCTCGTTCGTGGAATCTTCAAATGCAGGTACTTTATTCTGCGGCTACATACATGCGAGGGCATTTCTGAGCTACATATCCAGCGAAAACGGGGACATCATAGAAATTGAGCTTGTGGACGTCGGAGGCGTAGTTAAATCGGTACGAAACATCTATTACTCTTGACCAACTGAATATGTTACTAATAGACTTGAGATGAGCGACCTGGATCTCATTCTCCCTACTGACAATTTGCCTTGACTCATCAAACGGCGCATCAACCCGAAATGATAGCGCATCAGGCTGGGTGCGAATTTGCCAAGCGGTCTGACGACGCCAAGAACGAATAAATTTCGATCCAATTTCACACTTTCCCAGTCTGATCGCCGAAAATTGCAGCGTTTCGTATTACTATAAGATTATACCGAAAATTAACCAGCAAGCCCTGCTTGAGGTGCGTATGCGTACCTTACACTACGTAGTGCTACGATTAATATGTTGTACAATATTAAGGACGAATTAAGGTGAGGATATTCACCCCTCGTTTCTATTTCAACTCTCATATTTCAGCTCCCGCAGCGTCTTGACGACGGTACTCTCATCCTGGTTCCACTCCCCTGCCCCCGTGCGCATGACCACAGGCGTGGAGCGGCTGCTCTGCCGCTTCCGCGTCTGGCTCATCGACCGTCGCACGCTGTACGGCAGCCACACACGGTCCGACGTAGACTGCCGCGGCGCCGCCCCGCCACCCGACGTCTGTAGCGGCGCGCTCTCCTGCAACGGTTCCAGCGCGATCTTCGCCACAACCCGCACCTCATCGTTCGAGAGTCGCGCCTTTGCCTTCACCTCCTCTCCGGCGGACAGATCGGATGACCCGGACTCGGAGTCGGCGCTGTGCCGCAGGGGCGCACCGGGCGAGAAGACGAGCTCCGGGGGGACGTTCTCGCCGAGGATGCGCGCGACGCGCGCCATCTTTTTGCGCCGCGCTGCGAGGGCGTGGTCGACGACGGTGTCGTCCGCGAAGGCGGGGGAGATCGGGGACGGCGGGAGCGTTGCCAGAGAGGCGGGGCGGCCCCAACCCTGGGACTTCGAGCGCCGGTGATTCGTCTGGCAGGAGGGGCTGGTGCTCATTCGCAGTAGCAGGGTGGGCCGCGGGGCGTGTTGCAGGCCCAGCGCGGGGAGGAGGGCTGCCGGGGACTCGCACTCAGTGGCGGAAGAGAGGACGGACGCGATTGTGTCTGGGTACGCCGGGGTGTCGATGGGCTCGAGAGGCGACGCGGCAGTTCGGAGATGCTCTTCTGAATCCACCAGAAGCGGGGTGGTGCCAAGCAGGGCTGTGAGCTTGCGCGTTGAACGCATGAGCCGGAGCCGCTGAGGCTTGGGGAGGGAGTGCGTGGTAGGGGGCACTGCTGCTATCATCGTTTTTGCCGGGAGTCAAGCCAGTGTGGTAGTGGTCGAAAGCAAGGAGAACGATGGGAGGGAAATGAGGAGAAGGGAAGAACAACAAACGGTCGTGAAGTGATCGGTGAGCGGGGTTTATATGACTTGCCTGCTATTGTGTTTGAAATTCTTTGAAACAAACGTCAGATGGTAACTGTCTCTTCGCACCGTTGTAGGTAATGTATGTTGTAAGTAATGTATGTTGTAAGTAATGTATGTGTCTTGCCTGTTGCACTCTTTGACCACCCCTTTTTTTTTCCAGTGGGTACCAAGTCCTGCTATACAAGGTCGCTTCAAGTTTCGCTTCAAGTTGACTGGCACCGATTGTGCGTGCACATTTGATTTGATTATCCTTCTTAGTCTTGGGAAGCGGTCCGATGAAGTCAAATGCCCAAAGATCGCAGGCTTCGACACGGGGAAGAGGATGAAGGGACTGAGGAACGATTTGGTCCCATCTCGTGAACTGGCAGTAGTTGCAGGTGCGTACTGTATGTTCCACAGTTGCAGTTGAAAACGGCATCCAGGCACGATAGCGAAGAGCGTCCTGAACGGCGTTGATTCCGAGATGTCCCAAGTCGGTGTGGAGAGCGCTGACGAGTTCGAGGGCGTTCTTGAAGCTGGTGGGTACGACGTACTGCGGCGGCGGCGAGTTGTCAGTGCTGATATTTTTATAGAGGATCTTTCCGCGAACAGAATAGTTTCCATTCGCCAGGACGCCGCCTTTCAAAAGGTTGGTACGGTACCCTTTGAGAGTCCCGAAGATAGCCTCATGCTCAGCCGACTGGAGTTCGGAGGCATGAACGTAAAGCGGCTCGTATTCGGAGTCGGGGACGTCGGCGTGTCCTTTGCGGCGAGAGAGCGCGTCGGCGGCAGCTTGCGAACGACCAGGGCGATAAATTATCTGCACGTCAAAGTGAGATATGTCGTCGCGAAAGCGAGCAAGACGGCGGCCAAGATAGCGTTGCGTGTGGAAGTATTTGAGAGATTCGTGATCAGTGCGTACCACAATTGGGGAACCTTCTATGTATCCACGGAATTTCTTGAGAGCGTACACAACAGCTAACATTTCTCTTTCTTGAGCAGAGTAACGTTGCTCCGTGGACGTCATCCGACGGGACTCATATGTACTGGGCGTAGGTCCTTGTCTTTGAAGTCTCATTTGTGTTCGGCGCTGATATCCCTCCCATGCTCTAGCCCCGTCAAATGTAGTTGAAATCTCCTTGGATTCGAATGGGACGGTTCGATCGTAAGTGACTTCCGCTGCAGCTTTGAGCGCCTTGGTGTCACGCAGAGTACTAGATTGAAAAATCGAACTGTCAGGAAAGAACCAGAGTTGAATGCATCACAGAACACACTTTTGTAAGAGACGCAGCATTTCGACCGTCTGCTTTGCACTGAAGGATACTGCCGGTGCGAAGCAGCCATCGACAGGTGCTAGCCTCTGGCCTTAGGACGGGCGGCAAGATCTTCAAGATGAGAATGAGCAATTGGAACTACTCTGGGGGAGGGACACCGAGCCCGTTTCGGCGCTAGCCTTGGAGAGCGCCACTTCGGGTTTGGGTTCGGAATGTGGTTTATTCCCGGTGATTTTGCTGGGTTTGGGTTTAGGAGCTGGTGGAAGACTGGATTTGGGAGACAGGCTGGGCTATTGGTGAAATGCGTCGGATACAATGGCGCGGTGCAGAATATAGAACCCTTTTAAGCTTTGTTACACGATGAACCACTCGCGCCGTCGTAACTCACCCGTCCCGCCGTGTCGGTGGATGTTGTTTACAATCTTGAACTTGATCCGAATCGCTTTGGGAGTTTGGGGATCGTGAAAATGAGTTGTGTGATCGATACCTTTTACGACCCCGGTTTATCCCTGGGACGGCCAGATTCTCAAATGACCCAAATGGCCAATTTTTGTCCGAACCGATTCTAGGCGGACGACCTGATTTTTGTCCCAACTGAACCTAGCCTAGATCCCATATCGCGTCGACCCGCCAGCACGGCACGGTGGGTCAGTATGCCAGTGCGAGTGAAAGAGAGAGAGAAAATCGATTGACCAGTGCATTGCCATAATGCGACGCCCAAGCCGCCGAGAGAAGCAGACGGTGCGAGTGCGAGAACGGGGGACACCCTGATAGGAAATTCAGCACCGGTTGAAGTGGGTATATGTGAGCTTGGGTACCGGTATTGGACGGGGGCGAAGATGAGGGAACGTCTGAAGATTGACTTCCGAAGGAAGCCAATCAAGAGTGCAGGTGCAATGCACTCCGCTGGTAGCGTCTGCCCGGCGCACTTGAAGTACAGTCGCCCCGGACGCAAATGCGGACTGATCTCCTGCGCCGGCCGAGGCAACACTTTTACGCTCCTGCCTCTGTCTGCATCTTCACTCCACTGGAAAAAAGAACAATCTCGTTCAGAGTATCGGCCACAAAGACTCAATATGCCGCAGCAAGAGCAACCTCCCTGCTTGCGGTGGCTGCATGTTTGAAAGCCGCGTAGACGCTAGGCCCACGCGTGCGACACGTATCGGCGGGGGTCCACTCAGTGAAAATCGTGCAGAGCGCGAGGATCTTGGAAGAGACTCAGCTGCCAGAGGGAAGGCAAAAGGGGGGAGAGTAGGGAACAAGAGAATATGGAGGAGAGATGAGACAATGGCAGGATGGTATGCGAGAATGGACAGGGTAGGAGCAGAGGGGTGCTCAGTGTTTTGTAAAAAGCCAATCGGCCAAAGGGCACGCTCCAGATTATGCGCGCTTCCGCAATCGGCTGTAGAGTTCAGGATGAGATTGCGGGGAAGTTGTGGACATATTAGAGCATTTTTCTGCAGGGCGATTGGACGAGATTAAAAGGAAACGGGTGCGAGGAAACCAGATCCCCATGGTACAGTAATTTGGAAAGGGATTGATCGTCGGAACCGTGACGTACGTATGGCTCGTCGGCATTGAAGCCGGCGAAAACCGGTGAGAAGAAACAACAGCAAGCAGTAACGAGACTTGATTCACACCATCGCGTCGTCGCAGAGGTTTGCTGGGAGTGCTACATTTGGCCTCGTCATTTGTGCTTTGCAGTGTCTGTCTTTCCAGAGGACGCTCGAAGCCCAGCTGACCCAGAATTGAGCAGCTGCACCCGCATGGCACACCATAACCGTTCCGGCGCGTCTCGTGCGACATGTCCACAGGAACTGATCGAACTCATTCTTGGGAACACCGACTCCGCAGACAAGCAAACTCTCAAGTCGTGCGCGCTCGTAGCTCGCTCGTTTCGACCGCCGAGCCAGAAGCTGATTTTCTCCGACCTCACGATTCTGCCTGCGGGACGTGATAGCATTGCCGCTTTGCAACGTCTTGCAGATGTGCTCTCAGCATCTCCGCACTTGGCGCTTCACGTCCGCACGCTGCACCTCGTTCAACCTGACTTCCATAAGCCGTGCGTGTGGATGAAGTCAGACATTATCCCCCCGGTCCTCTCCATGTTCACCAATCTGGAGAGCTTGAACCTCCGGATCTACAACTGGGATTCCTTCCACTCGACCTGCGAACAAGCGATTTATGCCCTGATCACTCGATCTTTCCTCTCATCCATCGAAGTCAAAGGGGCTCGCTTGGAGACGAACGCGAGGCTTTTGTCTTTGCTTCGATATCTTCCCGCCGGTCTCGAATCTGCATCTTTCTTGGACCTGTTTGCCGAGTACTGGTCCAGTCTTGATGATCCGAGTAGTCCTTCCGCAGAGTTACAGCAACTGCGTCTCACCTCCCTGCACCTCGATAGTATCGCTCCCGCGCTTTTCGATTGGGCGATTCGCACCGTTGATGTCAAATTTCTACGACATCTGCACACCATGGTCAACGAAGACACGATGGATGCCATCCAACAGCTTCTAGACGTCGCTGTCTACGTCGAGACCTATCACCTTTCCTTCTGGAGCATTTTCTGTGCGTATTTTCGCAGATTTCCTTATGCTTCCGCCAAATTAACACGGGTGCTTGTTACACAGCCCACGATGAAAACCCTAATCTTGAGAATATGCAGGGCCTTCGGACGCTGGAAATCACGGTCAAACTGGACTGGGAAGAAATCGAGGAGGTCGAGGGCCAAGATCGGCACAATCCGCTCAACGATGCGATGCGTACCCTGAAGACCGCGCCGCACACCGTCGAACATCTCGTTCTCAACCTCGAAGTGTGGAACCCCGATGAGCTGTACCATTTCATGGAATCTGGGTCGCTCGAGCACCTCGGGGAGGACCGCGCGGCCTTGCGGGATGTTGTTGTCCGGATCGTGTCCCGCTACGACCATTCGGCGGCTCTGCAACGCGGGATTCGATATCTCGAGGGAGTGCTTTATCATCTCCACAAAAAAGGGATGTTGACGGTAGTCACTGTTCGCCCGCCAACTTATAAGTGAGGTTTGCGTATGATAATGAACTCGCCACAGGTCCAGCACAACACATCGCTTCAGAAAGTATCTAGAGAAATATCTTGTTCTCCAACTGAGTTGAGCGAGCCCCAAGTGTGTCATAGATTATCGTCCAGCGAACAAGATGCTTTGGTAGCCGGCCAAGGGTCAATATTTCCTACGCTCAAACTCAAGTACATTGCCGCAAATGTACATCGCCCAAAAGTGTTCTACATTGGACACTCGTTAGGGTTCGGAAATAAACCGGGCGACAGTAACCTGCCAACAGAATTCTTCTCACTAACAAGAAAGTGTCTAGTAAAGCAAGGGTAACATAACTTCAAGTACGATCGAACACATCACAGTCACCCTCTTCGTCTCCGGCCTCATCAACGCTCAAGTACACACGTATCTTCGGTGGTGGGGTCCTTCGATGCCCTCGCACCTCTCGTTGTCGACATCTAACTATCTAATTCGTGAACCTGGGGCCAGGTTCCCTGTCTTTACAGCTCTGTGTGGGATTGGTCCCTGATTCTTTGGGGGTCATCATTCAATTTTGTTATTGGTTCAATGGTTTTGGGTACGCTACCGATCGACGAATCGATTTTGTGAAGGCTTTACGGTGCTGTCATGCCAGCATAACTCTTCGATGCCCGAGAACCGACGACGGCATCGAAGAACTGGTGGTCAGTTAACCAAAGGTCTCGATGACTGGCATATTATTGACTCAGGCCAGTCGCTTTTGCACCAGCGCGCGTCCATCTCACCCTTTCTCACTATCTTTTTGCCTCAAGAACGTGCTGCCACAGAATTATATAGCGCCTGATGGACAAACTTTTAGGGGGGATTGGTCCCTGATTTTGGCCGCCGATCAGCATTCCGGACGTGCACGAGGCAGAGTCCTACTCCGAAACCCACACGATCCACCCCCAGGGATCAGACCGTTAGCGAAACAAGGCACTCACCGTAGTCACATCGACATGCGACGACAATTCCTAGAATACCCCCCGTGACGGCTATATATTGATTTCGTCAACTTCGTTTACTTTGGAAATTATTCAAGCTGAGAAGAGCGCCGTCCTGGATATTTCAGCCCTTATTGACACGGATTTGGTTACGGCTCATAGGCGCGTTGCATCACGTGTAACGATAAACATTTCTCAACATCACAGATATTATAATCTCACCAACGACTTACCTGTACCCGTCCTTAAGCCATTCCCACAGCCGACGCGATTTAACTCGTGTTCGTGGAAATTTCTGTGCTCGAAAGTGAACCAAAGTAAAGGCCAACACTAAATCCGTGTGCTATCAGGAACACAGAACGGGCTGTAGAAATAACATAACATACCTTGGAACGAATGCTTGACCTCATGAACACCCTTCCAGTCGTCCATCGCCGTTTTCACGCTCTTCACCTTCTCCCCTTCCGCAAACGCATTCCGATCGCGCAAATCCGCACTCTACACCTATGAACAGAAACCACGGTTAGCACAATGCTCAGCTCAACAATGGTCTCGAGTCCAAAGTACAGTATGGTATATTCTAGTATAGCCATGAACGATTTACACACCTGATGAACCACCACTTTCCCCGCGCCTTTGGGGACGCTATACGCTCTAGTCTGATGCCGGTTGACGATGGCGAGCCGGACCTGCGTGGTATTGGGGGAAAGGATGTGTGACACGTCGATCCACTTCGTGAGGCGGCTGGCGGGGCGCGTGTGCGCGGTAAGACTGGCGACGAAGGCGGGGACGGTGGGGTTGGTGTACTTGTTGTTGTTGAAGGTAACACGGAGGGAGAGGGCGGTGCCCTGCATGAGGCGCGCGAAGAGCTGGATGGGGTAGTATGTCGTTTGCTTGAAGAGGCCAGTCGGGGACGTGATAATCTACCCACCCACACAAAGAACATTCGAGTCGATGTGTATTTTGGTTTTCTTGTTCGCCAACCGAAGCGCCAGAGCGAGACATACCGGAGAGATACCGTTCACAGACAGTGCGATGCATGCGATCTTGACCACGTCCGCCTTGCGAACGAAGACGTTCAGCCAAGAGGCGACGACTTCGTTTGGTCAAATAGAATGGAATAGAAGGGTGCCCGTGTCAGCTACACCTCTCAGAAAGAATTGAAATGCGAAACCGTACGTACCGAGGGCGTCAGACAGGTGGTAGTGCTCTTTGGCGCCTTTCTCGCCCGGGGATCCCTGCACCACTCATCAACCCTGTGTATACGGAATAGTAACAGGAGTAAGATGCACCAGACGCTCCACTCGCCGAAGCATTTATGGGTGCGCCAGCCAAACCGCGTCAATATCATCCGGGAGAGAGAGAGAGAACGGGCAGGACAGAAACGCACACGGTGATGTCCTTCGTGAGTTTCCTACTCAATCTTCGCGAGTTCGACGAGCGACTTGGTAATTTCGATACCTTTCTCCGCCGCGGCAGCTAGAATAGAAGGGATATTCAGTGGTTCATGAATATCGCACAGATAAGGAAGAAGGAAGGAGAGAGGCACACTGCCCATGACGTTGACGTCGTGGTCGCCCTCGCCGACGGTGTACACTGGTATGCGAGGTTGGTTAGTGTTGAGACGAGATGATGCGGAGAAAAACCCGGACGCGTATGGGGAATAGGGTGGATGACGAGAGCGAGGGTTTTGAGCGTGACGCGGTCCCAGTCGGAGAAGCCGGTCTCTGGAAATTGTGCAACAAGAATGAGCGACGTGGCTATTTGTAAAACGTCACGCACTCCCGCACGAGATCAGCTTGATGCTCGGATCCAACAGGCGCAGCGCTTTGGCCCATTGGAACGCCTTCTTGCCGTAATCTCGAAGTAATCTGGCCGACTGAAACACTGACGAGCATGAGGGATGCTTGGAGCAGATTGTGCAAAACACACCTTGCCACGGGCCCCAGGTCTTATTGCCCAAGGCCCAATATTTCACCACATAAGGCTCGGTCCATTCTGCGGCGCAGGTTGGCGTAGTAGGAGCTTCATCGCGATGCATTTTTTTTTCCTATTGATGTGATCTTACGCAGACCGACGAACCTGTTGCAGTACTCCAGCCACGCCAGCTCGTCTTCGAGCGTGCTGGTGCCCATGCTGAGGCCAATGTAGGGCTCTGCCTCGGCACCATTGGATGAATTCGTCTGGGAGAAAAAATGGGAAAGGAACGCACCTGTCTTGAGCTGATTACTCCTTCGGTCAACCAGGCAAGCTCGGGCCCACGGGAATGAAGCTCCTTCGGGCCAATGCCATGTAATGAATTGATTATTGTCGCTACCGACAACGATGCAGATATATTATGCGCGCCTTGCCACCGATACGAGCTCATAAAGTTGCTGAGGCCCAGTCAGCTTTGACATAGCGAATCCGTGAAAACCAAAACGCACCCACCGGAATATCGTACGATCGGGATGTTGAGGACGTCCGTGCGATAGCCACCATTCGCAACGGCGGGCCCGTGCTAGTTGTCCGGATCGTACAGGCCAGAATACATGCAGCGGCCCATGTGCTCGGTGAAACCGGAGTAGATTTGTCGGTCGACGGGCGCGACATGGCCGGCGGGGTCGACGTGGATGGAAGGAGCCATGTTGGTTTGGGTTGATAGAGTTCTGGACTGACGGTGCCACCGGACCGCGACGGTGGTGACTGCTGACTTGGCGGTCGTGTTGATATCGCGGCGGCAATGGCTAGGGAGGAATAAGTGAGTGATAGGGATGCGTAGGAAATCACTTAGAGAACAAATCACATCCAAACACTGCATTTTCCAATCTTCAGATCCTCTTAGACCGCGGGGCGGCAGGTGAGCTAAGATTCTATCGGTCGCAGCCGTAAGAATGCGGGGAGTGGGGGAGAATCCCAAGGTTTCAAATGACCTATAGAAACATGAGATGTCCCAAGACACAGTTGGACGGAGATTCAATTATATTGCGAGTGGTGAGGCTATTAGTCGGGAAGGCGACGTTAAAATTACAAAGCTGCGCGGCAGTTGTCAGTCAGGAATAGAAGCACCACACACGGACACTATACATACAAAGTGAATGCTATGTTGCGTTGTGTGGGGGCGAAAGATGCCGCTCGACGGTCGCGATAACTCTCGAATCTACCTTGCCCAATGTGTCAATCAGTTCGTCCCTGCACCCCGACGAGTGCGGTTAAATATTGGAATAAAAAATGAAACGAGACACGCACCAAACGCGATCCTGCGTCTTGGCACCCTCTACACTCAACACAAAGTCACTCGGCTCCAATACCTTGCTTCCATGGATAAACGCGCCCCGAAGCTCGTCCGGACGTTCCTCCTCCGCGAGGGCCGCCCACACGAGGTGCCGGCTGCCCACCTCTGTTGAGTAAGCGAAGAGCAACGAGATCAGGCGGTCGAAGGCGGCCGTGACGCCCGTCATGCTGCGCGTCAGCTCGGAGCGGCAGAGGCCGGGGCTGACGGCGTTGACGATGAGCGGCGTCCCGGGCGGGAGACGCGCGTTTAGGGCGCGAACGAAGAAGACGTTGAGAACTAGGGGCGCGTCAGCAGCTGATGAAGCTTAAAAATAGTTGGCGCATACGCTTAGTGAGGAGGTATCGGAAGGCCATGTTCCTGAGTACAGAATTTGAGGGAGGCTTTGTACAGGTGAGAGGTGCCTACCTGGGCGTGCAGTATTCTGCGCTTCCGAGCATCTTGAGCATGGCATGGTTCTCGCGAATCTGCTTCTCAATTGAGGCCCAGTAGTGCACCTCGCTCGAGACGACGACGAGCCGGGGAACGGTGGAGTGCTCACGGGCAGTTTTGAGCATCGTCGGAAGCAGAAGAAGGGCCATGAGCGGAGTAGAGAGACAGCTGACTTGAAATCTGTGCGATATGTCAATATCCGCTCTTGTGCAGTGAACCGCTAGAGAAACGAACGCGGTCTCCCAACCATCCTTAGTGGGCTCGTATTTGTCCGCATAGATGGCGGCATTCTCAACGAGAATATCGAGTCGCTCGCCGCCCTGATCGAACTTGTCTGCGAACTTCCTCACGGACGAGAAATCCGCGAGGTCCACGATCCGTAACTCGGCTTTCGTATAGCCAGTAGCGGTCGTCAATTCTGACGCGCATAGGGTGAGACGCAACGAAACTATTGCTCCACCAATACGACGTACTTTCCACAGCGGCCTGTCCTCTGCTCTGATTTCGACAAGCCAGGATGAGTCGCCCGGGGTTCATCGTAGCAAAGTGCTTGGCTGCCTCATACCCCAGACCAGTGTTTGCTCCGAGCACCATGACTGTTTTCCCTGTGAGATGCCGCCTCACCACGGGTCGCTGCGGCGTGAACTGGTCGCGAATAAAGTCCCATAGTCCTCGGCGCATGGTCGTAAGGAAGAAGACGGAACCGGGAATGGGCCTCGCGTAAAGGGGATCACGTAGATGCCAGGAAATTCGGGAATTGGCGACACCGGCAAAGCCACCGGCGGCATGATCGGCAGCATCTGATCGGAGTTTGAATTAGCTTTGACAGCTACGATAAGTATGCTCGACAAGCCGCCCCTCCGCTTGCGCCAGCGCCCAATATATATATCGCTATCATTGGCCGATGCCGGTGGGCATGCATCACTGAACGCTCCCGCCTGGTGTCAGGTTTCGGTTCCACCATGTGTGCGGGAGTGCACCCGTGCCGCAGGATGCCTGCCCAGCTCCCTGTTCGCCGCTCAGCTGCTCTTAGCAGGTGCACAGGCACGGAAAACGAGGCGCCGACTCGGATGTGAGTGACACACTCCTTACCACGGCAAGCACTGAGCGCCGGCGCCTTCATCCTTGTGAGCTGCAGCTACTCGGAGTTGGCGCGCTGCATTGAAGCGTTGCAGCGGCTTTGGTTCGCGAAGGCACCGCCAATGTATACACCATTTCACGTTCATCACGCACCTTTCCTTGCCAGCCGCTCGTTGTCATTGTCAAGTGCTTCAGGGGCTCGGTGAATTGGAACTCCGACATGACATAAGCTGGCCGGTGGTTGACCACCGGCCACTTTTGATGCCGGTTTCACCAATTCCCGAAAGCTCTCGTAGCCTGTGCGAATCTCGGGTCATTTCGGAATGACACGGGTCAACCCGTGATGTTCCGGGAATTCAACATAGGCGCCGTCTACTCTTCCACTCAATTGATCAACGGGACGGCGGCAGCGATGATGGGTCCCGTGGAAATGGTACCACCATTCTGGGTGACGGCGAATATAGGGAGAATCAAAAACAGTGCTCAGATGAGATCCTTCCTCGCCACATAGTCTGTTTTACTCCAATTGCAACCCATTGGCGCGCCAAACGTGCAACTTTTATCATCGCAGTTCGGAGATGAGATGGAGGCTCAGTCCTCGTGTCCGGTGGGCTGGCATGAGGCCTGGCGAGGCAGTGGACACCACTAGCACCACTGGGGAGTGCGGAAAACTATGTTAGCGAGTGTCTGCTGCGGCATGAAATCATCCAGCGGGAGATTGTTGGCGACTACCGAAAGCACAGCACGGTGGGAATTCTAAGCCAAAGTGAGCGAAGGCGACGACGGCCGTGCAGTGAGGAATCAGACAAGAAGCTGGGAACCCGAGTAACCCAGAGGGAGCCGGGAACCTATTAGACCCACATCGATGCCGTTCTTCCGTGCCAAAATGCACCCGTTGTCCAATCAGGAATCTCGTATTTGTTTGCAATCATGCCGGTTAGTACTGGGCAGTGCTTTGGGCCAAAGAAATAGCTATTGAAACGGAGATTCGGTGGAGATTCAATTCACTCAGCTTCCCTATATCCATGTGTTGCCCATCGTGGATCTGCGGTACAAAATTGTTTTGGCGTACCAAACGTTGGGTAATGGGAATAATTATTTTAAAGATAATGAGGATAGTCAACTTTAGGCATACGGGAATAAATTGCCATCGTCAGAAGCTCCCATTTGCGACTCTCAATTGAACGATGATCATTTGATGGCGTGGAATGTGGGCGTCGTGCGCAGCTTTGTCAATGCATCCGAGCACAAGTCATTGCAACGTGTCTGCAGCTTCAAACATTGTGGAATTGTTGCGTCGGAAATATGGAGCAACTCAATTCAACATCATCCAAAAATAGCGGGGATCGTGCGTCTTGGTCGCCGAACGATCTGCGTTCATGAATTATCCGTACCCCTCCTCGTTTTACTTCTTCGAACCGCGCTCTTTCAGCGGCGGTCGCTCTGAAATAACGCTGTTCCGCCCCAAAGTGCTGGGGACGCATTCTGACATTACCATAACGCGGAAGAAGCTCAACTTATTACTCACTGCATTCGGCGCCTATAGTGACATGTGATACTCCAGACGGTGATTGACTTGAATCCTGAATCAAAGACCATAAATAATGTCACGCGGAACCGAATGGAGACGGAGAAGACACCCGTGCTGCGGTAACTACCGGTCCTTGTTGACAGCAGTGCGTATGCAGACCAATCCTGACGCCGTCCAGACTTTACACTGTATTAGAAAATGACCTCAATACAATTCTTTGATACACTCACCCAGCCAATTTTGCGAAGGTTGATTGCGAAAAGTTCCATCAAAGTTCCGAACACAACCAGGCTTAATTCTTTCTCTTATCATATTATGCTATGTCCTCCTCGTCCCTTTGAAAAGTCAATATCACCAGTTGGGGTTTCGGGCTTCCGTTTCTGCATCCACCCAGTGGCGATCCAAATTGTATCCATCTACAATTGATTGCCCGATCTTCAAATTCGCGATGCCAGAGCTGTTGTTTGCACATCTGGAAGTATTCGTGGAAGAAGCCACGGAAAAATTCACGGAGCTGGTCATCTCTAAGTGCAGAGACTGACGCTGAGAAATAGTTTCCATGTTCGAAGTCTGCTCCGATCCAGAACAGGAAGTTGAACCGAGGGCATAAAAGCCAGCTTCACCGGATTTCCCAAGTATTCCAAGTAACCACACCACCGCACCATGTCAGGAATCCCTTCACAGCGAAGGACCAGAGTATATCTCGCGTGTGTTAATTGTCGCGGTCGCAAGATAAAGGCCCGGTCTCCTCACTTTATTTGTGTTTTCAATGAATGACTCGGTTCTACAGTGCTTGACCGATGACTCAGAAGAAACTCCTTGCAAAAGATGCGTCAAAATGGGCCTTGTATGTCAATACATCCCCGTTCCCGCCCAGCAGGCGCATTCCGCTCCTGCGCCCCCAATTGAACGTCCCCGCTCGTCCATTCAGCCCGCCTCGTCGCCAGCTGCTTCCAGACCGGACTCTGTTGCGGGAAACCAACAGGCGACACATGAGCGACACCCCCAGTCTCTCCGGCAGAATTATAATACTGTGGGATATACTCCCCTCGAAACATTTGACAGGTCATCCACTCTCAATCGTCAGTTTGGAGGCCAGAATACCAGGTGCGAGCGCCATATTTTCCGGCGTCCGGCTAGGAGGAACTGACCCGCGATCCAGAGCTCCGTCTCATGCATATCACGCTCAAGGTCCTTACCACACCACACCGGCGGTTCCTGCGCAGCAGCAGTATCCTATGGGGCTGGCCCCAGCTCTTAACCGTCCATTCGAAGGTTATCAAATTCCTCAAGGCTACACCACTATGGTACCTAACTACACTGTACTCGGACCATCTGTTCAGCAGCGAGGCCAGCAGTCTACTCCTGATTGGTCGGGATACCCTCGGTCGTCGACCCAAAAGCAGTACGTCGCACCCATCGAATGCGGCCCTGCACACTGACATTCACGTAGCCAATGCATTTACCCCGAACCATGCCATTGCGCCGGGCGTAGGGGATGAATCCAGTTAACGAGAAACGATGAAGTGCTCCGGGTTGAAATGTGTTGAGACTGTCGAAATAATGCGATGAAAATTTGAATTTATCTGGATGTACATTATGTCCCAACATCTCGGTCAATTGGCTGCAATAATCTAATAGCCCATGCGCGCGTTTCACTTGATGAAGATCCCATCACGTTCAGCCTGGTGGGTATTCGGAGGAATACCATGGCTCGTCGTCATACCCATCTTCAATGATTAACACTGTAGGCTCTGCATGTACCACCAGGACTGTTCCAGCGACGTGTGTCAGATACTTTATTAAATTTCCTTAGGTTATGGGCGCTTTTGGCGAAACTCGAACTTGAGTTTGGGGAACTTAGGAAGGGCTGGTCGGGTTTCACCATGTATCGGAGGCAGCGAGTGCTTTATCAACCGGAGGCTGTACCCTGATTCGATCGCGAACGACATATAGAAATGCGGCTATTCTCTCGTAGATATCTGAAACATACTGAACGCAGCAAACAGAACGGATCGCGATACGTTTATCCGTGATCTGTCGCCTCCGGGATAACGAGACAAAGCCAACAACGCCATTGAAACTCAACTTCCAACCTGCACCACATCAATTCGGCCGAAAAGGCCGGGTAGCCGCTCGAGAGATTGCATATTGCCGTCTCTGACTGTCTTGAAGTATTCAGAAAACAACAGCCTCTGTGTCGAAAGTTCACCTGGTTGGAAAGGCGATCAGTTCTCAGGTTTAGCTTGGAACAAGTACCTTTTGGCACGGAAAGCAGCGTGGATTTGGTATCATTATGAACATTCTTTCGACCAAGTCCACCAGAGGTCACGGGAAAGGTGGGGACCCAAGTGGGTGAGGAATTGAACCACGGCAATTTTTCAGTCAACTTCAGATCACAACCCCCTATCCCAAAAAGGTAAGAAACTCCGTTCACGGTAACCTTCCGTTCTGACGTCCGCTTCTTCAAGTTCGTTCCGCCCTCCGAGCTTATTTTAGTAAAAACAGTTCCACGTACCTCCACGCCCATATGGATTTAGCCCAGGGTTGAAAATGCGTGCGGGGTTGGCCTACCGATATCTAGCAAATCTCAAGTCTCGCTTTCGTTATCGCCGTCACATTAGGCTTTCGGAGATGAAAGAAGTAGAGGAAGGGTGGTATCTGATAGACGACGTTTTAAAAATGTGGACTGATATCTTGTTTGTTGGACAAAGGAGATAGAGTGGTTTTGTGGTTGTGGCATTTTAGTTTCGGATGAACTTGAATAAATGATATTTAGGAAATATCGCGAGACCGGCGCCGGCACAACCTCGCTGAATCACCTTTCTCTCCCTTTCCCGGCATAGATTCACATGTTGTACTATTCATCCACCACCTACCGGGGCGATAGCTTTCCAAATTCCAGGAACAAGCAAAGAAATTGCGACTCATGTACAGAGCAAATCGCAAAACCGCCACACAGCAGTTGAGTTTCGAAGTAGTCGCTGCGCCGCCACAAAATTAAGCATGATGACGACCGAACCACTTGAAACTTTTGTGTAGGCTGATCGGACACGCGACAGGCCACACATGAACGGCACCCCCAGTCCTTCCCGCAGAATTCCAACACAATGGGAAGTATTTCTAGCAAAGAAAAACCGATTCGCAGATGTGGTCGGGATACTCTCGGTCATCGACCCAACAGCAGTACATCGCACCCATATCAAATGTGGCACTGCACACTGAAATTGACCTAGCCAGTGCATATACCCCGGACAATTCCATTGTGCCGGGTGTATGGGATGATTCTGGTCAACGAGACGCGATGAAGTGTTCTGGGTTGAAATGTGTTGAAACTGTCAAAATAATGTGATGGGGTTTGCATTTGTCTGGATGTACATTATGTCCCAACATCTCGGCCAAATGGCCGCGATAATATAATAATTCATCAGAGCTTTTCACCTAACGGCGATTCCTTCCCGTTCAGAATGGTAGATGTTACAAGGGATACCACAGCTCGGCGTTAAGCCTCGGTTTCTCGTTTTTCACAGCTCTTAAATATCGACCGTGTGAATTTTATTCATTTATAAAGCACAAAGGGAGAGCCCAATACAGAGTCGAAAGACTGTTTCACTGGTATATATCGAAGGCAGAGCCTTGTTCGAGATAAACCAGTGCTTCGGAGGCTGTGCCCCGATCCGACAGACAACACATAGCCAATAGCTCATAGATATCTGGAACATGATAAGCAGCATGGGAAGCAATATATTATCTTAATCGAGCTTAGTAGGGACCACAAGGTGGAGTGCGCAACACTATTGAAAATCCCACTATAATCTGCATGTGTGAGTCGGCCGGAAGGTCGGGTAGCGGCTCGAAGGGCTGTATATCTCTGTATCCCACTGCTCTGAGCAAACTTGGTATATTGAAAGCCAACCTGCTTGGAAAGGCGGACAGTTCTCCGGTTTAACATTCAAGTTGGAACCAGATGCATAGCACCTTTCCGAATCGACCACGGAGGATCCACTCTTTCGCTATACTATTATGACCATCCCGTCGGACCCGGGATCACATGAGAAAGGTGGAGAGACCCGTGGTGAGAACGCGACAAGTGGGGAATCGAACTAAGTACGTCGATCTTCGGGAACTTCCGATGTGTCAAATCGCAGCCCCCTATCTCAAAAAGGTAACAGTCCGTTTCCCACCGATCTTCCGCCCTAGCGTGCACTTCTGAAGACTTCTACTCAAGTCGATCCACGTCAAATTAGCTACGCTTTCTAAGTTTACTTTCCACATCGGAATATTTCAAATTTAGCCGAGGGTTGAAAAGAAACACTGGTCTACTGTAACCCTCTCCAGCAACAAGTCAGGCCTTCCTTCGGCGCGAGCGGGAACGGTGGTCGGAAGCGTGGTCATGTGCAGTTGACTTCGCATGCTGGACAATTGTCTTTTTCTTTTTCTTGGATCCTTGAGTTTTGCTGAGACCCATCGGCCGAATTGATCCGACGTGCAACATCTTAGGCAAAAACTCCCGTTCGACCCTGAGCGAGGGTTCAGGTTTCCGAAAATCTGGTTCGGTGACTGTTTATCATGCAGACTGGTTGATCTCCTCGAGACACTGTTCCCGAACTGGCCGAGATGACCCCTCTCGTAATCTTCACCTAGCACAGGTGTCCATGACAGCAATGCCAAGCCAAATTGTGTTCACTCAAAAGCCCCGACATGTAGCTGATCCTGCAATTACACAAAATAACTCGAGGGCTTCATGCATCGCATATCCTTCGCAGACTCTCACTCGCGGCACCCATGCATTATTCCAGCCGCTGTTCACCTCTTCATCAGCACAGCGACCTCGTTCGTGGGGGCCCTCCTGGCATTGAATGCTGTCAATTTCGATGCCCCTATTGCTTTAGTTTTCGGTGTCACACTCGTCTTCAACATCTTTGTGTTCGGGATTGTGGAGATCATGTATATGCTGGGACATCTTCGTTCAGACGACCGAATTTTAGGTTCGGAGATGGAAGAAGTGGAAGAAGGGAGGAAAATAGTTCTGTGGTGCGTGCCATGTGTCTTTTGATGAACCCAAATGAATGGTACTCAGGGAAGATTAATTTTTTTCTCCGACTCATGTTACGTCAACCCCACTGCGCAACAATGACCATATTTCTGTTTCCCCCTTTCCCGGGACAGATCTACATTCTGCATTTTCCAATGTCATGTATTACCAACCACAGAGCGATAACTCTCCACGAATGAATATATGTAAACAATCGGTGTTCAGCAGATTCTTACGATAGCAGTCGCTCCTACTTTCCCTCTTACAGCTAATTCACTGTGAATTAATCTCATCCGGACCCGCTGTTTCTGGATAGCTCATAGCTACCGCAATGGATCGGTTCCGAGCTGGTTCCGACGGAACTGGCGAGTCAGTTGCATTCAATCGGCAGGTTTCGGTAGATCGGCCTTTGAATTCGACACTGCCCCAACACTGCCTTCTTCAAATCATCAACTCGATGAGCAACGCAAGACGAGCAACGTCATCGTGAAGGCACTGTGCTGGGGCCGCAGATTCAAGACTGGTGAAAGTTCTTCGCACTGCTGAAGGTTCCAGTGACGATACTGTCGACATTGTTCACCTTTGGCGCCTGGTAGTATTTCTTCGCCGTATCCAAGCCGTATCTGGCTCTATCTGCATCCGGCCACCGTCTGTCCCGAGTCCATGGCCTTACCATCAAAGCGATACGGCTGCCACCCAGTTCACCGCATCCACCGATAGACATGAATTGCTCCACAACTTTGTTGGGCAGGCAGGCGGCTCGGCCCGCTCCGAATAGCGCACAAGGTATGTCCGCTGCCAATTGCAACCCAGTAGATCTGACGTAAAGGTCATGGGCATTGGACGACCGATCTCGAGCCGTCGAAGGAATGGGCCGGAAAACTCAACCGACATCAAGCCATCCCTTCTTCAACCGATCATGATCTGCCTTTCTCATGACGAGGACGCCGGTGAGGTAAGCCACAAAACGCATATAAAGGGGCCGAAATCCTGGGGTCTGACTCCCATTCTCTTCTCGACCAGGTGTCCTGCACTCGACGTGTTTTCACTTCCCTCCTGCTGCTCCTTTTTCACCTTCCTTCCTTCACATTAATTTGATCAATGGTTAGAGGTTAAAGTTAGCAGTTAGAGTTAGGGTAAGGTATCTATAATAAAAATGACATTGAACGAAAAAAAGCTTGAACTGCAGTCTGTCAGCTTCACTGAGTGACGAGGATTCAACACGGCTATCAAGACTGATGAAGATCGCCATCAAACTCACGAAGATCACGATCAAACTGACGAAGACTCAACCGAACTATGACTGACGAGTTAACTTTGTATACGTCCCCTTCGAGTGCTGATGATCCTGTTTGGCAGGTTTGATGTCAATGCGCTGAATAACAATGGACGGAACTTAACGCAGACGATCAACTCGACTCTCACGGAGGCCATCAAGGCCGCGCAGCAGGTGGTGGATTTGGGCTGCACGTCGGAGTTTGTCGCCGCCAGCACAGTTACTGGAAGCCCCGACGCAACTAGTACAGAAGGAAGCTCGCCCTTTGCGACCACCACTCGTACCGGAAACCCCGACGAAACGGCGACCGCCCTGCGGACAGTCTTTGGGTCGGTCGCGGGGCCGGGCGAGACCGTTTTCACACCGAAGACAGCTATCGGGAACCCCGACGAAACTCGTACGCTCGCGAGCACTGTTCGTCCGGTAAACACGGCCGCCCAGCGGACAGTTTTTGGGTCGGTCGCTGGGCCCGGCGAGACCGTTTTCACACCCTACACAGCTACCGAAAACCCCGACGAGACTCGTACAGGAAACCCCGACGAAACGACGGCCGCCCTGCGGACAGTTTTTGGGTCGGTCGCGGGGCCCGGCGAGACTGTATTTACACCGAACACAGCTACCGGAAACCCCGACGAAACTCGTACGATCGCGAGCACCGTTCTTCCAGTGAACACGGCGACGGTTCTGCGGACAGTTTTCGGATCGGTCGCGGGGCCCGGCGAGACCGTTTTTACACCGAACACGGCTACCGGAAACCCCGACGAAATTCGTACGATCGCGAGCAATGTTCGTCCAGTAAACACGGCGACCGTCCTGCAGACAGTTTATGGGTCGATCGCGGGGCCCGGCGAGACTCTCTTCGTAGAAACAGCCATTCAAATGCAGGATACTTGTGTTGGATGGATCTGCCATTGGTTGGAATTAAAGCATGGAGAAAAACCACATTGTGCCACTTGCAAGTCATTTGTGCCATTTGCAAAGAGAATGTGCGATTTCCCTTTTCCGCCGGCAGGGCATAGTCTCTCGTTAACAGACGCTACAACTGAAAAATACTCGTACCTCGCATGTTGTAGGCAGGGCATGTGGGTGACAACATGATGAAATCAAATTTTCGTTAACGCACCGTTCGGCGGCCTTTTGCGCTCGATTCCCATCAATGAAGTTCGCCCGCTGCTGCACAACAATTAACCAAAGTTTCCATTACCCATGTTAACATTTCCTGAGCGGGATCGCAAAAATCAATTATCTTTCTCCGCCTTGTGAAAAAAAGCACTATTGCGCTCGCATAGGGCTCTTGAGTCCTATTCGGGACCGCGGATCGTTCCGGGGGCTGTGCTTTCTGCTTGCTGCTTCAAACAACCACCGCCTGGCGCCGCGAATGCCGCACTCGCGTGGGGGATGTGTGCAGATGTAAGATCAGATCTCCACCGATTCAGAGCTCTCGCTCAACACCGAGCAGCGGTGCATCGGTATCACACGCGAAATTAGTAATACGACAGAGACCGAGCTATGGACGCAGATGGACAGGATATACACCCGGAACTACCCATTCACTGACAAGAACCAAAATATCATACAAACGATGCATCTCGCTGCCATCCTGGAACTCGAAAACCACCGGGCCCGTCCGAGCAAGCTTGATCACGCACGGCTCCGAGTCCTCTTTTGGATTGCATCTCCTGCGTCTCCTCGTAACAAACCATGGTTATTCTCGAATCTTCAAGCGGCTCGTCAGAGAGAAAGACTCCCTCGGCGATATCCGACGGATTCCGACCAGATTCAAGATCCTCCACTGCGAGACAGCACGGTCCTCCTTCGCCTCGCTCAGGATCGGTTGGTAGCTATACTCAACATCGGTTCCATCCAAAATCTCACATTTTTTTTGGGGGGGTTCCCCTTCCAATGTGCGCGAGCACCCGCGGCTCCGCCGAAGAGCCAGCTTCCCTCATCTCCTCGAAGCACCGCGCGACAGTGAGAGTCGTCATCCGATATTGGGAGGGTCTATGTTAACATCCAGTGCAGATATGTCACATTGGATCCACGTATCCCCCGCCGTGGAAATCCAGCTAAAATTGGCAGCAGCGTGGGTAACAATATACCGCGCCGGATATATGATCTTTCGGCAGAGCGCGTCGTCGTGGCGCTTGAACGGCAAGATGCTCAAACCAACAAGCACATACTATCTTGCTCTTGACCCAACTTTCTCGGTTCTCTGCTCTACCTATGAAGATGGGAAGGTCGTCTCACGCAAGCTCACACTCTCTGTGAAAAGCTTGGTACTTGCTCATAGGATCCACCGACACGGCTCTGGTGTGGGAAGGGTGGGCCATTTCCGCACATTGTTGGTTGTCAAGATTCGCAACGAATGCAGACTAGCACTCTACGTCAGCTATTCCTGTTATCTACTCTGCCCCGACGGTCCTAGTCCCGATGCTCGTCGAACCACTCCGATAACGAGCAGTGCACCATCCCTACCTGCCTCTGGCCCTCACAATTTTCTTCGGTGCCTGCAACCGTTATCGAGTGAATTAGGAGCGTTTCAAGACGCTAAGAATCAGCATTCTCACCCCACCGCTGCCCTTCGATCTTTCATCTAACCAACCACGCCGCTAATATTGGGCTTTCTGGGGACTTGGTGCGAAACCAGAAAAACCGTGGCCGAGGCCACCAAAAGCAATACATATTTTGCGGTGATAAACGCGTCATTGTCGAAGCCTTCCTCTATATGGCATAAGACTCGGGATAAATATCTGGCGTGTTCCCTTTATTAACCCTCACTGCTGATCGGCGAGGTGTGGAGCGGATGCAGACTGGCTTCCATGATATTTATTTGTGCTGGCCACTCTCCTTCGCTGTTCTTCCGCCGACTCTTTTCCGTCGGACCGCTGGAATAACAAGCGACGCTCTTAGCCCTCTCGCCTTTCTTTGTACCTTTGTGATACTCTTACCAAGAACTACCGCAATCCCGCGACTGTCTGGTGCGCTGTCAAGATGCGGGAGTCAAAGCAAGTACACCCCGCTATCTCACTCCACCGTCTAACTTCCATCTTTCATCTATCACTGCGCCAGTAATATGGGGCGTTCTGGGATCCAGATAACCTGACAAGAAAATACATATAAACGGTCGTGACCACCCACTATTGGGTGTAAGTCTGATCCACGCACAATGGCAGTCGATCCCACCTACCCGCTCTACCCCATCCTCTGCATCGTCTCCGCATTCTTTATGTTCCTCATCCTTACGCATAGTTTCATTCGCCAATCCTGGAACCTCGCCGTGACCTTCCTCTGCGTGGGGCTCTTCCTCGACAACTTGACCCATGGTATCAACGCTATCGTGTGGCGCGACAACGCGAATATCAAGGTCCCCGTCTACTGCGACATCGGTATATGCTCTCACCTTCGTTTTTCGCTTGAAATGCACTGATGACTCGGGTCTACAGTTTCTCCCCTCCAGTTCCTCATGAACTTCCTTCCGTCGATCACTTCCCTCTTGATCACGCGCAAGTTATATATTATTTCGACCTTGCGCGACGTCGAAGCTCCCAGTCGGAAAAGGGTGGGGTTATTCAATTGTGGATCTGGTTTCTGGTTGACATTCATCTTTATTCAGAGGTGGATCGATCTTTCGGTTGAATGGGGCTGGGGACTCGCGTATCCTCTTTTCATGACTGTTGTGGTTTGTACGGTCGAGTTCGCACTCCTCCGTCGTTCAGTAGTAACGTCGGCGCAGATACCTTATGCCAGGACTCTCGCTTTGTCGTCCTCCAAGGATTTGGTTGTGCTTCCAGCACCTCCGATTCTTGGTTCAGTGTCGTGGTTATCTCGATACTTCCACTCATTCCTCCACTTATCTCGATCTTCTTCTACTGCCGTACGCATATTACCGATGTTCTCCAGGCTCTGACTGATTCGTCCAGCTATGATCCTGCGTACTGTCTACATCCAAAGCCAAAATAGCAACGACTTCCTGCAAAGCAACGGCTCCATGTCGCGGACTTCCTACATGAGGATCCTGGCCCTCGGATGTCTCGACATCGTCATAACTCTCCCCATCTCAATCATCAACCTCGTCTCCTTCTTCGTCACCCTCTCGGGCCCGAGCTCTCTCCCCGCCTACATCGGATGGAAAGCCAATCACGCCGACTTCGCACCGTTCGGGGTTGACTACGCCGATATAACGGACACGCCGTGGGACTCGTTCACCACGTACTTCGATTACGGGCAGTACGCCGTCCTCGCTGTCGCCATATTCGCGCTCTTCGGGATGACCTCGAGCGCGCGCTCCGCGTACTGGTCGCGCATCAGTGTCGTCAGCAGGCTCGTTGGGTGGAAACCGCCCGTGCGCCAGCAGCAATCGTCCTTCGGGTTGGAGGACTCGCTCGATTTTGGTGCGCCGAGGCCAAGACATTCAGTCAGTCTGCGGCAGGGGTTAGTATTATGTCACAAGTTGTGAAAGTGGCTTACCGGATGTTCAAACTCAGGAGCACTACCGTGGCCTTCTCGGGTCCGGCTGAAACGAAGTCTGAGTCGGATTCATTTCAAGTTCCCATTGAATCCACTCAGCACTCCAAATCCGAGACACTGATTGCTTGAAGTCAGAGGTGAATCGTGGATGAACAGACAAGGTTAGACAATGCTCCCTTCGTGGCCGCTCTTGCCGATATCCCGGGAAGCTATTAAGGCTTATGGTTATTTACCTCTATTTATTTCCAGCCTTATGTCGCTCGGTGCTACATAGTTCGCAGTTGAGATTAAATCCATCTATCCTATTTACTGGAGATATCTGTACAGCGGTACATCGGGAGCGAGTCAGCCTTCCCGTTCATCTTTCGACATTCTTCTCGTCATCGGAAACTCCTCGCTATTGGTGCGCCCCCCTACCAGCGTCGCGCGCACCATCCCTGCCTTGCGCAGATTATCGTGTCGGGTCGTCCACCTGCTCCAACAGCCCCTCGAGCTCACGGTGATTCCGGTACAACCATATGGAGTGCAGTATGCCGGTGCCCTCGATGGAGGGCTCCACTCCGGGTCGCCGGTAGCATACGGGCAGCGACGAAGGCAGGGAAAGGATCAGGAGCGCGATGGACACGGTGAAGCCGGCGGTGAGCTGAAATCCAGGATCATTTGTTTGAAGGAACAAAATGAGTCATAACGAGGATACGCACCGCGATGATGCTCAACTGCGTTGGGTTGGGATAATAAATGAGATATGCGTAGGTTGAGATTCGTAGCTCACATCGAGACGAGGTTCCGCAAAGTTGACGGTGACTGTGGCGTTCCCAGGCAGCAGGAACGGCCGTTGGAAGTACAGTGAAAGGTTGGCGTTTCCGCTAATTTGGGACGGCAGGGTATCTGAAATGGTGGTGACGCTGTGGCCGTCGATTTGTAGCCCAATTATGAATCCATGCGAGGGTGGAGCGTTTGCCGCTGAGGTCATTATCAAGGTTAATTTAAACTTCTGGGCCTAAGATGGAGTCTGAGCTCACATGTCCAGAACATGGCCGCAACGAGTGTTGACAGGGCGTTTTCGAGTGCGTGCAGGGTCACGTTTTGCGGTCGGTCGGTGCTTGATACCAGGTTCAACATTTGATTCAGTTGTCTTTGCCGGTCAGAATTTAAATAGATAGTCACGGCAGCCAAAGTGAGAACATACAGGTCGGCAACAGAAAGCTTTTGTTCCGCCTGCGGAACGAGGGGGAAATCGCTTGGAGGGATCAAGTTGTACCATAGCCCCCACTGAACCAAACCAGCTCAAAATCAAATGATATCAGCCAAGTCAAATAAGCCACTCACAAGGTCTAGAAACATATTTCGCGTCGGGTCAAAGGTAAAGTTTGAGTTGCCACCCCCCAGGGCGTTCAGCGGGCCCGTATACGGTGCCCACGTTGAATACGTCTTTTGGGGGCCCAGTGTTTGTATTGTCCGCGATTGCGAGTCCACGGTGGCCGTTTGATTGACGAGTGTCTGAGTACAACCGAAGATTTCGATTGCCGAGGTGGCGTTGTAGAGGGGGGGAGCGAGGACGTGTCCTTCACCCGGAATCCCGCTCGAATCGAGGATTGGGATGGTGCTGTAGAAGAGGACGGCGTCAATGTACGTCCGGTTAATGGGCACGATCAACCCAGGCTCTGAGGCGGCGTCAGCAACGGCTTCCTCGACATTAGTTACAAGAAATGACGCACGGGTGGGGTATATAATGGCATAATACGGGGCAAATGCGGGCGCAGTCAAATTCCACGCTTCGTTGGTCGTGTTCTCGACCCGCGAGAAATTCACGTCTTCCAGATATCCGCACGTAATGTCGAAAGCTATTTTCATAGTAAGTATATGCCATTGCCAGCGTCAACTTTCTCACTTGTTGCGTTGACAGTGACATTGCCAGCCCCTTTGTTGGGGGCCAGAATTTCGTAAAGTGTTCCGTTCTGCAGTCCCACTGTCGGTATGTATCTTTCAAAAACAGAAGACAGGAGGGATAGTGGTTGGGGCAGAAAGGCTTCCAGAGTCTGGCTGATCATGATAAGTGGACGGGGCACAGAGCACTTCCTAACCAAAATGCCTACAAATCACTGAGAAGACCATTCTCGATCTTTGACCAGTTGTAGCTGGGAAGCCCTTGTGTTGGAACGACGAGGGGACGGGAGGCGTTGACAGTTTCCAAGGAGAAGAGCGCGGGAGTTGTGATGTGCAGAACCAAGACACCCGAAAGGTACAAGAACGTGGAGAGGACGCCGAGGATGGAGGCGGGGACTGCCTTCTGACACCAGGCCATGAACGCGGCAGCGCCGATTCCTGCCCAGGCAGCAGCGTTGTCGTGCGTCGCCGTGATGGTTTGGTCCCGTTGTAGGCTGCGTCGCATAGAAAGTGTTTGCGTGAGGAAAACCAATGACGCCGTGTATTTCTTTGAATTTGGTTTGGTCCACGCTCTGACGAAGGGGGGCCACACACCGTCCCAATCGTCGTCGAAATGGCCGTAATGAAAAAGGAGGCAACCCGCTGGTTTTTTAGGGAAAAGGTGACCCGATTCTCCAGCCCATTTGCCCAGATACCGAGAAGAATGACATGAACGAGGACGAGAAGAGAATGCAGAAGTAAAGACACCAGAGACAGAACACCGGATGTTGGGAGAGACGATCGAGCTGGACCTGGATATTTCAGTCGCACTTCAACGATGACTCTGAGCTGGTACCTTGTGAGCGAAAGAAATTGTCCCGGGATCGGATAGGAGTGACTGGTCCCTCGTTCGTCCCGAAAGTTTCTGTGCTGCCCTCGGGATGAGGCAGCTCCAAAGAAGGCACAGCCCGACGATGCATCTAGGAGGGTCGCCTAATTTCCTTTGTTTCTCGCTTCTCATTCGCATTGTCTGCCTCAGATGCGTCTACGCATCTGAGTCACTGCACTAGTACTTTGGCTGTTCCAGTAGTGGCGCAATAAATTATTCAACAATTTTTACAAATCGACATATCATCGTGTTAGCTCGTCGTCGAGCCGCCACTTGGTCCCCTGCACGAGCCCACGTCGTCTCTCTCGGTTATGCGCCGCTCTATCTAACATAATATCGTCCACCATGTCCGCAACATCATGACCAACATCGTGTCTTGAGATACTGCTCATCCAGTGACGTTCCGCCTTCCGCTTGCTTCTCCAGCCGCCTCGCGGAACTTGCGCGCACGTTCTACATATGAGCCATCCCGCCGCTCGTCCCTCTCGCGCTCTTCAAGTCCTTCCTCCAGATTCCGGGCAGCGGTGGCGGGGCATCAGTGGTGGGCATAGAGCGCAGGATGATGTGAGAGGAAGGCAGACACTTGTTGCCACCATAATACATTGCTATTCTAGGCGTACAATGAACTCTCAAAGCTGGCCAAAGCATCGTCGCGTCGAAAAACGCGATCACATTAAGCGAGATTCCCGACGGCCGGGCGCACATGACCCGGAAATTGCTGGGTAATTAGCATCTCCTTCAGATATATAGCCGAGTAGATTGTATTGCGGTTTGCAAGCACTCTTAACATTATCAATTGAATCGCCCATCCATGCAGTCATTAAACCGTTCCTGAGAATTCTCTCCATCGGTCCAAACAAAAAACCTGCATCGACGCTCCGACTCGAGGTTACGGCACCTGGCAAAGGGGTGTCCCTCATTGTGACCCATGGCCCTGCTGCCGGCCGTACCATGGCGCGCAATTCTGTTACAATGGCAGCGGAGCCCTTCTGCGATATATTCATTCATATTGGAGCAAAAATCGATAGATCAGAAGTACTCACCCGACCACTCCCAATATTTGCAAACACGCTCGTAGTGGTGGCAGGTTTCGAACTGTTGGCCCTTGTTCTCGGTATCCGCCTTTACGGTGTGCACTCGGGCAGGTCGTGACGATGGGAGGCGCGGGTGGATTCGGTGCTATTTTTACCGTTGTCAGAAGGACATCGGTTTGAGTTGTAACAATGAATTTACCGCTCTTTTCCTCGGAATTTGACTCGACATATGAGCCTTTGTAAGTATTCTGAATTTTCGTCTTCGCCCGAATTCTCTGCCGAGCGGTCTGATTCGCCATCTGAATTGGACTCGGCGTGATTGCCAGGTTCAAGGTCCGATCTGGAGTCGTCAGTTATGGGTGCAATCTTTTGGCGCTTGTTGGCTGGAAGATCATCTGTTGATTTTGTGTTGATTCATGTGCTGTTCCATTGGCCCAAATTTTGCGGCCTCGTCCGAGTCAAGCGTTCAAATCGGACCATCGACTCGGAAGCACAAGTGGATGACACCGCTATCGAGCTCCCCTACTCATAGTTCCTTCCATCCACCGCCTCGGCTTTCCTGATTCGCGTGACAAATCGCGTCTCGTGTACCACTGGACAGCTGTTGTTCTCCGAGTAAGCTGGCATGCGGCACTCAGGGGATCCCGTGTAAAACTCTAATAATGCATGCCCTTATTCACTACTGTCCCGGTGCACATGCGAATCCACTTCCATGGTTCTGTTAATCACTCCCTGGCTGCCACTCTACCCGATGATCGTCAGAAGCTTGAACGGGAACGGAACGCAGCAGCGACCACTCCAATTCATTGCATCAATTTGGGTCCGGATGTCTGCGTCGGCCATCTAATCCACTCTATTTAGGTCCATTTCAATCGTCCCTCTATCACCACTGCGCTAATACTGGATGTACTTAGTAAGTTACTAACTTACTAACTTACTAAGTACATACCAGGTAGGGCTGTGCGGACTCCGGCGACGGGTAACCGACCCGTTCCGTCGGGGCCTAGAAATCTTTGCTGACGGGACGGTTTGGGGGGTTGACGGCCGTGACGGCACGACGGATGTGCCGGGGGCAAGCAGCCAAAAAAGGAGCTTCTTGGTGCAAAAAACTTGAAGGGCGGGGGGAATTTGTTCATCTAAGACGTTCCTGCATTTAACTTCGTGATTGAACTTGTATTGAGCCGAAAGTAAAGGTATTTGATCGGAAATCAATGACGGCAATCAATCTTCTGTCTTCGCGGCCGTGAAATATCTCGACGCACCCGCTTATGCATGTAGGCGTTCAACACCTTCAAACCAGGGAGATACCAAGATAGCTGATTAGTTTTCTTTATATAACATTTGGACCCTCGTTTCACCAGAAAAGTGGCAGTTTTTTATTATAGGGTGTAACATCACAAAATTTACTCAATCCACAGGATCCTCCTGAAGTTGTTCGTTTGAGGTTGTCCCCCACGGTTCAAGAACCAGTAGATAAGCGCCAAACACCACCCTACCGGTGGCCCGTGACGGCCGTCCCGTCGTCCGTCCCGTTCCGTAGAGGTTTTGCTTCCCTGCACGACGGGACGGAGACGGGACGGGTCCGTCCGTCACACACCCGTCGAAACAACGGCCGTGCCCGTGACGGGCACGGCGCACAGCCCTAATACCAGGATCTAAGTTGAACTTAGATCCTGGTACCCCAACACGCTGAGTCCATATAAACAGCCGGCTATAACCCAGATTTCCCGTGCGCCCCAAGTACGGACGATGGCAGTCGATCCCACTTATCCGCTCTACCCCATCCTCTCCATCGTCGCCGCTTTCTTCATGTTCCTCATCCTTTCCCATAGTCTCCTTCGGCGATCTTGGAATCTCGCCGTGACCTTCCTCTGTATCGGGCTCTTTTTCGACAACTTCATCCATGGCATCAACGCAGTGGTGTGGCGAGACAACGCAGACATCAAAGTGCCTGTCTACTGTGACCTAGGTATTACACCTTCATTGCTCGCCGAGTCTATACTCAGTCTTAGCTCTCAGTTTCCCGTCTTCAGTTCCTCATGAACTTTCTCCCATCGATCACTTCCCTGTTGATCACGCGAAGGCTACACATTATATCGACCCTGCGTGACGTCGAGGCGCCCAGTCGGAAAACGGTGCGATGTTCCGATTGAATTGGGTCTCTGATTTAAATTTTATCTTTCTACAGAGGGTGTTTGATCTTAGTGTTGATTGGGGTTGGGGACTTGGTTATCCTCTCTTCATGACTGTAGTAATTTCTACGATCTTGCATTCCTCCTTTGTTCATTATTGACGTCCGCATAGATAACCTATGCCAGGAAGCTCGCTTCGTTGTCCTCCAGGGCTTCGGCTGCGCATCCATTGTCTCCATTTCTTGGTTCAGTACCGTGATTATCTCAATACTGTACCATTTAATTCAATTCGTATGTCACAGGTCACAGGCCTCAAGATTTACGAAATTTTTCGTACGGGTCACAGGTCACCCAGCCAGGTATGAATTCTGAAAACGAGTCACGAAATTGCCATAAAATGGCTCAAAAATTGAAATTTTCGCCTCCGCGCGCAACAGGTAACGACGCCACGGTATTCACACGAGCTGCCAATTCTCACAGCGGGAGCAAATGGTCCTCCCACGGCTCCCACTTCCCCTCCGCCTCCTCGATCTGCTCACCTCCCTTCTAGCCAATCTGAAGGTGAAGCAACAATGGAAGTACAGCTCTCCTAGCTATGTACTGTCTACAATAGTTCTACATATACGAGTATGGGTTAGCAGATTTATCAACTCCGTCGCACCCTGCACACTTTGCGGCGGATTTACGAAAAAAAAATCCGGTCACGCTCCCTCAGACCAAGTACGAATTCTGAATTTCGTAAATTTTGGTCACAGGTCACAAGGCGTACAAATTGAATTAAATGGTACAGTAGTTCCAGTCGTTCCTCCTCTGATCTCGATCTTCTTCTACTACCGTGGGTATTTCATTGAATTTCACCAACACCGTCCCGATGACGGAGTTATGCAGCTCTTGTTATTCGCACTTTCTACGTCCAGACCCGAAGCACGACGGAACTGTTGGAAGGCAATGGTATCTCGCGGACTTCCTACCTGAGGATTCTCGCCCTCGGATGTCTCGACGCCGCCATGACCCTTCTAATCTCAATCACAAACCTGGTGTCCCTGTTCGTCACCCTGTCACCCCGACTCAGAAAACCCTCCCGATCTACGTTGGATGGGCGGCCAATCACGCAGACTTCTCGCCCTTCGGGATTCCGTACGCCGCCCTCACGGATACTCGATGGGACACCTTCAAAACTTACTTTTCCTGCGGCCAACCTGCCCTACTGGCTGGCCATCGTCATATTCGCTCTGTTTGGAATGACTTCGAGTGCGCGGTCCGCGTACTGGTCGCGCATCGCCATGGTCGGCCAGCTTTTTGGGCGGAAACCACCGATGCGCCAGTCCTTTGCACTTGACTCGATCACTTTCGCTGCGCCAGGCCATCCAGTTGACTTGCCGGAGGGGTTGGTACCTCGACAATCGCAGACCAAAAGGCTTGCTTACCATACACTTAACAGCACTTCCTTCGATTCTCTCTCCGAGTCAGGTCCATCGGATTCTGCGTTCGAGTCCGATTCTGTACCAGCCACCTCGATTCCGCACTTCAAAACCACCAGTTTCACTATTCCATCAAGACCTGAAATGAGTGGACAAGCCAGATAGTATTTTCTTCCTGTCGACTTTGGTTGGAACGTCTGGACAATTTAGCAGAAGATCCGCATGGCTCAGGGCATAATTCGTATCTGCGTAATCACCCGGGATACTTGACAATTCACGTCGTCAAACACAAGGACACCAGAATCAAAGAGCTCATTCGTCAACGAGAATTACGGGTACTGTCCTTCGTATTATTAATTTGAGTCCTAATCTGATCATTGAGTCGCTCCCAAAAGACCTCGGTTAACACCCTTCCCTTACTCTCAGGTAGAGGGGGAGGTTCCTGAGTTCCGACTTCAAGTTCCCGCAACTGAGCAGCGCCGTCGACGATCCGGCTCTCAGAAAATACTCGAACATTGAATATTATAACTCTATAATGGCCACGACAGCTCCTACATACATTAACAAAACCGCTCCAGCGCCTCATCTGCGCCCAAACCGAACCTAAGTAAACGTCCAGAAGAGTCAAAACATCGTAAGTAAAAAAGGTGCCTGAAACATACCTTGGAGCCCTGAGTCTTCTGGGCGGCACGGGCCTACGAAGTTCAGTTAATCAGTTTCCCGTCACCAATCTCAAGTGGTGGATCTTACGCTCGATATCAACGACGCGACGACGGACTGCGGAACAAGATGTCAGGAACGTGTATTTTGAAGCCCAGTGCGGTGTATACCTTCTGAGAGGAGCTCGCACCGCTGCCTTTGCCCTGCGAGGAGCCCGTATCTTTACCGTCAGAACCTTCCTCGCTGGTGCCGTTGTTTTTGGCGTCGTTTCCCGCGTCCACGTTGGTAGAGTTAGATCCAGCATCATTGTTGTTGCCCGAGGAGTCCGTGGAGTTGTTATTGTTGGAGCTTTCCCCGGCCGTGCCGTTGCTCGCATCAGCGGTACCGTTGCACGAGCCAACAGTGCTGTTCTCTATCAGAGACGCCGCCGTCAAGAAGCCCTAGAAAGAAAGTGTCAATTGCCTGCATGCCACGGTAGTACATTCGGAATCATCCATCACCTTCAAGGTCGCCAGATCGTTGGCCACCGCGTTATCCTTACTGTAAGTAGTATTGGTATGAGAATGTAAAGAGAGGAAGGAGATCGACTGGACCACATACGTTTTCGCTTGGTCCAGCACTGCAAGGGCCGACGACAGCAGGCTAGCGACGATTTCTGAATTGGCACACTGTCGAAGAATGTCAGGAGGTGTTTGGGCATTGTCGTTACTCTTCAAACTTCGCGTACTTGGCTGTCTTGCGTGAAGTTGGGGGTCACGTCTTCTGCCCGAGCATGCAACTGAAGCGGGGCGGCATTTGCCTGGAGGAGGGAAGCTGCGACCGCCGCGACGAAGAATGTGGTCGAAAAGCGGGTCATGTTTGGTGTATGTGAAGAAGGAAGGAAAGTAGGTAGACCAGAGCCGAGCTGGAGGAGAATGAAGGAGGAAGGGTAAGGGAAGGGGAGAATGAAAAAAAAAAGTGGGAAAGGACCAGGCCTGGGTGTTCGATAAGAGTTGAGAGTCCATAGATGGGCTTTTATAGGGCGAAATTTTGTGGCACTGCTGCCATAGCTGTGGGCTCGAGTGGAGTGATTCGGAGAATCGGTGGTTCGGAGGACCGTGCGCTTGAGAGGACATCATCCAATACCCGATCAAACAGACGCGCCCGAGGGGATCCAGCCATAATTTTCTGAACGTCGCGATGGCCAAGCCAACAGAGAGCCGCGATCGGGACAGTCATCCTAGAAAATGTATCACACTGGAGGCGCCGACGGGATACCGAGAGTGATACTTGAGAATAGGGACGTAGAGTCGAAAAAAAAGCCAAATGCGATGGTTATTTCTTGTCGGGCAGCTGCTTTCAACGGATGCTGAAAATGTCATCCAAAAATCCGCCAACAACACGCAAAAGAAAAAAAGAGACTCTCGAAACACCTAAAGGCATGAAGCGCCCATAAGTTGTAGCCAGTGTGCCGCTCCCAGATAAATAGAGTATCGGCACGGAATGCTTCGCTGCCCGAGGAAACACCCGATCAGAGGTTCATTCGGACACACCCAGCGCCGACGCGGAAACTTGAAAGTGATTGAATCCATGAACGTTCGAGAATTCGAAGTCGAGTCGAGTCGCAGTCTACAGGTTCTAAGAAGTAGCCGATCCGAAGTGAGCGTTCAGCGTATATTCAGTGCGCAATTACTGATTGGATATGATGGTGAAAGACAAGCCGATGAGCGTCAATCACAAAGGCTGTGCTCGTTTATGGCGCCCACAAACTTCCCACCACCACCGATTTCTCACTCTTCATTGCCGGTCGAGAATTTCACGAGACAAGACAAGCCATTCCCGCACAAAAAAACCCTTCTGCTGAAGAGCGCTCTGAGACTGTGGCCAGTTGAAAAACTCCAATAAATCGGCGTAGCACCACCAAGTTTCTTGAATACACGTTTCCAGATCGTAAGTCTGGGGCCCATTTCTCACCGCGACATAACTTGGATGAATAAGAGCGGACGCGCTGTCATGTCCCGGTTGAAAGGAAATACATCGCGCAATTGGCGCTCTCGGCGATTCTGATCAGCCCGAACTTTGAATCTCGTCGGTTTTATAAGTTCGTGGCCTCGCACGTCTACCGCTGCATCAATGCACATTAGTTCTTCTCTCCTTTGGACGCTTTTCTCGGAAATTGTCGATCGGAACCATCAAGACAGGCGAAACGGATGTTGTGGCGCGCGTGTGCTTACACCCCCGGGCCCCTCCCGCTTCGTACGTGAGTGGTTTCTGGAATTATCTTCGAAGTTCCAAGTTCGTCTCTCCGCTGGGAATCGGCTCCGTCTGCGCTAGGTCAACCTGTTTCTTTCGACCGCCAGGGAATCTGTACTATCAGCAGTAAATACACGGACTCGCAGCGTGCTCTACCTCTCGCCACATCCTATTTTGCTGATACAACTATGATCCACTTCCTCTACTTCTACTCTGATCAAGGCTCTTCCCGCACCTGCGTCCGCCGACCAGCGCCAAAAATATTAGTATCTTCTTTTTCGCATTCAATTGCTCGGCTTCGGTCTTGCTGGAGCCCTTCGGTCGCCGCGGTAGGAGAAGCTGCTTGAATCACGATGAGATCTGCAGGCTAATTCTTCTCCTCTGCAGGGGAATATCGGCACTTTCTGTTGCTCCGAGCCTCTCCATTCATTCTTGCCATTGGGCGTGGATCACTCGACTTGTTTTATAGTTTTATGCCATACGTCAAGCGACCAGCGCCCAAAATATATCGTTCCCCCGCGTCCCATATGCATTCAATTGGCCTGCTTCCTGTGGCCGGTAAGAGGGCCACTTGGATCCAGAGCTGCAGGCTAACTGTCACCCATAGTGGCCTCGCAGAAGTCTTCCTGTTACATCAAGACGAGTAGAAGACTCCGGCCTACACCTCGACATCTGGGAACCAGGCATAAGCCATAACCTACTTCGTGTGCTACTTCAGCCCTGAACGTCATTTTTGGACCGTACCCCGCAAGCTGATTCTTCTCCTCTGCAGCGGAAATTTCAACGCTCGAAGGGCAACATTCGGTGGCTTCTGCCAATGGGCGGGGATCACTCGACCTGCTTTAGAGTTTTAAGGCTATGCTCCTCCCACACGTACGTCAGACGACCGGTGCCGAAAAAATCTTACGCCGCGTTAAATGGGCGTGCTTCCTGGATTCGGGCCGCAATAATGACCTTGACGATTCAACGGCTTGCAGGGCCCGAAAGAAGACAAGTATGTAGAGGATTCCGGCCTACTACAACTGGACGTCTGGGAACTCGGTGCATGGTCATGGGCTACGACGAGAGGCTGTGACTTGCTGTGGATGGTCGACCGTTCACACCGCGCAGCACCCGGAATATGTAGAGGGGTTGAACTAAATTTGGGTGAGTTCTGAATTCCCTGCGAAATTTGAATTAATTGGACGACCGAACGGGCGGGGAATAATCTCAGGTTTTGGACTGAAGTCGCCTCGCTAACCGGAATTCGCGTCAAATTTGAATAGACGGTGTACGGGTTTCTTCGCCCGCTTGCTGGTCATGCCCGCGGAGCCTGAGAAGTCGTCCTGTACGACGGCACCAATGGAGCATGTGTATTCCAAAAATACCACAGCCCGACCGACGGCTAAACACGTCGTCGGAGTGCTCAATGGCTGACGCTCCAGGGCGGCCTTCATCCAGGGCAACATGTAGGGGGAGTTGATCGGAGTATGGAGGAAGTTTAAATATGGCAAGTCTAAATATGGCAACCAGGGTAGGCCACGTGTAGGATTTTCATCCCAATCTGGTATGTTTTTCTTGTCCTCCGTGCAGGCCAAAAGAATCGGACGCAGATTCTAAAATCGTCCGAGCTCGTCCATGGCGAAAACCGGCGTTTTACGGTCAGTAGTCTCCTACCGCCCCTCCTAAAATACATTTTTGATCTTTACCCGAGGGTGAGAATTGATACCCCTTGAAACAGTTATGTTATTTTTGGGGGGCTTCAAAAAGCGTCACGGCTCTACAGTGTGACACACAGCCCTCCCTTTCTCTCTCCCGCCGTACAAAAATTCCTCTTCACGCACGCTCTAAGCGCCCCTCACTCCCAACGATGTCTGGATCCACTCTTTTGTCCTTTGTTCTCCTCGCTACCTCCACCGTCGTTCGCGCCGACTACTTCTCCAAAGACCCCCTCGCCAACAAGGTCGTTCCCTATGAAAGCATTGTGCGTCATCACCGCTCCCCTGCGCACTCGTCTGGTGTCTCAACCTCCCTTCCTAGCCCTACCAAGTCATGACCGATACCGACGACCCCCGTGGTTTCCAGACCGGCTACAACCAGTGCAACTCCACCACCGAGAACCAGGACTCGATGTGCCAAACCGCCTTCGTAAACCACATCGACGGTCCGTCTCCCTGTCACGTCTCGCTCTCCCTTTACTGACATCGGTGTGGACAGACTTTTGCCTGTGGGCGCCCCCGAAACCCAACTCGACGTGAGTGATACCCTCGCCATGACAACCCGCGCTGCCGCTTATCACGCCTGCAGTATCGCCGATACCGAGGGCGAGGAGGTCGCATGGTGCTCCAAGAAGGGCCACGGCACCCGTATCATCCCTGCTGGCGCCATCACTGGCATCCAGTACGTTCAGACCCCGTCCTATATTCAGATCGCCGGTACCATCAACCAGGAGTTCCTGAACATGGTCGGGCCTGACGGTGGTGAGCTTGACTCCGGAGGACAGGACGGTGAGGGTAACCCCATGGGTGGCCTCGTCTACACCAACGCCTTCCCCTCCGCGGGTGGCAACAACGCGACCTACATCCAGGCCCAGCACTGGTCCTTGTGAGTTTCTTCTTCCTCTCAACTCCGACCACGGTGGCTGATCGGCCTGCAAGCTTCATCGGCGGCACCACCTTCTGCGCTAAGATCTGCGACCAGACTGGCAAGAACCCTCAGGGTCTGTGCAACAACGTCTACGACAGACTCGGCTGTGAGTACAATGCGCCCAACAATGCCGCGGAGGGTGTCTTCGAGGCTGTGCGTGTCTATTGTTTTGCCATATCGCTCTCGATTTAATATATCTCTGCAGTGCAAGGGTGACGACATGATGCCCGTCGGTGTCTACGTCGGCGCAGACGGCGCGACCAGCACCTACCACCAGCCCGCGTCCGAGACCATCCCCATCGACTATGACGCCCTTCCTTACACCCCCACGCCCGCCCCCACCTCAAGCTGTGTCTCCTACGCATCTTCTGCCCTCTTCGCGGACGGCGCTGCTGTGACAGCAGGTACATAACGTTTCTTCCTCGCCTATTCAGCACGACACTGACGTTGTCCACCAGCCGCAGGCAACTCTGTATCCGCTGCTGCTCCCTCTGGCAGCGCTGGCAGTGCTGGCTCTTCTGGTACGAGCAAGGCCGCTGGCTCCGCCCCCACCACCGCCAAGGGCGGCTCTGGCAGCAGCAGCGGCAGCGGCGCCTCGCCCTCCACCACCGGTACGGGCGGTGCCGCCGCCATCGGCGTCTCCCTCGGCGCCATGGCCGCCGCCTTCGTCGCTGTCCTCGCGCTATAAGCTCTCAGTGCTTCTCGCATAGACCGGGGTGCGCGCGGGCCTATGGCGCACGGCCATGGCCGCCTGCGCGCGGGATTGGGCGTTATGATACCTTCGCATTATGACACGGACTGGACTATACACTTTCGCTACACACACTTACTACCTACATAAGTACAGTGCACCACGAGATGCTTAGGATACTACAGTAATATTTTGGCATCCCATTCTATTTTCTCTTCAATCGGATTCCTTTGCAAAGCAACGCCTTGCGGGATTGGCCTGGTCTTGTGATCATGAATCAATCATTGAGGTGAGATGCATTGCATGCACTGATTCGGAGTTAGTGCAGGACGTGCGGGCGCATCTCCCCGTCCCGCACACGGGTCGCCGTCGTTACCATCGCCCGGGGGCACGACCACTGCAGTGCTATCGTGCTGCGGCAGGTGTGTATCGCAGATCAGCTGCTGAGCCGACAAGCATCGGATCGAGGACATCGGGGGGATGATTGAATTGGGAAAGCAGCTAGGTACTTGCTCCATAGGAGCTACCGAGTAAGGTTTCGGGTGCTGCAGTATGTATGTACGCTGACGCCTCCGCATCGCCTCCACATCGCCCGAAGTACGAATGCTGACTGGCTGACTGACTGACTGCACGCTCGCTGAGAGTAACGCACTGCGCGCGCTGTCAGCCGCCTGCCACTCTTGCTCTCCCGCTGTTCACGTCCGCGCGCACGTCGTTGTCGATTGGGGAGCGGCGCCGTGTTCCATGCGATACCGAGATGCAGCGCATGATGCGCATCTACAACGGCGTCTTGGGTCTTAGGGCGTGATTCTTGATTATTCTTGGATCGAGAGTAAGGCTTGAATGAGTGAAAGTACAGACGATGAGGACTCTTGAATGACTGAAAGCGTGAATGAGGAGTATATCCCGTCGTTCTCGCGTGGAGCTTCGCGCGAGAAAGGGAAGGCGATAGATGGGGAGGGGTTGAAGGCACGACGCGGCTGCTGCTGATGCTGGGCGAGGCGCGGTTGGCGCTGACCGCATAGGTCTTGTAGCGTAGCGCGCGCTGTCGTGGGATGAGGACGGGAGGACGGTGGCGGCAGGATGACCGCGGTGAGGACACCCGCTGTCAGCTGCCAGCCACTCTTGCCCTCCCGCTGTCATGTCCGCGCACACGTCGTTGTCGACTGGGGAGCGCCAGCGCTGCGTTCCCTGCGATACCGGGATCCAGGAGACGCGGAGTGGCGACGTCTTGGGTCTTATCCTTCATTCTTGAGTCGGGAGTAAGGCTTGAATGGGTGAAAGTGCAGATGATGAGGACTCTTGAATGACTGAAAGCGCGAATGAGGAGGATATCCCGCCGTTCTTGCGGGGATCTTCGGCGAGGAAGGGAAGGGGATTGATTGAAGGCACCAGGCGGCCGCTGCTGATACTGGGGCCGTGGTGGGCGCTGGCCGCACGGGTCTTGTAGCGGTGGCGCGCGCTGTCGCAGGATGAGGACGGGAGGACGGCGGGTCCGTCGCCTGCCATGAGTAGTCAAGCACGAGAAGCTGAGGAGACTAGCACTCTGGCGCGGGCTATCGTGTGAAGAGCGAGAAACGACTGGAGACGGACGGCGATGCCGCTCAGAGCAGCGGGAAATGTTCGAGCATGTATTCTGGAGCCTC
The DNA here is from genome assembly GCA_029282495.1 of Mycena albidolilacea. Classification (NCBI taxonomy): domain Eukaryota; kingdom Fungi; phylum Basidiomycota; class Agaricomycetes; order Agaricales; family Mycenaceae; genus Mycena; species Mycena albidolilacea. The sequence continues at coordinate 244,572 of JARIHO010000022.1, forward strand.
CGCAGTGAGCAGCGGTGATGTCGGTGGAGCGTCGGGATGGTAGTGGTAGCAAGAGGACGGGGTTGGGGACGCGAAGGGATTCGATTTTTGTTACCGTATCCTGGGGCGGAAGGGATCATACCAGGATCGGTCGAGTAGCCCAGCTCAAAAAAGTTGAGGAGGCGCACTCTGCCGGCTATAGTGTGAAGGGCGAGATGTCGCGAGGGACGACGGCGATTCCGGGAGTACGAGCGGGGCGCTTTCAGGTATGTATTCCGGAGTGTCCGCAGGGGGCGACGGTGGTGCAGGTGGAGGTCGACGAGAGAGTGTGTACGGTGGTCGGATGGCGGTGAGAGGAGGACGAGGGCGGGGACATGCAGCAGACGTAAGATTATTCGAAGCGCAGTGCCATATCTACAGACGAACGTTATTATGCCAGCCGAGGGTCGAGTAGGGTAGCTCAAGCAATGGTGATAAGCTGGAGATGAGCACGCTGCCGGCTATCGTACAGAAGATGAGATACGGAGAGGGCGCGGACGACAGTAACAAGCAGAGTAGTATTAAATGTTATAGAATGTAGTCCGGGGTGTCCGCAGGGAGCAGCTGGGGTACCAGTGGAGCTTGAGGAGAAAGAGGTGCGGTGGCCGAGTCACGTGGTATCAGAGGGAGGATGGCACGACAATATTGATATTGACAAGACCACGAAGCCACCAGGTGTCGCCGCAAGTCTGGCGGAGTGAGACAGGTATCTGGACGTGGTATGACCACGGAAGAGAGCCAATGAGCTGCAATAAATTCGAAGTCTGGGGGCGTCGCAGATGACGCAGACTCGCAGCGTCGGACAGAAAATTGACTTGCAGAGCCTTGAGTTATTCCTGCTACCGTTAGGTACAGGTCTTAGGGAGCCCGATTTAAGCTTTTTGCAGTAAACTCCCGTTTTCGTCAGCAGTTTTTGCGTAAGCGTCTTTTCTGGCTCTCTGATTGGTTGAAACGATATCTGAACCTCCCACGCGTCAGCATTGATTTGCCAAAAGGTTCTGTGATGTCAGGCACGTCTCGTCATCTGGTTTTTGCATTTCGCCTTTGGGCCTGGCTCGTTCTCTCTCCGTATTGTTTCCGTCTTTCTCAGGAGCTACAGGTGGCTGTTTCCTCCAGCCAGAGTTTGCCGACGCCTACAACGTGAACAACATCCAGCGACTTAACAACCCTGCTCTCGGCTCTGAGTAGTGATGTCAAGGTTCGGTTCGGTTCAGGTTCGACGCCTTTCGCTCTGAACGCTGAACCTGAACACCGCGTTCAGTTCAGGCACTCGCTGAACCTCGAACCTGAACCGGCGTTCAGGTTCGGTTCGGCGTTCGAACGCGTTTGAACCTGGCAAGATTTCGGGCATCTCGGCGAGCAGGAAAAGTCGTTAATTCACCGTCTGTGTCATCTGACATCCTGTCCTCATGCCTGTATTCGGTGTACAGCATCGCAACGGTGTGTAACCCAGATTTCTGGCTCAAACACTTGGTCAGGATGCATATCAGCCTAGGTTCAACATGAGAAGATGACAAAAAATCGCGAATGCTGCTCACAGCTACATCTCCGCAAAAATAGCTCAACAGCTACTGTTCAAATGCATGGTTGAGACGCCAAAGAGGTCAGAAAACCCCAAAATCATGATAAAATTCCCTGATCTTGAGGGTTTTCCGGTTCAGGTTCAGGTTCGGTTCGAACACATCTCATTCCGCCCAAACGCTGAACCGAAATTAGCGTTCAGGTTCAGATATTTGCTGAACCTGAACCTGAACGCGGCGTCCGGTTCAGGTTCGGTTCAGGTTCGAACCGAATTTTGAACTGAACCTTGCCACCACTAGCTCTGAGCCTCTGACTTGCCTCTCCGACAATGTGCAAGGCGCAGTAGGCTAAGCTCTATGATCTTGGGTTTATTTTCTGCAACGGTTCAACCGTGTTCTGTGTTTCTTTTTTGGAGGCTTACATGGTCAAAATTTAAATCTGATGTGTTGTGTCAGCCCATTCCACATAACAGTTTCAAATAGTTTTTCTACTTGTTTTTTGTTCTTGCAATATAACCAATATTAACCATGATAATTTTTGTGCAGAACAACACATGTGTGCCGGGGCCCAGAATCAACACCACTTTTTGCACCTGAAAAATTATTTCCATGATTGAAATCAATCGGTAGCAGGCCGTGCCGCTTGTCGGCCTTACTTGCTTTATATCTATTCAGTAGTGGTACATCATGGTACATCATTCGACGAGATGGCGTTGCTGGAGTTCGGAAGCGAGGTTTGCTTGGAGTCTTGCGGGTGAGGATTTGACAGCGAAGTACAAAGCCGAGGCCTTCTTGGTGTGTCTCGTTGAGTCAACACCGTGATAGATATCTTTGCAATACAATACGTGTTGCCAATCCTTGCGACACTGCTAGAAACAGTCGACTCAATCTTTGAGATGCAGCCAGCAGACTGAGTGGGTAGCGAGCACCGACGCAGCAGAGCGGCGAAAAGAAACGAATGAGTAGGAGGAAGCCTGAGAGTGATATTGCAAGCCAGTTTGGGGGAGCCATTGCCCGAGCAATGTCGAGTGATTAGGAAAAGAACGGGGTAACCCTAACCCAGGCGCGTCTTGTCCTGATCAGGAAAAAAGAAAATTTCGAGTTCTTTTTCGAATTCTGCGCTGTCTCGGCCTGTATTTATCCCAACGCTCATGTTGGTTGCAAAGCGCGTGAACGAGCGTACGGACGCCTCAAACGTGTCGAGCGCACACCACGACGGCCAAGAATGTTAACCCTCCTCATTCTCCACACGCTCCCTCCTCCTTCCACTTTCCTTCTCTTCCTCTTCTCACTCGACCCTTCACATCTCCCTCTGCTTTTCTGGTGCCGCTAACTTCCGTTCTGCCCCTCGCATCCTGCCTCCCTGATCACGCCGATATCTCGCTGCAAACGCGCCAATAAATGCTGGCGCACGCACTCGCACTCTCTGTCCGTGCCGCATCAGGTGCGGGCTGGCTCTGCGAGCTTTGATGACGACCGAGATGCTCGGTGGATTGTCCCACAACGCGTCATTCTCTACGCTCCTCCCTCCACGCTCCGCCCTCTCCCTCGTCTCTCCTTCCTTCCACACCCGCCCTCCCGGCTGGCGCGCTCCGTGGCTCTTTCCGCCCTCCCTCCTTGGCCTTTTACTCGTTATCCTACGTGCGCCGGCGTATCCACGCGTCTCAAATCTACCGCGCTCCGCAACACCCTGCGCCCCTCGACCCTGCACGTCTCCGCCGACTCACGAATCTCAAGACCCATCCACGCTCAGCTGTCCGCCCGCGCGCTACCTGACTAGCCTCGCTCCATCCAGGAGGCTTCGCGCATCAGTCCCCGAGCCGACCCGCCGACAAACCCAAGTAATAGCACGCTCTGCCCGACACCTCCAGCAAGCCCTTAAGTCGGGATCCACCGATTCGACATGCAACTTACGGCTAACACCTGACTGCGGCTACACACTTAAGCCCGGACCTACGATCGCGCGGCCCCAGCCATTTTCATTCCTTCCTCTCCCTCGCTCCCTCGCTCCCTCGTTCCCTCCTCGTTCACTGCCCGTCCTTACTCACCTACTTCGCCCCACTTATTCCTTTCCTGCTGTGTAGTCGCTTAGAACCCGCTGATATCGACGAGAACGGCGCATGGACGTATACTTCGACGTTATATTGTGCCCAAGCGCGTGCGGCACTCGCGCCGCCGTATCGCGTCGTGTGTCTTGCAAGGAATCCGAGTCTTTCTGCAAACCGCACCTTCCTTCAGAATTTGAATGCAGCAAACACCATTTCGAAGATGTCACGTCCGACCTTGTCCGAACTCAAAACCCACCCGATTTTCGGGGTCCGCTGCTGTTTCCAGAGACCATCCCGCTGATTGAAGCGCATCGCGAAAGCTGCATACATGACCCATCCTTGCTTCCAAAAGGTAATCCCACGGCGCTTTGGAAGCTTTCTGTTTTTTCTAAGCTGGTGTGTTTATTTAAATTATTTTGGGTGCTTCAATCGTCGCCGCCTGATACTGTTATGGCGTCTTCTTGGGTTTACAGCACTTCGCCGTGGCAGGTGGGACCTTCAACAACACCACAAATAACTACGACAGCTACCATACAACTCCGAATGTCCCGTCCGGTAATTTCTTCCCGGACGGCTTGTTTATGAAATCGTTTTTTTTTCGCGCATCTCGCGGTCTTGATCACTGAACGAACGCCAACACATCCATATCTTGACTGAAGCGGCCCAAGATACGAGTAATAATACATGTAACATCTCGTTGAACAAAAGAACCATCAAGCTACGTTACTTCGAAACTCCGGCGCAAGCGCGAAGTCGCCGTACCCCTTCCACCATTCACCTTCAATTCAAAACCGAAACCTGCCAAGTTCCTCCGTCGGCGACCATCGCGGCCTCGGTAAGGCCTCCGGGGGTTCCAGCGCTGTTGAATCCCACTCTCATCTGTTTTCCATTGCGTACAGGAACTGCGTGGTGGCTGCGACGAAGCCGCTGGTCGTAAGACACATTCTTCCTGCTGCCGGCATCGCTGGACAACGACTGCCGCCAATCCACCCGGTGCCGGAGGTCCAGTAATACTCGCTGACGACGCGATTCTTGGAGAAGAAGAACACATGGACCTAGAGACGTTATTGAGTCTCGTGAAGCCTCTTCTACTGGCCAAGATAATATCTCACGTCGGCGAAGCCGTTGTTTGCCACTGCGGCGATGGGAGTACCCAGGAGAGCCTCGGAAGCAGGGACGATCAACTGGTCGGGACGTTCGACATTTCCTTCGAAGAATACACCGTTGACCGCCGTCTCCCAGACACTTCCGTCTGAAAGTTGGCGGTAAATACGTGTCTGGCCGTCTGATGCTTGGTATGCTCCCACACTAGCCAATGCGGTGAAAGAGAACGCATCGGCCTCACGTTCAGTGACGTCCTTCGTGCGGTTGATGCTGAGTGCACCGGTGGCATACACGAGAGCCAAGGTCACAGCCTTGTAAACGTCAGTGCTCAGGTTTGGAACAGATGCAAGTGGTATATGCACTATGAAAGCTTGAAGCTTGAACATTGTGTTGACAAAAGGGTTGATAGTTCTGAGTGAGTGCTTGAGACATGTAGGCTCTTATACTCTTGGATCCTGGGATGTACATCTGCTTCAGATTAGTCCATCACTCGTCTATGGAACCTCAGGGGCTAGAAGGAATTCGAAGGCGCTAGTACTACAATATGAAAATTCCGACAGCATTGTTCTCTTCTGGAAGTAGAAAATCGGTTGCCTCCGCTCCCTTGCTTCGCGGAAGTATGATCTTGGCGAATTCTTGCGAGGACCATTATGGCCAGTCTGTGATTGACCCTGAAGCCACTAATGAGCACCTATTTGACATCAGGAAAATTCAAAATGCTCTAGCATCTATGAGCTGCTACATAGACACACATAGACATTATAGACAGCTGCTATGGCGTCTACAGCTGCTATGGCGTCTATGGCGTCTATGACCGTCTATGGAGGTCTATACCACAGCTCATAGCAATTTGGGATTTGCCTGATGAAAGGGCCAGAAGATGGATGTAGTATGGCAACGTAGAGTGAGCTGCTCTGCTGTGCAGTGAGCTGCTCGCTGATCCGCTTGATTTCTGTTGATCCTTGGCCCGGCACAGTGATTTGGACCCCAGATACCTCTTGGCTACTTCCTTCGCCTTTTCTTCCACAACGCCGATCACCTCAGGCTCACATGCTCAAAGCGGATGGAAGAGCTCGTGTATTTTTTTTGGTTTGATCATATTTTATTAGTGATTCTCGGTTCACCGATTGAGCAACCTCTGTGAAACACATTTCACTAACTCGGAGATGTCCCAACATGGTAAGGGAAGTCCTTAAGGAGATATTAGGTGATTACCGAACCGGTTACTCATGAAACCGGCGCCGTGAAAAGGTGTGCCACACAAGGTATATCATTCTGGTGGTCAGTATCCGAGATTTCTATAATCCTTTGACCCCTTCGGGGTGTCATACGAAAAATTGGAACGATACAGAGAAGATTAGCATGGCCCCTGCACAAGGATGACACGCTTTTCCGGAGTGGTAGACCTACGGGTCTCAATATTTATGCATCGTTTTGCAAGAATGGTTGACAGAGAAGGAGGAATGATTAACAGAATTGTTTAAAGGTTTTCCCTGTTCAGAGCAAGGTCAATTCATTTTCCGGCCACCTGGGCACCCAATAGACTTGTTTTTATCTCCTCAGCTTGGATATTTACTGACTGGAAGCCTTGACGGTTGTGGCAAGATCATTTGTCTTCTGGTGTGGGTGGAGATTTGGAACATTCCAGAGGTGGCAGAGATGTCCAACACATGCTGGATCTGGGTTGGTGACTGCATGGAACAACATTGTCAAGTACTGAAGGAAAGTGCAGACTTCCTGAGTGGGAATAGGGGCATTGATTGCTAATTGATGAGCAGAATTGTGGGCACATGAGGGGACTTTTTGAAAATCTAAAACATAGAAATGGAAGGGATTTTTATAGCCATGAGGTAAGTGGTCGACACATCATCAAACCATCCCCTGGCAAATCCGACTGGTATGGCAACATAGAGTGAGCTGCTCTGGTGTGCAGTGAGTTGTTCGCTGATCTGTACTCTGCCGTGTCTTCTGCTACTGATAACTGATGTGGGACCCCATGAACTATGTATGAACAGACCTCAATGGCAGTGGAGTCAATCTTCCAGTCACTTGAAACGTTCAAATTCAAGTCTGGTTTCATATATTCAAATGTTAATTTTTTTATGTGTCTTGGGTGTCATAGCTGCAAAAGGAATTCATAGTCTGCTTACTATGGGGCTCTACAGGGAGCTAACCCAAAACATTGTTGGAAAAATCTTGAATTGATTATATAGCCCCCAAGCTAATACATTCCGTTGCAATCCCATATTGATTTTGTGGATTGCAACGCACGGAGCTAGGAGTATAATCAGTTGCAATCCTATCTAGTGTTGCAATTGATTACGGACTTGCAATCTGTTCCAATCCATTCCAACCAGCACAGACTGGGGGGGCCAAAACAATAATCCTCTTACTACAACTGTAGTAAGGTCATTCACCACTTCATTTGACATTTGACAAACTATGTAAAGTACGATCTCACTCATTATATGTATGTATAGACTAGTATTCAAGGACCAAGGTATATGAAGTATCAGTGTACCCAAGTGTCAGAATGTTGGAAGGACTCCACCTGAGTTATGTACCTTTCTCGGTTCACCTGTGACTTCGGCTTTCTTCCCCCAATCTCTCCAGTTTGACTCAAGATTTTCGTTGTTTTAGATATTGCTGGATACTACAACACATCTAGAAGCTAAATGTCTCATTTTCCATTGTTTATCAGGAGCCGAGGAAGACATTGACTTGAGAGCAGTTGCAATCCACCCCCAGGTGGATTACAAGCGGTTCAAATCCACCCCGGGGTGGATTTCAAACGGTTCAAATCCGCCAAAATCCCGTAATCAATTGCAAGGCTATGCAATCATTTCGGGGTTTTTCCGACAATCACAAACACAACATTGGGCTTTTATTTTTCTGGGTCTGGTCAACCAAGGGTACTGCACGTACAGCAGTTCAGAAATTCAAGTTTTTTGGTACTGCACTGATCTGAGAATTCAATGCACAAGCTTTGACAACTTAACAGATGGCCCTCTCAGAAACAAGAAGGGTCTATGGTGTCTTGTGAAGAAGTTCACAGAACAGGGAAGAAGCTTAGCTCTAGCCCAGGGCTGTCATCATTCTGTCCCCTGTGCCTCTGGAAAGGCCACTGAGTATCTCTAATTATTACAGCTGACCCCAACTCAACCAAAAGGACCTATTGAATACTGAACTCAAATGATAAAGCTTGCTTGCAGCCAGAAATGTCATAAAGTATTATTTCAACCCAAAATGAGCAGAAATTACGACTGAAGCCCAGATCTAGAGATTTGGGTTGGATAAATTTGTGCAGATTTGGTGGATGCAAAGCATGGATAATAGGCTTAGCAGTTCAAACATGAATCATGAAAGGAATTTACCCCTTCACGAAAGTCTTGGACCACTTGGACCACCAATTATCTGCTTCACCCTGGGTGCCATGAGTGCGCTATTGTGTTATGGTGCAGCGAGTTCGCCAACCGGGAAACAGTGGAGTCAAATAAGGTTGACCAATTTGGGCGGCAAGATCACTTAGTGCAGACAGAAGTACTGGCAGCTTCACCTTCTCATTGAAACCCAGGAGACGCAACTCTTGAACACAAAGATGCCTGGAGCAGCCAAATACAACAAGAGTGGAACTACTGGTCCATTGTCCAATGATAATGGAAGTGACCGGGGCCAGGCTAGTCGCGTATGCTGAAGATATAATAATGTTGAACTCCAGCCATATTTTGCAAGTATAGCCATCTGAATTCATATGATCTCGACAGTGTGGTAAGAGGGCTTTCCAAATCTTGTACTTCAAAAAGCATCATTGAACAATTAATTTTTCGCAGGGAATCATCGAAATCTCAGAAGCAGGGAAAACCTACGTAGAAATAGTTTGCTGGTTGAACTGGCTTCTAAAAAGTCTGCTCAACTTGAACAGCCCCCACAGCACCAACTTGGAGAAAAGAACACTTCCTTTTATTCGAGAAGAGTCTCACACATGCCGCTATGCTCAGCCAAATGTCTTTGAAGTTTTCAGCCAGGTTTGTCTTGAAAGATATCATACGTGGGAGATATGAAATCGCAACTAGGACTTTTACGTAGTGTGGTACCACATGCATAGTTATATAAATTCAACATTCCAGACAGACTCTGTGAATTCTTTGTTGGGTTGCGAATTAGGTCAGGTCAGTGGCAGTAGATGCAATAATACAGCCCATTTGAGAGGTGTGCAAGCCAGGGAAAGAGCCTGAGGTGATCAGCATTGTAGAAGAAAAGGCACAGGAAGTAGCCAAGAGGTATCTGGGGTCCAAGTCACTGTGCCGGGCCAAGGATCAACAGAAATCAAGCGGATCAGCGAGCAGCTCACTCTACGTTGCTATAGATGTAGACTATCAACGAAACAGGACACGAGGCATATGCTGTACTATCACCGATTCGCAGGGGCGCCAGGGACAAGGCTATGAGAAATCATGATACAGGACGTCTGGCAGTCAGACATCTTCGAGTGCTTGAATAGATGGTTGCTGGCGAGGCCCAGGAACACAGAAGCCTGTAAAGGAAGATGGAAGTTTTTATCTGAGCTGGTGTGGGCCTTGAGTGGGCCGGGCCTTCGTGAGGCAGAGTGAATCGAGAATCTCCGATAAAGCTCAAAGAGTGACGTGGCTCCGACCCATTGCGAGGTATTACTTGTAGACTCGGAGGCCGCAGCCTTTTGAGGCGTGATATCTTAATATGGGCGATATCTATAGGGCTGCACGCCGTGCCCGTCGCGCCGGTTCTACGGGGTCCGTGCGACGGGTAGCCGACCCGTTCCGTCGGGGCCTTCAGAAAATTTTGTTTCGCCGGCCGTCGACGGGCGACGGACAACTTGAAGTTGATTTGCGGGGTATTGTGACCTGGGTTTGTGGTCTGCTTACAAGTAGCGTGCGACAGACTTTAAGGCCTCTTCATCACAATGTACACTGGAAATAAAACGTTCGTTTAAAAATGACATGAGAATGTAAATAGCAGGAATCGGAAAAAAACCATTTCGCACGCGTAAATTATTTATTATTGCGCAACCTTGATCAAATCCGCCGCCTTCTCCGCAACGCCATACAAACTCGCGCTCAAATGCGCGCTAAGCTGCATGGGCAAGATCGACGCGTCGACCACGCGTACGTTCGCCGTGTCGTACACCTTCAGCTGCGCATCGACCACACCTACATTACGAGGAAAAGTAAGTCAGAATATTGCACGATGGATATAGGGATAGAGAACGGGGCAGAAGGAGAAAGAGAGCAAAGAACGCACCACCGAGGTCACGCCGCATCATCGCGGCTGTACCGATGGGATGCGCGACCGATCCGAAATTCTGGAGGATATATGGTTGCCAATCGGCTGCCGTGCCGCCCTTGCCGTCGTCGGGAACAGCAGCGCCTGGGACTGTTTCTCCGATCGAGAGATTGCTGCGAGAGAAAAATAATCAATGCGTGGATAATGGGATGTGTGGACCGGGATAGAATAGACGCCATACCTGAGTGGCGGCGTTTTGAAAATCTTTCGCAAGGTCTGCAGCCCCGCAACCATAACGTCCATGTCGAACGAGACATTGAAGTAGTTGACGTGGACGTTGGGATACTCAAACGGGTCTGCGGACTGATTCGTCGTCAGTGATTGAATGAACAACGGAAGCGCTAAATAGACTTGCCACTATCTCGACGCGCCCCCGGCTGAACGGCAGTAGCTGCCACAAGACCGTGAGGATTTGGCTGAGAGGAAGTCGATTGAAACCGGGTGAGTCGGTTTCTCTTGTACCAAGACGAGGAACACATACTTGGACGCGACATCCGGCCCAGTGACATAAAACATCTCCACCATCGGCGCTAGTCAAAGTAAATCAGTAAATTGCGGCTCCGTCGTGGGACGAAAGTCACTCTTCACTCATACCTGTATCCTTCAACACAATCCCAACCTGCTTCCTAAAGATTATCTCCAGCGCCTCAGCCGAATATCCATTCTCCGCCTGACTCGCCGCCCACGTCCCAATCGAACGCTCCACCTCCGCAGCTTTTGCATCCGACGCGTTCCCAAAGATCTGGAAGAAATTCGGGTACGCGATGGCGTTGTTGGGGCCGGTGCCGTTGACGGGGAAGCCGGTGCCGCCTGCGGCGACGACTGTGTTCGTCTGTCATGGAAATGTGATCAGTTCGGTTGCATCTGAAATTGGTGATAAGTAAGCTTGAAGCGCACCTGCTCCTGGAGGTTCCGCCCTACAGTCTTCAAGTCGACGAGAGTGGTGATATTTAACGGACCCAGGATGTCTGCGTCGCCGACGCCAGAGAGTTGTAGGACAGCCGGTGTCTAGAGTAGAATGGTTCAATTAAATAGAATTGGATGAGAATAAGCATGTGTGTCATCGACAAGAGGGGAGGACGAGGAGAATACGCACACGAAGGGCCCCGGCAGCGACGATGACCTCTTTTCGCGCATGCGCAGTGAAGCGTGTGGTGCCGTTCGTGGTGTTTGTGTACGTCGCGAACTCGATACCGGTGGCGACGAGAGGTAGTTTTGTGTCCACCCACACTATTTTTGTTACCTGAAACATTTCATTACCATTAGAAACTAATACCAAAGCGCGTGCGAAGCCAAAATGCTCACGAGGTGCTGCGTTAGCGTAACCCAATTTGTTCGCTTTTTTTCCACAGGCGTAAGATACGCCTCCGCGGAGGAAGAGCGTCGGTCATCGTTGTTGTAGTTTATAGACTTCAGATAACGCGTTAGACAATAAGTAGAGTGAAGAAGGAGTTGGCACATACGACGGGATTCATGGAAACGCAGTTCGGATTCCCCGCACTAAGGTCTGGGCAGTGTACGACACCAGAAGCATTCGTCGCTGAGGCTATGAAGGCTGGCTGTTGCGGCCCACCGTACATGCCGTGCGAGAACGCTGCGTGGACTGGGCCCGACGAACCGTGAACTACAGGGATGGACTCGGCACCCTTGGCGAGTTGGTCGGCGGTTGGGGGCATGAAGTTCTCGGACTTGAATGGGTGTGAAATAGATGTTAGCAGTGCGGAAGCAAGGACTACTTGTTCAATTCGACGCACCTTCCGCATGTAGTGCAGCATTCCGTCCCAATTCCATCCTACGTCGGCCTCGGACTCCTCGAGAAGAGTTGACCAGAGGTCGTATTGCGCCACGGATCCACGCGTCCACGAACCGCCATTTATGGAGCTGCATCCTCCGAGCGTCTTGCCTCTGAACTGCCTCATCAGCATATAATTTCTCATAATGTGCACTCGACAACACACGAGTTGATTATGCGCCCATCTTCCGCCGGATACTGCCAGTCCAGGGCCGTGCCTAAAGCAACAGTGAACTCGTAAATATCGAACACTGCTGGATTGTCGCGGTCATCCGCCCCGGCTTCGACGACGAGCACGCTAACTGCGGGATCTTCACTCAGACGGCCCGCGACCGTGAGCCCCGCGAGGCCGCCACCAATGACGATGTAGTCGTATGTGCTGCCATTGATTCCTTCGGGGGAGAAGGTGACGCCGGACACGGGAATTGCTTTTGCAAGCTGAGATGCAGACAGTCCCAGAGCAAGAAGGAGTGTGGAGATTAAGGTCATGGTCGACGTAAGAGCGCAAGCTGAAAAAGCGGCCGCGTAGTCCGGGCGGGATGAAACGCATCATGATCACAGTCCCTGTGATTGTCCCCGCGTGGGTGCCTTATTTTTCGGCCGTCGGACCGGCGGACCTTGAGATTTGACTCGGAGTTGCCTTCGCCATAGGTTCGGTCCAAGCCCCGTTCTGAGAAAGCCGTAGATGCCGCGTGGAGCAAACAGATCAAACATCACAACAAATAAGGCACGCACGGCTTTCTTCAGAAGGGGCTTGCTTCAAAGTCCGGAAATAGTGGGGGTTGGTCTCGGCGCCCTAGCGTCTCAACGCAACCTCAGATCGTTGGGGTCAAGTGGTAAATATTTTAGTTCATCAACATACCGACAACTTTACAACAGAGTTCGAAGAAGAATTTCATCAAGAAATTGTTGAGTTCCGAGGGGTCCAAATGTGCCCAAAACACACTTTTGCTGTTGAGCCTTGCAAATATTTATTTCTGGGAGGATTTCCACGAAACTCAAATTGAAGCAACTAGAGGTATATATCTGCGAATGACACGTCAAATCTCAATAGTATTCAACTGCTATCCGGTGCTATACCCCGCGCGAGTCCCAACCGCGTCGTTGTGATGCGATGTAACACCCTGTGACAGACGCGTCGCGACGTGATCAAAGTCCAAAAAAATTGCTTTCATCAGCTCCCCCGTGCGTAATGTCCTCGGAACCCTTCCAGTAAGGCCCAACGGAACTCGCCATCGCGTCCCAGAGACCCCACGGAAGCGAAAAACCCCGGTCTCAGACCGCTTACTGGGTATTAAAGTGCTCAAAGAGAGCCTCGCTGATGTGAAATACCGGGTCCGCGAGCGCCTGGGACTTGGTTTTGACCTGGATGACTGGCAGGGGGAGCTCATACGTCGTCTACGCCAGGGGTACGACTCACTCTTGGTTGCGGGCACTGGCTATGGCAAAAGCATAATTTTCGAGGGTCTTGCAGCACTTAATAAGACAAAAGTCGTAATTGTGGTGTGCCCGCTGAAGGCGCTGGAGCGGGATCAGGTAGGCCCACGATTTGAAGTCTGAAATTCACTTACAATCCAATTTTACAGGTGAAAGGAGCCGAGAAAAAAGGACTGAAGGCGGTTATGGTCAATGAAGACACCGTCTGCCCAGAAATTTGGACAGGCCTTCGGCAGGGCCACGCGAACCTCTACTACGTGTCTCCGGAGATGGCCCTCTCTTCCAGCTCCGTTCAAGGGTGGTGATCGATACGCAGGCCCCAGCACTACTCAGAGTGGTGATGATGCGAGAACCTGTCCCTCCAATCTCAAGGAAGAGGCCGAGGATCATGGGAAAGAGGTTGGTACCAGTGTTTCGTGTAAAAGCCATGAGACTAAAGACGAATACAAGAGTCTAAACGAATTGTTCAGACCGTGATGAGAGGAGGTAAACAATCGGACTTACAAATGTAGCATTACGGGCAAAACCCATGTTTCTCCAAAATCCCCCAGTATCGCCTGCAAAGTCTGGCTTCTCCCCCGATGGCCCACTCGCTGCTTCCTCCCACTCGTCGGCCTCTACGGGCACTGCCAGCTTCCCCTTCTCCCCTTTCCGAGCCCTCTTCTTCCGGTATTCATTCGGGGACGTAGTGAACACCGACAGAAAGTCCCATGTGTATGGCGCATCCTCGCGGTATATTCCGGGATTCAGGACGCTCCGTATGTGATCCAGGGTACAGTCTTTCAGTCGGACCTTCAGACGTGGGTCGCTGATGACTTTGTCGCTTTCCTGCAGCGCAATTTCGTCCATACACGGTTTGACCAGTGTCGAATGCAGATGTGGGACACTTTTGGGGAACCGGTCATGCCAGGCTCGATATATGTGCGTAGGACCAAAACCATTGTGAGGGTGATTCCCCATGAAGATGCCTGCTCGATGTCGGACTGCTGGGACCGTTGATTCGAAGAGAAAGAGCAAGAATTCCCGAATGGATGTGCCGAGGAAAACCAGTAAAGAAAACAAGAGCTGACATTGCAGCTGGGGGTTTTGAAGGTCCAGAGTTGGATTTATTTGAGCTAGCATTGTCGCCCAGTCAGGGTTCACGTCGAGAGTGTCGGCAGCCGTCGATTGAGCCATGGTTAATTGGCGCGACGCATAGTCACACACCATCACACTCAGTGACATTTGGACATGCGCTTGTCCGACGTCCCACAATTTCACTCCTGCTTAATAGAAAAATCCTATAATATTTGATGATACTCCTGAAGTCTCTAGGTAAAGGCCCTACCGCAAGAGTATGCAATCACAACCATGTTCTAGACCTCCAGCTCATGATCTCTGAAAAATGACGAGGACCACATAGCCACGCAAACAACGAAAATTCAGGTACATTTTTCGAGCCGGAAAAAATTGCAAGACAGATTAAGGAGTAATATCTACGAGGTGCAAAAGAAATCTAAGAAAAAGAGGGGTGTTTGCGGTTGCAGGAAAGGAATCGGTAAACCCCTTGTTTGGCGGACTTTGCAGCAAGCCCTTCTGCGAAGTGCCCGGCTTGCCCGGGCCGGAGCTACGCGGGCTTGCTCCGAACCTACCTTCGCCATTGCTAGGATGAACAGCCGAGGAGATTTCGGCTCGAGATGCTGCCCAACTGAGTCGCTGCGGTTCGCAACAGTCCCTAGCCCACGAAATGTAGAGAAAACACCGCTTGACCAGAATTCTGAACAAGAACTCTAGGACATCTCCAACGCGCGCAGCGGCCAAATGGTCTGAGAGAAAAAGAGATCGGCAATCCCCGTTGCGCCACTCCGCCATCAATTTGGCTTTCTTCCTACCTCATGATCACTCTATCGCATAAACCCCGCCGGTGCCCTCGATCAAGTCAGGACCGAGGCGTGCCGTGGTCAAGTAACAGCCGGTGTTGAATCAGTATGGCTGAATCGTGCTCCAATGCTTTCATCTACTCCAGCACGGTTTGACGCCGGAACTCTGCACTTCGCCAAGTACCGGCCGTTTCCTCCTGCGAATTCAATCCTTGCGCGGTCCCATATGCAGTGGAACTGAATCTGCCCACTAGGTTCCAAAACTCCAGTTCAGGGTACTACAAGAAAACATCTACGGTTCAGAATTACCACCGAGGTGATCGTGTACTTATGCTCCGGTCCGGTGGGATTTGATGTCATCCCAGCCCGACAATAAAGCAGGTAATGCCGGCCGACTGTCGGGCAGGCGGCGCGGTCCACTGCTGGTGCCTCTATTGGGCGGGCTGCGTCATATTAAATTTAAAGACAACCTCCGCTTCGCTCCGGGATCCACATTGCGAACGGAATGGAGGCGAAACAAACAAATCGATTGAGGCATAATTTACTTACCACCAACCCAAGATCGTTATGGTTGATTTTCAAGAAGAAATGGACGAACAACCGACGAAATCTCGCGGCCGCCATTACCATTGAGAGACGAAACGAACAGAACTTGGGGAGAAGATTCCCGTCATACGGAAGGATGCTTCGCACCATCACTCTCCACTGTTCACCGACTCTCCTGCTACGCCGACTTCTTCCTCACTCAATTATAACACACCGTGATCCATCGTAGCATCTCGCTTGAGACGGGGCCCTTCATCTCGCTGAAATATCCGACTGCAAGACGGATACAAAGATCCTGGGCCATATTTCCAGCAAAGCCAGAAGTTTCAGCATGTTTGACTCTCGTGCATCACAAGTAGATGCGATGCATTTAGCTCGGAATGTTCCATTCCAGCCAAACTCGATGACAGAGTTTCGAGACATCCGACAGCAGCGAATGGCAAGTATTGCTGTACCCTTCCTCGCGGACTATGTCATTATTGGCCTCCGCCTTGTTCTAAAAGATCTATTGAGCACTCCTTGACTTCTTTCGAGTTTGCCCTTCCACGACTGTCCTTTATCACCGGCCTAATATTTTGTTCAGCACATTTTTGTGTCCGTTTCTAAATGCCGACGCTTAAGTTGGGAGCGCCGCTATGGCGACAGCGCAGAGGCTATTCACATCCAGTTCGTCGGCCTCCAAGAGCCGGGTAGAGGGGCGGCGTGGTGCGACCAAAGCAACATAGCGGACGCTTGCATCCGAATCAAAGCAAGATACACATGCATTTGGGGGATCTACAAGATTTGATAATAATCGAAAGCGCGCAAAAATTGCATTCCCTACGAAAAACCTGCAGCGGCGTCGGCTCGAATCAAATCAATGAATTAAAAGTAAAAGGGACGAACCAGAGAAGAGGGCGAGTGCATCATACGCCGCAATGGACGCGGTGAACTTCCCCGAGGATGAGACGACGTAGGAGGGCCCGGAGCATGTGCTTGGGGCCGTGTCAGTGTCATGGCTAGAAAGATTAACAGGTCAGCTGGGTGAAGGAAGAGTAGGGGAGAAGGGGTACATGATGTCGCAATCTGGAAAGGAGGCGTCAGTCATGGGACAATGAGGACGGGGAGAGGGACATACAGGTGCCGGCGGGGAGTGAGGTCGTGAACGTCTCGGTCCAGGTATTTCCTTCGTTGTTGATTACTAGGAAACCGGTGGAGCCGCGTCCGAAAGCTGTGTTGGACCATTCGGCATTCAGCCATCGAGTACTGCGATCGAATACATACCGACTTGCTGCTCCGTTCCAACGAGCACATTCGTCAGGGCCGCAGACCCGACGGCGTTGTGGTAAAGCACCATGTTCGCGATCGCAATCCACTCCTGCTCGCCTGCAATGCTCATGGTCAGAAACAGCGGACACGGTTTGAAGACAAACATACAACGCCACCCGTTCTCAAAGCACGTCACCGGGCTGGTATTTCCGTTCGAGTCCTGCGGCGCGCCTATGTCGTACGTGGAGTGGTTGTACCCGGAGTAGACCGTGGGCGTGCCGTAGTTGAAGCCGAGCATGAAGATGGCGCCGAGCACGTACGCGTTGTTTGGGGAGAGGTAGTTGAGCGAGTCGGAGGGAGTGCTGCGTTCCTACCGGCCTGTTCAAGCAGTTGGTATAGTGACGACCGAGGGAGACGCACTGTGTCCTGGTTCGCCATGATGAAGTTGGCGACATTCGAGGGGATGAGGTCCCACGCGGTGTTCATCGCTTCGAGGGTCCGGGACTCAGAACGTGAAAAAGAAATGAGGAGGGGAAGACAACTTACGAACGGGCGTCACCAAGTTGGATACCTGAGGACACGCTCAGTGCTAAATGAAAATCGACTGTGCCGTGCTTACGGTGGTCATGAAAGTCCCAGAAGTCCCGAGGAAGGCTTGCATCACATACGACGCGGCCCCGAATTCGATGACATCCCTGAGCGACATGCATAAATACATCCCAGGGAACAGTCGATGAAAACACTGGCACGCTTACCCGATCGTATCATACATGGGTGGGTTCGACGCGCCGCCATCGTATACTTCCTAAATCCGAGTGTTAAATATATAGGGGTTTGCGGTGAGCAACAATAGGAACCTGGGTGCGATACGGGGACCCCGACAGGGCCGAATAGATCGCGGAGAGATTGGCAGGCTCCATGTATGCTGCGGCGTCGACACGGAATCCAGAGACACCCTGCGAGCTGATCAGTGTCGCGTCATTTATTGCGGAAGAAGGGCGCTGACGAGGGACACGAGGTCTTCGAGGTAGGCCGTGAGGGCGTCCTGGACGGCTGGCTGCTCTTGCGCCAGATCGGCAAGCCCGTCGAGCTACGTGAGCGGTCAATAAAAGGTTGTGGTAGAGCAATGCGGGAGCCAACCTCACAGAAGCGGACGCTGGGAAGGTAGGCATTCGTGAGTAGTGAAAGTGGACAGGTTAGGGCCCGTACTTGGTGACATTGTTGAGATCAGTGACTCCGGCAGCCTTGCCGTTGCCGGCACAATAGTGGAAATTGGATGAAGTGTACGGGACAGCCGGGCTGGTATCGGTCAGTCAGAGTAGAAAGAAAGGGGGGAGATGCCACGCACTAGCTGTACTTCGTGTACTTGCTTCCAGCGAAACCTACTCCAGACCCCCTAGAGCACAAGCTCAGGTTCTTGAAATATTTGGATACAGGTGAATGCTTACGCGGTCATATGGTTCATGACAACTTGAAATGGAGGTTAATTGTGTAAGGCTCGAAAAGAGAAATGAAGTGCACCATCTTGGATTATTCCAACGCCCGCAGCTGCGCATGTCGAGACCATATTGGCATACTGCGTGCGGTCCCCTCGTTTCGACGTGAGGATATACGACACTGGCTGGTAGTCTGTCCACCACTGGTCGCCAGTAACTGGAGAACATTAGCCGACTGTGGTTTACCGTATCAAGATCCACTTGCTGTGCTCCATCGCGGGGCTAACTTGCGCGTATCCATACCCAAAGGGCCCGAGGAAATTGGTACATTCGGCCGCTACACTCTCCCAGGGCCATTCAAACAGCTGAGAACCGAAGGTGAGCAAGGAGACAGGAGAGGCGCAGGGATAATATAACCTGGACGATGACATCGTGCGCCTTGGGCGGAGAGCGCCGAATGACCGCGTTAGCAGCAACATACGAAAGCAGGGGGAGGGTGAACAAGAGCGTTTGAGAGGAACGCGCGACCATGATTGAGGTAAGAGACGAGATTTCCGATGCGAGTAGGCCCCGAGATCTCATATATAGCATATATCATAGAGCCTGTCGGTTCTATTCAGGGAATTGGAGTACAGTCTTTTTTTAATCCAGACACGCAAGTAGTCTCGAGTCTTAATTCGAAGAGCACTGACATCATTGCACAAAACCCTCGTGAAAAAAATGCTTGATGGTTGGCCTTGGGACTTGAAGATGCACATGGTTTAGGTTCAAGAGACTTATCATGTGGCAAGGACATCCGCCGTCACGCGATCGGTCACAAAATAGTTTCGCCGTGATGCCGTTGGTGCCGCGTGACCCGACGCGTCGGGCGAAGAGGGATCCCAAGGGGTACCCGCTGCCTACACCGGGACAAAAACTGATTTAAGAGCTCCTCCCCACCCACCCGCCCTACGTAAGGCTTATGCAATACAGTATTTAACGGGGAAGCGAAATGTACGGGGAAGCGAAATATTCGCTGTCCCGCGCCTTCAGGGCGCTGTATGTAGCCGAACTTTTGGTACACAATACACATAGATAAGAAGCCTCTGGTTACAGAAGGATTTGTCCACAGAACTTCCTCGGGGCCCAAGACATCCAATTCTCTGTTTCCACGCCTATTTGCCGGATTTGGTCAAAGTTGCTCGGTCCTGGGCCAATGAATATTCATAATTCTGCACCCTTGGGGGTTTTCGGGGGGGAGGATCACGAATATCGACATCCCGGAAGTCGTGGGTTACTTGCTGCGCGACAATGGGATGCGTTTCGCTTCCCCGTGATGGGATCAATCTGGCGGTTTCGAAAGATGGCTCTCGTTCTCCACCAGAACAGCAGCAATTCACACAGAGCTTTGTGCCACGGGGTAGCCAGGATACCATACAGTCGATATACACAAACCGCAGAACCAGGGAACACCGGGGGCTTTGGTTAAGCCCATGCAGCGGAGGTGAAACTAGAAAACTTGTGAGCAAGAGCCATTGTTCGATCATAGGACATACTTTTGAACCACAAGCCTGAATAGGTGGTACCGTGTCAAAAAGAAGTTCATAGTACATCTCATATTGAGATATTGGCCTCTGTAGCGCTAATTATGTCATGGTTGGGCAAAATTTAAGCAAGAGAGGTGTTGGATTTAAACAGTTCCGAATGAGGCAAGCCTCAACCGAACCATAGAATGTAAACAGTACGAAACCAACTGTTGAGTCTCCACACCTACCGGGGTGCTTGTAACATGCGGTTGCACATTCCTTTGACTACTATCCATTGACATGGATGTGAAGCACAGCTGAATGTAATTCTCCGTTATTAATGAAAATGTCCGGAGGGATACCAAAACATATAGTAGGCAAAAGCATCAGCGGTTATCTTCTCAGCTTTGGACCCACTGACTCCTTACCTATCGTGCGGGTGAAAAAATCTATGCTGCATTCTCCTTGAGTCTACTTTGCATTTAAAAATTGCAGCGAAGGTGTGAGGGAAACGGGGAACCTAAGAGGGACAGGTAAGTGATGCTGCAAGAATATAAATGCGAGAGTTGTTCCGTCCAAGTCAGGACGTAACCGCAGCGAGTGATCGCAAGGTAGGAGAACAGCTACCGACGGGAGCTGCTGGGGTCGATGAGGACGACATAGGACGCAGGGACGAGGGTAGTAGAGCGAAAAGACACTTTTTAGGGGCTCGAGAGTAAAAGCGGGGAGAACTTGTCTGTTTTTATTGTAGCGCAACTACGAATATTTATACAAGAAAAATGTAGAAGAACTGTAAAGGGAAATTTTTTAATATCGGTGAGTTCGGGGTATATGAATCTTCATCCCAGTCCGTAGTAGTACCGTACACAAATTGAACCGCACGGAAAGTAAGTAGAAAATCAGAAATGAGTTCATAAAATGTCAAAATTTATTACTCGTTGCTGCCTGTACAAGTCGAAGCGTTGAACAAAAGAAAATGTCAGTCCACTTGATTTGGCAGCTGAACAGTCTGGTGTGCGGCGATACGGTATCAATGGTAGAATCGAACCTACTGCATAGCCACCTTGATCGTTGCCGAATCCCGCGCTCACGATGTACCCATGCGCATCATCAGGAATGGACAAAGCATCGGAGGTGGTGTACGGAACACAGCGCACGCTCTTGGTGTTTACGCGCTGTCCAGGGTTCGAATTAGGCGGCGGATTGCTATTTTAACCACTTCCCTTGTTGACATTCTCACGGAATGTACCCTCGGTGGTGAAATATCCCTCAACACGCCTTTCAATCGCTGGCTTCACACTGGAATTAATAGGTGCGTTGTTTGGGCGTAGGTGTACGGAACACCGTGAGCATGCGCGGCAATGACCGCGAATACCTTAGCAGCTCGCAGTCCGGGGTTCGACTACCCGGGTCCGAATGGCATGATGATGGTTGACTTTTTTTTTTCTATTTCACAATTTTCTCTTCAACGAAAAGCTTTGAGCTGTCTTTGTCTTTCTCGACTTGCACAGGTAAAACAATCTGGTGTTTAGTTAGGGTGTCCTTCCACCTCAAATCTATCTTCAGCTCAGCAACTTCAGGAGAAACAGAAATCGACTAGGCTTTGATGGTCAGCTCATTCGTTGAGCCTAACGCTAACCCAACCTCTCAATTCCCCTTCATATGAACCTCAAGCCTTCAAGGGCCGCTAGCAAACCTTACATCGACAAGGTTATCACTCTGAGTGAGTGGAAATAAAGCTGCAGGTAGTAAAAGGTGTGCAGACCTATGGAACGCGACAATATACACTTGATTTTCCATAGGTGCAAAAAGAGTGTGTTGTCTCCGGGATCAAGAACTGTCACAGATGGAGGCTTTTCCATGGACAAGGAGTACACGAACAGGACAGGGGCAGCGTTGGGATACTCTGACTACCCGCAACCAGCACAGGGATCCAAAAGCAGTGGTCGGGTTCATCGAGAGCAGATATCATTTTGCTGCCTGTTTCTTTGGCGAGTCTTCCCAAACCAACAAGGTCGACTGACATTTCTCTCCACCCAAGGACCCCAGAGCCGTAAATTCTCTTGTTCCCTTCGCTTCAAAGCCCAGCTTCTTATACCAAGCAACCTAGAACATGTAAAAATGGGGCCAGTTCAAAAAATCTGAGGGGACACACATTGCTTTCGGTCATGGCATTCAAAAATAGTGGGACACCATCCTCTTTAGCCTGATGAGAATCGAATCAATTTAGATTTTAACAGCGTAGATGAGAGATCGGGGACCTTTTCACATAATGCTTTCACAAGCGCTGTCCCAACACCGCGGCCTTGTCGCGCTGGGTCTGTAGCTATGTTGTCGGCGTACCACGATTGCAGAATACGCTATCAAATCATGATGTCGGCATATTCTGCCAGCCACAGTGGAATGAATCAACGCACATCGGATCCAACGGTATCCTCCTTGAGTTTTCGGGATTGTTGTATAAACTATTAAGTATGTCAGCAACAATTCAGCGACGTCCCTTGAGGCTTTAGACATACCTCCCCCCACCACTGCTTCATCTCGTCCGTATATTTTGCTGACACAGCATCGAATCCCAGTGCGCGCTGGGCCTCTCTAGTATTATTCCATTCTCGTCAACTCAAGAGTGCTGGCAGGCAGCACTCACGTCATGTAGAGTCCATTCCCGGGCCCGAATCCCAAGGCAACTCCTAGTAGATCCTTCGACGCAGAATCGACAGCCAGCAAGACACACCCTTCGAGGAACCCGGCTCTGTAAATGGCCTGCGTCCCTTCTCGCGCAAGTTCGGCATTGCCGCCAGACATGGATTGCACAACGACATCTATAGGTGGGACCCCAGATGACATCGAATTCGCCAGAAGACGTTGATGGTGGATACATCATACATACCTTTGGCAAAAGCCTTCAAGAGTATTTTGACGAGCTGATCGAATTGCGCATCTATCACCCTGGTTATTAAAGAGGCAGAGGGCAGTCAAAGTGCGCACCTGTTGGCTCCTGAACGCAAATTACTTCGACTGGCATTGCTGGAGGAGAAGAGTCAGTGCCAAGACAGGCCTGCCAAGACGTGCGGGTCCGGGTCATGTCCGGCAATCGCCGACAGTGATAGACCCGGGTCGGCTGGCCACGCGGGTAAAGTCTCCCACGGTGCCACTTACGTTTGCTAAACCACGAGGTTTCAGAAAAGAAAAGGGCCGTTGCAATTGAAGCAGCTAAATCAGTCCTCTGCAGAAGCATTGTACTGGCACCCAAATTTGTCCGGGATTCGAACCCGCACCCCGATCACACTCTTTCTTATTTTCAAATAGATAATTCAGAGGTAATACCCGTCTATTTTTGAATCCAGCCTGCGTTGTCTCATTTAGAGACCCCAGTCGCTCCTATAGGAATTCTACGATGGTATGTTTTGAGTAAAACGAGTGTAATGTTCGTGCTGGGGAAATAGGATTGGGTGCAGAGGAAAACTGGTCTGAGTCGCGACTGCCCAATTGGATTCTACCGCCCATAATTTATTTGGGTATCAGTCTTGAATCTTGATCCTCAATAATTATGGCAATTTTCCATCGAAAGGCCTCAGAGTAATGTATTTTTTGTGTACAGCTGCAGTAAGTCTTGCTGTATAATCCGTCCTTCAACAATCAAATAACACCTACAATGTCGTTGAAAATCAGGCAGCCCCCAGCAAGTCATTCTCAGTGACCACCTCAACTGTATAGCAGTTAGAACGGGGTATTTGATCCCAACATCTCATTGGGTGCTTAAATCTAGACCAGCTATGTAGCAACTCTGTGATGACTCATTGCATTCAGGCAGAGGCTGCCGAGTATTGCCGCCATCTGTCTATCCTACGCGACCCTACGCGACCGGGTCCTCTGCCGATCAGGGGCCTGAATGCAGTGACTATGTTGAAATTTAAGGGAAATTTAGCTGAGATTTAAGGTCTGTAGAAAGAACATTTCGCCTGCAAGCGGCTTTGACGGAATAGCTCTGTTGCTTTTCCGAAGGACATTTCGATGGTCTGACAGAAGCCGCCGAGCATAGCAGGTCGATGTGTGTAACACATACAGTACACGGTCTGTGGGCTGTTGAATTCGAGCATGTGTAATTCCAAATCTGACCTGTGCTGTTGTGGTTGAACACCTGTGAAGTGCCACATTTGAACAGTTGATTTGTGCTGGTATAGTTGAACATCTTTGAGGTGTGAAATTTGAACAGTTGACCAGTGATCTTGTAGTTGAACACCTTTGAAGTGTGATATCTAGACAGCCAACCATAGCCGTTATATCTGGTGTAATGTTCCAACAGTTGAGCAGGCGCTGTTGTGTTTGATCACCTGCCAAGTGTAGAATTTAATCAGTTGAGTCGGTGTTTTGGTATCTCATTACGAGTCAACCACCCCATTTCAACACTTTGCAATTGGGCACTTTCAACATCTGGAGCCCAAAACAAGAACTAACGAGTCTCATTGCCTGAAAACAGGTTATCGATGGATCGATGCTTCAGGAGTAGGGTGCAAGTATGATGCCTCCTGCACACCTTGCAACTGAGTCAGTCCACTCCGTCCGACTCAATTCGGGGAGGTTGAGGAGTTGACGAACAGCAGGAATGCAAAAGCTAGGCTGTAGTTAGATTTTTCCAGTCGAAGTACCCCTCAAATGACAACGCAGAAAGCTCTGCGAATGCGGTAATTCAAGCTATGAACCTCTGCACAACATATGTCACCGGATTACCCGTGTCTTTAGTAGCCAGAGATACAATAAGGGAAGCCATCTCCTGACACTGAAAGGTACATATTTCGCTCTGTTGGCGCAAATCAGCGTCAAACTCAATGAAGGAGATCGAGATTTTTTTCAGGTCCTCGGAGATCCGATCCTACACTGTGAGTCTCAAGCACAACTACACACGGACCGGGCACCCCGGAGATGTCGAATTATCCACATTTCTCTCTGTCGGCGGCCGCTAATGTAGGAAACAGCTCATGGTAAGTATTTTCGAGGCCGGTGAGCATCACAAAATCCAAAGTGTGCAAACACTGTCAGTTTGCCCATAGTTTTGCGGGAAAGGGTGCCGGGGAACCCGCGGAACCCAAGCAGCTATTCAAAAAATTGACGACCACATGGGATTCTGTGGTGCCATTTGTGTTGGATGCGAGCCAGAGCTGCCAAATGTATTCTTCAACGGAGATCGGGAATTTCGGGCATGTTCAATTAATTCATCGGCAAAAAGTTTGAAGGTGCAGAATAATACACTGGTGAACTGTCCAGAACATACAGTTGAACCGAACTGTCTCGCGGGCACACTCGAGTCGAGTAATCAACTGTCCAAATCCAACGGTTAGTGTCAGCGTCTGATCTGTGTGCGCTCGACAGCTCAGTTCAGATGCTATTTAATCACAGTTGGCCCAACTGATTCAGACATTTGGTGCCGAACCGTGGATTTAAGCACGTTCGTGCGCCTGCCAAATCCCTCAAATCTGTAACACTATGTCTGGCCAATTCCGATGTGACCTTTCTCGATACAGTTCTTGTGTACTAATACTCTGGAATCTATACTGATCGTCGTCAAGTCTGGTAATTTGCACCAAATATACAAGATGTGGAGCGCTGTTCGATAATTATTTACATAGTTCTGGGCTGTATACACTTGCACCTCAAAGACCGACGCTGCGCTTTCGCGCAACAAATTGGCTGAGATATTTGACCATGACGGCCGTTTCTTCCCCCACCGGGCGGATCCACGCAGGCGGCAGCGCGAAACCATGCTGGAGGACGCAAGAACATTGAATGGAAGACGTCGTCGAAAGAGAGTTATGTAGCCCACGTACAGTGCCGGTATCCCGTAAATAAACCGTGTACGCATATTGGATGCGTTCGGTCTCGTACATGTGGTCGAGAACGTTGCCCGCGGAACTGGGTGGGATACGGAGCCGTTTTAAGTTGGAGAACACAGCCAGAGAAGTAAGACGTACGCATAATAAAGCACTTCGCAGGGTGTCCCGGTCTAGGCGCTCATTGGTATATGATCCAAGCTCAACATAAGAGTGATGGACGCACCAGGAAGGGGGTCCCATACGGCGACTTTCCCGCATATGCAGTTCCCAGCATGGCCTCAATAAGGTCGGTGTCCTGAGGTAGGCGGTCGCAGGTGTACGAGTACGGCCGTACCACTGTCGCATACTAATCAGTTCGTCCACTCAATTAATCAAATCAAAAGGAACAAACACATCTGTCCGTAGCTGCGGAGGTCCAAGAAAGCGGCGATCCCAGTTTGATTCTTGTTTGCACCGTTGATTGCGGCGATATAATTCGCGAGGTTGTTCACTTCGGGGGCGTCGAATGCACGGTGCCCGGGATACCACGGCGAGCATGGATCCACCGTCTCATTTTTCTTCAGCCACGGTGTCGGCGGGTCGGCGGTTGGCTCCCAGTGAGCGCCCTGTGCTCCTTTGAGTTTTGATATTTCTTATGCATGAACTGCGAACACACCCAGTTTCTGCGATACACACTAGATTAAATGATCGTAATTAACACAAGGTTCAAGACCCACCGAGCCATATCGGTCCCGGTACAGTTCGCAATTGGGTCTACGATGTTGCGATTCTTATACCTGAACGCTAGTGAGAATAAGAAGATAATAGTTGGGGAAAACGCACCAGAAACGATCACTCTCCCATGTGTAGGCATAACCATCCGGATTTGGGGAGGGCACGATGTGGAAGTCCTGCACACCATCAGAAAGATAGAACGATAAGGAAGAGTGAAAACATACGTAGATTTCGAGCAGGCTCGCCAGGGAATTCGACTCGGACTTATTTGCAAGAAGTGCATGAGCGATGTACAACGCGGTTGACGTCGCGATCCACTAAACATACAAAATACACGTCATGCAATGCGTAATTCAGAATGAGCCGGGACAAACCTCGCGAGCGTGTTGGGCACCAAATATCACGAAATTCAGCTTTGGAGACTGCATGGTACCGGTGCTCGGCGCGGATATTTTGATCCCAAGCATTTCGCGCCCTTCGGCGCTATACCCCAGCTTGAAAACTGTCGCAGAGGTGGGGTGCAGCTGCGCCATGTCGTGAATGAACAAATCTATCTCCGCCTGCGTGTGGTACTCTGCATGAAAGGTGCTGTTTGCGAGCGAGCTCAAGTCCCAGTTCTCGGCGCGCAAGCGGGGATCGAAGGATTCGGGAACGTTGATGTTGTTTACTGAGTGTGCAATCGATAGAAGCTCCGTAGGAAGTGGCGGGGAGGATGGAGGTGAGTATATGTCGACATGGGGAGCAGAATTGGCGTTAATATTCCAAATATCGAGATTGTGTGCCTATATCCAAATGAATGGGCATTCACAATACGTATGTGGAAGGTAATACATGGGCAATCCTGAGCACGGCGACGAGGTTTTCTGAAGTCTGTGGAGTAAATCTTCGAAGAACTCCTGGGGCCGTAGGCGTGGGATGGGCAAAGTTGAGTACGTGCTGTTCGTGAGAGGCGGCGATCACTGCACTCCCAAGAAGACAGAGAAAACGTCGAGGCAACATGGTGACTGTCTTTGGTACTGAACTGGAGCTCTTGAGAGTTGGGTGAAGCAGAGGTGGGAAAGGACAGGCTGTGAGAACGCAGCGTCCGCCGTTGATGACGCGCCTAAAGCCGAGACCAATGGCCGTGAGCTGATTCGGGGTCGGACACGTATGTGACGCATCCTATGGGGATGCCCCTCAGACCGAGGATGTGAGTGGGAATTCACCAAGAGACGAGGATCAAATGTTTACGGAGTACATTGGATGACAATGCCACAATGGATGTGAATAGAGCAGTTGTACAGTGGTGAGCTTCTGAACGGCTCAGAATATTCGAGCCACGGTCAATGTGGATGGATAGTCAACGAGTGATCTTTCGAGACCGGACGTGTATATTTTGAAGCGATGAATCTGCATTGAGAGATTGGGGTGGGGGTTGGGTAAAGGAAGGTGCGGTGATTGCCGAGCAGAGATGGTTGTCCACGGCATGCCACGTCATCTCTCCTTCCGCCATCATGGCGCGCTTGCCGCAGGAACTCATTGACACCGTCGTAATGGAGGTGAAGGGAAAGCCTGACCTGCAGGCCTGCTCCTTAGCTGCTTGGAAATTTGTACCCGCCAGCCAAAGTAGCCTATTCCGGCGGATGTATCTTGAGTGGGACTCGTCTTCTCGAACTGCGCCGGCCTTTGAGCGCACGCGTTTGTTCTTTCAAGATCATCCCCACCTCACCCTCTACGTTCGTGACTTGACGCTCGATATTCCGAAATCCCACCAGGACCAGGCAATTCTGGAAATCGTCCTTCGAATGCTGCGTAACCTAGAGCGCTTGGCTATCAACGGCCATGCTCAGAACTGGGACGACCTTCTCACCGATTTAACGTACACGATATCATGCACCATTTCACTGCCCTCCCTCCAGCGCCTCCATCTGCTTCGTATTCTGAGGCTTCCCGCTTCGGTGGTGCTCCACGCCGCCTCATGTGTACGAGTACTGTCACTGGATCGAATTACTCCCCAGAGTCTGCGAGATATTCCTGCGCATATTCCACCCAACACACAGCTGGAGAACCTAATCCTGCCTTGGTGTCTGGCGACCAATGCCTTGATCCGAGCGTGCGATTTTCTTCTCACGCCGCAGAACCTTCGAAGGCTTTCGGTCGAGGTACGCGATACTGGATATTATCGTCCTCCAATAGTCGCATCAGCGGCACACCTTCGGCATCTACAGCTCGAATGCGGAAGTTAGGCTGTGTTTTATCTCGATTTCTTTCACTTGCTGACACTTCACCTAGTATCTTCGATACCTTTCGATCTTCCATTACTCCCGAATCTACGTTCTATGGTGCTGGTGCTGCCGAGATTAGTGGGAACGGAAGGATTGTGGACCCTGCCCGAAAACTTGTCTTCGACAATAGTCACACTCCCTGCAGTCTCCCCTCGCTTGGAGGCGCTACACATTACAATTCGCATCTCCACTTTTCAAACGGCCCCGACTTGGCAGGACCACATCCCTTTCCCTCTTTTCGCTGCACGCTCTTACCGGGACCAGCTCCCCGCCCTACGCGACATCCAGTGCTGTTTCGGATATTTCGATACATTCATGCCATGCAGCGGAATCTGGTTCGAGCTTGCGCTCCAGAGCTTCATCGAGTTGATGGAGTCCCAAATGCCCGCACCATTCCACGATGGCATCTTGACGGTTGGCCGAGCGAGCCACCGCTCACGCGTCAACTACTTAGACCATTTGCCATGATTTGTATGTTCTTCTTGCCAAGATATACTGCGTCGCGGCCCTGACATCTATATATATGTAGTTTGTGTCGCCTACGGTCATCCACTACACGTTCAATTCATACGGATGATCTCGCTGTAGCCAAGAACTACGGGGCATCATGAAGACTGCGACGAGCGCAGCGCTCAGATAGCGCTCAAATGGCGCTCACTGCCTATCCAGGACTCAATCTTCATGGTATGTATGATATTTGCTGCGTGGCGGCCTCGACTCGCCGCGTTCTGTGTCGGCGATAATCTCGAATAAGACTATTTATCGTGTACGTACCACCTGGAATAACATTTCTTCTTGCTACTGTACATACATATTTTGGCCCATCAATTAGCCTGCCAATTCAGCTCGCTTTCCCAGACAATTTTGCTCCGTCCAACGTCTAGCGTAGGTGGGCTTACTTCCTCCGTTTTTCGTAAGCACTGATACATGACATGGGGCAGTGTTCATTTTTGAATCTCCGCCTAGCAACACAATTCGAATGCTGTGGTCCTAGGCAGTACTAGGCTACTGTAGGCGTGCCAGATTTAGCGCCCCATCGCACCACATCGACGTCCTTGATGATGCCATTAGAACACGGTGTCCACTGTCATGTCAGGGCACACACCGGCTGCATCTGGCTGCATTCAATGCTATTGAACTCCTTGGCTAAGGCTCACCCAAAGCGGGAGTCGTGGCCTATCCTTCCGTAACTTGCCGTTTCACTTTTGGCGTCTATCATTTGGTTTCATCTATCAGTTGTCGGCATCCCAGATCTCCGGTCCTATTCCGGCTTGGCCACTTGTATATATACTTGCGGCGGTTATGACGATCTTCCTCCCGTGCGTCCTGATCCCATCCACGCTAGCCATGAACTATGTCGTCGACTCCGCGGAATTCGGAGATCGCTGGACCACGATGTCGTTCACTGTTTCTGTAAATTCCGTACGTCACCCACATTTTCTCGCAAACGATCGAGCGCTGGTTCGGCGCTGACGGGCGCATCATTTTAGACAGTATTATTTCTCTACGGTACGAAGACCCCTTCTCCCTCATCTCTGACATTGAGCTGATTGAACTTTGGTGTTGGCAGCACTTTATGTCGTACTTTTCATCTTCTCCATCCACACCCTCCAGCGACGCGTCCCTGGCCGCAAATTCCTCGTGGGAACGGCGTGGGTCATGTTTCTCCTCGCGACCACGGGCACGATTATTGTTATTTCGACGACGGCTATATCAATGCGGATGGTGTCTCTCTTTGTTCAGGGTGACCCCGATAGCCCAGCGCGACTACTCCGGCTGTACCAATCCCTGGCGCTGGGGCAGGATATCATTCTTGCCATTAACAAGTCAGTCTATACATTTCTCCGCGCGCTTCGCGCTCTGACCTTGAACCGCTTAGTTTGGTGACAGACCTTCTTTTCGTGCGTCTCTCTGCTGTTATCTGAATTTCCAGTTTGACTTATTCTGGAGGCAGTTATACCGCTGCTATGTGATCTGGGGCGCGCGGAGAACCGTCCTGTTACTGCCTGTGATGATGATTCTTGCTACCATGAGTGAGCTCTTTCTGTGACCTTGGAATAATTCTGATGGATACGCCAGCGGTGGGATGCATCACTGGATTAGGGTATTACGGCGTTGTCAAACTCCCGTTCTTCGTTGACCCGAGAGTGCCCTTCATCATGGGAGCCAGCACGAATGTCGTGTTGATGGGTCTAACGGGTACGCAGTTGTATCTGCTTGATCTAGCCCTTCTGAGATTGAGCTTTTGATGTTTAGCTGGTCGTATCTGGTACATTCGGCGCGAGGCGGGGGCAATTACCGGGCAGCATTCTCTCCGACAGCGTTATGGTACGGCTGTCGCAATTATGTGGGTGTTGAACTCGTTGGGGCCCGTTCATTCCTTGACCAGCTCAATTTCGCAGCCTGGAGTCGGGGTTCCTCTACTGCATCTGCGTCATATTCTACGAGATCTCAATGTCCATGAAGGACTCCTCTGTATATGCGAGTCCGACAGATTATTGTACTGCTCCAATTAATAACATGGGTCAGGGCACGATCTCCATTGGTGTAGCGTGGGGCCTGGTGCAAGTAGGAGTTGTCAGTGACACTTCATATTTTCCAGTTCCCCTTGATATCTGACTCTCACCGCAGAACATCGTGCCAACCCTCATCCTCGTACGTGTTGGACTGGGACGCAGTACTGAGAACGGTCTCCATGTTCGGCCAAGCTTCGATAGCAGCACCACGGAATCGACTCGACCTTTCAAGGAGGGGGAAGCATTTGCTGGGCAAATGAAATTCCGGGAAATCAGTGGGGACTGCTAATCTCTTAAACGTTTACTACTTTGGAAGTTGTACACTATGCACGATTATAATGTATTTCAGATTTTGAACACACCGACAATTGACAGAGCCGTACATCCCAACAGAAAGGAGCGGAGGACGTTGGGTGGATCGAGTTCTGGACAAAAGTGAGACTATGTAATATGTATGACAAAAAAAACAGAGGAAAAAGCAGGTTTCAGGAACTGAACCTGCTACATTTATCTGAAGTAAAAAAGTTATGTACCACACATGTACAACGGTCCACGTCTTTGGATGGGGGCCGAATGCACAGAGAACTTCGAATATATTGCTATTCATTCTCAGCTCCGTCCCGATGTCAAGTTCAAAATGGAAACCCCGCCCAACAGAATTGACATGCTTGAAGTTCAAACTGGGCAAATGGACGAGACAAAAACATTGGTACACAAAATCAAAGTGGATCCAGGAGTCGAACCCATTAGTACGACCGAACAAAATTGTGTGCCGCAACACAGGGAAAGGGAATGGAAATTTCGAGAGTTCTTAAATTGTATCATTGAGATGGGACAATTGAACACGACAGTACAACGAGTGAAATACACATTCGAGTCCATCTGACAAACTGGGAAGGAGAGAAATATGTTCATCGCGGTCTGGCACGTATCACAGCTCAAATTTCAGTTCGATCTGCGGCATCATTGTGAATCAAATGCGACCGGAGGGCTAGCAGCACACCTTCGCGATTTCTGACGTGATTTTCGGCGGTAAAGTCGCCGAAAGAAACTCCGGAAGGAAACCCTGAACTTTGCCCCGGCAAGACGGGCAGTTTGGAACCCCATCCATCGCTCGCATAAGCAACAATGGTTCATCCACAGGTGCTGGGATGACAGCGAACTTCTCCTCCATCGACTCGAGAAGTCCCTTGAACCATGGTGGAATGGGGTGGGTGACTCGGACGTGGATGCCAGCTGGGTTCTTCCAATATAGTCCGGGTGTTGGCGCACAAGTAGAACAATACATTTTCCTCTCCCACTCCTCCCCGATCCAGTGGCGACTTTTGCACACTCCTCGCCCAGCTTCTCCGCATCGATAATGGTATTGGGCGAGGCGCTGATACGGGATTGCGGGAACATATTTCAATTCTTCGGGACCGTCGTAGTCCGATTCCCGCAGGGGCAACTTTAAGCATTCTTTAGCAGCTTCTAATGCCAAATCGTTCCATCCGTGACGAGCCTCTACCGCGAACACGCCGACAGGTTCTGAAACGATGTATCCTCAAAGATGCGACATCCCGTGCGGAACGACCGACTGGACATTGTATCGGTCCACCAGAATCTCCAGACTTTTGCGAAGTTGGCCGAGACTTTCCACGACGGGTTGGGCACCGGGGTAGAAAAATCGCAGGACACGATCGAGGATAACAGCTGTATGAGTGTGAGCACCTCGTGGAAACAACGTGGGTCCGGCCGTCAGCTGAGCGGCTGGTTAAATTTAGAACAGAGACGTGAGTCTCGGGCACTATCGCAAACGCCTGCTCCAGCCTCGAATGTGCAGAAAAGAAGGATAAACTTGAACAATAATACAGAGGCAGTTGCAGACATATGGATTTTGAGGATGGTCGAGTGGATGCCTAGGGTTGGAGTAATAGTTTGAGTCGAGCCCAAGTAGAGAGCTATCCCCCGCAGCAGCAGTTCCAGAGATCATCCCAAAAATGAAAAGAAGTTTGAGGAGGAAAGTGGGTGAAGGTGTTCTATCCACGCTGTTTTTATATGTGAAAAATCATCTGCCAGGGGGATACTGTAGCAATCTGTATGACTGAAACGTAACGCGTAATGGACACGTCGTTTCGTTTCAGTTTTTCGGGCACGTAACGCATAACGGAGGGTCCGTTTCAAGCTCCGGAAGCGTTACTTTGATCTAAAATCCTTTCAAAAACATCTCATCGCACTGCTGAGTGCATTACTTTGGAAATTGCGTGCTCTGACTCGTTCCAGGATCAATCTGCCCCCAGTTCATCTTTCAGCCTGAAAAATATGCTCAGTGCTCGGCACCGTTTCAATATTTCCAGCGTGTCGGTGGTTGTTTCAGTAACAGTTCAAAAACTGTTTCAGTCATGCAGATTGCTACAGTATGTGGCTCCCCGGCCCGATGAATAGAACCATGAGTAACGACTGCGATCAATTGCGTCCTGTCAAGAAAAAGCTGCACCCGGGTCAGCTGTTTGGCCACAAATGAAAAGGCAGCACTGAAGAGCAGAGAGGGCTGAAGACAGAAGGGATTAATCGAAGACCAAGAGCAGAGGAGAAACAAAAGGAGAACAAGACCCGCCTCCGCTTCACTCCAGTGCCCGAGGAATGGAAAATGAATTATTACAGATAGAAATTACACAGACAATGAATCAACAATGGAATTTTCGCCGACTGGGAGATTGATCACACTGTGAGCTGACTTGCACCGCAGGAGTAGAGTGACAATTTTGCATTTACTCGGCCCTGCAACCACAATAAACGAATTAATATTGAACTTTTCGCCTTGTGAGAATGTGCAGCAAGGGGAATGAACTGAGCAACACCTCCAATCCTTGAGGCTGCGATAAAAAATAGTAGATGGCCAAAGTTGAATGCACCATTCTCATGGGTGATCCGAGAGAAGAACAACTATGAGTACTATTCAGTGAACTTATTCAGGTCCAAGGTTCAAAAAATAGAGACTCACAGTAATAATTGTGTGACTGGAGACTGGGATTACCCCACCTACAGTACAGGAGAAAGGAACATAATGAGACCATTGCAGAGGACCATGTGCCAACGAAAATGGAATATTTGTCTCGAGGCTCGTGTGAGTAACGGTGCAGAAAGGTGACAGATTGATCCATAAACAAAGCTATTCATTGGGTCACAATAATTATTGTTTCTCACAGCAGTACTTGAAGACACAGAGAGCCAACTGTCAGCAACAGCCTCTGGGTCAGCTAAACAGTGAGTAACCCAGTGAGAACCCCAACCAGGAGAAACCCGATAGACACTAGTGACTTTTGTGTTCCCTGAGCAATAGGACCAAATGTATGGTGTCCTCCCTAGGAGACCATATGTTGTAGGTCAGGATGCGAGGCGGAACCCAG
Organism: Mycena albidolilacea; assembly: GCA_029282495.1. NCBI lineage: Eukaryota > Fungi > Basidiomycota > Agaricomycetes > Agaricales > Mycenaceae > Mycena > Mycena albidolilacea. Next base: position 279,118 of record JARIHO010000022.1, read on the forward strand.
AACAAGTTGAACAGGGTATGATATCCACTCAGGTATAAAACCCAGGATGTGGACGCAACCTGCAATACAATGAATAGGAAGTGGGGCAGGGTGGAGACAATGCCCATGTCAAGCCAAGGTAGAAGCCTGAGATTAGATGAGGTAGAATCTACTGTACATGGAGATTCTACCAAGCTTATATAGGCTTTGAATAAATTAAAAGCAATTGTGGTCAGTCGCAATCAGTTCCTGTACCACAGCATTAAGGAGCATTAATGCTGATTCTCCTGGACTCCTCTGTGTCCATTTCTGTGGCGTTGGAGGACTTAGGAGACCCAATGTTTGGGTTTCCTAATTCTTAATGTCATCATCTCCAGTGGTTCAAACCCCGAATAGTTTGCAACCAGTCATGTACTTTTTGTATGCCTCTGCATCAGTCATGATGCATCCAGGGGCTAGGATCTGTCTGTATGGTTCCTAGTCCCTAACATCTTCTGTATCCCGTGGCACAGACCACCCTGGATCTGTGGCTTTTAGAATCTGTGGTCGGGTTTCAACCGTGAGAAGGTCACGTGGTGGCATCATGAGAGTCCCATGCCATTAAGATGTGTCTGTATCCATACAGACACATTGCATGAAAATTAGAACCTGGGTGATTCATGACACCAGCAGTTGATCATGAGTTGCTGTATGACAGAGTAGACCCTTGGTTTGAAGAATGATGTTGCTGCAGGGAGATTTTGAAGCCATAGATGAAGGATTCAGTGAATCACAGAGGAGACTTTTGAGTGGATTGACATCAGGTGTAAGGGCAACCTTGGGCTTGGAACAGGGCATGGAAACTAGCGGGGGAATCCAAAGTATAAATATAGGCACTAGAATACAGGAGCGGAAATACTACGCACCTAGCAGGGGAATCCAAAGAGAAGAAAGGATGGGGATTCCCATGCTAGGTGAAACCTTTATACTAATTAGTAACTACCCAGTAGCATGTGTCCGGAGATTTTTACAGTGATCCCAGGCCTGATCACATAGCATGTGCCAGTGAGAGCAGACAGATGTCCCGGACGGTTGGACAGACAGATGGACAGGCACAGGAGCATCCAGAGCAGTGGACAGAAAACTGTCCAGAGCATTGATGCGGCCAGAGTGGGGGTTCCCCTGACATCACCCCCCCTTGGAATATGATGTCTTGACATATGAAGCAGATGGTCCTGGCATGCCTCTGGAAGGAGAGTGAGTCAAAGATGACTGAGGTGATCCAGCAGGGAGCGTTGGGGTAGCAGTGGCAGTAGGCATTGATGGTGCCCTTGGCGAAGACATCAGAGTGTTTTACCCAATTATTGTGCTCTGGTCCATAACCCTTCCATTGCACCATGTACCAGAGGCTGCTGTAGTGGACCCACACTTCAAGGATCTCAGCAACTTCCCACCTCTTGTCCCAGTCCATCTGGAGGACAGGTGGTGGTTTGTCATTCCAGGGGGTGGCCAGGGAACGGGTCCAGCTTCACAAGCTCGAGCTTCACCACTGGGAAGACTGGGTGGAGCTGGGAGTAGCACGGTGGGAGCTCAAGCTTGTACAAACTGTTTCCCACAACCTTCATGACCTTGAAGGGCCTGAGCCACTTGTCCGAGAACTTGGGTGATGGATGTGTTGTTTTGATGTCAGATGCATCCACCCAGACTCGGTCGCCTACCTTGATCTCTGGCGTGGGCATGCATCAGCGATCATAGTAGAGCTTGAACTTGTCTTTGGCTTTGATGAGTGTGGCTTTGGCCTCGGAAACCGTGGTAGCAATCCAGTCACAGAACTCATTGACGGACTCATCAGCAGAGTGCATGCCATTCGGCTTGAAACCCATCCAAGGGAGGCAGCTGGTATCTGTCATGAACGGAACCTGCTGTGTCAAGGAGTGGATGTGGTTGTTGTACGTGAACTCAGCTGCCGGCAGGAGCTCATCCCAGTCACCATGTTTGTTTTAAGTTCCTCCTGGGATATATCACTAAGATCACCTTTTTTGCGTCGTTCCTTGAGAATTAGCTCCATTCCCTTGAATTTTCCTCCATGTTTGGCATCATGGGAGGGGAAGTAAAGGTCTTGCACCGTCCCATCGGCAAAATACGCTCCTGTCATCTGGATGTTGTCCTTCAACAGTGTGCCGTGAACATTGTACATCAGTGAGCTGTCAGCATTCTTCTTGTTAACAGGAACAAGAAAATTAGGATCTGGATTCTTGCTCTTCCTGCTACACCGTGCAGTGCCAGAGATGGATTTTGGCATAGCCCAGGCTGAAAGTGCTCCTGGACTGTGCTTGCAGTGTGTGGTGGTGTTGTCATAAATAAAGACATGATCATACTCTGGCCATCTCCTGTTGACAATGGTGCAGGCAATGATTGCCTGCTCCTCCATGTCTGCTGCTGAGAAATACCCGTCACGGTTCTTCTCAGGTCACATAGAGCACCGCGTGATGGGGCAGCCGTCCTGAGTACATAGCCAGCCAAAATCAGCGGAAAAGTAATCAGCAACCATACAAGATGTGCCGTCACCCTTTTTGTATGGGGTTGCATTGGTGTCATTGTGGTACCAGGTTTTCCGGTGACGATCATGAGCATAGAAAATACTCTTGTTGTGATACCAGATCACAGTTCATCGAACTCCCACAGGAAGCGTGGGTGTGATAACAGACCCATCAGCCTCGAAGATACAGGAGTGATCTTGAAAGCCTTTGAGGGTTAGCAGGTACACCTCTTCCCTGTAATACACAACATTGTTGTGTTCATGGCCATCAGAGTATTGACCTTTCTTCTCTGGCCTGAATCTGAGAAAAAATTATTATCTATAGTCAAGGACAAAGGTTTGCACGGGCGGGTAGCTCACTGATAGCCAAGGTCATTGAGATACCTCTGAGCTGTGTGAACAGTAATATTTTTGTCAAGACTGTGCTTGTTCATCATGTCCTCTCGGGACAGGTAATCCACAGGGTTGTCGGCTGTAATGAACTTTTCCAGTTCCTGGAAATGTTCATGAACATTGTTCGCTAAATCTTTGTCGGCCAGCATTGATTGTTTCCGTCCAAAGCAATATACTCTCGGCTTAGCTGGGCAAACCAATAAGCACAATACACATCTTGACCGACCACAATGGCGGCTTGATGTGCTGAAAGGCCCCATTGGCCATAAGTGACAGAATTTGGATTAGTGTAGAGCACAAGATGGCTGAGGATGCCTTCCATTCGAACTCGAACCCACAGACTCAAATCCGGTGGGTTGAATCCCCCACCCTTGCCTCAACTAACTGGGACCTTGAAGTACAAGTTGGATGTCTGTTAAGGCAGCACTAGCAGTGGCGATATCCGGTGCAACAGCAAGAATTTGCTTGGTCCAAAGGCCGGCCATTTTTTCAATAAAACTTTTCGGCGGTACTGGATGAGGATATCTGTCTCCACCAAAAGCACCAGCTTCAACAGCACAAAGTTCATCAAGCTCCGGAGGAACAATCTCATTGTCCAGATCATGGTCATCAGAGTCAGACTCGGCTAGCAGGGAAGGTGCGCACAGGGTAGGAAATATGCGGATTGATGCATGGTCATTGTCATGATGAGGTGATTCGCACTCAGTAGGTCCTATTTTACCTTGGATCACAAAGGCCATAGGCGCAGCTTCCGGAGGTTCGGGTCTGGACCCTTGATAAAGCCTGCCTGTGTGATAATCTGCGGCAGGAGGATTTGTGTTGTTCAAGAACACATCATGGTTTTCAGAATTTGCCGTATTGGGCTCCGGCTCTTGGATGGGGGGTCAACTATCAAGAGATTCAGTCATTAGCTGCAATGAAAAAGTAGGAGACATTCACATCGGCATTCTCGGGATCTTTGTTCCGGCGCTTCTTTTGCAGGCGATTTTTGACAGGACTCAACGCGATCGACGCGACACGTTTGATGGCTTTCTTTGGCAAAGGCAACCTGCCTTTCAGGCGGTTCAGCCTGTCTTGTACAGACTTCTTGGAGGTGGGCAGGAGAAGAGTAATGTTGAGGGGACTGGGATTGGAAAATTTTTAGTGCACAGTGGCCAAAGAAACTTTGCAATGCACGCGCCAAAGTCACGCATTGAAGTAACCTGACATCTTATTTTGGGAACTAGTCACCCAATTTTCGACATGTTGGTGATATTGAACCTCGTATGGCAAGAACGGACCGATCTCTAGAGAACTGTTGAGACGAATTTTTTATTTTACCCATTGCTGACCCATTGTGGATTAATTAACGCGTTTTCTGTACAGTAACTTCCCAATATGGGCATGGGACGCTAGATCACGTGGGGCAACCGCGTTTGTCTGTCCGCTACCTCAGTTGCGTTGTCAGTGGTACGCCTCAAGGATTTCAAATGTATATTTCTTTTTCCTTTTGTATGGCTCCACTAACTTCTTGTTGACGCGCCTCGCGTTCGTAAACCAACAACGCCGACATCGCCGATCTGATTCCCACGTCTTCTTTCACTTTCACCACATCTCACTCATCCTGCACCTCCGACTCACGCGTTCTTCGCCCATTCTGTGCTTCGAATCGCCTCGTTCCTCCGATACGCCCGAGTTCCAAGTGCTAATCCCATCTTCTTCCATTGATCCGCTACATTTCGTTCCACTTTCCATTCACTCCTACATCGCCTTGTTCTTCTCACGCTATTCTGGTTCCTACGAAGTCTTATCCCTATTCATCATTGCTCCACTTAACCCTATCGCTTTCACAATATATTCTATGTATTCCCTAGTCATTCTGCATGATATACGATTCCATTTCCCGCAGTGTCTTGGCTCGTCATTCGTCCCTGAGCCCTCGTCGCTGCCGCGGTCGCTCCCGCCGTCTCTCTCGCTTTCGCCTTCGCTCTCGCGCTCGTTCTCGCTCGCTCGACCCAAAATTCTGAGCAGTGATCGAGCCAATTCGCGCACACACTGACCTCCCCTCACCCTTGCCTCACCTGTTCCTATTTTAGGTTCAGCTCGCGCTTGGATGTTGGCAGGCACATCATTGTCTGGTCAATATAGAAGATATCGCCTTGCGAAATTTTGTATGATGTCCGTTAACATCTTGTGCGATACCGGGACTTAGGGTGGCTCATCAGGGACGCGGAATTTGGGACTTGAGCAGTACTACTATCCTTGATTAGATCTGCGCGTATCCATGTTTCTAACATGTGTGCGGACTGTTTAGCCTACTTCTGCAACTGTAGCCACGTGCGAATCTGCTTTGGCTGGCACCAGATAGTTCAAGGGACATCTTGGCATCTTGGATATTGGAACATTCGGCCACCCAATGCGAGCTGGTCGACATGGCATTCGTACCTCTCTCTTTCTCTTCTTTTTTTTTTTTGACAGAAGTGCAACAGTCAAGACAAGGATTTCTATGGTAGCGGGCTCTGCCGCTCGTCGGCCCTACCCGCCTTATTCGGAAAACATTAGCTGAGGCTATGCAAATTCGCTTCTTAGTATTTCTGCGACAGTGAGGGCGTTCCTTTCTCGCGCCTCTAGTTTAAACTCCTCGGTAATTAGTCTGCTTTTGCTTCGGCTATGTACATCGCGGCTTCGGCGAATACTATCCTACAATCTCCTCCCCACGAGTCAGTGAATCTTTTTTTATATGCCTTGCAGACGTCTTTGTGTTCCTTCTAATCAGGCTTTTGGCACTCCGTGAAACAATTCGTTCCGCCGGCCTCCCGAAAACATTTCTGACCTTGCCGGCTGGTTCACGTACGCATTCAATCGACATGGAAGCACCGGATGGCGATATAGCGTCAAGTTCCCCATGCGGGCGTACCGCTCCACGTGGAAGAGAACGGTCTGCGGTGTCGTTCGGCTGCAAAGATTATGTACGATAGTTGAACAGTTCGTTATTTTTTGCGAATCTAGGCCGATGGAACAGCAGCGGAAGCAATCCGCTTACCGGTGAACGTGGATGGGTTTAGAGAATGAATTTAGAGAATGAATATGGCAGGCTGATGTTGCCTTACAATCCTTGTGTTTGGACCTTAAAAATGGTTAACTGGTTTAGTGATTTACCGGGCTCGGGCCTGAGGAATGCGAGGCCTACCAGGCCTGGCAAGCCCAAGCCCAGATATATATATTTATTCTCCGAGTTCGTTTGCCGACGAATCATGCCAAACTGGCTTGAAATTTATTTCCGCTGTCCCTGCAGGCAACAATTTTAGTTGTCGTGTGTCTAACCCGGTACCAATCCTGCTGGCGGTCATTATAAGTCCGATATTTTCCCATTTACACATCCTCATGCCCCTAAAATATATATAAAATGTTGCTCTTCTCTCGGTCCGTTTCGCATCCTCGCGTCTGCGCGATAATTCCGACCCCGCACTCATCGTGGACAGCCTTCGGAAGCGGAAGCAGGTGGCACCCGTGCTCAACGATGGCGAAACAGAGAGTATGTGCCGGTGATTAGCAAGCAACGAACTAGCTGGGACATTTTGATAGATGACGACCCAGATGACTACGACTCGGACCTTCCTACTATACCTTCTGTAGACACTTCTTGTTTTTGCTATCAAAAACCCGGGCTTAGGGCTTCGGGCCCCGCACCCAGGGCTCGGGTAATCTGAAGCCCGAGCCCGCTCAAGCCGGGCACGAGCCCTGAAAAGCACTAAACAGGTTTGTGCGAGGCCGCTGTACATGTCACGGCTGTCAAAGAGAGGCAACGATATGCGATCCAATATGCTCTGACACCAAATCCGTGGAAATACCAGCTATCTCCGACTTACTTGGTGAGGTGCCATATTCTGCTCCCGTTAGGCGTAGAATGAATATAGGTCAGTGCTTGGCGACTTGATAGACAGATAGATATGAATAGAGCCTCGCCCGCAAGGGGCCCGTAGGTAGGTAGAATTACACGGCACGGTCCCACTCAGGAGCGCCGGTTCCACGGATTACTCCGGTGTACACACATTATTTAGCTACACCATCTTCCGAGGACCTCTCAACCCCGTTAGCCGAGCTCCCGGTCGCAGCTGGCAGTCTTAACATTCAAACTCGCCGGGATAGAGCTAAAAGGACCAGGAGAAGCAAAAAGAGACTTAGCACATCGCCGAGTGTGGGATCAGCGAAGAAACGAGCCTTCCAGAACATGCCTTTGCCGGACGCTGCAGGTCTGGTGCTAAGGCCGCCGAAGTCCATCTTGTTATAGATCGAGATAAATATAGTCTCTTGAGATGCGAAAGATGAAAAAACATGCGGTGAAATTTCTGGATCACTCGGCAGTCGTGCATGCCAGGCGTTCGTGGAATCGGTGGCTACCAGTGCGGTATGAGAGGGAGGCGAGCGTCCGGCGATTGATGACCTCGCTACACAAGCGACTTCGCTGTGTACTATTCCGCCAATTAGTGAGATATTTGGAGGTTAGTCAAGTAATATTTTCATGTTCAATGAAGAAACGGATTAACTGCGCGGAATACTCCCGGGACATTCTCATGGGAGAACAATAATGACATGTCCTTAGTAACGTCATGATCGCTGCTGCGGCCGATGAAAATTGCTGCCAGGTCCAATGGGATGAAGACGGCCATGCAGCTCACTACCGATTGGGTCTTATGAGGGCTTCGCGAAGGGTTTCCACCCGTCGAGAGCGGGGAACAAGAACCCATGCGAATCATAGGTTTTAAGTATTTCTCTTCTCTTTCTCTCTCTTTATAAAATTAAGCCTGTCCGAAGCCTTTAAACTCCGCTCTGGGACATATGGACCCGAAACTCCGGAGGCGCCCGTCAATTAGCGCACTCGGTGGACCACTAATTGACCGGTATCTTAGCGCTCAAAGGTACTAATTTCCCGCCATGAACTGTGAGGAAGTGGATGCGAGGCCGCGAAGCGGCCGAGCCGCCGCTTGTACAAAGATTAAACTCAGGATGACTCGTTGAGGATACAGGATCGGCAACTTGAGGCACTATGCTTGGGGGTAGGCCGAAGATGAGCTCAACGCTGTGAAACGAATATGTAAACGCGCAATCCGGCATTGCAGGCTGAAAATGGATACGGCTGAAACGCGAGGGGAGGCAGACAAGTTCCTAAGAAAAAAGGACAATTTTTAGTCAGCAGTAGTCCATTGAAAGACGCGTTGCATGCGAGTCTTTAAGCACGATACAAGACGGACCTCGCTTCGCTTCGTTAGACAACAGCTGACAAATTTATTTGATTTCTCTGGCATGAAATGACCAAGGACGAAACTTGAACCAAAGAATAGAGGATGCTTCGAGGACGCCCCCAAAGGATGCAATGGCGGAGAAGAAGGAATGGACTAGAGACTCGAAAAGTGTGTCTCTGAACCGCGAGACGCAACGAACTAGCTGATAGCAGCGCTCATCGCTGGGAGACGCGTCTTAGACTACAGAACCAAATCAGATCAAACTCAAGAAATGAGCCCACAAACGAACCCCGAGAATCGTGGCTTCATTTCCATTTTTAGCTATGTGAGAACGGCTTGCAGTACATGCAATACCTTCATGACTGCTCTTTGTCAGAACTAGAATTCTACTCTCTCATCTGGCTTGTTTCATCGATCCGGTTCATGTCATCAAGAATATTTGCACGGGCTGCATCGGCCCAGTCTCCACCGGTTAGGACGAACGTTCTGACCCCAGAAAAGATACTCCCCACTATCTTTGGAAGCCCGCATCGTCACATACAAACCACTTCTTTTCGCGTTTTATGCCGACGCCGGACGGGATTACGGATGAGATTTCAATCTGCATCGTATTTTATCCCACACTTCCACCAGAAAATTCCATTCGGCGAGTTAAGTCCTCACACTGGGAAAGCGGGAAAATGAATGGACTAGTGACAAATGTGCATCCTCTGAATGGCCACTACTTCTGTCTTTCCGCCCTTCCGGTGCGCACGGTATATTTTTATCTTGTTAATTATAAATTGATCGCCCTTGTGGCGAGCGACATATGGGGACCGAGGTAGTTTTTTATTCCGAGACTAAAAGTTCAATTGCAAGTTTACCTGGTTTCACAGGCATAAAAAATTATCGCCCCTCAAGGCTCAGGAGTAAAGACACAAGATTTCATTCACCCATCGAAACCTAGACGAAAGGTATAAGGCGAGTTGCAAGCGCGGCCGGAAGCCAACCGAATGCACAGTAAGGATGAGGATGTAAGACTGACTAACGGTCGGATGGAAAATATACTACGCCGTATGTACACGGCGGAGATCATGTCCGCGAAGAGTACAGTAAGAAGGCTGACGCCCGCCGGCCTCTACTTCCAACATTACTGCTGTGATATGGGGTATAAGAGTCGAAGGGAGAACGGTTGTCGAGTTGCAAGAGGAAAATCTTCTGCTCATGATGAAACCATTCTCCCTGCTCTTACTTGTGGTCTCGCCCTCGTTCATCGCAGTCAATGCCTGGCCGAACATTCGCGACGCTCCGTCCACGACTGTTGACATCCAGGACGGCCAGACGGGGGTCCTGATGGTCTTGCCGCCCCGCCAGACCGAAACCGGCACCAAGCGTATACCAGGTATGCATACCGATCGCGAGTTCAAGTGATTCGGCGCTCACAGTGTGTACCCTAGATGCTGATCATCCTTTCATTGCACATGGGCCCGACGACATGCGCGGACGTGAGCTTCTCCTGCTTGAAAACTTTGATCCCAGTTTACTCATTATTTTCCGTAGCATGCCGTGCGTACCTGCAGCAATTAAGATGCTGCACCTTGTCTCTGATATCTTATGCAGCGGCCATGAATACCCTCGCCAACCATGGCTACATCTCCAGGAAGTATGAAGTCCTCCTCTGTTCCAACTGCGTCTTAGTGATCCTGTCTCGTAGTGGAATTACCAGTTTCGAGGAAATCATTCTTGGTACCGAAGAGGCTTTCAATCTCAACAGGGACATGGCTTCGAATATGGCGGCAATCAACATTGTAAGGATGTCAATGTTTCAGCCTATTCTCCTCAGTCATCTGTCTACGAAAGCTCACACGGGGAAATCCTTTCGTGAACAAAATTTCCATCGGCGGAGTCTCCCCATTTGTACCTCCGCTGCCGGGTCAGATCGATGGACCAGAGACACAGGGAATAGCAAAACACGGACGGGTCGAAGGTCAGCAATTACTCACCTGGCATTGTAGTTGGAGGTTCAATCATTTGAAGGTGACGCCTCGATGACTCGCTCCGACGTTCACATCGGCGACAATCGTAACTTCAATCAGACTCTCTGGGATATGGTGCGGTTGTCGTAGTGCGCTTTTGCATCCCTAAACTCTCGACAGGACTTGGAACAGCTCGCGAAATTTGGTGACGATGGACCGGACGGCCCAGCCACGGTCTTCAATGTGCAAACCCTGATCGAAATGGCGAGGCAGAACTTGGAGTCTGACCAGATTTTGGACCCTGAAGTATGTCCCTATGTTGAGTTTTTTTCAATGGCGCTGAGATCGCACTAGTTTTCAATCCCCATCCGTCGTTTGAATCTAGTCTTTGGTGAGCTAGCCAGACTTAATTCATGAAATTACTCACATCTTCCCATCAGGTGCACAGTCCCTTATTATGAGGCAAGTGTTTCTTTAATACAGATAGCAACGGTACTGACACTGATTCTGTCGCTAGCGTGTTTGCAAATGGTACAACTACAAAAGCTCACTCTGAATGATGGCAACTTATCACTTGTAACACAGGAACTACACAACAGGCCACCAAGCACATCATAACCTCCTTCTTCATGAACCAGACCTTCCCCGAGAATTGGTTCCGCGCAGCGTCTCCCGTGCTGGGTTCACCCATCCCCGCTCAAATCGTGGCAGCATTGCCCGAGTGGGTGCCCTTTAAAACTTTCTGTCAAATGTTATCGTCTTCAGCGGGATTTGTGGTGCACAGCCCGCGCCTGGAGTCCGGGCACCTATCACGTGGTTTTCACCGACGGATTCCGTTGGTGAAAGAGTACCATGGCACTTGGTGAAAATGCCAGGACTTTTTCATCCTGACAATTGCCAGGGTGAAGGTTGGGGCTGTTATGCGTCATCATGATGCGAGCTGATCCGATAATCATGTCTGAATCGCCGATCGTCACGCTCTCTTCCTCCCCCCACACTGCTGCTGGCCCTTTGCCTCACGCTGGTCTGATTCTTATTTTATGCTTCTCGATGCTCATCCGCTCTGAAGGTGGGTTCCTGGCCACAACAATGAAAATGGTGTGTTCGTGGCCGATCCCCCGGCACCAGCGCCGTTCAACATCAGTGGGGTGCGTCGGCTTGGGTGAATAGCAGACAGTATGTATTAAACCTTAATTAGGGCTGCGCCAACTACTGGGACAATCTTTCAAACGCTGTTCCGGGAACTCTAGCGAACGTAACTGGAATATTCAAGCAGAACGTGGATATGCTTACTGGTAGAGTTTTCTTTGCTTACCCCAATTTATATACCTCACCGTGTTATTTAAGTTATACTCTTCAATGCGTCTAGCTGCGCAGAGCCGGTTGCGCCAGCTGGTCCCACAAATGTCTAGTTGGTATGAATAGAAGGACACAGTTCCGTGTATTCAGAATTCCATTGTACTCGTTTGTGAAATACAGATATTCCTGGCTCATTTCACATGCCTTGCAAAGCACCGAATCATGATGATTATGATCGGATCAAGCCGATGACGCAGCACTCAGGTACTGAGTTGAGGTTGAACAAGAAAAAGTGGTCCGAACCAAAAAAAGTTGAGGTTGAACAAGACAAAGTGGTTCAACTTCAATTTTTTTGGTTTGAACCACTTTGTCTTGTTCAACCTCAACTTTTTTGGTCTGAACCACTTTTTCTTGTTCAACTTAATTTTTTTTGGTTTGAACCACTTTCCTAGACTACTAAGTAAATAATTCAGAAAGCCTTCATCATTCCAATGTCAGGATTGGGAATGTAACGGTTCAAACTTGAACCCTGCGGTTGCTGAAGAGGATGATCGGCTGACGGAGTGAATCCGACCGAAACACGCTTCCGTTCCCGAAGCGGTGGAGGAGAGGTAGCATGATCGTTAACATTGACCGTGCCCGCCACGCGCGATTGCAATACCATAAATAGTGCAACCAATACGGCGGGGACACGGCTATAGACTTGCTCGTGAGAGAAAAGACCCCGGCCTTATAGTATCAAGAGGCTAACACTTTCAACATACTCTATACGGGCAGACCAGCAGGTCGTACTTGTAACATGCCTAAAACAGGCGGGCCCGAGGGCCCAACATTTAACATGCCCAAAATAGACAGACCAAGTGGCCCCATAATTTTCATGCCTGAAACAGGTGGACCAATCACAGCTCGGTACGAAGCGGACAAAACCGCCTGGCAGACTGTGTCCCAAAAAGAAGAAAAATAGACAATAATCAAATTAGTGAGGACGGTACAGCTTCGAGGATGGTTATGATAGAAAGCACCTCGGACGGCCGGAAAAAATTCACCGCTAGTAGTCAAGTCCGTCCCAGAAGACTGACAGTTTTACAAGGCATGCGTGCCAGAGGAGCAAGAGAAGTAATAGCTCCAAGGTTATACAAGAGAGACCAGTTTTCTACATGGAGACACAGAGGGAATATAGAGCTATCCGAGCATAGAGCATGATAACACGGCATAAGTTTTTGCGCGGTAGAGAGAAACAGCAGTGTGGTGGTGGTTAGAGGCAAGAAAAGACACTAGCAGAACTGGATGTTTCTGGTGCGGTCAACAGTGGAGAAATTTCGGGATTCTTTGGGATCTCATTGGCTTTGCCCACAATAAATTTCACAGCTTGAGGATAATGTTCCAAATTCAGGTTTATGCATCAGTGTGTGTTCCTGAGCCAGCTGCTCTGCGTATGCAGGCTACATGGCCCACTTTCCCCCACATACACCATGCGGCGGGAATGAATGAAAGACAAGAGCTCTTGGGTGTGTCGGTGAGAGCCAAAGTACATCAACGTTGCAGCACCCGGAGCGGTTTCGACGTCATCAAGAGGCTCTACCTCGCACTGGATCCAACCTTAGCAAAGAAGGCGCGCACTCCACGGCCATTTGTCCGTCCCATTAAGCTCAATCACACCCCACCCCTCAATAACGTCGCTGTACGCGCGCCACATCCAGCCGATGTTCTTGGCTTTGAAGTAGTCCTCGCAATGGCGGTCAAGCAAGTTCCAGTACGCCTCCTCCGATGCCACGCTGGCCACGACGGCGGGGCTGTTGGGCGCAAACTCGTCCTCGTTGCTTGGCCAGCCCGTCTGAAAATAATTCAGCTCCGAAGGACAGACCACGCGGTTCTCCAAAAGATAAAGTCAAACTCACCTGCGTGATGAGCAGCGGCCGGCCGCTCGCCAGAGTCTCAAAATACTCCATGTCTGTGAGGAGGTTCTGCCACGAAGAACTGGACCCGCCCGCCTGCGCGTTTTGCGCAAAGTACGGGAACTCGTTGATCATGAAGAAGTCGACCGAGTCTGAAACTGCGGTGATGTTCCCCGATATCTGCCAGCCGTACGCCAGCTCGGAGATAGAGATAGGGATGTCGAGGCCCGCTGCGGTGAAGTTCGACCGCATGTTGTTGATGTAATACGCGAGGGCCTTTCAATCAAATAATCACAAGTCAAAGGGAGAAGGACGGCGCAGATGGTGGGATGCATACGTCGGGGCTCCCAGCATCATCGTTATATAGTGGCTAAGTGACCGTACCGGTAAGATGATTTCAAAGTGTTACTTATACGGCACAGACTCACTTCGTCACCTAAGTATCGATCGATAAACGACGATGCGAATGGCTAGTTAGCGAGGGAGCACTCACCGACAGCTACGGCTAACACAGGCCCTGGGTTGCGCATGACGGCCTCGGTGACGGCAAGTATCCTAGGGACTGACTTTATGAGGAACGTATCTAGAAAGTAAAGCCCATTTAGTATTCAGAAGGCTCAGCCGATCCCCGAAGGAATCTCGAACCGTTAGCTGTATAGTTCTGATTGATGACGTGGATAGGCAGGGTCCAGGCTAGAGGAATAATAAAGATTCCGGCTTTCTCTGCAGCGAGGATGATGTCTGAGCAGGAGTCAGCACATGAGCGTCGAACCAGACTAGCATCGGGACGAACCGTCATAATACGACACATCAGCGCCTGTCCCGCAGAAGTCGAACGTGATGACCGTCCTAGCGCCCCCCGACTTCATATGCGTGAAGTCGGCGGCCATCTCGTCCATGGTCTTGCATGGCTACAGAGACAGAGATCGCACAACATTGATTTAGCAGGGAACTTGGAGGAAAAGGTGAATTGGCACCTCTATGTCATAGACGAAGCCTTCCCAGGCGTACATCGAACGAATCTGGTTCAGACGGCTCCCGTTGGGGTACACATACGCCGCAGACACCAAGCGAGTGAGGAGAAGGCACCAGCCGAGAAATGAAGTGGGAGACATCGATAAGCAGAGTGCGGGGTCCTGGGAAGAGGAGCGTTTTTAAGTAGTCGGTGGACCATGGGACGAGTCCGAAGTACGACACGAGCCAAGTCCGGTGACCCTTCTTCCATGTCCATGTAAAGAACTTCCAGGCGCGGAATCTGGCAGAAGAAATAAATTAGCAACTGAAGGATGGAAGCACATAAACCTTCTTTGAATGGTAGAAACAGTAGAAACATCACCATAGGGTTGGTGAAGGGCAAGACGAAGAGTAGCTCAGTCACTCATGGTGTTGATCCCAATCATGATAATGATGGCGCTATGCGCTCTCGATGGCGCTGATAAGTACCATAAATAGTATTACTGGGTGCATCAATGCGCGTTAATTCACACCGCCGGTTCCTCAATTTAACAGGCATTTAAGTTAGCTACATTTTTTTAAAGTATCTTACTACACATAAATTGGCCAGAGACTGAATTTTATATATTTGATTGCAACTTGAGAAAATCTAATCTCTAACCTAATCTATCAAAGTTCAAATAAATGTCCATGAATACGGTAGGCGGGATGGCCGAGCTTGAATTTGACATTTGACATTTAGATTCGGCAATTTCGGCACTGGTGCTGCGTATCGGGAAACCATCCCGAATGCCGATACGTTGCCCCATATGTATTCTTTCTCTTCAAACCCCTGACGGACGTGGATCTGAGTAACTCTAACATAGTCTGGTCTCCTCACTGAGCCAACATGTGTACCCAATTTGGTAATGAGCCTGAATTAAATTAAATTTCAAAGCGCCGCCCTCGTATACACAGCACGCAATTGTATTAAGTCAAAAGATTATATTCCTTCACAGGAATGATGCTCCGATTTTCTGTTTGACTCATTTAACTGCCCACCAGAGGTACAACCCTCAAGTGAGACACATTGTATTGTGAATTCACCGAACTAATTTCACTGAAATGGGCAAGTATTTGGCAAATGTGGCACCAGAATAAACTCGGGAGCACATTGAATGCATTTGCCCATTATGTGTACCTATTCAGCCAGGAACCGACCGTCCTTGCTGACCTTCAAAGTGTGTTTTTTCTTTTATTTTAGATCCCTTTCTTATGTTCCATCGTGACCAATATCCAATATTCTCCAGCTGCCACAGCTGTCAATGAGAATGACCAAGGCATTGAGGTTCTGTTTTACATGATGACCCACACAATCAATGGGTATGTTATCTTCATATGGACTCCTCTCAATTTCTGTTCGGATTCTCAAAGTTCCAGCGGGGTTGGTGACCGTGGGAAAACCGGCATCAAGACATTCCTCAAAAAGCATGAATGTGGGAACCAGTGCGCTCATCTCCGTCTCAATTGCGAGGGATTTATGTGCAACTCGGAGGCTGTCCCAGACGAATCTGATGATTATTAATTGAGACCATGGAATGCATGTCCGTAGCAGTCAATAGAACACGCTCTCAGCTGAATATCTGTGCTTTCCATATTTACAGGTAATTCACGGCGATATCTAAGTAATCCCTAAACTGTGCATCTCTGACAGTGTTCAGCTTGTTATCCTGCATATTTCATGGTAAACAGTGCTCAAAATTAGTGCAGGACAGTTGTTGACACAATCTTAGTCCCAAAAAAAAAAAAAAAACACCGAACAATTTCATAGACTCAAGATAAATAATCACATAACACGCTGCAAGAAAGGTAATGTGTGTAATGTGTGCCTGGGAGTGCGCGTCTGCACGTGATCGTGAAGCGAAGGCGCCGGAGTAACAGTCGGCACATCGGGAATCATCGGACCGAGATGTCAAATGTCAAATTCAAGCTTGGCCATCCCGCCTACCGTACCATGAAACTTCGAGTATTGCTCTGCCTTTTGCTGACAATGAAGTGCAATATAAAAAAAGGGAATAAATGGTCTTGAAGTGACACTGCAGGCAAAGACCGACACATGTGGAACCCAAGTATGTTACAGGCATGTGTCCCACGTGTGGTCACCACATGAAACAATGGTCTCAATCATCTTTATGGCACCTTTGTTTCTCAAAGCCAAAAACAAAGGTGCCAAAGAGGTGATTAACACCTTTGTTCTTCACTGATCCCAGTCACCGGCCACATGCATGTAACGTACCTGGTTTTCAGGTGCCTTGGTCTTTGCCCCCAGTGTGAGTGCCAAAACTATAGGTATCAGGCCGGTTGATATGCTTATCAATACTTTAGATTTTGAATTAAGTTGAAAGGAAAATGAAATGAGAAGTATAGATTCTTGTTTAAGGGGGTTTTAAACTGAATACAAGACCTCAGGTTTCAGACACCATTAAACTCATCTGCAGCCAGTCTGCAAATGGTCTGCAGATCATCATCAGGATGAATTTTTGCCTGACATTTTACAATGGTGATGATCTGCTGATGATCCGCAGATGGTGGTGACTGGCAAGTGGCGGGGATCAAATGTCTGTTTGTTCATGTTGATGCCACCGCCAAAAGCTGTCAAACTACTGGCAAATCACCCATTTCGCCCACCAAGTTTGCCAGAGACCATATAGCTCCAATTCAAGTCAGTCAAATCATCCATTATGTGAACAGGGAAGTATTTGCAGTAACTGTAATTTTTTACACCAGCGAACAGCACCGGAAACCGTAGATTGCCGTGTTTGATGGGTCATTTCACTGTTGTTTGCGTGATTCCTTTGGTCCATCGTTGTTGCACGGTCAATATTGAGTCATTTGCTCTGAAATAAAATGCAGCAGACTTGTGAGATCAATCTACAGGGAATGTCCCGAATAGAATTTTCGATTCTCTCCTGAACTTGTGTTATAAATGATTATGAAAATGCATAAAAATATCAAGGGCCGAATTCAAAATTCTGGCTGGGACATTCCCTGTAAAAGATGAATCTGAGATGATTTCTCACTCAAAGTTTAGCCAAAATGTGGCTTGTTTGTGCAGCACGATGGACCAACTGATTTTGCCAGAATTTTGGTGATGGGAGCCATTATATAAGCGCCATCACTTCCCTTTTACTTGCCAGTCACCACAGATGGTCTGCAGATGGTCTGCAGATGAGTTTAGTCGTGTCTGAAACCTGAAGCTTTGTATTCAGTTTAATACCCCTTTAAATGAGAATCCATATTTCTTATTTCATTTGCCTCTAAACTTAGTTCTAAATCTAAAGTATCAACAGGCTTATCAACTGCCCCAATAGCCATAGTTTTGACACTCACTTCAAGGCCATTTATTCCCTACTTTTTATATTGCACTTCATTGCCAGCGAAAGGTGGAGTGATACTCAAAGTTTCATGGACATTTATTTGAACTTTGGTAGATTAGATTAGAGATTAGATTTTGTCAAGTCACAAATCAAATATATAAAATTCAGTTTCTGGCCAATTTATGTGTATTAAGATACTTTATTTGGGGAAATAATCCTTTGCTCAACTTTCGATCTCAATCTTTCGTCACAAATGTTGTGCCCGGATGGAACTTCTTGAACGTCCTGTCAGCGGCCGATAATCCGAATCAAAAGACTGTCGTCGCGGACATCAACGGGATCCACTCCGCCGTGTCTAGGCTAAAATTAGCCCAAGTCGAGACAAATTTAGACGTCTGCCCATTTTAGAACCGGGCTGAACACAGTGAGTACTTCAGAACTCTGCAATGCGATGTTAACAAGGGGTTGTGTTGATATTATTCAGCATAGGCTTTCGTCGATGCACTCATTCTCAGCCGATCTGGCAAAGTAGGCGGGGTGCTCAGAAATCCAATCAATTCAGTCATCGCCATGCGAAATGCGATTCAGCGACCGCGGGTGCCGGCATCGGCCAAATATGTGGGTCAGTGTGAAGTTGCCGGCGGCCGTTATTCCGGAATGCAACCTAATACCACCACGTCTGCCAGAATGCAAGCCAAAATCTTCTAGGAGCGAAACTCCCGCAAAATGCGATGGAAGAGATTCTCCTGGTACACTCTGCAAATACCAACTTCTGGTCAGTGCCGCCTTATCGCACATAAATCTTGCCCGAAATCGTATGAGTGATTTGAACTCCGAGGCTACCGTGGATCTTACGAGACAACTCTTGGACAGTTCCGAGGTGGAGACACCTATAAAAGAGGACAACGGTGGCTAACTTCTCTTCTGCGTCTTCCACTCGACCATGATGGCGCAATCGATGCTCTTTCTGTTTTTTGTCCTTGTAAAAAGTTGTTTCGGCCGCATATTCACTGCGCCAGAGCAGCTCACTACGACGAGCTATGATTTCATTGTCGTCGGAGGTATGCACGCGCGCAGATTTTTTCCTAGTCGTTTTTCTAATTTTATCCCAGCTGGTACTGTATGTTGTCCAGCGATCGACCTTTGTGGTCACCGATGCTACTTATTTTAGGCTGGTTGCGTGATCGCATCGCGGTTGTCAGAGAATCCAAGCGCAACGGTCCTACTCATTGAAGCAGGTGTTTCGTTAGTTGAACCACGCCTTTTCCTCTTTACTCTCTTACATCCTTTCAGGGACAATGGAACAGACTCGGCGGTTCTGAGCACTCCTTTCCTGGCCGCGCAGGCAGTGGGTACCATCTTCGACTGGAGTAAGTGGTTCAGTAGCGAGAAAACGTCTGTCTGATGCCCTCGAAGATTACACCACGACGAGCCAAGTGCGTATTCCCTCATGCACGATGGAATCAGCTCACGAAATTTCTAGGTGGGTCTCAACGGGCGCACGATGCCATATCCGAGAGGCTTTGTCTTAGGAGGCAGCAGCAGTATTAGTACGGATCTTGGTTAGGCTGCCATCGTTTGGTCCTGATACCTCAATTATCCTTAGACAGCATGGTATATGCTCGCGGTCCGAGTGAAGATTGGGACCGCATCGCTACTACATCCGGCGATGATGGTTGGTCATGGAATAACCTCCAGCAATTTATTTTCAAGGTCACTATTTACTCGTTCAACCTGATCTAATGTTTAGATTTTCGTTTATTTTAGAATGAAAGACATGCCCCGGCCTGGAACAACCGAAGCAACGTCGGCGAATACAACCCCAAAGTACACGGCCACGGGCCCCTCATGACCAGTCTAACCGCAAACCCATCGGAGCTTGATCATCGTGTCATTAATACCACGGCAGAGCTGGCAGATGAATTCCCGTTCAACCTCGATTTGAATTCGGGCGATGGGCTAGGGTTCGGTGTGTGCATCAGTTCATGTCACCGAAAGCAGACTTGCATATGTTCATCTCTAGGCTGGCTTCAGAGCACCATAGGGGACAGCGCTCGCAGCAGCTCCGCGACAGCCTATCTCCATCCCGCCTTGAACTCGCGAAGCAATCTCGATCTCCTTCTCAACACTCAGGTCATGAATTTGATTTCCACAGGCGGTGCCGCAACTACTTTGAACGGAGTCCGGGCGTCTCAAAGCGAAACTGGTTGGTCGGGATTATATCTTCACTGCAATGCTAACCTTGGGCGCAGCTGCCAATTTTACCTTTACGGCCGCTAAAGAAGGTTATCTCTTTCTCGCTTTACTTTCTTTCGTGTACTGAGTGGTGATTCCTAGTTATATTGTCCGCTGGAACGATAGGCACACCTCAGATTCTCATGCTTTCTGGTGTCGGGCCCAAAGAGGAGCTCGAGAAGTTTGATATCACCACTTTGGTTGATGCGCCGGACGTGGGACGTAATATGCAGGACCAGCCCATATTTTTCCTGCAATGGGCCGCAAACGGAGACACACTTTTCTCCTTCCTAAACGATCCAGACGCCATTAACGCTGCGTTAGCCCAGTACGAGCAAAATAAGACTGGGCTTGCGGCAAGCAGTATTGTGTTCAACACCATCGGATTCTTGAGACTGCCAGACAATTCTTCGCTGCTCGAGAACGGTGACCCGTCCTCCGGGCCTCACGCTGCTCACTATCAAATTTCTTTTATAGTCCGTGTCCTTATTCGGTTCATAATTGTTCAACCACTGATGTATATAGGACACTTTCAACGGAAACGGAAACCAAGTCGCGCCAACGGATGGAAATTGGATATCTGGTTCGGTGGTACTGATATCCCCCACTTCGCGTAATATTTCTTTCTGTTGTTATTCCGCTGCGCTCTCAGGTCAGCTCAAATAAGCCACAGGTGGCTCGATTAACCTCACCAGTAGCAGTGCATTCGACCATCCTCTCATTGATCCTTCTTTCTTCACGACCTCTTTCGACATCGGCACCGCAATCGAAGCCGTGAAGACATTACAGACTTTCTTGGCAGCATCCGCGTTCGACGGTTTCATTGGCTCACCTGTAACAAACTTGACCACCGATGCTCAAATTGAAGCCTATGTACGGGCCGCAGCGGTAACAATAAAGCATTGTGTCAGCACTGCCAAAATCTCCAAAGCGAACGAAACAGGCGGCGTCGTTGGTCCCCATCTCCAGGTTAAGGGAGTCGACGGAGTCCGAGTCGTCGACGCCTCTATTTTTGTGCGTCCACAAAGTCATCAAGCGAGCTTACTTCTGACATCAGTCCTAGCCCTTTACCGTCGGGGGATTTCCTCAGGCTGAGGTCTACATCGTGGCTGAGCGTGCTGCATCTCTAATTAAAGAAACCTGGTCGCTTTGAATTGGCTGTTGCTTGAACCTGAACTTGTCGCTCCCACATTACTTAGAAGTTAGAAATAGCGGTTTTGCTCTTTGGCAATGAGCCTCGGAATAGTGCATGTTGAAGACATGATATTTTCCACAAATGGATATTATTTTCTTGTGAATGTGAACGAACCCTATTCGGTCTTTGTCGGCGGCTGATAATAGGCCTGGCGTGGCTGTGCTGCGGTCGCTCCCACTTCATGATGTATCGCTGCTTGACTATCCCAGAGATGGTACAGATAGTATGCTCCCACCTAGAGCCTGACAAGGGAGATTCTCCGTCGCTCGCTACCCTCGCGAGGACATCGTCCGTGTTTCATGGCCCAGCGCTGGACAGATTGTAGAGTTATCAGAATACGATTGGGAACCTTCTCCGCTGCGTGCCACCCGATCTCTTTGCATTCGATAGGGTGGTTACCAGATGGAATAGAAGGGCAACGCTGGTATATTGAATTCTTCGCCCCAATTGATTCTCATCGGTTCGTCCGTGCAGCGTCTACTTCGGCCTATTGTTGCGTCAGACTGGGAAAGGAGTCGAATTTATGCTCATCGATTCCGGAAATTATTTTGCGAAGCTCCTGAACTGTCGTTATCCCAGATCCTTCCCGCTGAGCACGTCTTTACCCGAGGACTTCCTCTTTCCCAATGTTTACGACTTCTCCTGGTACAATCATCCCGACGGCGACTTCCACTACATTGATATATTTCTGACTCCGGTAATCACACGCATTTCATTTTCGCCCTCCTCGGTTTCCCATTTTTCCATCCTCTCAACGCTCCCGCGTAAATGCCCTGCATTAAAACGTTTCACGACTGGGGGTCGGATCGTTCCACCGAGTGCTTGCATATTCCTGACCCAACTTTCACACCTCGAGTCCCTGTACATATCTGGTCACGATATAGCGACGCTAAAGCTCATTGGCAGACTTGATACTCTCACAAGTCTCGAACTGAGCGCCCTTCCTCAGGGGCTTTAGTCTTCCGCCATTCACTCCCCTCTGTTCGCCAACCTCCACCGCGTAGAGCTCGACAGTGTCGCCGTTGAAGAACGACACATTTTTTTCAAGATGTGCGTCGACGCGTCGTTGAGATCAGTCATGGTGGAGTTCAATTCCCACCCGAGGACGTCGGATGTGAACCAGTTCTATACACCGCTGGCAGGCTGTCACCGTTCGCATTCCTCGCTCCTCTCGATTCATCTAGACTTCACAGCTGAACTCAGGCCCACAATCCGCGAGAACAAAAACTCCTACGTGATCGCTTCAGCCACTCTCCGCATTCTGTTTTGCTTCGAAATCTTGACCGATGTAAACATTCAGTCGGTTGCATTCGACCTGGACGATGCCACCGTGTTAGAGATGGCCCGATCATGGCCTCAGCTCCGGAAGCTGCAATTGATTGCTTTCGTTCCAATCACTCAACTCCGAACTACACTCCAGAGTCTCCTCTCCATCGCCCGGCATTGCACGCATTTGAATTCACTCCATATGACGTTCGATGCGTCTGCCATCCCCGCCCTAGAAAGCAATGTCGCGCACATATCCCAGACGAGCCTTGCTTTCATTCATGTCGCTTACTCGCCCATCCTTACCCCTCTCCCCGTCGCCCGATTTATCTCTGGCATTTTCCCAAGCCTCACGTCTATCTCGACCGCACATGACGACGGTGACGACGAGGATGACGAGCAAGAACTCGCGAGACAAATGATTTTCCATGCCCGCTGGAAAGAGGTAGGATCGCATATTCCGATGATTCTGGCAATTCGGGAGGAAGGAAGAGCCTGGGCGCAATCATCGTCATGAGGGTCTTTGTCTCGAAGAGTTCTTTTGGTTTGTTATCCAACTTCCCTTTCAGAGTTCATCCGTCTGCTTCATCCAATTGAATACAGTTCAATCACGATAAAAATTCTCTCCGACGAACGTCTTGGACTTGTCCAACGTCGGCGTAAATCAACAGGGCACTATCGATGGATAGAGGGATTTGAATCAACGATGGAAAGGAAATTTGTATTCACAACAAGCTCATTTGATCGACTCCCCCTTTTATGCTAATTTTCATAAACATTAAACAAATCAGTAGTGAATACGATTTATTCGCCCGAACCCAGACTGCGTAAGATAGAACAGAACAAAAAAAACGGCGCTGTATGCGCTTACAGTTGCATCTAGGCACGTATTCCCTCCCCAAACGCGGGGACATGCACGAACGGCGCTGTATTCCCATAGACATGCTGAAGGGAGGCGTCATTACCATACGCGACATAGGTCGAGCTGACGCGATTGAGTTCCGTGATCTTGGTGACCCAGTGGACCTCCACAGCGTCGCGAAGCGGTTTTTCTTCTTCCTCACCCCTGTCCTCGTTATAATCCCAACCTTCCCCAGCCCTCCCGGCTTTCTCCTCCAACTCCTGCGTGCGTTGTTCTCCGCGTTGAAGAATCACTCCCATGCCTTCAATTGCGGCCTGCAAACTCATGTCATAACTCTCGTTCACGTCTTCCGTGTTGAGAACGTCGTCGGCGAGCACATCATGTTCACCCCCTTCGTAAAGTTCGCCCCGCTGTCGTACAGGATCTTGACGTGGGTCGCAAGTCCCACGCGCTCCGAGACCGTGCGCACGCGCGCATCACTACCTCTGAGAAGTCGCAGCACAGGGCCGAGTCGGCTGGGTGGCATTCGACGCCCACGAATCGCTGGGTCCCATTCGCCCTCCAGAGGCGGCGGCATAGGGTACTGATGCAAAAGTTTGTACGCAAGATACCCGCCGCTCGGCCGGAACGACGGGTTCGCGAGGAGCCTGCACAGCGCGGCCTCGAGAGCGCGTTCAGGGGCTGGGACGACGCGGACCGCAGCAGTATGCGCGTCATTGTCGAAGAGGAAGAGATTGTACGTGAGGGTGACACGGTGGCCCGTCTTCACGGGCTCGACGGCGTGCGTGACGTCGCTGTAGAACGCGACATATGCGAGTCTCCGGTCGGATCCGGGCACAGAAAGTTCCGCCGCGGAGTCGGATGTTCACGTCGCCCCAGCGTGCTCGAGAGTGAGGGCGCCACCCGTGTGCGCTGTCGGGAATATGACGACGAGGGATCCGATCATCGTGTCACCGCGAGGAGTATCTTTACGGGCCCTGCGATGCACATGTTATCTTATTTCAGAGCACGAACACAAAATCTCTAACTAACCATAGACGTCGAGTTTATACAACTCAGCCCTGAGCCCCTTGTTACCATCCGTGGTTTGGCCTTGAAGAATATCTGGGCTGATTGCGTCGACCAGCCCAGAAGCGACAACGTCAAGCCGGGCTGCGAATTTGGCGAGGTTCATCTTTCTGGCCTTGCGATAGCTCTCATCGAGGATGTCCTGGTCCATGCCAAAAGTAGCCTGATCACAGGCGGAAGCGAGAGCCACTAGATCTTCTTCTTTTGCGTTTCCCAAGTCAATACGGCTGCAAAGGTCGTTCATCAACCTCTGCTGGCTGGTTGCTTGGGGATGCTGGCGGATGAATGAACCTCTACTCCCAGCATCAGATCGTCGCGCGATCGCTGGCTGTGTAAAGAACTTGAAGACCTACGACCGCCTCCTCTGTAATGCATCCTCGCCTGGATCCGCATGGTCATCATCCACAGCCACAGACTCTCAATTGAAGTCAAGACGGGAAGATATCTCTAACGTTAGCTACAGGCTTCTCGTCATGCGAGGTCGAACGTGATCCTTCAGCGTGCTCGCAGTAATATAAACCGATCATTCATTTATATGCCCTATTCTTCGTTCGAATCTCCATCCAAAATGGTCTCTTTCGCTCTCGCTCTCGCAGTCTTCGGGTCAGCTTCCGCCGTATTTTCTGCATCTACTCCGACGGACCCGGTACGCCTCCGTGACCTTGTCAAGCGAGGGGGCACGGTAACCGGCCCCGTTCTCCCCTTGAACTTCCCCGACCCAGCACTCATCCTTCCGAATGGGCAAGCGCCGTGGTATGTGTGTACGTCAATATTCTTCGCTGCCCTCAACCATGTAGCGGAATTAGCTGACAAACACACACATAGATTCGACCTCGTCTTCACACGGCAAAGTTCCCTACGCAACTTCCCATGATTTTAAAACCTGGACTGGAGTCAAAGGGGACGCTCTTCCTAACCCGGGAAGCTGGGTATCCCCCCTAAACCCTGCTGTATGGGCACCAGATGTGCGACAAATCACATCCACCGGCTACGTGATGTATGGATGAATCTCTCGGATCCGGTTCTCAGCACCCACTCTGGGCTTACTTATATTACGTTCTATGTACTAGGTATTACACTGCATTCTCGGCCGCGAACGGGAACCACTGCATCGGCGCAGCGACGTCCTCCACCCCCGCCGGTCCATTCAAGCCCCAAGCAGACCCCATCGTCTGCGACGCCTCTGGGGGAGGCATCATTGATGCTTCGGGATTCGAGGCACCCGGCGGCGCGCTCTACCTCCTCTGGAAAGTAGACGGCAACAGCAAAGGCAAATCCACACCTATCTTCATCCAGCCCCTCGGCGCAAACGGGTATACCCTCCAGGGAAAAGCGACGCAGCTCATTACGAATGATCCTGTTGATGGAGGTATTGTGGAGGCGCAGAGCTTGGTGTATTGGGATGGATTTTACTACCTGTGTGTCTGGCTTCTGTCATTCGATGCATTGCTGACGTGACGCAATGCCCCGCGCCAGGTTCTTTTCCTCCAATCACTACAACACCCTAAAGTACGACATCAGCTACGCTATTTCCAAGAGCGTGACCGGCCCATACACCAAAGTCCAGGCCCACACGCGCCACTGCTCGTTTCAGGCAAATGCGGGACCGCGGGACCGGAAGGGACCACCGTCATCAACGTGTTGGGTGGGTCTCCTCAAATATTCTACAGCGCTGTAACCGGTTTTTGAATAACCTCACCCGTTACAGACAAATACGTCAACGCTGTGTTCCACAATGATATCAACGGCAAGAACGTTTCGGCTGGGAGGTCGATGTGGCAGATTACGGGGCTGACGTTGAGTAATGGGATTGCCAGTGTGAATTGCTGAAGCGGGAGTGGAGAAATCAGTACGTACTTCGCACGATTGTATATAGTGATATACACCCTTGCCAATACTCTACGACAATATTTACGAGTCTCCAGTTAAAGTTCATTCCTTTGTGATAACACAGCGTTCTACAACGTCTACGAACTCCCGACGCAGGCATTCTCGGAGACAAATATTTTTCGCAATTAGAACTACGCCGCCGTGTCGCTCCCCAGAGAACCAACTAAGCAGCTGGACGTCTTTGACGTGCGACAGTAAAATCTTTCTAGCTCTCAACGGCGGGATACTCGTCACTTATCCATCTGTCATACATATTTACCGTTCAATGGCAAGAACCAGTGAATTTTTTGAGTTCACAGAGTTGCGCTGCTTGACTGGAGGAAGTTTGAAATAATACAACTTCCACTTTGCTGAAGCTGGACCGTGATTCCCTATCTTCCGCAAATTCAACTTTTCCGAAATCGCCGGTGTTCTGAGCTTGAGAGAAGTTTGGGCGATTTCAGCTGGCTTCGGGGCTGAGGGACCCGGCCCCGCTCGGCCTCTAGCCGGGGCACAAACAACGTGGCGGCTTCATTTATCGCGAAATCTTCGCTCAGTTACTTTACCGGCCCATCTCCGGGTCGGCATCGAATTCTTCCGGTACAGCCTTGAGCTGCCGCACAAGCACCATTCATCACTTGTGAGATTAATAGACTGGGGTCATAGGCCACTGATGTTCATCTCCACCCCATTGTATCGCCGGCATCAGCGATTTGACATATTCCATGCGACACTTTCGCCGCTTTTTTCCTTGCCACAGCTTGTAGGCAAGCACTCAAGATTCGACAAGTTATGCAAGACAAACAGGGAGGCAAGTAAAATGAATATATGTATTTGATACTAGTACAAAAGGAGGTGCTACTCGGATAAAAATTCATGTGTATGGTGGTCCGTGTAGCGATTAACGAAGAAGGCACGGAAAGAGTCCAGTGAGTAAGAAAAATGGAAGTCATCCGGTAACAATTCGGACCCGTATACTGGAAGAAGATGGGCCGCGCGCGCAATGCAATCTAGGTGTAGTACTGCAAGTGTCGGGCGGCGGTTTCTCTCGACCTCGGGAGTAACGACCCACATGCCGGTGTCGTCATCTTGCCGGCTGCGTCGGTACCATTGGACAAGGGCGCATGGGTAGTGTGTGTCGGAATGGGTGAAGGAAAAGAAGAGAAATACACGACCGATTTCCATACCATGCATGCCGGGGAGGTCAGGGTCTGTGACGACAAAGACTGTGTCGTATCGGGGATATTTGCCGTGCCATTTTGGGTTTGCACGAATCCGTTCGCGGTACATCCCACCGGCCCCGCAAAGGTCGCTCGGAGCATAGAACCGTGCGACAGCCGATAGAAACACCCGTACCCGGCCGTCAAAGCGAGGGCAGGAGTCGAGGGGGACAGCAGACGATGAGATGTTGGAGTCCGGATTGAGCTGGTCGTATAGGAAACGGCGGACGAGCTCCGGTAGTAGCGGTTGCTGAATATGTGCTGCGAGGTCTGTAATATTTTTAGGGAAAGCACGCTCTAAAGGACTCGAGATTAGCCAGCAATAGCGGGGAGGAGTTGGGGAGGAGCATATCAGGCTTACGAGGGGTACGAGCCAATTCCACAGACGATAAAGACTTGGGTCCCGGCGAATCCCCACCGTCGTCATCGTCGTCATCGTCTTTGGTCGGCTCCGGAGCTTCTGGTGCTTCTCCTCGCAATGTTTGCGCGGCGTACGAGGAAGTGGAGCCCTGCATCATGCCTTGACTGGCAAAGATGCTTCGTATAGCGGCAAGGCGGTCCAGCCGCGTCAGGGTACGCAGCATCTGAATCAAAGCATTGTGCCGATTGGAGCGACGCCACGGTTCCTTCACTGCCTTGATGTGCTTGGATTCCGTTATGGAGGAGCAGAGACCGTTGGGGGATCCGAAGAGGATGATGGATGGGATGTAATGGACCATGGAATGCTGGCGCGGGAGGGAGATTGTCACGCGGACGCCAGTAGCTATGAAAATGTCGCGGTAGGTGTGGAAACGATTCAAGGCGTCTTGGATCTCATCCAAGGTGTCGGCGCTTATCGCATTCCGCCGTACGAGATAGCAAAAGTCGAGGAATGCCGACATGCATCTCAGCATTGCCGGCGGGACATGGCCGGCAATTGCTGCAAGATAAACCTGGATTGGAACGAGGTGAGTACCGGTAGGGACAAGTGGGCATACACACCTTCATCAAAGCCTTCGAGTCATCCCCCGTCCACTGCTGGAAGTCCCGTCCATCAGGGAAGCGTCGCAGGCCCGGAAAGGATGGGACAGCCGATATGCGGTGATCAATGTCCGCAATGATCTCGAGCGCGCGGGTCTGGCCATGCTTGTCATGTAGATATTCCATGACCCACTCGACGAGGTGATCCTTGAATGTACCCTTGATGATTTGGTGTAGCAAGTCAGGAGACAGAAGCTCGTAGATTTCCGCCCGGGGAAAGCCATGGGTGTAAGGCTGGAGCAGAGTCTTGAGTTATTGCGCCCCGACCAAAATGTAAACGCACCACAACGTCATGACGAATCCCGAAGTCATCCCACAGGATCCCCGGGTCGAAGGTGGTTATGAGAAGATCGGTTTTGGCCTGGGTCTGGATACGCGCACCAGGCGAATCCAGATCCTTAGCTGGGGCATCACACCTGATTTTAATTGAGTTCTTTGTAATGCGGATGGAGCTGTCTGCTTACTTTGGACACCAGTTCTGTACTATGCATGCGAGCCAGACTTGCTCTGGGTAATCTGCAATGTATGGCCCGAGGGTATATACTGCACGACGAAAATGACCGTCGGGGCACCGGACCACCTCGGGAGTCGTCATCCCTGCCTTCAGCGGCTCGAATATGAGGGCAAGGCATGCGTGGTACATCTGCCGTACAAATCTTTGATATGCGACAGTCTTGCGTTGCCGTTTCGACGCTGAAAAGGATTGGTCAAAAAAGATATAATACGAGAATAAGAGAACCACAGACTTACCTTTAGGTATAGGTAGGAACGAAGCAGGTAATACACCGTTCCCATGCGCCCGACGAACTATGTTAGTAATATTTCCGGGCGTAACATAAACGGGGTGGTACTCCTGGTGGCCTGTGGCAACAGAAACCGTGGTCTTGTCACTGCCCGCTCCGAGAGGTACGAGCATGCAACCGTGCATAGATGGATCTTGAGCGATGTCGTCCTGTTTTGCATTGTGAGATAAGTATTTAGCGATGAAGTTACGAGACGCACCGCTTGTTTCCACGCCCAATCCCCCGACATGAGATTTGACCATACTCGCCGGCCTTTTCCATTGAATTGACGGTATGGTGTGTAGTTGAATTGACCTTTGAAGTCCGTAGTAGTGAGTTGGGTGTGGAGTACAGCGCGAACGTCTCTCGTGCAAAGCTCATACGTCTGCGTCATCCACTTCGGCGGGGTCCCAGCTGGCAGTTGTCCTTGATAGCGAATCTTGTAAACTTTCCACGGAGCATCGCCATGCTGTATCGAGTCGATCGTGCTGTACAGCTCTGCGGCATTTTTCCAGGGAATATCTTCGCCGTATTTGAGGATTTGAGCTGCCCATAAGTCGAGAGCAGTGTTGATAGCGCCAGCCGAGCTCTGCGCTTCCACGAAATGAAAATGGGCGAAGTCGAATTCAGTGCGAGATGCGAAAGGTTGCCATGAGAGCGGAGCTTGGCCATTGAGCGAGGCCAACGGCGGTGGCGGAGAGTGAGAGGGCAGGTAGTTTCCATTGATATCGCATGGTCGTGCTGTACTCCTGGTTAAAATGAAGGCAAGTACCACAAAAATGAACATACCATTAATGTCGTCATGCAAGTCTGTTGAGTGCCGATGTTCCTCGTCATCTTCCGACACAGGCGTGAACTCGCGGTGCTGCATATTGTAATGGCGCGCTAACCCGCCACTGGTTGTGCACTTCCTCGGGCAAAGAGGGCAGGCAAAGGACGGGTGTCCACCGTTGAAAGAAAGGTCCATGCTGCAGACTTGTTAGATTGACGAATTCCCGTCTTGGAGAAACGGCTACCTAGTACCCCGCGTGACCCTCCAAAAAAAAAACATTCGTCTTCTCAATTCGACTCAGCATGCCTCCGAAAAATTCAGGGAATACCGGCCAGAAGGCAGCACCTAAGAAGACGGCGACAAAAGCACCGAATAAAAAAGAACCCGCAGAGGCACAGGTATGTTTCTGGCTTGAACATGAGTAACTTGGCTGAAAAAAAATACAGGCATACGCACCTGCGAGCTCGCCGTTGCCAGCCCTCCTCAGTGATGATCCCTCGGGGTCACCTATTGCCCCGCCGATTGTGGACCAGAAGGCCAAGCGCATGGCTCCGCCTCCTCGTTCTCCTCTCCCAGGACGCAGCAAACGTGTCAAGAATCCTGGTGCACCCGACATGAAACGAGCGAAGCGCACCCCAGCCGAGGTTGAGGCTGACAAGGCTGAGGTTGATGCGCTCAAGGCCCAAATTGTGCAGTTGCAACAAGAACGACTGCAGTCGGTTGCAAAAATGGAGCTTGCTCAGGAAGCGGCTGCCAAGGCATTGGTAGAGTCGACCGTAATGTCCAAGCCCCTGCCAAAGAAGAACATGCCCCTCGTCGGGGCTTCATTCGGACGTCGTGAGCAACAATCAGAGCTGGACGGATATGATAGCGACACACCCATCCTAGAATTTGACGACGAGGATTTCGACGCACAGGAAGAGGCCAATGAGCGAATCCGTAGGGCGTTGAAGCTCGACAAGGCTGAGCGAGCAAAGGTGGCGGACAGATACAATCTTGACAAGTTGCCACCATTGGCTCCACTTTTGAAGGCGGTCAAGGTAAGATAGAGTTGCATTGAGACATTGTTCGCTTACCTGGATTTAGCGTAAAAAAGGAGACGCCCGCGCCGCCATCGATGAGACAAAAGAGATGCTCACTCGTAAGAGAGAGGCTGAGCCCTATTTGGAAGTCGACAAGTCAGTTCCCACCCTTGTGATCCATCTCTTCTCTTATTATCTTCCTCAACCGCAGGCCAGCCAAGAAGGCGAAATCGGCTTTCCCCTCGGGCATTGACAAGAACTGGCGCAACAGAGTCGACATTGCACACCGAGGAACCATCCAGAAAAAAGTCACTAAAGCTCAGCATCAGACTGCCAGTATTCCAATTGGCGGGCTCGCAGACGATGACATGGACGCGGCCCGTCCGGAGGACAGCAGACGTGGCGGTGGGAACAATGTAAGCCCTCACCTTCAAGTCCTCATACATTGTTAACCAAAGTCCAGGTGGTAGAGATCATCTCGGACAACGAGTCTGATGGCACACCGATCCACGCACCGACCCGAGCAGGCAAACCAAGCAAGTCTCAGATCATTGTCAAGGCTGAAGTCAAGTCGTACCCCAAGAAATTCAAATTTGAATCGTCGCCACTTGTGGTCGATAGCGAAGTCATCGGCCTCCCAGAGTTTGCTCGCAACGGATGGGTTACTTGCTTCCTCCCCACCTGGTATCATTATATCGGGACCCGCGGCATCAACGGCTGGGACGCGTCACTGCTTGGAGAGGAGGTCGTGGCCATTCAGCAAGTACTTGACCTCGCCTATGTCGGGACGACTTACCAGGTCAAGAAAGGGTGCCCAATCTATACAACGGTAAGAGAGTCATATGCGCCGCTATGTCGTATCTGATTCGCATTCCCCGTAAGGCTATGGCTCGCCTGGGGGACAAGCGCCACTTGATAGGCGCATCGACCAAGAAAATGGTCCAGGTGTTCTTCGAATCCCCGGAGTATGTCGGCAAACCCGAGAAGATTGCTCGTTACGCGATGTGGGCACTGCAGGATACAGGCCCGGGTTGGTATGAAGTTCCCCTCGCCCGGGGTGTTCAGCATAGTGCAGAAAATGTAATGTTTTCACTTCAGAAGTCAGCAGCCCATTGACATCGATTTTTAGATTCCTACTGGTCTATTCCGCAGCCATTTCTGCCTGGTACCCCTCACGGCATTCGTGAAAACCACCTCAAGATCCAAAGGTGACTTCGGCAATCGCTTCGTTACCGCCGCGGCGATGATCTGTGCGGGAGTATGTGACTTGGGCTTGTCCGCCTTCCTCAATTATTAACATATCATCTACTTACAGCTCGAGCGTGGATTTAATCAATTCGTGACCGGCGTCATGGTCCCAAACGGTGACTTCTCCAAAGGGAGAGTCGGGGAATACGCGAAGGCATTCACCAAAATAGCCCTCCAGGTCGAAGACTTCCGCTGGACGAAGATCGCGAGGTGCTGCATCGCTCAGATGCAAGCCGATGGCGACGGTGGTCATCTCCTCAGTGCTTCGGCGTCAATGAACGTCAATCGAGGTGCCATGGCTCTCGGAAGCAGCCCGGTGAAGGAAGACAGCGACTTCTACTAGATGGCAAGCTGGCGACTCCCCACCCATTCACTTCTAAAACCCGCGGCGGTGCTTCTTGTAACCGTCGTGTATTATTTAAATACTATTTTCGAAATTCTAGCTACATTTGTCCCTTGCGCGCACTTGAATGCATTTCGTCCTTGCGCACTTGTGGTCCTTGGGAGCTTGTGGGCGAAATTGGCAAAAAAACGGAGTGATCACTTGTCCGAAAAAGAGGATAGCTTGTTTACTTGTTCACTTGGCAGCTTTTCGGTGTTGTACAAGTTTGTGCGAGGGCCGCCAAGCAACCTGTCAAAAACCTGATGGGATCTACATTTGCCTAGCTGAATATGTATACTGTATTGTAACGTACCGGGAAAATCGAACCGTAACGGGTTCGCTGATAGTGATATTGGCAGAGCCGACACCCTCGGTGTATATAAACGCTGCAGCGGCTTCACAGCTGTCCTCACGCTTCATTCCCCACCACCGCCATGCACGATATCATCGTCGCCCTCCTTTTTATCCTGTTGGGAATACCAGTCGACCTCTTGTAGGTTCCGATACACTGCACTTGAACGTTTCTCATTCAGTATAGATCATTCTGCTTTCTTTTCGGGATCACAATACCCTTTGCGGGTGTCCTAGTCCGCTATCGAGCAAACTATACCCCAAAGGCTGCCGCGGTTCGCCTCGATGACGAACCCGGAGTGCCTAGTACTCTCACCTCCGACGCATCCCTCTCATATTTCGGGATGATGAAGCGCGTTTATCATATCGAGGGATTGGGTGGCTTTTACAAAGGACTCGGTGGGTATTTCTTTTCTTTGAGCCATTATTTAACCATGACGGTGGCCTGATTCTCCAGTACCGTCCATTGTCTCCACTGTGGCGATGGTGGGTATAACCATCTCCGTCATCCACGCCATATTCCAGATTATGCCCAATAACGACGGCCCTCTAGACCCCCTGTGGAGTAAGTGGTTGCCTGTGCAGCAGCTGTGCTCTACCCGCAGATCTCTAATATGTAGCGACAGCAATAGGTTTTGCGAGATCCGTCTTGGTCGCCCTCCTCCTTGTTCCGGCCGAGATTATTATCAACCGGTGCGTCTCCGTTCACTCTAGTCTCTGTGCTTCATTGTCTCACGGATGAACAGCGCAATCACAACTTCCCACAAGCTCACCATCTTCCACGCGCGCAAGGCGCTCCACCTCCTACTCTCCCCTGCCGAGCGCGCGCAGCCGCTGCGTCTCTACCTTGCCCCGGGTGTCGCCTTCGCTTCTTTGCTTCAAGGACTTGTCTTCCCCGCGCTTTCGGTCCTCCGCCAGGTTGCCGAACACTCGCTTCCCCCTGGTGCCTTTCTCGGGGGCGCGTTGCCCTTCATGCTGCTCGCTGTTGGTATCCTAACGCCACTGAAGGTCATGACCGCACGTCTCACCTTGCAGCGCCGCGGCCCCGAGACTCTCGAGCCCCTGGCCTCTGATGCGCCATCTGTGTACGCGGAGCGGGTAATGCACTT
This sequence comes from Mycena albidolilacea, assembly GCA_029282495.1. Classification (NCBI taxonomy): domain Eukaryota; kingdom Fungi; phylum Basidiomycota; class Agaricomycetes; order Agaricales; family Mycenaceae; genus Mycena; species Mycena albidolilacea. The sequence continues at coordinate 313,090 of JARIHO010000022.1, forward strand.
CCGGACTGAGGAGGCGCCGTACACATCGCTACTCGACTGTGGGCGCAAGATGGTGGCCGAGGAGGGCTGGAGTGTCCTTGCTCGCACGTGGTGGCTCACCGCGCTCGGAATGGCTCGGTGGTTCGGCACGCCCGCATTGCTGCGCTGGATTGAACGCTGATGAGCAGGGAATGACAGGAAGTAAGAAAGTATTATAATGTGCTAGTATTCATTTTTTTCGTGTTGAGGGGGGGGGATATATTATACTCGCGTGGTCCAAATGTCTGATGTTGAGTCATCGCTAAACGTTGCAGTCGAAATGTACAAATATGTTATGAAGTCAGTCATTTTGCAGAGGTATTCTGCTACACACACAAGGGCACAATCCCGGTAGCACCAGTGTGGAAAATCCAGGCATCTAGTACTGCTTCCGTAGCAGTCATTTTGGACTCCTTCTCAGCGTGCCTAAGAGAATTCAATTTGGACACATATAATTACAGATCTGGTTCGAATCTGCCACTCGTAGATAATTATAAACCCGACCAACACGCCGGTCAACCATAATTTGAACTTGTGCAACCACTTAGCTGGGCGGACCCGGGTCATTGATAGCGGCGGTTCTCTATATAGTTGTCGCTCCGCTCTGTGCCACAGAACGTGGCTGTGTCACAGCTCTGAAAGTTGTAGTCCATCGACGTCCTGGGGAAAGTAAGTATACCGCTGTGAGTGAGGACAGTGGAAAGATTGAAGCTGGCTCACTTGTGTGACACATCAGAAATTGTGTACGAACTACGCCAGGCTCGTGGCAATAGACACGGAGAAAGATCACTGAGAAGGACTATAAATAGACGGCTCTCCAAGGTTTTTCCGTCTTCTCCCGTTGTTCTCGTGTCAGCGAGGTTCTCAGGGAAGCTCCCTGAACATCGGGAACCTGTGGGTTAGCCAATCAACCATTCGACTCAAAAGATGGTTTTTCTTTCACCAGTCCAAAAGATTTGTTGTGTTGCTTTTTCTCTCCTGCAAAAGAATTGTATTTTCAGGCAGAAGAGCGGTGTGCCGTGTTGGTGGTAATTGATTCCGTTCTAGGCCGGGTTAGATCTTTCTGTTCATCTCTTCCTGTTCATCTCCCGTGATGACACCCAAAATGAGCTGTCCTCAATCACAGCCGTTAGTGACGGTGAAGGACAGCAATTGTTGTTGAATCTATGGTACATTGGAAACAATTGAGGGCGGCTTGGAGAGTCTTTTCTCCAGAACACTGTGGAACACGGGAGATTGAGCTAAAAAAAATCCTCATCTCTTTGGTATGGTGGGAAAACACATCACCCAGGTCCCGACTCCATCAAGCTGATGCCGACAACTCCTTCTTGTCCGTGGCGCAAACTCCAATTCCCCATTAGGTTATTTGGTTTCTCTACTTAGATTCGTGCGCTGGTGCTATTCCCGCGACAGTTTCGACCCTTCATCCGTTCCTTTCCGGCTTTCGTGCTTCACAGACCGACTTCAAGTTGAATCGCTGCATTAACTAGCCGAGGCATTTTCCCGGACCACGAATCACGGACCTGCCTGCCGTCTATCTGCCTCAGAGCCCCGCCATCACCATCTTTCTCTATGTGTCAGTGTGGGTATACCATCGTGGTACGCAACTATGATTCTGGCGACTTGGCATGATAGAATTCCCAAGTGAATTTCAGAGTCCTTCGGACAACCGATACCCCCGGCAACACAGGTCCGAGAAATCCTGAATACATCCACAGCTGGTGGCGCTTGGTGAAAAAATGAGCACTGAAGGGAATTCCCTGTCGGTGATCGTCTTTGCCATGCTATACTTGCTCTGCAGGAACTTGTAGATCTGTAACCCCATGATGAACCCATCTAGCCTTCTTTGATACTTGGTCCGGGTTACAAAAGACTCCGCTACTTGACCCACACCTTCTAATCCATGGCCAGCACTCCACAGCTCCCTCTTCCTCCTACGCTCGCTGAGCTCGAACAGCTTCTCCTGCTCATAGGGGATGCCAAGACCACCAGTTATTTCGCAGGTATGTGGGCTGCAGCCATCATTGTCTCTCTGACGAGTACCACCACTAGTCGCAGCACTGACATTTCTCATGTTTGTCGCCGACCTGGATCCCTCACTCTACGCTTGACGTTCACCCACGATTCAGATATGACCACATCCTTTCGCTTGATAAAGAGGTGCCATTTCCCTCTTCTATGCATTTCCTTCTCTCATTTTTCAACTGAAGATCGAATTCATATGGAAAAGATGCACCAACTTGTCCTTTGCGAGTTACATATACGTATGTGGTTGATGAATTGCATCCAGCTGCCCCTGCTGATGCATCCATTAGATTTGGGTAAGTCCATCCGATTCTCTCCTGGTCTTCAGCAGTAAACCATGATTAGAACCGATATCTCGCTTTGATATGTATTACGTGCGGATTTATTCATGCCCTAGGACGAACGAACCCTGACATAGATATGGCAGTATCAGCACGAGCAGTACGCACCACATACCAGTAATTGGGCAGGAATCTAACTGACCTTTAGTGGTTCTACGTGAAATCAAAACGGACCGGGTAGTTATTCCATTCATGAAGCGCCATGTCTTTCTGAACTATATTTGAAGTCGTAGGTTCAACTTGAATGCAAGCCGCGAAATGATACCTAGTGATCCCTTCTCCTTCAGCTGCCAGATATACACACAGGTACGTCGCGCGGGGTGGATAGAACCCTTCTGACCAAATAACCAGTTCGAAGGCATCTCGTCCACTCTCATTGCAGCAACCATTGACCTTATTTTACTAATGAGGTGGGCGTAACTTTTGGACGTCTCGGTCGCGACTCTGAAGCGGCATCAGGGTCTGGATACTCTTTGGCAAATCCCGGCGCATGATGTACTTCCTGGTTCCTTTGATGATCGGTGCGCGATGTCACATTCATGTCCAAGTTAATTCCCAACCGAGACAAGTACAGTCGAGATCGGTGTAATGTACGAAACCACTTATAAGCGAGGGCTTCTGTTGACGAATCTGAGCTTTAGGCTCTTCATCAGTATCTTCACCATCATGAATGCGGATAGTGGGTGCTTCTTAGAATCTAACCTGTTTTGAACTGACTCCCTCTGTTTCAGAATACGTGCATGTCGGGTGCGTATTGATTATAATACGGTTCGAACGCAGGCAGAGCCGCTACACTGATAGGCCAATCCTTCCTGGGTGTTATTCCTACAGTAGGTCGACCATCCCCGGCCAATATTCACCTCATCTTCCCACTCTCAGCGGTGCCCAAACTATTCACGGTGTATCCTGTTCCATCCCTGTTGGTGGTGTGTGGAAACGTCTGACTTGGGTACCCTACTAATCTTCTCCGAGACATTCACGATGTTCGTTATGACCGTCTACAACTGCAAAACTCGCCTCGGGTTGGATTTCTCTTCGCGGAACACCATGCCGTTGGTGAATTTATTTCTCCGCGACGGGATATACTGGTTCCTCGCTATTGTTGGTTCGTGGATCCCATGCCACATCCAGCACGCATTCATGTTTAATGGGAATATTTTCTTAGCGGTCAATCCCCCACAAATCATACTCTGGTCCGTTGCCCGCGCTACCCTGACGGAACTGCTTGTCATGTAAGCACATTTTCATCCTTTTCAATACTGTCCTCATGTGAGTTCCCCGGCGAAGCCCGTCCATCGTGTATGTTCTACTTAGAATTGTGCTGCGGCTAGGCCGCTGACCGAACTCACAGTGTATACTCGATCATTGGCTCTCGGGTTCTGTTGAACATCCTCGAGCTCATGCTCGTCAACCCCCACCGAGATCCATATTCAGTTGGCACCATTTCAACCACTGTGGCAAATATGTAACTAAGTTCTCTCCATGATACCGCACAGCCCACATGTATTCCCCTTGTAACTTTTTCCGTCTGGCCAGTTGGTAAAATCCAAATGATTTCCCAATAATATCAGACGTACGACACTGCGGGGATAGATGAATTGTTCCCATTGAAAAGGGCCCTTTTAGACCGGGAGATTTTTACAAGGAGGCTTTTTCTCAATTGGAAAACCCACGAACAAAGGAGCTTCTTTTGTTGCTCCGTTTTCCTTCATGGAAAACCAAGGATTGGTAAAATCTCCCATTTTAAAAGGCTCTTTTTCCATGGGAAAAATTAATTGATCCCCGCAGTGCGAAGTACGTTGATATAAACTACGAAACCCAGAACAAGAAGAACATCTACTTTATCTTTTATCCGTACATTATTGTGCCACGCGTGATGCCGCGTCAGATTTTCGTGCACCTGCCCCATTTGCGAACCATCTGCCCAACGATTACAAAGAGACCAATCGCAGGGGTACAGTATGTGATGATGAAGGCGACCAGTCGTATCTGTCCACCTACACCGATCTCCGCCCCATATGTTTCGTCAGGAAGAGAGAGGAAGGGATGAACAAATCAGTCGTAACGATAACCGAGATGAGACTGCCCCCCAGACCAGCCACGAGCCATGTACATGCCTGCTGGACAAATGTGCTCTTGCCTGGGTTAAACCATTCCTAAAGATACCCGAGGAGAACTACGATGCAGGTATTGACCGCCATTGTGATTGCAACCAATGCCCTGACATCTGAAAATGGTACCGATGTGATTTCTCTCCGATCAAATGGTAAGCAGGCTGGCACCTGGAGTGAAATGTGTTGACAATGTCTCCCCGGGATCCTGGCCAAAGGGCTGAATTTGATGGCGCTCGCCCCGGAAAAACACACCTACCAAAACGGCTACATATGACACCGCTGCCCGGTTCATTTTGATCATTTATTTCGACATTATTGATTCGAGGCTCCCCCGGACGAGACGATTCGCCTTGTCAAGTTGTGAGATAACAACCATTGGCCGCAGACCGCACTAAAAAGCAACGCAGCGGCAGGTCTGAGGTGGGCAGGGGGGTCGAACCCGCGTGATAGCTCAGTGCCGTGTACTCGGATTGTGCTGCAATTTCGTGCGAAACCCCAGCATTGGATCCTCAGCTCTATGTTCGATTTGACTCACGCACGAGACGCGCTCGCCTTGATCCCGACTCACGGGCCCGTCCCTACATTCAGTGCCCAGCGCTCAGCTCGTGCGTCTGTTCAATCTCGACGTCTCTCCTCAACTTTGACCAACCTCGACTCAGACTTCCGCACGATCACAAAGGATGTCCGAATCTGAATCTTCTGGGCTCCCCCCCAACCTTGAACGTTCGAAAACCGTATCTAACATCTTACAATCGTCTCGAGATGAGTATTCTAGTAATTAGTAGATTCGTGTTATCTGCTGTGGCTTTCGATGAAATGTATCTTTCTTCGTTCATAAAAAGTGCTGTGTGACTCTGTACTTTGGTTGCCAGTGCAGCGAGCGAGAATTTTGAGCATCCACAACTCGATCGAGGTACCAGCACAGATGCTTCCCGTCCCCACCCGGCGCGCCGGAGCGGAGCGAAGGCATGTCTTGTACACCAACAATCCAAATGAGAGGCGCCGGGAATCGAACCAGCCCTCGAAAAATTGACTCACCAAAGGAGTTTTACCACGATCCATGCCCGCTTCGCATCCTCAAGTACGAGTTGAATACGAGTATTTCAGTGCTGCGGCTTAAACACCGTAAGGTTTAACTTTGAGTACAGTACGGTTCAACTTTTGTTTTCGCGGCTACCCACGGATAACCCGCCTCGCCTTCTCAGCCAACAATGATTTAATAGCGGCACCAAAACGAATGGAATAAAAAGTCGGAGTCATGTACTACAGGCGGGCGGGGGAGTCGAACCCGCTTGACAGCTCAGAGCCGAGAAGTGTATGCACACCACGGTCTACGCCCGCTTGCAGGCTTATCTGGGGACTGGGATGTGTCACTCAGCTCTGGAAGTGGTTCTTCACGCAAAGTTGAAGTTGAACCACAGTCCAATTTCCGACTTCGGAAGCGGAAATGGGATAAATAATTCACTGAAAAAATCGCACGGCCTCCCAAATATCCCTTCCTTACACATTCGTGTCGCAACCCTGCGTCACTGCTCAACCCTGCAGCCTCGGGCCCAGACCCACACAGCCACACCACGTGCCTCGTTTCCGCCCGATCTCCTTGAGGACTGCGCGTATACAATGCACAGGCGCTGAGCTGAACGGGCTGCGCGCACACGTTGACTGTCGACTGCTACTTGCCTACTGGTGCTACTGGGAACCAGACTTGATTCAAGCAAACTAGAGGCTTTCAAGGGCTCTGAGAGCTTGGATAACTTCATGCTCGGGAATCGGGATGGCGCCGGGCGACCGCGCGAAGGCGAACCAGATTGTGTTTCACATCTACACCAAGCTGTTCCATGTCCTCTATGCGGCCCGCGCGTCCGACCAGGGACAAGGGACGGGAAAGACGGATAAGTGGGTTAGTGCTGCGTTACTTTCATTCATTTTATCCATACTGAACGGACACGGACAACACACGCAGTTCAACCTCGAGACGCCGCTCGCCCCGCCCGCCGCGACGCCCACCCTCGAGCCCGACGCCTTCCGCGCACTGTGCACCTCCCCCCCATCCCTATCTTCGTCCTCGGCGCACCGAGCGAGCATGGCGGTGGAAGTCCTTCTCGCCGTCCCGCCCCCAGGCGGCGGCACCGCGCTCGTGCACACGCCGAGCGGGACGCGCATCGAGCCCGGGCCGAGATGTGTGCTGCTGGAGGAGTGGGTGCTTGCCGTTAACCTCCACCTCTGCTACCTCTGCTTCTTCTACATCTACCACTGCCACCTCGGTATCGGGCTCGACATCCACATCGGGGTCGGGGTCGACGTCGAGTCCGTCCGATACGAGAGTGGAAGCACAGCAGAGGACGGCGTGCTCCTGCCCACGATCCACAAGAACGCCATCCCGCTCTTCCGCGCCCTATACGCCCTCCTGCGCATCCTCCCCGCGTGGCACGTCGTGTGCAAGCTTGCTGCCTGGAGGCCTGCCACCGCGCCAGGTGGTGGACACGGGGTGTACGAGGGAGGGCAAGGAGGAGTGGGCGGACAAGGAGGAGTGGGCGGACAAGGAGGAGGGAGGCGCGGGTTGAGGGCGCGGGTTGAGGGTCGTCGTGCGGCTGTGACCGTCGGGCACGAATCGACGACAAGGCAGTAGCGGGAATGCAGGTGAAATTGGCCGGGAGACCCTCGTCTTCAGCGTGGCGCCGCTGGCGACGAGCGCGCATCTGTTTCCGGGGTTGGAGGTTCCAGGATTGATAGTTTTCATCCCATCTCTTTCAGTTTTGTGGTTTCTTGGAAGTTTTTCTGAAGGAGCGCGCCGTTCGGTCTCGAGTGCTTAGGGGTAACCTCGGGTTCTCGGTGGAGTTAAGGTGTCGCGGAGTATGGGGCGCTCTGGGGTGTGGGTGCGGCGTCGCGGGCGCGCGAACAGATTGCGTGCGCATATTCGCATTTTTTCTGTGGGGTGTGTATTGGGTTTTAGTGCATGTCCACCCCGTGCTGTCCCTCCTTCTCGTCCGCTCGCTTCCGTCCCGTCCCTTCCGCTGTCCACTTTTTTTTTTTTTTTTTGATTCTATCTTTTAAGAGGAAGGACGGGACGGATCTCCGGTATCCTTTTCCTTGCCGTCTCGTCTCCCCCGTGGCGCACACACCCTGTTCTTACCTTTCCTCTCCTACCCTACCACGCACGCACGTTCCCTTCCCGCCCCTTCTCGACTCCCTTTCTTTTTTTGGCATTCCTTCCTTCTCTCGCACAGCCGGGATTTCCCCCTCCTGCTCCCATTGGAACGTTTTGTTTTGGGTGCTTTTTTGCCTGGGAGGGCGAAACTTTTGGGGGGTGTTTTTTGGGAGAGGATTATTGTGGTTTTGGGCGGAGGTGGGCGTCGCCCGAAATTCGTCCTCCGGCCTCGGTGCATCTTTTTTGGGGGAGTGCGGCCGATTGGGGTGTTTCTGCCATTGGCCCTTTGCGCGCGTGCGTCCATACTTGTGCGCGTATATTCGCATTTTCTTTGGAGAGGGCATGTATTTGGTTTCGGGGCGTGCCGTCTTGCTCTCCACTCATCCACTCCTGCTCTCCTTCCCCCTTCCCTACCCCGCCCCGTCTACTCTGACCCATCATTCCCCTGCCTGCTTGCTTCTGCACTGACCTCCCTTCTCTTCCCCCGCTCGTCTCGTCGAGTTTCGTCTTGCCTGCATTCATCCTCGCTTCCTCCCCTCCTCCCCTCCCGCTCCTCCGCCCTTCCTTTCTTTGTCCCTCATTCCATCGCATTCCCCTTCCCCTTCCCGTCCCTCCATGCCGTCCCCATCCCTCCATGCCGTTCCCGTCCCTCCATGCCGTCCCCGTCCCTCCATGCCGTCCCTGTCCCTCCATGCCGTCCCTGTCCCTCCATGCCGTCCCTGTCCCTCCATGCTGTCCCCGTCCCCGCCCCGCCCCCGCCTCTGCGCGCCCTCACCTCGCGTGTTCTGCATCTCTGTCCTAGCCCAGCACCGGCACCAGCAGCGGCAGCGCCACCTCGCCCTTCACCGCCGGGACGGGCGCCTCCCCCGTCCTCCCGCTCTACGGGACCCGCTCACTCTCGCATGGACCGGGAACTCTCCCTCTGCGCGTGGTGCACGCACATCCGCGTGAAGTTATGATACGGCCGATCCCTTCGGGGCACTTTCACATTGTGACACGGACTGCACTATACACTTTTCATGCCACTACGCTTGCTCCATGCGACTGCATAGATGACCACGAGCACAGTAATACTGGGCATTCCGCCTTTTGCGTTGTACTTTCTCTTCAATCAGATGCCTTCGCAAAGCAACAACAGGCAACGACGAGTTTGTGACAGAAATTAGGAATTAGTCGCAGCAAGCGCTGACACCGGCTGGCTGACTGACTGTATGCTCGATCATTATTCTTGTTGTGGACCTCCCACGATCCCTCGAGTCCAGCAGATGTAGAGCGCCGTCTCGTCTTGTCTCGGCTTGATCTAAACCTGGATTATTGAATGCATACAACTAGGTTAAAACGCAAAAAAATATTACAAGCAGTTGCAGCGGTGGACCCCAGCAGCACCGAGATAGTGGCCTAGGCCCTCGCTTGCTGTAAATGAAATCTGGGTCCGAGCATCGGTACCGGTGATAGACGACTAGTACGAGGTACGAGCAAAGTGTCGAGTGCGTCGGTGAAAAACTGAAGCAACCGGGTGACAGGCATGTAGTACGAGGTACGCGGGGTAAATTTGGATAAAGTGTCGGTCCGAACATTGTCTATATATAAGATTCGATAACTTTCGCTCAGGCTTCCCGTCGTACAATCATGGACGAAGAACAAGAACTATTCAAGCCCGTGGGCAAAGAGAACTTGGAGGTTTTGCTTTACTGGGCGGAGGAAGGCGGCGCGTCTAAAGGCAGCGCACCCAAGGAGGTCCGCGGTGTGAGTGCATCTCTCTTCTGCTTCGCTCTTGGGTTTCACGCATGCTCACTAAACCTTAGTATGGACTTGCTTACGACAAGTTACCCATCCCCATCTGGGAAAAGTCGGATGATACAAATTCGGTGTACGCTATCTACCTTGCTGTATCTGGGCGACGCCAGCTGATGTGTTGAAGCAGCAAAATCAAGTATACAGCGCTGCTTGACGCAGACGCGAAGAGGCCGGATATCCAGTACTTCATCAAATTCGACGACTTCAAAAAGCTGGCCAAGCATCCTACCAATCCTGAAAAGAAGCCTCCATTCAATACCCAAGACTGGAAGACGGAGACGACTCCCGTACCACCATTCGGTTCCAAGCGCACGATCAAGAAAATGGACCTTCTCGATATGCCCGATCACGCGACGTACCTCGTTGGACATTTTCATATGCCAGGTGCGAATATTCTTGACGGCGTGTATGAACTTTGGTCAGATCGGCCCTCTTCACTGGTTTATCTATACTGACCCGTCTTCGCCAGGGACGCGGAAGGCAAGTTAGAGGAAAAAAGGCTGCCCCAGGAAAACACTGGCAGGACCTCGCCGCCGTGGTCGGTCTACCGTTACGTCAAGACCTGCGCGGCATACGTCGACCGGCTTCGACAGTACACTGTTGGCAAGAAACCAAAGACGTCAAGTACCTATAATCCATTCGGCCGGTTCTTCGTCCCCAGCCCGCCTACTGGGCAAAAGTTCAATCTCGTTGTCGTTCCAGGCAAAGTTCTCCGTGATCTCTTCCCCAAGGATCCTGCCCAGCCCCTCCGAGACGCAGTCGATACCCTCAAGACCAGTCATCCTGATTTCAACACGACTGTACAATCCGAGAAACCGTCTGAGAAACCGGGTGATCCCGGCAAATGGGTACTCATTGGTCGTGCCTTTCCTCATTATTATGGTGAGCAACCCCTCTCGCCTCGCACTTCTGGTCTTTAACACTTTCTTCATTCCTCATCCAGACACGTACATGATCGACTCCGACTACGCTGTGATGAACGAGCAGATGGAACTCCCTCTCCCTGCGAGTTTCCATGTTCCCTACGGAGATGCTGCTCGTGTCGCACGTTTCGACGAGTACTTGGCCGCGAGCATGGTGGCCAAGAAGGAGTTGAAAGCTCCTACCCCGACGACGGCGGTTTTGATATCGCACCTTGGCCCCCTCACGGTCAAGTACGCCAACTTGCGACGAGGAGAGAGCCAAGCTGCCGAGTTTGCAGGCTTGGAAGCACGAGTGGTTTGTTATTTCGATTTCTTTTTCAAAAATGGAGGGTTGAAACGGTGCCAGGCCGCCGAATGTTTATGGGCCCAACTTCCCCGTGCGCGTCCCATTGGAGATGAACCTTGGGCCACCTTCCGGAGTGAAGCTGGGAGCCAACTAGTGAAAATTTTTGGCCAGACAGAGGTAAAGATCGGTTTTTTGGGGGGGAAAATTTGTGCTAAACAATGAACCAGTGGTTGCATCGGACAGGGTATGCTTATGGTGAAGTGCTCACTTCAAGTTGGTGGGATTATATTGACGACATATGCAGGTGCTGCCAATGAAGGCGAAGGTAGTGCTCAGCGAAAACCTCTTGATCCACGAGAAGTTGACAGCCATTTCCATAGATAAGCATCTGCCTCAGCAACGACGAAATCTCGTTTTCGGGACCAAGAATTGCAATACTTACATGATGAGAGCAGAGAATGCGCTGCAAGAATTTCTCGGTGTGTTGACTAACCTCCGTCCTGAAGACGCGCTGATTGTGCGTGCAGAGGCGGATGGCGATCACCCAAATGCGACCACCAAAGCTGGGCTCACGGGCACTTGGAGAGACCTCATGCTCACGCCAGGGAAAGGGACGTTGACCACGACAGTACTACGAAACCACCAACTCTTTCAACGGCTTGAGTCGGACGGTAGCGACCCAGAATGGTCCATTCCCCCGAACAACCCTCCTTTTTGGTCTACCAACGTTGTCGCCGATCCCGCTGCAGCCTTCACCTCTGGGTGGTTCGCTCCTGGCTTGCAGTACCATGTAATGTATAATGTGCGTCCCAAATATGTGACGTGTTTACCAGATCACTAATGCGTCTTCCCTTCATACCAAACAGGCTACCCGGTGGGATGTGGCCCTTAATGAAGCGATGATCTTTGATCCATTTTCTCGGTATTGTCCCCTGTGAGATGCTCGATATGGGCCTCTATTTCAGCACTGATACCTCCATCAGCAACTACGAGCGGATCCTTGATGGCCGTGTACTGAAGGTACTCAAGGAATTGCCGCTCAAGCCGTCCCCCCTGGATCCAAAGAAAAAGCCGTTGACGACTGATCCATCTGCCTTTGGTCCCGTCCTTTTTTCAAACGCTGCGCCGGCGCTTGATGCCATTAAAAATGGGCTGTCGACGCTGCACATTGACAAAGACTCGACCAACGTCATCTGGCAGACGTCCGGGCCCCGCAACCTCGTTCCTGTCGTGGTGCGGGACGAGCGGGTTACCGCGATAGAGTCATTCCATATGACTGACGAACGAGGTGCGAACACAGTCAATGTATTTGAGGAACCCGTTGACTTGATTCGCAGATACGACGACAATCATTGAAGAGCAGACCGTCCTCCGGGTCGAACCAAATTCCGAGGAGGAGTCAAAACTCGAGTCCCCCAATGTTCAGTTCTCCGTTCCAATAACACTTTCGCTCGATGGCCCTGCCCCTCCTGGTTACGTGGCGCGAGCTTATTATCAACCTCTCGGCTTTGACGGCATGCGTGCCACTGTTTATTCCTTCAAAGGAGTTTTCCCCAACAACATCGACCCTTCCACAGGTGTCCAAACTGTCTACGAGATTGCTGCTCTTAACGGCAAACTCAATCCCCTGCGCTTTCTCGATGCGATAGGTCAACCATTGCCGGGCGTCTCTGATTGGGAGGGCATTGATCTCCAGTCTCTACGAATCTACCATCAGACGGCCCTGGTAGATCCTGACCGTCCGGTAGGATGGAGTCTGGCAGCGGAGTGGCGTTTGGACGGGACCAGTGCCATTTTTCAGTTCATGCGCGACGTTCTGGGATTGAAACACCCACCTACGGTTGCACTTGAGGCACAGCTTTCTCTCGGAAGTGGGGACATATCGTGGACAACTCAGCCTAAGATCAATTCTCTTATCCTTGTAAGTCAAGTCGCTCGACGAGCTGAATCGTACTCATCGACACACATCAGGTTGGGCGATTGAAAGACAGCGCCCTCGAACTCTTCGAGCACGTCGCGCTCACAGAGGTGGGCATGCGACTGATCGCTTATGAGCGTCGTGACTGGAAGAAGTCCTCTGTCGGTTTTGGGTTTGCCGTCTTTGGAACACTCGACATAACCATTCCTAAGCAGTCCTCGCCCCTGAAGCTCAACTGCGAGATTACCAAGTTCGGTGATGCCGCCTCGTTATACGCCACTCTGAGGGGCGACATTTGGATGGACGCATTTGGAGTCGAAGGGTTTAACCTGACACAAGTCACACTCACCAGTAGCGTCAGCCTGGGGGGACCTTTCCGGCCGGCCTTCGATGTCTCCGCTCTTTTCCAGGCAGAAGAGACAGCAATTATCCTCACAGGTTATATCTCAGCGGACGAGTTTGCCGTTTCTGCTCGGATCGAGCGCGCAGACTGGACGACGCTCAACTCCATCTACAAAGCCTTGCGCGGAGAGGACCTCGATCTTCCTCCATTTGAATTCTATCTCGGCAGCTTCGAGATTTCGGTCTCATCCCAACAAGGCTTCCGTCTTGAAGTTTCGGGACTTCTCGTTCACGATTTCGAACTCGACAGCGCCAGTATCGTCATCCAGAAAGACCATTTTGCGGTCCAGGGACGCTACAACGACAAGCTCGAGATCTGCGACGGATTCACTCTCGACAACTGCGGCATTGCTGTCTCGCTTGGTCCCAAGGGCCGACAGGCGTCGCTTGCAGTGACGGGCGAGATTAGCCACGGCACGATGGTGTTCTCGGCTGCTGCTTACTTGTTCCGCGACGGAACCGGTGAACAAGGAGAATGGGGATTCGCCGTCACAGGCAACCTGCGCGGATCGCTGTCCTTAGCTCGGGCGTTCGACCTTCCCGGCGACCTCTTCGATGTTGTTCTTCAGGAGTGCAGAATCGTTGCTGCCACGAAAGAACCTTCGCCGAACATCGTCCAGTCCATGGGGCTGCGAAATGGCGATTCAATCCTTAAAGGTATGGTTATCCGCACCTCGCACAAGCCAAAGCTGACCTACCATCCCTAGGAGTATCTATCTATGCAGCCGTGCAAATTGACGCCGTTCGCGGCCTGCTACCTTCTCAGGACACAGCGCTCACTCTTTCGGCGGGCTACCAGCCACCGAACAGCTTCGATTTGGGCCTCAGAGTTGCCTCGATGTCAGGAATCAAGATTCGGGATGACCTGTACACCGAAGGATTCTCGTTGGCAATCAAAGTTGCGGGTGACCAGAGTGTACTGAGTGTGAACACAAGTCTCGTCATCAAACCATTCCAACAGCGTCCCGAAGGGCTTACTTTCCAGCTCGGACTAGACGTCAGCCGGACTAAGGTCAACGGAAAGGGGAAGATGCTCGGCCACTGGGAGAATCCGCTGGGAATGGGGCGCAAGATCCGAGTGCTGGACGTTCTTCTCGAAATCGGAATCACTCTTCCGTCTGGACAACCTCTTGTTACGATTGGTGGCGCGCTCTGGATTGGAAAGGCAAAAATGGCTATGCTGATGATCGTCAGCCCGGATCCCCTGCGTAGGCGACAGTATAATTCAGCGCTGAATAGAACTAACTGACCGTGATCACCATAGGTTGTTTCTTCCATGGATCGGTTCAAGACCTCAACCTTCGTGAGATGGTTGAGTTTGCGAATGAGATCAAGGAGGAGGGAGCGCCGTACCCGTTACCTGAACCGGACTTGCTCCATATTAATGCGATGGAGCTTTACCTATGTCCGACCGCCACCAGTACGTGTTTATGCTCCATCTTGCATCCATTCTTGCTGAGAAGGACGCAGTGATCAATGGCAAGCTCTATCCCATGGGACTGGCAGGAGGATTCGATGGAGTATTATTCGGAAAGCATGTCCACCTCGAGGGTTCCTTCTATGTGAACGGATTTCAGTTCAAAGGCGCGGTGGATGCCTTCCGAGTTGGACCTTTCCAGGTCAAGAGCAGCTCCGGCGCTGAACAGGCCAAATTCGAGGTGACAATGATGGCAAACGAGCAAAAGATCCTCGTGGATGCAGCCGTGCAGTTTTTCAACTGCGAGTTTTCTGTCTTCTTGCTGCTCCAGGGCTTCCCCAACCCAATGTTCTCACTGGATCTGACTCTCCGCCTCGGTGGCGACCTCCTTGTCGTCAAGGTCAAGTTCGTGATGATCGGCAGCGTGCACGGCTGGGACGACTTGGGTCACCTCGACTTTGAGATCGAGGGTTACTTCGAACAGAAGGTTATCGACGCCTTGGCCGCCGAGCTCGAGCAGATTATCCTGGCGATCACGACCGAAATCTCAAATGGTCTCAACGCAGCGAGAAATTCAGTGCACGAACTCCGGAACTCAGCCAACGAGGTGCTTCAGAGGACGAGGAGCGATCTCGAAGCCGGCCGGGCGAGCCAGATGAGGGATCCTCTGACGCTCCGCAGTGAGGAGGTGCAGAAGAAGCTGGCGCAGGTACGCGAGAACAAGGCGAGGAACCCGGTGGTACAAAAGGTGGCGCAACAGCTGCAAGAGGGCGAGGAGGCCCTGAAGCATCTTCCCGGCTGGGCCGGCTGGATGAAGGGAATCTTCAGACTAGCGACCATCCCCCAGCGCGTGGTCGTGAACCTGGACGACCTCAACCTAATCGAGGACGCTTTCGACTCGCCTATCCGGGCGCTCGAGACGATCGGGCACGTCGCAGTAGAGCTCGCGTCGAACTTGTACCCAGACGATCTTCCTGTTCCCTATTTGCGCGAGCGGATGCACCTCGAACTCAGGAACCTCGGCGGCGAACTTGATTACCAGATTGGGTTGATGCTCGTCAAGAAGGCGGAGGCACTAGTTCAGACGCTTGAAGTGGCTGAGGAGGCATTGGGATGGGTGGACGAGGGTGTCAAGAGAGCGGGAAAGGCGCTGGCGAACGCGATTAACGACTTCCGGACGCTCAGCTTCCAGATCCTTAGCGTGAGCGTGAAGGGAAAGGCGAGCGACCTCGTCGGTCCCAATCCACGTGGCCTCGAGGTGCGCATCAAGTACAGAGCGCTGTCCAGAGACTACGAGTCCGTGCACTGGCTCAAGAGTCTTGATTGGAAGGACTTCGTGCGGTCCATCTCGCAACAGATCTGGAATGAGATTCAAGGTGCTCTGATTTCTGTAGTTCAGCACATGTAAGTAGAAGTCATAATATTAAACCAGTTTCTGTGGCGTGGAGCCCGCCGCTGACAATCACCGCATCGCCCGGAAGCGCTCGCTGACCGACCGGCTGACTGCAAGCTCGCTATCTCCGGCCCCTACTGTGCAAGCACCCATTATTTGAGGAGCGACTCCGCGTTTTCTGCCATACCAGGAATCCAGCAGATCAAGAGCAGTGTCCTTCATCTCGAATCTCGAATGGGTTGAAGCACGGGTGAGGAGGACATCTCGAGGTTGGGTAGTCGAGGGACTGAGAGTACAAACGCGAGCAGGATCTGCCGCAGATTAACGCAGGCAGAAATCCGGGATAAGCTGCTGACCGAGACTAGGCGCCCGCCGGCCATCGTGTAAAGAGCGAGATATGGCGAGGAGGCGGGCGAGGGTCCCGGGAGGAGCAGCGGTACATGTTCGAGAATAAAGTTCGGGGCATCCGCAGGGAGTATCGGCAGTACCAGTAGGGCTTGAGGAGAAGGCGGCTGTCGTCTAAAAGATGAGATAGGAGGAGAGGGCTGACGGCGACGGGTGGAGGAGCAGTGGGATACGTTCTAGAAAAGATCCCGGGGTGTCCGCAAGGAGCAGCGCTGGTGTCGGTCGAGCTTGACAAGAAAGAGGGTGCGATGGCGGGTGGGGGTGGTAAGAGGACGGTGGCAAGGACATGCTGCAGACGCAGGAGCATTCGGCTAGTGATTTTTTATCCCGAGTGAGGCTTGCTTTTACGAGTCGATGAACGGCACCTTAAGCAATGGCGATAGCCTGAGCCCCTGCCGGCTACAGCGTAAAGGGCGAGACGTGGCGGAAGACGGACAAAGATACCGGGAAGAGAAGTGGTACATGTTCTGAAATGAAGTCCGGGGCATCCGCAGGGAGCATCGCGGGTGCCAGTGGAGCTTGAGGAGAAAGAGGGTGCGATGGTGCAGTCACGTGAGACCAGAGAAAGCAGAGGGTATTGTATGATAACGACGCGGTGCAGTAGATTCAGCTGAATGAGATGAAACCCCTTACCATAGAAGGAGCATGTTCGCCACGATCCAAGTAGTGGCAGGGAAACAGCCGACCGGGTAGAGAAGTTGGAGATCTAAATCTTGGGCGTCGCGTCGGCCAGATCTAAAGACTGACTTGCGGAGCGTTGAGCTATATCTATGGAGTGGTAGATTATTGGAGAGCGGCATTGATAAAGACCGCAGGCCGGCACGGTTCGGAGACGAGGCTTTCTTGGGATTTTGCGTGTGAGGATCCGATGGTGCTGAGTGAAGTACAAAGCCGAGACCTTCCCGGTGTTCCTTCACAATGAACATTTGTGATGCTTATGTTGCCAATTTTTGCGATATTACTGCAAGCAGATGAAATCCTAGCAGATGCAGCGCTTTACTAGACGAAAACGAGTGACAAAAAGTAGCGAGCAGCGACGAGCCAGCTAAGTGGGCAACGACAAAGGTTGAGCGACAAGGGATTGATTGTCTCTGCAACAGATCTGCAGTTCCGAGGCCTAAAGCTCGAGCGATGTCGAGTGAAAGCTGGAGAGAAGAGACCATACGACATACATAAGTTACGTAACACCCGGCCAAATGTAACATAAGTTACATTTGTCATAGGCGCGGCTTGTCCTGAACCACGATGTTGTGTTTCCTTCGTCCTTCGCAATATACTGCTGCTACTGCTGGGAACTAGATATTTGCTGGACTTTACAAGGGCCTTATAAGGCTGATACTGATCATCACGCGCGGCGCGTCACTTGCCACTCCGACACGCAGCAAATTTTATTTTCCCATCGTTCTGTCGGGTCGCCATGTCTCTTTTCCAGCATTCTGGTAAAATTTTGCCGCGCTCCCAGGCATTTCTACATTTCCGCTCATGCCTTCGACCTCTTCTTCGCCAGTTCTTCCTCCCGATCTCGAAAGAGAAATTTTCGAATTCAGCGCTCTCTCTCGGCCTGTATGTATTCCAAAACTGATGCTGGTTGCACATCGCGTCAAGGACTGGTAAGATACATTTTGGCCTAGGGACTTGGCGTCTGTTAAACTTCTCGCAGGGTTGAGCCTCTTCTTTACCGCGTCCTCGTTCTGGGGTATCACGACGGATACGATCCCTTTCCCTGGTTCAACCCCGACCTGGTGTGCTCCCTCGTCCGCGGCAAGCCGCCGGAGTTCTTCAGCGCCGTGCGTCATTTGATGCTGTCGCCCACCATCGGCTGCGAACCGGAGACGCTGGCGATCTTGTCCATGTGCACCCAACTGGAGGACTTCTGCGTCTTCGACGCGTACGACGAGTGGCTCCCGTCCATCGTGTCCCCCGTTCTCACACACCTGTGTGCCACCGGCGAGTCGCTGCTCCCACCGACGCACCCCCTTTTCTCAAACCTGACGCACTTGCACCTGGGCGGCGATGAAGACGACGTCGCCTCGACCTGCGATGCCCTCGCAGCCCTCCCGAAACTGACGCACCTGTCGTTTGGCGGCGAAGGCTTCGAGTTCGTCCGCGCGTCCCACAAGATACTGGAGCTGTCGCAGTCCCTATGCGTGCTAGTGTTCTTCGAGCATTCAAAAGTGTGGCATTGGACCCACGCAGACATCGCGCAAGTTACGCGCGACGTGCGATTCGTGGTGATGCCCCGCCGGAATACCGTGGATCATTGGTATGCACGAATACAAACCGGCAGAGACTACTGGGGTGATGCCGAAGCTTTTGTTACAAAGCGACGAACTGGGGAGATGCAGTGTTCGCCCTTAAGGCCTTAAGCGAGGTTTCCAGGAGCTCTAAGGCTTAATAAGGGTTAAGCCTTAAGCTTAAGGCCTCATTTAAGGCCTTAAGCCTGATTTTTCTCACGCTTCCCCAGCCTATTTCGCACCTTCAGAAACTGAGACAAAAACTCAAATTTTACGTATGTAAGCTACTCAACATACTCTTCCTCCGAAGGAATCTCCACTGCTCCATCATCTGGTTGCGCGTCCTCGTCTTCGTCAGCCTGCCGCTCTGCTTCCGCCAAAGCCATCATCAGCTCTGCTTCCGCCTCAATCTCCTTTTGCGAGAGATGCTGAACATGCTTCTTCATCTAAAAAACGAGAGTGGGGCACAATTACTGGCGTTGGAAAGACAAGGAGAGGTGTGCTATATATATACTTCCAACCGAACCCCATAAGTATTCTTTCTAGAACTAACCGATCTACCGAGGCGCCGCCCTTCACATACCTGCGCACACGGCATCAAGTGCCATCGGCAGGGTTAGGCGACGCTTAGGGGATGTCAACTAACACCGCTGGACCAGCGCCGCTACACCAGCGCCGCTACAATTGCGTGCTTTTTTTTGGCTTTTGATTGCCGCTTAGGTGTCGGAAAACTCGGCCCGAGCTCTTAAGGCCTTAAAGGCTTAAGGGAAAGAACGGGTCAGACTCTAAGGCTTAACTTAAGGCCTTACTAAGCCTTAAGACGCTTAAGGCCTTAACCCTTAGGGTGAACACTGGGGAGATGGATCGTACGTGCATAACATGAACCTGGGCGTAGCCGACTTGTAGCTGACCCAAAATTGTTGGCAGCGCTGAATTATATCTGGTCCCTTTAAAGCGTCTCGCCGCACCCTTGTATACTACAGTCACGGCCAAATTATAGGCCGCACCCCATATTTGGAAATTCCCATCAAACCCAGTCCTTTTCACCGTTTTTGAGCTCAGGGACATCAGATTTTGTCAGATAAAGCTCTGAGTATGTTTCCGGTGACATTTACCTTGGTGCAAAGAAGATCAACTCAATCTGAGCTGTATGCACAATGCAACCACTGCTGTTCAACTTGGCCAATTATGCTGTTGTGCTGTTCTGACTGCTACAAAAATTTCTGCCTAGCAAGCCTATGGTATCTGAAGTGTTACACGACACTACAACCATGAAAAGATCCCCAACTGAGTTCAAAAATGGTGAAAAGGACTTGATTTGATAGGAATTTCCAAATATGGGGTGCGGCCTATGATTTGGCCGTGACTGTACCTGCTCCCATCCGTTGGCGTCGAAAGTAGTTGATTGCATACATACAGACAGAATGCGTTTCTAGATCGTTAAATGGGCTACGGGACGGTATAAGTAGATGTCAAATACGATATGTAAAGTGTGAATGCATGAACAGAAACATAAAAAGTGCGTGAAGAGAGCCAAACATAGAAATACACATGATGATGATAGATAGGTGAGCGAGTTGAGTAGTGGTTGTTGTAGTGGTTGTTATATACGGAACGCGAGATGGATGATACGAAACCAAAAAACAGACGGCGGCTCGGAGGGTCGAAGGTCGAAGGATGGGCAGGCAGCGCGGCCTACCCAAACTCCAGCCTCCCAAGCACCTCTTCCGAGCCCTGTCCCCCACTCCCGCTGCCACTGCCACTCCCGGCCCCACTACCCGCGAGGCCACTCCCACTCCCCAAGCTCACAGGGGACCCACGCCCCCGCCCTGCGCCGCCCAGCCCCACAAGACTCCGCATAAACTCCTCGTTCATGCTCCGCAGCCGCGCGTCCACCTCGTCCACGCTCGTCAGCATCGCTTGCGCGGGCGGCGCACCCGTGCTGGCGCTCGCCCCCGGGCCAAGTGTGCTCGGGCCAAGTGTGCCTCCAGTGCGCAGCGTAGCGACGGTGCTCCCCGCCCCGCGCACCGTCCCGCCGCGACTCGTCCCGGGCGAGCTCGAGCCGGTGCTGTCGTCCGCATCAAGCTCGGGGTCGGGGCTGGGGCCGGGCGGCTCATCCTGCTGCTGGCGATACCGTCCGAGCAACGGTCGGGCGGCGTCAATGTCCTTGACGAACGTCGAGATATCGTCGTGCTGCGCGTCTGTGTCGGCGTCCACCGGCGACTTGAGCTGGAGGTGCACACAGCAATCAGATCGGGATTCATAGCAGGACGGGACGGGGGATAGAATGGAATAGGCTATAATAGAGTACGAGGGGGGAGGAAAAAACACTCACGAAGCTCCCACTCCGACTTCCGCCGCGACTATGGCTTCCGCCGCGGCTCTGCATGCTCGCCGTCCTTTCGCGCGGCACAGACCCCGGCGGGGGCCCGCTCCCCGCAACGCCCACGCTCCCGCTCTCACCGCTCCCCCCGCTGCCGACGCTGCCCGTGTACCGGTGCGGGAAGCTGCTCGAGTATCGCTTGCGCGTCACAGGGATGCCCACCCCCGCGCCCGCTCCACTCCCGCCCGCACCCGCACCGGCACTCGCACCACCCAAGCTCCCGCTCTCCCCAGACGGCAGCGGCGCGGGGCTCGGCGGTGCGGGGCTCGGCGACGCATACGCAGGGAACGCCACCCCCATCGGGCTCGTCGCCCCGCTCCCGCTCCCCCGCCCCGGGCTGCCCGCGACACCCCCGCCCCCGACGCCGCGCAGCAGCGACCCGCTAAGTGAGCTCCGGCTGAGCGTGTTGCTCTTGAACGGGTTGATCGCAATCGTAACGGGGCGGCTGCCACTGATGCCTGCGCCTGCGCTGCCGCTGCTCCCGCTCCCACCCGGCAGACTCGAGCCCGCGCCCGGCCCTGGGCCAGAACCGTAGCCCCCCGCCGCGCCGCCCATGCTCGAGGGCGTACCGCCGCCGCCGCCGATAGGCACCCCCCGCTCCCGCTCGCGGTCCCTCTCGCGCTCGCTCGCCATCGCAAGCGCAAGCGGGGACGGCCCGCCCCCGCCCGCGGGGCTGCCCCGCACCCCCGGCCCCGCGCCAGTGGTGATGGTGCTCGACAACGACGACGCCCCGCTCCGCGGCAGCACGAAGCGGTCCACCACGACCTCGCCCCCGCGCGAATTCCGCCGCGGCCCCGGCCCCGCGGCGACGTGCACGCCCATCCTGTACGACGCGGACGAGGCCGAGGAGGGCGACGCGGAGGAGGCGTCGCGGTACGGCGCGTTTCGCGCGCCGGGGCCGGGGCTGGGCACGTCGCGATACGAGGAGGACGAGGACGCGCGCGACTCGCTGATCGTCCGATGCGGGTGCTGCCCGTAGATCGGCGACGCCGGGTACGCGCCGCCCGCCTCGCCGCTCGCGCTGACGCTGCGCAGCGAGTCGACGCGCGGGCGAAGCGCGCTCGTGTACCGCCCCGGCGAGCCTGAGACAGGCGGGAGCGGACTATTATACCGCCCCGGCGAGCTCGACACGTTCGGGAGCGGGCTGTTATACCGCCCCGGCGACGCCGACATGCCCGACCCTCCGACCGGCGGCAGCGGGCTGCTATACCGCCCCGGCGACCCCATCGCCATGCCCCCCGCAGACGACGTAGTCGAGGTGGTAATGGACCTCCGCGCGAGCGTCGGCACGAACTCCTCGTCCTCCCCTTCGTCTTCGTCCTGTGGCTGCAGCGGGTAGCCTGAGGCGGTGGAGGTGCGCCGCCCGAAGCTGCCGTACTCCCCCAGCGGCTCGCGGCGGCTCCCGCTCCGCGGGCTGGGGGTGTATTCGCGCGTCGACACGGGGCCGGGGGCGTACGCTTCTCTGTCATCGTCTCTGCTGCTCCCCTCTCTTTCCCTTCTACTCCCCCCCTCGCTAAACTCCCGCCTGCTACTCCCGCTTCCACCCGCACCAAACCGCGGCGGCGCGTACTCCCCACCCCGCCCTGCCCCGTCCGAAAACCGCGCTAGCGCCGGCGCCGGCCCCCGCGCATCGAGCACCGCAAAGCGCGACGAGAGCAGCGCTTCGAGCGACTCGAGCGAGAAGGCCGGCGCAGTGAGGTACGTCGCGGAGAGCGCCAGCGTGCCTGTGATGCAACGAACAGTTTGTTTAGTTATCGTTTCTCGTCGTTGAGGATCAAGCAAGAAGAGGAAAGAGGCAGGAAGGGCAGGTATGTCGGAAATGAAACAATATAGCGAAGGCGCGAGTGAGTCAGGCCTGCAGTGGGACCGCACCAGCAGCGGAAGATACCGCACCAGTGGACTCGCACGTCCCGGCAATAATACGACCAAGATGGCAAAGATCCCCGCGAAGCAGAAGAAGCAAGAAGCGAAATGGAAGCGAGTACGAGTGCAGGGCAGGTGATCGTCCAGTCCCCGTCCCCTGTCGGAGACTTGCGATGACGCAACGACGACACGAGGCTTTTGTGCGGTGAAACACGATCGGTCGGGAACGGGGGCGAGGATCGGTTGGGGTGGGGATACGATGGGAGGAGAGGGAAAGGGAGGAAAGGAAAGGAGGGAGGGCGGAGATAAGAAAGAAATGAAAGGGAGGGAGAAGAGGCGCCGAGGAGAGAAGGTGAGGCAAGGAATGCAATGCAATGAGCGCCAAAAAGATGAGCGCCAAAAGAAGAGATGGACAGATATCGCGGTCGCAATTGTAATTGTAATTGCAATCGCAGGGATGTGAGAAGGGAAGAGGAACGAGAGAAGGAATAGAATGGGAAGGACCAAAGACGGGGCGGGGGTAAGGAATTAAAAGCAAGGAAAAGCAAGAGGACGCCCATGAAACCGGGAGGAAACGCAGCGAAGAGGGGCGAAATATAAGAGCAGGAAACTGGGGCGGCACGGGCACGAGGTGGACATGCGCCCCCAAAAGACGAATACGCCCCGTCCAAAAGTGGGGAATCGATAGAGAAGGGAAAAGAAAGCAAGCAAGAAACCCAAGAAAACCACTCACCCCCCGGAACCCCCACCCCCGGAAACGTATGCCCGCTCGTCGCCAACGGCTCCACGCCCGCCTCAAACGCAGGCGAGTCCCCGAACGCGAGCGTCGTCTCATCGCCATTTCCGCCTCCTTGTGGTCGCCGAGTCGAATCGGGTGGCCGCAGTCGCACGACGACCTTCAAGCCTCGCTTCCCTCCTCCCCCGCCTCCCTGCCCTCCTCCCTGCCCAAACCCTTCTTGGACACCGGGATGCGCAGACCGCCGCCCCGCAAGCTTGCGCACGACGCGCCACGCGGGGAGGATGCGCAGGAGCGCATAGAGCGCGCGGAAGAGCGGGATGGCGTTCTTGTAGATCGTCGGCGGGAGGACGGCGCTCTCGTCTTCTCCTTCGGTCGTTGATGAGGATGAGGTGGAGCTCGACGAGCTGGAGCCTGCGGTGGATGTGGACGAGCCCGACACCGAGGCGGCGGTGGTGGTGGAAGAGGTAGGAGGGGTAGACGAGATAAGGGCAAGCACCCACTCCTCCAACAACACGTATCGCGGCTCGGGCTCGATGCGCGTCCCGCTCGGCGTGTGCACGAGCGCAGTGCCGCCGCCGGGGGGCGGGACAGCGAGGAGGACCTGCACCGCCAGCTGCGCCGAATGTGGTGAGGACGGAGGAGCGGTGCACAGCGCGCGGAAGGCGTCGAGCTCGAGGGTGGGCGTCGCGGCGGGGGGGGCGAGGGGCGTCTCGAGGTTGAACTGCGTGTCCGGCGCTCAGCTAGCATTCCCCAAAACATAATGAAAGCAACGGAGCACTAACCCACTTATCGGTCTTCCCCGTTCCTTGTCCCTGGTCGGACGCGCGGGCGGCATAGAGGACATGGAACAGCTTAGTGTACATGTGGAACGCAATCTGGTCCGCCTTCACGCGGTCGCCCGGCGCCATCCCGAGCGTGTCGATGTCCCCAAGTCAATTCAGTCAAGTTATCCAAGCTCTCCAAGCCCTTGAAAGCCTCTAGTTTGCTCGAATCAAGTCTAGTTCCCAGTAGCACCAGTAGAGGCAAGTAGCGGTCGACAGTCAACGTGTGCGCGCAGCCCCTTCAGCTCAGCGCCTGTGCATTGTATGCGCGCAGTCCTCAAGGAGATCGGGCCCGTAAATGGAAACGAGGCACGTGGTGTGGCTGTGTGGGTCTGGACCCGAGGCTGCAGGGTTGCGGGAGGTGAGGAGCAGTGACGCAGGGTTGCGACATAAATGTGTAAGGAGGGGACATTTGGGAGGCCGTGGATTTTTCCAGTGAATTATTTATCACATTTTTCGCTTCCGAAGTCAGAAATAATAAATTGGACTGTGGTTCAACTTCAACCTTGCCTGAAGAATCGCTTCCGGAGCTCAGTGACACGTCCCGGTCCCCAGATAAACCTGCGAGCGGGCGTAGACCGTGGTGTGCATACACTTCTCGGCTCTGAGCTGTCAAGCGGGTTCGACTCCCCCGCCCGCCTGGTGGTGATGATTTCAATCGTTTTGGTCCCACCAATCGTCAGGCAAGTTTTAGATCGCCTGCATAGCCGTGAGTCAATAAAGCCCTAGTTGAACCGTAGTGGAATTGTAGTTCAATCCTATCCTGCTTGAGTGTACATGTACATACATATACATGGATATGAAGCGGGCGTGGATCGTGGTACAACTCCTGTAACGAGTCCAAATACCGGGTTCGATTCCCGGCGCCTGTGCATGGACGCATTACGAAACGATTTTTTTGGGCGAGTTGGGCTGTTCATCCGAATTCTGCGCGCGAGCAGTGAGGCAGTGGTGTGAAGGAAGGGAGCGACCTAATACATGTCGAGCACGAGGAAATATATATTCGCAATTGAGATAAACCTGCAAGCGGGCGTAGACCGTGGTGTGCATACACTTCACGGCTCTGAGCTGTCAAGCGGTTTCGACTCCCCCGCCCGCTTGGGGTAATGATCTCTGAGAATTCGTTTTGGTCCACAGGCGAGTTTAGATCGCCTGCATAGCCGTGAGTCAATAAACTGTTTGAGTAAATATACATATATATGAAGCGGGTGTGGATCGTGGTACAACTCCTGTTACGGAGGGAGACCTGGAACCTAACACGATACCAGGAATTTGACAACTCAATTGAATGACAGTTTGTTGAAGGCAACGAATCTGTGGGTGGGAGAATCTCGGGATACTTCCGACGACAACCGACGGCGGCGGAAAGTCCAAGTTCAAAAGGCCTCAATGATCGTTCAAACTTCTGGACATGGAGATCCGCCCTTCCAGAAGGTGCGAGCAGAAAAATACAATTAAACTAAGACAGTCAGCATTGCGACTGCGAATACTTTGAACGAAACGATCAAGAAACGATTCAACGAACTGTCATCTAAATTTGTCAAATTTTCATCGGCAGAACGGCGAACGATGAGCACATCAATAGGACGAGGTTATATATTACGATTATATTATATATAGCTTATAGTCAAGCAGCAAATCCCAACTGCACCTCACAATGCTCAACACTCTCACTTTCATCGTATTTCTTCTCCTCGCACTTCCAGGACACTCTTGTCCTCATGCGGAACATTCCATAAGCTACAGCGACGTATTGGAAATCACCCGTTCAAATAACGATAGACGAGGTGCGCTCTCTGCCACTCTATAGCTTCTGGGTATTTAGGCAATCACAGTCACCCGCCAGATTTCTGCTCCCGCGAAAACCGCGATTACCAATGTTCGCGTCTTCAATGGGGAGAAACTCCTGCCCCTCAGTACCGTCTTCATTGAAGGAGGAGTCATCGTTCACTATGCCTCGGAAGCCATCGTAGTTGATGGAAACGGCGGTGTTCTGCTTAGCGGTCTCATTGACGCTCATAGTCACCCTCTATCTGTTGAGCATTTGGAGAACTTTGCTTCGTATGGCGTAACAACTGCGATGGCGATGAGCTGCTTCCCATACGATATCTGTGACTCGCTGCAGAACCACCCGGGCCTCACCGACATCCGCTTCGCGGCCCTGGGTGCCACTGCACCCAACAGCACACATGCGTTGCTGGGCACCGGCGTCCCCCTAAACGAAACCATAACTTCCCCTTCTCAGGCAGCCGATTTCGTCGCCAGACAGCTGGAGGCTGGCGCGACCATCATCAAAATGACTGCCGAAGATGTAGGCTCACCCACCCTGAGCCAGGAGACAATGAACGCCATCGTCGTCGCCGCCCATGCCAGGAACGTGCGTGTCGCATGCCATGCGGCCGACTACTCCGCCGTAGACAGCGCCTTGACAGCACAGGTGGACCAGTCCCACCACGTACCAAAAGACTTCCCTCTCAACTCGTCCTTGATTTCCCGCTTCCTTGCGCAGAAAACCGTCTCAGTGCCCACTCTCTCCATATTTCTGCAATTCGATATTGGCGGAAGGCCAGATGGCGCGCACGGATTCGCAGTCGCCACCGCCAGCGCCAGGGCCCTTAACGCTGCAAAGGTACCAATTCTCGCTGGAACAGACGCCAACGCCATCCCCAGTCCATTCGCCCTCGCGTTCGGAAGCAGTCTCCACACAGAGCTCGAGCTTCTCGTCCAGGCAGGGCTTTCTACAGTGGAGGCCTTGCGCTCGGCCACTGTGCTCGCAGCTCGTCACAATTTGCTTTTTGATCGTGGCGTGGTCGCCCCCGGCATACGCGCGGACCTCCTCCTGATTTCGGGGGATCCGATCGCGAATATATCAGCGACGCGGGATATACAGAGGGTATGGATTGGTGGCGTGGAATACACAGCCGTTGCGGGGAGATAGGTCGAAAATATCCTCCCGCGCTCTAATTCTTTATCCAGTTCAAATAAGTAACCTTCATCTGCGGCGCACGGGGCAAGGGCATCCACGTGATCGCGTTTTTTTTTTTTTTTGATTTGAATCATCGGCCTGAACTTAAGTAATGTATGTTCGAAAATTTTGTATGATGAAGAACCCGTTGTGGACGCAGAGGTGCCAATGAGCGCAAGCACGTGATATGGATCAACCTCGCCGTTTCCACGCTGTAAGTATTTCAATTTAACATCGCCATCTGGATGCCGCTGAGCCTGGATCCCGCCAAATATGAAACTGAGATGCTCGGCGCCCTGACCCAACTCAACAACTCCGCCGTGTTGTGTGGATCTTTCGTCCTTCAAGACTTCGAATGAATACCAGCCGCCGGGGATCCAGGAATCGTATACGACAGGCCGATTTGAAGTTGAAATACAGATTGAGGCCAGGCTTGAGCCGTTTAACCCAGAAACCGAAGTTCAGGACTCGGTGGGAAATTGCAAGGCCCAGGCGTTGTATGGAATTGTCGAAGCGAGCAATTAACGCCGAAGGCAGTCAATAGTCGGGACAAATACACAACGCTGAAAGAAAAGCGGGCATCGAACGCGTGACACTGCATTTTACAAGGGGAACTCGGGATTCGAAAAAAGTACATAGGGTCGAAAAGATTTTTTCGACCCTCGGCAGACCCCCCCTCCCCCCCCCTCCTTCCATATAGGGAAGGAGTTTCCCACCCCTAGCGCCGGGCCGTCGACTCCGCTTAGGGCCGCAGATTAGGATACCACTGGGGGCAGGCTCGACGGGCAGTTTGACTATCTTACAGTGTAGTAGCAGCTTCCTGGCCATCTAATATACCTCTGGTGTGCTCTTCCTTACACCCCTGTACTATACTGGTCTATCACCCCCCACTTTAGCACTGGGCACCAAATTATCATAACCTAGGTGTATATTGGCAGCAAAAATAGTGGGACTGTATATCCATGATAGTGAGTCTCAAGTTATTTTTTTTGAACATCGGGGAAGGTGGTTGAGCCAACGGAAGGCAAAATCTACGCGTCGTACGTGATCCGGCATTCCATATTAGGAAATTGACCTCCAAGATGGTTCGGGCATCGTACAAACCCTACCTGACATTGTCCAAATGGTAAATTGAGGGTTTTCAACCCCTTCCAACAAAAGTATCAAAAAAAAATTTTCAGCCTCCCCCGGGACCCCCCCCCCCCCCTCCCCACGTACGAAATTTTAATCCCGAGTTCCCCTTGGCATTTTAATCTGGTGTCCGAGTATTTACCTTGGTGAGAACAGAGTCTGTCCTGATGGAAGTTCGAGGGAGAGCGAGAGTAGCTGGACAAGCCCTGAGTATGCTGACCGTATCGAAATAAATCGGGCTCAGGATAACAGTGGGTCCAGCATATATGCACTCACTTCGTTCAGAGGCGTCATCTGCACAGGCAATCCACGACCCCGGTCGGCACAGCAGATATGGACGTCGACACACCGTGGCGACCTCTGCTTAAGGCTCCCACAGTTTCTGTTTTTAAATGTTTTAAACAGTAATAACCGTTTTTGTTTCTGTTTGTTTGTGGATTTGGGTAAATAAAAACTACACATGCACAGAAACAAACAGTTTAAACGGTTACTGGGAAAAGTCTGCCCAGAGGTAGCCGGGAAGGTCTGGGTGGGGAACAAGTGGGGAAGATGGAGAGACTTAAACCTCACTCAAGGCAACTCAACCCCAAATTTCCCTGTCTGAACTAATTTCAGCACATTTTGGGTGGGTATCAAATGCTGGCTCGATAAGTGAGGTGCGGAGACAGCCATCCCAGAAAGGCAATTCGGGCTTACTGATGTCCCAAACAGTTCGAACTTACCACTGAGATGATGATGTACCTTCCTTACGATGCCTGTGATGTAAATTGACAGCTATCCCTCATAGAGAGTGACCTCCTCAAATGTTGGAAAATTACTGTTTATAAACAGTTTAAACAGTTTTTTAACCATTTGCTTCTGTTTCTGTTTAGTTTGTGCTCGGCCACAAACAGAAACAAAACAGTTGGAGCCTTACCTCTGCCGACATCTGGGAACATCCTGTTTCCTCCCTCGACGCTTAGCTGGGGTGTCGAGGACCTTGCAAGGACCTCATTCAGAGCCGCCTGATTGACAGGGTAGTCTCTCGTAGACAGACGCTACAAACGGTTGAACCTCGTTCCTCGGTAGTTTGTTTGACAGGGTGATCTGGCTCTTGCGCCCACAAATCAAAATACACAGCCTTTTTCCCACTGTCAGGAGATAACTCCACAACTGAACAAGTCGGATGTTGAAAAATCATGATTTAGAATCCTGGGACTGTGAACACCTCTAATTAGGCATCTGCAGCATTTTTGGGAGGAACGATCAACTGAGGAGAGAGATGATTGTCGTGGGGAAGGAAAGGAAAGGGGACTGGCCGCAGCAGTCTCCCGACACGCAGTCTGACTGCTGTACCCGAATCTCGCTCGTAGTACTCCATCTCGAAACTGGGGTCGGAAGAAACACTGCTGTACGGGAAATGGGAGCGCAGAACGCCGTCCGGCGTTGGCAGGAACAACGTCCGAGCCATAAAAACACTCGACGAACGCTAGAACGGCCATACTGCATAGACGAGGCGAAAATTGAGACGCACTGACAAGGACTCGAGATCCGGAAAGGATCAGGAATTGGGGCCGGATAGATCCAATTTAAACTGTCGGCAAGCTAGTTCAGGAATCACCCCAAAAACCCAGTTCAACACTTCGAGTCCTATCAAACATGGAAGCAGGCGTACTTAGACCGTGTTGTACCTACTCTACCGCTCTTCTCGGTTCTCAGCTGTAAAGCTTAAGCGGGTTCGACTCCCGCGCCCGCATCGGGATGTTGCAAAGCCGTTTTTTATTCCATTCGTCTCGCTGCCGCACGCTGATAATTGTCAGCTACTAAGTTAGGCGTGTTATCCATGGGTAGCCGCGACTTGATGATCTTGAAAGTTCAAGTTGAGCCCTACGGCGTTAATGCGCAAGTACTTGAGGTCAAGGTTAAGCGGGCGTGGACTGTACTGCAACTCCCTTGGCGAGTTGAGATGACGGGTTCGATTCCCGGCACCCGTGCATGGCGATGGAAAAATAAATATTTTGGCAGGTCGGGCTATTCACCTAATCTTTCGTAGACAGACAACATAACAACGGGTACTATTCATCCGGATTCTGCTCGCTTGCGGGACATAGACGAAAGGAAAGGAGCGATCTACACGTACTATTGCCTACCGGGTAACCGGCCAGACTAGCCAACCGGCCACTTGCTTGAAATAAGAGGCCCCGGTATAAATTCTTGGAAACTTCGCTCAGTGGGATGGAAGGGGAGGTAAGACAATGCTGTGTGTCAGATTTGGATTTGGGCGTGGCGATCAGAGGCTACGGCAGGTTTCCGATCAAGATGATGAGGGATCAATGCCGTTTCTTGTCTCCGAACCGCGTCCACGCTCATATTTCTCCACGAAATCTTCGCCGATTCGCAAGTTTCGGGGCACTTTCCCATCGCTACGGTCCTATATATGTACCGTCTATTCAAATTTTGTTCGACTTGTTCGCGACAACGCAGGTAGGAGCGGCATTCTTGTTTCCTCTCGAGTTCTGTTCATCGACTATGAGCACTGGGGATGTAGAGAGCCGCGAAATTCACGTAAACGGAAATTTTCACGCACACTTGGCGTGAATCGCTTTCATGCACTTCGGATTTCAAGTACCTAGTTCACATACTTTGACCGCAGTCTGGTACAAAGATGATTTTCACGATTTTTTTCGGTGGTGACCGCGAAGTGGAGCCGGTGGAGACATGATCGGAGTGTGATGTCACTTTGTACCGACACCAAACATTCTCTTGCTCAGACATCCACCACCCTGAGCCGACCCCTGCTGGCCAAGACAGAGAAAACTGCGGCGGTTGGACCATCCAGCAGATCTTGCTCCACACTACTAACCGAGTCGCCGGCACATAAGTACTGGGTGCGTCTTCCTCTCCTGAGGTCCTCACTTTAATGCCCTCCTCAACTAAATCCAAGTCTTCTATCAAGGAGAACACCAAACACCGGTCTCACAAGTCCGCTGCCACGAACACCCAGCGCCAGACGCGTGCCCCGCTCGGTGACCATGACGTCAACCCCGACCGTGCGCTCCACGTTGCCAGTATAGAAGAGCTTGAGGGTGCGCTTTGCTCTCATCCTTGTGCCCTCTTTTCCTTAGCCTCTTGATCAGCCGAATTAGCATCCCGACGCGGGAATCTGGTGTCTGCCCCGTCTGCCGGCGTAACCTCCGCGCCCTCTGCGCAACCGGTGCAATCCATGCTCCCGACACCTGGGTCCGATGGTCGCCCGAAACGGGCTTCGAATGTCCCGATGAAGCACCTCAAAGGCCAGCTCGGTTACGACGATGAGAAGTGGAACGCTCTTCGGGTGCGTTGTCCGCACTGACCTATCATGTTGCTCATGTTCTTTCAAGGATTTTACCCGCACGTCCTTGGCCTCTGCACGACTCGACTGGCGCTTGAGCTGGAAAGCACAGCGGCCTGAAAAATTCGCCATGGTGTACAATGCAGTGCGTGATAAATCTCGCCATAACATCCTTCTTCTTATTCAGCAGATCGAGGAAGCGTTTCCAGAAACGACTCGCTTTGCGGGCCAGTGGGGGGTTGATCGCATTGCTAAGCAGTGTTGGGACAATCGCAAGAACTACCGCAGCTGCGTCGTGAAACCCACCACATACCGCGGACGTCAAGCCGCTAGCCGTCGTGCAGCTCGTGCTGCAGCCGACACCGCAGCTCGAAGTCCTTCCCCTTCTTCCGACTCTCAATCTGACTCCCACAGCCATTCCCCATCCGCCGGACCTTCTCGCTCCCGTCGCGCTCGCCCCCTGCGCGTTGACTCCAACGATTCAAACGGGTCCGACTCTAACCGAAATGGTCTTGAGCCCTGCTCAGACGAAGATGAAGACGGCGAAGGCAGGGATGACGACGATGGCGACGGCGCCGAGGAGGGGGAGGAGGAGGACCCCCATTTGTCGGAGAAGGCTGCAGGGAAGCGCCGTGCACCGTCTCAGGGCGGCACACAGCGCAAGCGCCAGCACCGCGATGCCTAGGTAGTATACCATTACAAACAACGCTACTTTACATGTACAATGTCCGCGAATTATATTTGTTTCGCTATCTTTTTTAATATTTTTCACCCACTTAGTTGTTGCAATGAACGATCACTGTAAGCAGCCATCACCTTGGAGCATAGAATGTAAGTTAAAAGATGGTGAATGGGGATAGTGGAACGTCCATTTTTCTACGCGAAAGACGATCAAGTCAAAAGATAATGAATTTCATCAAAAGTGCGTGGATTGCACCAGCATAGTGCGTAAAATACAATAACAGTGTACGTGAATGCTGACGTGAAATTCGCGGCTCTCTACACCCCCAGTGGAGGTCTTGAAGTGATTTACGAATATCTGCCTCAAAAAGCACATCGCCGGGAAAACCGGTCATTTATCGAGATCAGCGTCTTTATTCCGAGATATCCCTGTCGGAGATTATGCTTTTCGCTCAACTTTGGCGTTTGTATCGTTGTTCCACGGTTCTGCTAGTCCCCTGTCGAATAATTCATGAGGCCCTGACCAGGCTAGGTCAATTCAATCTGCGCATATAGTGTTGACTTGGGCTCGAGCTCAACGAGGTGCGTTTTCGTATTCTTTCCCCTCCAGCTTCGGACTTGATATCTGGACCCTCAGGGATTTGTTACTTCTTGCCGAGGTAGAAGCCGTTATCCCCTTCTTATTCCCCAGATTATCATTACCGGGCGAGGTCATACTCGCCACTCAATCCGTTTGGACCGAGTATTTTATACAGTAACGTTGATTGCGCACTCAAAACTGCCGCGGGATCCCATATAGCATGGTTGGATGTCACAGTGAGTACGTCGTCGATGCCGCCGTGTATTATTGACATTCTTTATCTCTTCTTTTCTCCGTTGGATGGCGCGGTGGCGGCAAGGTAGAGCCAAATAAAGGTGACTCTAAGGATTCGTCATACAAGCAGGATCCGGACTTCCTCCGACTGAACGCTCTAAATAGCTGAGAACCCCTCATGACTTGATTCGACTCGGCATTTGGCATCATCCAGAATTCACAGGGCGCACCTAGGGTGGACGTTCCCATGGTCAAGGATACGTTCGCTATGTTTTTTGGCCTATCGCGGAAGTTGATGCACATTTGGAAAGCCCTCAGTTATGACAAGCTTCCCGTCTTAAATTATATCTGCAGCCGCGCTCCTCTTTTGGCCTCAAACAGCCATGTAATGGCCAAGTGGCGCATCACCAGGCAGTCTTTGGGTGGAATCAGAGGCTCCACAAGGATAACTGGAAGGCTACTAATAACCGCACTGCCATCATCTCTTTCCCTGATGAGGAGCTGATGGCGTCCTCGTCCTTGCCCTCGCCCTCGTTTCTCTTCCCTCTTCCATGGCCACCATTCAATTTGATGTTATTGCTTTGGCTCAGGACCAGTATGCGTCGTTCACCTGCTCGATCCACATCCCTAGCTAATCAATCCCTTACAGGCGCCTCCGGCGCTCTATCTATCTTGCAGGAGTCACGGTATTATGCTACGACCACCTATTGAGCCTAGGCTCTGAGGTAGCGCACATATGGACTCCCAGAGCAAGGCGCACCTCAGCCTGGTTCTTGCTTGTTCGCTACGTCGCACTCTTGAGCAATCTCGTACTCGCAGCGTACTTCCTTGGTGATCTCAGCGCGGAGGTAGATATATACACTTCATTCTTATCCTCACCCGCTAACGATATTCAGAGGTGATTTCGTTGTCAAGTGTCAACTGCGATTTTCTTTGATGCATCCTCATAGCTGCAAAAAGCTCTCGTCGGCGGAGGATTATTTGTTAGTCATTCAAGAGACTTTTGTCGAAGGTGCACAGTATCAGCTTCATCAAACCTGGCTTTGGTATTAATCTTGTTTCACCACAGTTACGCTTGCCCTCCGGGTATGCGCTATGTACGGGTTCAATCGACGGGTGTTCGCCGCTTTGGGAGTTGCTGCCGTGATCACAATCTCACTTGGAGCGGTGCGTCCAATTTGTTATCTTGACGATTTATAATCGATATCGGAGCCAGTGGGCGGTGGTGGGTCCAGACATCAAAGTCAAGAGCGCCCTGCCCGGGTGTCATGTCCCCACCTCTCACACAGCGTGAGCCCGTTTAGACCTCTGTGCATTCCCCCCTGATGCTGAAGTCGTAGAGCGATTCGCGAGTCTATTCCATTGGGATCTAAATGCGAGAGTTGAACTAACCGTTTCAGCAGACATGGCTTTTGCATGGGAAGCTCAGTACGTTCTTTTGTTTCTCTCTCCCTTCAATCCCCAGGTATTCATTCAGCCGGATGCAGGCTTGTATGTGATATCCTCATACTCGGCCTCACTCTCCACCGCGCCTACACGTACAATCTCGTGGCAGGGCCCGGTTCGCGTTCCCTTCTCGGCACAATGGTTCGTGACGGTAAGCAGTTTGATGAATTTCTGGCAACATACAGCTGTCGGATTTACAGCTTCATTCCAGGGGCAGCGTATTTCGCGTGTGTGGTCACCGTTGGGCCTCCCGCCAAAAAAATGACATGATTCAGAATGATAGGTCTCGTAAATCTGGCCAATATCTTGATGCTATACGTGCGTTTTCCGTTTTCCTTCCTCTTGTTACGGCTAACGTCTCCACTTGAAATAGACCGGTGATGTCAGTGTTTTGCTCCCGCACCCATCTATCTGCCTGCGGATCTCATCTCCCTGGATCTATCTGAATAGATCATCACTGCCGGCAGCCTTGCTTGGTTCGCTTCCACGTTCGTCTCTTCCCGAATTCTTAATTCATAGCTCATCCCCGAACAGAATTTCGGTTACAATGGTCACTCGCCTCATGCTCAACTTACACGATGCGGCCAACGGGTCAAACTGGACATCCCCGACGTTGAACTTGACCGCTTCAGAGGTGGGGCATATAGCATTTCGACGTCAGGAGGATGTGTCGCAGAGAACTACTATCGGTGCGGTGTCGGATCTCGAAGGGCATGTGTGAGGCAACGAGCAAAGACAGCACTCAATATAAGGTATTTGTACTTGTATGTGAATTCGAATTCTCAGATGACCATGGACACCATGGTACATCGTTGGTCACCCAGAACATGAGTACTCGAGGGACTCGCATGAGCTCATGGATTTGGCATTTGAAGTCAAATTCTCTAGGGATAATTGGCCCATACTTTGTGATGAGTGGGTAGAGGGGCATCCCAGCTTCCTAGTAAGACAAAACTCTGTGTGGTTTAGTGCAGTGACTGTGGAGAACGAGGTTATTCTTTCTGAAAGACCAAATGTGAGTAAATAACACAGAAGCGAAACAGTTGTAAACAAGCCCCTGCACGCTGGTCACGAAACTTGGCTCTCTGGGAAATTGATATTCTTCATGACCTTGAAAACACATTCAAGAACCTAGTTCACAGCAAGCCCTCTTGCGTCTACATGAGATATTGATCTGCGGGCCAAATAGCAGCAAATGAATGGTGTTGAAAGACTTGGATAGTGCAGACCTGGCTGGGAGTTTTGAGCCAACTCCTTTTGAGTAATCCAACTGCATATGATGTAGATTTATGCACTAAAATCTTGAGCTCATAATATGACTGGAGGTGGTTGGGTAAGGGAGTGTTTCGCTTCCGTGTTGTGTTTCACTTCCCGGTTTGTGACTGTATATATACAGGCTGTTTATATACATGTTTATATACTGCCAGCTAAAAAGTGATTAATTCGGCCTCGGCATCCCAAACTGCTGTGCCTGCAGCCTTTCCCACAGTCCCAATGTCCAGTCCACGATGTCCAGACTACTCACCCAGGCTGTGAATGGTGTCAGCACCTTCGAGCAGCTTGTCAGAGAGCAAATCCCTGAAAAACGGCAAGCAAATGTTGACACCATCACAATCTAAGGGGAGTGTTGATAGGGAAACTGAGGCAGCAAGTACTTGAGCTGCTCATTGTAGTAGGTTACACCAGTGCCAGACGTGGTCAGAGCGCCTACATTCTAGCCTCGAGCAGTTAGCCTGAACGAGGACGCAAAAAAAATCACGAAAACGATGACTTATAAGGCAGGTGGTGGGAATCGAACCCAGCATTCGGAAACCGAGCAGAGCCGAGCTGTGGAGCGAGGTCCACACCCGCTTGTATGGTATTGTGTACTACGTGCATCCACCGACAGCATGACCACGCCTGCTTCCATACAGCCTTGTTTGTGCGCGGAATGGGTCGGATTGGATTTTGAACCATGCAACGCGGGTTCCCGGGTCCCCGTTCCCTTGTTCGACAGCGCTCGAGGCGCAAGCACATAAGTAAACGAAGGGCGACACCATGCAGCATAAGGGAGTGTCTGTGCAGCCAGGGCCTGCAATGACACTGTAGATGTCAAAGTTAATGACTTTCACGCCCTCGCGTATGTAAAATTCAAACTCAAATCACTTACTTTCACATACACGGGTGCGGTGCCGCCGCCGGGGGGCGGGACGGCGAGGAGGACCTGCACCGCCAGCTGCGCCGAATGTGGTGAGGACGGAGGAGCGGTACACAGCGCGCGGAAGGCGTCGAGCTCGAGGGTGGGCGTCGCGGCGGGTGGGACGAGGGGCGTCTCGAGGTTGAACTGCGTGTCCAGCGCTCAGTTAGCATTCCCCAAAACATAATGAAAGTAACGGAGCACTAACCTACTTATCGGTCTTCCCCGTTCCTTGTCCCTGGTCGGACGCGCGGGCGGCATAGAGGACATGGAACAGCTTAGTGTACATGGAACAGCTTAGTGTACATGTGGAACGCAATCTGGTCCGCCTTCGCGCGGTCGCGCGGTGCCATCCCGAGCGTGTCGATGTCCCCAAGTCAATTCAGTCAAGTTATCCAAGCTCTCCGAGCCCTTGAAAGCCTCTAGTTTGCTCGAATCAAGTCTAGTTCCCAGTAGCGCCAGTAGAGGCAAGTAGCAGTCGACAGTCAACATGTGCGCGCACCCCCTTCAGCTCAGCGCCTGTGCATTGTATGCGCGCAGTCCTCAAGGAGATCGGGGAAACGAGGCACGTGGTGTGGCTGTGTAGGTATGGACCCGATACTGCAGGGTTGCAGAAGGTGAGGAGCAGTGACGCAGGGTTGCGACATAAATGTGTAAGGAAGGGACCGAATTATTTGAGTACCGAGGGGATATTTGGGAGGCCGTGGAATTTTCCAGTGAATTATTTATCACTTCCGAAGTCGGAAATTGGACTCTGGTTCAACTTCAACTTTGCCTGAAGAACCATTTCCAGAGCTCCGTGACACGTCACAGTCCCCAGATAAACCTTCAAGCGGGCGTAGACCGTGGTGTGCATACACTTCTCGACTCCGAGCTGTCAAGCGGGTTCAACTCCCCTGCCCGCCTGGGGTAACATCAATGTCATTCGTTTTGGTCCCGCCAATCGTCTTAGCTCACAGGCAAGTTCTAGATCGCCTGCATAGCCGTGAGTCAATAAGCCCTAGTTGAACCGTAGTGGAATTGTAGTTCAATCCTATCCTGCTTGAGTACATATACATGGATATGAAGCGGGCGTGGATCGTGGTACAACTCCTGTAACGAGTCCAAATACCGGGTTCGATTCCCGGTACCTGTGCATGGACGCATTACGAAATGATTTTTTTGGGCGAGTTGGGCTGTTCATCCGAATTCTGCTCGCTTTTGGGAGGAGCGCTAGCTGTTGTGAAGGAAGGGAGCGACCTATACCTATGATACATGGCAAGCACGATGAAATATTCGCAATTGGGCGAGGTGATATATATGACTTGACTTTCGAACTATTCGTCCTTCTGGTTCAACCTTCCAATCTAAACTGTCGGCAGGCTGCTTCAGGTATCACCCTAAAAACCCAGTTCAACACTTCGAGCCCTACCAAACATGAGCTGACCTACCCCTCCCCCACTACGCCATTGCCATAAAAGGAAATCTCCCCGCCCGCTAGCCATACCCATACTGGTTCACACCTTTGGAACCGTTACTCTAGTCTAGCTGTTATGTATGCGCTTTGTTGTAATGATTGCATCATTAGTACTATGATGTGTTTGATTCTTTCGGAAATATGGAAGCAGGTGTGGGTAGACCGTGTTGCACCGACTCTACCGCTCTTCTCAGTTCTCAGCTGCAAGGCTTAAGTGGGTGAGTCGACTCGGATGTTGCAAGGCCCTTCAAGTTTTATTCCATTCGTTTCACTGCCGCACACCGATAATTGTCAGTTACCAAGTTACGTAGGCTTGTTATCCATGGGTAGCTGCGACTTGATGATCTTGAAAGTTCAAGTTGAGTCTTACGGCGTTAAGGCGCAAGTACCTGAGGTCAAGACTCAAGTGTGCATGGACTGTACTGCGACTCCCTTGGTGAGTTGAGATGACGGGGTTGATTCCCGGCACCCGTGCATGGCGAGATCCTCGTGTATATTTTTGGCAGGTTGGGCTATTCTAGCCTCTCGTGGACAGCCAACACACTCAACAACGGATGCTATTCATCTAGATTCTGCTCGCTTGCGGGACATAGATGTAATGAAAGGAACGATCCACACATACAAGAAAACATTTTTCGACGTGGCAGAATTGAATTTGTGGTTGAATCATTCGTCCCTGTCAATCCGGTTCAGCCATTCAAGTTTAGGATGCACATCAGAGCCAAGCACCATTTTGAATACTCCAGTCCCTACTATGGATAAACATGAAAGTGGGCATGAATTGAGTTGTACATACAATACAGCATACACATCATCAATTCAGTTTGGAACAGGTTCGACAGATCCCGCCCGCCCAATGTTTAGTGTGGGATGTGTGATTTTTGGTCACCAGTGCTGTCCATTAATTCATTGCAGGCCCTGGCTGCACAGACACTCTCTTCTACTGCATGGTGTCGCCCTTCATTTACTTATGTGCTTGCGCCTCGAGCACTGTCGAACAACAGAACGGGGACCTGGGAACTCGCATTGCATAGTTCAAAAATCCAATCTGACCCATGCCGCGCACAAACAAGGCTGTATAGAAGCAGGTGTGGTCATGCTGTCAGTGGGTGCACATAGTGCACAATAATATACAAGCAGGTATGGACCTCGCTGCACAGCTCGGCTCTGCGCAGTTTCCGAGTGCTGGGTTCAATTCCCACTGCCTGCCTTAGAAGCCATCGCTTTCGTGATTGTTTTTGCATCCTCATTCAGGCTAACTGCTCAAGGCTAGAATGCAGCAGGAAGCTAATTCTCATCTGGCTAATGTGCTGGCTGCAGTGTGCAGGCCTGAAAGTGCATTGCATTGTTCGGACACTGAATACGGCGCCAGACCCACCCAATCAATATCAGTACCAGCGGGAATGAGTTGTTGTGCATACCCAAGTCTATTGGTGTGCCACCAAGTCCTCCCTGGGTTCAACTCCCGGTACCCGCCTATACCCGTCTGAGAGTGTTTTTTGTTGTTCATGGCTGGCCCAGACCAGAAGCATTTTGCCCCTTGACATGAATCTGGACAATATGTGGAATCTCAATTAACTATGGTGTGGTGTTTGAACTGCGGTTGAAATATAATATCTACCGCCTTATCTGTGTGCTAAATGCACACCAAAAGTGGCTCAGCACATCTGAATCCTCACGCAAGTATAGAAGTGGGTGTGATCTCTTGGATTGGTACAACCCGTCCTTGGATGTCACTGTCGAGAGATGTCAAAGTTAGGGGGTTTGATTCCCATAGGGATCACGGTCGACAGGCCCAAGATCCCTCTGCTCCGAGACATTCGGCAAGTGTTCTCAGATGGGTCAGACATTGAAGATCCTGTCACACTCATTGCTCGGGAGCTCCCCCGAAACCGGAAGGTCCACTCAGCTCACTTGGCTGAGTGGCAGATCTCAGATGAACTTCTCCTGTTTCATGACAAGATTGGTGTGCCACAGAATAAGGACCTCCATTGACGGATCATGGAGCAGCACCATGATACACAGGTTGCAGGACACACTGGCTGCTTCAAGATGTTGGAGCTTATCTCCCAGAACTACTGGTGGCCCCAGTTGTCCTGACATGTCAGCCAGTACATCAGAACCTGTGATGCATGCAACCGGATGAAGGCACTCTGTCGGCTGCCCCATGGTGAGCTCCACCCGACTGAGATCCTGGAGAAACACTGGGACACTGTCTCAGTAGACTTCATCATGGAGCTTCCAGATGCACACGGGTTCGATGTGGTTGTGGTTGTGGTCGATGTCCTTGGTAAGCACACCCACTTCAATGAGTGCCACACCAGCCCCGGTGCTGCTGGAGCCTCCCAGCTCT
This sequence comes from Mycena albidolilacea, assembly GCA_029282495.1. Classification (NCBI taxonomy): domain Eukaryota; kingdom Fungi; phylum Basidiomycota; class Agaricomycetes; order Agaricales; family Mycenaceae; genus Mycena; species Mycena albidolilacea. The sequence goes on from JARIHO010000022.1 coordinate 353,649, forward strand.
ACTACTGGAATGTCTGGCGGCACCACAGGACCCCCTGGAAGTATATCTCCGACTGCAGCCTGCAATTTATTGCGGAGTTCACCCAAGAGCTGTAGCGCCCCATCAGTATAGAGCCTGTGACCTCTACTGCTTACCACCTGCAGACCGACAGTCAAACGAAATACGTCAACCAGGAGCTTGAGCAGTTTGTCTGTATCTTCACAAGCTACAAACAGGACAACTGGGATGAGCTCCTGCCTGCCGCCGAATTTGCGTACAACAACCACGTACACTCCTCGATGCAGCAGATCCCGTTCATGACCGATACTGGTCAGCTCCCTCGGATGGGGTCCAAGCCAAATGGTACACAGTCAGCTGACAAATCTGTCCACAACTGAATCGCCGCCAGGGTTTCTGAGGCCAAAGCTGCACTCATCAAAGCCAAGGACAAGTTCAAGCTGTACTACAATTGCTGACACGTCCCCACCCCAGAGATCAAGGTGGGCAACTGAGTCTGGGTGGATGCATCTGACATTGAAATGACTTGTCCATCACCCAAGTTCTTGGACAAGCAGCTCGACCCCTTCAAGGTTGTGAAGGTTATTGGAAAGGGTGTGGTCAAGCTCAAACTTCTTCTGTGCTACTCCCAGCTCCACTCAGTCTCCCCAGTGGTGAAGCTTGAGCTGGCAAAGCCTGACCCATTCCCAGGCTGCCCTCAGAAGGTCGAAACACCCCTGTCCTCCAATCTGACAGGGATGAACAATGGGAAGTCGTCAAGATCCTAGAGGCTAGGGTCCACTATGGCAGTCTCTGGTACATGGTGTGATGGAAGGGCTATGGGCTAAAACACAATAAGTGGGTGAAACATTCCAACATCTTCGCTAAGGACACTGTTGAAGCCTACCACCACTGCTACCCCAACACCCCTCGTCAGATTGTCTCCACTACCTTCAACTCGCTGTCATTCTGGAGGTGTGACACCCACCTGCAGTTCATATGTTGGGACACCATATTCCAAGGGGGGGGTGATGTCAAGGGAACCCCCGCTCCAATGCCTTTGACTCTGTATTCGGGCCCATCCTTGGCTCCGACACCTCCGACCTCGGCTCCGACACCTCTGACATCTTCGACTTCAGGCCTGTCCACTCCGACTCTGATCTCGGCCCCCATCCAGCCCCAACGCTTGTGCTGGGACTCAGCATGCAATCAAGCATGGGACCATTATAGATCCCTCCGAACATGTGCTACTGAGTAGTACCCAATATAGTATATGAAGTTCACCTAGCGTGGGAATCCTCATCCTTTCTTCTCTTCGGATTCCTCCGCTAGGTGTGTAGTATTTCCACTCCTGTATTTTAGTAGGCCCGAATAGGCGAAAAAACATCAAAATCTCAGTCTGGCATTTGCTAGACTACCATACATGGGATTTCTTTTGATTGCTGAGGAATGAGCATCAAGTTCAGTGAACAATTGAGATGACAGGTGACACCCTGTGAACCTTTGGTCAAAATGATACAGTATTGCTACAGTTGGCCGAACCGGCTATCCATGCATGGATGGCTGAGGGAATAACAACCCATTTATGGATCAGAAAACAGTACAATCTCTTAGCATGTGCGGTTTGAACGACACATGAAATACACTGTGGAATGTGTTCCATTGCAAATTGAAAGGGGTTGAGCAGCAATTGATCCAGATGACAAAGGGCATAAAGCAAGGTAGGTGGGGAGCTTGAGGCCTCGGTGTGGGGAAGGAAGGATGTGGTGCTGTGCGCCTGTGAGATGAGAAGAGAGGGCAGCACTGTGCACCTCTGAGGCAGACGTGGGGAAGGTTGTGGATGTGTGTGGGCGGTTCGGCCATCCCAGCCAAACGGGGCTTTTGCGAGACAGCGGGAGAGCTGCAGGAAAGTCCGGGTCGGAGGAGGATGAAGCATGGGACAGGACCACACCCATATGCAAAGGCGACCACAGGTCCTGAAGAACAAGACCCAGAGCAACCCAACAGGAGCGCAGGCAACCAAGAGCCACCGGCTCATGCGAGGGAGAGAGAAGTGGGGCCAAGGCTCCCACACCATAGCAAGTGAAAAGGAAGAAGACATTGTATATTAGATGTATAGACTATACAAGCTTGAATGCGATGTATGATGAGGGAGGGCAAAAGATGTGACTACAAGAAATTGAGTGAGTCCATGTCCATGTCAGAAGGATGATTGTGAGCCTGCACAAACTCCTTTTGCTGTGCAGCCCAAGCACGTGTGATAGCAGCTGGTATGACACACTCTAAATGACACCAGTAAACAAGGAAGCAAAGGGAGGTCTAACCCCCGAGCTTCATGATGACCTCAGGTGCAACACCTGCAAGTAGCAGATCCATAGCACCGCCGATGCGGTAGCTGTGGCCAAAGACCTGATCCAGGCCCGCATTCCTGAAGGTGAGGGAAGACATGGTGAGGAAGACATCCTTTGTGATGACATGCCAGCCTGATGTGGGCCTGTAGGTAAAAAGCAGGGTGCCCGATGGGGGAGAGTGGTTGATGTGACAATGATTGTTGAAGGCCCAGACGGGACAGATGTCGATGTCTGGATGTGTGCGTGCAGTGAGGAGACGCTGACCTCCTGATGTCTGCATTGTCTTTGTCCAGACCAGTTTGATGTCATGCACACCGTGGCCGTTGACTGTGAGATCGGAGATGGAGGTGTCGCGGCATGTGTCGCGTTTTGCATCGAACTTTGCCATGCTGCACAAGACCAGTTAACCCAGACGACGACAGCCCCCAAAAGCAGCTCATATGGTCAGAATAACTCATCAAACACTTGGCCGTGCCCACGGGCTCAATGCATTAGTTCGTGGCAACTCTATATATGGAAACCCACAGGATAACTGGTTAATTGTTCGGCCCTGTTGACCGGTGTAATGTGTTATCTTGTGGACGTTGCCGTATACAAAAAAAGGATGCCCATAGAGTTGATTGAACTTGATACCTTTAGCTATCAGAAGCGGCAGAGGGCATTACCTTTACACCATGAGAGCTATAACAGGGTAGCTGTCTGTCTCAGCTAGGGTAAGCTTAGACTTAGCCTACCTGGGGCTGCTTATAGCCACCTCTAGAGCAGGGAAGCTGCCCTAAGTTTATGAAAACAGTTTTTCACTATTTATTATGTGTTTTGGAGTGTTTCAAACTCTAACCAACCCTAACCCCCAACCAAAATAAATAAATATACCTAGGACCAAGGCACTAACCTCTACCCTACCCTCTAACCTGAACATAAATGATGACAAACTGTTTTCAAAGACTTAGGGCAGCTTCCCTGCCCTAGAGGTGGGTATAAGCAGCCCCAGGTAGGCTAAGCCTAGGCTTACCCTAGCTGAGACAGACAGCTACCCTGTTATATCTCTCATGGTGTAAAGGTAATGCCCTCTGCCGCTTCTGGTAGCTAAAGGTAAGTTCAATCCACTCTATGGGCATCCTTTTTTTGTATACAGCAACGTCCACAAGATAACACATTAGAGCATATGCAGGGAGCCACCCAGCACCACCAGGTGGCTCAACTGGCATGTGGTTCCAGGTGGCTATGTCATTTGATGGCTGTTCAGGTGGCTCCTTGTTATGGAGTACACTGTTGAGTGCCTAATATCATACTGCTCTCTCTACCTGCACAGAGGGTCATTCTCAAGTTCTGCCTTCATTTTACTGCCCTTCTAAAAGCTATCTCTGATGAACGGGATAAAAATTTCAATGATATGGCTTATAGTAGTAGTTTCTGACACTCACATGTGTATGGGCACACATCTGCATATGCATAGTGCTTATAAAAGGCCAATAATAAGTTGTCCCCATGCCGCCCGAGCAGCCACCCAGTACCGCATGCTGGATAAGCCACCTGGTGGCACCGGGTGGCTCCGCCACATACACTCTATTATGCCTGTCAACAGGGCCAAACAGTTAACCAGTTATCCTGTGGGTTTCCATATATAGAGTTGCCACAAAATAATGCATTGAGCCCATGGGAATGGCCAAGCATTTAATGAGTTATTCTGACCATATGAGCTGAAGTTGAGGCAGAGGGACTTTGGCACGTTGCTGTGGAAGGTGTGTGCAGTGCGTATGTCGTGGCCAACAATGATGCTGAAGATTGGTTGACTGTCGATGAACGTGATGACTGCTGGCAGGTGGTCGAACACACTGTGCGGCCCACAGCACATAACACATGCCAGCGGCTTCCGAAAGGACTGGCCCTCCCCGGATGTGGGGTTCAAGGAATGCTCGCGGTGGCGGGGTTTCCATCGTCCAGGGAAGTTCTCTTGTCGTTCCTGTTTGGGGGACCTGAAGAGGAAGAGTTAAAAGGGGAAGCAGAGCAAGAGGGACTAAAAGGTGTGGGCATGTTTGCCTGTTTCCAGACCGCCAACACGATCATCCAGCAGTTTTCCCATGTGGCGAGAGAGAAACCGCCGCTGTTGTAGATCTCATTTTGCAACTTGTTCTCTACTGGGTACCAAACCGGGAACATCTTCAAGTCCTCAATGAACTTGAGGCGAGCAAAGAAATGGGTGTGCTGCTTATACTCCGTGTTGTAGTTGGTCTGGTACTCGGAATCCCATTCGGTCATGGGCGTGCAACAGATGTTGCAGGCCACCAGCAAGTTGGATGACGCCTGCCTCCACAAACCCGGAGTGAGCAGCTCAAAGGTGGAGTCCTCATCACCCAGCATCTTCTCCGCCCTCGGGAAATCGATGAGCTGGACCTTGGTGCCATTTTCCAGAGTAATGTTGCACTTGGGGATTGAATGCGGGTGGTCGTGGTGCTGCTGTATTACCTCGTCTACCCACCAATATCAGGAAATAGATCTTGTAAAAGAGCGAACACCACCAGATGTCCGGGATGGTGATGGTTGTCTCGGAGGTCGGGGCCACAGCATGTGGGGTGCCCATATGTAGGGTGCCACGGATTGAGCGCAGGGCCTTCGCGCAGTTGGTGTCGCGCTTTCTCCTCTCTGTCACCTCCTCGGTCGCAACTATGAGGCGCTGAGCAGCGACCCAGGAGGTCATGAAGATGGGGAGCGGGCCCGTTGCCTTCACGACCTCCTTGGAACCTACCAAGAAGTGTTTCTCCTCCTCCGTGTAGGTGTAGTACGCCTTGAGCTTTGTTGGCGTTGTGGGATCTGTGCGCACGTTTCACCGATTTTTCTCAAGAAGTTCCATGTTCTCGGGAGCGGGAGTGTCGGCGGGGCGCTTGCAGTGGGCAGCGTAGTCGAAAGTCGGGGGCAGTGGGAGAGGAAGACCGCAGATAGACATCCTCGGGGGGTTTGATTCAGCAGGCATGTCAGAAGGAGAGTTGAGCAGGAGGAGGTGCTGGCGCAGAGAAGAGTAAAAAAGATTTGGATCTAGCAGAGAGATTCGGCTGAAAACCAGGGGGGTGGATTTTTAGGCGTATACGGATGGGTTTGGGTCGCGAAAACGCGTCGATGTGGGCAGGAGGATGCTGGACGCGGGGGACGACGTCGAGGGCAGAGCCAACAAATGATGTGGCTATGCAGATAAGATTGTGTGATCTACTGATCTACGAGACGACTGGGCCCACACCTCCTCGCTTCACCACTTCCTTGCCTTCCACTCAGGCGGCTCGCAAGCTCGCCTGCCTGAGCTTGCAGTTGGCTTATTTAGAGAGTGCCCTCGAGTTTTTTGTTTTTTCCGTAGCGTTGTACGGACTGGTCAATGGTACTTAGTTCCTTGGGTGGGAATCACATATATTTTCACTGAGGCGAATATTTGAAAGAGATATTACCATGCGAGAGCCTCTCGAATTTTTTTGAGGGAATACCAGAAATGAGACAAGTACGACCTCTGTGCTTTCACGTCTTGGTCCGGTCCGGCAAAGTCAGCATGGGATGGTTTCATGCAGCAGTTTCTAGATAGACTGATTGATATAATAGTGTTAGGAATTGGTTAGGGAGGAGTGGGGAAGCGCAGCTGCAATTATCCAAAGCTGTTCGGCCGCACAATCCTATTCGTTGATCAATTCACACGGCTACTGCCATGCCGCCTTGACCAAGTCCGCACCCCGCTCCGCTATAGCGTAGGTCGGCGCCTGCGTGTGCGCGACGGGGATAAACGGCTGAAATTACGATGTCAGCGTGAAGACGGAGTTTAGAGGAACTACTGACCAAAACCGATGCGTCAATAACGCGCAAACCCCTCGTGCCCTTGACACGTAGGTCTGGATCGACGACACCCCAGGAAGCCCCGTACGGGGACATGGACGCCGTGCTAACCAGGTGGGCCGACGCTGTCGTCACGTTGCGTATATACGCGTCGAAAGCGTCGTCCGAGGAGTTCGACACGGGGAGCCCATCGGCGACACCGAGAATATAATCCGACCATACGGGCGCGGTGATGAAACGGAATCCGGCCTTGAGACCTTCCCGGATTGCGAACACGTCGAACTCAGTGATCAGCAGTCCGATATCGATCACTGGATTCACAAAGGGGTCACTGCTGGCCAGTGTGACGGAGCCGCCTGAATTAAAATTAGATCAAAAGCTGGACGGTTGGTATAGTAGGGAACATACGGCTCGTTGGGGTGACCAGCGCAACGTCAATGCTGAAGTAGTGCCCGCCAGTCAGAAGGCCAGCCAAGCTGCCCGCCTATGGTCCCGTCAGCGTGATTAGAAAGCTATGTAGCAAGTGGAACCTTACCGTGAACTGAAACTCAAAATGGGGCGTCGTCGGGCCCGCCGCGGGGTCCGCCCCGAACGGCGCGAGTTGTGTCTCGTTGAGACGCGTCCAGCCGACGTGCGTGATACCGGTTGCCGTGAAAGGCCCCGTCTTGGTCTTGTTCCACTCTGCAAACGACTCGTTGAAACGAGTCGCATTCTGCCTCACCGACTCGAGTGTCTCCGTGCCGCTGACCAGCCAGTTCATGTTGACCGCGGGGTGATCGGTCGCGTTTTTGCCGACACTCGGGAGGTCGAGCACGGGCTGTATGCCGAGCGCCTTGAGGCTGGTTGCATTTCCAACGCCGGAGAGCATCAGGATAGCCGACGAACCGACAGCGCCGGCAGAGAGGATGATCTCCTTGCGTGCAGTCACCGTCGTCGTCGAATTACCAGCTTGGTCCTGCGTGAATTCGACAGTGTTGAACATGACCTCGCTTCCGGACTTGGTGCTGTGAAGGCGCAGCACTCGAGCGTTGAGCAGAATGTCAAGGTTCGACCGCTTCTGGACACTCGATGACAAATAGGAGGTGGCGGCGCTACTGCGCTCGCCGTGGCCGATGGTTCCTTGATACCAACCTTGAACAATCGCAGCATGAAATTCCCAGCCCGTTACTTATTGAAATTACACACCAACTCCCAGCGGCTTGCCCGAGTTCATGTCCAAGTTGAATGGAAACTCTGGAAGCTGCTTTGTTGCCTCGAGGACGCGCGAGGCAGCAGGGTAGCGGAAGCCCGCGAGGCTCACGGAAGTCACCCCAGTCGTACTGTGCACCCCTGGGTCATACTGCCCGGTCGTGTCATGGTGGTCCGCTGGCGGTGACCAGCGTTCGTTCTTCGACATCTCGGTCAAAAGGGAGATAGTGCTGATTGTGCAAGCACACTTACTTTCAGGAAGTAAGGGAGGATTTCTTCCCAGGACCAGCCCTTGTCGCCGGTCACTGCAGCGTATCGGTCGAAATCATCGGCTGATCCTCGCGTATAGAACATTGCATCTTGAAGTCAAACCGGATCAATATGATTTAGAAATCCAAGGCGAGTGGATCGTGCTTACTGTGCGAAGTGCACCCGCCGAGGAGGTGCCCACGGGGGTAGTCAAGCACACGACCGTCTACCCCGAGCTGCGGTGTCGTGGTGTAATTCCAGCTCCAGAGCGGGTTCGCAAGCACATCTCTGCGGTTGAATGGAATCTCCGCGGGGAGTACGCCTTCATTCCTGCGGTGCATAACCACAATCTGTGGAGAGCGAGGAAACAGCGGACTCACGTCACGCCACCTTCCAGAAGCAGCACAGACCATTTTGGATTTTCGGATAATCGATTGGCGAGGACGCTTCCACCGGCTCCACCTGTAGAATGAATTTGAATAGGGCATCTTCTAACAGAAACTGACTCGCTTCCTACAATGACAAAATCATAGTCGACACTTGAGAGATCTTTCACGTTGGTGTAGAGGTTCGCGCGGCATGCAAGGATGAGCACAAAGATGGTTAGTAGAAGCTGCATGGTGCAACACACAGCAAGTAGCCTAGACTTCAAGTTGTCGCTCCGGTGCTGCCAGTAGTACACTGATACGACGAGCGAAGGGCGAGGTCCAAACAATAGAGGATGGGGACATGATGGTTTTATACATGGATACCTAGGCCACGAGATATGTTCGTAATTTTGGTGGAACAGCTCAACCAGCGACTTGAACGTCGGCGGAGCGGAGCTTGAACTTTACCGAGATATTCCCAGGACATTCCACAGTATGTCAGGGTATGCCGTTGCGGAGGTCCGTTCGGCGGCGTACGAAGTCATCCCCAATTTTAGGCAGAAGAGCATCAGTAAGGTGTTCAAGGTCACTGGATACCATGAATTCTCGAGCGTGAGGCACGCGGCGTGGTTCAGGTAGCTTTACAGACACCGCATTTCGTCCAAGGAAATTGAAGGAATCATAACTGCGGAGCAATTATGCTCTCACTGTATGAACAGCTCAGTGTATCAGTAGTCTCTCGCAGACAGACTATTCAATACATATTTGAACTCGTACCTCATTGTATTGAAATGTATCAGGTTTTCAGAACCAGGAACTTTTATCAGTTCCGACCCGACCCGACCTCCTTTCGCGTTCGAGGTTCTGGAATTTCCTGAACAGAAGGCGAACCTGACCATCTATCTTAGGGGCAGGCTGAATCAATCAACACGAGAGCAGAACGAGGAAGAATTGCCTGCATTCAAATGGACGCTCTTTATCTTTTTTCCTGCAATCTCTTCGGCCCTGCTGGGAGCACATCGTCGAATCGCGGAACTTACCAAAATTTTCTGGCTACGTCACAGTTTCTCTATGCCCGGTCTATCCGCGTTAAGGGAATTTGGGAGGAAGAAAGCGAAGACATGGATCACTTAATGTCGAATCATAATGTGGATTCCGAGTCTCAAGGCCCCACCGGTGCGGTTGGCGAAATTCGTGTGGGAGGTACTTAATTTTTTCGATGGATATCAGCGGTACATTCCAGACGGTTATGGCATACCCTAGGTATCATGCCCATTTACACCCATCTGCGACGGCTCGTTTCGTGAGAAGATCCTATATGTATTTCTGTCGTACCGTTCGAGCGGCAGTAGACTGTAGCATACATTTCATAGGCTTGGTGTATGTTGGTGTTAGCGTAGCTCGTTACATTCGTTACATTCTATACTTCAGCTTCATGTACTTGCGTAAGGATCACCTGATCCTTATGCGTTTGCAATAGAACATCTACGTTCCTGGACAAACGCAGTTCTTTCGACTTCCTCGTTACCTCAAGATCGATACGGGCGATACCTCCAGCGAATTTACGCTGACAGTTGGTACAGTGTCTGGACATTCCTTATTGGAACCACCACGGTTTAATACATCCTCCTCCTCCTCCTAGTCTCACTTAGCGAAGGGGGATTCTCATCGACGGCAAGAAGGAGACTATAGAATCAAAAAAGAATGCAAGCACCTCACCTGACTATCAATCTTTCATCGCAAAAATCGGGATAACTCTACACTGCATCACGAGTCGGCAGGGGAGAAGAATGAGAAATGAATCACCTGTGCCAGATGAACCTGAGATAACTTGTAAAATCTGGTGGACTTTTCGTAAATGATGATTTTTGTATTTGCTACTTTATGCCAAACAGAAGTAGTCAAAGTGTCGAACTCACTTAAATTCGTCAGCTATGTCAGACATCGCGTAAACCGGAGCCGGTATGGTTGGGAAAGAAGGACCCACTACTGCGGGAAAGAGGCGAAGAAGAGACAATGATGGGGAGCGAGAAAAAGAACACTAGAATAACTTGAAGGGGAAAAGATGGGCAGAGCGCAGCCTTGGAATTTGCGTGAAAGTTGGGATTTGAGCCTGACAGATAGATGGTGATATTAAGCCGTAGTTGCGAGTCTTCTGAAATAGCATGTGGGCTCGGCAGAGAGCTCGAGAGCCAGAGATGACATGTAAACGAGTCAATAGGATGCGCATAGACGTTGAGTGGGATGGAGGGTAATACTCTGAATGCAGAGGATAACAGCAACAGTAACAGTCGAATGGCAGCACCTGGAACCAGATTCGCAGATGTCTCGAGCCTTTGGGGAAGTCGGGCACAAGATTGGGAGGAGAAAATGGCGGCAGTTCTCTTGAGTAAGAACTCATACATGTTTGTCTAACCGTTCTGACCCTCAAGACAGTGGCTATGGTAGGAACATGGCCACCATTTTGAGGGTCAGGACAGCTGGGCAAATATATAAACGAAATGAACAGTGATCCATCAGGAACAACCCAAATTGATAATTGCCAGATAATTATCGCAAATTATCGATAAAGCACACAATCGTAATAATCGGAGATAATTTTCAACATTTTTGTCCATTTCTTGACCAGAGACACCTAGGAGATCACCTGGACCAGTTAAATTTGTTTGAACTGTATCAGAGAGGAGGAAGGAGCCGAACGGTCTATGTCGCAGTAACATTTAAACACCAAAATGTATCTAAGTCATCCAAACTCTGCCCGGCGTCAAGCTAATCATGACACTTGATGCAATTTATGAAATCTTGATGTCGTATTATCAGAGACTGGGTACTCGGCCACACTAGGTAGTCGGTCACTTGCATAATGAAAGTTGAATGAAAGGCTTTGAGGTAGCGAACCCCGGGATTTGACCCCTTCGATCTCACAAATCTGAAGGCTCTCTCGCTCCGTGTTGATTATCCTGCACACCTACCTAGTACCTACCCACCTGTTCCATGAGAGATTTCCAAAAACAGCGATACGGGTACCCGAGATCTAGCTCACGGTCAGTGCCCTCTCCCATATAAACTCACACCTGTTGACTTGAGTGTAATTGAACACCTCCAGTCGACATCTCTCTTTTCCCCAATTTTTGTATTCTCAAATCCGGGCCCACTTTGAGTATTCACTCAATGCACTGTTCCAGCAGAGTCCCACAGCGAGGTGAGAACAATAAGATCTTCAGCAACTGACTGGGCTGTTGCCCTACCTCATTTTCCGTTTAGGGAAGAGAAGAACCATCAAGATGCTCTGAGGCGACCCAGAGTCGAAATGCCGATAGAACGGGTCCGCAGGACGTCGCGCAGCTCTCATGAACTGTGAGTGTGATTCTGCATCCGCGCGATGGGGGGTTCGAGTCCTTCCGAACCCATTCCCTTCATCTTTTTCGCTGGGATCGTATTTTGCCATCGACGTCGAACGATTTATGCATATGACTCAACACTGATGCCGGGGCACTGTGGCCAACAGATCACTTGCAGATTACCATCATTTGCGATTTGCGATGGCTACTGTACTATTTCATTCAATTCGGCAGGGGGTGTTACGCGTTACGGCCCCGTCCGAATTTTGGAATTCGGACGGACGGGTAGAGCGGCGTTACGCCCAAAAAAATTCGTACCGGGCGCAGACGAGCCCTTAGAAGCCTCTGGTTGTTCAGCCGGAGTGGCGAAGGAAGTTCAGGGACTTTGAGTCCGCATTTGACATTTGGCAGTGGTACTCGGTAATTGAGGTGTGAAACTTGTCAAAAACATGGGTTAGGGTGTCAACTGGTGAATGGGGAGCGAAAAATTTAAATTTCGGCCAATTTCGAGCATTTCAGCGTTACGTTTTGAAAATTCGTCGAACCTGGCCGTTATGCGTTACATGTCCGAAACGAAAAAGCCAGTGTTACGCGTTACGTCCGAATTGAATGAAATAGTACAGTACGTTTTCAGCCGTGACAAATCGTAAATGACGCGCCACGTGGGCGCCGCTTCCCGCCCTTCATTGCGACCAACGCTTCGCGTCCATCGCCCGGCAGTACGCGTCAATGCCAACCATGCCGCTCAAATGCCAAAATCCGTGTCTTCAGCTACGAAATCTCCATCTGAGATGCCCATCGACCGAGTTTTGATAGTCGACGGCGGCCTCGCTAGCCCTCCCTCGCCCCTCGTCCATCTTCGAGCTTCGCCCGACGCGCACCGTCACCGAGGGCTCCATCTCGTCCGCGCCCAATGCTCCCGTCGTCGGCGTGTACGACCCGGCAGCCTTCTTCTACCACCGTCTCGCGATGCACGCCGATGATGGCTATCTCTTTGGCCACCTTGTGCAATATGACGATGAGTACACATCCATCCTGCACAACATCATGGTGAACGCATCCGGGGAGCAGCCCGACCTCGCGCAGGTCCGCCACGGCGCGCGTATCACCCACATCAAGGAACGCGACGACGGCGTCACTCTGCACTTTGAGGACGGGAGAGCTGCCCGCGGTGCGCCTATCGAATCTCTGCTTTCCCTCCTCTACCTTACTCATCATGTCTTACCCCGTCCAGGCGACATCCTCATCGGTGCCGATGGCATCCACTCCAAAGTCTGTGAACACGTCCTCGGCGCCTCCGCCCCCACCCCCACCTTCCTCGGCTCCTGCATGGTCACCGGCACCCTCCCCCTCACCTCCATCAACGCCCCCCCCAGACTGGACCTTCCCCGCCGTCCTCTTCACCCCGTCAGTCTCGTCCCCGTCTGGCCACACAGCTCCTCTGGCACCGAATTCGCGTGGTGCGTCGCCGAGGACCTGCCCCTCCAAGGACCGCGCCGCCTGGCGCGAGTACGAGGCATCGGGCGAGGCCGCGCGCGCGGCGAAGCGCAACCATGAGGGGGTGCAGACGCCGGTGATACGGGCGCTGATGGACAACGTGCGCGACGACGCGGTGAAGCTGTGGACGCCGTACTGCATCCCGGACATCCCCAGCTGGCATCGGGGGCGCGTGTGCCTCATCGGCGACGCGGCGCATGCACTGCCGCCGAACGGGCATGTGATCGCGATGGCGTTCGAGGACGCGGTGTACCTCGCGCGACTGCTCGTCGTCGCACACAACGCTGAAGTTGGAAAGGTGTTTGCGCAGTCCGACGTTGCGCGGGTGCTCACGCAGTTCGAACGCAATAGAAGGCCGCGGATCGAGCGCGTGCGGACACTGGCTTACGGGACGGGCGGGGCGAAGGGCGGGACGCCTGCCGCGTAGAAGTATACATTGAAGAACTGGAGATGGCGGCGTATTTTGCGTGGAATGGGTATGGGCTGCGGGATGGTATGATGTTACGAAGCAGGAGGTTGGCGTTGACGTGGAGTAAGGAGACCGGGCGCTCGACGGTATGGCAAATTTCTGTACCGCACCGTCCGTATCCGTATCGACACGGATACGGAGAAGATTCCGATGCAGTACAGGCTACCCCCAGCATTCTTCATCCGAATACTGTACCATATTTACAGTGATCTTGCATCCATGCTGCTCCGACTGTTCCCAGAAATACTCAAGTGGGCATCTGAATGGTGAATGTCTTACTTGATTACAGCTATTGGCAGTACCAAAGGCGCGGATCGAAAATTTCTGTTTTGGGCAGTTTTTGATCCTCTGCAAAGAGTTGTTTCAGTTCTGCGCCATTTGACTTGAAACCAAGCTAGAACTCCCGGAATAATTCAGGCGCAATTAGTGATAGAGCTAGATCCGGAATAATAGTATATTTAGGAACGCCCCCAAAATCCAAGTTCCCGCGCGAGATTTTCATCTACGGGCCTCAAATCATGTCCGATGGGTCTGGAATTTTTTTAGGAGCAGTTATCATACATTAGGAATGTTGTCATAGAGCCATAACTAATTATATTTGTTGTAAAGGGTGTCTATTGTGCTTTAGAGGCAGTTTGACCAAAATACATATTTGGCTCCAGTTCTTCAAGTTCTCGCCTAAATGTGCTGTGGAAGGGCTCCAACGGGACGTCCATTATCTCCTTAGACACTTGACTTAATCGTTCTGCGGCATACATCGGCTGAACGATGGTAATTAGGATGCATCGGCACGTCGCGTCGCGGTGACCATCAGGTTCGCCTACTGTGTCGTTCCATACGTCTTTTTGTGGTTCCCTCTGTTTTATATACCAGTACGGTGTGGAACCAACTACTGCTTCCTCATTGTACTTCAATAATAGGCTTGGGGCGAATTGTTGAGTTGATTCTCATTTACGGATAGACCGATTAGCATGACAATACTGGTTGATTATCAGTTCGGACTTCCGCCTAGCACAGTAGACCCGCACAGAAGGGGCCCATATGAAAAAGCGGATATGGTATCTATGCTTTCATATTACAAAGTGAAATACATTACATTATTATTGCAGTGTCTAATTTTCTTAACCGGTACCTTTCCGAAATCTCAACATTTCCAGAGTCACCACCCACGGGCATCCCCAAGTTCTATCTGCAGCGGTCCTGAAAGCGTTTCCCCCTCTTTCGGCGCAGCAAAAATCGGCCGACTTAGATCCGCAGTGGTGTTGCTCCGGAAGCTGCGCTCCGGGAGACTATTCTCCGTGCTGCGTCCCAGTCCAACACGCACGAGGATGAGGGTCGGCACGATGTTCTGTTGTGTAATAAGTCAGGCGTCATCGGGAGGAGGTTGAAAACACGGCTACTAACAACGCCTACTTGCACCAGGCCCCACGCTACGCCGTTGAAGATCGTGCCCTAGTATTGATATGAGCAGTTAAAAGGCGCAGAAATCAGTCTACTCACAAATACGGAAGACTGCTTTGTAGAGATGGAGATGACGTAGATTATCACACAGAGGCAGTAGAGAATCCCGGACTCTAGTCTGTGAGATTGTGTCTTGGGTCAAATACACTGCCACTTTGGAGGAGTTTCCAAATACTCACATTATCGCGACCGCCGTACCATACCTCTGGAGCAGCGGCCGTTGGCCAGTCAACTTTTGCATCTCCCGCCGAATATACCATATTCGGCCGGCTAGGAGTATTACTTCAGCCCCGAGGAAACGGAATTCAGTGGATACAAATTCGTGCATACCTGTCAGGCACATCAATACAATATTCGTGCTGGCTCCCAAGATGAAGGGCACTCTCGTATCAATGATGATCTTCAGTTTGACCAGCCCGTAATACCCGAGGCCACTGATGCATCCCACAGCTGGTGTAGCCAAGCCAGGATTATTATTCCAAGCCTCCAGTGTAAGGAATAACAAGACTCACCCACAGTCGTTAGAATCATAATGGCTGGTAACACCAGGACGCTCTTTCGGGCGCCCCAGATGACATAGCATCGATATAGCTATTCTCACGTAAGTGCAACCGAACTACGACTTGAACAGGAGGCGAGGCGCACGAAGAGAAGGTCGGTCACCAAACTGAATCGTTCAACTTCCGTCAGGCCCAAATACAGTTCCCAGACCGGACGAACGCACTTGTTGATAGCAAGAATGATATCCTGCCCAAGAGCCAGGAATTGATACAGGCGAAGAAGGTGCGCAGGGCTGTCAGTGTAACCCTGCACCAGATGATACACCATCCGCATCGATATAGCCGTCGTCGAAACGACAATAATTGTGCCAGCTGTCGCGAGAACGAACATGATCCACGCGCTGCCCAGGAGGAATTTACGGCCGGGGACGCGCCGCTGGAGGGTTTGTATGGAGAAGAGGAAGAGAACCACATAGAGGGCTGCCAACGTCTCAATTTCTCAATATCACAACGACATGGAGGAGGAGAATCTCGTACCGTAGAGTAATAACACAGTCTGAGATCGTGTCAGGGACAATTTTTTTGAGAATGAATGGGGGCCGACGTACGGAATTTACAGAGACGGTGAACGACATCGTCGTCCAGTGGTCCTCGAATTTTGCGGAGTCGAGAACATAATCCATACTAGCGTGCGCGCGGGTCGGATGGAGGAGAGACAGATCATCATACGCGCTGCAAGCATATATGTGAGGAGCCAAGATAGTCGCACACCGCCCGGGGAACAATCCCGTATGGCATCACGTAACCACGTTGGACGCTAAGAACAGATGAAACGACTATTGTTTTAGCTTCCATCGGAAGTGAGGTGATTAGTGGTTCACCAAAATATGGACCTCGACCCCGTGTTGTGGGGGGATACGGGACTTGGCCACCAGGGACACCACCAGGGACACCAGGGTTGGATCCACCAGGTTTGACGCATGACTCCGCGTGACACTCATATTGCCGAGAAAATCGGCGCCACCGACATAATTAAAGACCTTGATGATGCTGCGATGCTCGGAATGCGCTGATATCCGCCACACCCACCGCAGTGTGTATATGGGTTCTATTGATGAGGCGAAGATCCGGTTCAAACTGAGCACAGCCCGGGTCATATATCAGTTCGTACTACGAAACGATGGCCAAGCACCAAGGACTCACTAGCTCAGTGCATCTGCCGGATAGAACTGCTTGTCTCTCAGTGGAACATCAGTCAAAGTGATGTCAGCGGGGCATAAGATTCCAGAAACAACCATTTGGAAAGAAAGGGCTACAAATGACCACCGGCATTTAAGGTATCCGTCTGCATCTTTCTTTCTTTCTTTCTTCTCTTCTCTCTTCCTCTTTATAAAATTACGCTGTCCGAAGCCTTTAAACTCCGCCGGCAATCTCCTTTTACGTTGATGTCTGCTGTTAGCCAAGCGGAGAGCGGCCCGGCGAAGCCGGCCGCGAACCGCTAGTTAAAGTTCAAATTGTTGATGGCAGGGCTATCGCCGACACAGGTACAAGCCAAAACTGTCGTCCGCACCATTCAATGGTAGCGCGACCCTGATGACGAGTTGGCGGCGCTTCGCTGGTGGGCATTCTTCATAGAATACTCCATGGTTATTAGCGACAGTAGTACTCAGGCCGTCGGTCAATAGAACCTGCCAGTCGGTCTGCGCGACACAAACCATCCATCAGCAAGGCAATGCAGTATATATTTTGGGAAGCGGAAGAACTCACGAGTTGCGGCAAATCCTCAAAACGTACGTACACACATGGTTAAACGAGACGAGGATTTTGAGCGCGGCGGAAATGTAGTGAGACGGGATCGTGCTAAATCGGCTTTGTGTGGGGCGAACAGCAAAGAATCCAGGGGATATCCACAATCGCGAGGCGAGGGGTGCAGTTTTATTCAGTGAGACTGTGAATTTTGCAATACATAATTTAGTGCTGCCAACGAATTCTGGTCACCGATATACTCTTCCTTTCAAGTCAGATCATAAACTCACGATTCAACTCTCCAGTTCGGCGCGTCGCCACGAAAGTGTCGGCACGACTCCAGTTATCCATGTCTCCCTGAACCCCCACCAATCAGTCTTCGTTGACCCACCAGATGTCGGAGACCATGACCACAAACCGTACGTCTGTGGTGAGCTGCGGGCTGACTTTGTTCCTCACGGTGACGTCAGCCAGGCGAAGTAAATAAGCACAGCTAGGGACCGAGACAGCGATAATATTTTATGGGCCAGGAGGAGGAGACCTTCGTTGTCGAACGCCAGATGCGTAAGTTTCGGCAACACTGCGAGAGCGGCACTGGTGGCTTCCTCGTCCCTGAGTTCAGTGCCTAGGTTCAAGTGCGTCAACCGTGTAAATGAGAGGACAGGAGAGGGCGACATCGAATCGTATGGGGTATAGAAACGGTTGAGGGGAAGGATTCGAGAAGCGGGAGGATGGTGTCGAGGCTACCATGAATGAAGATGCACAGATTCCCGACGCCGGTGCACAAGGTCAAGAATGTCTCAACTTCCGCGCCCAGTGCGTACAGCATTAGATTGCGCACAGAGTTGTGGAAGAACGTCGGGAGCTTCCGACGGACGACAGCGGACATGTCATGTCTAGTGACATAAGGGACTCGAAAGCCTGGGGCTGGGGGATCGTATCCAAAGGGTTTACATCACAGGATAAGGATCCGATAAAGCAGAGGCTCAATCCTGAATTACAATAATTGGCAGACGATCTTCAATTTTCGGTAGTGATAAAGCATACCATTCGTTAACACGCTTTGCAGCCAGCATAAGCGGGATAAATACAGGCCGGGAAAGCGCGCAGAGCTCGAAAATTTGTCTCTCCAACTCCGGAGGAAGAATCGGGGCCGAAAAGCCCGAGGACATGTCATGGTGGTGGTTCGGGACAAGAGTTGTCACAAGTGTCACCGTGCCGAAGAGAAACACGCGGCACGGGGATGGCCGCCGAGACATTTAGGCGGTTTTGATGAGAGCGTGCACTGAACGTGCAGTGTGCACGCACCCCTTAACCACCCCTCTGCTGTCTCTCCCGTCGAGCTCCAATGGGCCAATCCCAATGTCAAGGTAGCCCCTCCACTATGCGAGCTCCCCGTTTCTCAGGCTTTCCAACAGTGTCAGAACCGTCAGAACCTCGTCTCGTGCTAACCTCAGACGTCTGGAGATTCGATAAAGATCCCGAAGAGTTCGCGTTTACCGCAATGCTTTGGGAGCAGAATGGCGACTTTTACCACTACCGACGAGAAGAACGGGACTCTGACGCCGATGCGGATCTTGAGCTTTTCCAAAAGGCGATCCTCGTCCCCCGCGACTACTATCTCGCGAGGCTCCCTCCGCCTGGAGCGCCGGCGACGCGTGCGCCATCGACAGCCCTCGCAGACCCGAATGTGTTCTTCAAGAGAACAGAGCCGATCATGTATGATCCCACACATACCGAAAAATGTAGGCCCGCCGACGACCAGGCGGACGAAATGCGGATTTGCGAAGAGCTGAGGCAGAATCCACACCCGAATATCTGTCGGTATCTGGGGTATGTGCCGACTCTCGATGGAAACTCCATCGCCGGCCTTTGTTTCGAGCGTCACGAAATGAACTTGGACTCCGCTGTCGAGGATAACTTCAGTTTCAACGCCACTGCCGTCATTGAAGATGTTCGCTCAGGTCTGGACCACCTCCATTCGCTCGGATATGCTCATGTGAGTTGGACGTCGAGTTTCGAAATCCTTCATCTTAAGCTCACCTGTGGGTTACGTAGAACGATATAAATCCGGGCAACATCGTCCTAACCAAAACCGGACTCGCCGTTATCATCGACTTTGACTCCTGCCATAAAATTGGGGAGTCCCTCCGGGGGAAGAAGGCGGGGACGGTTAACTGGGACCACCAGAGTGAGATCTCGCTACCTGAGAACGATTACCATCTTCTCAGAGAGGTGGAGAAATGGTTAGCTGAGAATGTGCGCGAAACACATGGGCTCGAAAACGAGGACTCGAGGTAGAATAGATGAGGATCGTCTAGATTCGTGGCCTTCTTTTCATTTGTATAATCTTATTTCATTCTAGTTCAATCTGATTCTCGGAGCATTCACATTTTCATCCATCGTGAATGATTTAGAGACCGTTGGATCGTATCATCCCGTGGGATTATGGAAAACAGGGATCCCAGGCCAGAATACTGATATTCTGGGTCCCGAGCAATTATTCATTATCGTTCAACTCGTCACCGCAAGAGAATTACCGGTGGAGCGGAGATTGCCCACTCGGAATTCTAGAAAGATTTGATGTGTGTGCACCATTTTGACACCCTTACTTGACCTAGCTGCAGTGTCAAGCTAGTTTCCCGCCATTCTACATTCGCGCTGATCACGCTTTTATTACTAGTGTCTGAACCCCGTCTCGTGCTAGCATCCGATATTTGGGATTTCCCTGATGAAGAGGAGCCCACATACGTCCATACCACGATGCTCTGGGACAAGGATGGCGAATTTTATCACTACGGAAGAGAGGGAAGACATTCTTCCCCCGAGGCTGATCGCAAGCTCTTCAACAAGGCGCTCCTCGTTCCCCGCGACTATTATCTGACGAAAGCTCCTCCGGCTGGAGAGCTGGCGACGCGTGCGAGGTCCACATCCCTCACAGACCCAGCGTATACTTCAAACGGCCCGAGCCGCTCATGTATGACCTCACGCAGGCCGACAAATTCAGTATCGCGGACGATCAAGCGGACGAGATGCGGATGTGCGAAGAGCTCAGGGAAAAACCACATCCGAATATCTGCCGGTATCTTGGATATATGCCAACTCTTGACTGGAACCATGTCGCAAGCCTCTGTTCTGAACGCTATCCAATGGATTTGTCTCGCGCTGTCTGGGAAATTTTCAACTTCGACGCTCCTGCGGTGAATAAAGGCGTTCGCCGCGGTTTCGAGCACCTTCATTCGCTCGGATATGCTCCTGTCGGTCATGCTTCTCCTTTTAACCTTCATTTCTCTTGAATGTGTTTACGAAGAACGATATAAACCCGAGAAACATCGTTCTCGACAAAAATGCGCTCCCGGTTATCACCGACTTCGACTTGTGCCATAAAATCGGAGAGTCACTCAAAGGAAAAAAGTGGGCACGGTAGACTGGGAGCACGGGAGTGAGGTGTCGCTACCGGAGAATGATTATTATCTTCTGAGCGAGGTAGAGAAGTGGTTGGCTGGAGAGAAGAAGAGTATGGGTGAAACGCATGCTTGACGTACCGAATAATCTGCTTCGTGTCTATAGACGTCCCCAAATGTCGAGTGAGTCTATCAAATCGTAATCAACAATCTCGATGTTGAAGAAAAAGTTCACACATGTGAAGGTGACCCAAGGCATAGTCGATTGCAAGGCACGCGGACCGGGAACAACAGGACTATTGATGTGCAAAAGGATGAATAATCAAAAAGAAGCGCTATAACTCTATGCGAAGCATTATAGACGAAATTATCGGGTTCAAGTATTGCCAATGTAGGCGGGCTGATCACAGCCGTCTACTTCATTATCGGCTATTCTGCAAGACGGACGGCTTGGTTCCGAACCGTAAACGTACAACCAATCCCTTCACACCAATGGTAACATTCAACAAAGACTGGGCTGCGTGGGCAAACCAGTACCGTCGTATTGCGCCATCCATTTGCTGATTCGGAAACCCGAATGGCACTGGCATGTACATGATGAACCAAGGGCAATCGAGCAGTAAGATGACCGGAAGGACAGATGCCGAGCACACCATTGAGTTTAAAAACACAGCGACGTGCCTCACAGTCTGTTCATCCCCACTAATCTTGCTACTGGAGCTCCCTCGGTCCAACATGTACACTTCAGTCCATGGGGGGGGGGTTTCCGAGCCAGCAGATGAGTCCCGGAATATCAGGTAGTACTGTATTTTCCGCGCGGGCAAGTGCGCTTCACTCTGTTCTGGACGAGGCCATTGGTGCGGAAGGTATAGTTGCCACTTGTACGTGTAGAATTTAGAATCAATATCATCAGACTCACGAAAAAATCGATAGACCGCTGTAATCAGCACCCCGGCATTGATGACGAGGAGGTTGGTGACAACCTGCCAAGAGTTTAGAATATGTCTGATGTTTTTGGAAACAAGGATGATAAACATACTGACAGTGAAGATGACAGAGCATCCTAGAGGGGAGTGAAAACGGGAAAACAATCAGCGCAACAATACTCACACAAAGGGTCAAGTTTGCCTTTGCATCGTCCGCTGTGCAGCATAGCGATTGATGCCATGCTCTGAGAAGGGCCGGTCCGCGACCATGTTGCGATATCCAATGTGATGGAGCAGCTTGGAGCGCTAGTAACCCCTGGAAACGAAATTATCAGATATCGCAATGATTATTAGACGGAAATGCCAAGTTGTAATCCACAAATTTCGTCTAACAAGAATCTGCGGGTGGGGATACACGTTAACAATTGAATCCATGTCGCGACGATAGCAATCCTCACCAAAGCTATCGACATGATTCGCTTTGCTCGGTTTGGTGGTTGAAACCACACCTTGCCGGGCGATAAAGAAGAGCTTGGGCATTCGAAAGAAAGTCGGGATCTATTTTATGTCGAGACAGAAGCCAGAAGGACAGCGTTCCAGGTTACTCAATTGCTGGACCCGCCGAAGAGATTTGGCCGGACGAACAATTGAAAAACCGGGTCAAGGGTGTTCATAGAACGCCGTTTTGAACGCCGTGTGTCAAATGGCCGCAAGGGATAGTGCCACCGTAGACGAAAGGCCGAGAAGCAGCGCTCCAGAACGATTGATTACAGCACTTTGCGGAACATAATTATAAGGCGCGCACTGTTTTTTCTGCCTTTCTGGGCTTTTTTTGATGCCCGCGACTAGGACAGTCGTGGCAACCTCAATTCTTCTCTGTTTTCCTTGCCCATAGGTTCATTCGCTGCGCAGTTCAAATATGCAGAGGATGGTACCCTCAGAATCTTTTATACGGGGTATTAACATCGTCATATAGGCGCCCTAGCGAGAATTTCATGTTTTTTGTGTCGCTTTTTTAATAGGACACTTGTTCTGGGCTCGTTTTTTCACCTTTCTGCCTGCTTATAGGCTCATTTCCTCCGCGTTTTAAATACACAAGGAATGGTCTCCTCAAAAATTCAATGTGGGCCCGCACCGACGGGTTGAGTATTCATGCAATCCGAGCGAACTATATTATGCAGTATGCAAACTCACTCATTGGACGCCAATTCAAAACCATTTCGCAAGTCAATATTTTCCATGTTCGTGGACTCGTCTCCGATGAGCAATTTGCCATTTGGAGGGCGGTCGGGGAGTTTGCTGCACCCATCTGGGTCCCTGAGATTCAAAACCTCGACGAATATCTGGTGAGTTGGATACATTCATTGCCTAAATTACCTACTCATTAATTTCCTTTAAGCCGACCTTCATATCGCAGCTGGTAATGTTATGGACGCGTTTGCCGTCGTCGACCCTACCAAAATTCTTACCAACATCAAACTCCATCTTGTCACCCACACACCCGAAGATGTCATCGCCTTCGGGCCTTTGGTCGGCGTGATTACTGAGGGATATGAAGCGTTCAATGCCGTTTTCCGGTTCTGCTCCATTCTTTCCAGCCATCTGGCACCGAGCAGGGATATAGAACTGCAATTGGCAGACCAAGAGGCCCTCAAGCATCGTCTGGCGGGTGGTGGCCGAACACAGACAGCGAGTGGGAGCGTGCGGGCCCAGGTGTTCGCGCATTTCTCGAGACTCGGCCCACGCTTGTCGGATGGACTGTATATAATCCCCCGAGCCCAGGTGCATAATTGGTTTCGAAGCCCTAGTGGCATACAAATCTCATGGCTGACTTGTTTTCAAGGTTCAGTCAAACTCGTGGCTTTGCCGAAGAGGCAGAAAGGGGTCCCTAAACCTGTAAACCCGTCACCCTGAATTCAACAAATGCGGCCCGGGCACTGAATAACGGAGACTACGACCTCGCATTTCGCTGGTTCCCGTGTCGCGAAATCATCACGGCTGCACTTAATGGGTGCAACAAGGGCTCTTGGGTCTTTTCCAAGTCACCGATAACAGTGAGTTGTGCCTGTGCTCAATATTTTTATGCCAATTCATCCAAATTCCCAGGGCAAACTTATCACCGGTCGAATCGATGAGATCCTGGATAACTGCAAGGACAAGGACTCAGCGGTTATTATCTTGGATGTGTTTCAAATCTCTGAGATGCGAGATGATACTTATGGCATGCCAATCTTCATGTGTCGTCAATCGGAAACAACTTTTGTCATTGTTCCTGCCAGAGTGAGTCCCACTGTTTTCTTTTTCTTTTTTGTTGACCCAGGTTCGATAACAATTTGGATAGGATATTAAATTCCAGGAGAATACTCAGCATGACTGCCATGCTCCGGACGTGCTGTGCGAGGCCACCGGTGAACGCCCCCCGAATGCAGGAACGGGTCGACTCTGGCATCACAGAAAAATTCATCATTCACAAGCCCGTCGAACACTTCATTCTAATTTCTCAATACTCACAGATTCCACAATGCTCATCTAGTGCGACAAGTCCTCCCACACACACACTGGTTGCTCCGATCCCCCTGTTTTTGGATCGCAAAACCACGCACTACGAACAGGCCGCCAGACTCCGGGAGATCAAAAACGGGAAGCGTAAATGGGCTCAAGAGAGCAGCCACAAAGAAAGCAAAGGAGCAGGCGGTAGCACGTGGTGCAGTCGCTGATGGCAGCAGCGAGGAAGATTCTTCCGATGATTCAGAGGACGAACATCCGCCTCGCAAACGGCGTCGGAGGAAGCAGCGCCAATCCGATGATGATGAGGCCGAGGATTATGTTGGTGGTGGGCAGGAGGATGTGAATCCAGCTGCAGCTCCGGTGGCTCTGAGGACGTCTGGCAGAACACGTACACAAACCACAAGGGCCCAGGCAATGGCAGAACAGGAGGCCGATGCCAATGCCAGTGAACCGTAATATTCTTACAGTCGTCTGAATAGATTCACAATTTATCTAGCAGCGGCATCAGTAGCCAGAACTGAAGCCTTGATAAATTCTGTCTGATCAAACATTCTTGAAGAGGAATTTTCAATTTGATGCCAGTAAAAAAGGATAGCGGAGCAGAAACTTGGGGGAGTGTTTCTAATGGCATCCGCTTTATACCAGAAAGCAATGCCGACGGGATATGTGCCCACAGTCTGAAAGATGTGCCAGATTTGGATGTTTTCAACAGCACTTCAACCCGTGTCCATAGCTGCTATGCGCAATCGGCCCAATTTAGACTAATTCCACAGTTCGTAGTTCAACATATCAGTCAGAACCACGGCATGCATTCGTCACCTCAGCCTGATTGAATTTGAGGGCTCCACAGCTTTTTGCATCGGTGATATCTGGAATGGAAGGCATGGGAAATTGACGGGAAAGACAACAGCAAAACGCCGTAGCAATCGAGCTGAAGAGCAAGAGGAACCAAATGGAGGTAACAGAAGGGGATAGGGCCAGGCTTTCTCCCGATTCTGATTACATCCGGTACGAAAAAAGACCTAAAAAGGCGAAAAATTGTGAAAGTACCTGCAGCAAAAATGAGACAGCCGACGCTGGCCCATTTGCGATGCCCTGTACCGTAAGATGAGCGCTTTTTCTGCCTCCAAGAGATGCAATGCGGTGCCGAAAATAGATTACCGCCGAGCTGGCTCGATCGGCCACGGGAAATCGAGCCGCGACTAATGCGCCTACCATACAAGGCAGTGATAACCATTCAATTCACACGCCTGTCGTCTTCGACGTGAAACTACTGTGGATGCAACAGCCTTGGGCGCCGGTACCCTTCTCTCCTTCGCCCACCATGTCCTCCTCTTCCACGAGTGCGGGTGCACCCAATCCCCCCCAGAAGAAAGGCAGAACAACACTGCAGTCATTCAAATCTTTGTCCCCCAACTCGGACTGGCTTGCACCCTCAATCTTGACGGCAAAGACAGTCACGGCAGCCGCAGAGTGTTTTCCATTTCCTTATGTGAAAGGTGTTTTTGGAACAGTTGTGATCCTTTTGGAGACTGTTGAGGTTCACTTCACTAAAGCCTCCAAAACATATGGTTAATATTGATGTTCCAGAAAGTGAAGAAGAATCGGGAAGATTTGAAAGAGTTGTGTCAAACTACGATGGAGATTGTGACCATCCTTCAAGATCAGCTGTCAATGCATGGAAACACAGCAGCTGTGAAGCTGAAGGGTTTGTGTGAGGAGTTGGAGGTGTGAGTGAAGCTATCTCTCTGCAGTTTTAACCTATATTGAATGCATTCATTGTAGCTTCTTGCAGGGTGTACTTGTTGCAGTCAAGAATTCACAGGATAAATCTCGGGGCTTCCGTGGCACTATGAAGGAAATGTTCAAGGCAAGCCGTATTACAGAAGAAATTACTGGATATGAGAAGGGCATCCAAGGATTTTGTTCAAAACTCAAGGTAGGCTTATCATTTCTGTTTGTGCCATTGTCTAACACATACTTAGCTCATGGCTGTGGTCAATACAAATTTCACAGTTGCTGATATGAGTCTCAAGATAAATGAAATTCATGCAACTACAATATCTCCGAGTATAATCACCACTCTATCTTGGGTCATTTAATCTTACCACCAATTTAGGCACTGTAGGGGATGGAGTAAATCACAACACCAACAGTTGCCCACCATCATCCAGAATTTTCTATGGCAGAAAAATCATCCTTGATGCAATGCATCAGTACTTTGGTCAAGATACCGGGAAGCAACATATTTATGTGCTGTATGGGCTAGGCGGTGCAGGAAAGACACAGATTGCTCTCAGGTTCATTGAAGAGTCCTCCAAGTGAGTTGCAGTCTAAATTCATCTCACAAGAGTCTGATTGGTCCTGGTCTAGGTTTACTGTCAAGATTATGGTGGATGCAAGCACAACTGAAACAATTGATGCCAGTCTAAAGAATTTAGCAGCAGCATGGAATGGGAACTCCTCACAGGATGCACTCCTGAGGCTTGCCAGCAAACATGAAAAATGGCTGCTATTCTTTGACAATGCTGATGATCCCAAAATCAATCTGAACAAGTTTTTCCCAAAATGCAATCATGGGAACATTATCATTACATCCCGCAATCCCGATTTACGGGTCTATGGGGGACATTCTCTGGTATCAGATATGGAGGAACAAGATGCTGGAGCCCTATTACTCAGAAGTGCGGCCCAAGAGACCTCACCAGTAAATGAATTGCTTGCTGCTGAGATTGTTAAGGTGTGTATTTACCTTTCCATTC
The DNA here is from genome assembly GCA_029282495.1 of Mycena albidolilacea. Classification (NCBI taxonomy): domain Eukaryota; kingdom Fungi; phylum Basidiomycota; class Agaricomycetes; order Agaricales; family Mycenaceae; genus Mycena; species Mycena albidolilacea. The sequence continues at coordinate 380,205 of JARIHO010000022.1, forward strand.
CTTCTACCATATGAATATCATATTACCCAGGAACTAGCATATCTCCCCCTTGCAATTGTTCAGGCTGGAGCATTCATCTCTAAATCCAGAGCACTTGACACCTATCTCGAACTATACCAGGAAAATCAAGCACAGCTGCTAGCTGAAAAGGAGGCTCAAACTCATGACACCTACAATTGGACAGTATATACTACATGGCAAATGAGTTTTGACAAGCTCAGTCCACTAGCTGCAATGTTTCTACAGCTGTGCTCCTTCCTCCACCGAGATGGTATTTCAGAGGACATATTCAGCAGAGCAGTGAGATACAACTTTCCAGAATGGGGTCCATCTACCGAAGATTTGCAGAAGCCTTTGGAATTCCTCTCATATTTCCTGAGACCAACTGGTGCATGGGACTCTCTCCGCTTCTCAAAGGTCACAAATGAGATCAAGGCATATTCTCTAATTAACTTTGATCCAAACCAAAAAATATTTTCTATCCATCCCCTGGTACATGGTTGGTGTCGAACAACAGTCACTGATCAGTGCAGATATCAGTCCTGCATGAGTGCTATATTAGGAATGTCCATCTCACAAATCCCACGAGAGGACAGGCAACTTGCCAGTTTGAGATTGATTTCTCATGTTGACTTTCTGATGTATGCTGGCTCAGAAGTGGCCAGCAATTTTGATGCCCAGTTTGCAAGTATGTACCACTACGCAGCACAGTACACAGAGGCTGTGAAAATTGGTGTTATTGCATTGGAGAGAAGAAGGAAACTTTTTGGTGATGACAATCTAGGTACTGTGTACACAATGCACTATCTTGCAATGACATATAATGACCTTGGTCAATCCAAAGATGCACAAAAGCTGCAAGTGGAGGTACTGCAGAAGAGAAGAAAACTTCTTGGGGATGACCATCCAGACACGCTGAAGGCAATGAATAATCTTGCTGTCACATATCATCACCTTGCCCAGTATAAACAAGCACAAAAGCTGCAAGTTGCAGTGCTGGAGAAACTGAGAAAGCTTCTTGGTGATGGCCATTCAGACACTCTGATAGCTATGGAAAATCTTGCCATCACATATTCCAACTTTGACCAGCATAAAGAAGCAGAAAAGCTGGATACTGTTGTGCTGGAGAAGCGAAGAAAGCTTCTTGGTGATGATCATCCAGACACTCTGAAAGTTATGGAAAATCTTGCTATTATATATCAGAACCTTGGCCGACATGGAAAAGTAGAAAAGCTGAAACATGAAGTGCTGGAGAAGCGGAGAAAGATTCTTGGTAATGACCACCCAGACACTCTGAATGCAATGGAAAATTTTGCTATCACATGTGATGATCTTGGCCGATATGGAGAAGGAGCAAAGCTGAAAGTTGAAGTTTTGGAGAAGCGAAGACAGGGTCTTGGTGATGACCATCCAGACACATTGAAGGCTATGAACAATCTCGCAGTGACATATTGGCACTTGAATCAGTTCCAAGAGGCAGAAAGGCTCCAGGTTGTTGTGCTGGAGAAGTGGAGAAGGCTCCTGGGTGAGGGCCATCCCAAGACTGTGCATGCCATGATGAATTTGGTATTAACATATCATTATTTGGATCAACCACTGGAGACAGAGAAGCTTGAGAAACTTCTTGAAGCTTATCAGCCTGTATCAGAAGTCACTGAGGAAGAAACAACCACTGAGACCTTAGACCTAGAAGATGATGAAGAAGCCTATGAAAACTGTGATGAAAACACTGCTCTAATGCCAAATCACTCTGGAAAAACCCGGAAACCCAGGCCTCAGAGACCAAAAGTTTCTGGAACAGACTTATGTCAGCACCGAGGCCAAGTGAGGTTATTCCAACGTAAGTGGCTGGGTGATACAAAGAGAACCAGAATAGTATTGGTGTCTGGAGATTAGTCTAGAATAGTGTCCTGTCTGCTGGTGTAGTACAGGTATTTATGCAAAGGTACCTAGGAGTCAATTGAACATAACAGAGAGGAGTGGTAGTAACAACTGCAGAGATTTTGTACTGATTAGAACTGATCCAAAAATAAAAGTGATACTGGGAACAGCAAGCTCTGATCGAGGACCATTTAATTGAGTGATGAATTGTAAAAATTGACAGTTGTGCCAAGAGTAATGTGTAACAAATATGACAGCCCCCAGATACTGGCATCTAGCTGGGTCAACAAAGAGGAGGACTAGCCATCCCGAGGGAAGGTGAGGGTTCAAATCCCCCAGATGGCATTAGGCTTTTTTTTTTTTGTTAAGTGAGTCTTGTCCTCGGCTAGGATATATCATCCCCCTAGGTGCTGCTGGCAGAGGGAGAGGAGCTGAGCATGTTGACAGGAAGTGTAAGTGGCTAGAGAGTAGGTGATCTTTCCAGGGACATGTGCAATCTGTATGCTCTGGAGTTGACATCATAGGGACTTATGAATAAGGGTTGGTAGACCGGATTTGGAATTTGGACAAAATTTTCGGAATGTTTTGACCCAAAGAATCAAAAGTGATTTTGGCTGTGTCAGAAACCATGGGAAAATAAAATTAGTTCGGACAAAACTCACTTTCAGACCCAAATTCAGTATCCAACCTGCCAGCCCTTATAACTTTATTTCATTCATTTCATTTCATTGATTCTATATACACTGTACCTGGCCCAAGGGCTACACAGCAGTACTCTACTAAAAGTAGGTGGGGGTTTTGTAAGTAAGTAACTACGAGGAGATTTATATGATGCTTATTTACCTATAGAACAGAGAGATGAGACAGAATTAGGAACAAGAGGGGAAACAGAGTGATGTGAGTAACACTGCATGGGGTGCATCAGGACAACAGGAATGTGGGTGAGGCAACATCAGGTTGGTGCGAGGTATGGTGGAGAATTATGTTGTGGATATAAGGTAGGAGAGGTAACGAGGAGGGAAAGGAGGAAAAGAAATACAGGCTCAACTGAATCTATGAGTATTGGTGATAAAGCGGGCTGTGGCTTTGATGAGCTTGGGGTGATTGAAGACGGAACACATGTCTACAGCACCCAGTAGATCAGCCCTGTACAATACCATTTGGAGCAGGGGGTGTACAGTGCACAGCACCACCTCTCCATCACATGTTTTTTGACCCAAAGAAAATTTTTGTGATTTATTTCCAATTTTCTGAGCCAGAAAACCGGCCAAAAGAATGTGATTGACATCGAGATCTTATTTTTCCCACGATGTTTCACTTTTTCGAGACCAGATAAAAATGAAACTGCTTCAATACTAGTCTCCTGGCCCTGAATAATGTTGGAAAACATCCAAAAGTGCTATAAATGCTCTTCCCAAGTTTTTAGACATGTCCTTGGGCCTGCAGGAAATGGAAATAAAATTGATGTCAGTAGTCCCTATTGTGCACATGACTGCTAACCCTACCCAATAAGGGAATTTATCATTAGGGTTTGTTTCACTTTTCTCATGGTGAAAAAGTAAAATCTTCTCTAAATGACTAGCAAAGCACAAGGTAGCTTCTTTAACATCCCTCTGAGTGTTTCCGAGTGTTTTTGAACCCACTCATTCAGATGGCATAATGTGGATTCGAGTTCAAAGTTTTGACATGTTTACTACCAAAAGTGGAACCGTGATGTGATGCCATGCACTGTAGGTGTTCCCAGGCCAGGCAATGAAGGAGGAAATGGGTGTGGGTCTCACTCGCAATGCTACACGCGTCACATGACAGAGACGGGGCAAGGCGGCACCGGAAGTGGTGGGCATTGAGTGCCGAAAAATCGGTACGCAGATGGGAGATGATGGAGATGTCACTTTGCGACACCAAGGAGAGGTAGGGTGAGCGGAGAATGAGCAACGGCAGCAAGTCATCAATTTCACGTAAACTGCGGCCCGTGGACGAGAACTTCCACATGGTGTCCCACTTTTCCAGGACGGAGAGGTCAATCCGATGCTTGCACGAGGTGAGGGAGATGGTGAGAGATGGGGACAGGGGTAGGTGAGTTGAGGCTTTTGCCGCATTGTCTGCTAACTCGTTACCAGTTGTGCTGATGTGGGCCGGGGTCCAGAGGGTTGTTATGCGCAGGCTGGGGAGGCGGGATATGGTGTTACGGACTACCTTGTTGAACACAATGGCTTGGGACTGTCCGGTGTGCAGTGCCGTGGAGAGGATGCCATGAAGGCCAGCTTGTGACCTGTAGTGCACTTTGCAGCAGAGCCCACTAACTGCCACAGAGCACATTTTCCCAAAATCATTTCCAACAACTTGTAATGGAAAATTTTAATTGTGCCCAATTCTCACTCGGTTGACATGTCAACTGGCTCGCATTGGGCTTGGGAACCCTGACACAGTCAGGGTGCATTGTATGAGTAGAGAAACACAAGATGTGCCACTGCTCCGCTCCAGCAGGGGTGCTCAACTCTTAACTCGCCTGTCCTGTCCCGTCAAATAATCAATTGATATTTGCTCAGAACAAATAAATTTCAAACTCCGCCATGCTGTGGGGGAACCCCTTGCTGTTTCCTACCTCTAGCATGCTGCTTGAGCAGTATAAATGATTGATGAATTCCTAAATCAGTTCCTGGGCCAAAGATCTGCACAGAGAAAATTACATGGCATTTGTTAACAAGCCAAAAACATCAGGAAGATGAACTGAGTGCAACTCAACAAGATAATTTTACTTGCTCATGATGGATCCCATACTGTCTATAATGCATTTTAGCTCTGCGGTACTACTTGAATTCAGTGAATGTGGGACAGAAAGAGGCATACACAAAGTGTATAACTGGTTGCAAACCAATTGGGGTTTGAACCACTGGAGACAATAACATTAAGGACTAGGAAACCCGAGCATCGGGCCTCCTCACAGAGTCCAGGAGTATCAGCATTAACACTCCTTAATGCTGCAGTACAGGAACCGATCGTGACCAACTGCGATCACTTTTAATTTATTCAAAGCCTATATAAGCTCAGTGGAATTTCCATTTACAGTAGATTCTACCTCATCTAATTTCAGGCTTCTACCTTGGCTTGACATAGGCATTGTCTCCACCCTGCCCTGCTTTCTATCCATTGTATTAGGTTACTTGCTGTTTAGCCAACCCAGAGGCTGTTGCTGACAATACCACCAGCATTTAGCTCTGTAAATGGTCTTACCCCCGGGCCTCTTACTGTACGGTTGCAAACAGAGAGAGACCAAGATTGAGTATGATTCCAGAACACGCCCAGAGTCCGAGTCTACACAATATCCCTCCCAGGGAAGTAATGAGTTCATCAAGCTTTGGAGTGGAGAAGTTCGAATCTCAGCACAGCACTGGCTCAGGTTCAGAAAACAATCAAACAACAAGGGGGACTGAGGTAGAGCAACGAAATGAAGAAGCACCTTGATTGTAAAGTAAGAACAACGAGGTGAGAGCTCAGTCAGGGCACACAAAGGTGGAAACAACTGTATTGAGTCAGGTCTACCTAAAGTAAGAACAACAAGGTAAGAGCTAGGAGAAATATTTAAGTGTGGTAGAATGGAGTAATGTAAGAAAGGCTCACCTCAGTCGGGGCACTTAAAGGTGGAAACAACTGAGGTGAGGGAATGCGCGGGGCAGTATATAAGCAAAATAAGGATTAGAAATAATAAAGGAATCTGAAATGGAATCATATGGAGGTGAAATGTTACTATCAGGTCCATGTGGAAGTGAAACGGTGCAACCACCGGGAAGATGTGGAATGAGGATCCGGCGGGTCTCCTTCAACAGATTGATCACACCAGCGTTGAACTGAAGCAGATCCCTTCAATTGCGCTCAACCTGCATGAGATAGAGCTTAATGAAGACAAAAATGAGGATGTAAAGGCACCGAGCTGGTGTCTACACATATGGATCAGAAAATAATACAGCAGTCCTCATTTGAACACAAACCTACCCATGGTTTGAATGAGTCGTTGAGTTCGGAGGGGTGAGTACCTGAATGGAGGTGGAACGGAAGTGCAGTAACAAAACAAAATTATAAGCATGCACTGGTTTGGATTGGATAGATTGAACACTCTTACACGTATGAAATGCACATTGGGACTTGGAAAAGAATGGGAAATTTGTTATATTGTTATAGCAACAAAATGAAAGGCTGGAACGGACACAATATCCGTTCTGGATGAATATAGAGAGATACGTGAGTGGAAATATGAAGAGGCGAACACACCTTGATTGGACATTCCGCGTTGAAGTAAAGTAGATCCATACCTGCAGGTCAACGAAAATGAAATGTGGGCACGAACGCACCGCAGGGAGGATCCACAGCTTGATCCAAAAAATATAGATATATAGACCGGAAAATAATATAATACAAGAGTGCTGAGTTGGACGCGAAATTGATGCGATGACGCATGGTTTGAATCCAAGTGTTGAATTTGGGGGACGGGTGAAGTGGAGCAACAAAACGGAAGCGCCCAAGGACACTGATGGACTGGTGTGAACAGATACAGAGTGAGTGGGAAAGGTACTTACCTGGATGAAATCCAGGGTGGCGCGAACGGACCCGATAAGCATTGATTTGAACGGGAACTTGAGGGATCTGATAGTAGGAATTAAAGGTCTGATCTGGATTGAAAGAAAAAAGCCGAGTAGGCGAACGCACCCGAGATGCGATAGTAGAAAATATACAGAGATTAATTAATTGAAAGGAAAGTGCACGCGATTACCCTTAAAATCCTCGTGATTGAGTTTTGAAGGAGGGGTGCCTAGAGGGAACTGAGACGTAGAAAATTCTAGAAACCAAGCAAAGACGCAAACGCACCTCGATGGATCACACTCAAGGTGGTCTGGTTCTCTAGCAAAAGAAACGAAAACTAAACAAGAGGCGAACGCACCTCTACAGCTGGTTTCTGGAATCTAAAAACTATGGAGAGAGAGATTAGAAAAAAATGCAAGACGACCGATTTTGAATGCAACTACCTATTGCTTTCAAGGATGGGGAAAGGGAGCGAAAGAAAAGTCAACACGCGAACGCAGGCTGAACCACGCTCACCCGGACGGCGTGGACTTGTCGCCGAATCAAACGAAAAGATCTGCGTCGAAAGGTATCTGGGCAACTATCTGCTGCTGCGGCCCGTCACGGCACAACAATCTCCGGCTGCGAATTACGACTACCACGACCACCACCATGCGTCCACCGCTGAGTGCTACGTGCTGCCCATGAAACCTAGTCCGCCTATTGTGTTGCGGACGAGTCCGAGAGATCTGGGTCGGGTGGGTTGCTCTGCATTCACGGCCGAAGGGGCATTTGAAGAGCAGTCACTGACTTATAAGGCTCCAACCGTTTTTGTTTTCAAACGTCTGTAAACGTTTGTAAACGGATTAATAATCCTTTTAGTTTACGGTTAAACATTTTGCAAACAGTTTACAAACGGTTTAAACGGTAATATTTGCAGGCATTTTCAACTGACTATGTACATTGATTCACTGTCCGGTTTCACTCAGACACTATGTGCCTATGCCTGGGACTTCAATTTGAACACAAATCCAAGCTGATTCTGTGCCGCACATGGCCTCACGCTGGGTTCGATAGCAACTCCGGTCATCTCTGACTTCGGTTTCCCGAAGGCGGTGCATCTACATTGCGAAAGCCCACTGATCCGTGCAGGCCAACATGCTGCTGAACTTAAGTGTGGAATTCGCAAACGGTGAGATCTTCATTGAAGTCAGAACTGCGGTCTTCTACACCCAATAAATATATCTTGGTAAATATTTGTTTTTAAACGGTTTACAAACGTTTGTAAACATTTTGGATTTTTTAACCGTTTAGTTTACGGGCCTTCGTAAACGAAAACTAAAAGGTTGGAGCCTTACTGACTTAAAGTCTAGGTGAATCATATATATGCATATCCAAACAAGATTCGAAGTCCGCGCGCGAATTCACGGAATGCGAATGAAATACAAGGAAGGTTGCTGTTCGCGTTGGTATCCTGGCGGCCATCCGCAAAACACATTCATTGAAAGAATCAGATCAAATGCAGTCCTTCCAGACGAAGTAAGAGAAATGAAGAGTATGAATGTACCAAGAGAGCGATAAGAACGTGCGTCCCAGTGCAGTAAATAAGTCCACGATATCAGAAACTGCGGCCGAAAAAAGAAATCCGAGAAGCACTGCCACCAATTCCGCCCGAGCGCAAGTCCCTCAACAACGCCGTAGAGAATGGGCAGGGAGAGGAGGGGAGACGGAGGAAGATAAAAAACGACGCGAAACAGCGGCTCCGTGGAGGAAAAGTCGGTCAGAAGACGAAGACGTACGGCGGAAAAGGGAGAGCGCAAACACGATACGTCAGCTAGGAAAACCCAAAGCAGACAGCGTTGCACGAAACATGCGCATGCCGGGGGGACAAAGTAATGGAGCAGCCGCCTGCGGTGCGGGACGCGCGGCGATGTGCTGGGACGCGGAACCCACCCAACCGTCAACGACGTCGCTTGAGAGGCGTACAATCGCGCCCGGGGCGTAGCAGTCGTGCTGCGCCTGCGTTTTCACCCACAGCCGCACCCCCTCGTCGCCTGTGGGCTCTGTTCGTTCTTCTCTCCCCCGGCCCGCCCGCGAGGTATCAGTCGGCGTGCACAAGCCCCCCTGTAACGCCTTTCGATCCTCCCTCCACCGCCCGCGCGGCCCTCTTATTCCCCCTCGCCTACCACCGAGACTTGCAGCACTTACAGCGTCGCATGCGACGTGCGACGAATCGCGGATGGCTCCGCACATCGATGCCGACGCGCGCGCGAAGCAGCAGCGCTGGCAGGTCGCACACGTCGACACCCTGGTGCCGCGTCAGCAGCGATGCATGAGCACATCTTCCGCCTCCGCGCACCGATGGCCAACCTCCCGGTGCATCCTCGTCGCACCGCAGACTACCAGGGACACGCGGCGGGCGGCGGGAAAAAAGGTGAAGGTGGGCGTGACGGATCCCGCCTTGACTTGAGCGCGTGGAGGAACGTCTGGACTCAGGAGAAGCGCGCGTGGATGGGGTGTGACGACGAGCGCGGCACGGGCCCAAAGTAGCTCGGGCGGGAGCCCAGTGTGCGCGGACGGCGTGCAGGAATGGCGTGTCGAAGCACCAAGATCGCCGTCTGGGATGGGATTGAGGAACCAGCGTGGGGAGGGGCGGAGAAGGGACGTACCGTAGTACTTGTAGGAGTCGCTCTCGTTGAGTCCAAACCTGGATCAGTAGGCGCCACTGTACGCTCCACGCGCGGAAATACACCCGCGCACATGTCCCCCTGGTCCCTCGAGATCCCAGCAGCGATCGTGCGCTGCAAGACGAAACGGTGGATGAGGGGGCGAGGCGCCTGCCCAGTGTCGAGAATACGAAAGGCTCGCATTTCCGAATAATCGGCGCGCACAATGCCGGGAGTTGGTGTGGCGAGAGCGCGACGTCGTTGAGGTCAGCGCGGAAGCAGTTCTCTGAAACTCATCGTTAGTGAAGATGTACTTTGCAAGACGGCATGTATGGATTCAGATGGGGGCGATGCGTTTCATGCGCAAGTAGGAACGCGCAGGATGTCCTCGCGCAGTGTCGTAGTGCAGTGAGTGTCCGACCCCTAGCGCGTACAACGGCGACAAGAGGAACCTGGGGCATGTGGGCTGTCAGTACGACGCTGACAGAGAAGGGAAGTCATGGCGGGCATGACGTACGATGTATAAATTGCCAGGCAGCCAAACCGAGTTACTTTCCACCGCGGGGGTTCGAATACCACCCACTCGACCACTACCACCAAATTTGTCTCGAACCACCACCATCGAAAAATGGAAGGCTGGATTCTACCTCAGTTGTACCTCAGCGGATCTACGATAAACGGGGCTCATCTGCATTGACAGCGGGCCCACGATATTCGAGACTGCGAGGACAGCCGTGAGAGGACGTGGTTGTCTCCGTCGCCGTTAGTGATCACTGCAGGGACACTATCGGCGACCCAGATTCGATAAAGACGTACAAGAAGCCCTTTGGGGACAGTGGTCAACGGATACTGGTAGTACAACATATGTACAGACCGGCGAGCTGGTGAGGGGTGGGGGGGATTTTGCATCGCAGCTTGGCCAGCGCATTGCGACGGAAACCCTTTGCCCTACCCGGCCCGGCCCGGTCAGATCTAATCACAAACTTATCTCGAAGTATCATGTGGGTACGATAAGATAAGATTCAAAAACAGAGCAAACAGATTGAGGCGTTGGCTGGCCCTTTCTGTTTGCCATTTTCTCCTTTCTTCATTTTATATGTAGTTTTTATTTATCTGTAGATAGCTTGCATGCGTGCCTGCAGGGACTGTTGAGGCGACACATGAGTTGATCTTCTGGTTGGCGGGGAGTTAAGGTCAATGGCGAGGAATCAATGTTGACCACCCACGAGGTTATAGTCGTACAACCTACCTGTTGTGGCCACAACAGGTCGGGAAGATCAAGTCATGTTTAGTCTTTCCGCCCCCCTTCAGTGCGTGTGTTCTACGTAAAGATACGGTAGCTTTTTTAGCCTACAAGGAGTTACCTAAGTCTTTGTAGTAAACTGGTTCCAGTTGTGGGACCGTGCCAGTATAATATATCCTCCTCCTCCTCCTCCTCCACAGTGCGCGTCGTAACAAAAAGCTAGAACCGGCCTATAATGAAGTCCCAGTTATCAAAAACTGGGCTACGACCTTTTCGATTTTTTTTCTTTTGTTCTTTTAAAATCGGAGTCATCCTAGCTAGACCTTATAAGACCTTAAGTATAACCCCATTGAGGCCCTATTAGGTCCATTATGCCCCGTTGGTGGTCACTAGGACTCATGATGCCATACAGTACATATTCAAGTCTAATGAGTCCCTTTTTTCCTAACGGCCTTATTCAGTCTAGGTCGGCCGAAGATGGCATTCAAAATTTTTCCGACATCGAAGCCCCGAGTTCGGGTTTCTAGACCCAGTAACCTTCTTTCCTTTTGGGGTTCCAACATTTTAAGGCACAAATAGATTTCTGCCTCTCCCACTCATAGTGACACCTCTACCAGCATGTGCCACTCGTCGTGCTGTTATCTTCAAAAATCGGCTTGACCACCGCCGGTAATTGGCCGGTAAAGCCGGTCCCTGAGGGACGATCATCTGCTCTTCAGTTTTTAGCTCATCCTCACCTGATCCCCCTCCCACAAAACACTAATGCGTGGCTTGGCTTGGGTGGGCTTTGGCTTCCCGGTCCTCAAGTCAAAGCCCAAACCATCAGATTGGCTTGGGTTGGATAGGGTTATTTTTGGCTGTTCAAGCCGGGCCTTAAATCATATTTTTCTTACCATGGAAATTATGCTACAAAAAGCTGAAAACTAACATGATTGCACATTTGTATGCCACCTGGCACCTGAGGCATGCAAGATATTTTCTATCCGCATTGGAGAGCAGGAATGAATAGCCGCCGAGCACGTCATGAGGTCCGACGGTAGACGACAGGACATCAAAACCACCTTCAGCTACCGTTGATCATAAATCCATGTGAGAGATTCAACTGAAGTTCAAATTAGACCTCAAATTCAACCACAATCACCCTCAATAGCTGCCTCAAAAGCTATTCTGAAGAGGGACTTCAAAGCCGCGGCTTGAGCCCCTGGCTTTGGCTTTGGACACCCCAAGCCAAAGCCAAAGCCGTCCCAAAACCAAGGATCTGGCTTGGCTTGACAACTCAAGCCACAGCTTTGGCTTCTTGGGTTTGTGGCTTGAAGCAGCATCACATCGCTAGTACACCCGGCAGACATCACCAGAAATGGGACTGAGTCCCGTAATTTGATGGGATACTCTCAGTTGCGGAGAGACATGCATCAGGAAAACCGGATGTAAATGTGGCCACTATGCAGTGCTGGCAAGCGCTATCAAGCGCTGCATAGCGCCCATAGTTACATACATTCGGTTTTCCTGATGATGTCGGCCTGTCAGTACTTAGCGTTCTCTTACGGCGAATCACTCACCGATAGCTCAACGATCGTATCGACATCTGGAAGCTCCTCAGTGTCTTCTGGCCTGCGTACTCGTTGGCATTGCCCGCCAGGCGGAACATCATTTGAAACAAGAACAGTGGAGTTTGCTGGTACAAGTTTTAGGAGGAGGCTTCATAGCGGTATATACGGTTGACGGTTACGCAACCCATACCTGTTCATGCAGGGTAGCAAGAGGTGTCAGATCCCTGGATTTGGCACGCTGATGCAGGACCCCCCCAGATTGGGAGGTAAGGCCGATAAGCCGTCCACCTTGAAGTACTTTCGAATTCTCTCTCTTTCAATGCATTTAAGCATTTATATAGCCATATGTTGCACGTCACAGTGCATGCAGATATCTTTCAAATTTGTGGGTGGCTCAATCCGGGGGCTTTTCGAACCAACGGACTACCACACCAGCGCATCAGTCACCGCGTCCCGCATTAAATGAGCCCATTAAAATATCTGACACCTCTCGCATGGTAATAGGTCCCGAAACGCGGGATTTGCCGTTTTGCTAATGTCAAATGTACCCGCAGGATGCCGTACCCTTGTTGCACCGTCGGTTGCAGAAGCCGTGGTCTAGCAGCCCCCTCCTCCCATTCCATGACCAACTATACCGTCGACGCTCATACTTTCGACTCCTGCTATTACACTGCGCTCCTATCGACGTTTGGGACATGTGTAAGCATTAAACATCTTGTCTTTTCAGTGTAGACATCCTGAACAACGCACGCACAGACCCAGCTCCTCTTGTTCGGTACGTGCAAAGACTCTAGCTGACGATGAAAATCCTATTCCTTCAATCGTGCGCAGGCATCCTCCTAGTTCTACTTTTTAATACTACATACCTTCTGCACACCCGGATACGCGCCAGTCGCGGCTGGCTCGTTGCTGCGACATGCGCAATGGGTCTATTCGCGGCGCTGCATCTCGCACTGCAAATTGCCATCACTACGCTTTCCTGGTGCTTTTTCTACCTCGGGGTCCAGGGGGACGCCGCGCGCGCGTTGAGTGTGCTGAGCCGAATGGCGGTTCTTAATGAAGTGAATGATTCTCTTTTCGTCGCGAACAAGTGAGTGGATTCGTTCTCTTTGAATCACAATTCAAATTATTCATTAGCATAGTAATCGACAGCCTATTCGTAAAGCGCCCTTTATATCGCGCTTCTTTACCTCACTCGAAGTTGCCAGATTCATCGCTGCTACGTCGTCTGGGGCCGGAACATTAAAGTCGTAATCGTTCCAGCGCTACTCTTGATAGCTAGTACAGGTAAGAAGTACCGACCAGGACGACTGGGTAGCTGCAGTCATAAATAATGTGTTCGCAGTCATTGGTTCTGTGGGAACACCCCAGCCCGATGAAAAAGCCCGCTCAAACCACAATGACTACCGCATGGCGTTTGGGACGATTAATCTGACGACGAACCTGACACTCATGGCGCTGACTGGTATATTTACAATTCTCCCCGTGCCATTTTTTCCACCTCAACCCAGTTTATTTCTCTTGCAGCCGGACGTATTTGGTGGATACGACGCCATGTCGTTACCATGTTGGAAGCCTCCATTACGCGCACGTATGACACCGTCATCGCCATGATGTGCGACGACCTTCTCTCTCCTTGTGATCAACTCACGATCGGTGCTCTGAATCCAGATTGGAATCTGGCGCCATCTACTGCATCACCATCATCGTGTACCTCATCGCTAGGGCGCGTTTGAACAGGCCGGATTCCTTCCCGGCGATCAGCGTGTTCGAAGCGGCCATACCGCAAATTATGGTGCGTGCGATTCTGCACTTTCCTAATCCTTTGGCAGACTATGGCCGTTTGATATTCGCCGCTCTTTGCAGAACATCGCCCCAATATTGATCCTTGTTCGAGTCGGCTCTGGGTGTAGCGCTGCTGAGGAAACCAGTTCGTCAGGGATATTGGAGTCTACAGGTGGGATATTTGGTCAGGAGATGCTAACTATTGGCCAGCTTTGAGAGTTCATTGTACGCCTAATGTATTATGGTGGCAACAAGTGTCTGCCTTCCTCTCACATCATCCTATGCTCTATGCCTGCCACCGACGCCCCGCCGCCGCCGCCCAGAATCCAGAGGAAGGACTTGAAGAGCACAAGGAGGATGAGTGGCGGGAATGGCTCAAAGAACGTGCGCGCAAGTTCCGCGAGGCGGCAGAGATTATGGAGAAGCAAGCGGAAGGCGGAATGTCACTGTGGATGAGCAGTATCTCAAGACGCGATGTTGGTCGTGATGTTGTGGACATGGTGGATGATATTACGCAGGATAGAGCGGCGCATAGACCGAGAGAGACAATGTCGGCTCGTGCAGGGGACCAAGTTGCGGCTCGTAACACGATGGGATATGTTGATTTGTAAAAATTGTTGAATAATTTATTGCACCACTACTGGAACAGCCTAAGTACAGTGACTCAGATGCGTACACGCTTCTGAGGCAGACAATGCGAAAGAGAAGGGAGAAAGGAAATTATGCGAAATCCCCGGAACCCCTCCAAACACCTAACCATCGCAGTCACAGGCGTGCATGGCACCCAGTATTCACCTGCCGGAGCCGCTAAGCCCACGTCCCATTCACCTTCGAGGACAAAGATGAAATATGGCGACGCGTTGCACAGCCACAAGCGGCGAGGACACCGACGGAGAGTAAAAAGTGGAAGAGAGAGAGATGAAGCAAGGGGACGAGACGAGACGGGTGGAAGAGGTTGGCGGTATCAGCGTAAGTACTCCCAATGTCTCCGGCCACAAGACAGAGAAAGTAGCCGCGACTCGATGTAGTCGGTCGGCTCGCGGTTGCGCGTCAATTGCGCGTGATAAAGATGGTTGATAGCTAGAGTTTAGAGGCTGGCAAGTCGAGCAGAGCGCGGCAACACGGCAACGTTGAGCGGAGGGACAGAGGAGGGACAGGGTTAGGTGTATCGGGAACGAGCATACTTAAGACCAGTAGCGAGAACAAAGCAGCCCGCATCACCAAACAATCGGCTCATTGATCCGTCCCGGTTCTTTCTTTCGACGCAAGCAATCTGAGGCACATCGACAGACGACTCGGAGCACATTCTGAACATCACCACAAGACTCTGTCTCTTGAGTTCAAAGCTCAGCACTAGGTCGAGTTCTGCATCACCTCCGACACTGCTGAGTTCATATCGGAAAATTACTTCCTCCTACATCTCATATGGAGGCAGCATCGACTTCCCATCCTCTTTCTCGAGCTGCAAGGTAGACAGATCCAACCCGTTGATCGTGCGGACATTCAACGCCGTGCCAGAGCTCTGCGGTGGGTCAAAGCGCTCACGGATAGCGACACCGCAATTCTTGCAGAATCCGTGGAACGTCGTCTTTGTCCCGAAGGTATACTCGACCAAGGAGTCGAGCCCTTTAAAAGTCACCGCTGAGGTTTGCGGATAGATCCAAAGCGCGCCATCCTATTCGTTTCGTCAACGGCCGTCTGAAAATAAATTGTACAAACGGAACAAACACGGGAGCAAATGCTGCAGTCGCAGTCCGTCGCGGTGGTAATCTTCTCGGGGCTGACCAGGGTATAGCCTACCGCGCCGCAATGGCAGCTTCCACTATATACGGTCGATCCTTCAGGGACGTCTCTTACTTCGACCGGCGCCGGGACATTGTACGGCGGGCCGGTTGCGGCGCCGTCGCTCAGGCGCACCGGTAAAGACCAAAGATCCACATCTGCCAGGGCGCGAATCTGCGTTGAAAAAATCAGTTCACTGTGCCACATTTGATCCTTGGCCCACGAACATTGATGAGACATTTTCCGTCAGAATTACGGGCCATGACTGAGGTTCCGCATGTAGGGCAGAACTGTGATTGTCTTTACTTCATCCCGATCCGAGTGGGTATGCCAAAGAGCCCACCTTGTGGGCCAGTGTGCCCTTATTGAAGTGGTAGCTCTTGAGTGCATTTTCATCTCCTTTCACAACGGTCAAGTCCTCGTTGCTCGCAGGAATAGCCCACATGTAGCCATTCTGCCCAAGATTGTTTCCATTTGCATCCAACACTGTCAAATATTCACAGGGACGCACCTTGGAACAAATGCTGCAGCTACACGTGAGCCCTTGCTCAAGGGGTGGCGTCTTGAATGTGAATTTGAAGGCGCCGCAGTGGCAATTGCCTCGATATTCGATAGGCTTGGGCGTCTCAGACATGGTGGTCGTGGCCAAGAAGCGATGGATGACATCCCTTGATAACAATCAGCCTCATGCGCATTGCGCAACCGAGCTTTGAACATGAGTCATCCCGATGTCTGACCGCCTAGCTTTACCATTTCTGTTTTGCGGGTTTTTGTTGGCATTACAGCTATTGTCAGTGCCAAAGGTTGAAATGCTCCCACGAATCAACTCCCTACTCAGTCCGAAGTCGGAGTCAGTCGTCCCGGGGAACCTGGCACTTGGCAGTCACAATATTAAAGTGGGGCCCTGTTGGCGTGGTTGGATTATAGAGCCAAGTAAAGGCCACCGATCGCCCTGCCCTGGGAATTCTGGCCTGTGAGCGCCCGGCTCTACCGTGGGATGTCGGATGAAGAGAACCGGGGAAGTACAATAACGTGGGGCCGGATCATACAAGGGAGCGGCCCAAAATGAGAGTATGGAAGATGAACACTTGCCTTTTGTCTCCGGAGCGAGGTTAACCTGTACGGGAAAAGTGTGGTCAAAGTGAAAGGAAAGAAATTTAGGTTCCTTCTAGAGTCCCTGGTGGTCGTTGTGCGCAAATATCCGGTGCTCTCAACTTTTTCCATTTTTTTTTTGCGTTTTTCAGGACCAATTCGGGTCTTTCCATTGGGCAACATCTCTTCATATATTACGACCAAATTCTCAGAGCCACAACTTCTCGGCCGCCTTCCGAACGCCCCTCGGGTGTTTTCATTATGAAGGCTGCAAAGGGTCCGATGGGCAGAAATTGAGATTTCGCGTTGGTAGACAAAGGACCTCACCTACAGTTTACCATCTATCTGGACAGTAGATAGCCGAAGCTACTAGCCCAGGCGCGCTTGTTACTCTGGTGCGCTGAATCAAGAAACGCTACCGTTTGTTTTTACATCCGGCCCGAAAAGAAGTCGGAATTTCACGCCGTTGACATAAGGATACTTCTTAAATCCCATTTCGAAGGTGAATCCCACACAATTAGATTTTTGACCGCGCCGGATTGGCTTCGTTCTCACTCGGATGCCCTAGTTGGAATTAGCCACTGGGGAAAATGGTGGAAGTAAAGAGTGGACATTTGAGCTCTGCTGTACCCTGTTCGACTTTATATATAATAGCCAAAGAAAGGGAAGAGTTACCATAATTCTAGCCTACATCTCCCATTTTCCATGCCGCGGAACAAAATTATTGAATGTCCACAGGTTGAATTTCCGGCTTACCGTTCCCACCCCCTAGAACGTACACGGCCGCCTTCGAACTTCCACAGAATACATTATATAGCCCCCCACCCCGAGGGCTCACCAGGGGACCCTTTCTCTCGAAGATGGGAAGCACAATGGATGAGACCTATGGAGCCATGTTCATCGGAGGTACGCCGCTTTAATGAATTCATTCCGCAAAATGCATTCTGAGCGAAGTACATACGCAGTGTTATTTGCCACCTTGTAGGTTTATCGAATTCTTCGGAGTACGGTCGCTAATGAGAGAGCCCTCTACAGCTTTCAAGGTGTTCTTACCCTGCAAGCATATATATACTACGAGAGTTTCCCCGACGACCTATGTCGAACTAAAATCCTCGTGAGCCCATGTACCATGTTGTTTTCCGGATGTTCCCTGAAGTTATTAATTTTCAGGTTGCTGTCGTATGGTGCGGCGCAACAATCCCTCCCTTTCTTAAGGAAAAAATCTGACTAACTGCTGCGCAGGCTGCTCGACGTCACACACCTGGTCCTCATCTGCCAATCCTGCTATCATTATCTCGTCACCAGCTGGGGAAACGGGCCAGCGTTGCTCATATCCACACACGAGCTGGACCTACACTTGATTTTTGTCGGAATCGCAACGCTTGTGTGTCAAGGGTTTTTCCTCCACCGGTGGGGCATTAATTTTGAATCCATTTTCACCGCGGCTCTCCTGAAGTATTGAATTCTGCAGAATATGGGTATTCAGCAAACGCAACTGGATCTTGACTGGGGTGCTCACAGCTGCGTGTGTCGCCGCATTTGCCGTGGAGGTCCTCCTGTCCGCGCAGATCCTCCAGGTGCCCAGCGTCGCATATTTCAGCGCTCACACTGGCGAAGTGATAGCGCTGTTCTCTCTGGGCGGCGCCGGTTCGTAATCAACCACTTCCATCCGTATTTCCTCGGTTCGTAATTAATGGAATGGTTTCACAGTGGATGTAGCTATCGCGCTTGTATTGGTATTTTACCTGCAGCAGGGAAGAACACATTTCGACCGGTGTGTTGAATACCTTTCTGTTTTCTTTTCCGTCCGAGTCGTCTGACCGGAGGATTTTACAGGACCAACTTTGTTGTTGCCCAAGTCGTTCATTATACGGTCGCTACCGGTCTGGCTACCAGGTATGTGTGATATCTGAATATAGTTCACATCTGCCTCAACCAGAAAACAGCGTACTAGCGGTTGCTTGTCTGGCTGCCGTGCGTGTTATCCTTGATCTTTGTAACTGCTGCTCTGACACTGACATCCACAGTATCTCGCCGCTCCACATACTTTTATATTTATCGTGAATTTCGGGTGATCTATTTTTCTGCCACAAAGCTAATTTGAATACCAGGCAATGCACTTTTCTTTAGGACGGCTGTATACGAATGCCCTGCTCGCGACGTGAGTGTACTTTAAATATACGTGATACTGATCCTTTCACCACTCATCTCACCGGGCCTTGGGTAGTTTGAATTCGCGCCGTAACTTGCGCCAGGCAACACAGGTCCAGCGCTCACCACCGTCTTTCACGATTATGACCACGCGCGTCATCACGGTGAGTTTTCCGCTCCCGAATCCCTTTGTCACTGAATCATCGATGATGTGGCAGTCAACGGTTGACGAAGAATTTCCAATGTCGCCCAGATCAGTCAAAGACTTTTCACCTCCCCGGCCCGTACCAATGGCTCAGTGACCGAGTCCTTCCATCATTTCATTTTCTCAAGTCTTGGCGGGCTGGTATCATGTTAGATGGAGCGAGGACGGTCACCCAGAAATGGCGGGACAGTTGCGTGCTGCCGAACCAATGAATTCGTTCTCAGCTTGAGCCACTCACTGCATGCTCTCTCCCTTTGCTTATGCTGTGACCACGCTAAGTTTGATGAACCTATTCTGATCGGGTTCATTCAAGAATCTTTTCACTCGTTGACTAGGGTTCCTTTCAAGGGGCATCCGGCCCTAAAATTTGCCACACAGGGTCGGAAAAGTGAATTAACGGCCCCTCCCTACGCTATTTCTCGGCATCTTCCGGTGGACGCCCCTCGGTTCCTTTCGTGGCGCTATATTTCAAGGTCACCGAGACCGAAGACGCCGATCAAAATTTAACACGCCACCAGTTTGAACAGGTTGCACTAGTGTTGCACTGATAAATTAGAATTACACATTAAAATACACTACAGGCCTTGCAGACTGAGATGTACTACTTCAAACGCTCAAAAAAACAAAAGAAGAAGAAAAAATTATACTACAGGCCGAGCAGCCAACGTCAAATGGACGGCAAACTTGTTGTGCTGGATTGCGCTGCAATCGGAATTTGTCTGGTGGTTATCAGTACATTCTGCGGATTCTATAAGCCGTCAGGATTTGTATGATCGGAGCAGTGTAGACTGGCGCGCACGATCGCATATCATGACAGCCTGGTCATCGGCGGAAGTGTGTTTGACAGGGAAAACGGCACCAGTGATAGTATTCAGTTTAGGTGTCGTCGTTGGTGTGTGCTGCGCAGGTACACCTACTGCGAAATTACCCGAGATAGTCAGAGCGTACACGCGCCCTTGGGAATAGAAGAACAGCAGGTAGGCTGAAAGATGCAGGAAACCAGGTGAGATTTGGCCCGAGGCAGAGTCAACCAAAGAAACACACCAGATCTTCCGCTCAACTGTAAGAACACTGAAAGGAGAGTGGAGTCGAAGCGACGATGACGCCAGACAAAAAAAACAGAGTAATCAGTCGCCGGAGGAGACTACAATGGCAAAAAAGATGTGTGATTATTTGAAATGTGCACGCAAATTAATCGTTTACTTATGTGTTGACGCTCGAAAAGCAGATGTTGCATCCATTCGGATGAATGTGCAAAGAAGAGCAGCAGCAATCATACTGTCCGTGACCGCACCAAAATAGCCCCGATTCTAGGGAACTAAGGTCACAAACGGAATAATATCACGTACCTGGATATGAGCATGGCCCAGCCGAATGGCGACCCCCGTGCAAGGATCAAAACCGCCGATGCATACGAAAATGCGAGCTAAATCGTGAGCACGACAGGAGCCAGAATTCCAACAAAATGCATCTCTCACCTAAACCACAATGCGAACAAAAGAATGGCACTGATTACCCGCCTTTTGGTTCTGGAAGGGGTCGATATTTTCAAAGAATATATGGATCGCCAGAAGGGTACTCACAAGTTAAAGTATAAGGGAGTCCGCGCCACATTCGTGACTTCGTCAGGTCGCTTAAAACTGAGGATGTTCGTCACATTGATATATCTTAGAGAAAACTCGTCACCTCAGACATTTTTGACGAAACCTCGTCACTTGAGCATGAAGGCATGTGGCAGAAGGTCTTTACCTTGTGCAGAAGACTTATATTTCACCTCTGCAATGCTAACTCTCTCCACAAATCCGTGGCATTTGAAAACCCGGAAGAAAATTATCTCGTACTAATTGGCTGGGGTACTAATATTTGCTTTGCGCTCAGACGTCCGCCGCACTTACCAACGCGGGCGATAGGTGCTATGCCCCGACACCACGGACCACCGCACCTGAAACCGCGGTTTCTGCCTGCTCCCCCGCCCCAGTTCATCGCCGTGCTTCTCTGTGTCCTTCACCGCGATACCCACTGTTCCCTTCCGTTGCCACCGTGGCTGGATGACTTGAAATGGATTGGGACGGTGACATTTCTGACGCGCCTGCTGCCTGGCCGGCCGCCCGTTTTTTCGACGGAATCAGCAGTCGGACTTGTTCGGCTGTAGAACAAAGCTCACCTTTTCAGACTCGACAACGGCAGTGCGAAGAGCAAGAGGCCGGTACTCACGACGAAGACGAACAGAAGCGATGGGGGGGTCAAATGGTAGTGGGAGGAAGGAAAGATGGTTTGTCGAATGATTCCCGCACGAGTCGTTTGATCCTGAAGTGAAGAACTTTCCCCAGAAGTTTTGAACTGACAAAACTTTGCCAAAAATCCTCGGGAGAATCAAAAGTGACGAACTTTCCCAGTTTTAAGCGAAGTGACGAAGTGACGAAGGTGGTATAGACCCAGTATAAGGCACACAGGAATAGTTTCGCAAATGACGCCGTGGTGAACGTCGAGGATATAATTACCGCAGTGGTCTGCAAGGTGAATTCCGGGAAGCCGTGGGGGGGCCCGCTGGGGTAGAGGGAAACAACCAGATAGATTTTAGCGCAGATTGCGAAAGTGCAAAGTATGTCCGACGCGATCATGGCGCTGATTCCGGCTCTGTGGAGCAACGGTCGAGATGAGTGCTGGAAGTAGCGCACCGCAAGAACCAACTCGAGCATGAAAAGCATACAGTTGATCCAGCTGGTGACCAGGAGGTTATTATAACTAAGGACGGGTAAGATGCCAGTGGTTTCAAGATCGAGAATACGAACGAGTTGATCAACATGTCTCCGAAAGGATTTGAGGGCGCCGACGAAGCAAGTGGCTGCTTGGCGCCTATATTTGTAGTAAATCTTAGACAGCGTGGAGGTCCGGAACCGTCACGAATACTTCACGGCGAACTCATTTGGGGTTCACTGATTCTCGGCTAACGTGTGGCTTCATCTCACAGGTTTGAGGGGAGCTGTCAAGACACTGCCGGCCTGTATCTCGTCAGTTTCGACATATGTGGTAAATAATTACTCAACAGATGCCTAGCCAGGAAATTTCGACAAAAGAAGAACTGAATGGTGAAATAAATCCCCCTTGGCAGCTGACGGTGATCAAAAACGTCAGAAATCAGGGTTTTGGTCCTCTGAATGGCATGCGTCTCTGGCCATTTAGAAGCAGAATTAAATGATATTGGTTGATGGAGGGCTAACTAAGACGCTAGGCGTGCCCAATAAATGTCGGATCTTTGGGAAGAGGAGCCCCGGAAACCCGTGTTTCCCGGTTCCTGTCACGGTGACTTCCGGATGAGTATGGGGGTAATACTGTTTCAGAATTATCGCTTTTTTTCCTAAGAAATTCACTATCTGTTCCACGAAACCATACACAGCAAAAAGAAGTACAGGTTCTCTGCAAGTAGAAATATCAATGGGCACAGGTGCTGCCTGCTACCAATAAGTTGAACTTCTCTGAACCAGTGTTCACAACATCCCATTCTTCTCACACACGTAGCTTAAAACCCAGTCCCTACCACATGTTTACCAGTAGACCATGTATAAGTTTTTCCAGACAAGCGAGAGGTGTGGTTTCATTCATTCGGGGATCTCGGGCATGGTCAATTGACTGTCCCAATATTTTTCTCCAGTCCCTTTCGTAGAATCTGTTCCTTCGGGCATGATTAATAATATATCTGGCAAGGGGGTCCGAAGATGAGGGGAGGAGGTGTCACCTACGAAAGTTTCGGTAGGCCCCTCCCCCCCTCCCCCATGGTAAGTTGCATTATGTAGACGCCATTTTAACCGATTTCGGTGATTTTTTCGGGTGGGGGACTTCAGAACGCTACCTAACATTGGTGACTGGCAAGTGGCAGGGATCAAATGTCTGTTTGTTCATGTTGATGCCACCACCAACAGCTGTCAAACCACTGGCAAATCACCCATTTCGCCCAGCAAGTTCACCAGAAGCATATATCTCCAATTAAAGTCAGCCAAATCATCCAGTATATGAATAGAGAAGCATTTGGGGTAACTGTAATTTTTTAAACTATCAAACAGCACGGGAAACCGTCGATTTCCGTGTTTGATGGGGTCATTTGGCGTGATTCCTTTGGTCCATCATTGTACCCTCAATATTGGGTCATTTACTCTGAAATAAAATGCAGCAGGCTTGCAAGATCAATCTACAGGGGATGTCCCGAACAGAATTTTCGATTTCTCTCCTGAACTCGTGTTATAAATGAGTGTGAAAACACATAAAAAGGTCAAGGGCCAAATTCAAAATTCTAGCCGGGACATTCCCTGTAAAAGATGAAACTAAGATGACCCCCCACTCAAAGTTTAGCCAAAATGTGGCTTGTTCGTGCAGCACGATGGACCAACTGATTTTGCCAGAATTTCGGTGATGGGAGCCATTATATAAGCGCCATCACTTCCCTTTCACTTGCCTGTCACCACTAACATGTATCCCGGCATTTAGATCACGAAAAAGTGTAATGTGGATTGAGCAAGTCACGCATCAAACAGGGACACGTGATAAATTCCCTGTTACGGAGTGGCTGTCCCATCATATCAGTTGTTATCAGGCCTGATATGTGAATAATCTTTTGGCCTCAAACTCCACGATGACTTCACCCAGCACTTTGGGACCACCATTTCGTGTTCAGTGGGTAAAACTGCGTCAAATACGACCCCATTTCGAAATACCGCAGAAGTGGACCCCCTTGATATTTGGAGTAAAATGCTTCAGATCTGCGGGATTTTGACACGGGCGTTGGATGTGAGTGTGCACAGTGTACTGGAAATGCTAGGGCCTTTACCATTGGCTCCAACAAACCCCTAAATCCAGCTTGCAACAGAAATCAGTATTTGAAGGTAAGGATGGACACGAGTACACCCATGGGTACCTTCGGGCCCACCTGTACCCGGACCCGCAAAAACCGTACTCGTGTGCGGGTCGGGTCTAAAACCCGTACGGGCCCGGGTTACCTGGGTCCCCAAATTCATTGGAACTTCCAAGATAAACAATATTTTAATGTTAAATACAGTGCAGTAAAATGTAGACTATTGTACCGGCGTGTATGGTAGCAACGGCCCAAAGCGCATTACACCCTGTTGCTAGCCTTTTATGGTAACTCACCTATCATAAAAGGCAAATTTGTAAGCAAAATAGGCCCCTGTTATGTGTTACATGTTGCTACCATACATGCCGGTACAGTACTCGACAATCTCATACATTCAGGTTTTTTCTCTGCTGTGTGCTCTTGATGGAGGTTGAACTGAGTGCAAACCTTCATCTCAACAGTTGAATCTACTGTCTTGCTGACCTTGTTGATGCGGAAGTAATCCAGCTTGGAGCTGGGGTGAAGCGCTATATGCAGCATGAGGATGGAATTGAATTTAAAGCAACTGGTAGGGGACTTCACGCTAGGACACATTTTCGTGTTTGTGAATATGAATATTCAACTGATGGGATGATTATTTCTACAAAATAAAGATGTTCCACAAGCACAATTAAATTTTGCCTGTTATAAACATATTTTTGTGCAATACTCGCCACCACAAAAAGTGACCGGCCACTGCATTCCTCTCAAATGATCGGGTTGCTGTGGGAAAAAATGTACTCCAAAGCTTCCATAAGGTATTCCCTGATCCTACATGATAAAAAGAACCAGCCATTCCTGTTGATTTGTGTGAAGATTAGGGATGTATCAATTTTTTCCATCAAAGGTATAATTTTCATCCAGATTAATTTCTTTCTGCGGATTCATAGGATGAGTTGTGTTCCTTGAAATTTTGTTTATGCATTTTAGGACATGAAACACTATTTTAGCAGTCAAAACGCTTTGAGCAATGTGGTTTGAATTGTTGTCAATGGCCAAATACTGGTATTTCCTTGATTTATTATTGTGTTAAGTGTGGGACCTGCTAACTTAAGTTGTACCACCACAGCCTACACCAAATTGGTAGTAGATTCAGAATATGTCCATGAGAATACATGATATTCAATTTGTGTGCCTCTGCAACCAAATGGCCGGTTACTTTTTGTGATGATGAGTATATGTGCTTCAAGTTGCTTGAGTAAGCTGCCCGTCACTGTCTTGATCATTGACACTCATGGGGAAGAAGAAAGCTCCAGACAACGAATCAATTGACAGGCTCGAGGCTCATTTGGCAGACATGAAGAAAGCTGCTGCCTCTCAATACAAGAAATGTCTTCAGGGGAGGCCCAAGGGGTCCAAGAACAAAACCTAAGGCTCTGACGACCTGTGCAGAGGGCAACACAAAAATTGACACATCTACCAACACCAATGCCAAGGAGTCAATGATAAGCATGGGATTTGTCCACCCATGAAATCTTTGCTTTTTCACAATTTCATGACAAGACATATTCCTAGTTACATTCCAGAAGCATCAGTACTGAGGTTCCCAAGTAGCTGGCTGGGCAGAAACCACTGAGTAAAGGATGGGAACAGGGAGGAACCCTCTGGAACCATTGGCATGTGCTTACTCCGAAACATGTAGGAGATGTGTAGCCCACAGAACAAGTGGAATGTGAAGTCTACTCTATTCCCACTCACAGAACTAGACGGGGACAGACTGGAATCCTGTTGTGGTGTGTTGGACATGGGGTGTGTATTGTGTTCTGATCAGATGATCACTGGAAGGGGCTGGAAACATCATATCTTGATGGTTCCACGCTGTCCTGGGCATTCTGGATACGGGATGGTCACTATGCGAAGGTCCGATCACTTGGACCTATACTCGTTGGCTCTTGGAACAAGTACCCATACTGGGAAGTACTTTAAATGTGGTACCCCTGAAGAGCTACAGGCTGGGAGTATGGGTTCCAGATGTTCCAGTAGACAGGAAAGCACTGGCATTGGGAGGAATGGACTATCTAGTCAGGATCAACATAGGGGACTGGTTGTGATGGCTCAGGAACAGTCCGACCGATTGTACATGTGCACAGGATCACACCAGGGTGGCATGCTCGACTTGGGCAGCCAATGGAAGACTCAGATACCCAATTCTACAACAGATACACAGCAGTCAGACGGACAAACAGCCTATTTTACTCATATCTACTTATTCTTGGATGTTTCCATGTATTTCAGATCTTTGTATTTAGTAGCAGGGGCATCTTGGGTGACTTCACGGAATCACCCCACAGCTAGTAGGCAGAAACACTTGCGAACTGGGCAGATAGCGGGGAGTTCGAATAAGGTGTCTCTTAGAATTCATCTTGGCTTGGAATCTTTATTTGTGTGTTCAGAATCTTTGGAAACCAACTTGCCATTTGTCTGGAAGAGTCTGAAAGTGACTGGAACTGTTGGGATTGTGCTGAGCCTGCACTTGGTTGTTTGGGTTTTTGTGTGAAGAGCTTGGGAACGAAACCCACTACTGTTAAAGAGCTTGGGAAAGGAACCCAACATTGTCTGAAGTGCTTGGGATCAGAACCCACTACTGTCTGTTACTGTCTACGCTTGGAATCGGCATCCACCTTGCTTTAGGAAACCTCAGCAACTTGTTCTCATTCATTCTTGTTTGTTCTCATAGCTGTGAAGCTTTACATCACTGTGCTCTGTGCTTCCTGTTTGTTCGAGTCTACCCTTGTTCACTCAGATCTAGCCTGAACACTTGCACAGCAAGGGTTCCATTCACATCAACACACTTGTTGCATTCCACTAGCTTTCCTGTCTGTTCCGGTTCCATTCCGGTTCACTTAGAACAAGACTTAAGTACTTGGACTCCATTCCAAGGACTCTGTTCCAAGGACTTCCACAAACAATACAATGCTATCTCCTCGTTCCCTAGGTCTATTCCATTCCCTGCAACCTTTTATAAGGCCCTGTACCAGGGTCTGATACTCGTCTGTGCACTTCTCGAGCACTTCCGCTCTGTTCTGACGCACTTCTGTGTTGAGGTTTGGTTTTGGTTAGTGTTTTCTTGATAGGTTCAGAGCAAATTGATCAACACTGCTAGACATTTTCAAGCTGCTTGATATTTACTACGATTTCCACTGGGCTTGTGAAGTATGGGACTGATTCAGAGGTGGAGTAGGACTTGACCGAGACTGACTTGATCAGTCAGAAAGATGGAAACCAAGACAACTAAGCACGACTTATGGTGTGCTAGAGAAATATATGTGGAATAGCCCCGGTAGCAGGTCATAATACCCATAGTTGAGAATGAGTTCTATGCCATTGGCCATTCACTACTCAGGCTCCCACCCTTCACTGTTCCTATTCATTCCGTCTATCTCCTTTACTTCTTTCTAAAATGTATAAAAGCCAGTTGTGTACTCTGTATTAGCCAGTAAACTATCCCCCCAGATATACAGGCAATATAGTAGACTCTAGATTTGTTTGAAAAGATATCAGAGATTTGAAGACACACAGATAAAGATTGTAAGACACGGGACATTGACAGGACAATACCATTGCCCAGATATAAGTGTTATGCATTCAACCTTGGTGAAGAGACCCGCTAGACTTAGGTCTCATGCAATTCAATTGTGAAGAGCCAGTTTAGAACGTAAACTCACACCTCAAACTAGAGTGGCCACCAGCAGTGTAAGAGGGAGCACACTAGCCCCGCCCTCACCATCAATGTAACTGCACCTGCTTCTTGATTGTCGCTGTTCTTACAAGAGGGTTACAAGTCAAGTGTCCATCCGCCAAAAGTCTGCCTACCTATTCTGCTTCTTGGCTAGCTGCCAGTTAGTGCTAGGGTCTGACACTCACAAGGAAACTGAAGACTTTGAACAGTCAAGGGTTTACTTGAGTCTTGATATACCACCGGTGTGAAGTCCCTGCTACCCCAGCATAACTGTGTTTAGTTTTATTGAAACAAAGCCTTATTCCTCCATTGCACACCCTCTTGACAGGTGATACATACCCTACTTCCCTGAACGCACACACAAGTATTAGGATTGGATTAGTGTTTTATTTTTATTTTGGTTGGATTGTGATTAGTGGCTAGTTCACTTTACTCTCTAGTTGATTTCATTAGATTAAACGGCCACACCCTAGTGCACCGTTTCACCGCCCTTTGTATTATTGTTGACAGGATAAATTTGTAGTGAAGAATTCCCCCCCGCGTTTGCAACGGGTCCCCTGCTAATTTAGAGTCTCTGGCCTTGAATTCCAACAGGTGCCTGTCCCCATTACTACTAAGAGCACCATTTGACAGATGTTAGACCAGAAACAAAGGTCGGCCAATGGTGAAATGGTGGATTTATCTGCAAGGCTGGTCTACCTCTGCCTACAAGGGTAGGCAGACCCTGTGCCTATGACACCACGGAATGCAGTGATGCTTTCGCCATTTATTCGGCATTCAGCCACCGGCATGGCCGACGTTCAGGCTGATGCTCGACTCGATGTTGGCATGGAAGGCACATCTTGGGACATATAAGCGACAGCAGTGTCACCGTGTCGGTATCCTGTCTCTTCTTACCAATATAGCTTACTGTTTTGGTCAACTAATGACTTGGTGTTGTTGCTTCTACCAGCATCAGGGCAGCTCCTTTAATTCTGACTCAAAAGGTGCATTCCAGACTTGTTTTCATTCATGCGAGATGTCGAACAGTTTGGTAGTAATTTCAAATGGTCCCGTCAAAATTAGCAGAACATCGTACAAAATTCCGAGTGAAAGTCACGATAATATGCGGACGAGAAAAGGATACCACTGGTGAAGTCCTAATTAGTCAGATACAGTGTCTTCTATTCGGGAAATCTCTGTCTACTATGATTCATCTTTGCAAACCCGTTTGCCAATCAACCTTGTTTTCACCATCCCCGCGGCACGTAGGGCTTGAACCCATACGTCGAACGGGACGGCCGTCAAAAAAGACGGCCGTTTCTGGGTACGGACGGGTCGACCCGTCCCGTCGACTAGGTTCTCAGATCGTAAAACGTACAGGTCCCGGCCGTCCCGGCCATTTCGACGGGTGCCGGGTATGCGGACGGTCTCACCAACGGATTGAAGTCAGGATGTCTCTGGGCTTCATAAATCGAGGGTGTGTACATCAATTAAGGTTGTAGGACAAAGAAGAAAAGTTATTTATGCTCACAGACACCCCAGACAGGACGTAGTGGCCTGCACTGGATGCCAAAGATTGCCGACTCCACGAAAGCGCATGATGGAGTGCATGTGGCGACTAACAGAAGACCAGCACGGTGATATTGATGAACCGAGAACTATCTTCAAACTCCGAAGCCCTAAATTATATGCTCCGACACCGCTGTCATGAGGTTGCCGACTGTTACCGAAGGACACCCGTCGAAGCCGTCGAACGGCCGGGAACGGGTCCCCGTCGACGGGTGAACCCGTCCCGGCGAAGGGAGGCTCTGAGACCCAAAACGTACGGGTCCAAACCCGTCCGTCCCGGCCGTCGACCCGTCGAAAACGGGGACGGGTTCAAGCCCTAGCGGCACGTAGGTTCTCATCGGTTGGATGTTCCACCTGCTCTAGTAGTGTTTCAAGCTCGGGGTGGTTGCGATACAGCCAAACAGCGTGGAGGATTCCGGTTCCGTTGAGAGGCAGATCATCATCTTCGTTTTGGCCTCGTTCGGACAGTAAGCATGCCGATGCCAGTATCGTTAATATCATGGACGCCGCAAGACCAGCTGAGACCTGAAATCCATGAGCTTGATCTATAGTGGAGAGTGTCTGGTCGATTACATACCGCTATTAGACAGGTTGCGCAAAGCCGCATGCGGCTTTTTTTGTGCGCAAACTCGTGACATGCGGCTTTTTCTTTTTCGTTCTGGTGGTCCAGAAAATGTTATATAGCAATCATGGCGAAGTTCAGGAGCAAAAGAGCACAACCCCGCAGGCGGCTTCGAAAGCCGCATGCGGCTGTGGCGCAACCTGTCTATTATGTTGAGCTATTGTGGCCAGTTAGTTCCGGAGTACAGGTGAATAGGTTGATCCATACCTCGACTAGGGCTTCCGCAAAGATTTCCGTGACCTTACCATTCCCCGGGAGTAGTATGGGAGGTGTCGGAATGTCAGAAAGAGGAGCGTCTATGGTCCCGTTGCCATAAATTTTATTGGACTGATCCCACGATCTGTGTTTTGGGGGGCTATGACCTACTTCGATAAAGTCAGGGACAACGTTAATAGCTATTGGATCGGCTTACATGTCCAAAACATGGAGGCAACAAGAGTCGATAGAGCATTTTCGAGATCATGGAGAGTCACATTTTGTGTATCACTGTGATTGGCAGCCGGTAAATTTAGTCTTTGGATTAGATACCTGGCGAAGAGCGAGAAAGCAACGAGGTCAGCTAGCCGTCTCTATATCTATATAAACTGATGTGCTGGACTTACACGTCCGCCACCGTGGCTTTGATAGACTCGGATCTAATGGAGTTGTCGAGGTAAACATCCGAGCCCGCCATGCAAAAATTGTACCAATATCCCCACTACAGACGTATGTTCAGCAATAAAGCGCGAAGTTGCAATTCAGCACAAACGATGTCTATGAATAAATTCCCATTCGTGGTCACATTGGACTGGGGAGCGGTGTATGGCAGCCAAGTTGAGGTGTTTTTTCTAAAAGTTGGCTCTATTGTTTGGATTTTCTGGGATTGAGCATCAATAGTTGCCAGTTGCCTCACCAGTGTCAAAGAGCACTGGAGCAGTTGGACTAAGGAAACTGAAGTATTCATTGGCGGACTTAAATCAACCCAGGATTCGGATTTCCCACTGGAATCGACGATGGGAATAGTGCTGTAGAGGACGATAGAATCCAAGTTGCTCCCCGTGGGCGCAATCATGCCTACTTCTAAGTAGAGATCAGGAATGATATTTTGATCCAAGTGAATTGCCTTACGAGTCGAGTAGATCGTACTTTGGTTCGAATGGTTCGAATTTTGCCAAGAGCCACCGTAGTATACAAATGTCGATCTGTCCTCCTCTGGTACAGAACCACAGGTGATGTTGAAGCCCGATGCGTTCACAGTCGCATGACCAGACGGCACATTGATGTCCAGCACATCATACAATGACCCGTCCTGTAGTCCTAGACTTGTCGTACCATCGACAACGGACGGCAGAAAGTAGAGCGACCCGAGCGCGTACGAGTACATCTTAAAACTTTGAGATGGCATGAGTGTATTGGTGGCCGTGAAGGCGGGTCTGCTTACAAGGGATCCGAGCCGACGGTGACCGTGCCGTTAAAAGCCGGTAAACCACGGGTTGCAGCCAAGAAGGACCGGGATGAGTTGAATGTCACCAACGAGAAAAGTGAGGATATGGTGATGTGAAGTGCCGAGATGGCCATTAGATATAGCGTTGCGGTCAAGGTCCGGCCGATTGATGCGCAAACTGCCTTTTGATACCAGAGGTGCAAAAGGGCTGCCCCGATTCCTCCCCATGCAGCGGCGTTGTCGTGAGTAGCCGTCAATACTTGATCCATTTGTAGGCTCTGTCTCCTTGAAAGCGCCTGTGTCACGAACACTAGTATCGCGGAAAATATCTGCAATAAGTCAATCATCCGCCAGTCTTTGAAGAGGAAAAATAAAAAGTACACACGGTTCCGAAGGCAGTTGAGGTTGCAGTGATTAAGAAGGAGGCAACCTTCTCATTTTCGAGAGCGACGGTGAATCGATGCTCTAATCCTCTGGCCCAGATTACGACGAGAGCCAAATGTATGACCACCAGGGCCGAGTGAAGGATCAGCGATGAGAGGCGTAGAGCTGTGGATGTTGTAAACCACGACCTCTTCGGAGCTGCAGTGCCATCATAATCGCAATTTACATGAATGTCTTGCCACCGACCTTTGTCTGACATTCGTAAAGAGATGGCGGAATCCAGAAGAGTGTCTGTGCTGTCTTCGTCGTGTGGAGAAATATTGTCGCTGTAGCGAGAGTGAAGTTTGGAACTGCGCATTGAGGCTGAGAGTGGAAGGAATTGGACGACGGACGGTACGAAATACATGGCTTTTGTTATGCGGACCTATTCAAGGATATGGCTGACCGCACATGCCGTGCTGTGCGTTGCAGTGGAATCACATCTGATAGCCGCTGTATCCCAGTTGTGCAAAAACGGCAGACAAGCCAGTGCGCCTTAGGATGTAGTTCCCTCCCATGTTCGAGTTGTCCCTTGCCAATTGAGGCCGAAGAATAAATTTAGGTCCGAGGTGCGAGACGCAAGTTACAGAGCACTTGTGCAAGACTGGCTCAATGATGTGGCTCGAGTGCGTTTTTGTCATGACGGATGCGAGGCGGTTGTCGTCAAGGTGCAGTTATGAGAATCCAAGTTCGATCTCGGAGTAATCTTTAGTTCAGAAATAAAGTTACGGGGATGTATAACATCGCGAGACGTCGGTGAAACAAAATAGCACCCGAGATCCACGGATTGGTCAAAGCAGGGACAATGGAACTCCCGCCAGCAGTTGCGAGAGCGCCCAGCCAGCACAGGGGGTCGAGTTTCTAGCAGGGACGATGATGATCATGGGGATCTGTTGTCTACCAGCAGATGGTGGTTCGGGAAGAGAGTTCGGAACTGTCGGCCCGGTATTTCCGATTGGATCCGACATCACCCGCCTTTTGCCGTGGCCCTCGTTTCGCTCGTTCTTCCAGCTTCATGTACTGGCTTGCTCTCTTCTCCTTTCGCTCTGTCCTGGAACTCGTTTCATCAGCCCAGCTCTTCTAATCTCCCAATTTTGACGAGTGAGTCAGGCGACGCGAGGGTGGAGAGGGAGGGTGGAGAGGGGTGGGTCGATGCGCTGCCCGAGGCTGCCCGTCAGAGAAATCTTACCATGGGAGGAGGAGAAAGCGGCGGCCGGTGACACATGGTGTCCTCATTCAATCGTCCATCCTTAGCATTGCCTAACTGCGATTCTCGTTGCAGCGGGAAAGGTGACGCGAGTCTCTTTTGCGCAAGCGCTGTGAGCGGCAGTCGGACGCAAGACGACACGCATGCCATAAAAGTACAAATGCTTCTATATCGCCTTCCGCAACCACAGCTCCGACGGTCGCGCGGCTTTGTCAGCGTCGACAAGTTCACGAGGTGAGCGCTGTCCTCTTTGATCTGGACGTGGGTCCCCTTCGTCAAGCCCTGGATGATCGGGGTAGGATCGATTCCTCCCTTGCACTTCACACCCTCCCCTGCACCTCCTTGCCCTTGTCCTTCTCTTCTTCCGCTTGCAATGGAATGGATGAATGAATTGATAGCTGAGTCGCACCCTCCACCCATCCAGGCTCCATGCGCGTGGATACCGAGGAAGGAGTCCGACGCGTGAGGATCGCCGGTGAGGTGCATACCTTTCCTCCCTTTTCCCTTCTTGCACTTTGGGTGTAGTATGGTGATTGAGGACGCTGCGCATGCTGCCACCTAGTTGGATTGGCGATCTACGCTTGGGGAGCGGGGTACCAGTGCTTCTGTGCGGCCTCGCGACCGTACACTCTTCCTCTGCTCCCCGTCTCCGTTTTCTACTCGGCGTCTTGCCGTGCTTTTTTGATTTTTATCAATGTGGAGTTTGGGGTGTCCTGCATTTTTTTCACCCTCATCTTCGAATCTTTTCTGTCGTTCATTTTTTTTGGCCATTCGCCGATGTCTGCGCGCTTATACCTATTCGTGCGGCTAAGCATCCTTATCCGGCGCCTCATACGCCGGACCTGTATTCATGCCCCAGAGGCGCTACTTGTCGCTGCGCCCATCTTTCATATGAGTCAATTGAGTTCCGTAGGCGCACGTATCATACACTCACCAAGGGTTCTGGCCCCGGTGCAACGCCTCAACCTGCTCGTGCACGTAGATCCGGCGGAGTTCCTTCGTGCGCCCCGAGATCCCCACCGTTCTAATAGTGTCTCACCTCCTCTGCGGATTTCGCAATTCCCCTTATTCCATCTCTTTCCCATTAACGCCAACGGCAATGCAAACAGCATCACCACAGACCGGCCCCGACGGCGTTCCGCAGGCATCGTTAGGGACCGTGCTGAGAAAACGCGGGTGTATCTCCTCAGGAGCACTCAACATGAAGGTGGCCCGTTACGCAGTAGGAAATAGTATGTCTTTATACGAGTTCTTGTTTTTGTCAGCCAATACGCATTTTCCTAAGCTTGCCCGAGATGCCCGAGATGGCCACTTTGTAATGCTAGCCTTCAAAAACTTTCGATTGTCATCGACTTTGTAAATTCGAGTGTCACTCAAGGATGTCAACTAAGAGCACAAGAGTAGTCTCGCTACCCAACAATGATTATTATCTTTTGAGAGGGGGTACACGACAACACTTTCCACTACCCTACGTCAGATACGCCTTTGGGATAGCCTTCAACATCACCACATATCGTAATCGAATCTGGTTAAGATTGTACACAATGTACTGCGCCGTGCCATCAGTATACACTAACGGCCCAATCGGGTGCAAAACGCACCTCGTTATGGTGCAACGCAGGCTGGTTCGTCCGGAGGCGCCGTGGCCCGCCGGGCATCATGCATCCGCGGAGCGCGTCGTTTCCTAGTGCCACGCCAGAGTCTGTCCAGTGTGCGGGTGCGCTTCGACCAAGGCCCTTCGTTGACCTAGAATAGATCAGAACTTTTCATCAGCGACAAAGCTCTCTCTTGAGTAGGGAGTGGGGCGGAGCAAGGGCAAGGGCAGGACGGTTCACCGTTTTCCTGCCTTGAAACTCTCGACATCCGCGTTATAGTTCTGTAGACCATTGAGAAAGTGCATTATATGATGTATGACGGATCAGAGGAACGGAACGGCACGCACGCCGTATGCTTGCTCGAAGAAAGGCCGGGCAGCAACCTCACACAGGAGCAGGAGGCCGGTGTCGTTACTCGTGCTACATAGATGTAATGTCAAAGAATTTTGAAGGAAATGTGTATGACGCACGCGGAGTGGCAGTAATTGAAGGACTGGCGCAGGTCGGAGCGATTGGGTCAGTTTGGATATCAGATGTGGATGGGTTTGACCATGTACCTTGGAAACCATCTGAAAACAGCCAACAGGTGTATAAACGCCGGGTTACAAGAGGAGGTATAACTGCTCACGTCCGCAAAATACACTCCGCGCCCAAACATGTACCCGCTGGACGGAGCTGCAGCGCTCAAGGCTCAGCCATCTGAAATTCCATTCCACTATGGTATACCTTCAGGCGGCGCGATGCGCAGTCCATTTTTCAGAATTCCTGTAGGCGGTGTGATCAGCAACGATAAAGTCAAGAGGAAATATCCAACCTGCAAAATTTGTCGATCGTGAGCCATGCCAGAGCAACAACCGCTCGTCGTCGTGCAGCTGGTCGTGTCCTGCTGCCGTCCACGCTTGGGTCTCAACCTCTCTGTGTCAGTTCGTTTCAATGCGTCTACATACTACTAGGAAAGCGACACCCACCGCTCCACACGGAATACAGTCTGGACATCGAGCGCGAATGTGCTCGCCCGAAGCTCGGTATCGCGTGTGTAAGCAGCAATTGCCGCATGCTCTTGGCCTGTGGGGTCCACCGGCGCGATGTGCGAGAGCATGAGCGATGTGAACTTTGCGTCCATGGGATGCACGGGGTGGCTGTTAGTATCGGTGCCACTTCCACCGCCGCTCATGATTTTCGACGCGACTTCCTGCGGAGAGCGATCATTTAATTTATTTCTGCCAACTCACACCGCGAGGCAGAGAAGGAAATGAAGATGAGGCCCACCATATCGAGCAGCGAATCCATCAGGTCCAATTCCTGCTTCAGTTTCGCCGCGTCGTTGATGACGGGTAGAGCAGAGCGCCCGGAGACGTGCGGAATAATACTGGACAGCATGTATTAGAATCGACTCCGGTAAAGAAACATGCCCGGATGAGCGTACGAGTAATATGTGCTGCTAAGCGTCGCATATGCCTCTTCTGCTCCGCCATGCTCTTGCGCGGTGAGGCCGTTCGGATTGTCGATAACATCTGCGATGCTCTGAGGTGGGTCTATCAGCCACATGCGGCATTTGCAAAAGAGAACGAGCCTTGAGGGCGGAGAATCCTTTCGAGATCGTGGAACGGCCGAGTTTTCCTGCGCACAGACCGAGTCAGAGGGTAAATGAAAATGAAGGATAAATCTTGGACGGACCGAGAGGGATCTTAGCCTCGTTATAGTTCATAGACGCCAGGTGGGCGTCGAAAAGACTGGTAATAATAATATTAGGAGTCACTCGCAGAAAGTGGAACGGCCGGGCACACTCTTTCGAAAATATAAAGTTGCAGAGTGTCTTATCGTGCTTCAGTTTCTCTGGCCACGACATGAGAACCGCACGCGTGATGATCGTACCAAAACTTCAGGTGCCAGTGTCGATTGTGGAATTACAGCGGCCTGCGAGCCTGCTTTGTCGTCCTCGTAGTGTCGATCTGAGAATCTTAGCAGCAACCATAAAGACAAAGAGAACTTGTCTACCTAGCCAAATGTATTTTCCTGCCAAACTACGGATTCAACGCGGCATAGGAGGTATTACAGCAAGTGTCCACGAACCAGGCTGAGGGGTCACGGTCTCGCGTTCGGCCCACTCTACTCCAGTCTTGGACTTGAATTTCTTGCTAAACATTCTTTCTCCCTGTGCTGCAGAGGTGTTGTCGAGACTGCTCCTCCCGAGCTCACCCACGCGCCCCCAGCGCGTGTAAAGGGCGTACGAGTCAGGATTGGCGAACGATCGCAGCAGTTGCATGATATAGAACCTGCGAAAGTTTATTTAGTCGAGGCATTGCGGGACGCGGGGAACCAGCCCACTTGTTCTTGTTCTGATTGCCGCTGATGTCTGTTTGATTGAGAACTGCGTCCCAGGGCTCGGTCGTCGTGTGGACGCGGTGGGTATCTGAAAATGGTTTTTGTAAGCGAAAACTCAAGCCTCCTAAAACAAATCACGTTGTTGGCATGAGGTGGGGTCAACTGGAACCTTGGTGCGAGATGAAAATCGGGATCGCAGGAAACAGCGGTTGCCCGGCGGAAGCTCGACGTACCGTGGGTTTTGATCCATTGCAGATGCGAGTAAAGGAGAAACCGCGAGTTTGGATAATATGTCGCCAGGGATAATTAACCCGGCGCAGGAACATGGAAGTTCAGAAGAAGACGAGGGATGTTTGTCATGATTTGCGTGGCATCTCGCTTCCCTTGACTGAGTATGACATCGGATAAAATCCGTATTGGACTGTGGGATAACTTGAACAAGAACCTTTTGAGCAGTATGAGGATTTTTCCTAGCTATGGCCCTGGAGGATAAGACTCAAGATAAAATTTACCAACGTAAGAGGGGTTTTCCTAGCCAACGCAAATTTCCCATTTCTGCGCAAAAAAAAACAAAAAACGCCAATTCAACATTGGCGCCGGCGTTGCTTGGTATTAAGTTCGACTCAGCCAAGCTTGACCACCGATTCAGACAATTTGAAAGCGAAGTAAAAGCAATCCATATCACAACATCTATCGTACACCTTCCCTACTATCACGAGTAGCCGAACCAATTATACTCCATTTCACACCGGAATGCCCCGCTGCTTCGCAATAAAGCGGGCCAAATAGTCGACTATGACGCCCGTCTCCTCGCCCACGGGACGGATCCACTCGGGTGGGATAGCGAAGCCGTACTGTTTCCAATGTATTTAGTCAGTATATCAGTCGAAAGTAGCAAGCCACAAGAAAGGACGGGGAATGAGGAGGAAGGTGGAGCGAGATAAGAAGGCAGGGTGGGGCGAGGAGCGAGGATGAGAGGATTGGATATATATGAGTCGAATTGAAGGAAGGGATGACAAAGACGCACAGTGCCCGTATCCCTTAGGAACGCTGCATACGCGTACTTGATGCTCGCGGTACTGTACACGTAGTCCAGGATATTTCCCGGCGCGCTGTAAACTAGCGTTAGCCGTCCTCCTGTCGGGAATTTCAAGAGAAGGGACAGCAGCTCACCGATAAAGCAGCTCGCAAAGACTGCCAGTCTGCGCGTCGTCGTCGTTTCAGTTTCAGTTGAAATTTTCGAAAGACCCAGATATGAAGAAAGGAATGCTTGAACGCACGCACATTGAACTGCGTCCCATGCACCGACCGCCCCGCCTGCGCCGCGCCCAGCAGCGCCTCCATCTGGTCCTCCGCGTCCTTCGGCAGCCGGTCGCACTTGTACGAGTACGGCGTCGCCACTACAGTGCGCCCAAATAATTCAGCTGCTGCATCGGATTCATAGCACACGACGGAGGCACTCACGCATCTGCCCATAGCTCCTCAAATCCACCCACGCCGCGACGCCCCCCTTCGCGCCCCGCCCGACGCCGTGTATCTTCGTGAGATAATTCGCCAAATTATTCACCTCGTGCGCCTCGAACGCACGGTGCCCCGGGTACCAGTGCGAGCACGGATCCGCCGGCTCGGCCTTTTGTTTCTTCTTCTTCTTTTTCTTTTTCTTGAGATCCGCGTCGTCATCCTCGTTGAGGTCATCGAGGTCGAGGTCAGACGGGGAATCCCACAGCAACGGGTGCTTTGCGTGGGGTTTCCAGTGGAAGCCCTATGCGTGGTGCAGGTGTGAGTGCATGGGAGAAAGGTAGAACGATGACGCACCCAGTTGCTAAAAACAGAGACGTTTGTGAGAATACACTCAAACAAAATAGAAAGGCGGAGGGAGAAAGACAATGACACACACCGATTCATATCGATCCCGACGCACTTTGCGCCAGGCCCCACGATTTGGCGGTTTTTGTACCTATCCGAGGAATCAGTATAAGTATAAATATAAGCTCCAAAAGGCGAGAGGTGGATAGATAGCGAGGTGAGATAGCGAGATAGCAAGAAGATAACGGTAGATGACGAGACAACGAGATGGATAGCGAGATAGATATCGAGAATAAACCATGATGATAGAAAGAGAGACCGACGCACCAGAACCGATCGATGTCCCAGCTATACTCGTAGCCGTCCGGGTTCGGGGAGGGAATAATGTGGAAGTCCTAAATGCATAAATTAAGAAATAAATGAAGTGCGTTAGATGAGACGGTCACTGGGAAAGGTACTTACGTAGACCTCAAGGAGGGGGGCGAGAGAGTTGTGTTCCGAGGCGTTGGCGAGGAGGGCGTGCGCGAGGTAAAGCGCGGTCGAGGTCGCAACCCACTGTATGCAGGCCCATTTAATCAATGAAATCGAAACAAGCGACGGTAGTGCGCACCTCGCGCGCATGTTGCGGCCCCAAAACCACGAAACCCAGTTTCGGAGCGGCACTCGTCATCCCTGACGCCGAGGCGGATTTAGAGATCTTCATCCCCAGCATCTCGCGGCCCTCGGCGGTATGCCCCAGCTGCTCGATCGTCACCGACTCGGGGTGCAGGCGCGCCAGTTCTTGTATGAACTCGTCGGTCTCCGACTGTCGGTGGAAGGTAGAGTGGAATGTGCTGTTCTCGAGCGAGCTGAGGTTCCAGTCTGCGGGCTTCACCTCTCTCGGACCTGGATGTGGAATTGCGACGCTGATATTGCTAGCAGAGTGCGGGATCGACAGAAGGGCGCTCGGGAGGCTAAGCGCGGACGGGGGCGAATATATATCGACATGCGGAGTTCCCTCCGTCGCAATTTGCCAGATATCGAGGTCGTGCGTCTGGAGATAGGTGGTCGTGTGAGCAAAATTCGACAACGAAACGCGGGTGAAAGGTGACCTGAGCGAGTCTGAGCACCTCCGCTAGGTGATTCGAGTTCTTCGGGGTAAATCGTCGTAGGATTCCGTGCGGCTGGGGTGCGGGAGTGTGGAATACTTGCTGGTCGTGTGCAGCACCCGCGGCGACGTAAGGCAGCGAGATGACTGCGCTCCAGAAGATAAACCGCAGAATTGAGTGAGACATGGCTTCCAATGGGTTTACGGCCATGCAAGGTAGGATAAGCCAGAGAACCAGCCCGCGAGAACGAGTTCTAAGCCTGTGTGTGAGCGGTGGGACTCAAGGGAGACAGGTCAGGTGACAATGCAGCGATCGCCGATTTGTGACGGCCGAACAACGCCGATGTTCAAGTTGAACAGTTGAACATATTTCATTGCGATGTGAGAAGAAAGCGAAGGCCAGGGCACAGAGCGACGGGAATAATTTTACTTTGGCTCACACCTCTCTAATTGAACGAAATTCTACAATGACGCTGGTGGGAATCTCGGGAGGTTGGGACCTTGATGCGAGCTCCTCTTCCTCCTCATCCTCCTCTTCCTCCGTTGTTGAGCTATCATCCTCGTCAAGCCACTTGTGAAGCTTTCTTAGGTCGTGGTAATCATTACCACCGTCCGAGGTCCAATTGTCCTGAGCCCTCGTCCCCTCTAGTGAGTCTCCGATCATATAGCACGTCTCGAAGTCGGCAAGGAACGGGACTCCGTCTTTGTCAAGGACAACGTTGTATGGCCTCAAATAGTTCTGCCGAACTCACAGATAAGATCAGATCAAGACAGACAAAAGTCGAACGTTGTTAACGGACGACCACACTCACATGGCAGTATGCAACGCAGTGAAGATGGAAGAGAGCAAAATGTGCAGCATGAACGACACCGCGGGCGTCGAAGGGTAAACCTTCATCTCTTGCGCGTACCAGATTCATGTGTAGGCGCTCAAAGCAGAGGGCCGCGACGTACTCTCCGTCCGGCGTCGGCACATACCCCAGATAGCGGCAGATATTCGGGTGCGGCGGCCGCTCCCGCAGCATCTCGCACACTCGCATCTCATTCACCTAGAAGTCCGCCGGGCTGAACGGGTCGGGCTCCACGGGATCATAGTGGACTGGCTTGGTGCGCTTGATGTAGACGTTCGGATCGGACAGGGCGGTCGACGGTGCGCGGAGCGCGCAAGATTCTGGGGGAGGGGCCTTCGCAAGATAGTACTCGCGCGGGACGAGCACCGCCTTCGTGAACAGTGCGCGTTCCACCTCGGGGTCAGAGCCCACGAGCATCCCGTCACGGTGTCGATAGTGATAGAAGGCGCCCTCGTGCTCCCAGAGCATCGCGGTGCTGTGGTACTCTGTGCGCTCGTAGACGTCTGCAGCCTGCACGAGACGGGGTTCAGAAACTGTTGAAGAAGCTCGTCAGCGGGAATTTAGGTGGCGAGACGAGCGTACAGTGAGGTTCAGAATTCATCGAGAGATTGTGAGAAACAATGTTGATGCTGATCGATGCAAAGCGTGTGGACGCGAGGGAGATAGTTGACTGGCACGCAAAAAGTGAGTGGGTGCGCGTGAAATTCGGGAAAAACTGACATTCACTAGGTACTGCGTCGGCATAAATACCGTCCCTGTCTTTATTCTCCTGCGTCTTGTATCCTGTAATGGAACAAGGACCGCAGCAGACAAAGGCAGACAAAAGGCAGACAAAGGCGCATGGCCCGCATCAGGTTCAACGTAGCCGAGCCGCCACAGAGCGAAGATCCACCTCATGCCGCGCTAATTCTCGTCGGCACAATGATTGATGTTGAACAAAGAGGATTTCATGGCTCAAGCCAAGTTGTTCTGGACAACCTAGTTATATGTACGTCCAAGATACACCATGCTTTTATAAGAGCGATCGATGTATGATTTCCTCTCCCACATAATA
This sequence comes from Mycena albidolilacea, assembly GCA_029282495.1. NCBI lineage: Eukaryota > Fungi > Basidiomycota > Agaricomycetes > Agaricales > Mycenaceae > Mycena > Mycena albidolilacea. The sequence goes on from JARIHO010000022.1 coordinate 421,625, forward strand.
CCGGAGCGCTGAGGACATTGGCAACGATCCACGTTAGCAAAACGTCGAATTGAGATGGGTGCACTGACGGTCTATCTGGCGATCCTGGCGCGCAGCAATGAAACTTTCGGCTCGGTGCCAGTAGTCTGTGCCCCGTTGGATCCCCGAGACCCAGTCATCAACGAAATCCCGGCGGCTCGCGACCACAAAGCGAACGTCGCGCGCTAGCCCCTCGGCGCTGTCTGCCGCATGCATCGCGTGAGAGTTGATGCAGACGAGGACACGCAGGCTCGGACACGATTCCAGCACCAGAAGACACAGAGGAACGAAGCGCGAGTCGCTGAAGGATAGATGGGTGAGCTGCGGAAGAGCCACAACCGCGGCGCACGTCGTGTCCGTGTCATCCACTGCACCGAGTAGCTCCAGATGCGTCAGCCGCGAAAATAGGCCGTGAGTTGGGGGGAGCGACCGAAGCAATGTGTACGAGGTGTAGAGGTGCACAAGAGGGTAGGATTCAATCAGCGGGATCCACGGCTCCTCCGCATTCCAGAGCCAGAGGTTCTCCACGCCGGTGCAGACCTCCAGAATCGACTTGACGTCGTAGCCGCCGGTATGGTTAAGCATGAGGTGGTGTGTTTGTTGGAAGAACGACGGCGGCTTCAGGCGGATGGCCGCCAGTACATCATTGGCGGCGCAGTGAGGAGAGCCTTCCCTTGGTTCATCAGGTTGGATGACCATAGTGCGATAAAGCAGACTCGGAGGCGTACTAGAATCGCAGTGAGTATTTGCTAGGTGCTAGAACTATCGTTAACGCACTGCTCTGGAGACATGGGAATGAGGTGGTAGGACCCACAAAACGTCAAGGATCATATATATTGGGGGACCGCTAGGAACCATCACGGCGTGTTCCCATTACCTTTAGGTATGGGCTCTTGTATAGCGCCATCAGACGCACTTGCTGTCACGTCAGCATGGGCTCCCCCCGCCAAATTCTTCAAGCCGAAGATTGCCGTATTTGCCTGCGTAATCATGCCCAATCAGTCAACCACCCGCAATTTCTGGACTTCAACCGAGTTCAAGTTTCTAGCCCATCATGTTTGCTCGCAGATGGCCTCTCGGGAATTGAGTTGCAGATTTTTCTCTCAGTCCGGTTGGATCTTCCTGTTGGAAACTCCGATTCAATCAAAAATGCAGAAAATTTCGGCCCAATGGGCTGCCATGTTTTTCCACAGAATTGACGAGGATTCAATGGGCATTGCGGAAGATGCGGCAACAGGGTAGTGGGATGTGCTGCTTGTCGGCCCTACCGACATTATTACAGCTACATGATCCATGTCGAAGAGTGTCGAACTTCGGCAATAGTCAAGTCAAGTCCCCGCTGCCGTTGGTAGTGTGAAATCTCAATTTTTTGAATCAGTACCGACGTTGGGTTCAGCCGGGCTCAGGCTCGTACCTCCCAGAAGCTTCAGTAATCCGCGCAACCCGAGCTCCGTTCTGATCGATCAAAATACTGCGCATGCAGTCAGTTCGCGGTCATCCCCTGTTGCAGCGCTGCCCTGTCATCGCCGTGGACTCGGGTTGGAATACACTATATGTCCGTTGAATCTGTCAGAATCTTTTTGGTTCCCACTGGTTCCTTCGTAACTCGCTTGCATTTTACCGTCAAGTCGATTCTGAGCAAAAAGAACCCCCGTTCAACAAGTTGAAAAATATACCACATCCGAGTCGCAAACAAGACGTCCTACAGAATTGGATATGGGACGGCCCGCGGCAGCACAGAAGCAGGGAAAAGGGATAGTATTAATCTACGCAAAATCAGTACAGAGTTTCGACATTAGGATTAAATTTAGACTGGTACATGCTCGGATGACTTCGACATTCAACATATGGCCAATGTAGCGACATTCTACCTGCGGGTCGTTTACGGAGCGCGACGTCCTCAAACTCCTCTGCCGAGTGAAGAATCTATAGATCTAGGTTCAACATCAATAAGAAACTCAACAAATGGACCAACCGCCATGTTCGGTTGCAGCAGAATGATCGCAGCTAAATACGCAGGTGTTGTCACAACAAGTACTTAGACATGTTCGAGTGGACCGTATCAGGTATGTCATTCGATTGGGCCGCCCTGAACGGTGAGTTACGAAGCGACTCAAAGTTGATCTTGGAAATACAGAAAATACTTAGAACAAGAAGGTAGTACCCCGTACTTCTTCCGCGAGCGGGTTGCAAGACAGAAAGCAAGGGCAGTCGGGTTGTAGGATGCAATACCCATCCTGATTGCTGATTGTTGGATCAGGATCGCAGGTGTCTTTGAGTCTCCGTCTAAGCATACCTATCCGGCTTTGCCAGAATTTCGGCCGTCCATCCGGTAAGTATATCTGGGGGTTTCGAGCGATACCGATCTCCTGGTGAACTATGAACTACAAACACCCTTTGAGCAGAATTCCCAGTTTGCGAAGATGGTACTCGCCGCAAGTGATGGGTAAATATGGGCACAGGGCAAGCGATAGACTAGCGAAAGCGCCCGAAGACGCGGACCCGGGGATTCGGCACGCTGTGATTCTGCCCTGGATATGCATGTTTTTGCTGTATCGATGGCGCAGGGATGAGTGATGAGCGAGATCTCGACGGATCTCGACAAGAGGGCGAAGTCTGGAAGCGACCCATACGACGATGTGGTCCAGAAAGACACGGACGTCTGGGAAGGATCTCATGAGAGAAAACAAGAAAAAAAGCACAGAAACCTGCCTCGTTTTCACCCGAGCGACGCAATAGCAGGAGAGCGCGCGCGCTATGCATATGGCTGGTTATAAGAGTTAATTTACCGAATGTTTCCGCTGAGAATCGACAAAAAGGCATTTGGGCGAATAGAATATGCAATGGTTTCTTACTTAACATAATCTGAGACGAAATTAGGCCGAATCAAAGAGTATAGGGTCTAGGGTTTCGCTCCACGATGAAGATGCGCGGGCAAGAGCAGATTTGGACCATGGTTAGTGGCAATAAAGATCGCGACGCCGGCCGCCTTGTGTTGGTCCTTCGTATTGATCAAGTTATGGCCCTGACGATTTTGCATGGGCGGCCTGAGCGAGACGCCAAGTTTTTTCTCATTTTCTCCTTCCAACCATGTCCCAAATTGCGCAGAATCTGAGTGCGATTGTGCGGCGGTTGTGGTAAAGAGCAAAGGATAGCATAGCCATCACGTGCATTCTGCTTCTCATTGCCCAATGTTGTCAACTTGTCTCTTGCCACTCGCCAGGTCATACAACTCACCATTCTGAACCTGGGGATCCTCTTGAATTGTTGTGAAACCGAAGGCGAACCACAAGAGAAGAAATTCTGCGTCAAGTAGTAATAGAGTATGGCCTCTTCCGCCTCCGAGACGCCTTGGTTTCCTTCGAAATCTCTGCGTAGACTGGGACGGTGGACGGTGAACGGGAGGGGATGCCTAAGGTTCCCGTGAGTCTTCACAACCCAGTCTCAAGACCCCCATTGGGTCAGAGTCGGACGGTGCATGGTAGCTGAATAAATCATTTCAAGAAACCTACTGCGACAAAGCTTCTCTCTCGTATACGATGCCGACGCCGGACGCATTATACTACACGAGGGATCCCGTGACCCTTCTTCGTGCCACCGCTGTCGATATCGCCCACCAGCATCGGTGGCTAGACAGGCCGAGTGTTTGACTTTCCAGAGTGGAACGAGTTTCGCCAAAGCGGAAGGGCGGAGAGTTCTCGCATAACGATTGGGGACTTCCATTGCTCTAATTCGCAGTCGCGCGGTACAGACTCGAGCGCAGGCGGGACACTTGCGCCGATCCCTACTCCCAAGGAGCTGCTTCCCGACTGTCGGGCTAAGCAGATGCACCGACCTCTGCTTCTGCTCGCACTTGGCCCTGTGCATACACCCCCGAAGCATGCCAACTGCCGCCCTCCGCGGAGTCGGACTGAGTACGTGTCGGGACACCACCGCTCCGCCCGCCTACCCGCCTACCACTCCGCCCGCGCGTGATTGCGGTGTAAGAGGTGCTCATCCTCTTCCTTTCTCTGCGACTCCACTTCTGCGCCTCGCTCACCCTCGTCTTGTACGTGCGCCTTTCGCTTCGTTCCAAGCGAATCAATGAATGACTGAAAAGGAAATCTCAGAAACAATGGACGAGCAGAAATCGAGAACGGGGACAGACGTTTGTAGCTATTGCTTCATAGCTCTGACCAGTGAACCGATGTTTCTCGGGTTCGCCAGAGATGTGCCTCGCAGGGGCTGGTGTATCCACCCCTACGATGGGTGGGGCGTGCGATCGCCGGGACTTTAACATTCCACCTACTGCGTGCCTCGGGAGTCGGGTCTCAGGTCCTCGGTGGTCGGTGTAGGCGGGAGCTTTGGCCCCCGCTGCGCGCCCCAGAGTCGCCATGCCACCGCCAAACGAATGGGCTGGCGATCTCGTATATCACTTGGCTCCGCACCCGCCATCCCGTCTCTCCTCCTGTCGTCTTACGTCTTCGCAGCTACATTCTTGGGTCTGTCTGGTCTTCCTCGTACGTGCCGCGCTCCTCCATATTCCTCATGCTCTTCGGATTACTAAAAAGGAAATTTCAGTACTCGGGGGAGTGGACGAATGAAAGGGCGACGACGGACGCTTGGGACCGATCAGTGGTGCGCCGGGCGGGGGCGTCTCTCGTGTACGAGGGCCGTCCGCAAATATCTTCGTACGTGCCGCGCTCTTCCTTCCCCAGAACTTCGTACTAAAAAGGAAATTTCAGTATATTGCCGAGAATGGATATATCAGCGACGGACGTTTGAGGCTCGACCAGCGATGCGCTGGGGTGGGGGTGTCTCCCGCGTATGAGCGACATCCGCAAATATCTTCAGTCTTGGCTTGCCATGTACGTGCTGGCCCCTTCCCTCCTGAGGTCCTCGTACTAAAAAGGAAACTTCAGTGTATTGGCGAGAATGCGAATGAACGGGCGACGACAGACGTTTTGGGCTCGGCCAGCGATGCGCCGGGCGGGGGCGTCTCCAGCTTCGTAAATATCTTCGTGTACGTGCCGTGCTCCCCATGCTTTTCGGATTACTAAAAAGGAAATTTCAGTATATTGGCGAGAATGAGCGAATGAAAGGGCGACGGACGTTTTGACCTCGACCGGGATGGGGGCGTCTCCGACGCAGTAGTGGTATTCGCGAATATCTTCGTGTACGTTCCGCGCTCCTCATATTTCCCATGCTCTTCGGATTACTAACAAGGAAATTTCAGTATGTCGGCGAGAGTGGATAGGATGCGCAGATGTCTTCAGTTTTGCCTTGTAGTGTACGTGCCGCGCTCCTCTATATTCCCCGGCTCTTCGGATCACTAAAAAAGGAATTTCAGTATTGGCGAGAATGGATAGATGCACGGGTGACGACGGACGTTTGTGGCTCGACCAGCGGTGCGCCGGGATAGGGGCGTCTGCAGCGCAGTAGGAATATCTTCGGCGGCCATCAGATGGCCCAAAAATATGATCTTTCGCAGTTATTTTTCTATCACTAATTGCACACAAATTGGCCTGAATTATCTAGCTATGTTTCATTTGAACCGCTGCAAAGTCCATCGAGATATGGGTAAATCGGTTGCGAGAATCAGAAAATGCCCAAAACGGTAATTCTGATTTGCGGTACTGCTATCTGTTGTAACTTGAATTCATAGAAATCTCCGTATTCGATTGGTACGATATACTTTCGCGGACATTTACTCCGGTAAAAATCGTGGGCGGCATCAGCCTGTGCGCCGGATAACACAGAAGCTTGCGTACAATATTCCGACGCATACTAGAAGTTGACCTTCCGCAGGCTCGGAAATCGCGCTGGGGTCAAATGTGAGCGCACGGCCGCTCGCTCCCTATCTAGCGCATCTACCGAGAGGTACTCAAGCGCCGGCGCTGTGAGCTTGGATAACAGTTTTTCTCCGCTCCCGCCTCGTATGATTAGCGTTCTGATGTTGCGAAGGGGTGAAAGGTCCACGTTATCCCAGTCGCAGTGAGCTGCTCGGCGAGATCATCATGAGTCATCATTATAGAGAACGTCTCACTTACGAAGACTAAGGTGATAGAGAGACTCGCCGAGTTGCTGGAATGCCGCATTTACGATCGGCTTGGTCCGAATCCGCCAGGGCAACGTCAACGATTCGACGTTGGGGAGATGGTTAAACTCGTACAACCACTCCAGAATGGGCTCGGCCGTGTACACGCCGCTGAGACGCAGGATACGCAGACCCCGCGGTGGTACCGCACTCGCCAGCGGTTTCGCCGTCTGAGGCTCGAAGCCAGAAGTTTCGAGGCAAATGTGTAGTTCCTGAAGGGCGGGGGAGAGGCATATCATGTCGATGAGCGGTGCTGGCTGGCCATCAAAGCTGCAGGTGAGGACAAGGCGTGTAATGTGAGGGAAGGCCGCGGCAAACCCTTCGCAGAAGAATCTGTTCACGTTCCCGGCATTGACGACGCCGTTAAGCTTCAGCTCGAGTGTATGAACTGGCACGACGCGCAGATCCGCCGCTATGTCATCGAAGTAGCGGTCATTGTGATGCCAGCAGTACCTGGTGGCCTTTACGCTGCGGATTAGGGGCAGGAAGGAACAACCGTAGGGGGACTGCAAAATTTCATGGAATCCGCGGATGTTTTTGGGGAGGAGGACACATTTCCATGACTCGAAGAGGTGGAGCCTACTGCGGGGGATCCATACCCTGCCTATCATAGAACAAGCCTTTAGAGAGTTCGAATCTCCGGCTAGAAGGTCGATGATCTCGTCTGCGAGTTCGCGGGGAAAGGTGATGGGCATCGTTCCTAGCACGACCGGAAGTGGAGGTAGAAGATAAAGACCAGCCCAAGTCCTTAAGCGCCTCGTGGTTGTTTTGGAAGGGAAGTTGGTTACGGTGCACCGCCCCGTGGGTACAGTAAGCAGACAGCAGAAGTCTGGACATGGCAGATGTGATTCATACTTGATTATTAATCAAGTGCTGTGTTGTAACATCTAAGGTCTTGAACTTACATCCGAGGCTACACTCGTCACCTGAAGGAGTCCACAGCTCTGAATTTGTTGAGATCGCTGCACAGCCAAACCTTGAAGCTGGATAACATTTATTTGACATCGGGTGACCGAATTGAAGACAGGCATTAACCGGATACGTATGCGACGTTCCACGCCCTGCGACGTCGCCGCCTTCTTCGGCCACGTCCACCTTGCATCGTCGGGGTCCGCATCGTAGAAGAGCGGCCCCCGTAGCACCGAGGGCTACGGGCTCCACCTGCTCGCGGTGCTCGACTTCGCGCAATTAGCTGCTTGTCGGGGTCGACAGGCCGCCCATGGATGTTTCTCATTGCAGTCCTTCTCTTTCTGATAAGACCTGGAGCTTAGATGTGCCGAGGATGGGTATTTGGGGTGTAGACGGTGCGGAGGGTGGCGGGTGTGGGTGAGCGAGGGCAGAGACGCGCGCTTGAAGCCGAATTGAACGAGCACGGCGGCAGATGGTGAGACCCGAGGCCCGAGAACGCTCTCGGGGCGTGGCCATTGAGGATTGAAGATCGGTTCTCCAGAATGATGCGCAACCATGTCCTTCCCTGACACAGCTGCTGACACGACGCGCCGCCGATGCACCGGCACGATACACTCGGCACGATACACTGGGCCCGCAGAGGCCTCAGCGCACCTCATCCGCTGTATGGTCGTTTCGTCCCAGAATTAAGCGGCATAGGCGGCACCATCCCCGTCCAGCCGTCCTTCGACGTGAGCCCCGTGTCTTCATGCGCTGCCGTCCTCATCTCATCTGCATCACCCGACACGGTGGCAGTCGTGCATCCTCCGCTTTCGCACGCGGTAACTCCCTGGCGAAGGTGCGCAACTCCCTGCGACAACGTGGGCGTCGTGTCGTATATGAGCTCTCCCGTCCGCAGTTTCTCGTTTCTCCCTTTGGCGTCGCGCGTCTCGATGCTGCCGGCGCTAGCAATTCCACATCCACCCACTCCGCGCCGAGTTCAAACCAAGCAGCGCAGAGTACGCGCCGTCGTACCGTCAGCTCACCACCTCTTCCCTCTGTCATCCCGCGCTCCAGCTCTATTCTCGGGATGCCACGCGCCAAGGGGAAGTCAGACGTTATTTTCTCTCCGCTCTAGCATCCGCTGTAGCTCCTCAGTTCTCCCCGGCGCCACCTCGTCGCGGAGGCCGCCCTCGTGCAGCACGGGGCAGCCGCTGGCAAATCGCGGCATCCGGGGTGGGGTTATGAGGTCGTTTAGTGTATGGTCGCGCTTGTAAGGACGACCGCAGGGAAGGACTGAGGCCGTCGAGTTTCGCTCCAAAGAGGGGTACCTGACCGGCTAGCGTATAAAGACAAGATATCGCGAGGGGAAGAATAGGGTTGACGGTAGATGAGCGGGTCACACCCAGGAATCCATCCCGGGACATCCGCAGGGCGGATGAGTGGCGCGGGAGGAGAGCAACACTCAAAGCTGTCCAGCCAGACGGAAAGCCACCGGCTCGTGTGTAGAGTCCAGTTCACGGCGCAGACTAAGCCGTGGGCGGCGGTGAAGCAGCGCGATGGGTCCAGAAATCCATCCCGGGGAGTCCGCAGAGACCATGTGCGGCGCGGGGGGAGGACTGCACGAAAGTGTACTGGGTTAGGAGGGTGACGTAACATTAGATGACAAAGAGTGTCACGGAAGCTGCTTGGAGAAGCGATGCGCGGTCGAATACATAGCAATGCCTGGAGCCCGATGGCGGTGAGTGGTTTCTGTGCCCATCACAGTCGGAGGGAGAAAACGGCGGCAGGGAGCGCTTTGAAAATTGAGAACTTTGCGCGAGGATCCGAGTGGTGTCGTATAGCCGAGGGAAGGAGCAGGATCCGTGCTCTATACACAGTATTCTATGGTCGTAGGTTGTCAGCTTCGTCAGGCACACGCAGGAGGGATGCTCACCAGAAAAATGAATTCGTGAAGGTAGTCGTGGAATGTGGAGCCATGGCGGGAATCGTAGATCCACATCGCAAGAAATAAGGCGTGTGCGGAGCGGCGTGTATGGCACCAAGTAAGATGCAGGACGTGGCTCGTCGATAAGAATGTGGTATTGTCGGCCCTACCGCGACAGGCGGACAGGGCTACAGAACGGCGGGAGCGGCGTAAAACAACAATCCGAAACGCCTCGCGGGCACAGGACAAGCTTCAGCACAGAAAGCGCCACGAAAATCCGTCGGACCGTTCGACCCGGACACACATTCGGCGTTGAATCCGGCCGGAAGTACGATGCAAGTCGCAATTTGGAGAAGTAGCGTGGGGTGTGTAAGGTGTCATTGCTGGCGCCACAGAGGAGTCGGAGGCGAGACGCGGGGAGGAGACGAGTTTGGGAATTTCGGTACGGTAACATAATCTGAATGGTGATGGGTCCCCAGCCGCTCAGAGCGCAGGCCAAGCCTGATAAAAATCAGCAGCCCCAAGCACCAAAAGTAGGCTGTAGCGCGATCTGCGCTGACCGAGTTTATTGATGTCGGCTGAAAAAAATTGAGCAGCCAGCAGTTTCTTGAAAAAATTGGAAACATACGAAGCCGATGAGCAGACAGGGAGAGGGTCCAAACGAAAAGCGACTGCCCGTGCACTCCCATTGGCGTTCTATGTAGGCCGCCAAGCCGCCGTCGAAAATTTGCACAAATTTCTGCTGTATTCGCCAGGCAACCTAATGCTTCAGGTGAGCCGAAAAACAGCTAGAAACATCCTTCTGCGACATTGTTGTCCCTCCAGCACGGTCTAGCGCCCACCCGTCTTGAACCTTGCAGCCTCGGCCCTCCTGTAGCCACCGTTTTTTATGCGATTGTTTCGCCGGGATCGACCGGATATCCAGGACCGCATCTCGAGTCTTTCCAATGAACGACTTCCGTAGGCTTGCATCACAGTTGAAGGTAGAAGGGACGAGCAAAAGACTTTTACACTGGTATGTAGCGTGTCGAGAACAAGGCGCAATCTAATTTTGATGGCATCATTGCCCACTCCTTTATCTTCTCACCTGCGAACGCTTCCCAGATACTCAATGGCCGACTCAGAGGATGAACTCCCTCCTCCTGGCCCGGTATCTCGCCCAGCACTTCCCATAGAACTCGAGCGAGCGATATTCGAACTAGCCGCGCACATGAGGTCTAATTCAATTCCAACATTCATGCTCGTTGCATGGCGCGTTAAAAAGTGGTTCGTCGGAGGTACCCTTACATGTGTTTCCCGGTTTCTGAGACCTATCCAGGATGGATCCCCTGCTATTCCAGACCATCGTGGTACGAATACGAAAAGAATTAGACATCAAAGACCATCCTACCTTTCAGTGCTCGACCCTCCTTCCCATCATACAGTCCGAGTCCTTTCGTTTCCCCGGAGAATCTGTGCGCAACCTCTTTATCTCGTGGTGGTCCCCGCAGAAGGACGAAGTCCTGGCGATCCTGTCGGCCTGCCCGTCTGTCCAAAATCTCTCCCTCGCGCCGGTTGCCCCGGGCGCGCTATTCCACCTCGTAGAGCATCTGCCGCTGAGAGAGCTGTACTGCCACGTCGGACACCTCTTTGGGCCGCAGCGCCAAATCGACTTCACCCACCAGCTCTTCGCCAAGATCACCCATCTCGAAGTGTACGACGCCTCCGAAGACGTGTCGTCCGAACCCGAACGATGGAAGCAGCTGAGCCTCATCCCGCATCTCACGCACCTCGGCCTCAACAACGCCGGGCTCATCGACGCGTGGCTGGCCCTACTGAGGACATGTAAATCGCTGCGCGTCCTGGTCGTGCTCGATCCGGGCGGACCGCCACTGCTACGCACGGTTATCGACGAGCACCGGGATCGGGGGGAGCTGGTCAAGGATGCTCGCCTTGTATTGGTCGATCCCGGCGAACTCAGCTCGCTGGACTGGAGAAACGGGGCGCATAGGGGGATCGATTTTTGGTCGCGGGCTGAAGATTTCATCGCCAAACGCAGATCGGGGGAAATAAATGGTGCGATATAGTTCTAGTTCCATTCCGGAGCGTTGTCGCTGACTCTTTACCTGGTTCCAGCGCTTCGATACTATGACCAGGAGCCGGACGGCATCTAACTGAATCTATAATCTGTTGGGCAAGAATACAAGATATTTTTGTTTGCGAGACTCGATAACATTCAAATGTGCTCGGTCAAGAAGCTCGAGAAAAGCGTGCTTTGATGAACCGGACAGCTTTGATTCACCAAGCCCAGCGTCGCACAGTCAAGATCTTCTTCTCTTCAACAATCTTTGGAAGTCATTAATCAGCGGCCTCTCCGCAGAACTCGAAGTAAGACTCACCGCTCCTCACCGGCACCAAGTGGAGCCTCACCTTCCAGCATCGCCGCGAGTCGAAGTCCTCCTTCACGCTGCTCGCACGCGAAACATTGAACACCACGCTCGTCTGCGCTAGGGTACCGCTAAACGGGCACAAGTACCACCTGTCGGCGACCCCATACGCCGCGAGCCGCAGATCGTGGCCATGGGCGGTGTAAATGCGCGCGGGGTCGCGGTCGAAGACGGCGCTCGTGTACCAGGTGAGCGGGCCGCCGCTCACGACGGCGGTGGCGTTGGTGAGCCAGGTGCCGGAGGCGCGGTATGCGCGCATCGAGCCGTTGGAGAGGGAGAGGGTTGGGTAGGTGTTGTATGGGTACGAGGCGTACGTCTGCAAGGAATCAAGGATCGGTCGATGAGATTTAAATGCCTTTTAAGATAAAAAGGTGAAAGGTGCAGACCGAGGTCACCTCGTAGCTCGCCCCGTCTGCAACGGCACCTGCGTCTCAAAAATTAGGTGGTATGAACCGCGATCAAGTACGAGTGCATACCAGTCTGCCCCAAAACCAAAGGAACCCCGGTCGAGTTATCGTTGTGGCGGCTAACATTCCAGGCAGCCAGGCTGAATTTACACGGCAGGTCAGTGTAGATAGCTGTTTTCGTCCCAAGGACGGCGGAGATCCACAGAAAGAGTACGGCGAGGACAGTCATGGTGGTACAAAGCAGAGAAGATACGACTGGCTGGTCAGAAGACGAGAATTTACGTGTAATCGGATCGCTTCGCCTGCCTCGTTCTGCAAGTCAGGTATTCTTGCCGCCTTTGTAGATTCCAAATACATAAGGATGTAGATGCGGGTTCTCAAAATACGACGAAATAAACACTCTGGAATCGAACCGGCAGGTGCATATTTCTTGAAGCGAGCGAGATTTTGACGAATCGACGAACATCACTTTCCGTTGTTATTAGTCCTCCCACGGAAATATTTCCGTGTAAATCTCATTCGGAGGTGGGTTCCTGAATACCACCTTTTTCTCCTCATGCAGGGCACTCCACTCGTCGAGGGGGCCTGCACCCGGCGGAGACGACTTGAACACCTCAAATAACTTCATTCTCAGCGCCACCAATTCCTCCATCCGCGGATTCTGCGTCGCATACACACTGAACGGTTCCAACTCCGCACGTAAAAATGCGGCAGGTGACTCGTATGTGCCGTGGCACCTCTGCACCGTCTGTCGTTCGTAATCGTAAAAATAGTACGCTCCGTCACACCGGAACGCAAAGGAGTCGAAAAGCCCACACTCTTCCGGATCGCAGAATATGAAGGGCTCGATCGGGGCGGGCAGCCGGTAGGGGATATTGATACTCGCCTCCACGCCGTGAAGGGTTGAATTCAAGAACGGCAGCCGCATTTCCGTACCGTCCCAATTTGCCCAGTCGCGCGAATATAAGGGTGGCGCGTCCGGGAAAGTGTACCAGTCCTTGAAGATCGCTTCATTGGGGTGGGGAATTGGGTTCTGCGGAGGTTTCAGAACATGGTCGGCATGAAAGGAAACGGGCAAAGTCATGGTAGCCAGAAGGTTGAGTGTATTCTCTTTGTGTTCTATAGCGCCTTCATCAGTCACAAATGCGTACTTAATCAGGGATCCGGGCCTAACGTTTAAGACTAGGGGAGCTCGTGCAGTTCGGATGGCAAGTCCAAGAAATGTGTCTCTATGAGAAGTTTTAGCACTGTCACGCCACATTGTAATGAAATTACAATAGCGTGTAGGTTGAGTCTAAATTTGCCGGGAAAGGTGGATGCAGAGGCGCCGAGGCAGAATTGCCCAGACCGAGCGGACGGGGGTTGAGTCGTAGCATCAGATGGTCCGATTGAAGACAACTATGGTTTCGCGAGCGGTGCCGATGTTTTTAACAAAGGAGAATCTGTGCTTACTCGGATATAATCTGGATCTCAGCAATTGTGCGCGTGCTCCAATGCAAGACCAATTGTTTAACTGTCTCGGATTCGTTTCCGAGTCGGAAATCATTGAACATGCCGAGGAAGATGCCGAGATCATCATCACCGGTCTTTTCCCTCCACTTTGCTCCTCAACACTCTCCTTGTATCGGCGACTCGTCCACTTTCGTTACCGTGGCTTCCACAAGATCAAAATTTCCCTCGTACGTAGCTCAATTGTGGCTGGCCGGCCGGTTCCGGCAACGACTTTCGGCTTGGACTCTTAAATTTTGAAAAGAGCTAGTAACGAAACCCAGTGAAAACTGATGTGATGCACCACACAAGTCTCAATATTGTGAAAAGATGGCTTACGCTCATCAAGAAAATCTCGAACAGTTTTCATGTCCCCGGCGAACAACATTCATTGCGGCTACGTACATTTCGGGAACAAAGTCGTACCGCCACGCGGCAGTTCATCAGAACTCTGAATGCAGTGCGGCGTGTGCACTGTGAATCGGCTCTTTGGGTGTTATCCAGCATCTCTCCTCTTGCCACATCTACCTCCTAGGATGTCTCCCTCGTCGAACCGGATCAGCTTCTACACTCAATCGACGGTTCCTAGCACTGTCTGGGCCCCGGCACTCTTGCTGGGAGGGTGATCCTGGCTCTGGGGGAAGCAACGTTAAAGGGTCTGGACCGTATCATCGACCGCGAGTCGCGCGCGATTCAAAAGCGATTTGCGGTCATCCGTGCATCAGTACCGCACCTAACGCCCGAGATGTACAGCGACTTGGTCGAGCTCTCTCGGTATGTGCACTGTACATGTGCACGACCGGTGGAAATTACTTACGCCCCAACAGCCCTGATCTTTACCCCCAATATATCCTGGAACTGGCCTCAGATATCTTATTTCACCAGCTCCAGCTTGGATACGGAGCGGCTATCGCACTCAGTGTTGCTCGACTCTCTCTGTCGGAAGCTCGGCTGTTAATCTTCCGGATGCTCACTTCGAGGTACAGTGAACATATATATTGCTGATCAACTCTGATTGACGGTCTTACAAGGAAGCTCGAAATTTACGACGACATTTCTTCTGACGGCCCTTTGGCGCCGAAATCGGCACTGGACCTTCTTGTGACGCTCGTTCAGGTGCTGCCGGAAATGAAATCCGCCAGCTTCGAGGTCCTCGACGAGCTCGTTCGAAACCCACACGTTTGCGTGCGATTTCGCGATCACCCTATCCTGCGAATCCACGCCGAGGAAAGCTTGAACATCCCATTGATTTGCCGGACACCTCTCGCTGAGCTGCAGCTCAGATTCTCTCAAGACCCCATGTATCGCTGGAAAAATTGGAAGCTGCTAGAAAGCGCAGGGCTTTTGTCTGAGAGTCGTCTCCTGCATATCAGTACGGTGCTGCTAAGCGCGGTGTCGGAAAAGTGGTACTGGACTCCAGATTTCTTCGATGCTGCGGTCGATTTATTTGATTTCCTCCGGTCTGTCGTTAGGCCTTTGTCTTCCAATTATGACTCATCCATTCCAGATATTCGTCAGTCCCGGAGCTGCGCGAGAGCGCCACGGATCATCTTATCGCGTGTACTTCTGCAACGCGCGATTCCTGGGAGCCTCTCAGCATCGTCCTCGACTTCCTTTCGCACTTCGCCATGGTCGGTGACCGCCCCATGTAGGTCCCACCCACTTTCGTTGTCCTATTCATTCTGATGCTTCGAAGCCTGAGCCTTAGGTACGAACCATACTCCCCGACATCTCCTTCCGCTTCAAGAACCCATACGAAAACACAGTCGGAAGAATATCATCCACAGCTGCGCGAATTTTTGCGTTATGCGCATTTGAGGCCCCACGCGCGTGATGCACATCTTCAGTTTCGGAAGTGCCATCCACCTCTGGGGCCTTTACTTCACGGTACTATTGAGTCCTCTTCGCCCAATGCCGTTACGATGCCGGTTGGTTTCAACGGTAACAAGTTTTAACATTTTTCGGCCAATTCTAAATCCGACAACATGCGTCTCGGCATTCGTTTCCTCCGTACATGCTTCATTGTATCATTAACCTGTATTATCATACTATTAATATGAACATCTTGTATCATCACAGATCACGTTGGGTGCTTGTTATAGGGGCGGCTCGTTCCGAACGAGAATTTGCTAGAGATCAAGTACGTTCTGTTGCATTGACAAGTGCCTGGAAACGTGGAGTAATGCCAGCAAGCGGAAACTTGCTGGGATACAACAGCGAAGCTAGCGTTCTCGCGGGGCTGAACACTGAAGGCACAATCGCCTTGGGTCAGTAGCAGTAAGGCAGGCTATTGACGGTGGATACTGTGGTAACCTTTAGTCTCTCGGACACAGACGCTTCAAACACAACTGATTTCGTATCTCGATTGTTTGAAGGCAACCTTCGAGAAGAGACCTTTCTTAGATTTTTACCATACAGCTGTCTCTGCCATGCAATAACTATACATTTCTGTCCGATTCGAAATGGTAACCTTCTAGAAGAGACCATTCTTAGATTTTTACCATACAGCTGTCTCTGCCATGCAATAACTATATATTTTTGTCCGATGGTCGAAATGACTTCCCATGTCGGCAGTCAACATGCCGAGCGGCAATTCGCGCTCGGCATGCCGAGATTATCGTTTGAACAATTTTATCCTCGTCTCTGCTCAGCCTTACTTCATCTTCGTTCGTTCGGCAGTTTCCGCTTTCGACGCAGCGGCTTCTTTGCGATTGAAGAAACGGCCCACTGGTGGACTATTAATCTTTCTGACTGACTCATGGACGACTCCGACTGTCCAGTTGTCCATATGCATTTACCAGTCACCTGATCATGAATCATGATCAGGCCTCCAGTCCGAATAATTGAAGTCCTCTTGCAAGTAGTTTAACTTTCGTATTGAACCGGTCAGATGCTTCCTCCATCGATATGTACATTGTCAGCGCTTCCCACAGGTTTTATTGCGCCCAGAGTCATGTTTAACCCTTATGACTCGTACGGAGTCGCTCAACTCCACAGGCGTGTTCGTGATTTTCGTATTCATGGCGCTCCGAGCTGATACAAGGATACAGAGATGGGACACAGACGCGCGCTGCGACGGGCAAACCGGATGTTTGGATGTTGGTGAGTTGTCCGACATCCCGCTCTTTCAGAAATTCAGACTCTTCCGCTCTTTCTCTTAACCTTCCCGGAATTATACCGAGACCCTAGGTCCGCGGCGAGCGTGCTGAACTCAGCACCAGATAGCCTTCCACAATTCTTTGACATGTATAAAAACTGGTCACAGCCAGTCACTCATACAAAATTCTCTTGTAAGACGCTATCGCAGTCCAAGCATTAGAGTCAGTTCGCGAATCAGCGGGGTAATCAACATCCTGTATTTGGAACTGTATACTTTACTAATAGAGCGCCTCTGGCTGCCTTTCGTTCATTTTTCCCAGCTAATTATACTGGGGGAAATCCAGAACATGGAGTGAGTTCCCATCTCCATTTTGTTCATAATTTTAGTCTAGATGCGTCCTTGACTCGACACTGGCACAGGTGCTATGGAAAAAGGCTGTAATCTCTGGCACAATGTACCAGGCTGTTCAGTCTGAGAACGCGAATTCTCGACCCAGTGTTAGACTTTCGAACCAAACTGCACAGCGCTCCGCGGGACCGGATTCACGTTGTGAGAATGAGTTCAGAAGCAGACTGGAGTATTTTTCGACGTGTATGTAAAACATGGCCATATTCCCAGCGCTTTCATTGTCTTCCTTCTTCACCATGGCACGATACAGTTCTCCGCGCTCTACGTTGCCTGTCATAACACTCTACGATTCCCCGGGGACGCGATCACAGACATGGGTACCCGCTATTTGGCGCATTAGGTGTGTACCCTCGCCGTTGTTATTCTGCTACAGTTTTACAGTTTTCAGGTTTATCCTCAACTACAAACACCTTCCTTACCGCACTGTCTGGGTTGAATTTCCCGATGTCGAAACGACATTGCGCGCCATCGGCGCCCCTCCAAGTTCGTGGCGGTCGGACGGGCGTCCAATCTACACCCTTCCCGCCATAATAGACCCCACGCAGAATCCTCAGGCTCCCCAAATCCTCTCCAATACGAACGTCATAGCCGAATATCTCGAGGCCAATTACCCAGCGCGTCCGGTTTTCCCGGAAGGCTCTCGAGCGCTCCAGGTACTCTTCGTGCATTATCTTCAAGAAATTTTCGTGAAGCCGTTGCTTCCCATCATGGTCCCCGTCAGCTATGACCGATTACCTGAGCGTACTCAAACACATTTTCACGGTGCAATGTCGACCCCATCCCATCCACTTCCACCAGGGCCCAAACGCGAACATGCGTGGCAGCTGGTAAAGATGCAGTTCGATTTCCTTGCGCTCGTCCTTGACAAGAACAGCGACGATGGCGATGGCGTCGGGGCTCAAGGGCATCACGTCTCATACGCAGACTTTGCACTCTGTTCGATGCTGCTGTGGATCGAGCAGATGGCACCCCAGGATGGGTGGGCGCGCATTAAAGAGTGGAATGGCGGCCGCTGGGCGAGACTTCGACAACGATGCCAGGACTACATGGATGTTCTCTGACTCGGGCCATCATTGAAGTGGTCGGCGATAGTTGCAAGCAATAGCTAAGGACCGGTTCGTTGTACAGCACAGATGATTGAGTCGGATTGACTCATGATCACTCAGCACCATCCTGTTAGTATTTTAGAATGTAGAATGACCCACTATGAGCCATTTAGTTCGATTGCTTCCCACTCGCTCTCAGTGTCAAAATGAGTCACTGGTCCCAGTAGATCACAAACTTTAGCTACTAAAATGGGTGACACCGTCAGTACAGGGAAATCTCCAGATGAACGAACTATAATGGCCTGTCGTACTTCTCCCTGTACTACACACCCTCATATTTATCATCGCATTTAACATCGAAGAGTCGCAATTTTTAACCACCGTCAGGTGACCAATAGGGGCAACAATAGGGGGTTTAATTAATGAAAGTGACGCTGAGTGGCCGGTAAGCGGCGGGGCACAAATAAAAAGGACCTGCACTTTTTTTTGAGCAATTTTTTGGCCGTCGACTCAATATCAATGTTCGCTCGGTCGACGCTTGCGCGCCGACCAGCTCACATTGATTGTGGGAACTTCAGAGCGCCGAAGTGCCCGAACCAAGTTTGTGCTTGTTGAATGATCCAATGATGCCCCAGTCACATGCTAATTTTCGGACATTTTTGGTACTCAAGAGAAGTTGCTCAAGAGCACAAAAAAAACTAAAGTTTTTATTTGTAAATTAGAAGGTACGGTGATTATGTCCTACTGCTGCGATTTGACTCCCGCACTGACTCACCACTGCCGAAGTCGTTTCCGGAGCGTCCATACTGGCTTACAAACAACCGAGGTACGAGGTAAGTTATGTTTGTAGCGTCTGTCTACGAGAGACTAATACTGGCTGGCAGTGGCAGTGATTACTCATAGCGTACAACAGCCTGAGGGTACTTAGTATAATACATGATCCGCCTTGAACGTAGTCTCTGTAACAGAGCCGTTAACTGATGTCGAACAAGTAAGGATCAGTATAACGTCTGTTAGTAAACACGATCAAGTTGTTGGCCGACCCACTGATTATGTAAAACACAAATCTGTCTCGCGTTGCCGTGCAGGGGGTTTGACAATAAGTCTGAGGATATTCAAGTACATAGATGGCCTTCAAAGAAGACAAATTGTCCCTGAAAGCTAAGCAATCTGTTGAGCCATTACGATGATATGTGGTCAGATTGTCAACATAGCCACGTAGTGAGCCGATGGCATATTAATCCACTCTTTCTGTTTGACACCTAATTCTCGCGGTACACCCCAAATATTTTTACTCCATGAATGTTCTCAAATATTTCCAGCTTTATTCTCTTTTTCCTTGTTGTAATACTGAAGGGACGCGCAGGGCAAGCACAGCCACCCCATTGCGTAATCAGTCGGTCAGCCAACAACACGATCGTGTTTACTACAAGACTACCTTGAACGATCGTCCTGGTTCCTAACGAGTGTAAGTATGCCCAGATCTCGGTGTGCGCCATTACAGTTACATGTGCTTAATACTGATTAGTTTGTACAGTAGATACGCGAATTGGGCTCGTTTTTCGCAGCCCTGATGAAGAGGAAACTAATGTCCGGCCGATGCAGCGCGACGCGTTGTGCCTGGAGAGCGCTCTAGCGGTCGCGGGGTGCGCTCGAGCCAGTTCTTCACGCGTGGTGATCCGTCGCCTGTCGAGGGACGCAGCTGGGGTGGGTCGCGGCGCGGGGCCTTGGTTGCTCCGGGTCGTTGCCAGTATGACACGGGCGGCGTGCTGTCACCCCGACTCGGAATGCCAGGCGTTGGTGGCCATGGCGGGTCGTCGTCCGAGTCTGTACCGCGCGAGACGGCGGACAGAGACGAACGCGGGAGCGTTGGTGTGGATGCGGACGAGTGGACTGCCGTTCGCGCATAGATCGTCGAGCATGAGTTGCGACGCGAGCGCGTAGCGGGAGCTACGAAGGAAGCCCCGCCAGATGCGGCCCCTGACGCAACCGTTGAGCTGGGTGGGGAATGCGTCGGGGCTTCGGGTTGGCCCATTATGTCCGTGACAATACGAGTGAGGTCGTCGGCCGGAGCGCGCAAAAGGGGATCGACAAAGACGCTTTCCTGCCGCGGCGGAGGCCACACCTCCTCACGGAACGCGGATCCCGAGTCCGAGGCGCGCGGCGGGAAGAGGAAGGGTGGTTGGGTGTTATGCCGCAAGATGGGCGGACGGGCAGTGTATTCTTGCGCTGTGCGCTCGACGTCGGGTGAGAGATTCAGGTGGAACTCAATCTGCGAGCCGTGATACTCGATTTGCGGCGGGTGCCCTCCTCGCATGGAATCGAAACCCTCACCGTCAAGCATCCCCACACCACCGGCTCCTTTTCTCTTCCGCTCCTCCCTAGCGAGCGTGTCTGTCAACTCCTGCTCTCTTTGCCTGCCCCGCATGTGGAAGAATATTGCCGCGAACAGTACGAAGACCAGAAGAATGGCACCACCTGTGGTTGCGGCGACAAGCGTCTGGCGTACAGGCGAGGATGCGGATTCATTCGACAGCATCGTGGGGATCTACGCTCTCCATTAGCATCTGGCTTGTTCAGCACTGTGTTCACTCACGGGCATTGCTGGCGCAGGGTTTCCTTTGGAGAAGATTGGCGGAAGCGAGACGCTCGATATGGTCCAGGAATAGTGGTGAGATCTATGTAAGATTTTTCACGGGTCCTGCGCGCCCGTCCGAGGACCTGCGATAGGGAAACGAAGGTCAGCTTCGCGGCAGCGAATCTTATGGCTATGGACGAGAACGTACGGCTTCCTGCTCGGGTAAGGCAACCCTCCAGAAGCTTGGGTGTCGTGCGGTCACACTGTTCGGCGTCTCTTGTCGCAGACTGAGCAACAGCATTTAAGCTGGGACCGCGTGAAACATGAGGGAGGTGAGGAGGCGTTAGGGACACACCCTGAGCTCGTACGATATTAATAAGGTTAGCCTACACGCTAGAACGCCTGTAAGGCTTCAGTTAAGGAAAATGTCGGCACTCCTTAATCTATCAGTGTCACGGAGAACAGATATATTTACGCTGTAACCACGACATGAGTCTAAATGGGAATGCCATAGAAAAAAAAAGTATGCCCAGTGACAGGAAAATGAGTTGGTTGTGCTCCCGAGTAGGTATCTGAGCTTAGGATACTTTGAAGCCGCTTTAGGACCCGCGAAAGGTAAGTTTGGAAGGCAATCATCGATTGATCGCCAAGTCTCAGCCGGTGAAGAGCTTGCAGAGAGGCCAGGACGAGAAGCCACTGTCATTGGCGGAGGGCGTTCTACGTAGTAAATTGTGCGAAGACAACGCCTATGCATAAAGATCTCAGAGTCTGATAAATGCCAAATTAAAGATGTTTACCAGGGCCGAGCACGACCGGCGGGAAGCACGACAAGGCACAGCAGACGAATCCCCTTCGTATCAGTATCACCACTGTCGAGCTTGCGCCAGTCACGCCCATGGCGAGGCATAGCAGAAGTCGAACCAACGGCGTCAATCCTCGTTAATCTGAATTTTCCAGGCTCACCAAGGGATTCTAAGAAGCGATCAAAGCCATAGTTCGGAAGCTCTGATCATTCAAGGATGGGCGCGTCGAGACTCGACCTGATCGGACGATTCGCACGGTATCGCAAGAAGCATCTGTTTCCCAACTAAAAGCCGACGAGTACAGGATTTTGTAGATTGCTGAGACCGGGTTCAATGCGACGGGCCAGCGTGGCGAAGTTTACGATATGAAAAAATGCGGAAACTGGGAAAGGGACAATCATGCACGTGATGGCCACGAACGCTGACAAAACGCTGACTGCTCAGTGGAGCGCCATGGCCCACGTACGTATCTCCACCGCCAACCAACAATTCAGGCTTCGGGGTGATAATAGCTGTACTTCTAGGCACAGACGATTCTTCCATTCATGGATGGCTCCCAACCCCCGGTCCTTCCCAGTGAATTGGAGCGAGAGATTTTTGAAATCGCCGCTCGTTCTCGTCCTCAATCTGTACCGCGATTCCTCTTGGTTGCGCGGCATGTCAAGTCGTGGTAAGTCGCACATGAATCATCCCTGCTTTCACTCAGGTTATATCTACTTGTAGGCTCGAGCCACTGCTATACGAGACTATCATTTTTGACGATCAGGCATCCAGCTTGCTGGGGGGTCTTGAGAGGCCTATTCTATCCAAAGATATTCTGTTTCCAATCCTGCACTCTAGACCACAGCTCTTGAACCACGCACGCAACTTACTTCTCCCCTTCTCCTCCTTCGACGACGGCCACCTCATCCTTCCACACTGCCAGCGTATTGAAAATTTGTGCCTAAGCATTTCCTACAAGGCGCATCCACATCTCTTTTCGTTGGTGTTAACATTGCCGCTGAAAAGATTCTATGGCGCTCTGGGCCCACTCTTCGGCTCCCTGCCACGAGTCGACCTCACCCACCAGTTCTTCGGGCAGATAACCCACCTCGGGCTATGCGACTATCCGTGCGAGATAGTCGATTCAGAGTTCTGGTCCGGGCTCCCCCTCATACCAAACCTCACACACTTCTCTCTGGACTCAGCATGGCTCGACGCTTTCCCCGCGGTGCTCCGTACATGTCCCTCCCTTCGTGTTCTCGTCGGGATAGGACTGCCCATGTACGAGGGTCCTCCCCCGGGCCTCGGTACACTTCCGAACGACCCCCGATTTGTGATGATGGACCTTAGCTCGGAGGACAGCGACTGGCAAATCGGCACACGTACCGGAAACGACTACTGGGCGCGAGCCGAAAATTTCATCGCAAAGAGAAAGGCCGGGGTTATCGATCGTGAGTTGTCGTCTACTCGCCATGTCCTTGTTAACGGTTCTTTTTCTCTTCATGCGCTGTATAGCTCTGCAATATCAATTGAAGGAATGAGAACCAAAACGTCAACCTTGACGCGTTATCACAAATTGTTTAAAAATGGTACGGGCTGGGTTACGGGCTCGCCCAAGGTGCCGATACTCTCCTGTGTTGCGATGTACTCGAGTAAATTCGTCTGGCTCAAACTAAGAGAGTTCATAAATCGCTCACCGACCACGACGCCAACTTTCTTTGCGTCGAAGACAAGAAAGATACGATGAAAAGCCCTGGCCACGCCGCTTCTTCAAGACTAATAGAACCTGGATTGTATAGCACGTCGCTAGCCTGCTTGATGTTGACCCCAATTTTCGCACAGGACTCCAAGCTTGGACGGGAATCAGCAGTTACATCTGCATGCGCTATTCGCACCTAGCCAACCAACTACACGTAACCAGGTCAGCCCCAGATCAATTTCCCAAGCCTCTCTTTACTTGAGAACGGGAGCGGGAAGTGCGTGCTTTGGGAATCCGGATTCTCATTGAGACCATTTATTGCGACGGGCGGCTCACCATGTTATCGTTAGTCAATTGTCGTTGCCAGGTAGGGTTAAGTACTCCAGCTATCTCTGCTACCGCGGTCCGCTCATTTTGAATTCCAGGTTCGTATTGAATTAAACATTGCCCGCATTAAAGCAATTGATATGTGGATTCAAGTCAAAACAACATGCCAACATTCACGATTTAAAAACCCGTGGTCCACACAGGTCCGCAGTTTCCGTTCACAGCTTTCCCTTCCTCCCCGGGTAACCAAACAACCCTACTTCCACCCACCAAAGTACTTTGAAAATGCTCCACCACTGCAATGCGATTCATCTCACTCCTCCCCATATGCATCTCTTCTGCGGGCCTGTTGGCCATGCTGCCCTACTACCCCAGGTGCATCATCTTATCTGAAATCCATCTTCACCATCGACTAATCGCCGATTTATTTCGAATTCTACTGTAGGGAGACGAGCCCGGGCCCACCTTGGAGCGCAAGTTCGTACCGCCGGACTGTCCCGGTAACCCCCAGAGGTGCAGGAGAAACCGCGCCTCAGCCAGAGCGGAGCTGGTTATGGTGCGCGTGGCGAGTGATGTTGAGGTATGTACGCGGCGGCAGATTCGTCCGCTGTGCGAGCTTTTTTCACGGGCTGAATGCATTACAGGCTCGCGAGCCGGCCACCCATCACTACCTGTCCCCACTGCCTGTGATGGAGGAACTGTGGGATAGTCCAACCGACGGTTCGCGGCGTGATATATGTCGTGTTATGTTGGGGTAATCACCCCTTTATTAAAATTACGTGTGTCTGTCTGTCTGAAGCCATTTTAAACTCCGCTTTTAATCTATCATTCCGGCAGAAGTGGGAGCTGGCGCGAAGCGCCGGCGAGCGCTTGTGTACATAATAGAGAGCGTGAAACAGCATCAGTATAGTTGTCACGGTATTCAGCCGGCCGGAAACGAGAAGAATGGACAGTGTGGAGTAAGCGGGCCTCTACATCATGTCCTCATAATAGAACGCTGCCATGAATGAGGTGAGTTATGGTCAAAGATCAAGTTATCCACACACAATCTATCTCCCGGCTTCGATGCTTTGCAACAAAAGATTCCGCATCACTCCAGTAATCCACACCGCGCTCAATTGCCGCACACCAATCACCGACAAAATTTCTTGCGGGCATGACCACAAATTACATGTTGTGTGACCTCTGCAGCGTCCAGGACCTCATCTGTGTACACCCTGAGGGAGCAAAAGAAAACCATCACACATATGGATGGAGACAGTTCCAGGATTTTATGCAACATGAGGGCGAGGTTGTCTACCGCGAGATGTGTGAGGCTCAGAAGTGTTGTGAGTGCGGTGCAAGTCGCTCCAGGGTCTTTGGGGTGTCCACACAAGTACAAGTGTATCAATTGTAAAGACATGTGGAGTGTCAGGGGTGGCATCAAAATGCAGTGGGCTTGGAGGCAGCGGAGGGTGAGAGACTGGGTGACTGGGATAAGCACTGCATTCAGACCCCCCCATAGGCACAGGTCTGCCGGATCCCAGTAGGCATATGTGTAGGCAGACCACACCAACCTTTGCCGATCCATCTGCCAAGGTTGGTCTACGTGTTCCGGCCGGAATAGGCGGACCTACCTCGGCCAGGGTCGGCCATGATTGGCACACCACCATCGGCTCGGATTGGTCAATGTGGGCAGGCCTCGCATAGGCAGATATGCTAGACTAACATAGACCAACATAGACCTGGATAGGCACATCTCGGCAGAGATCTGCGAACATAGGCACACATGTGCCTATGGGGGGGTCTGAATGCAGTGAAGCACGTGGAACGAACCAAAAAGGCACAGATCCTGCACACCGGAACATTACACCAACATCGCCTTCTGCACCTCTGCACCCCGATGCGCCTGGGCACCGAACAGCAATAAATGGCACGCGGTGTCGTGGAAGAACTTCGGCGGCTTCTGACGGACGAGTCAGGACATGCCGTCATCAGTGAAGGGGGGGATTGAGCCGGAGTATCCAAAGGCGACTACATGATACAGCAGAGGTTCAGCCCTGGAATCAGACAAATAAACAGAAAATCTTCCGGCGAACAGCTTTTACAGACCATTCTTTCATGTGTTTCGCAATGAGCATGAGTGTTGGGATCAACACAGGCTGGGAAAGTGAACAGATCTCAAAAATTTTCCTTTCCAGCCAAGGGGAAACCGGCATTAAAATTTCGGATATAGGGTGGGAGAGGGGGGGGGGGTCTGGGTTGGGCTGAAAAAAATTTCTAGGCAATGTTATAAACTAGCTTCCAAACTCCTCAAAACCTTGTTTAAGTGACGTGGGATGAGTCCTAGATGTGTTTCCATGTTCAGTGCTTGCCCAGAGACAAATTCCTGATTTGGAGTGGCAAATCATGGGCCGACTATCAAGCGACAGCCATGAAAAATTCTTTCTTCCTCAGGATTTCGCATTGAACAAACAGAAAAGTGGCAAAATAAAGAAAAGAAAGAAGGTAAATGGCAAGCACATATATTGATACTTTTTATTATAGCATTCATTGCAGCCAGGTGCCCCTAAGTACGACACAATGAGCTACCTTGAACACCTAGATCACTGCCAGATGATAGATGTCAGTACAGCAGGCCCAGTGAATCTAGGAAATCATAAAACAGCCTGGAATCCATCCAAATGTATTACCCAGAAAATCTCAGACTGCCACCTAGTTCCATCTGTCTTGTATGGGCTTGCAGGATGTGTCATTGCCAAAGAATTGGACTTGCAAGGCATGCAGTGGACATGGGCGGAGTCCAAAGTGTCAAAGATGGGTCTAGACAGTGCAGGGAAGGCATAGAGTATGGTAGATGACCGTGATCAATGTCAAAAGATCTATGGCACCATTTACAGAAAACTGGCTCAAACCAGATATACGGCCCAACATCAGGGGTGGGAAACTCCTTCCCTATATGGAAGGAGGGGAGGGGGATCTGCTTGAGGTTGAAAAAAACTTTTCGACCCTATATCCTTTTTTTCGAATCCCGGTTCCCCCTTGTTTCCAGCTCTGCAGGAAGCATTGGGGAAGAGGACATGGTGCACACTGTCGGACCAATAGTTCTATCCACCCATCCTACTGACCTGGTCTAGCCAGCCCACTGCTGTGCAAGTCAATGTGCACCCATCCTGACAACCTGTATCCCACACCAGTAAGTCAATGTCAACACCATGTTAACATCCTCACTATTTCCTGCAGCACATCTTCATCCTGGCAATGAGACCGCTGCTGCAACCACTGTGCCCGTTGAGCTCGTCTGACCCGTGTGCAATCCATGCCCATGGCCTTCCCAACCAACTTGCCCAGCCTGCTGCACACTGCCTGCAGTGCTGCATAGTACCTGTGGTCTGCCACATGGTGTGCATGCATACTCTGCACTCCAGTGCAGTACTGTGCTTGCATCATCATTCGCATCCACAACCTGTTCCTGCAGCCCTCCGACCTTCAGCGGTGTTCACACGGTGGTCTCGACCTCTCCACTGAAAGGCCGGAAATGCGCAGACTAGTGAATGAATAAATCACCCAAATATCCGCAACACTCTGTTGCCTCGTGTGTGTTTGGGGCTCGGATCACCGTATGTGATCTTGTGCAATTTAGCACTCCATCCTTCAAAACCTCCTCTTCTGGTGCTCCAAGATAAAACCAACAAAAAAATACCACAACTCTCTTCCACCTCAACTCATCTTCCTACCCAAACCAATAAACCAATCCAATTCAAAATCTCCGTGCAGCCTTTGGCTCAATCTGTTCTGTTCCGTTCTGATTCAACTGTGCGACCTTGGGTCCAGAACAAACCAATTAATGTGCAGCCTTGGGCCCAAAAGAAATATAAAAGGTGTAATGCAGGGATCAATTCCCCTTCTACCTACAATATGGCTGGTCTTTTATACCCAGGGAACAATGGGAAACAGAACAATGGAGAATACAATGGTAAATAATTGCTACGTGTTCGACACATTGATTAACACGATGAAAACGCACAGTAAACCAGTGCGCATCAAAATGTGTTTCAGCAATGGCCATGCAAGTTTGTGAAACTCATCCAAAACTCGGTATTCACAAGGTCTTCACAAGTGTGCGCATTCTGTGCTCATCACTGCGACTTACTGCATGTGTGAATCCTATCCTAGTGAGCCACACTGCTCTCTATCATTGTGTACTGCTCCCCGAGTCATCTTCATGCCTACAGCCATCCCTGCAGCCATTGTACCAGTGCCTGCACAGTGCCCACCCACTGTTACCTGCGACTTACTGCTGGCATGCCTCTGATGTGTGAGCTGCCCTGTTCCTCCATTGTACGAGCCATTGCTGTGCTGTGATGTGCTAATGGGTCAAGTGCCACCCACCTTACCCAGCTGATCCTCCGAGTCAATCCAGCAAGTGCCTCCAGATGCATATGCTGTGCCAGAGCTGTGCAACATCTCTCCTGTCATTCTAGACCTCTACTACAGCCACCACAGTCCATGCTGTCGTCCAGTGATGCCAGGGTGGTCCCGCAAAGAGCACCACAGTTACAGTGTTGCTGCACTGAACCCGTTTGTGTTCAAGTTTGCTATCCAGCCCAGGTCCTGCCAGACAGAATTCCAAGTCACAAGTAAGTCATTTGTCATCCCTATGGTACAGTTAAGTACATGAGCATCAAATGGGTGAAGAAAAGTCTTCCTCACCACCTGTCAACTATACAGTAGCCCCATTCCAGGCTGTTCCAATCCCCACCTGTGTCTCACTGTGCATATCTCTGTGCATCCAAAATCCCATCTGCTAACACTGAAAAAACACAACTGATGGAAGATTGATGCACACATCAAATTCAAGGAGGTAACAAATCTTCTTTACAATTCCCTGACAGCCATTTACCAAGCCCAGGAAATTAATGTGAATGAATTGGAGAAGTAGTTTGAAGTCCACACATTGCAAGGAATCATGATTTTTGCCCTTTCAACCAGGAGAATCTCCTTCTGAAAGCCTTCTGCATCCTCATCTGAGCCTTTTTTTTGCCTCAGGATTGTTGTGTTTAGCCAGACGTCTAACAACAGGCTTTCCAAGCATGCTGTATTAGACAGAGTTTGATCCCTATTTTAAAGTCAATTTGTGAATATCAATCAGAAGGGCAAGGGAGACATAGACCTGCATTCCAACAGAGCTACAATAATGAGAAAAGTGAGTTCAAGGCTAAACAAAATATGCACAGTGTCTGAGATAAGATCAAGAAGTGCAGATAGGGGCCAATCACGAGTTTGGAGGAATAAAACATAAATTACAACTGAAAAGAGGGAAGTACTTGAAGCTTACAGGGGGAAGTGAGGAGGAATGCAGGTTCCTGGCTCTATATGCTTGCCTCAAGGATTTATTCTAAGTTATTGGGATTTGATTGTTCAGAGATTGATATTGATATCAATCTCTGATCAGATTTCAGCTGAAATGAACCGGTGCTGCATGGCAGCACCGTCGTGCGAATCAACTCATGACTTAGTAAACAAAGCCAAACTGCTGTTTTTTCACGTTGATAGGGCATGTACCAAAACATGCATGAAAACACTAGTTTTTATTTCATTTTGATCCTATTAGCGGGTAGAAGTGAGGCATTAGATTATGAGCATACACCCTCCCTGGGGTGGTAGGCTACACTATCGATGGCCGAAAGTCAGTGTAACAAATCAACTATGAAGGATTGAGTAGACTTGACAAGGCAGCCCAAAAGGCTGTTACGTCCTGACTATGATATTCTGCGCTGGGCTATAGACAGTGGCAGTGATAAGCCAGTAATTGGGCCATGGTTAGATACACGTAATTTTGCATGTTTCTGATCGTGCTCATTGCTGAAACTGTTGTTTCTATGCAACAGTACTGGTTCCTGGTAGCTGTTGGGTGGACCACAGAGAAGCAGGTGGACATTCTAAGGAATTAGAACGTCCATTGGCTAGTCTTGCCCTGAAAACTGTGTGGGAAACGTGCAGCCGAATAATAAGTCAAGGAACTTCTTTTGACTTGTTTCCAACATCCACTTAAGCAACGGAAACAGGTCAAAGGAACGGGAATTGGCAATGTGTTGTGTTGTTTTGAGACGCTAGGGGGGATGCGCTTGGTCACGAGTGTTTCGGTTGCCAGAGTTGCCGGTTTCCATCGGATGCAGGTATCCTGAAACAGGTAGTCGGCTATTCTGTGGATCCGGATCACAACTCTAAAGGTGTTCTAAGGTTCGTTCTCAAGAACCCTTTCTGGGAAACCCTAGAGAAACAGGTATCTACTGAGACCTACAAAGGAGTATTATCAACTTCCGTGCTTGGAACCAGGGGGAGACTTGAGTTGAAGCAGAAACAGGTCGAATGGGATGCAGTGCCGATCTATTGGTGATCGACACACCCTCTGAATAATACAGGGGTGCTGCTGACGGGTTCCTGCCTCATAATTGGCAAGGGAACATGGCGTGCTCGCAGTTGGGAACCAATGGGAGGCGACGCTCGGAAGAACAACCGACGGAAATGCGGTTAAAGAGGTGGATAAATGGACTTTTGACTCATTGGGATTGTGTTTTGGGCTTTGTAACAGTGTCTTGGCAGTTGTATAAGTATCCGAGGGTGTTTCTACAATGGACACAGCATCTTCCTCCGAACTAGTAGGCTATACATTTGCGCATTGGGTTGATCTGGGATCCTCGGCAAATGCACTCTTATAGAGTAGCACTATTATTCGAAATCTTAATTGTTTCTGAATCATATATTATTCTGGAAACGCACTTGGGCTTTGCCTGGAAACTGTCTGAACTCTGAGAATCTGTTGGAACTGGGACTCTGTTGAAAGGAACATTATTGTTGTTGTTTGCGGAGTGGGTTTCAGAAAGTACCGTCTAGGGAAAACTTTGGAAACGTGACTGCTGTGTACTGCTCAGAAAGTACCTCCTTAGGGAAAGCTCTGTGAACGTTCTTGGCCTATAAACTACGGGCCTTACTTGAGTCTACGGGACTACTTTTAAACTTGTTTCTCTGTCGCTTGGACACACACTGCGAAGCTATAAATCTACTTTGTTTGGAAACAATGTTTCCACTGTGTCTAGAAGCACGTTCTACACAGTTTTCTTTACCATCTCTTTGAGATACAAAACCTCTCCCTACAACCTTTACAAGGCCCTGTACTAGGGGCTGTAACTCGTCGGGATCTTTGGAAACGTGCATATATTGCCGTTTGATTTGTTTGTTGGTTGTTAGAACAGTCTCTGGACTGTTTCTGTGCCACTCTCGAGTCAAGTGGGGTTATTTGTGTGTTTCTTATATAGGTTCTGAGCACATCAATCAGTGGTAAACCATTGTCTTATGGGCTGGAGATGAAACATCAGGGAACTACTCAGAATTATTGACTTGCCGTTTCAACAGCCTCTGAATAGTCTGATGACTATTAAACAAGATATACGAAGCCAGAATTGGTACAACCACATTAGGGCCAGCAGAGATATAGTGCTGCACTATTTTGTGTATAAGACCAACTGATTAGATTGGGATGAAGATATGTTACTGAGTTAACCATCACTGTGGTTACTTGGGCAGATCTGACTGTTAGAAAGATGCAGGCCTTGCATCAAGGATTTACTGATATGATTGATGAGGATCGACAGTATAGAATAGCGCCGCGCTATATTTCACTGGTCACTATAATGGTCCGCTAGTATAGTGCCGCGCTATCTTGTCAATCTGCTTGATATGTACTATGAGTTCTACTGAGCTTGTGAAGTGCGGGACTGATTCAGAAGTTGAATGGGAATTAACTAAGACTGACTTGACCAGTCAGCAATGACCAAGACTGACTTGCTCAGTCAGAAAGATGGAAACCAAGACAAGCACGTCTTATGGCATGCTAGAGAAAATACATGTGGACTAGCCCCCGTAGTAGGTCATAATACCCATGGTTAAGAATGCCTTCTACACCATTGGCCATTCACTACTCGGGCTCCCACCCTTTATTGTTCCTATTCATTCTGTCTATCTCCTTTACTTCTCTCTAAAATGTATAAAAGCCAGCTGTGTACTCTGTATTAGCCAGTAAACTATCCCCCCAGATATACAGGCAATATAGTAGACTCTAGATTTGTTTGGAAAGATATCAGAGATTTGAAGATGCACAGATAAAGATTGTAAGACATGGGACATTAATGGGACAATACCATTGCCCAGATATAAGTGTTATGCATTCAACCTTGGTGAAGAGACCTGCTAGACTTAGGTCTCACACAATTCAATTGTGAAGAGCCAGTTTAGAATGTAAACTCACACCTCAAACTAGAGTGGCCGCCAGCAGTGTAAGCGTTGATAAGCCGTGAAACGGACCATGGGTGAAATAGCAAGGAATTTGCTGATTTCTGCCTTAATCATGTAGCGCGCTGCTCCAAAGGATTAGCACAAGTCCTATATGGCTAATCAGGGCTTGATCCTTCATGAGGACCTTAATCAAGTCCGCCTGGGATGCATCAACTGGAAAGTTCATACTGGTTGACATCCATGATTAAGGGTTTAATTGCTAAGATTAAGCATCGCTGCTTAATCAAGGCATCGCGGGGCCCACAAACAACATGGGCAATATTAATCATCCTCTCTGATGATCTGGGGCACCACTGTGGAGTCTTGATTAGGTGTTCAAGAGCTTTGTTGTGCTTGATCTACAAACAGAGCCTTGCACGACGGATCAGGTGATTCGGGTTTAGCAGTAGCCGGTTATTCCGACTGCAGCTAGACTTTGGTTATCAACTATCCGATCATTGTTGCCATCCTGATTTGGTTACTCGAGCCAGGCCAGGACGGTAGCTCACATATCTCCACAACCACTTGGCGGTTTGGGCTGATTAAGGTACTGGCTTAAAGCCAGCACCTTTCTCTACCTAATACTGAAGGTCCTGAATGGGGGACACGAGGATAGAAGATGGGACTGTCAACACGATCGAACAGGAAACAGTCACACCGGACACACTCAAGCACCAAGGGGTCGATACACGAGGATCCTATATATTTACCTACATGTGATTAACTACGGACACCTTACTCATATACCAGCGAGTAGAATAATCATCGTATTGTAAGCATAATTGTACAGTATATAAGGAGGAGGTTTTGGCATGGATAGGGCACTGAACTTTCTGTCCCTAAGAGCAGTAGCCTTTACCGGGTATTGCTTGATAAACAATGGAGATTCGGGACTTGTCACCCAGGACTGACTTCGTTAAGAAGTTTTGTTTTGTTTGCACAAGTAACTCAATATCAATTGTTGGCTCAGGATTTTGGGATTGAAAACGGTTAAGAAGCTAGAGAGAGCTTGTTAGGAACTGAGAACACGGCACCGCACTACAGTAGCCTCAGAAGGCTTATTATTTGGGATTTGAGAACACGGCACCTTGATTAGGATTTGGGATTGTTGGCTCAAGCTTGTAAAGCTTTAACTCGATTTGTTGGCTTAGGCGCCCATTTGGCATTGCTCAAAGAGGTCTAATACTCTAAATCAACCTTGCACTTCGGACTCGACCCTTAAACAGGTGTGTTCCTCGCAACCTCTGTTGTATTATCTGTGCTCCTTGAACCTTCTTAAAGCGTTCAAAAGACCCGTACTCGGCGGCACAGTCTAAACCATTCAAGGGGAAAGTAGTTAGGATTTGGTTCGTAGTTGTGTTTTTGCCTTAATCAAGCAAACTCGCATTCTGCTCATTGGATCTTGATTAAACTAGTACTGCTGCTGTAGACACCGAGCAAGCATTTCAGCGTGAGCACACTAGCCCCGCCCTCACCATCTGCGTAACTGCACCTGCTTGTTGATTGCCATCATTCTCGCAAGAGAGTTACAAGTCAAGTGTTCGTCCGCCGAAAGTCTGCCTACCTATTCTGCTTCTTGGCTAGCTGTCAGTTAGTGCTAGGGTCTGACGTTCGCACGAAAACTGAAGACTTTGGACAAGTCAAGGGTTTACTTAAGTCTTGATATACTGTTCGTGTGAAGTCCCTGCTACCCCAGCATAACCGTGCTCAGACCGCATAGTTAGCTATTGAAACAGAGTCTTATAAAACCTTTGCACACCCTCTTGACAGGTGATACGTACCCTACTTCCCCAAACACACACACACACAAGCATTGGGACCGGATTAGTGTTTTGTTTTGATTTTGGTTGGATTGTGATTAGTGACTAGCTTGCTTCACTCTCTAGTTGATTTCATTAGATTACAAAGCCGCACCCTTGTGCACCATCTCAACGTGACACGCAAATCGAACCACCTCAATAGATCGGGGTGGCAAGCTCCCCCAATGAAGCAATCAAGCAAGAGATTGAAGTTCTGAAACTTGATTGTTGAGGAACACTCGAAATGACTTTGAAACCACCCATTAAAGCTGAATGGAAGTGTCTACTGTTAGATATTCTCGGTATCAGCTACACCCTCGCTGTTGTTCTGCTTCCTGATTCTCCGAGCCTGTCGCTCATATGAGTGGCCTACACTACCCCGCTGCCCCAGGTGCATAATCCTAACACTCCAAAAGCCTTCCCCAGCTGACTAATCTGAAGTTAAAATTTCAGGAAGCACAATCCAATGGCCCTGCGATTGGATTCCCACCAGACGGCTGTGTCGGTGGGATCCACTACTCAAACCCCCACCTCACTGGTGCGGCGCGCAAGATCACAGCGAGTGGCGGCGACAACAATGCTATAGCGACACAACTAATCCGTTGCAATTCAAACTGTCTTAGGGAGGAGAGGCCAATGCCTGCGCTTTGGACACTGTGATCCTGCACCCACCCTGCCTCAGCGGCTGTTGTCCAGACCCCGCCGTCACCGAAGTCAATGACCTCGAGGTACATTTTTTATCTTTTTCCGTTGGTCAGCTTATTGAACTTTAAATGCACGCATCGCAGGCGTGCAGATCGCCTCAGCGGGGATAGTACTGAAGATGTCATGCCAGGCGTGCAGAAGTTTCCAGTGACAGAACAAATATCTCGACAGTTACCTGCAGGATATGCTGTGTTGAATATTGATATTACCTTGCTCTCATAACCGGGGGTGATGTCCTTGAGAACATTTCACAGGTGAGGCTGAAGGAGTGTCTGTCCAGTTGTATTATTGTCCAAGGACGAATGCTTGAATGAAGTGCCATTTGCGTCTGACCAGATCTGCTACCCGCAAGTTTGGCCATGGCTGACGGCAAGCCTAGAATTGAGTGTACTTATACTAATGAGCTTGGTATTATTCGATATTATTCGGGAGAGACCTGGAGGGGAGCAGACGAAGATCGCTGGCAAGAGAAGATATCGCCGACACAGGGAAATTTGGGGAACCACCTTTCAAATAGTGGATGGTGGGAGAGTACACGTAATAAAGAACGGGAACGATGCAAAGTACAGAGAGGCCTCAATAGTGCAGAGCAATAGTATGGTCAACCCTGAGCAACGCGTGAGCAGAACAAAGGAAGTTGGCGCATTTTATATTATGTTATATCATGTCAACATAATAGACAGGTTGTGCAAAAGCCGCACAAGCCACATGCGGTTTCATGTGGCTTTTTGGCATTGTGCAAAGCCGCGGGGAGGATTTCAATATCCCGAACCCATAAACCCACCGGAAATGACTCATACAAATATCATTTCGAATGTTCTCTCCATGCGGCTATCCAATCAGATCCAGCGAATATAATCATTTGTCCTTGAGTTTCCGTGTTGATTCCACAGCACCTAAAAACTGAATGACATATGGAACAGCCATCCCATAGTCTAAAATACTTCCCTCCACTCAGCAGGTTCACAGAAGAATCACGCGGCATCTCTACAATTCCGAGAATGATGCCGACCCGAGTCTGAGAGCGGGAGCGGGAATTGTGTGAATAAAACGGGAGTTGCATGCGTAAAGCGGAAGTCGGACAAATATTAGCATCGGTACCTTGATCCCTAGGAGAGCTGAAGTTGGGTATCTCGGTTCTCCAGTCGAATTAACCATCTCCAGGTGTCTAGGGTAAAACTGTTTGGCCTTTTGTTTACTGACCGTTTACTGTTTGACCTAGTAGGAAAATCAAAGGAAAATAGGAACGGTTAAAACTGTTTGAATTTGAAACCATTTTCCAGCTGACGCCAAAATCCTAGAACGCTTTAAAAAAAGTTCTGAGGTGATTTCTGACATCACTTACCTTTTCTAGCGCTCTGCTTCACACTGCTCCACCGCTTGGCCAGCGAAACACGGTAAGCGAAGCCAATGAGCCCGAAGTGAATTTTTTTTGGAAATTACTCAAGTTAGCTGTCAAACGGAAACGATTAGAGGTCTATCCGGGACAGTGGAGAATTAAATGCAGCACGCGCTAGAGAACTGACCTCGAAGGTTATTCTAAAATGCCGTGCTCCACGTGCTGAAGTGGAGGCTTCCACGTCCGTCGCTCAAAATATAGCAGAAGACTCTCATAAACACGCAGGGGATTCATTTGCAGTGACCGAAGCGAGTGTACAGCAAGTAGGAACAAGGGAGGAAATAGCACATTGTTACCTGAAACCAAATCAAAGGTGGCAGACGGCAACTCGAGTGAATCGGTGATAGCGAGTAAACGACTCGAACTCCAACATACCACTGCACCACTCGTAGCATTGCCAGGTAGAATAAGCCCCAGGCCCGGTGCCACTGCACGTAGGCCCCACATTTTGAACTCTGGGCAACATTCCTGGAAATAAAACACTAATACGGTGGTTTGGTATAATAGTACTCGGAGCCGTCGCAACGCTGGCGGTTTAAAAGGCCTGTGGTTGGCCCAGATGCGGCACTTCACCACTACTTTCGATTCCAACTCAACTTTCATATTCAAACCCGCACCACTACAATGCGATTCATCTCCATCATCTCCGTCTCTTCCGCGCTCATGTGGGCGGCCTATGCTTCCCCAGTGCCCCACGCTTCTCCGCTTACCAAGGTGCATATATATCAATCCTAATCGTTTCCCTCAATGCCATCTTCATGCTCGACTAATCATTGCTCGGTTTCAGGAAGCATTGGACCGTAAGAGTACCCCGCCCGGCAGCTGCCCCGGCAATCCGCACAAATGCATCAAACGCGACGTCTTCGATGAAATCGATCTGGCCGCGGCGCGTGAGATCACGGCGAGGGACGAGAACGACAACGACAATGACATTGAGGTACGTTTTATCGTCAGCTATCCGAGTCGTTACATTCTTTATTGAACTGTGTGCTACGCATCTCAGGCTCGTGGGGGAAGCGGCACCGTGTGTGTTATCGCCTAATCCGGGAGTACTCGGAGGCAGCGGTGGCGAGAGTCAGCGGCAACCTTGTCACGCTTCGTCCACAGGTTGGCACAGAACAAATTGCCCTAGTTGTCTGCGGGATAGATTGTGGAATAAATATTTTGCTGCTAACTTGAAATGAGGGCCGGTGGTCAGGCCCCATGCGCGCGCTCAATCCTTCATATTCCCTGTGAAGCTCAAGGAGGATGGACCCCGCTCGTCGTTCTCGACGGCGGACCACACTGCGTATTCTGATTAGTATTTTGCTATCATCGAACCATTGAACCAATCATTATCACAGACTAGTAAATTAAATGCTCTCTCCAATACGATTACATTGTACAGCGCTTAAAGCCAGTGGCGCGCTGCACGACGCGTCTTGCAGATCACGGGATCGTAAACCCAGAGCGTGACGATGTTCAAATTTTCGAACATTCAACTTTTGTATTGTTGAGACACAGCATCCCCATTTCTCGCGCATTGTAGAGGAATTGTGGGGCCGCGCATACTCAAAAGCTCGGAAAACATCTGTATCGACATTCAAAATTGATTTGACCGTTTTTTAACCATGGTTCATTTTCGATCAACAGGAACTCCGACTGTAAGAAGACTGAGAGGAAGCATGGCTTCGTTTACAAAATTTGCAGAGCACCCAGCCCACTGATTCGTCAAGACCAATTTCTAAACCAGCCCATGGAACTCCGCAAACGGATCGTCCTCCTGGGTGGCCTCGCGAATTTCGACAGCGCCACGGAGGAAGCGAGTGGCGCGCAGACCCAAAGAATGCGCATCTGCCGTGACGCCAGAGCTGGTTCAGACGTTGCTAGGAACGAAACATGGATACGACAGGTGGAGTACAAAACACATTTGACGTTACCCACCCATCTATGACCTAGCGCGCTTTCGCGACCCATTGAATGTCCTTTGGTGTGGTGGCCTAAAATAAAATGATGTGTCAGGTCAAATTTAATACCCTGGATGAGAAGAATGCACCAAGATAGGCGATAAAATACCTTGTTGGTAAATGCGAGATACATTGACATGGCCCCGCCGCAAACAGACAGGATATATTTTGCTTTAGGCGCCTGTGTACCAATGAAGCCGATCAGGTCCTCGGGCCTGACTCGGGGCTCGGGCCTCAAATAAAATACGGAAATGAGTTCGTTGTGGTTGTGACAGGTGTTCCTGTTTGCAAACAGGAAACCAACCAGGAGCACAATCAGGAGGCAAGTAGGGATCGTATTGCGTGCCGCTGCCCATCGCCGCCGCGTATGTCGTGATGGGGTTGAACGTCGGAACACATTTTCCGTGGAGCGATACGACAGGGTCCAGCGTGGGCGAGAGGTACTCGAATTTGAGGCAGAACGGCACCTCTTGCAGATCATGGGGTCGTGATACTGACAACGTGACGATGTTCAACTTCCTCGTTTAAAATTTTTGGTCGTTCAACATGGATTCATTCAACTCAACGACCTCCAGAAAATGAAAGAGGATACAGTTTTTTTGGGGCAAACTTGGTCACAGCAATATGAGAGCTACACACGAACCCCTAACCCCTCTAGGTAAGTGGACTGTCCCAATTTTGAACTTCAAACAAGCCCATGAAACTCAGCAAATGGATCCTCCTCCTCCGTGACCTCGCGAACCTCGACGGTGCCGCGGAGAAAGTGCGCCGCGCGCGGACCCGCAAGGTGTTCGACGAAGGTTAGGGCCATGTCGGAGCCTGAACAGATTAAAAGAGACCAGATGCCCGGTTAGTCAAGCTGCGTTCAGAACACCAAAAGCAAGGAAGAAACAGGAGAAGGAAGACATCAGCACACCTGCCGTGACGCCGGAGCTCGTCCACACATTTCTATGAACGACAACAAAAACGAGATGAGATGGACAATACGAGCTTTTATTCCAACAAACCGAATGCGTAAAGTCGGTGACGAAGCCGCCACATGGTGGAGGATGGGATAGACTCTAATTTGGCCCGAGTTGTACCAATCTGCCTACAGTAAAGTGCTTGCACTGAAGAATGCCTTAGCGCAGGTGATTACGAGTCTACTTCGGGGAAGTAGTATATACTTAGGGTGAACATTTGGTCAGTGGTTTTATAAAATCCATTTAGGAGACATAGAAATTGGGAATCGGGGGTAGGGAATTACACAGCATGAACATAACAAAAAAAAGTAGTGTCGGTAACGGTCCAAAGAAAGTCATCAGCACGTGAATTTGATCATGCATGGGTGTAGTCTTCCTCCTTGATCCCACGCTCCAGCTTGAACACAGTCAAGTTCAGCTTCATGAAAGTCATGCCCATGCGCGAGAGGACTCGGGATTCCCAGCCGTCCGGGAACCGCTCCTCCTTCAAGATCAGCTCAAGGTCCGCAACCCGGCCGCCGAAGATGGTCAGCAGGCCCGAACAACTGCAATCCGTGTGTCAGCTATTGGCAAATCTCAAACGAAGGAAGGAACTGGAAGCACACGCACTTTGAGCTCCCGAACGCCTTGTGCTGCTTGTCGAGCACGAAATCGGGGTTCGTGGCGCGCGCCTCGGCGCGGCGTTTCGCCGAATAGCGCGATAGGTCGGCGACGGTGAGGAGTCGGTTTCCGTTGGCGTCCTTGCCTGAGGCGGACGCGAGGAGCTCGTCGATGAACGGAAGGTACGGTACGCCCTGGTCCGGGTCGAATTTCACGTCTTGTCCTGCAATTATACCCGAATGAGCCGTGCTTAATTGATTAGTTACATATAAGACGCACGCAAGAGCGACGCATCGTGTTCGATGCCCGTGTTGTGTAAGCCAATTTCAGCTAGGTCGCACGTATCCTAGCCAACGAGGGTGTGTTGAGCTGGGTTTGCTATATACAGTGAGATGAGGGACGTAGACGTACCGTATTGTAGTTTTTGTTCAGATACTGGGCGACGAAGAGCGCTGTGAAAGTGGGGAATGTCGGGGCGAAGTTGTACGTATTCCGTACATGGCGGTCCAGGTCGGCGAACTTGATGTTTTGGCCGTCTAAAGAACGAATGCATTAATCAGCGACTCAGAGATATCCGGGGTGCGAATAGAAGCACGGACCACGGGGGAGGATACCTGGGGGATTGAATAGTGAATTTTGGAGAACAAGCGGAGCGGAGAGATACTGAGTACGTACCATGGTTTGCCAGGGCGTTGAGCGCGGGGCACGGGGACCGTTTGTCGCCTTCCTTCGGCGGAATGAATTTAGGCCACTTGCCCCCAGCGCCCGGGCTCCCGTGTGGCGTGACACTCCCGACGCGCCGCTTCGGGGCGACGAGGTTGAAGAGGGTGAGGAAGAAGTCGTAGGTAAAAATGCAGATGTTTTGTAAAAATCTGGGGAAGTAGGCGAGGAGCATGGCGGGCTGTTTACGGGCGGAAGGTGAGAGGGGGAGAGGAGTGGGTGGTAGGAGGGTATAAAACGGACAAGGCACGACTCGAATTGCTTCTATAGCGTCTGTCTTAGAATACGCCCACATACTTAGTCTCTTATAAACACAGGCTACAGTAATACTTACCTCGTGTGCTGTCCCGCATAGTGGCCGCGTACAGGATGCATGATCTTCGCGTCCACCGTGTTTAATTTTGACGGCGATTGGTCGGAAGCGATAGGAGGCGGACATGGTACAAGAGATGGGTTAGTGAAAGATCCGTGTTGGAGACACTGGAGAGCCACCTGAAGCTCAATTCCTCTACATTCAGTTGTTTCCACTCAGTGTTGCCGCCGGCTATAGCCGGTCTGTTTTGATATTGATGTATTCTGAAAGAATTTGGGCTATTTAGAACATCCTGGAAGCCGAGGATTCTTCCCTTACCGTCAAGCATCTAGCAGAGGTATCGTGATTATATTTGATTCGGGCCGTTTGCAAGCCGATTTGAGCGTACAACCCACGGCTTTCAGGATATTCTAGATGTCCAAATTCTTCCAAGCTTCTTCTTCATTTATTCCTTGAACGGCTTAGCCGGCGGCAACACTGGAACTTTCCACCGCCACCGTATTTGGACAGAAAGTATTGGATGAATCAGATGACGTTGAATGGCGGCGGGATCTCTTGGGACGAAACGATTCTATTCTTGTAGAACTTGTTTAGAACCTTCCGGCGGGCTTGAATCCCACAGGTCAAAACACACGGCATTTCGTTAAATCCGGAAGGAACTCTGAAATGGGGTGACCTGATGAGAATATCATGGTGCAGGGTCAGGAAGAGCCGAATGCGTGTCTGTACCGCGTAAAGCTAGCGCAAAGCGATGGGATTTTGCGGGCTCGAAGGTCCGGAAATGGGGCGAAATGTGGCGACCAAGTACGGGGTGACAATGGAAGCAATCGTAGTGTGTCCCGTAAACTGCAAGACGATATGCCCATATGGTACCGTCGGTTGTCGGGCGGCGACAGATCGTTCTTCGATGCGCGTGAAAGAGAATCATCGAATCAGGCGGGTAAAGGACACAAGAATACTAACACGGAAGGTTGCCGTACCTAATCACCGAAACGGACTGGACCGCAACTGCGCATCCCAAGCGCATCCTGCCAGATGTCAAGGGAAATCACTGGCTGTCAACACCCCAATGAGTGCTACATCAAACCGCAAGAGCTACTGAACTCACTGGAGAATAAATGAGACCCCCGGGTGATGCAATCCAAAGACTACGAGCGTCCGAAAGTGACGACCTGGACGTGGCGGAGTTCGACGCTCGAGGCACCACGGACGGAACGCTAGCAGATGCCTTCCACGTTTTTACCGGGGGGTACTCGAACCCAGCGCACACGGCCCTCAACACACGATTCACGCCCAACCAAGCCTCGGAAATTGAAGTCTACACAGACAATTCCGCGATTGACAACAACACCGGTAACGTCAAGGCTGGAACGGAGTCATCTGTGGGTCGATGACCTAAGGAACAAAGCCGTGAGGATCCCGACGAGTTGGGTCCCTCGAAGCAAATGGGAGGTCCTCATGATAAAAGAAGCAGTGGAAATCGCTCTAAATGCGCCATCAAGTCATTCGAAATATGCGAAAGACGGCCTCACCAAGAAGTTGAAGAACCTTCAGAGATGGCAGGATGAAGGTTTCTACACCATATCAAACGGCGACCTTTTCGAGCACATGGACGAGTGACTGGGGGAGACTGGATGATCTTGAGGAACGAGATGTCGGCGCGGAATTCAAAGCAAAGGTAAAGATCCTCCACGCCGGTGCAGAGGGTCAAGATCGTGTCCTCGACCCCTGAACGCCGGAACGTTATTAAATGGCGCAGTGTCATGAAAGAACGTCGCCGGTTTCCGATTGATGAGGGAGGACATGATGTCGTCAGTGAACAAAGGTAACCCGCGGAATGGCACGTTCAAGGCGATAACGCGATAAAGCAGAGGCTCAACCCTGAATTGTACAAATAATCAGAAAGCTTCCCTGTAAAAGCTGACGACGGACATACCACTCTTTGACTCGGTGCGCAACGAGCATGAGCCTGGGAATACTGTAATTCTAGTCCGAGAAAGAGCGCACTGAGAGTTCGAAAATCTCTTTCGAGCTCGGGAGGAAGGATCGCCGTCATGACACTGGCAGAAGCCGATCGGTAAAATCCCACCAGACGGTTTAACTATCGAACAAGTGTAAGCTGAGGCTAGGTAGGCTTAGGAGACAAGGACTCGAAGACTCGACCTCGGCATGTCCCGGTGATCACTGATCTTGTCTTCTCTTGTCCTCACGCGCGTGCTGTACTAGGGGGCCACAACTCACCTGCGCGCTCCTCTATGCTGCCGCTTTCGATGGTGCGTATATTCTCCTTTCCGCTCCCCATCCTCTCCCCGGCCTATCGACCACTCCTGCGCAGCGGGGGACGTTGTGCGCGCGCGTCCCTAGATGGAGACCTGCCGCTTCGCGGAGTGCGACACCTCAGCGCCCAAGAATTGGTGAAACGGTGGCGCGCGGGTCAAGTACCTCGCTGCAGGGACGGTGACGCGCAGTGCCAAGCCCATTCTCTGCGGCGGGCTCGTCCTGCGCAGGTGCATCAGCTACCGCTCCTCGTGTTGTAGACTCG
Organism: Mycena albidolilacea; assembly: GCA_029282495.1. Taxonomy (NCBI): domain Eukaryota; kingdom Fungi; phylum Basidiomycota; class Agaricomycetes; order Agaricales; family Mycenaceae; genus Mycena; species Mycena albidolilacea. The sequence goes on from JARIHO010000022.1 coordinate 464,097, forward strand.
TCTGCAGCGCATTTTCCGTTGTCGTGCGGTGCAGCGCGTCCGCCCACTCTGCCTTCATTTTGTTTTCCTGGTCTTCCTTTTCTTTGGACTGCCCGCTCACGCGCCTTTCTTCGCCTAGCATGCACCTTCACCAAAACTCGCCACAGAAATTGATCTTTCGCATATTGCGTGCTGGCGTTAGTATCGTGCGTGTCTCTTCCTCGTCTCTCCATCTACACTCCTACTTGCCAATTCCTCCTCTCCTCGATCGATTGGATCTGCTACGCACGTCTTGGGCAGCGGAGGCCTGTACTTGTGCGTGTGGAGGAGTGTGTATCGGGGATTCGAATCCTGCGCTTTGTGGATGGAGCGATCCACCCATGAGAAGCGCGGGAGTGGGCATGTCGCGAGCCGTACTCGGTCGCACGAGTGCGGTGATGCGCTGTAGTCCCTTTTGTGTGGGTGCATGCGAAAGCGCAGGTCGCGGCGAGTTACCCGCTTCTTTCTGACCAGCGCCACGCGCGTTCTCGCCCTATTTGCTCCTCTCTGTCGCTATTTCCTCATGTTGACGACCCCTTGTGTTTCTTCTAGATATTGTATCCACTACACCGTCCCGCGAGGAAGAATGCATTCGGCCGCTCCGCCCCCGTCACCTACCTGTCGGTCTCCATCGCGAGTACCGTCTTCTCTTCCTTCCGTGCCCCACCCTCCCTGCCTTCCCTTGCCCTCACACTCACTGACCGAATCACGCCCAGGGCCACTACATCGCCGTCCTCCAGTACTCCAGCAAGCCGATCCTCGCTACCTGCGCCGGCACGATGGATGCTATCTCAAGTCGAGGGCGGGGAGGGTGCACAGGTGCGCGCGAGACGACAGTGGAGGGAGAAGATGAAGGGGGTTGACAGGAGCCTGCTGATAGAGAGTGCGTGCTTTCCTTCTTCGGCTTTCTCTTTTCTTCGCTTTTTTCTCGTGCTGTGTTACCCTTCTCGCGTCCGAGCCTTGAAGCGCGAGAGGCACGGGCCACACCCTTATCCGGGCACGCGCAGCGGAGCTCGTGATGTGCGCGTGCGCATGCTGCTTAATGTCTACCTGTGGGGAGGCCGGGACGAGAAGCGGGTGGGGACGATGGGGACGCAGCGCTGGCATTCCGTGGCAGCTGAGCACCCGTGTCGTCGTCATGTCGCTCCGGAATCTGTGCACGGCGCGGGCGGGGAGTGCGCGAGTGGGAGCGGGGGCAGAGCAGTGGGCGGCAGCACGCAGATGTATGGTGGAGGCTGGGCTCTGCGCGGATGCTCGGTGTCACCTCTGTCTGTACGATAGCTTGTTTATTTCATTTTCAAAAAGTGGAAAGTTCCAGGGGAGATTTTTGTCTTTTTCCTTAGGTCTTTCACGCTGGCGAAGCTTAATTTCTTGTGTAAAAGTGAGTACAACCTGGGGGAAGGGGAAAGTCCTTTGTTCCCGGCGTGAGGCTTTCTGGTTTGTGACCTGAAAAGCGCTCAATCTTCCATGGATTAAAAGGAACCGTTAAATCTGTCTCTGTGAAGGGCTGCAGACCGTACCGTATACCGAGACTGCCGTATTTTTTCCAACCCGTACTGTATGCCGTTCCGTCGGCACCAAGTTCAATGACCCGACGGTACAGTACGGTTCACATCGACAGAAAGCCCTCCCTCTCTCGTCCCCCTCCCCCTTTACTCATCCCCTTCCCTCTCACGCAAAACTTCCTCGGCTATCTCTCAACTTCGCACTGGACCATGTTTCCTTAACAGCTATCGCTTCAAATCCGGCTTCATAGATTCCCCGGCTTGCGAGGCTTGTGGTGCCTCTCACGAGACGCGAGGATTGCCCTCGCTGGGAGCCTCTTCGTCAGCCCCTTCACGAAGCTTTAAAGTCGGCTGGCTTCTTTGGACCCCTCCATATTCCCCGTTACTCTCTAACCCAAAGCTCCTCAAAGCTGTCGGCAAGTTTGTCGAAGATACAGGGCGGTTCTCTTGATATGTTCTCTTTTCTTCCCTCTTCCCTCTCTCTCCTCGGGCTCCGTTTCCGTGGACCCTCTACTTTACTTTCCGCATAGTCCTTCGACTACACTGCACGGCGTTACCTCCCCCCACGCTCCCGTTTACATACTCTCAACCTCGTGTTACCTGACCAAAACCTTCTTTACCAAACTGATTAATTGCGCATTTACTCTTATAAACTCTTAGACGTCCAACCTCTCTTAAATACTTTCAATACACTCTTAGTACAACTACCATAGTCCTTACCGACCTCATGCAGTAATAAAAATGACAACAACATCATCATCTTCGTCAGTACGGTTCAAAACAGCCGTATACGGAGGACGGTAGAGTAGAAAAAAATTGTTGGGCTCTCCAGCGGACTACGGGACGCTGAGGACGATGGTTCTGGATTTCATTCGAAGAATTGTGTTGAATTGCCCTAAAAAATGCTGCGTGGAAAATTATTAGTTCTGGGGTGCATCCAAAACTTTGAAAAGGAAATGCCTTCCTCTTGACCACCTCGATGATGTAACTCGCTGATGAACATGGAGTTCGCAATGTGCTCGTCCACATCGTGAACATCGGACTTCGGGACATTTCCGGTTGACTCTGGCTTGTTTCTTCTCGTTTCCTCCGCCATGTTTCTCGTGGTTTGGGTCGAACTTTTCGTCCATTTGAACAGCTCCATCTGCACCCACCAAGGACTTCTGGTCGACGCCGATATCCCTGGTCCCGCTCTACTACGTATAGCGCTAGATGGGCTCCCAGGAGCCCGCTCACTCAAATGGAATTTGAAGTGAATCCCTCCCACTCTTTGGTCATACTTCGTGCCTGTAGACAGTGAGCCTGCGAGTTATGTCGCTGGTGCCAAAGCCCGACTATGACTTCGATTCATGTCTAACTGACTGTTTACTTTATCTTTAGACGTCGGAATGAGCTATCTCTCGGCGGAGTCCCCATCCGACCGGCGACAAGCAAATCGGCTGGCGCTATCCGGAATGAGTGGAGAGCGATCCAGAGACGCCTCCCATCCATGTAAACAAGAAGGGACGGAAAATCCTGATTTTCCCCTTTATTCTATCTGTCTGCCCCTATGGGGTCTACACTTCATGACTTGGCATACGGGGAATTGGGACAGATACCAGATCTCAATCCTGCACCGGCATTCACATTGATTTCAAAATACTCTGTGCGGGTTGTAAGAATAGTTCAACTGCTTCTCTTCTCACACACAGCAGTAGCCGCCCGCATTAACTACGTGAGCGCCAAATGCACAGCTCGCCATCTCTTTTCGCCAGTACCCATCTCTTCTGCTCACTCTTCAATCCAGAATCACCCCTCATTCTACTATGGCCGATGAAGGATGTCAACAAACGAGGTGTGGCCTGCCCTGCCTGTGAATCTCCGAGCAGTGCTGATTTTTCCAGGATCTCTGCCCTCGAGAATTGTCATGACTTTATAATCAAGGGTGGGACTTTTAGCTTCAGCGCCGCTGAGGATCGACTTCAAAGTGGTGAGATATCTCCAATCCCCTCCCACCAACCCATTCACAGTCCAGCAGATTTCCGTGTTGTGAAATTGGATGATTTGAACCTTTTGGATGAGATCGGCAAATATAACGTTGTCGAGCGGCGTGCTATCCACCACAAAAGGACGGGAATTGTGGACCGACACATCGAGGTCATTATTGGAACACAGAGGATCTATCGTGCACGGATCTTTGGTAGCCAAGACCCAATGACTGCGGCTGTTTATAATGATCCCCATTTTGAGAAGGCAAGCCCATCTCCATGTATAACCATTGACTTATATATTCCTCTGTCATAGAGAATGGCTGAAGCGCAGGAAGGCCCACAACGTCGGTAGGTGGTTCTTCTTCCCAGTATGTAAATCTACATTTTTTTGTAGGCATCCCTACTTGGCACAGCTCTTCGGGCTTACGTGCTCTGCTGGCCTGAATGTCTTGATCTACCACGACGGTAAGGTTTCCCTTGCTCCACAGATTCAATTTTCAACCATACAGAAATGATGACAATATCTCAATTCGAAAAATTGCACGCTAAATCCGCTATGGCGTCACACTATTTCAAACACGAAATCGTTTGTTCTCTCCAATGTTACAAAAGCCTGTCTTACTGATTTACTTCATTCAGTCACGGCACTTCTACGTGGGCTCCGAAAAACTGAGGGGATTTCAGGCGAGCTGACAATCATTGAGGCTGCAAATTCTTACTGGGAAGAAACCACTGGAGAGAACTTTTTTAGTCTTCCAGGTACCGCATGGATCCGACTGTCCACTGGAAAACTGTGCATGGACGTCGGCAATGGCGACCAACCGTGTGGACTCCATACTTTCTCCATGAGGCTATATGCCGGCTCTGAATTGCCAGAATTTAAATTAACAGAGGATGACTTGGGTCACAAACTCTTATCTACCCTTGGACTTGATGAGTTCTATTGTATCCTTGTACAAGATGACACGCGGTGGCTCCGTTGGGCATCATCGACCCCAGAAACCATCGTTCTCCCATCGATTCGTAACCCCTCCTGTGACCCTGCTCATTTCGACCCAAATGAATTCTGCGCGATTCCCACTGCAAAGCATCTCACACCCGATGCCTTTTTTATTGGCTCCTGGTACACGGATGATTTACCTTGGGAGGTCCTGCCGACCGGGTGGACACGGTGCGCTTGTGGCTGCTTTCCACTGCAAATCTCAAATAATTGTTCCATAGGGTTGATTATCCAAAGTGTAGCAATCGAGACTCATATCGGCTGTGGTTCGCCATAGGATTGAAAGACAGTGACGCACCACAAAAATGGTGGCTTTCTCAGAATCACTATGTTCGTAAGCACCTGCGAGGCGCATTCTGTGGGTCTTTTTGAAGACATCTTGAAGAATAATTGGCTAATTTCTTTTCTCCTGGCTCAACAGACGCAACCGATCTCGTCACCGGAATTCATTTCAACTGCACCTTCAACACTCATGTGGATAATTCTACCTTGCGAGGCACCTTCATGGCAGATGCACCCACAGATAAAGCGTATCTCTTACTATTTCCCCCAAAGGCAGACATCGTGGATGGCCGATTAAGTGTCTGCAATCCCCCAGATACCACGAAACACTATTGGACCTTTGATCCATCTGGGCTTGATCGGTTGACTCAGGAAGCGGCGGAGGCCATTGGGCTGCCTACCGTTGAATTATCGATTGAGACATGGGGCGGGAGATGGGACGAGCATGACTATGCTCTCATACGCGACTTTCACGTTGCGAAAGGGTTCGATCCGGACAGTCCAGAGGCCGCCATCGCCATGGGCTATCCACTTATTAATATCGAAAAAATGAAGAAATTTGCTCGAAGAGTGAGCTCCTACTCCTCTAATATTCCTACACGCTCGTTGATGACTGTTCCAGCTCGCGTGTGAGAGTTCGATGGATGGCTCAGATACCGAGGTCGAGGATAAAATATATTATTCCCTTGGACTTTGCTGAGTATGTAGACGCCTGCCCGCACCTCAATATCCATTCACAATTGTTCTCAATGTCCCGTGTTTATTTTATCTCAAACATATCTCTGCGCAGAGTCTGACTTTCGTGGGCCGCCCGAGCTTCAGTCCAGGTATGGTTTGAATCTGAACTCGTGGCAAGCCCACCTGCCTAGAGGAGCCTGAGAACAGTACTAGCTATGCTACACCCATGGTCCACTCCGGAAAAAAAGACATCCAAGCATGGGATGAGCGGGGCTCCCAAATCTTTTGTTGCCAGGATTTGTCGCCGATAAATTCTGGGGTGCCGTGCCGAGCAGGGGTAACCATCGAGTACAGAAAAGGTACACAAAGCCTAGTTGGATGGATAGGCTGGATGATGAGATTAAGTAATTCCAGCTAGTGAATCCGGCTGTAAATATATTGGTAACCTGAGTGAGTTCCATCTCTGTGCGTTGACCTGAAATACACTTTGGGTCACAGATTCCCATCCGCGGCCTTTTTCTGGCTAATTTAACATTGAAGAGTCAAGCATCGATTGGTTGAGTTTAGGAGTGATTCTACAAGTTCAATCGTGCGGCAAGACTCGGTTCATAAAATATATATTCTCCTTGTAGTGTTGCCGGTGTCCGATTCCGAACCCGAACCAAACCTCCTGAATTGAGGCTTGGCCTGTCGCAAAAAGCCGGACCCAACTGCGGGTCAGGTTCGTGAGACTGTCTGGAACCTGTCGGCCCGGCCCGGCCCGATCTGTGGAAGCATGAAAACAATAGTATCGGGAACACCCGAAGTGGCAGACTAATGTTTTCAGGCTGAAACCTTTCATTTCAGCGGCCGTATCAGTGAGGCGAATATTGTACCAGAAACGGGAATTTTCGGGTCCTCAGATGCTGTTCCCGAAATGACCCGCTTATGTTACCATTTCAGCTCAACCAAAACCACATTTCAAGTAGACTTTCAAGTCTACTTATTTTGTTGCTGATAACTCATTTCAGAAACGTTTTTGGCTCCCCTGAAAGCTCGCTTTTTCCAGAGTGAGTATGGTTTTGGAACGGAACAGTTTCATCGTGACCGACTGACTCGGAGTCAATAATGCCGGCAGGAAAACCCTAAACAAAGGTCACTCTTCTACCTCAAGATAAATCTCTTGATAAATATAGAGAGAGAAGCTAACCTGTGACGGAGGTTAAGAACGAACTCTCTTGCTCGTCTTGCCTCCAGCTACACATTCCGTGACGGCGGAGAGAGCTTGTTTTATTTCCAGCCATGTTCACGAGGCAAGTTGCTCCGAAAGTATTCTGTGCGTCAATTAATGTCGCACGATGGCACCAGGGCATAATTGATTATTGCTATGCTCGCCAAATGCTCGCGCGATGCTTAGTGGATCGTACGGTGGGCTAAGGCACCATGTTGGGAGGGGAATAGAAAATGGGAGACCACGGGAAAGTGAGCGGCTGAAGTTTCAAAGATCGAGGATCAAAGAAGTTGTTTTTGGCAACCTCCGCCAAGCTCCCGACAAGCTCCCGTCACGCTGCGATACGCGTCCTTCAATATATTATACATGGAAGCAGATGGAAGCATTGCAGAGCGATCACCTTGGTGATTGTGGCGCAATCCAAAATGTTTAAGATCCGGCATGCACATACGCGGTCCAGTCTATAATTGAAATCAGCGGCCTACGCGGGTTCACGCAGTCACTATGTGTTGTGGTGTATCATAGGTTCATTGTTACAAGTGGCTCCGCACATAGGCGTGATTTTGAAACGCAGAGACGAATCAATGTTACAAATTTTTCCTGAACGTGGAAATGACTCCCCTTATTGGTTGTGTGTTGTGCCGAGGCTAAGGCGCTAGGGCGTGTCAGCCCCAGTGCAATCCCGTCTGCGCGGGTATGCTTCATCGCGGGGATCGTGCAATGGGATTGATGTAAGGATTCTAATGGAGAAGTGAAAAACACAAAGGGACACGCTGTTTTCATAGGAGTCTAGTAAATATTTGCTCGGAATTGTGGATAAGTGGCTGAGGGTTGGTCGTAAAGCAAATCGTCTGGTACGACGGCGATTCGCTACCCTGCGTGTACACGCGGTCATTTCTTTTCCGAACCCACTGGAAAGGAACGTGTCATAAGCGTAAGGTCGGGATGTCGTGAGCAACTGAAAAACTTTCGTGTTTCAAAACCAGTTTTATCTGCCCAGATCTATAAGTAGAAACAATAAGTTTCGGCTGGATTCCGAAACCAAACAGGGTTTGTGGCTAAGGGTTCGTCGTAAACCATGTATAAATAGTAATTAAGTGCAACGATAGTATAAGAAAGCAGGGGATGACGTAGTCTCTTTCATCCCACTCGTAACCTCGTTCTGAAGTCTGTTGGTTACCGCGCCCTGATTACCGTTACCGCCCCTTATTATGTAATCTGTCCATTTTTGGAACTCACGTGCAGCATCCAAGACGCGACTTCAACGCGTTCCGACCTTCCAAACATATCTGCGACGCGAATTTGTGTTTTAGTTCAGTTCATACGAATGAATTGAGTTTCTTCCACTCTGTTATGGATCTTCGGGATGCAGATACATTAGGGTGTTTCAGAATTAAGAATCCGAGCCTCAACTCGTGCCTCAACTCTGACCCCAACTTGGCATCAAGTTGGGGCCCAAAATCGGTCGGGGCACGAAGTTGGATGTCAAATCGAGCATACACCCTCGACTTGACATCCAGAAGTTGCCAACTTCTGCCCCAACTTGATGCCCCAACTTCGGCTAGCTCCGGATCTCGGGCCCATATGGCGCTTCGCGTATCACCGTTGTCTCAACTTCGAAAGTTGGGGCAAAAACCACTGTTCAGGTCGTTCACGAACAGCGTCCCGACTTGCGCCTCAACTTACCTCGAGTTGGGGTCAAGTTGGGGTCGAAGTTGGGGCAGAAGTTGAGGTCAAATTCTTAATTCTGAAACACCCTATTATATTGGCCAAAGTGATGGGCCTATTCAACTTTGAAAATCCGAAAATGCCTTGGAATGCTTTTTGAGAGACTATTGGAGGTTGATTGTTTCCAAATTTTCGTTGCAGACACCTCTGGTTGGTCGCGACGCGTTCAAGTCGCGTCGGTGTCCTTCCCAATAAGGGACGGTACCGGTAATCAGGGCGCGGTAACTAACAGACTAGGGATGACAGTATGCTACGTAAAATTGCGGTTATTAATATTGATGACATAATTTCTAAACTGAAAACTTCCGATATCAGACTTAAACAAATTTGAACGGCAAACAGTTGAAGTTGAATGTCACTTACGAGGGGATTGTTTACTGATGGAAAAGGAAATATGCAGACAAAGCAGGGAGGTCGCTTGAGCCCGCTTCAGTGTACCCCTGGCATCGCGAGCCATTAAACTTGAACGCCACGACGTTGCCGTACCAGGGTTTTGGCGCGGCCCCCGAGGTGATGTGGTGAATGCAACGGTTGATTAGGGACCCCTTTGCGAGGGCGGTAGGCGAGTAAAATACGTGAAGTGGAGAGCGCAGGAGCTCGCCGTTCGGGCCTCGCGTGAGGACGATGTTGTCGGGTGGCGTGTCAAAGTACGGCTGAAGCACCGGGATCGGACAGAGGTTGCGCGTCGGGTGGTGTGGTGGGCAGCACTTTATGGTGATGACTCTGGGTTGGTCTGGGACAGGAAGGAATTAGCGCGCGCGACGTGAGCTGTAGAATTGACGCACCCTCATCTGCGAGGAATAATATGGCGGAAACCGAAATATACTCGAGCTCCGCGGGAGGCGGCGCTGCGATCATGTTTGAGACATATGGAGCCGCAGCGCGACAGCGTTCGCGGTGGCGTGGCCAGTGCTGTGGGCTGAACAGTGAGGTATTGACGTGTTAATGGACAGATGGACGCACGTCCAGCATATGCCCAGGTGAACAGTAGAACGCGGCTCGACACCGGCTACACCATTGTGAAGTGGGACGGCCACAGACGAGGCAAGGCTGGTTGACAGCAGCGAGATTCATCATCGACAAAAGATGCGTCGACGAAAGGCAGTCGATACCAGGAGAGGGAGTGAGACTGGGTAACATCCAAGTGAGGACAGGAAACGGTGGACCCTTTTTATATGTGACCGGTTTGAGAGAGGTTGTTGAAAACCAGGGCATAATCGGGAAGATAGTTGTTGGCATGGTCGCACGACAGCCTAGTTGGGAGACGAAACGATCGTAGGGTCGGTCCAGACACCATATTAGGCGGGGAAAGACACAATAGGAGGAGCGTGGTGAGCGGTTGAAGTGACTAAGAATAATAGGGAATCTGTTTTTGGCAATCTCTGCCAAGCCGATTCTGGTTACGCGCCACGGCAGAAAATTGCCAAATTATGAAGACTCGTGGAAGCTCGCGCGGGAAGAAAAGCAAAGGCCGCAGAGTGCTCAAGTAGCCGCTCCGGGCCGGCATGCGTGAGCGTGTGGAAAAAGGCGAGGGATGATGAAGTGTGGTGTTGAACTTTCTATTGTTTTCTAAGTAATCCTTCCTTCCGCGGCTGATGCGCCAAGATAAACGGCGTCATCGGCGTGCGTTGCACGCTGGGGCATCCACTGGGCTCCGTACATGGCGGACTCGTGGTGTGCGGGGCTATCATTTCAACTAAGTCGACACTTGAACATAATAAACTCCGATCGATCTGATGTCACAACAATAAAGACAAGGTTTCTCGATAACTAGGAGGAAATCGCAACATCTGCCCAGAATATAATCGTGGCTCGTGTATCATTGAAAATTTTCACGAAATTCGGTGCAGAATGAGCAGAGATTTTTGATGTCGTGGCTGAGAAGAGTGGACCAGAGAACTAGAAAAATTAACAAGTCCCTCAGTTCTTATTCAAATATTATAATTTCGCTTTTGTTCCGAGAAACATAGAGTTACAGGGGTCATCACATTCCACCATCCAGTTGATTATGACCCCTCTGAATACGAAAAAAAAAAAAATCACCGTCGAGCAACACGCGCTTGCCTTGCTGCATGCACGACGTTTCTTCCCCCTTGCGGTTGCGAGCCTCTTTGCGAACCTCGTCGAGCGTTTTCCTCTTTCACATGTCTTTCGCTTAGACCTTCGTCACCTCCGACGCATTCCGACTGCGTCTTTTTCTTTTTAGCGGTGGATATGTATTATGGAGTCTTTGACAAAGGCCCATCGCCACATGGGGATGGTACTGCTGAGAGCGGTGGACACGGGAGTGCTCAAAGCTGCCTGGGCCTGGATAAGGTCCGTAATGGTGAGTCTTTATTTAGAGAATATTATAATGACATGGATTGGGCCTCTCCGAGGCAGGCGCTGAACCTTTAGATTCCGCGATGACCAATTCCGCATGACAAACAGATCAAAAATGATACACGAAATCGATGTTCCCCTGGGTAGCCAAACCTAAGGGTTCAGCAATTAACTTCGAAGACGACGTTGTGCCAAACCTGTTGTACGACCGAAGACCCGCTGTATAAATAGCTTCGTCCTATGTTGTATTTCCTCACCTCGAATTATGTGTCTGGCTCAAATTCTGGCGCTCTTGAGGCTTTTAACCTTGGGTCCGACAATTACTCCATGGGTGACCTCGGGATGATTCCTGTTTGCCAAATTGAACTGAGTACTGGCGGCGTAATGCTGAGATGATCCGACCCGAATCGCAGACAATGAAAAAGGAGAAAACCATCATAAAGTGTTCCAAAACGAAAAAAAAGATGGCCCACACCCTATGTTTAATTTCTGAACAAAAGTTGGGCGGGAGTCAAAAAGTTGCACATGTTTGAAATAGGGCGGGCATCAAAAAATAGGGCGGATGTCAAAAGTAGGGCGGACGTCAAAAAGTAAGGCGAGACGTTATGTTTCTATTAAGGGCCTGATCGATGATCGATGATCGGGCACGCCAGAAATTTCGTTAGAAATTCTTCAGAAATTTAGTCACATCATGTAACACGTTACGATCTGCGCTTGAATCGACGCGTCAACGCGTCTGCTCTCTCTCTCTTTCCGCCTCTCACCACGAAATGGCCGCCAATCCAAACCCCGAACCCTACATTGATGCTGCTATCCTTCGCACTCGCTGTGCTGTCGCTTCCGCCGCCGTTGCCGTCGTTTTCTTTGGGTCTGAACTGCTTGGCCTTGAACGACCAGCTCCTCGTCCGATGCACACATCGATTCTTACAGGCAGCAAATGGTTGGATGAAGTTTTGCATGGCCATCCTGATCGCTGTCGACGTGAGCTCGGGATGTCGGCTCTACAATTTGCATTGCTATGGGCCGAACTCGCTTTATCTGGTGATCTTGCAGATAGTCGCAACGGCGTGATGGCCAAGGAACAGCTGGCTATCTTCATAATTGGATGGTACACGGCAGCAGTCAGAGGGAGCTTCAGGAACGGTTTCAGCGCTCGGGCGACACTATCAGTCGATACGTGAATCAGGGTCTTGTCATCTTCACCAACACATTCTACGAGAAATATGTGCACGACCCGGCCAACGAAACCCCGGACCACATTCGTAATAACCCGAAATGATATCCATTCTTCAAGTACTGCCGCGGCGCTGTCGACGGAGTCCACATTCTGGCCTACGCCCTTGAGCAACACATCCTTCGATACTGCGATCGACATGGCACCATCACGCAGAATTGCATTGCGACTTGTGATTTTGAGATGTTCTTTCTGCATCTCATGAAGGAACCGCTGCAGATGGTCAGCTTTTCACTCTTGCATGCCAAAACGGATTCTCGTTACCACCCGGCTGTTACTACCTTGCCGACGCTGGGTTCCCTAATTATGACATGCTCTTGACTCCCTACCGCGGGATCAGATATCATTTGAAGGAGTGGAAGCACGGGAAACAGCGGTAGGTCTCTCATACTTATCTGCAATAAATACATACTGACTTAAAACCAGAACTCAGAATCACGAGGAATTGTTTAATTTGCGGCATGCACAGCTACGCAACGTCATCGAACACATATTCGGAGTCGCCAAGCACCGTTTCCGTGTCCTCACCTCGCGACCCGAGATTGGCTACCATCAGCAAGCCCTGATGGTTGGCGCTGCTGCCGCACTCCATAACTTTTTGCGCATCCACGAGCCTATGAATCATGTCGAGGTTGATGAAGATTACGATATAGAAAAGCACCCGTTTTTTGCAGCCGATGCGAACAACAACAACGATTTACACGCCGTACCTGCAGTGGACAATACAGAGAAGGCCAGGGCTGACGCTCGTCGGGATAGAATAGCGCAGGCGATGTGGGACATGTATGTGCTCGAGCACCCAGATCTTCAATGAAAACAATTTTATTGGTTAAAATATGTGACTTGCAATACAGGGACTTGGATGCTAATGATACGAGTGCTGAGGTTACAATGGATGTGATGAGGTTATAATGCTGTGGAACCTTGCGGGACAATGATTCGGGATGCAAATGATATGTGCGTGTGACAATGGGAACGGCGGTGTCAAGAAAGCGAGGACAGTGTGGTTCGGAGACGAGCACGGGGAAGCAAACTGAGCTGTGTCAGAATGGCTTGTACACAGGGAGGAAACCTACCTAGTATTCATCAGGGACCTTCACGCCAGCATCCTCGAGTATCCCCGCGATGATTCCTCAACGACGTGAATGATCACTAGCGAGAATAAAAATCCGTGCTTGGGTCTGGGATGCAGTGAGGGCCTTGGAGACAAGGTTGAAGAGCTTGCCGCGTGGATCAGGAGGCAGGAGATTGGTGGTGGGGTCGTTCAGGACCAGCATGACATTGTCAACGTACGAGATGTCCTGCGTGGTGACAATGGGTTTGAGCATCGCCGCAGAGAGGCTGTCAACCGAGCGTGCAAGCTGGCTGGCTGCGTCGGCGTTGCGCCCACGCGTGCTGGTGGTGCTCGAGTCGGACTTGACGCGGCGGCGCTTGCCTTTTGGGTCCGCAGGATCGTTGGGCTCGTCGTTGTCGCTCTCGGCGCAGGTGCGTTTGGTGGGCGGCTTCGCAGGGGACTGCAGAGGTGTAAGAGCAGAATATGATAATATAAGAAAGAAAGAAAGACGCACCAATGTCAGTTCATCAGGATACTCCCCACCATGGCTTCCCCCATCCACGCGAATCTCTCCCCCAGGCAGGATATTGCCTAGCGCAAGCATGGGCACACGCGCGTCGGAAGCAGCCGTCTTGTTCAGGGTCGGTGCCTTTGCCGTTGAGGTTGAAGCAGTCGCAGCCGCCGGGTTGTTGTTCTCGACACTGCTGGTACGCGACCTGGATTTGCGCGGGAAATGGACGACATGCTCCCCGGTTGCACAATTCTTCAGACCATTGTATAGTTCGTTGAGTTCAGAGTAGAACGGGCAAGGCTTCTTGAAGCAGCGGGCATAATCCTTGCCATGTGTCTGATAGTCGGCTCATCAGAATTTTCACCGCACGAAGACAATGAGTACAAGATGAGCACGTACCACGAGAAAGTCCTTGATGTATTCCGTTGTGTTCACTGCATACTTTTCCTCCTCATCCCATCCTGTCCCACTGAATTTTTCGACGAAGAGGTAAAGTGTGAGAATATTTTTGAGCTAACACACAGCTGGAGCGAGAGAGGCCATGTAGCGTGAAGAAAGCATACATCATTGAGTTTTGACATCACTTTTGTCTGGTCTTTTGCTGGAATTGTGTTTGGGTTCACGAGTTGGACGGCTTTGACAACGTCCGGCCAGACACTGGGTTTCCAACCGTTGCCGCTCTGGTGGCTCGACTTCTTCTCCAAGAGAGTGTTGAGCAAGGCGATGACCTCGGGGTCCGTCCATTTCGCGTTCTTCGAGGTCTTTGCGGGGGGCATGGAGGAAGGAGAGGTGGTGGTGGGCGCAGAAGGCAAGAGCCGAGCAAGCGTGATTGAGCCTGACAGAATTCCTGGCAAGGATTTCTGATCGCATTTCTGGCCCGCCAAATAATTTTTCTGGCGAAATTTCTGGCGTGCCCAATCAGGCCCTAAGTTAGGGCGGGAACTCCGAAATCACCGATAAATAGGGCGTGGGAATAAATGTACATCTAGACTGCTATACCATACCTCAAACTTCAATATTCTGGTCAGAGCTCTGGAGATTTGATTCTTGTACATCGACTCCTGCGTGGATTTACATTGTTCCCGATGAGCGTGTTCGACTTTAACCTTGTATTACCGATGCACTCGGCTACACCACCAAAGCACCGTCAGGACTTCTCCAGGTGGGATCGCCAGCTGAATTCCAGAAAACATACCTGCTGTAACCAGTCGTAAGGGGGATGGAATCCAGCTGGAGGGTTCAGGCCGACTTTCCACCTGACGAGAGCATGGAAAGTCAGATGGAAGTTGAGTTTTTCTCTCAGCTGTGGGGTGGCCGGCGCAGTGAAAGTAAATGTATTAAGCTACCGCCCGATACCTCAATTTTAGCCTAGAAAATCGTCGCCAGAATTAGACTCCTTCCCATCAGAATCTCCATCCCCATCGCCCTCCAAGTTGCTGGATTCAGACTCCTCTGCCTGACGTGCACGAGCAGAGCGCTTGATCTTGCGTTTCGAGCGGCCCGTGGCAAGACCAATCATTGTGGACCCAGACGCTACTGCCGCCGCCGCGGCTCTGGTGTAGTCTCTTGTAGACAGACACTACAAACATAACTTACCTCATACCTCGGTTGTTTGTAGCTCTGGTGCAGGGTCTCCGCACCCCTGATCGAGGAGCAGCCTGCAAAGTCCGCCCACGTTTACGAGCCCTGCGCGGTGGTTTGTAATCATCGCTCGATGTCGTGGTGGGGCGGGGACGTTTCTTGGCAGCTGTGTCCTTTCGTTTTGCAGCTTTTGTGGCCCTACTCTCCCGAAGTCGAGCAGAGAATTCATCGAGTTTAGCCCTCCTGTCTTCGAACAGAGCAACAGGTGCCCAGAGGTCGTGTGAGACTGTGGCACGGACGAGATGAGGGTTATGGAAGCTGTGAGTGTTGATAATAAAGTGGTCAAGTGGAATAAAAGTCTCAGTCTTATCGGATTCAATGCGCTCTTGCATAACGGGACAGACACCCGTGGCTTCGCATGCTGCAGAAACACAGTTGTGCTGAGTGTTGAAGTCGAATTTTATATTCTAGACACTGTCAGCGTGCATTAATAAACAAGAGACTGATGCTGCACCTTTGCGGGGAGGATTGAAAATGTGATTTCATCGTCACGGCGTGCGAGAATGGGCATCCCATAACATGAGTGTTGCACTCCCATTATCTGGAAAAGTTCAACGACCACAATAGCTACGCCCAACTGATTGCAGAGGATGTTAGAAAGACGCCCACAAATTATTGAATGCTGTCATGAGTGAGTAACATATAAATCAAAAAGAAAATTGAAAGCAAAGTAGTAGACTTGCCGTGTCCAAATGCGAGTTCGCAAATACCCAAGTGCCCACAAAACATTCATCAAGGGACTCAGAGACGACCATCTTGCATCTCATCCACTCGCTGTTGCCGCTATACTCCCCGAAATTCAGTGCATGAGCAGTATTGGTGCTCTTGAGTAACTCGACCGGCCGTGTTCGGATCCCACGTTTCAGCGATGCCAGCTTTGTATCGCCTAAATTTAGGTGAGACACACTGACTCGGATCATGGCAAGAGATAACACATACCGTACTTCATCTGTTTCTCCAGTGTCCATCCAACAAGTCTTTGCAGTATCAGGTGCTTCTCAATGAAATGACAGACAGCCGTACTGGTGCCGTGCCAGTCTCCGGTGCTCTTGGACATCCACCTCCCTCCGGTTAACTGGTGCTTGACTGTTTCTTGTCGCCTGAATTGAATTGCGATATCCCGGCTTGGCGCAAGGTGGTTGGAGTAGATCGAGCAATAGCGGAACACAGCGTTGAAACTCTTAAAGATCTCCGTGGCCATTGTGATAAGAGGTCCGAGTTCAATCTACAAACAACTGAGGTACGAGGTAAGTTATGTTTGTAGTGTCTGTCTACGAGAGACTAAGTTCAATCACATTGAAGTTGAAGTGCGTGAGCAGGTGGTATTTGATCTTGGTCATAATCTTTGAAGGATCAATTTGTGCGACAGCATCAAGGACATTTGCAACCGCAATTTTGAGGTCATTCTAAATGTGCGTGGGTATATAAGAAAATAAAGGAGCAGACAAGCAATTCAAGTACCCAATATTGGGTGAGATCTAGAATTTCGGGGACCCACAATAGCGCCGAGAGCTCTCCAACCGCTTTCCACACGGTAAATTGTAGTCTCTGTGACAGAACTGATATATGGATGATGGGTAAGCCAAGTATCCATATATGGTCTGTTAGCAATCATGCCCCTGTTGTTAGCAGACCCATCAAATTCCTTCTCATGTTTTGCCTCCGCCTTGACGTGCCAATAAATCTGAGAATATTTGAGCATGCAGATCTATGTACTTCCAATTCAGAGGCCTCTCCCTTAAAGCTAAAAATTTTCTTCATTCGTTGTCGCGATATGAGCTGAGTTTTCTGAAGCATTTTATATAAGCAGCTTTTTGGCCTGATCCTGTTCTGGAGAACTGACTGGCTGAATCCAGAGATTCTTGTGGGATAAAACGTTCGAATGTTCTCTGGGAGTCTTTCCAAATATTTCCGGATTTTTGACGAGGCCCATTGCTGCAATATGGGTGAACTGGCGGTCGGCTGCCACAGCCACCATATTGCGTAATCAGCGGGTTGGCCAACAACACGATCGTGTTTACTACAAGACTATGGTAAATTGGTCCTCAGTGATAAGGTTGTGCAGATGGAAGACAGTGGTTTGGATGATTGTTTTGAATTGCCGCCCGATGAGAGATCTGGCATACTGCATGATATAGTTGGCGCGGATGGCGTGGATTGAAAGACCCTCAGTGCTAGTGGCCTGGAGTCGTATTGAATATGTCTTCTTCTTCTCAGTGGACCATGGTGTGTGCGATATATGCCAGATGTATTTGACCGCACCCAGGAGGATTGTGTGTAGAAGTTCAACGGGGGTATCTGCCGCAGGGTCAGATCCTATCCATGTGAGTTAACTTGAAGTTGCACACCATTTTTTTTACAAAACAAAGTGCCGTACCTTTCAACGTCAGAAACGGACTATACAATTTCTCCTCGTTGTCACTTGTCAACTGGATGAGCTCACTCTTGATGGTGGCCTCCGAAACATCTGGTTCCTGTTGACACATCTCTGCAGCATGAACCAGGTTTTGTTCAATGCAGTATTGGGTGTAGACATCTTTGACACCTGCTTGCGTTTGGAGCTCCTGGACCCGTTTTGACACGCCCCCGCATGCGAGTTCAACCTGTTTTTTAGCTCAGCGAGGGTGTGCTCTTTTGTGGGCAATTCCCCGGGCTGTACAAGGTGTGAGAATTTGAACACCGAAATTCAGTTTTCCAAAGGTTACCTCAAAAAGTGCATGGTACCCTTCTGAAGTTGTCTTTTCCACCAGCATACCCCCCAGATGGCATTTCTGGCAGAACTTATTGCCTTTCCCACCAATATGTCCACATATTTCACTCTATATGGGTTTGTTGGAGGGCATACAGTTGCAATAAATACAGAATTGTGTGGTCTGGCCGTTTTCATCCTGGATGCGAACGGGATTGGAATGCGTGTCTCTGCTGCAAACACGTCACACCATTGCATTGAAATAAAAGTATGAAACTCACTCAACAGCGGTTTTGAATTCTTGGAATTGCTCAGGCATCAAGGCATGTGGAGAGGTCAAGACAAAATGGACATGAAACTCTTGCTGGAGCAATTTCCGGGGAAGCATTTGATTTGTCATATACATGTTTAGATGCTTGTTCCAGGACTTTGACCTGTTCCCAGAGACATTGTCCCCAAAAAAGTCAACCAGCGTGACATACAATGGGTCCCCGCCAGCAATTTTTCGCTTGGGATTGGGCATGCACGCAATGTAGCTACTGTTTTCTGTTCCAGCTGGAAAAGCTTTGAGTGAAATTCACAGAAAAGCACAGTTGCACACCGCTCCAGTGAGGAATAAGCTTCTTGTCCTGCAGGTCGAGATAGTTTTCTGAGAGTTCAGGCAGCAATGATAATGATGGTCTTGGAATCATCAATTGTTGCATGGCCGGTCTCAGAAAAATTAGCTTGGCATGGGTAAGAAGTGGGAAAATAATGCACCTCGTTAAATGAATCCACGAACACATCCACGTGAACCTTCCCGTGGTACATCAGCCAGCGAACAGGCACCACAAAATCCCCGTTCTTGAGGCGCGCGAGCTCATTGACATAGTAATGCACAGTACCGGCATCGTACATGGGACTGAGGACATCCAAATCCATATTTTTCCGCCACTTCAGTGTGTGCCAGATCTCTTGCACCACACCGTCATCCGGAATCTCAGGATAAAGATGCATCTGAGCTCGAACAGCCGTGTTTGCCCAGTCCTTTTCAAGACTTAGGCGGTAGATTGAATGAGGTATAAACATGTTACATACCTGGGTGATTATTGTGCGAGGATCGTTGATGAAGAAAAAATCTCCAAGAGGGGATTTACATGGAATACTGGGTACCCCGTATTTGTCCCAAATTTCTTTTTGCACTTTGCGTAAATGAGGGCACATCCTTGGCTCCAGATTCCCACAACATCCACAGAAACACGCACATGAGAGAACTCGAGACGCGTAGTTGCAGCATGTTGTCCTTGAATTTAAGACATATCCAGAGCTCTTACATCACAGCACAGACCGTTTATTGGGGTATGGAAAATATGTGTTGCCTTCTCGTTGAGTTTCACTCGCATCTGCATGGACATCTGCTGGATCTTGTTCGTTGAGACCTGGAAGATGTTCAGTGCCAAATGTGAAATGTGTGACATCAGGGCCAAATCTCCTCGGAGGTGCGAAAAAGGGAGAATTTTCGAAAATTTTTGTCTTGAATGCTGAATTTTTGGAGGTGTCACACCAAACTTTGTTGGTTGCCGAAGTGCTGATTTGGTATTTTGGGTCACAGGTCACAACCCATGCCGAATTGAACGAAATTGTGCAGTATAGACGGGTGACTGGGGGAGACTGGATGATCTTGAGGAAAGAGATATCAGCGCGGAATTCCACTCACGCACACCGAGCTCACTGCTTCTATGCACCCTCCGCCTTCATTTGGGCACTTTTGCATCAATCCCTGGCTTCCGTTTTGCGGGCGGAGTGCGGGGGCCCAGAAGGGCAATGTACTACCAACATACAAACTTTTTGAGAGGGATCTTCTTTGTACAGGCACTTTTGCATCGATCCCTGGCTTCTGTTTGGGGGCAGAGTGCAGGGGCCCGAAAGGGCAATGCACTACTAACATACGTACTCTGTTGATAGCATTTAGCAAAGTAGCCACATAGGCCGTAAACGGCCTGAGCACTACTATAAATATACTGAAGTCATCATGTAACCAAAATGTGTGACACACCTTATATGCGCCTTTCAAGAATGGAATTACTCTGTGGTACTGAAAGTTCATTACTGAGGAATGATTTCACTATACAACCAAAAATTTTGATACCCCAGCCCTGTGTCTTAATATTAGCTTCCAAATGGATTCAGAACCATCCTAATCTGTCCAGAATCGATCACGTTCCAGGTGTTCCAGGGTAGGGTCGAAACTGCCCGGGGTGGGGTTGAGAAACCGGGGGTTTCAGACTTATCCACAGTGTGGGGCATGATTCGGAAGCCTCTTGAACACGACCGGAACCATGCAAATTATTGCAAAATTGACTGAGAAATGACCCTGGAAAAGCGGTGTGTTCAAATTGCTCTTTCTTATTCTATTTTTAGGTAGTGGCATTACTTCTGCAAAGAGCTGTAACAAGTGTTGTGTAAATTAAGTTCAAACCTTATTACAGCTCCAAGACATCGTGAGCTTATCGAAATTAATGACACGCAGGTCGGAGTAAGAGCCGTTGATTTTGATGTGGGGTGTTACACAGTTTGCGTTCCTATTCTGTCACATTAGTTGCTCCAATCATGAGCTGGGAGAACACGGACAACACACTGATAGAGATAACAGTTATATCCCAAAGTGACATTCGCGGCGGAGATACTGTCCTGGAAGAGATTACTCCCGTCGATATTATTGCACTGAATCGCAGCCGTGGCTAGTGGCACGGTTGCCGCAGACGGGTAGGTCACAGTATCACAAGCACCTGTAAAGTTGTAGAAGGTGCAGTACGTCATCGACTTCAATGGCGCAGGCGGGAAGTGCATGACGGGAAGTGCATGACAGTCTTTGCCGCCGCTCCGCCGTTGGTTGTGATCGTCGTGTTGCCTTGAGCGGGCAGGTAGTTGATGATGCGGTATGCCACGATCGGTGCGGTCCCCATAAACTTCAACTCGATGTTCAAAAACGTCATGGACATGTCAGGGGGATAGTCGAATGAATGGGTTCGGGCACCATACTGCTCGAACACGCTGGCCCACCTGATGTACATCGGCAAGGTGTAGTTTGTGGACAGTGTTGTGTTCGCGATGCCAGTGAATGAGGATATGAAGGCGTACGAGGTGGAGCTTATTTTGGTTTGGGTCATTACACCCGTGAGGACCTGGCCGGGCGAGACAGGCACGGATGCGGTGACAAAGGTATCAGTTGGTCCGACCAGCCACGACGCAACCGTCCATCCCCCAAAAGTAAATTGCAGAACCGGCTGGAAGATTACGCCATCGGCTCCAATGCCATTGAAATAATACAGTGTTTGGAAGTGCCACTGGGTTTCTGGTAAGGACGGGACGGTCCAGGTGGCCTTGGACGATATGGGCTGTGAGGCTGAGCCATCCCAGACAGCCGTGGTTACCAGCCCTCGGGATACAAAGGAGTGTGAGCGGAGATGTTGTGGGATGGACCTTCGAGGGCGGGGCGGCCACTGGGCATGATGTGAAGAACTTTGCCGCTGGCGTCCAAGAGATGGAACTTGTTGCCAACCGCAGCTACGTGACCACCGTGCGGAATCTCATGGACCGACGACTTGGGCCGCCAGCCAGCCCCGGGAGCGGGGATCATCTCTTCAGACAAAGGGGTTTCGAGAGGTGCGGCCGTTGGAAAGGAGTGGACAACAGCTGCGAGAAGCAACAACAAATGAAAATATAGCATTGCACTAATGACACATCAGTATGGCCAGAGACTTGAAGAAAAGCAGAGACTTACATAGAATATAAGAGGAGAGCTAGGAACCAAATTTGGAATGGCTTGCAGCTTATATACAGTGTGCAGATCCTGCCATCGCATAGATGCTTACCACGGATGTATTTCACCGTAAACAGATGGTTCTCCTGTCATCGCATGAATATGTAGATGTTCGCCACAAATATGCTTTCAAACAACCATATATTCGGAGCCATTCATACAATGCCTTCGTCCAAGATGCATATCATTTCCGCAGATCCAGGACACATTCCCTAGATGCCAAGTTGACGACATCACAAACATGAAATAGAAAGGCTCAAGGCTCAAGGCTTACATGTGTACCAATGAAGCCGATCCGGTCCTCGGGCACTCCGGACTCGCCTGTCTGGGGGTCTGGGCTCGGGCCTCAAATAAAATACGGAAATAAGTTCATTGTAGTTGTGACAGGTGCTCCTGTTTGCACACAGGAAACCAGCCAGGAGCAAAATCAGGAGGCAAGTAGGGATTGTATTGCGTGCCACTGCCCATCACCGCCGTGTAGGTTGTGATGAGGTTGAACGTCGGGGCACATTTTCCACGGAGCGATACGACAGGGTCCAGCGTGGGTGGGAGGTACTCAAACTTGAGGCGGAACGGCACCTCTTGCAGTCTGGCAGATCATGGGGTCGTGATACTGACAATGTGACAATGTTCAACTTCCTCGTTTAAATTTTTTGGTTGTTCAACATGAATTCATTGGGCTCGGCGGCACTCAGGGGGGGGAGGGGGATGCGGTTTTTTGGGGGCAAACTTGGTCACAGCAATATGAGAGCCACACACGAACCCCTAACCCTCTACCTGTAGGCAAGTGGACTGTCCAAATTTTGAACTTCAAATGAGCCCATGGAACTCCGCAAATGGATCATTCTCCTCCGTGACCTCGCGAACCTCGACAACACCGCGGAGAAAGCACGCTGCTGATAAGCAGGCTATCTGGCCTTGCCTGGAATCTTGTTAATGTTGGGATTTCTCTGCATTACCAAGTTAGATGTACATCTCCAGGATTAACATGAGTCCTGAATGGTTAATCAGGCACATCCTGCATGAGGGCTTAATCAGCCCGCCCGAGAGCACATTAATCAGAACCTCCCATACTGATTAAAGCTCGACTCAACAGGTTTAATAATGGAGTCCTTGTAATCACTTGATTAAGGCTCTGTGGGGCCAACAAATATCAGGGAACCTAAATATTCACTCTGAATAACCAGTGTCTATCGGCAGAGATAGAATTGTGGGTTTGATCCACTTTGTTGTGGTTGATTTGGCCTATTCTGGAGACGTGTCTGGACACATGTTAATCACCGATCAATGTTGCTATCCCAATATGGGTCTTAACTCAGGCAAGGCTTCATTGGTGTATATCTCAACAACTACTGGGCGGTTCGGGGAGATTAGGGTATCTGGTACCCAACGCTCCTTGAATCTGAAGGTGTTAATCAGGGGAATTTAACCATTAATCTGGTTCAGCTCCGTTACCGTCCGAATTTGGGTTCTTGGCTTGATCAGGAATTGACGAGGTTATATCCTGGGAAGCACATGGCGGATTAGGGAGTTCTGGGTGTCTACAGAAATGGGAGACTCGGTGCTTTCTGAATCCAATGGTCTGAAGGGCAGGAAAACACCACTTGGATTGGAAGTTCAGTCGAGTCAGACAACCGATCGGAAACAAGGAGTTAAATGGCAGATCTTTAGCTTACTCAGGTAGTGTAATTAGAGAAGTGTAAGCGTAAATGTACAGTATATAAGGAGGGCAGTTCTAGCATGGACGTACTGCTGCAGTGGTGGTGGCGCAGGTGTTGGATCCTAGTCTCATAAAAGAGACTTGGATCTAGTGCTTGTGGCACTAACATTGGGGTGACACAGGAGCTAGGTCCTGGTCTCAATTAAGAGACTTGGATCTAGGGCTTGTGCTACAACAGGTAGTCCGTGCTTGTGATCCTGGACTGGTTCTATTAAGAGCTTTGCTTCGTTTGCACAATGTGATTAATATGTCTTGCCTTCAGTGGAAGTAAAACACATAATTTGGGATTGTGATTAAGATGTGTGAAGGGATTTGTAATTTGGATTGAGAACACGGCACCACTACAGCAGCCTTGGAAGGCTTATTATTTGGGATTATGGGATACGGTCGAAAGGGACCTTAAACAATCAGCAGCCTTGGAAGGCTTATATTTGGGATTGGTTTTGGATTGGGTTTGGATTGACGCACTCGATTGGCTATGCCAAGAGAGGGGCTTAATCCCACCACAACAGTCTTGCACGCCATTAGTCAGGTGCTCTCGGTCTGAGCACTTGATTAAGGGCTTCAACCAGTTGAACTGATGTATCTGTGTCCCTTTTCTACTCCTTCACAGTTTTGTGAACAAGTCTAAAATGCATGAATACTCGTCCGCACGTCTAAGCTTGTGCAACTGGGGGAACAAGGATGTGGGTTTTGGTTAGTGGTTGTGGCTTGTACTGCTGCATTCCACTCGTCGACCCATGTCATCAGTAGTACTCCAGCTGTAGACGGACCGAGGCAATGCCTTTCACTGCGTGTGGCCCGCAAGGTGTTTGACGAAGGCTAGGGCCATGTCAGAGCCTGAACAAATTAAAAGAGACGAGATGCCCGGTTAATCAAGCTGCGTTCGGAACACCAAAAGCAAGGAGGAAACAGGAGGAGGAAGACATCAGCACATCTGCTGTGATGCCGGAGCTCATCCACACATTTCTATGAACGACAACAAAAACGAGATGAGATGGATACACAACAAAATACAGGCAATTGGACCCACCCATCGACAACCCAGCACGCTTTGGGTACCCACTGGATGTCTTTTGGTGTAGCGGTGATTGATGTGCTCTGAACCTATCAAGAAAACACCAACCAAACCCAAACCTACACACAGAAGTGCGTCGGAACGGAATGGAAGTGCTCGAGACGCGCACAGACAAGTATCAGACCCTGGTACAGGGCCTTATAAAAGGTTGCAGAGAGTGGAATAGACCTCAGGAACGAGGAGAGAGCGTTGGGTTGTTTATAGAAGTCCTTGGAACGAAGTCCAAGTACTTGAGCCTTGTTCTGAGTGAACCGGAATGGAACCGGAACAGACAGGAAAGCTAGTGGGACGCAATCAGAATGTCGAGGCGAATGGAACCCTTGCTGTGCAAGTGTTCAGGCTAGATCTGATTGAACAAGGGTAGACCCAAAAAAACAGGAAGCACAGAGCGCGGTGATGTAAAGCTTCGCAGCTATGAGAACAAGACAAGAACAAACGAGAACAAGTTGCTGAGGTTTCCCAAAGTGAGGTGGATGCCATTTCCAAGCGTAGACAGTAACAACAGTAGTGGGTTCTGTTCCCAAGCTCTTCACACAAAACCCAAACAACCAAGTGCGACTCAGCACAATCCCAACAGTTCCAGTCACTTTCAGACTATTCCAGACGAACGGCAAGTCGGATCCCAAGGATACTGATCACAAATAAAAGATTCCAAGCCAAGATGAATTCTAAGAGACACCTTGTTCGAACTCCCCGGTATCTGCCCAATTCGCAAGTGTTTCTGCCTACTAGCCGTGGGGTGATTCCGTGTGAAGTCGCCCAAGATGCCCCTGCTACTAAATACAAAGCCCTGAAACACATGGAAACGTCCAAGAATAAGTAAGTATGAGTAAAATAGTCTGTTTATCCATCCGACTTCCATGTATCCATCGTAAGAATGGGTATCTGAGTCCTTCTATTGGCTGCCCATGTTGAGCATGCCATCCTGGTGCGATCCTGTGCACATGTGCGATCGATCGGACTGTGCCAGAGCCATCACAACTGATCCCCTATGCTGATCCTAACTGTATATGCTGTTCCTCCCAATGCCCGTGCTGTTCCCGTCTACCGGAACATCTGGAATCGAAGCTCCCAGTCCGTAGCTTTTCAGGGATACCGCATTCGAAGTACTTCCCAGTATGGGTACTTGCTCCAGGAGCTGATGAGTGTAGGTCCAAGTGAT
Source organism: Mycena albidolilacea (assembly GCA_029282495.1). Taxonomy (NCBI): domain Eukaryota; kingdom Fungi; phylum Basidiomycota; class Agaricomycetes; order Agaricales; family Mycenaceae; genus Mycena; species Mycena albidolilacea. The sequence continues at coordinate 489,701 of JARIHO010000022.1, forward strand.
CGGACCCTTGCTTAATGACCATCCTATCCGGAATGCCCGGGACAGCGTGGAACCATCAATATGTGATGTTCCCAGCCCCTTCCAGTGATCATCTGATCAGAACGCGTTACACGTCCAATGTCCAACACACCACAACAGGATTCCAGTCCGTCCCCGTCTAGTTCCATGGGCAGGAATAGAGTAGACTTCACGTTCCACTTGATCGTTGGGCTACACATCTCCTACAGGTTTCGGAGCGAGCACATGCCAATGATTCCAGAGTGTTCCTCCCCATTCCCATCTGTTACCCAGTGGTTCCTGCCCTGCCAGCTACTTGGGAACCTCAGTACTGACGCTTCTGGAGTGTAGCCCAGCACATGTCTTGTCATGAAAACACGAAAAAGCGAAGATTTCATGTGTGGACAAATCCCGTGCTTATCAGCGGCCTTGGTAGATGAATGGATCAGATCGAAGTTGAAAACCTTTTTGAAAGAGGGATCTGGAGCGTACCACAATACCGCGATAAAACACCTTGTTCGTCGTGGCCCTCTTGCCAGAGAGCAGCCCCACAAACGCGAGGTACCCGGCGCCGCCGCACACCGACAAAATGTACTTCGCCTTCGGTGCCTGCGTGCTGATGAACGGGATGAGGCCCTCGGGGACCTTGTGTTCGCCTGATTCGAAGTCCGTCGGGATCGGGCTTATACTCGTGATCGACAAAAATAATGGTGTCTGACATTTGATCCGGGACTTTGTATTGGCTCCCATTGGCGAGCATAGCCCGAATAAATTGGTTTTTTGACCTAGGATGCATAATGAGGTCTCATACTGACCTGGGCAATCAGCATTGAGATCAGAGGAATGGCGAGGAATGTGTGAGGAAGCGTCCTGGTTCAACATCATGTGAGATGACGCCATTATTTTTGTCGATCACGAGTAGCACATGTTAGTGAGCAAATAATTGAAAGAAGAATGCAGCATGAGCTCGAAGCTCCCCGAACGCGTTGGAACGGAAGATGTGTAAACAGAACTCGCGCGAACCCACCAGCGGGTACCCAAATAATATCATACTGCTCTCCGCTCGCCAGCGCTGCCGCGAACGTCGTCGTCGGGCTCACCGTCGGCGCGCTGTCACCGTATATCGACACCACCGGCTCCAGCGTCGGTGCCAAATACGCGAATTTGAGCCGGAAGGGGATCTCACCGAGCCCCTTGGCAAAGACGGGGCTGAGGTCTGCGCCGTTGAGGCCGGCGAGGATCTCGATGTTGGGGATGAAGTCCGAGAGAGTTACGCCCTCACAGAGACAGACGGCGACGGTGAGGATTTCGGGGGCGGGCATGCTAAGTTGGGGCTGGAAATGAAGCGAACTCTTTGGGCTGGGCTGGGTTGAGTTGGTTGGTTGGTTTTGGTCTCAAGCGCGCTGGCTTAAATACCACTCCTCCCGATCAGAGATAAGCAATCCCTTGTCAACCCGCCGAGCAGACGCGTCCTCCATTGTCCGCACAAACCGCCAGATCGTATTCCGGAATCCCCCGACAGTTCCCAGACTCCGGAAGTTGCAGCGACCACTATCAGATGCGCTTGAAGATACTGTAGTCGGCAAGTTCAAACTGAATTATGATCAAGATCCACTCCTGAGGAATTGAGGTGCCGAACGAAGGCGTACACTGCGGCCCACTAGTGGTACCATATAAGTAATTTTTGAGGACAGGCGGAAGCGTAGGCTGTGATGGTATGCTGTCAGTTCGCAATTGCCGAGGTTCCTGCTACCTGCCTAGACCTGCCTACATGTATATACTGACGGTCCGACGAGCGGATCTTAGTACCAGCGCTGCATGTTCCAACTCAATTGGCGCGCAAGTTACCCAACCACGGCCATAAATATTTCGATTCGATTCCACGAAGCTTAAAAATGCTGAGCGCTGAGCATCAACGAATCATGTATATTCGGCTAAAAATAATCCGATCCTATTCGAGCATGTCATGGATGAGGCACATAGAGGGGTGTCCATTCGGTTGTGTCCTAGACAGAATGAATGCGTCGAATTAGATGCCGGTAGCAAAGTGTGAAACAGCAATACCGCACTCACATTCAACCAGCGTGCAGTTAAAAGTAGAACAATGGCAGAGTCGTGGGGGGGTAATCTTATACTGTATAAACGTACTCCAGCCCTGCCAAAAAAAATCCGGTCAGCTACATATATTCAAATTCAAAGTCGCGCACGTACGATTTATCTCCCCACTTCGGCGCTTCGCAACAAAAGATTCCGCATCACTCCAATAGCTCTCACCATGTTGAATCGCCGCAAACCACTCCCTGATGCGAACTCGTTGGGGTATGACCACGAATCGCACGTCCTCCCGCGCGAGCGGCGCAATAGCGTCAGCCATGCGTGTCTCCGGATGTTTGAATAACACAAGCACACGCAGGGACGGAGACAGCTCAAAGATTGTATGTGATGCGAGGGCGAGTTTTTCGCTGTCCAGCGCGAGGTGCGTGAGGTGCGGAAGCGCTGCGAGCGCCGCACAAGTCGGGTCGACGTCGTCGGGGTGGTAAGCAACCAGGTGCAAGTGGGTCAGGCGTGAAAATATGCGGATGGCTGATGGTGTCATGGAATAAGAGAGGGCATATAGGCGGGTAACTGGGAGAGACTGGATGATCTTGAGGAAAGAGATGTCGGCGCGGAAATTAAGGCAAAGGTAAAGATCCTCCACGCCGGTGCAGAGGGTCAGGATCGTGTCCTCGACTTTTGAGCGCCGGAACGTTATTAAATGGCGCACAGTGTCATGAAAGAACGTCGGCGATTTCCGATTGATGAGGGAGGACATGATGTCGTCAGTGAACAAAGGGAACCCGGGGAATGGCGCGTTCAAGGCGATAACGCGATAAAGCAGAGGCTCAACCCTGAATTACCCAAATAATCAGAAGGCTTCCCTGTAAAAGCTGACGACGGACATACCAGTCTTTGACTCGGCGTGCAACGAGCATGAGCCTGGGAATAATTCCAGTCCGAGAAAGAGCGCAGAGTTCGAAAATCTCTCTTTCGAGCTCGGGAGGAAGGATCGCTGTCATGACACTGGCAGAATGTTAAAGTTTTCCGTCCAGCCCAGATGCCGTCAGACCAAGCTCCAAACACAATGAATGGCGTTTATCGCCGTAGTACAAAGTCCAGTAAAAACGAGCGTCAAACGGGTGAAGAAACCCGTTCCATGCCACGGTGGCATATAAACCCCACCGCTGACATCTCGAATGCAGCCCGAAGCTTGAATGCTGCGGGGGCCGGTTAACCTTGCCTCACTGTTCGCATCCAAAACCCCTATCCTTAACACAGAAGTCGATCGGTAAAATCCAACCAGACGGTTCAACTATCGAACAAGTGTGAGCTGAGGCTAGGTAGGTTTGCGAGCGGTAGGAGACAAGGAAGACTCGAAGACTCGACCTCGGCATGTCCCAGTGATCCCTGATCTTCTCGCACCACCTCTTCTCTTGACGGTCCCTCCAACGCGTCTTTCTCCCACTTTTGTATCCTCATCCCTTTTTTCGACCACTCACGACCGCGCGTGCTGTACTAGAGGGCCTCCGCCGCGCCTTCCCCTCCCTTCCAATGTGTAACTCGACACCTTGGTCGCAGGGTGGTCACTGGTCATGTCGGGCCCACAAGCCCTACTACCCCCTCCTAGTAGAAGACACCCACTTACCTCTAGCTCGCCTGTCCCCTTGGCCTCTTTCAAGCTCGTTTGAGAACCCACGAAATCCCGGTCTTCACGGACAACCAGGGCTGCGAGAAACATCCTGAGCTCTGGCCATCTATGCGGAGAACTATGTACAACGTTGAATCCGTAGTGAGCGGCGTCTTCAAGATGGATACCAAGGGTCCGCGGCCAACTATGCCCGTTGAATACGTCCGGACTGTTCCGGCCGTCGATAGGCGTCGATCTCGGCTCCACAGCCTCGATCGATTTTTGTCTCTCTTCAGTCGCTCTTTCTCTCCCATTTTCTACGAGGACCTCGAGTGCTTGGCTCGGAGAACCTTGATTTAAGTCCCTTGTCATGCTTCCTCAAACCCTCCTGGCACTCATTGCGCCCCTGCTCGTGCTTGCTGGCGACGACGGTGGATTAACCGGAGCCACGTCCAGCACAGAAGCGGCCGGGTACTCTTGTGATGCCTCGAAGTGCAAGCTTCCAAAGTGCAACTGCGCCAGCACGACGCCCCCAGGCGGATTGAGCCCTGTGAGCTGGTTATGTCAAATTGGCACTATTTCTGCTAATATATTCTAGTCCGATGTCCCAATGTTCATAGTTTTCACGGCCGACGACGCCATCCAGTCCTATACCCTCGATTCCGTCAACCAATTCCTGGGGCACCGCAAAAACCCCAACGGCTGCTCGCCGAAAATGACTTACTTTACCTCGCTTGGTAACACGAATTATTCTCTTGTCACCGGTGCGTGCTTTCTTGTTGCACTGGCAAAGTCTGACGCGGTCCAGATTGGTTCGTGGCCGGGAATGAGATAGCCGACCACACCATGACTCACGTCGGCGACCCACCGGCGGACGAGATCAAGGGCAACCTCGCCGCGCTCAACACCCTCGCCGGTATCCCCCTCTCCTCCATCACGGGCTTCCGCGCGCCCTTCCTCAACTACAGCGTCCAGATGCTCAAGCTCCTCGTCGACTCCGACTTCACCTACGACTCCTCCGCGACGTCCTCCATCCCCGTCACCGACCCGGGCACGGACGCGTACTGGCCGTACACCCTCGACCACGGCATGGCCAACGACTGCCTTGAGGTCACCGGCTCGTGCAAGGGGCAGCCCGTCCTGCCCGGCTTCTGGGAGATTCCCATGTATGCGTTCTTCGACAAGCTCGGCGTCGCGGGGCCGCATCTCATGGACCCGTGGCTCGACAACGCGAACGGCGAGACGAAGGTCGACGACGCGGCGACCCTGGCGTACATGCAGGACACCTTCACGGCGCACTATAACGGGAACAGGCAGCCGATTGGGCTGTACACGCACCCGATCCATCTGTCGACGACGTACCCCGGCGTGAACCCCTCGCAGAAGACCATCGACATGATCAACCAGTTCCTCGACTGGGCGCAGGTGCAGCCCAATGGTACGTGGCGTCGTCTTCTCCCGCCCCTGAAATATCTACTCATTCCCTGGTGAACAGTCTGGATCGTCTCGAACGAGCAGCTTCTCGCCTGGGTGCAGAATCCCGTCCCCCTCTCGCAGCTCGACACCGTCGCCGCCCTCAAGTGCTCCACCCCCAAAGTCGACCCATCGACGAAGGTCTGCAACGGCATCCCGCAGAACGAGGACACCCTCCTCTCGACATGCTCGTTCACGGACTATATGTTCTACACATGCGTACGTCATCGTCTTTTCTATCCTCCTCCCCTCCTCTTGTCTTCACACCGTGCCCTCGCTGACTTGGATGTGATACACAGTACGGTTGCCCCGAAACCCCGCCGACGCCGGCCAACCCCTTCCCTGCCCAGGCCGTCCCGAGCGGCGGGCAGACGCGCTTCAGGAGTGCGTCCTCCTCCGTGTTCTGCTAATAACATGGCTGACCCACAGCCCCGCAGTCCCCACCAACTGCTCCACGGCCTACTGGGATCCCGTCGGGAACAAGTGTTCTTGCACCTCCGACTGCACGACCGACATTACGCAGCTCATCGGGGTGCGTCTATCTCTGTGCCCTCCTCCCTCTATTCCCGTTCCCCATTCATTGCCGGTCCATCCGTTGCATCTTCAGTCCCGATCCATCCTTTGCTTCTCCCTGCTCTCTCTTCCTGCCTTGCTCCCACATTCTCGCCCGATGACCTCATAATCCCATGCTGACTTGTTGCATTCCCACAGCCCAACGGCGCGAATCTCACCGGCGGCGGCACCGGCGCCCCCAACTCCAGCAGCTCCGCGAAACCGTACCAGCCGTTCAATGGCCGCGGCGTCGCGCTCCCTGCGGGTGTGTGGGCTGCGACGTTCGTGGGTGCGCTTGGGGCGCTGGTGGGGATGGGTGGGGTTTTGGGGGGGTTGTGATGTGACTGGGTGATACTTGAGTGGGATGAAGGGAGGTCGATGCAGACTAGCCTTGCGGGCCCCGTTTCCTAGCGTGGCCCGGGACATTGTTTGGGAGATATGTTATTGATTGGACTCTGGATTGCCAGAAGGCGTCACTAATAGTAATAGTCAGCGACTACACGTAGAGAGTTTCCAAAGACTTTACTTCTGCGTTCTGCTGGAACCAGCTGTATGTCCGTGAACTGGTCCTGAATTGAGAACGAAATTTCCGCTTCACGACCAGTTTTAGACTACAACGGCATAATAACATGATCCTGCCAGGCCCCCACCACCACGTTCGCCTTCGTCTCTTGACTCAGATAAATCAAGGACAATACCAAAAACAGAAAGCGGGAGCCTGATTCCTGGAACTGGGCTTGGACTCGAGTCGAACGAGTGGTCTCTGTTCGCAATACATGCGTAACCATATTGACATGTTGAATACAATTGAATACAGACGCCCGCCGCGGGCACCAAGCCTTCACATCTCCAGTTACCTTCAAACCAGCACATGGCGAGGCGCGTTTGTTGCTCGATGAACTTGGAGTCGATGGATCCTGACTTGTATTTCATGGAGGGACCCGGAGATATAGGGTGGCCTTGACGGGACCTGCTTGCAAGATGGTCGTGCGCCTCGTTTTCGAGGCCGGAAGCAAGATGAAAAACGGGTCGAGTATAGGCCGAATCGCGGCCTTGGTCGGATAGATGTGGTAGCGCGATACATTTGAATGGACAGCAAGTACGACAGCGAGGATCACATAAATACACAGATCATTTACAGGCTCTTGATGAATTCCAGCGCAATTTTCGGGCTACACCGAAACGCGATGAGTTTCATGGCGGTAAAAGAATGAAAAAAAAAAACGAGTTACCTGTCTGCGGCTTTGACTGGAACTTTCTTGTCGATGAGCTTTCCACCCTTCTCGAAGATGAAGTGGCTGCGTTTCGTCTTGCCGCCCTCCCCCGCACCGAGGGCTGTAATAAGCACCCGCTTGCGGTCCGACAGTAGGGGATACGGCAGCTCTTTCTGCAACTGTGTGTCAGAAAATCTAGAAAATCGGCCGAAAAGCATATGTACCTTGGTCTGCCACTTGCTCTGGGCTGCGGGAGTATCCGCGCTAAGGCAGTAGACATTATAATCCAGACCTGTGAAGTCAGGATATATATCCCGGAAGCCGCACGCCTGGTTTGTGCATCCCGCTGCAAGCAAGAAAATAAGCGCCTTCAGTGGTAGGTAAAAAAGAGTACTAAAAAAATATACGTGTATCGGCCTTAGGGATTAGGAAAAGGACGAGGCCCTTGTCTGCCGTCAGACTTGCGACTTCGACGTCTTCATCCTTCTCGTTCTTGAGCGTCAGCGTTGGGAGCGAATCGCCGATATCGATGGCCGCCAGTTTCTCTTCCGGCTCGGAGTCCCCCGCATCTCCTACACCCTCCTCGGCGTCTGCTTTCGCCTGAAAATATCCCAGAAATCCTATGAGAGGCGGAAAAAACCACAGAAAGAGAGGGAACCTTCTTCTTCGTCTTCGCCGGCTTGTCGCCGTCTGCAGCGCCGGCCTTGCGTTTCTTGGTAACCTTCTCCACGATTTCTTCTAGTTTCTTCTCTGCCGCCTGAACTACCGATGCTCGACTCGACCGCCTCGGGGCGACGGCCTCAGAGTCATCGGTGGGAGCGGCGGCTTTGCGGGGAGGCATAATCGATGATGGTGGCGCGAGGCAAGAGCGTGTCCAGTCAGAAGACACCAAATGAGAATTTTCGGCTAATATAAATATGACGGGTGTGTATAGCAGAAAAAAACGAGGTAATGTATGTGCAGCTATTGCGTGGAAGGTAGAAAGAAATATACGAAGGTAACTATGATACGTGCGCAGTAGAAAGAAATCCGTAAGAAAGAAATAAGGATGCATCTACATATGAGCTCGTCGTTAAGACATTAATAAATCCATCCACTTTTAGGGAATTGCAGGCGTAAATCAAGGAGGGACGACTGCCGTCGATTAGGTCTACCAGCCGATAGCTCTCATTGGTCCAGGTAGGCAAGGGACGAGGAGCTAACTCAGCGTGTGTCGACAGTTGACGACGAGCGACTTCGCGGGAGATACGGCCGTACATTCGCACCCAGCGGTGAAGGCGACGCCGGCGCTGGACTCGAAGTCCTGGGACTGCCCGGCACCTCAGGAATCTTCCCCCCTCCAGGTGTGAAGGACGCAATCGTCGGGGAAATCAGGCTCATGAGAGACGCTGACGACGAGCGGCGTGAGACGTATGGCCGTGGCGATGGCTTGTCGACAGCAGGCGACGTGGGCTGGGGCGATGCTGGTGGTGGCTCCTGCTGCGACGGTGCGTCCTGCGGGATCTCGATCCCGAACTGGTCAGTTAACGGCCGTGGGGGTGGTCGTTCCACCATCGCTTCGAGGAGCTGTCCGTGAGGGAAACCGCATCCAAGTCAGCGTCGTCGCATGAGGCGGCCGCGCAAGGAGAGACACATACCTCTTTTCGCAACTCCTCCCCCGCGTACTCGCCCTCCATCTCCTCCGGCCCAAGTAGCGCAGTGCCCTTGCGGAACACCTCGCCCTCTTCCTCTACCCAGCTTCGCGATCTAACGGTATGCGTGTCAGCATCAGCGGCGCGCTCAGAAGTGTCATTTTATTGACCTATTAGTGGGTGATTCCCCGGTCACCGTCTCTGCATCGTCCTCGCCCTCGACGGGCGAGAACCGCAATCGCCCCTCCCCGTCCTCGTCGTCATCGTCCTCCTCAAGCATCAACGTCGGGCTCAACACCTTCTCCGGCTCCTCCGGCTCTGGCACCGCTCGCGCCTTTCCCTTGTCCACCCGCGGCGTCGTCGGCAGCTCCTCGTCCTCCCCATGCTCCAGATGCCCGTTCCCATTCGGAGCTCCCAGTACATACACGCCGCCGTCCCCGTTTTCCCGCGCAGGGGACGCCGCCGTTGCGCCGGGCGCCCACTTGAGCCCAAGGCCCTGCAGCGTGAGCGTCGGGCGTCCCGGCGGCGGCACGCGCGCGACAAGCGCTGTTAGCGCGTCGTTTGCGGCCAATAGGGCCTCCATGCGTGCCGGGTCCTCCGTCGCCTCGATCACCGACCCCAGCTCGCGCATCAGCTCCTTGGCCTGCTTCAGCGCGTCTGCGGGAGACGGAGGCGGGAAAAGAGATGAGGGGGCCGCAGGCGGCGCGAGGAGCGTTTCCAGCAGCGCGACACAGGTTTGTGCTCGTACAAGGACGTCGCTCTCGAACTGTAATGCGGGGCTAGTTAGTACCAGTACCGCATAATCGCCCCCAAACGTACCTTCTTCTCCTCATCGAGCCTCACACTCCGCGCAAGCTCACTCTCCTCAATCATCCCCCACACGCCCTTCCCCTGCCCGCGCCCACTTGCATTCCCCCCGCTCCCATTCACAATCGTCGACAGCCCATTCCCGTTCGCGTCCATCCCGGGCCCACTGGTCAGCGCCACCGGTGTCTGTCCCCCACTTTCTCCGCCCCCACCGCCGCCCGCGCGGCGCTCCGCCTCCTCCGTATTCCGTACGCACGCGCTCAGGATCTCCCTGCTCATGCGCGCGTAGCCTTCCTCTCCCGGCGGGATATTCAGGTCGAGACACCGGATGACGCGGTTCGCCTGCACGCTCTTTGCAAGGGCGAGTACGCCTGCGAAGAACAAGTATTTGTTAGCACCAATCAGAGTCAAAGGGCCCGAAGGGAGAACGAGACAAACCTGCAGGTCCAAGCGAGTTCTCCGTCAGGTCGAGGTGCAAGAGCGCCTGCGCTTCGGGGAGGAACTCGGCGAGCGCGATGGCGCCGGGGGCGGTGAGGCCGGTCGCACGGAGGAAGAGGCGCTTGAGTGCGGTGTTGAGGGTGAATGCCGTGCGGAGGGACTGGATCTGCGTGACGGGGTCAGCAAGGAGGAAGGAGGCATTCGGAAGAGGAGAAGGAGGACGGGGCGAGGGAGGAGGAGGAAGGGGTGAGAGGGAAGTGCAGAGGGAGGGATGAAAAAAATCCGGGACGGGGATGTAGAGATAACAAAAAAGAAGTGATTCCGTGTCCAGGACATAAATGGATTCGAAAAAGCACAACGACCTACCCCCTCCAACCCCGGCCCCGAACACGGATTCCGGCTCAGGTCGAGCGTCTCCAGGCTGGAATTGTATTTCTGCGATTCAGATCATGAGCACCGTCGTCTCTTGCCTCAAAGACAAGTAACTCACCAGCGCCTCTGCGACGCTCACCAGACACGCCACATCCAGCTTATTCTCCGCCAGATTTAGCACCTTCAACGTCCGGTTCCGCTTCAGCACCTGCGCGATGTACGTGATACCGTTCTGCGAAGGTGCTTGTCAGCATGCTGCATCTCGCCCCCGGGAGAGCCACGGCATCTGAAATAAAAGCCAACTCACCCGCAAATCATTCCCCCTCAAATCCAACGTCCTCAACGCGCCAACCCTCGGCAACGCATTCAGCGCCCGCACCTTATCCAACAACGCCGCGCTCGGGCCGTCCCTTTCCCTCTCCCGCTCCTTTTCCCGCTCCCTCTCCCGCTCCCTCGCCTGCGCCTCGCGGTCCCTCAAATCCGCCGCGGCACCCAGCCCCAGCCCCGAGTCCACAGACGAGAACGACGGCACCGGCGACGGCACATGCCGTGCCGTCACGCCTCCCAGCACGCTGCTCGCCACCACCGCCTTCGTCGACGTCGCCCCCGCCGCGGCGGTGGCACCGGCATTCGCAGACTGCTGCCGCCTCCGGGGCACATACGGCGTGTACGTCGTCTGCGCGGCGGTCAGCGTCTGCTTCTGCTGCTGTGCCGCCGCGGCCGGATGCCGCGGCGGGGGCGCGGGCGCGAGCTTGCTGAGCGAGGGCGGGAGGATGCTGCCGCCGCCGGCATGCGTGGTGTTGTGGTTGTGTGGGGAGGTAGGGTGGCCATGGTGCGTGTCGAACGGCAGCGAGTGGTTCCCCACCGTCGGCGACGGCGGGACCGATGAGTTCGCGGACGACGGCGCAGCGAGGACGTCGGGGTAGTCCCGGATCATGAGCGCGAGCGCGACGGCGCCCGTGGGCGAGATCTTGTTGTGCCGTAGGGAAATGTTGCGCAGACTCGAGGTACGGACCGCGCGGGCTGTATATCCAGGGTAGTATGGGTTAGCGTAGCTGGAAGAACAGGAAGAGGAGGACTAACACAACGTCTCCAACGCCGCCGCGCGCAGCCCACAGTCGTCCAGCTTCAGCGACACGAGCCCCTGTCTCGTTTCCTTCCCTGCATCTCTCCCATCCTTGTCGTTGAGCCCGTACCCCAGGCCATAGCGCACCTCGGGGTAGAATTTGGAGTTGTTGGAAAAGGCGTTATTTGACTCGGAGAGGGAAGAAACGGAGAGCGAGTTGGACGAGTCGACGGAGGCGGTGTCGTTGTCGAGGGAGATGAAAGATGCGGCGGAAGAGGTAGTGCTGGGTAGGATGCGTCAGTACGAGTGTATAAGAAGCGGTTGAAACGAGAAGACATGAGACAGGAAACAAAGCTCAAACGACCCACCTAACCTCCCTATACTCCCCCAGCGCGGCCACGACACACTCGACCGCCTTCTTGTCGAGCGCGTTCTGCGAGAGGTCGAGGAACGTGAGCGCGTGCGCCTGCGCGAGGTACGCGCCGATGAGGCGCCAGGCGGAGGGGCCTGTGGGGAGGTGTTAGCTTTAGCGTTAGGGATGGGGTGAGGGGGATGAAAGGAGCAAGAAATGGGGAGGGTGGGAGGGAGGGGGCGGGGCGGAGAAGAGGATTAGGATAAGGAGAGAGGACGGGGGTAGAGGCGCGGGGTCGATAGATTATGAATATATGCAAAGGGAAATTATGCGGGGCCGGGAGAAGCGGCGAAAACGCGAGGAGAAACACAGCACCAGCACCAGCACCAGCACGCACCCTTGATCTTCCGATTCGCCGCGAGCGAGAGGTACGCGAGGCTGCGCGGGATGAGCAGCGCGTGGAGGATCGGTTTGAGGGTCTGCGACAAATTAGCGTGAGCACGAAGTTATAAGAGAAGCAAAAGGGCGAAGGAAAAGGAAAAGGAAAGGGAAGCGAGCACAAAACAAAAACCATCTGCGCTTCCTGCAAAATGCGGGCAGACACCCGCCCCCGCCACGCGCATCGCCCGCCGTCCGTACCGTACTGCACACCTGCACGACACCGGGGGAGCACGCGCACAGAGAGCGCCAGCAGCAGGTAGACATCTTGGCGCCCTCAGGCACCACAACCGCATGACACACCACGAGACCGAGATCGTCCCGACGTATAGCCCGATCCCGCACCGACGACGCGACGACGAAGACAACCCCGAATCCACTCGGCCTCGCGCGCCCCAATCATCCTCTCCCCGCACCAAACTGAAGAGGCAGGCGACACGGCGGATCATACCCGCCCGCACCGCCCCGGGGAGGCGGACGGCGGACCGGCCACGAAACGGACCATGCCCGACCCTGACAAAGGCACGACCACCAAAAGATCGGACGACAACAGCGCCATCGGCGCACAAAAACCCGGGCGGATCAGGCTGAGCATCGTCCCCAAAACTCCCGCTCCAAAAAATTTCCTCCCGTCCTCCCCGTCAAAAGAAAAACCCCACTCACGAGCTCCTCCAAATCACACTCCTTAAACACGGCTTTCCGTAGCCCCCACTCGATGCTGAGGACGTCTGCGAGTATGGAGGCGGACGTAAAGGTGAGCTGGACGCCGGAAAAGTCGACGGTGCGGGGGTGGGTGGGGGGCGTTGTCTGTGGGGGTGTATCGATGAGGAAAATGTCCAATAAAACACGGATTGAATAGCAGACCTTGAACGCAGCCATAATACCCTTATCCGGCTGCTCCTGGCAGCCCTCGCAGCACTCGCGGTAGAAACTCTCGACCTTGTCCATCGCCCACCACTCGGCCTCCTCCCCGCCCTCCTTGTCCTTGTCCTTCTCGTCCTTGTTGCCATTCGTTCCCGCACTGCTGGCTGTCCGCACGCTCGCCGTGTCCCCGCCGGCGCCCGCACTCGCCGCACTCGCAAGCTGCCCAATGCTATTCGCCCTTACGACCCTCCGCCGGCGCTCCCGCTCCCGCTCCTCAATCGCGCGCTTCTCGTCGCGCAGCGTGGGCGTCGACGGCGGCGCGAGGCTGCTGATGGGGTACACCACCGCGATCTCCGGCAGGATAAAGTGCGCGCGCTTGAGCACCCGCGCGGCCTCCGCGTCCTTCCCATTTCCGCCTATTGTTCCTCCATTATTACTACTCCCTCCTGCGGTCGATCCAGTTGCATTAGCACCACTTGCACTACCCCCTGCTGCTCCGCCCCCGAATACGGGCGAGCCCGAGCCCGAATCCTTGTCGAAGAAGCGGCTGAGGCCGCTGCTGACGCGGGCGAGGCTGAAGAGGCCGGCCTGCTGGGGGGGCGGCTTCTTGAGGATGCTCTTGCCGGGGATGGGGATTGTGACGGCGGAGGACGACGGCGAGGGCGACGACGGGCCCAGCGAGGGCGAGTGCAGCGACATCACCGAAGCATCCAGAGGAGTTGTTTGGGCAGTAAACAAACACTGATGCGGTGATGGCGGTTGAGTGAAACCGCCATGTGTGCCTGCCAGCGACGCCTGATGCCCGTATACGTACGAGTCTACCTACATATTATCTACTGCTACAACTCTCACCTTCCATCGAGTTCGCCAAATCTGGATTCCTGGCCTCATCAGGCGTTCGCCTAATTATTTCGCGCTGCTCGGAAACTCTCCGTCTCAGCCTTCCGATCTTCAAGGCACAATGTCCGTCCTCAGACTCAAGAGTCTCGGCCTGCCTAGACTCCACGCCCGATGTACCGCTCACATCCTAGCGCTGCCCTGTCTCTTGGCTTGGCCTCTCCCTCCACGTACGTAACACTGAACGGCGTATATACGTCACCCGACCGATGTCTTGAATGCAAGGTAAGTAGGTAGATTATACGGCACGGTCCGAATAACGCACGCCGGTTTCCAGGGATTATCCCGGCGTACAAAGCAAGTAAAATTACACCAAGTACGTATCTGCGTTATTTACATACCGGACCCGCCAGACGCGTACTACGCCGGGTTCCGCTCCGCGTTCCAACTTCAACTTGCGCAGATCAGATCCGTCATCATTGCGTCAAGTCTCCGACCCGACCCGACGTCCCAGTCTCGATGGCCCGGACGTTCTGCTGTGATCCTTATCTTATCAGCTACACAGCCGAGTTTAAATGATAAGAAAAGTTGGAGCCCAGATCACACCAGAATGTCTGGGGCACCCGGTATAGCGGGTAATTTGCGACGCACACCAGTGAGGTACGTTAGGACAAGTACTCTGGCTTTTATATGTAAGAATATCAAACAGGTGGAGTGAGTCATGGGGAACTGGTACGGGAGCCAGGGTGTAACAAGGGAATGGTGAAACAGGATGATAAATAAAATAGGTAGAATAGAAAGGTGAATGAGCATCCAGCTTGCATTTCCAACATAACATGCTGTGAACACTTGGTTGATATAGTACACTAGGGTGGCCGGTTTAAAAATCTCTTCGTTTCCGGGACTCACCGACAGCAATCAATATGTTTTGTATTCCGGTGCCCGGATACGTAAGGGGGAGCTCGCTAATACAGATTATTATTATTATTCCACAACTGGAGATTCCAAATATTTACAACTAATCCTCATCAAATACATACTCTTCAAGAAGCCAAGTGTAGCCCTACTTGCAGTGTCATACTGCCCTCACCAGCTGCACCCACGCCTACCGCAGAGGCGTATGCTATACAACTCATCCTGCACGCACACATCCGCGATGTCGAGACACCGAAAGATTGACAAGACACATGCATGTATGTTTCGTGAGCATTGTGCAGGGCAAGGAGCGCAACAAGAGGGCAGCAGAGAGGTAAGAAAGAAACTTGGGCAGCAGTGCACACGTGGTGGGGGGGTCGATATGGGAAATATTGTTCCCAGCAACAGAGGCAGTAGTGGCCTTAGGCCTAGGCTTTGTCACTCAGCAGCATGACAATGCGCCCTGTGGGACGACGGATGATTGTCCACTATATGTACATGTTGAGCTCCCAGTCAGCCGGTAGAATGTGCACATGTCTGCCAGCTGCTGGAGGATCACCGATTCGAGGCCTGGGCATTTAAAGTTTTAAATCAGAAACTTGCATGCAGCGCTGATGGATGCCCAGAGTCACATGGAATGAGCGGGCTTCGGTAACACCTGGGGCAATGAGGTTGCAGCGGAAGGCAAGGTTGAGTAAGGAAGAGCCACTTGAAGTCACATTGTAACATGCAGCCCAAAGAGGCAATGTGAGAAGATGAGTGCCATCAGATTCTTCTGAATCCGTCTATTTGACACAAATTCAGCCAGAGAATAATCTCAAGACAGGGTAGGGACCCCTCCTACAGATTGTGATAAATTAAGCCCTGTAAGAGGGTACACAAAATTCTAACAGAGATCTGGGCCCAATGGGGTCCCGGATTGATGTGCACATCAGATCCAGGGAGGTAACATCTTTACAATTCCCTGACAGCCATTTACCAAGCCTAGGAAATCAATGTGAATGAATTGGAGAAGTAGAATAAATTTAACACACCTTTTGAAGTCCACACATTGCAAGGAATCATGATTTTTACCCCTCCAGCCAGGAGGATCTCCTTCTGCAAGCCTTCCCCGATTTTCAAGTCAATTTGTGAATGTGAATCAGAAGGGCAAGGGAGACATAGACATGCATTCCAACAGAGCTACAAAAAGTGAGTTTAAGGCTAAAGAAACCGCGCAAAGTGTCTGAGATAAGATCAGAAAGGAAAGATAGGGGCCAATCACTAGTGCATCATAGCTGCTGAAACAGAGTGAGTTTGGAAGAATAGAATATAAAATACAACTGAAAAGAGGGAGAAGTACTTGAAGCTCACAGTGAGGATGGTGGGGGGAAGCAAGGAGGAATGCAGGCTCCTGCCTCTATGCCTCAGGTTATTCTGAGTTATCAGGGATTTGATTGTTCGGAGATTGATCAGTGATGATATAGATTTCGGCCGAAACAACTCGGTGCCATCATGAGAATCGACTCGTGACTTTTGAGACCGCGGTTTTCACGTGACACGCAAATCGGATCCCCTTGATAGATCGGGGTCGCAAGCTCCCCCAATTATTTGTTGCCACCAGAATTACAGCACTCTTGGTGGTTTTTTTTTCTTCTTTTGGGATGTTTGGTACTGGTCCTCAGTCTGCAGAAGGATTCCAAGGGCAGCCATCTGGGTTTTCTGTCTCGAGGGTGTCCGATACGAGTTTCCGTGCTGAGCGGTTCTGTTGAACCCACATGTTAAGGGAAAGTCCTTAAGGAGATATTAGGTGATTACCGAACTGGTTACTCGTGAAACCGGCGCCGTGGAAAAGGTGTGCCACGCAAGGTACATCATTCTGGTGGTCAGTATCAGAGATTTCCACAATCTTTTGACACCCTCGGGGTGTCATATGAAAAATTGGAACTATACACAGAAGTAAAAGTGGCTCCTGCACTTGAATTTTCTGAGGGGTCTCCCCTTTTTGGACCGTTTGCTTTGGAAATTTTTGGCCGTAAAATTGGCCGATTCTGTGTTCGGAATCTGAACACAGAATTTTTCAACTTTATGGCCAACTTTGAGCCCCAGTGAGAATCCCAGCTACGTATATCAAGCTGAAGCGAGGTAAATCGAGGAATTTGACGGCTCCTTGATTTACCTCGACAATCCGGACATAGCTCTTTCTGGCTTGATGGAAAATCAAGGGAACTTGAGGCGCATCGAGATATAAAGAGGTATGCATTGGCGCAATGAGGCTCGTCAAACTATTGTTGGCTTTTCCTTAGGATACAATAGAATTTATAAATCTGTTCATTTGCAGCTACTACAGTACATTTAGCGACCGTATCCTACATCGCCCGCATCGCCATGCCGTGCCCGTTCCACTACATGTCCAACGAGTGCCATCTAGCCGTGCAGTAGTCCATCGGTCCGTAATATGATGTATAATACTGTAAGACAGGGATCTGGCAGCAGCAGACTAGAAAAGCTCTCGACGGGAGAAAAGAAGCATACGTACATTGTCGAGCTCGGTGCCAGTCTTGTCTTGGATCCGGCTGGGAAACTGGATATCAGCACACGACTCAGGATCTACGTACCATGTTTAGACTCTCTTTCTGCTGCATCAGCTGCATTGACGGCAGGTGTGAATCAGCGAAAGGAAACAATGAGAGGCACAAATAGCATACTGACAAAGAGAGGGAGGGGTGCCCGGAGATAGGATGGGGCGCAGAGGCGGGAAGACAACAGGAAGAGCGATGAGATGGTGGGAGAAGACAAGAAGTAGGGATGCCAAGAAAGTCATATGACCTCTTATTTATTCATGGCAGCAACGCACTTATGACGCAATTGCACGACTTCGCAGATTTTGCAAAGAGCTGTTGTCGAGATTTCGTGATAGCGCTAAATTGAGGCTGGTCTTTTTTTTAGGCAAATTTGGCGATACTCATTCAAAAAGATCTCAAATCCTCCCTCGTTTGTCCTCGATTGGCCTCCATTTGGCTTGATTCCTCAATTTACCTCGATCTAGCTCGATATACGTAGCTGGGATTCTCACTGGGTTTGAGCAGCAGGGCAGCAAAGCTGCAATTACCAAAATGCCAACAACGGGAATCAAACCTGCGGCACTCAGATTACGAGGAGAATCTAAGCATGGAACTGTTACCCTTTCGCCACACGGGCAGTTAAATGGAGCACAAACCTAAACAGAACATGCTATAGATGATGCCGTCAAGCATCATTGTTACCATCATGTGTCACCGTGCTCACACCTTCACTTCCACTTGGTCTTGAATTTTGCTCACGCCGTGTTACAACTTCGGAATGGCCCCCGCACATAGTCCCTGCTACAGACCAGCAACAGATGGTGATATCAGTATGTACACTGACTGACCAAACTAGTTGTCCCGAGGTTTTTGAGGAATGTGACATGATTTGCAGCTAGTCTTATAGCAATCACGACCCCTTTGGGAAGACACCAACTGATTATGCAATTGTGTGGCTGTGCCACCAGGTGTTCTTTCCTTTGTACTGCAGCCGGAAGGCACTGGATAAATCAGAGAATATTCATGTGCATACAGGAGGCACATATAATCATTTCATACTGCGACAGTCAAGCCATACAGGGGGCCAATACCTCAATACGAGATCAGCCTGAAATCTGATCAAATACTTTGCCTTGGCAAGTTGATCACATATCGTCGCAAGCACTCAATGAGCTGCTTAGAGATAAGTAAAGACCCTGACTATTTTCGAGTTTTCTATGTTGCCAAATATTTCTAGATTTATTGCTGCAAAGTATGTGCTGTGACGCGGTGTTCAAAAATCAGTCTGTGTCTTCCTGATGGGGTCGTAATTACTAACAGATCATATACGGATACTTGTTGATCATCCGTTTCTGGTCTGTAACAGAGACTAATTTGCAGCCGATACAGCGGTTTCCAGACATAGTTTCTGCAGAACAGTATGTTGCAAATGGGTTCAAAAACCACCATGAATATTTTCAGACTTTGATCGCATCATACTCTATTGATATGGCATCAATGTCGTTTTGACAACAAAAGCTGACTTTTTGCCACACAAGCTGTGATTTTTTTGAGAGCAATGTAAATAGGCCAGATTGTAGCCCAAGGTACATAGATCTATTGCAAAAGTTAAACCATGCAAAAATATTCAGGTAATAGCTTGCTATGGAGCCTGCAAAATGGCCAAAATGAGCCAAAATGGCCATTTTGTGGGCCCTGTAGTGAGCTATCGCCTGTATATTTTTGTGGGCCCTGGCTTGGAGAATGTCTGCTCACCTCTTAGACTACCATCAGGCCTATTTATTTTTGCCTCAAAAATATTATAGCTTGAGTTGTGAAAAATGGGGAATCAGGGGTGTTTGATATATACATCAGGTTGGCAGTATATCTGGGTATCCTGCAATGATTAGCATGGCCCCTGCACAAGGATGACACATTTTTCCGGAGTGGTAGACCTACGGGTCTCAATATTTATGCATTGTTTTGCAAGAATGGTTAACAGAATTGTTTACATGTTTTCCCTGTTCAGAGCAAGGTCAATTTATTTTCCGGTCACCTGACCCAACAAATTTTAGACTATATATTGTAAGCACCAGTGGAATAGACCCTAGCTCTCATGTGCGATGGAGTCGGGTTTATACAGGCCTCGATGTCCAGGCTGGTAGGTGGATGTCTTCAAGGTCATGAAAAGAATCAAACTCACTAGTCTAGCAGTCAACATGTTCTTTTCTTTCAAAAGGAAAAAACAACACAACAAGTACACACCATTGGAACAATGTGAACCCCCAGCTCCCTCACATATACATCTTTGTAGAGTGCTGATTACTTGGGTGACCACAATGATCAACAATGGCTTGCTTGGGGAGAGTGAGAGTGGGATGAGGGAATTGAGCTCAAGTTCTGTTTGGGATTATAGATAAGATTGCATGCCATCCAGAGAATTTCAAACTTTGAACACTTAGTACAGTATATCACAGTCTACTGGGCCTATGGCTACCCATGGTCAATTTTTTGAACAAAAAAAAAAGCTAATCCCTCCAAATGCCATCAAGAGGACTCGGACCTCTACTCCCTCTGGAATCTCTTCAATTATTGAAGCTGTGAGGATGACCCCTATGGTTACAATAACTTGTTTACTCCATACAAAGTGAAGCTGGTTGAATGTTCAACTGGATGTGGATGAGCTTGTCACAAAAGTCCGTTTTGTGTTATAAGGGCTTAGGAAGGCTTACAGCCTTATAGGCCGCTTATGACACAGTTATATTGGTCTTACACCCAGGCCATAAGTACCTATAAATGCTCTAAGTCCCTTCACCCTCTCTCAGAATATCAGTACTCTATGGCTCGAACTAGACACTAAAACATTGTGTAGTTGAAACAGTAGAATATTCAATTTCCAGCTTGTTATAACATGTTTCCTTTCACTGTGAGAAGGATTCGTTGTGAAATTCAAGACAATTCTCCTGAATTTCGCATTTCATGGTGTTTTGTCAGGGCTAGGTAGTTGAATTTCATCATGCAGTTCATGATGGTTCAACTCACCTCTTTTGTTTGTTTTTCCACCATTTCAAATTCCTGATGATTCAACATGAATTCATGATGCTTTGGTTTTTCCCAGGGTGGTGGGGCCAGGTGGGGCCTCCACCCGATGGCTCAAGCAAGGTACAAAACTCAGGTCATGACCTCCCAAAATTTCTATTATATATATGTGAGACTTGAAAGTTGTTGAGGATCAACATAGCGTTAGTTATTATTGTATAACCTGTCTATATAGTCTTATATTTGAACTCCTCCTTACTTACTTACTTACACAGTAACTAATGTTAATGATAGCTAAGCAATGATGATAAGAGTTGAGTGGAGGTCCAGTGGACTGCCCTCTCTTTTGCTCGGCTCCACGGACATGGCTTATAAACTTCTATAATCACCCTTAAGCACTTGTGTAAGTCTTGTAAGTTCCATAAATACTTACAGGTGACTATAGTCAATTTTCGAGCCTTATAGACCCCCTCACAATCTTACAGAGTTATACAGACTTGTATGGACTTGTACCCACCTGTGACTCAGATCAGACTTTTGTGACACTTGCATACATAACAAAAAGTCAAGAGATACATCTCCAGCACTAGCTCACTTGTGCTAGCGGTCAAGTTGGATTGGGGCAATAGCTATGGCAGCACAGTGGTATCTCAAGAATGAGGGGGAAAAAGGAGTTTCCATTGCGGGCATGCCATCGGGAGGATTCAAACCTCTACCTCCCTCTTGTAATACCTTGAGGTGCCTGATGTATGATGAGAGGGTGACTGCCATGGTCCACGACAGCTTGGGTAGGTGTATTTCGAGTGCACCGAGAGGGTGATAGGGTCACCATTGGGTCACTATGCTTACACTTTCACTTCAGCTTGGTCTCAAACCTTGCTCACATTGTGTTGCGACTTCATCCGACTCCTGGGAGACAAACATGGGATCAGCGTGGCCCCTGCACAAGGATGTCATACTTTTCTGGAGTGGTAGACCTTCGGGTCTCAATATTTATGCACTTTTTTCTTGCAAGGATCTTTTGATTGGTGGAGAATTTTGAAACTTCCTTGTTTTTGGACTTCCCCCTTTCAATATTGCTCAATTGATATAAGTTGGCCTCATGGAACAGACTACCTCAGCCACCAACACTTGTAAAAGCTCCAAAGGTCTGCTGGCGCCGTAATGAGTGTTGAACCAACTTGGAATGCAAGTCAGGCTGGCAAAGGGAAGTACATGACTACTTCGCTTGAGTCTTGACTGAGCTGCCGATATTGTCATGTAAATATGCATTCAGGCCTATCAAATGAGTGGAGAGAATGATGAGACCTCAACCCTTGAATCAAAGTTACTTTGGTTCAAGTTGAAAGACCACGTGAAAACATGTTCGAACTTGGAAGTTGGTAGCAATTTGAATTCTTCCATCCATAGGTATTGAAGGAGTGTCTGAGCCACCAGAATACTGGCAGTCAATCAGACCTTTCACCAAATATCTCTGGCTAATACATGTAGAGCACCAAGGGACCCAATGCCTTCGGGTTTCGCTCTTGCCAGCATTGCAAAGTTCAAATCGAACTTTTCCCACATGTGTCCACAGTAAGTATGGCGCAAAATATATACTCTGCCCCTGTATTATGCTACCAGTGATACAGCAAAAGGTCAGAAAATACTCAGTCCATCCATCTGAACAAAACTCTGGGGTCGGCGCCCGTCATAACTTGTCTTTTGGAGACAACTATTAATCCAGAGACCAGTGAAAACACCAAGATCATGGGGGCACACCTATGCACACTTTTATCCAAATCTCAGCCAAAGTGGTGGGCTGCCACTGCGCCGCGCACTCCTGTGTCTGCCGAGAGTTGTGCTAATCAGATAACCTTTGTGACCCGACGTCCCAAGCTAGCCAGCTGTCTCGGTGGCCCGGATGTTCTGCTGTGATCCTTATCTTATCAGCTACACAGCCGAGTTTGAATGATAAGAAAAGTTGGAGCCCAGATCACACCAGAACGTCTGGGGCACTTGGTATAGCAAGATGTACAGGTCTGCGGGTAATTTGCGAGGCAAACCCGTGAGATACGTTAGGACAAATACTCTGGCTTTTATATGTAAAGAATATCAAATAGGTGGCGTGAGTCATGAGGTAATTGGTACGGGAGCCAGAGTGTGACAAGGGAATGGTGAAACAGGATGATAAATAAAATAGGTGGAATAGAAGGGTGAATGAACATCCAGCTTGTATTTTCAACATAACATACTGTGAACACTTAATTGATATAGTACACTAGGATGGCCGGTTTATCCCCTGGCTCGCGGGCCTGCGAGCAAGGTTAAGACAGGGTTATCATTTGGGAATCATGTCATGAGGTGCGAGTAATTAGCGCATTGCAGGGGACGGCCAAAAAAATGTGATGAACTGGGAGTAGACCAAGAGCCGGGTCTAGAGGTGGAAGGAATGTAAGATGGATGTTGGTCCAAAGACCAGTCCGAGTGGGACACGCACTGTCTTGGAGGAGACACTTTGAAGTTCGAGATGCAATTGTGTTTGCTGGATCATGAATTGTTTCTGCTGGATTGCGAGCTTCGTTTGCTGGACTTCGAGCCGGAGGGTGGATGCGGCCTGTGGCAGAAATCATGGAAATCAGTACAGAGTTACGAGATTGCACTGAGAATCGTACTAGAAAGTCGCGATACACGTTGTCAAGCTTGCTCTTGAACTCTTGGAGTTGGCGTTCGTTGCGATTCAGATGCATGAAACGGGAAATTTTGTTGGCACGACAGAGGTCCTCCATAGCACATCGGATTTCGTCCAGAAGACTGCGGAGAAGAAATCAAAATCGGTGTGGCAGACGGTATGAGTTCTCCTACACTGAGAAACGATCGATGCTATGGGTCATTGAAGGGGAAATATCGGATCCATCGGGAACGGCGTCGGCAACAACGTCCATGATCTTTGTCACACGAAGAGCAATGTCAAGAGCATCCGCCTTGGAGTGCCGAGTGCGCTGCGTTACGTGTCGTCAGGTACAATCTACAGTGGTGCTCATTAAATGTGCACCGCAGTGTTTATCACATTGGGGCCACCTGGTGACCCCAGACAACTTGTAGACATGAAATAGAGCTAAATGTAGGACTTCTTCACACTTCTCCAATTTTCTAAATATGGTAATTTGCTCACAATCATCGTGTTTACAAGCCTCTGAAAATTACCTTTTTTGGAGGTGACCATGAGAAGAAACTGAGCTCATAGCATGAAAGTACTTGCTAAATATAGCATGTTCATATTTTGAATCGTATCAATTGGTTGATATTTGGGCTCGCGGTTCAAGGTGCAAGTTGGTCATTTTGACCAGATCTGACAAAAAATGCTCAAAAAATGGCCATAAACAGCCCAAATGACCAACTTCTTCCTTGATTTCTGAAAAATTGGCTTTATCAAACCACTCAGTTCAAAATGTCAGCATGGTCCATTTAACAGGCACTTTCATGCTATGTACTCAGTTTCTTCCCACAGTCACCTCCAAAAAAGGTAATTTTCAGAGGCTTATAAAAGCCATGATTGTGGGCAAATTACCATATTTGGAAAATTGAAAAAGTGTCAAGAAGTCCTACATTTAGCTCTATTTCATGTCTACAAGCTGTCTGGGGTCACCAGGTGGCCCCAATGTGGTAAACACTGTGGTGCACATTTAATGAGCACCACTGTACTCTCAGAAAACTGAATCAACGACTAACCTCAATAATCTGATAGAGCGCGATGGCACCACTAACGGCACTCTTAAGCGGCGGGAAAGCATCTGCAGACTCCTTCAATGGGAGCATGGACGTCCATAGGACATCAGGGAGGGCGTTTGGGAGTTTCAATCTCGCTCTCGCGGGCGGGGGTCCCTGTCTCGATGAGGGGGACCGCCGCCGCATAGTGTTGCTATGTGTGCTATGAGGAGCACGCGAGGTTTTATAATGCTCATACGGAAGGCTGTGTAGTCACCGTGACGAAGGCAACGCAACGGGCGGTCCATTACCGTGACCGTTGCTCCCCTACATATCGCAGTTTGAGGAAGGTCTGATGAGAAGGACGCGGCCAAGACGCGGCAGCACTTTGAGGAAGCCCGAATACAGTACATAGACGTTATCTTGAGCATCTCTATAGGCGCTAATCGAAGGAGGGGTGAGAATGTTGGAATCAACAGAGCAGCCCAGTATTAGCAGTGAACCCGTTGAAAAAGCGCGGGGAATCTTTGGTTGTCTACAGGACATAAATACTATCCTAGAGTAATTAATGTACAAATTTAGTCTACAGGAACTTCCGAACTGGCACAAGAACAGTAACAAGAAAGAAGGAATGAACGGCGGGGACCCGGTAACAAAGTGCGCCACACGGGAGCAGTGCGCGCACATGTGGCTCGTAATTCCAACAGAGAATCGCCCATCTTTGCTCCACGCTTGGCACACCGCCGGGCTATGAAAATGCGAGCCACTCACTGCATTCAGACCCCCCCGTAGGCACAGGTCTGCCAGATCCCAGTAGGCATATGTGTAGGCAGACCACGCCGACCTTTGCCGATCCATCTGCCGATCCCTGCCGAGGTTGGTCTACCCGTTCTGGCCGGAACAGGCGGACTCAGGTCGGCCAGGGTCAGCCACAATAGGCACACCACCATCGGCCGGGATCTGCCAACGTGGGCAGGCCTCGTGTAGGCAGACATGCTAGACCAATGTAAACCAACCTCGGCATGGATAGACGCACCTCGGCAGGGATCTGCGAACGTAGGCACATCTGTGCCTACGGGGGGGTCTGAATGCAGTGACTGGAGTTCACACAAAGTTCACATGATATGCCAACTCCGGGTAATGCGATAAGTATTAAGGATCCACTTTATGTAGAACAGGACATCGGACCTGTCCTCCTCAGTCCTTGATATTAATCGAAGTTGCTTTGGTTCAAGTTGAATAACGATCATGTTCGAATATCAAAGTTGGGGGAGGCGTACTGGCTGAGTCCGAAAATAAATATTATTACGGGTCTTATCCCGGAACCTGACTAGATATAGGTTTCATGGAATATCTCAGCCCACCCACACTGCTGCAACTCTCACCTTCCATCGAGTTCGCCAAATCTGGATTCCTGGCCTCATCAGGCGTTCGCCTAATTATTTCGCGCTGCTCGGAACTCCCCGTCTCAGCCTTCCGATCTTCAAGGCACAAGACGATGCGCTGTCCGTCCTCAGACTCAAGAGTCTCGGCCTGCCCAGACTCCACGCCCGATGTACCGCTCACATCCTAGCGCTGCCCTGTCTCTTGGCTTAGCCTCTCCCTCCACGTACGTAACACTAAACGGCGTATATACGTCACCCGACCGATGTCTTGAATGCAAGGTAAGTAGGTAGATTATACGGCACGGTCCAAATAACGCACGCCGGTTTCCAGGGATTATCCCGGCGTACAAAGCAAGTAAAATTACACCAAGTACGTATCTGCGTTATTTACATACCGGACCCGCCAGACGCGTACTACGCCGGGTTCCGCTCCGAGTTCCAACTTCAACTTGCGCAGATCAGATCCGTGATAACTTTACTTGCGTATCCGAAAATTTGCAAGTTGCATCTGGTTGTAAGTATCTCGAGATGATATTATTCGTGCCTTTCTTCGACAATGCGGACAAGCGGTCGGTCCGAAGGCTGGACCCAAATCGGAAGCAGTGATAGAGAAGGAGAGAAGGCGTTCACTTGCAGCAAGGGGGAAAAATTGTATGCTACCAGAGTCCACTCATGACAACGTTGGCCATGGCTTCAAGGCTGGCCACAGCACATGTTTCCGATAACGAGAATACCGTTGAATCTACAGTGCCTTTGAAAACAGTGAGATGACGAGGGCACACCCACCAAACACCCACACTATATGCTATGCAAAGGCACGGGAACTCCTGAACTCGTTACAGAACAAGTGGGACCCGAGGGGTATGCATCCGGAAGACTACGAAGAATACCAAGCTCCTGTCGCCAGGGAGGAAGATAACCCGCTCGAGGAAGGGGAAGAAGCCCCAGTGCAGTTTGATCCAAGGGTGAGCACAAAAGGCACACTAGCAGACGCCTTTAGAATATTCACGGATGGGAACGAAACTCGATCACATACGGTACCATTTATGATGTTCACGTACGTGAATCACGGCCCGAGAACGGATATGTACACAGATGGATCAGCGATAGACAATGACACGGACGACGTGAGAGCGGGCGCCGGAGTGTTCTTTGGAGAAGGAGACCCGAGGAACCGGAGTATCAGAGTAAGTACCGGACGAGATGTGGCCCTCGAACCAGGTGGGCGAGGTTCTGGCCATAAAGGAGGCAGTGGAAACAGCGCCACTGAACGTGCCACTACGGATATATAGTGATTCAAAATATGCAATAGACGGGTTCACGAAAAATTTACAAAAGTGGCAGGACGATGGTTTCTACACCGTAACGAACGGTACCCTCTTTGAACTAACCGTTGCAAAAATCAGAGAACGTACCGCCCCAACGGAATTTGTGTGGGTTAAGGGCCACTCCGGGGTAGCCGGGAACGAGGCAGCAGATGCACTGGCAGGTGAGGGCAGCCTAAAGCCAGACGAAGATATAATAAATGCGTCAGCCCGGATGGAGCTAATCCTCCCGGGAGCAAAACTGAAAACTATGACACAGTCAAAAGCGTATAAGATAATAGGGAAGTTTAAAATGGAGAAACTTGCGACGCTGGATTTATTTAGAAGGCCGGCAATCAAGGCGAATATGGCGCTGGCTCAGGCCGCAGCAACGGGAACAAATGGAGGACCCCCACCGGCAAGGAAGGTCTGGTGATCAACATTTGACAAGGATATATCCAGAAGCATCAGATACTTCCTGTGGATGGTACTACACGGGGCGTACAGAGTCGGGGCGTTCTGGGACAATATACCAAACCACCAGTGGAAGGGAAGGTGCCGGGGATGTGACACACCGGAAACGATGGAGCACATCCTCACCGAATGTGGGGAACCGGGCCAGAAAGAAGTATGGGACCTGGCAACGGAAATGTGGCAGAAGAAAACAGGACAGGACATGAGGCCCACCTTTGGACAAATACTGGCCGGCGGAGTGACAAAATTCAAAGATCCCGGTGAAAAACGGCTGTACAAAATATTGATTACAGAGTCCGCGCATTTAATATGGAAACTTCGTAACGAGAGAGTGATCGGAGGAGACGGGCCAGCACCGCTAGCAAAGATTGTGAACAGGTGGCTGAAAACGGTGAACAACAGGCTAGCGATTGACTGTGCAATGACGAATACCAAAAATACGGCAGAAGGGCCTCAAATCCTCTCTGGTCGAGAAGACTTGGAAGAAAACTTTACGGAATGAAAGAACACTGGCCAAAGATTGGCCAAGTACAGTCGGGGTTTTAGTGGGTGTCGGATAGCCTCTTGCGATGACGGTGTGAAGGTGACTTAGGTTGCCGGAATGCCAGAGCTCGAGGGAATTCTGAAGACCCACATACCACGTTATAGACATGAATGCTTACACAGCATTTCCTCGAGAGATCGGTTCAAATTCGTCTGGCCGGGTTCCAAGTCCATGGCCTCAACCTAGCGAGCAGGTAGCAAACGACTATATCGGCCCGGAAATCTTGATGTGTCGCCTGAGGACCACCAAGATGGAAGGGGAAGAGGAGGGCAGTACTACCTAAACCTCTCTTGCGGCCCACCATGTCAAGATAAACACTCCTCAAAAAAAGAAAGAAAAAAAGAAAAAACACCCACGCTCACTTTTATCAAGCGGCACAAAGCGGCCCACCGCGCCGCCGCGCTCCTATCTTTGCGCTAATCTGATCACCTTTGCCAACAACGTTTTCCTCAAGTGCTCGTCATCATCGAATCCGATACATACCTCGGATAATGATCTACAAATCTCTTGAAGCTGCGTCATCAATCGCAATGAAGGCACCCTAGCCGGTATTAAAAGAGTCTCAAGACTTCACCTCTGGGCCATCGCCACGGTCCCCCCCCCCACACCATGTCCGGCGCAGTCGAGTCGGACGAGGAACTGTTCGAGGTTTGTCCGTATACCCCGCCGCCCCAGTCGGTTGCCGATGCTGATTTTCTTTGTCCGGCGTGCAGGTCCTCGACGCCATGTATGTCGGCGGCTGCACGGACGTCTACGGCGACTCGGAGGAACTCCTGCTTTTCCTTTCCTTTGCCTGGGACGCCTTCCGAAGATCCCCAAGTCTCCGGCCCGACGTCCCAAGCTGGCCAGCTGTCTCGGTGGCCCGGATGTTCTGCTGTGATATGTACAAGTTTGCGGGTAATTTGCGAGGCAAACCAGTGAGGTACGTTAGGACAAGTACTCTGGCTTTTATATGTAAAGAATTCCCGCTACCTTTAGGTAAGGGTTTTAGGGCGCCCTACTGGGGTTTTTCGTTCAAATCGACAGTCACGGGTCACGGAACCATATGTCGAGGTCGAACTTTGGTTGCGGTCACGCGTCGCAGCGGCCCTTGTCGAACCTGCTGTTGGTCACGGCGCGGCTAAAATGGCCTGAAAGATGCAAAAAAGCGAAAAATTTTGTACGAAATGTCGAAATTTCGGAGGTGTCACGCCAAATTTTGGCCGGTGTCGAAATGTCGAACTTGAAAAAAGGGTCACGCGTCACCCCCTGTCGATTTGAATGAAAAACCCCAGTATTTTCAGGCCCTGAATAAATCGCATTTTGGTCATTTCCCTCCGAGTCTGCATAAGCACTGATCCTCTCTGCTAAAACCCCTGCCTGCCGTGCGCAATTGCGACAATGCCGACAGATGATCGTAATCCTGCAGAGTTAGTGTCCGGTACCTCCGGTTACCGGGTGCAAATGAACCAAAAGTTGTCTCTTTAAAATTCCATACATCTCTTTGAATTCCAGTGTGTATATATCTGTGATCCTGGTTACATTCAGATGCTTGTTGCATGTGCGTCAATGTCTGACTGCAAGCTGGCTTTGTTCAAAGTTTGGTTTCCGTATCCCGGCCATCCGACCATACCACACCGGAACGAAGTCAGAGAGAATGCCTAAATTGGATTGGAAGGGACGGATATATGTGCGCTCGGGCAGGAATGTCCGGAACACAGTAATGGCGATGACGGCGCTAAATCTTACTTCCAACACCAGTTGCAGAGAATCGGAAACCCTGGGGCAGCGGGAGATTCAAGGGATAGTTCGATCTACATTGAGCGTTGCTCGTTGCTACACCACCGACCCGGCTTGACTCAGGTGTGGTCTCAAGATGGCAGGTTGGGGTGATATCGCAGGCTGAGTTCAATCTGTTCTCATTTGACGGCTGTACGATATCAAGTCCCAAATCTCATTTCGGCCTCAGATTCCAATCACATTGAGAACTGTACAGACCTCACTCCGAGTACTTCAGCTGAGCTCATATAGACATTCCTTGCAATGTATCACATGCTTGTGGAACACACGTGTTATGACTTGACACGTCAAAACTGAGCAACTTGAACAGTTTCTGACGCGTGCAGTCACATCCGCTTGACGCCTGCGTCACATCATTTCTGTTCCCACCTCTTCCTTTTCTCATTCGGCGACGTAAATTTCGTATATATATCAGACCAATTTATCTCTCTATCTCCGTTTCCTCTTCCGCGCTGGCTCATGTTCATCCACTGAATTCGGCTCATCCTCTGACTCGGGTCCATCAACGTCTTCTATGTCGCCATTGCCGGCATCACTGTCATCTCCATCATCCTCAAGGTCTTGTCCTTCCGTTGCTGCCTGCTCGGCGGCTCGTGCAGCTCGATCTGCTTCCTCTGCCTCCCGTTTCTTAGCATCAGCATTTTGGCGACGCTTGGCCGCCATCTTCTTGCGACGTGCATCTCTGCCTGCCCTTGCCTGTTGCGCGACTTTCTTGTGGAATTCATTGCGTTCCGGGAACAACAGTCTGAGCTGAGTTAGTTCACGGGGCAGCACCCGACAGAGTTTGGCGAAATTGTGAAGGGCACCCATGTTGATGACGAAATGGTCGTCGTCTGTGTGCTTTATCAAGGTCTTGTCCCGGTTTGTCTCTTCACGCTCCTGCTGTTCTTTACCGGCCACCACGAGCTGACAGTGTCCCATCCGACAGTCATGTTGGACCGAAATGACGAATTGGATGTGTGTGGAAGGAAGGATGAGGAAGGATTGGATACCGTCGATGATCTCCGATCCATTTGGGCGACGCAAAACTGGCCAAGAGAAGTTACGATGCAGTTGTTTGCTGCAGATGAATTGTTCGACTGTCACGAATGTCGCTTTCTCGGCGGTCAACAGTTCATATACCCGCCCAAAAGTTGTGCGTCCTTGCAGATCCTTTGCAACAACCCAATTTTGGACGGTGATGTTATCGCCACTCTGCGCGGAAAGGCTGCGGCCAAATCTCCATAAGCTTTGTGGTTGCGGCTGGGTTCCATTTGCCACCGTCCAGTGACCGGATGCTACTGACTGCTGCCATTGCACAGCGGGGTTCTTCCTCAACGGTTTCGGCATCACTGTCCCGGGAACAACTACCACCGGTGAGACCCAGCCAAGATGACGCTGGACAATGCGATCATTCGGGAGAACGGCCAGCACAGCGTCTCCTGCCTGTACCCACTGCTTAACACCCGAGTCCCACCAGTATCCGCCAGACAAGAAGTGCTTGACACGTGCCATGGACGCAAATTTGCGGGAAATGTCGCGACTGGGAGCAAGGTGATTGCTATACACTGAGCATAGTCGAAACACTCCATTAAATGCCTCGTAGATCTCGGTGGAGGATCGAATCAATGGTCCAAAACGTCGAACGTCGTCCATGATGTGCGCTAGCAAATGTAGCTTGATCTTGGTCAGAATTCGCGAAGGATCAACGGCGTCAAATGCATCGAGAAGGTTCGCCACGGCTATTTCGATCTGTGCGAGATATTCATCCATGTCATCGATTTCAGGGACCCAAAGTCTTGCTCCAAGCTCGCTGGCTGCCTTAACGAGTGTGAACTGCTCGGGCGAGGAGATTTCGTGAATGTGGAACAACAGGGTCTGCATCAAGGTTTTGAAGTGCTTCCCGATGAGATTGTTCTTGTACTGAATCATGTACGCAGCTCGGATGGGCGGCACAGTTAATCCACTGTGATCTGTGGATTGCAGACGGATTGCAAGGAGGTGGCGGTCAGCGTCCGACCACTGCTCGGTGTTCATGTGGTGCCAAATGTACTTGATGACACCGAGCAAGATTGTGTGCAGTAACTCCAGAGGAGTATCCTGGGATGGATCGAGCCCGGCAATATCGAGCAGGGGATTCATTTTGTCACCCGGCTGCTCTGAAAACCATTTCAGCACCTCCGATGCAACCTCTGTTACGGTTCGTCTTGGTCCTTCTGCTTTGAGTTCCTGAAATTTTTGGACCAGGAGCTCAATCCAATACTGCGTGATTTTGTCTTTGGTTCCAGTGGCTCGCTGCAACGTCCCGATCCCCTTCCGATCCCCACGCATTGCCAGCTCCAATTGCTTCTGAAGGCTCGCACGGATCTCCTCCGCACTTCGTAAAGCCCCTGCAAGGTGGCATTCGTGGTATGTCTTTTCTGTCTCCTTCTCTCTCGTTGTACCTCCCCAATGACATTTTCGGCAGGGGAAGTTGGCGTTACTCCCCATGTGCGACGCTTCTTCAGACTGTTGTGGGTTATCTGCTGGTAAACCCGGGACACGAAGAATAAATCGGCATTTGCGCTTTGTTGCAGCATTATACGCCTTCACAGGTTTGGTTTCCGTGCCTTTGACGTGATCACGGAATGCAGCGAATTGTTCTGCAGACGACGCATGGGGGGAGGATGCGACATAGTGGACATGAAATTCTTGCTGAAGGAGACGTCCAGGTAGGCAGCCATTCCCGGTATACATGTTCATGTGTTTGTTGTATTGTTTCGATTTATTGCCAGAGACGTCGTCTGCCCAGGGGGAAACCATGACGACAAACAAATCCTCGTCGTCGTCGACAAGTGTTCGCATGCGATTGGGCATTTCTGGAACAGGCGAATTGTTCACCCATCTCAGGTTTCCGAACTCGGCCACGATTTCATCGTAGTCGCAGTAGAATTCGGCAGCTTTTTTAGACTTCAAGTCCTCTGTATGAAGTTCCCATAGGCCGTCCGGCCTCTGCGTCACCTCGAAAACGTCGGCCTCCAAGTTGCCGGTTTTTCATCAAAACTGATACCACTTCCCCGATATCTCATTATGCAGACAATCATTTCTCCCAGAAAAAATATATTCAGCATTCGGAATGTGTCTCAAATGTTTTAGAGACCCGGCTTGAGTGGAAGAGAAAAGGTGTATGCAACATAGAGAAATGATGTTGATTGTGCCCCATCGAGCTGGGCGCGTACCAAATCGTGCAGACCATGGAGCTCCCGAAAGAGGGCCCCAAGTGTGCGTGTCTCTTCTCTCCTTTCCATTTATACCACTCCATCTCTTGTTACCACCTCCCCTGCTCTCATCACACATCACCATCCCTTCCTACCTCCCCCTAATGCTACGTGCTATCTCTGCCCTTCCCTCGCTCATCCCTGCTCGTGCCTACTTGTCACCCACCCTTCTCCACTTCCCATCACCCTATCCCACTGCCCCACCTTCTACCCCCCTTGCTTCTCACCCACCCCTACCCTCACCTGCTTCAAACTGAAGTGCACTCATGGGGTGGACTTGAGTCCAGTGGTGAACTTGAGTTCTGTGGGACTTGCTTTGATTATGTTTTTTTATATATATGTTCCTATATGATCTTAAGTTCTGTCGAAACTTAAATTCGGCACAAACTTGAGACAAGATGTGAGAACTTAAGTACTAAATTCTATGTAGGATACAGGTAGTGTAGCAGGTATATAGTATGGTAAATGAACTTAAGTTCCATGGAACTCATGAGTGTGAAGGGGGATATATTCGGCCTGAACTTAAGTTGAGCTAATAAAAATTAGTTGGATTATGGTACTGTTAGAAACCTGCTGAGGAGCTCTAAACCCTAGCCTTATGCCTAGGGTTTGGCGGTAGTGTGGGGTTCGGGTTAGGGGCAATGTTGGGGCAAATGTTGTCATTGGATGTGACTAGGGCTAAGGTGTGTCATGTCCTTCCTCCATGATAATGTACTGGGGGGGGGCACAGTGAGGTGACCAGGCAGCGCAGTCACCCCCACTGCCCTCCCCCCCCCCCCCAGTACATCATCATAGAGGAAGGACATGTTGCAATAAAAAGAAAGTTAAGTAGTTGTCACTTTCACTTGTGAGCTGTCTTAACCATTGCAACTTGCACAATGGGTCAGTGGTTAAAATTGGACTGCCTATCATCTTTCTGGTGCCGGCAGAACTCGAGGTGTACCTGGCTGCTCAACCAGTATGCTGCATTCGTCAATAAGGATGGCTGCAGTAGTCTCAGTGACTGGATCTTACAGCTCTTTGTGGTATGACAGGTGTGTTCTGTTTTTTTTCTGTTTTGACAAGAACAGCTGCCCTGAGCTCAATTCTCAACTGTTTCCCCTCAAAATAGGCTCATTCGATTCGTATTGAAAATCCACAGTGAATGAAATACCGGTATTTTTGATCCTTTTACATAATGAAATTTCTTCTGGAAAAACTTGGTTTTGAGTTGGACATGTGTAACACTCAGAATACTGCCCCGATTGGCCTAGTTTTTGGATATACTATACATCTGATGCGGCCATAGACAACAGCGTGTTTATTACATGCAGCAAGTGGGAGCTTGCGCTTTGCGTCGGCGACCGCTTGTATCATCTACAGAAACACATGGGAGAGCCCATCAGGTGAATTGGCGAGTGCTAGGTCCTCATTGAGGGTGAACATGCTCAGAATGAGTCTTCACCAGGTTTTACATGTACCACTGGTCAAAAACATGGGATATGTACTCAAATCAAGTATTACAAGGTATCCAAAGATAACACACTAAGAATCATCCCAACATATGTCCCTGAAGATCCACAATCTCAAATGATATCTTTTCCTTTTTTGGTGAATTAGGGTCTTATAGATTTAAGCCTCATCGAGACCAAAGCCTCTCTTGCTTCATCCACTGTAATACTCAACGTAGTTTAACAGTGATTTTGAGCATACAAAATATCAGACCAGAAAACAATTCAAACCAAATTCAAACCCAAATCAGACGTAAGGCTACTTGGAGTTGCAATCACTAAACAGAAACCTCTACCCGTTGGCCATCCAAATCCTGATTTTGCGCCTCTCCATTGCGCTCACTGTCCTCGCTTCCAACAACTTGAATACCGTGCAGCTCGCCAGTGGGTGCACACAGGTCTGAGAGAACAATGAGATTTCTTTGATGTCTCTGCTGCACATCGCGCTGGGTGCTTTCCAACCGTTCATCGATATCTGAGACCTGCTTTGATTGACAAGACCTCTCAAACAATGCTCTGGCTATCCTCCAATGTTCCATGGCGTCGGTCAAGTCTCCATGGCACTGTGAGATCTCCCCAAGACCGATCAAACATTCTCCTCTGCTGCGATGGATGTCCAGTTGCGTGAAGCCCTCTAGCGCTACAGTGTAAAGATTGGCAGCTGACTCTGTCTCTCCTTGGTTTAAGAGGACATCCCCCCAAAACTGAAGAGCCTTGAACAGCCCCAGCTTCTCTTGTGACTGTAGAACATGTGCAAGAAATACCGCAGTCCAGGTATATGATGATTTCGCTGCAGTCCAGCAGCGTGGATTTCCGAGTCTCTCCAGACAATAGCTCATGATTTCACCATCCTTTCCCTGAGAAGATTTGACACATTTTTCGAACAGTCGTTCCGCAGTTGCCAGTTCTCCCTCTCTCAGATTGAGATCCCCAAGGAGCATATCGCAACACACAAAGCCCCTCGAATAACCCATGGTATCGAACATAGATTTGGCAGTGTCGATATTCCTCTGCAAAACCTCCTTTGGCCCACCAATCTGCACTTCAAGCTCTGTAAGATTAAACACTGCCAAGGCATGATCAAACGGCTCTTGTTCAAAAGAGAGCTTTTGAAGTAGTTTATTGTTGATTTCAAGGGCTTCCAGATACTCCGATTTTTGCTTGTGAATCTCGGCCTGAGTATTCATGATAGCACAGTCCATTTCACCGCCAGAAAGACCACAAAGTTCAAGAAGTTCTCTAGCCAACTTGCAGAGAGAGATGGTGTGTCCAAAATTTCCGAGATTGTTCCAGCACATGGCTTCAGTACGAAGCGCTCTAGCCTCCCTGAACAAATCCGCAGAGATTCTGGACAGCCTCCGAGACTCGTATGCATGCTGCTGACCTGAGGAATAGTCGCCGTTCTGCCATTCAATATTTGCTAACGAGTCCAGTGAATCAATCTGGCGCATGATGTTGCCATTTGAAAGCGATGTGAGGAGCGACTTTTGATAATACTCCTCGGCCTTGGATCTATTGTCGTCGTGAAATTGATAGTATTGGCCCAATGCGATATAAAATCGACCTATGAATTAATTGAGTTCTGTATGAGAAAGACTCTTGTAACGACGTACATTCAATATCAACATCATCGATGTACTTGAAATGCTGCTGCGCTTGATTCACCAGCCCCTCGGGGTCCAAAATTGAATGATATCTCCACAGATGGAGGAGCCTGATAATAAAATAAACCTCGAGCCTATGGTCACTCGGCCGGGGCATGGCCTTTGGAATCAACTGCATGGAAGGAATCCGTCCTCGACCGTTAGCTACACTGAACATGTCCAGATGGCATATACTGTAAATAGTGAGCGCCAGGTCGGGGTTGCCCTGATGAAGCCCACTCAGGAGGACGTGCTGCATGTTGGAAAAGTTTGATGTTATCCGAGCAGTAAGCTCTGGACTTGAAAGAGTTCCGCGATTTGACTGGTATACGTCGAGCAACTGATGGAAGTATTTGAGGAGAGGCCGAAGAAGGTAATCCTGTGGCGGGTGAAGTTTCTGCATATATTCTCTGATGGGAACCAGGGACTTGATCCTTCCCTGGTCGTCATTGTGGGCTAAGGAGGTCCCAAGCAGGGTTGCTTTGCAACTCAAAATGTCAGTGATCGGAATGTTGCTTTGTCGAAGTTCCGCATCCGAAAGTCCATCCGGAAGCATTGCGAGTAGGCTCAACAGCTCCCTTGATTTGGGTGAAGAAGTGACCCGGGGGCTCGACAGGGATAGTGAGATGGACAAATCCAAGTTCGAACGTCTGTCGTGCCCCTCTGAAATGATCGAGGTTCTTTCTTGTTCCCAACGGTGAAGAACGTTAGAACACCCCTCCAAGTCAACCAAGTGGGCCACCAGAGAGATGGAAAGAGGCATGTTGTCTGTTAAGAGGAGAACCCTGTCGATGTCTTTGCTGTTATGGTCATCATCTGCAATATCAAGGAAGGTTTTCCTGGCAGCATCTTGGGACAACGGTTGTAAGGGCAGCAGGAAGGGTCTGGTCCACCCTACTTTGGCGGGTCTTTCGGCCCCTCGCATCGTAATCTAACATAGGATTAGCAATGGCGAATGAAGAACGGAGTTTGGCTCCCACAATCAGTGCAAGATGTTGTATATCCGTGAGAAGAGATAGGAATTCCTCAATTTCGCCACGAGACTCTCTTTGATCCCACAGTGTCTCCAGGTTATCCAAAACCAAGAGTGCAGGTGGTCCACCCGCAAAATAGCGGATCACTGGCCTACTGAGATCTCTGCCCCCTTTGATCCCGACCTGAGCTGCAAGAAGACCGGCCAGTTCTACTTTGCTTGAGGCAGTATCACAGGCGACGAAGAAACGACGCTCTCCGTAGACGGCGGCAATTCCAGAATTATGGATAACAGCTCTTGCCAGGCTTGTCTTTCCCATACCGCCTGCACCTAGAATCGCAACCCTGATCGGCTCTTTGCTAAAATATTCGAGAATCTGTGAAAGCTCCAATTCGCGACCATGGAATATTTTCGGCTCCGAAGGAAGGATGGAAATGGAGATTGAGCTTGACAGTTTAGTGAGATAGATATCGGTAATGGGTATAGCATCCTACGTACCTACTCTCGGCGCTAGAAAAATGCCTGTTTATCTGCACATCGTTCCAAACAATGTACATGAATTCTGAGCATGACTTACAGATGAAGCCCTGTCTGAACCGGTGACATCCGATAGATTGTCGATCAGCTCAAGCACTTCGCGGTGTCTGTTCTCGGCATATTCTTGCAGAGTCGTGGCATCCGTTAAAACACTACCCATCGCCCCAACCTCAAGGACAACTTCAACAACGACCATGCCTTTAAAACTGTAAAAACTCACATGGAAGGAATCCAATGCCTGTTGCAATTCGGCGCTGCAATCCTTGAGGAGAGCATTCATTTCGCCCTGACGGAAGAAATTTCTGATCCTGCTTCTCCCTTGCTGAGCTTCAACGAAATGGTGGATTTTGTGGAGCGTTCTGCCCAGAAGATCAGCAACCATTGAATCAGGGGCTGGTCACAAGTATGTACTTGGTAAAATTCGCAATATTGTTCAGTGCAAGAGGTGACAGCTCTTCACCGTCCGATTTAATGTGGAGGGCGATGATTGCGTGGAGCAGTTGGTGAATTTGTTCCAGTAACTCGCTACAGCCATCCTTATTTTGTTTCACGGTCTGTGTGGAATGAATGAGGGGCATTCGGGAGGATTCTGTTTCGGAATTACCTCAACGGCATTTAATAGGGCTCGAGTCGTGATACAGATGACATCCAAGAATGGTGTCTTGACGGTAGCCGACACAATTTCCAGAGTGTCTGCAGCGGCAGAAACATCTGCTGTAACTTTTTTCAAGCGCGCTTGGGTAGAACTGGGCTGTGTGGGCATGAGTGGTGGCGATAGTGAAGACTGTGCACCGGTCAGAGAAATTATCAATGAGCTGCGTGAGAAACGAAGCATTTCTGCTGCTGAATTTGGCTCTTCGCATCGTTGGAGCAGATTGTTATCAGAGCGGCTTGATGGCTTTCCTTCTCTATCACAAGATAGAAGGTTAGAAGCCCCGACGATCATTGGACAGGAACAGGGGAACAGGAATGAATGGATATTTGCCTGCCGATGGGAAGCCGGGTAAGGCCACGGCCGGACACTGAGCGGGACATTTAGGCTACCACCCCCATGAGAATGCGGTTCCCGATGATGATCCATTCGAAAGAGAAAAAGTTCAGCGGCAAAGTTCCTCTGCATAAAGTACGAACTGTTTCGGCCAGATGTAGGTATTCCGAAAGAATTCAGGCGAAGTTCTCTGGGATCACTCCAGAGCTAAACATCTGATAAAACCGAGACGGCGGACGACGAATCTCACAATTGCGTGTCGTTCCATATCTCGCAATCGCGAGAAGCCAGTTCGTGGGATGTAACAGAGAAGGGAAACGTTGGTGAAACAGGGGTACGTGGGAGGGAAAATATAAGGGGCAGTCGGAGTTCAATTTCAAGAATGACGGCGTACCTTTTGCATAATGGGTCACAGAATATAACGGTAGGTAGGTAGGTAGGTAGGTAGGTAGGTAGGTAGGATTACACGGCACGGTCCCGCTCAGGAACGCTGGTTTGAGGAAGTATCCCGGTTTAATACAGGCTTCTACATACACCATCGTCCCTCACCTCCAGAAGCCATCCAAGCCGAGCTCCCGTCACGCTGTAGACGACTAAAAGAAGCAAAAATCACCCTCCATGAAAACACAACTCTCCTTCTCTTTCGCTCCTCTCATGTGCAAGAAATATTTTCCATCCATACAGGTTTTGGTTTGCACACGCTGCACTCGTTTGGCGTCTGGGAAGCGATGGACATAACGAGTAACCTGAAGGGGAAGAACACTGAAGCATCAATTCACACAGCGAGGTTTCTAAATCGAGAAGAGGGTGTGCTCTCATGTCGAATGACATGACGTGATCTGACATGCCGGACACATGAAGAACTCTCGATGATCTGGGACAGACCAGATGAATACTCCGCAAGGTGTGGGTATTGACAATAGACACTCGGCAAAGGATGGGTATGGGTTAGAGCGTCGAGACATGACAGCCAGTCAGAGGAGGTTTGGAAGGCCACAATCTCGGACTCGAGCTTGGACAGGGCGGTGTACCGTCACAGAGCGCTGAGTCAGCATGCAAACCCAAAACTGGTGCGAGAAGGAATTCGCGGACAGGGCGTAGCAAAGCGGCGTCCTCGAGTTAAACTCAGGTTGCTGAGAGTAGTCCTAGTCATTAGTGATGCTCAAGTCCGGTTCGGATTTCCGGTTCGAACCTGAACTGGACAGAACCGAACGCCAGGTTCAGGTTCAGGTTCAGGGAATCTCTGAACCTGAACGCGAAGTTCGGTTCGAGGTTCGCTCATATTTTCAATTGTCTGAACGCGTTCGAACACCGAACCTATTTGCTCTTTCCCTCCATAGAAAGTCAGGTTTGGCGTGTGATCTCATCAATTATTTAAGCCCAGCATTGGCGAGGTTACATAAATATATATATTTTCACCTCCGCCGCGTGTCATGCCTCACCATTTTCGCCGTCCTTGGTGCCCACAGGATTGGCGCTAATTTCTTGGCTTGTCAAAATCTGTCCTTGTATTAAACTGGCGAACACCTCTGGACATCGCCTCAAAGAGCTTTACGCAAATGTGCCTGTGTTGTAGAAATTATTTGCGCCTTTTGCCAACCTGGATCCGATTTTTCGGTATTATTCTCTGTGCCAAGCCGTTGGATACCTCTGGACGTCGCCCTAAAAGTGCTTTATGCAAGTGTGCCTGTGTCCCAGCAATGACTTTGCGCCTTTTATCACTCCGGCGCCGTCCCAAAAAGCGGAAATGAACAGCAGCTGCCCCTGGCCAATTAATTCTTACAAGGTACATTTTCACACAGATGAGAGGTATAAGAACTGGTCCTGTGAGCAACTCTGTCAGTAACTCGCGCTGCACTGTTGCCCGACTTTCATTCTTATCACTATGTCTGCCTCTGCTCTTGGATGCGCTCAAAACCCGGA
Organism: Mycena albidolilacea; assembly: GCA_029282495.1. Lineage (NCBI taxonomy): Eukaryota > Fungi > Basidiomycota > Agaricomycetes > Agaricales > Mycenaceae > Mycena > Mycena albidolilacea. The sequence goes on from JARIHO010000022.1 coordinate 529,845, forward strand.
TGGCTCACTCAAAGATGCCTCCCATATTGTATTCGTCCACGATGTCGACGACGAGCATCCTCTCTCTGGTCCCCAGTCCTCGACTCCACGTCCTTTGGCGCCAATCTTTGCTCCAAAAGTAAAGCCGATTTTGTATAGGCTATCGACCAATTTGCTCGCAGTGCAGATGATAATGAACAGCTTCCCTCTCTTAGAAATAAAGAGTATCGTGACTACAAGCTTTCGAAGCCAGAGCGGGACAAGATTGAAATCACACACGAGGCTCTACGAGTTCAGTATTCATTTCAACTGTGTCACAATACTCGTAATTAGTTTATATAGGAACCTGCAACTGCAACCCAATCCTTCTCGAGCGGGCGAACACCAACTGTATACCGAATTATTCCGGATTTCGAGTTTCTCTTGAAGCGGTGGGAGACAATGGCCAAACAACCGAAGTATGCCGAAATTGCGGGCGCCCTCGACGACGGTATTGCAAGCCTGTCAAAATGGTATCACCGTGTGGATACAACTTCATCGGCATATTTTATCTGCATGGGTGCGGCCAGCTGTGTATCTGTTGACTTTGCAGTACTAATGTGTTCCAGTCCTAGACCCGACAATAAAGGACCAATACTTTTTGGCCAGATGGGGGAAAGAGAAGTACGCTGCTGCGAAAGCACACTTAGAAGAAGTGGTGAGTTCTAGCTCTACATTAAAATGTCCGCTCACGGCTGGTGAAGTTTGATCGGTATCACGCCGCTTCCCCTTCCAACACAAACTCACCAACTGCTGTCAAGATGTCCCAGGAATCTGCACACCAGCGTTATGGCAGCTTGTTCCTGCTGGATGCCATAAAACCTGCGAAGAGGAGTTAGCATGGGGCAGGTCAACCTCGCGACGAGTTGAGGCAGTACCTTTCGACCCAGCTGGAAATAACGGACAACATCTTGCACTGGTGGGGAGTAAGTGCTCGTCATTTGTTTTCAACAACGCGAAGTTTGATGCTCGCCATCAGAACAATACCACATATCCTACGCTTCGTCGCATGGCCCGGGATTATTTGGCAATTCAGGGCTCCTCAACAGCGGCTGAGCGGGCATTTTCCAGTGGGACGTTGACTGGAACAAAGCTCCGCAATAGACTCAGTGCCAAGTTTTTTGAGGTCCTACAGCTGCTCAAGAGTGGGTATCGCAACGGCCACATCAGCGCTGGCGAGTCGGCCGCAAACCGCATGGAGGCGTTGATCACAGAATTACATGAGCAGGGCTATGGATTGGAGGGCTTGGAGGCCGACGACGAGGACGAGGATGGCGAGGACAACGACTTTCAATGTGACGCACCTGTAGCTATCAATAATATGCGGTTCCGGCGTCCGAACCCGTTCGAACCTTGAACCGAACCTGGCGAACCTGAACCTGAGGTTCAGGTTCAAAGTTCAAGCGTCCCCTTGAACCGAACGCAAGTTCAGGTTTGGCGTTCGGAAAAAAGTGGCCTGAACCTGAACCGAACCGAACCTGATCATCACTACTAGTCATACCCAAGTCGCCTGAGAAGTAGAACTAGACGAATCGGCCGATATTGAGCCGGATGTAATCGTTTGGATTTGGATGTCGATAGAGTGAAATTTTTTTGTCATTTCATATCTAGTGCGCGATCCCAAGAGACCGAAGCCCGCAGCCTGGTTTACGGTACGACGGGCTAAGGAGCAAGGGAATGGCCGAGGCATGGCGTTCCAAGAACAAGCGCCGACATCCAAGTTTTAGGATGATCGATCACAGTTGTTGTGCAGTCCGGAGAGCAGAGTTGCTGTACAGTTCAAGCATGGGAAAAAAATTGAGAGCTAGGTCTGACCTTTTTGAGCATGTCTTATATACAAAGTTTTTTGATCCAATCATTTCCTGTCTTAGAAAATGCAAAATACTCGAAATTATACGACACTGGATTTTCAACTTTTTATCCCACGCTTGAACTGTACAGCCACTCTGCTCTCCGGACTGCACAGCAAGGATCTGAATTCAGATCCTGGCCCCAGATATATAGGATGACTTTACATTCATCATCAATGCCCAACAGTATGTGACTGCAACGAAGGCATTGGAAACTTTTCCTGTCCAATGTCTCATTCTGGACTCGGAGAATTTCAAGAACTACAAACAAATTCTGGCTAAAGGAAAGTCTGTTTCGGTGACAGGATTCCTGACGGGAGTCGAACGCAATAACGACAAGACCGTGAAGTATCTCCTCATCGATGTTGAGACTGTAACCTTCCTTGGCCAAGAATCTGGAGCAACTGTTCCTAGAGCTGAGGAGAGCTCAACCAAGATCGGTATGTTTTTTTCTACGGTCTCTTTAGCTGCACTCTCATCCTGTCATTAATTTCTAGCTGATGGTACACCTGCGAAACTCAAATTCACCAGTTTCTTCGATGGTGACGGAAGTCCTGCCAGGGGCGGTGAGCCACCTTCGAAGAAATGTATTTAAACTGTTGCTGATGAGGAGGCGCCGGCGGATGACAAGGGTGAAGGATCTTCCAGCCGAACACGCAGTAAAAAGCATCAGCCTTAAAGATAGATCGAGCACGACTTAATAATGTATTATTACCATTTGAAACCTTCTTTACAACTCATTGTGATTAGTGGTTCCATAGCGAAGCACTTAGCACGCGCAACTGCTAGTAAAATGGGATATGGGCAGACAACAGTGGTTTTGGTGCGCCGTAGAGTAAAGGATGGGCGGAGCCAAGCCGGAGCAATCATTCAAGGATCATATCAACCGACCAGCTTGGAGGACGCGTCATCACTTATTTTCGGCTCCGGTGGACTCGGCGTGAGAGGAAATCGTACCATATTTAGTAGAATTACGGCCGTAAAATACGGGACGGTTACGGGTGACGGTTACGGGTGCGTATAACCGTAACCGTATAGGTGGGGATCCCTATATACAGCCTTTGACTCCCATACGCGTCTCTTTGAGCGCTTCCGGTCTTTCCCTCTTACCGCTACCACCCATGGACAAGGATCTACATCTTGAGCCCGGATTTTCCGGTGAAAAAACCAATGACGACCATGGCTCACAGTCAGTGCCTGTTTGGGTACAGGCCGAACGTCATCTCATGTATGACAGATATATGGGCACCTTTTTCGCGGGGGCGAAGCACTTTGTCATTGAGGGCGGGACCTTCAATATTAACCAGGCAGCTCCCAACAATCTCCCCAGTACGCATTGGAAAAATTTCGCCACCAGTACCGGGCAGCCACTTATCTTCAATTGAAAGACTTTCCCATGATTCCCATGGGGCATCTAGTTTTGAATTATGAGATACGACCCAATGTTGGATCCGTCGCTTATCGCCGAAAAAGGAGGAATTGTGTGCGGCGGATGTACTCCGCACGTGTGCATGGCTCCCAGTCGGCCATGACGGCGGCAGTGATTGATGGAGCGCGTGCAGCAGAGGTACGTTTGAAGCTTCGTTTCCTTCAAAGTTCATTGTCACATTCTACCCAGAAATTGCAAGAGGAAATATTACGATATTCGAATCTCCGGTGAGAATATCCAGGCCTGTATGGATTAAATTTAATGAAGCATGCTGCAGGCACCCAAATCTCCTCCAACTCTACGGCATGGCGAGCACTGGCAGGGTTCATGTCGCTGTTTTTCATGACGGTTCGCCTGCTGAGATTGTCTAAAATTTGAACCATCAATGAGTCATACTGGAACAGATTTAATCCCGTACAAGGACGTTTGGCAGCAATATGGCGATTCACATTTCTCTGAAGTGTTTTTTTGGGCGTGCATCGTGAGTCCGAGATTTCCTTTCAAAATGTCACGCTCAGGTGCTTCCAGCAAGCACACCTGCACGTAAAATCATCTCTGGCTTCCCACCAACTGCCTCACCCTTTGACAGGAAGCGTGTGGATATATGTCATCTGTTGGCGCGATGCAGCCGGTAATACATCCGTCTTACCCCGATATTATGCATCTGACGAACGGCCGTAGCATTGGTCTGAATTCACACCTTGGATACGGCCCTCCACAGGGGTTCTCACCCTTGAGCTCACTCCGCCTGAATCTTGGACTACCGCTCTGGTAATTCAGCACAGTGATTTTCACCCAACCAGCACCTCCCTTCTGCATCTGCCGTTGCCGTCTAAAATGATTGCCTCAATGCCACTGGCACATTATCACTGCCTCTGCAGCCGGCATCTCGCCTGGTTCAGCAACTTCACAGTTCCGACGAATATGCCAATCAAACTAGGAATTATCTGTTCTTTGCGAGGCGCAGAATACGACAAGTTGTTGGAAGTGGCATTTTCTCCAAAGGTCAGGGTGATTGATCATGGCTGGACGACGGAGGACCCAATCATTGAGGGTTGTTGGAATTCGTGCGTTCAGTTCAGAGGTTCATCGCTGTCATTTCATTCGACTTCCCAGGATAACATTTGAGGAAGGAACCTCAATTCTGGATAGTGGTTGGATTCGGTGCGCTTTCCCATTCCCTTGCTCGCCTGTTAGTAAGTCTAATGATCATTAGTGTGAATTCTGCTTGCGCCTCGGAGAAATATCGGCGTCGGGTACGCTCCGATGATGGCTGCTCCCAAGGTTGGTTGGCACAAGCCTGCCACATTTTCAACTCCCTCAATATCAAGTCGAACCTCGAGGGATATGGTGAGTTTCGCCTCCATCATAACCGGCGCATGAGTGATCTTTTGCGCAGCCCTCATGGACACCATCAATTGCTATCTGCACCTGTTGGGCTCAATGGAGAATTTACCACTCGGCTCTCTCTTTCTATGTCCCTTGGCTGAATTTCAAATGGATGTCCCGGGATTTTTTCGGATTCCCGACTGCCCAGCGTACTGGGCTCGCGACCCCATTGGCGCGGAAAAACTGAACGCGGAGGAGGCTAGGATCATCGGCTTTCCCGACCTAACCTGGCGTATCGAAGTCATGGGAGGATCCTGGAACAGCAGCGTGTACCATGGAATTCGTGAGTTCCACGAAGCGAAAGGATTTGATGTCAATGGCCAGGACGTGGCGATAGAGCTTGAGTATCCACTCTTCCATGTATCTTGCACGCGTGATGGACTACTCGCACGTTGTGAGTGCAGATATCTATGCTCGGTTTTCTGACTGACGGCCAAGCAGTGCGCGAGATTGATGCAGACGACGAATGTTCCGAATCTGAGGAGGTGTCTGTTGGGGAGGACGATGGTGCGCCTGCTCAATGTCATCCAATTTTTGCATCTCTCATCTCCGCACAGAATCGATTAGTGCTGATGCTGAGGATGCACTGGATGCGGAGACTGCTTCGGACTTCGAGAGCGAAATGAATGATGGCCCCGCCAATGTCCACGATGACGAGATGATGGAAGGCAAAAGTTCTTGGGACCTAGACGCTGACAATCAGGTTCACCAAGGATGGGTGTGAGCTGTTCTGGTGTGTATTCCGTCCATCTCTCAGCCTGGAACACCTCTGAAATGGGCCCATCCGTCTCCTCCGGGTAGAAATGCATGTGAGGGGCAACAAGTGGATTGGCCAGGTCACGGGCTATAGTGTCTCGGATGTCGTTCATATAGAAAATATTCCCTTGCATGGATTCTATTCGCGTGGGCACGCCCCCGCAATTGGATTGAAGAGACTGTTGGATATTACGCAGAGATTTTATGGACGGGACGTTTGGGACCCCAAGATTTTTCGCAAATTGGATTATCAAGGATATCTGGGCAGTCGTGAAACGGCAACGAGGGAAATTGTCCATGATGTCGAGGAGCATGGCCTGTAAATCAAGGTGAGTAACGAGTTGGTTTAAACCAGCAGAAGTATACTTACAGCTTTGCTTGGATAGGGATGATACGCAGACAAAGATAGCGCAGAGGGATCGAAACATTGTTCGTCCTCCTCCTCCTCCGCGGAATTTGAGTTTGTGGGCATTTCATCGCCCATAAATTGGTCATCAACACCGTCTTCGCTTTCCAAATGGTCGGCCTGATATGCGTCTAAGAGCATTTGCTCATACTGCTAGCGAAGATTTGCCTGTTTTTCTTCGACAGTCGGTGGCATATGCTCATCCGCTCCTCCCAGCTCCTGTATCAATTCCGCACTGCTGAGGGCATGCTGATAAGCGGGGAAGTCATCTCCCAGTTCTGGGCCTGCGAAAATTGGTGGCGGATAGGAAGGAGTGGGAACTTCGAAATTGGGATACGAAGTCACAGCGATGGTGTTGGACACTTCGGCGAACTCTTCAAGATCGGCGACGCGTAATTTTTCACGTTCCAAATGGTTTCTCCAGCAAGTTTCGTGTGAATTACATGCGAGGTGAGTTTTCAGTGACTTTATTTCAATCCCATGTCGACCAAGCCCAGCTGAAGATTTTCCATAGCAGACGGTGCAACGGACTTGTCTTCTGTCTTGCGAATATTGGAGGTAAGCAGTTATTTCTGTGAGAATATTCAATATCTGGACACAGTGACATGACGCAAACGTTGGGCCCGACCTGCAGGAGGTTCCCAAGCTGCTCGAGGCATTTGTGGTGAGAATACGCTGGCGTGCCACCGGTAAATTTAAACGCGTTGCCTCGCAATCACGATCACGTGCATGCCACTGTCTCTTTCGTCTTACCGTCACCTCTCATGGCACCCACAACCAAAGAACTCATGGAACGCGCTAAGCGCAGAAGAACAGAACTCCAGAACGCACCCCCATCCTCCAGCACTCCTTCCAGCCCAGTGTTTCCGGCAACACCAAGCCTTCCTACACCGCCGGCCTTTAACCTCGATCCCGTTTCAGGCCCCTTCTCTGTCTCGCCGGCCGCTAATAATGCGCCGAATTTTAACATCCGTGGCATATCAATGGCACAGCTCAAGAATTTCGGTGAACGTGAACTGAAGCGCGTGAAGCTTGAGCCTGCCACCGAGAGTGACTTTCGGACTTATCTTGCTGTGCGTCTTCATCAACTGTCTTGCAGGCCCCCAGCAAGGACGAACGCGACACGCTACAGGCTCTCTGGACGCTTCAAGTCCGGGACCAGCTGAGCAAACTGACGCGGAACACGACAGAGTCGTGGACTCCATCAAGTGCACTTGAAGTGCGTGCCCTTCCTTCTTCCAGGCGGTCTCTGAGCCTTTTCTATTCTAGAAGGCTTCTCGTCGCAGCATCTACTCGCTCTTTCTGCTTCCCAACCTCCAGCTTTATTCGGGGACATTGGTGGACGTACTTCTGGTGAGATTTCGTTCCTCTGACTGCAGTCTCCTTAATAACCTCGAATCTTCAGCTCGCAATGCGTGCTGTCAACACCCCCGATCTTCCGAATGCCGACAGCATTCATGCTGATGAGCTGGGTACGTGGCTTGGTGAAGAGATTTCGCAAGCACGTTACGCAATCAAGAAGAAGGTAATCGTCAACTGCTTCCCTGAATAACATTCCCTCACATTATATGCCACCCAGATTATTGAGAACGCTCGCCTCAACGTGGCTGAATTGGCTGCCGAGCTACTCTCACTTGTTCATGCGCATCACGTCCCTGCCACACTCGGACTTTATATGCGGCTAGCATTGCTGGTGAGTTTCGTTTTTCTCCTTCATTCATCATGTAACATGTTCTCAGCGTCGGCATATCGGACTAAAACATAATGCAAATTCGTTCTGGGGAAAAGTCGACCAAGAAATGGAAACATTCCGAGAAGGCGGATCCCAAGACTTCGTTGAGTGAGTACATATATTTCTGTTCCAAACTTCTCGAGTCTTACGGGGCCTATAGCGGCTTAGCCTCATGCAAGTTATTTACGAGGACGATGTGAGGGAGTTTGGTGATCCTTCGACTACTGGCCATACAGTAAAGTCCTTCACCGACCCGAATTTTACTTGCCCCCAGTGGCTCCGGGAGCTATTCGCGGTCGCACCTCAAGTAAAGCGCCTCCCGAAGCAGAAAGGCAAGAACAGGAAGCGCAAGCGAAGTGTTACTGATGTTGACGAGAACACGGGTGACAATGTACGCCAAAATGTCGATGTCCAAGATGCAGAAGGTGAAGGACAACCAGGAGCAGGGGAGGAGGACTGAATATCTAACGGATTCAAATGAATAAATGAATATTTTTATGTATGCAAATTGTGTGATTCTCCAGTCAATCTGCAGTGGATAAGGATTGCAGGTGGTCTGAGATAGACGACTATGAGATTCCGACCAGGATGTCAGTGCGGGTCTGTTTACTGAGTTCAGAGTGACATCCGGCCTCGAAACGAGCTCAAATTGATTCGCGATTTAATGTCACTTTCGAACTCAAAACCATGTTAGTTTGATCTCAAGTATTGACCTCGTCTGACATTCATCATTGATTTCGAATTGAACTCACTTCGGGTCTGTGGTGTAAATGAGAACGAAATCTATGAATAATTACATTGACCAGTCATTTAGGAACAGGAAAAAAAAACACCCACGCTATGTCGAATTGAATAATCGTCGAGAGTGTAGTTTCGCTCCGAGTCAAACAGGTAGTCTCTTGTGCAGCGAGACTACAACCAGGATTCTCGTACTTCGCATGTTATCCAACGGGGAATTTCTGAATAGTAATATACAGGGAAATTCAAAAGGACCATGAATTCCGCTAAACACCAAAACACTCTGCCGTCCAATCCTTCTTTCAGTGAGCTGTTATATCAGCCCCATACTACGGTTACACCTCTGGGAGTGGTCAGTGATAGCTCATGAACAAGGTTGTTAAATACTAACCGGTCCTCTCAATGGTTTCGTACCCTTCGAGGGTGGCGAAATCACCCTTCTGGTAGAGTTCGATTAAGGTATCGATGGCCCCGGAATATTCAGGGATCCGGATAGCCTTCTCCACACCCTTGTTACTGAACACGAATGCGTTGGGAGAAACGGTCTCCGTGAAGTTTCTCTCGGCAGCAGCGCGGCGGGCGTCGCCAAAGTTGGCCCAGGCTATGCTGTTGGCCTTGACACCCAAACCAGTCCAGCACCTGTCTCCTGGACCAACTTGATTGGTGCCGATTGGTCCAGCCCCGCAGTTGCTGCTGGTCCAAGCCTGGCCGAAGGCGACGGCGCTCTCCAAGGGTCTGTATGAGACAGAGAACCCCACAGTTTGGATGAGATTGCCGCAGCAAGCATTTTTCGCCACACCGAAACAGCAAGTGGCGATCCCAGAACACGAATTAGCACTGGGCCAGGCGCAGAGGTCTATGCCGTGGACCAGAGTAGCGACCGAGGCCACAACGATGATGGTGAATATGTTGTTGAAAAGCATGGGCGAGTTATGCAACAAAGAATCTAAGACAGGAGAGTGTCGCAAGACTATTGCTTGAGTGTCCTGCTCTTTCATGCGACACTTTATATATCTCCAGGACTCTCGATGCCAAGACAGCGCCCGGCCAGCGCCCAGCGAGTCCATCATAAGAAACCTAGGATTGGTTGACTTTTCAATGCCGTGTCCTGTTTTGACTGCCGGTTTTACGCCGCTATGTCCTATTTCTGAATGCCGGCTGGCTCCTGTACCGTTGTCTTCGGGCGCCACTTCGCAAGTTCCAGTCGACTCGATATCCAAGAGCCGTCGAGCCTAAGCAGGCCGCCTCTGCGAGTTAGGCGTCACCCGAACGGCTCCAGGTAGATATGTAACAACCGAACCTGGGATGTTCACCCCTGTATATTTCAAGTGTCGAACCCAGTTGATCACCCTGTCAGCGCTCATACCAGCGCTTGCTGTGTACCGCTTGTGATTAGGCGCGTGCGGTTCGAGGTAGATGTGTAACAACCAAACCTGGAATAGTCAACCATGTCAATGTGTAATTTCTCGAACCATCGCGTCGGCGCCATCGGCGCCCATGCTAGTGCTTTCCGTGTATGGTTTTTATTTAGCCGCTGTAACGGTTTGAGGTTTGTGTGTTCAGAGTCTATCGAGCCTGGAATATTAAACTTGAATGGATGTGTAAGTTGTTGGGACAGTGCGAACAGTTCAAGACCATTTCCAGGCAAATCAAACTCTTGGAATGAGCTTTTCTTCCCCTTGTTTTTTTTTTGACGGGCTCAGATTCTTGCCACTTTCACCTTCAACTTCAGCAGACTCTGTTGCCGTAAAATTTAAACATTCTGTGTTCGGATTCCGGCCATTTTGAGCTAGCTTACGGTTCCCTTACGTAGTCCCTTTCATACCGATGTGGAAGAGCTGGCTGCCCGGGAGGTGGATTCTTGAAGAGGGTTGGTGGTCGGTCGGTTTTAGAGTAGAGGAACGGATGTATGGCCAGGAAAATCGAAGTATGGTAGGTTGATGAATCCGTGTAAGAAGAGGGTATCGGTAGGCTCCGGAAATCGATGTGGGCGTGTGAAGGCGTGAATGTGACGTTTCGTGGGGATTAGCACGCCGAAGTGCCTGCACGATTTAGTAGTAGACGAATGGGGAGGTAAGAGACACGGGATTTGGTGTTGTAGGAGACCCGACGGTGTGCCCGTGGATACCATTATCGTATGTCTTATTTGATTTACTTATTTCATTCTTATTCTATCTCCCCTCCCCTCGTTTCATCGATACCATTTCAACTACCCTTGTTGCATTGCACATTCCATGTTGCATTGCATATTCTATATTTCCTATTCCGTAACTATAGTTACTTGCATGTATACAAGCCGCTGGTACTGGACGAATATACATCGGTTCTTGTTCTCACAAAATTTGGGCACTAGCCTGCACTGGCTCGCACTGGTGAGCGTAAGACGTGGGATTGATTGTGTGCTGGCACCGTTGGTGCGTATCTACAGTACAAATAATTATGTAACTAATAATAAAAGTAGCAAGATGGTAGAGCCGAAACCAGCATGTGGATGGATTTCCACATGTCGGCCATACGACCCCTCCACACCGACTCACTTGGAAACTTTTTGTCTTGGGAAATTTTTGGCTGTAAAATTGGCCGATTCTGTGTTCGGATCCCGAACACGGAATTTCTCAATTTTACGGCCATTTTTTGCGGCGCCAAAGGCGTTGTACGAGACCACGCAGATGGAAGAATTCGGATTGCTACCAACTTCCAAGTTCGAACATGTTTTCATGTGGTCGTTCAACTTGAACCAAAGTAATTTTGATTCAAGGGTTGATGTCTCATCATTCTCTCCACTCATTTTATAAGCCTGAATGCACATTCACATGACAATATCGGCAGTTCAGACAAGCAAAATAGTCTACTTCCCTTTGCCAGCCCGACTTGCATTCCAAGTTGGTTCAACACTCATTGGGGCGGCAGCGGACCTTTTGAGCTCTTACAAGTGTCGGCGGCCAAGGTAGCCTGTTCCGTGAGGCCAACTTATATCAATTGAGCAATATCGAAAGGGGGAAGGTCCAAAAACGAAGAAGTTTCAAAATCCCCCACCAATCAAAAGATCCTCGCAAAAAAGTGCATAAATATTGAGACCTGTAGAACTACCACTCCATTTTTGTCTCCCAGGAGTCGGACAAAGTCGCAATGCGATGTGAGCAAGGTTTGAGACCAAGCTGAAGTGAAAGTGTAAGCCCGGTGACCAAACGGTGACCAAACAGTGACCATGATGGTATGACTTGGGATTGGGCCTCTTCGAGGCGGGTGCTGAACCGTTAGGTAGGGGGTAAACATTAAGTCAACATTCTCACAAAATACACACTATACCAGCTATTTAGCCTGAGGTTCAACAAATTATTTCTTGATTTGAAGAACTTGGAACCATTACATTGGATAAGGCACAATGTGGAAATACTACCATTCTCTAATGCAATGAACATGTTATCTGTACAAGTGGATAAGCAATTGAGAAGTATGCGGGTTCAGTGCCCAAAAATTGGCAGAATTGCCAATGGAACTTCAGATCCACAAAATATGGAGGCTTCCACAATCCCTGCTTTACAATCATTTCATCTGTTGCACCGACCTGTTTTCTAGAGGTCAAGTCATTGGCCTGGACTAGTGAAAGTCACAAACAAATGGGGTATCTTCTTTTGCAAGCAGCTGTTGTAACCGAATTGATAAGGCAAAAGCTGTCCGTCTGAGTGAGAATTATGCAAAAAGTCTTGTCAAGTTGTCCTGTCCCCCTTCTAGGCATAAGCATGACATGTATGGAGTCTCTCAATGACTATACACAATTACCTGTATTTTTCCCAATCCGTTTCATGTAGTTTCGAGCACTTGCAGTTGTGATGTAATTCACAAACAGCTTGCTGTTGTGTACTAGACGTCCAAGAATACGATCAAAACGTGACACAATTTGAAATCAAGCTGACGTGGAAAAGTTTCGGGCCGCGAGGAATCGACCGAAGGTCGACAACGACTGGTGTCTTCAAAAACATATACATTCAAATGACTGAGACCGATTTTCTAATAAGAGAACTCAGCTGTTTGTGCCCCCTGCTTGCCGGCTCTTACAATTATTATAGGATTATCGGACTCTGATTATGTACTATACACATGTCGTGTAAAAGTCACAAGCTGATGAATGATTATCTACACTTTACTTCCCACCATCGCCTCGCCTGGCAATTGAGTCTCATTGAGTACCTCCGAGACCTCGTTGAGTAACTCCGAGTATAACTAGGCTTAGGGCACTTGAGAGATTTGAAGGTGAGCGCTGCCTTTTGAATACTGAATGCTTCCAGTGCTAGGAATCTCACAGATTATATGTCTTATCAAGCTCCTTTGAATTTCAAGGAGCTTAGTCTCATACTCGATTGATAGTTGAATTTCACTATCGATCAGAGTCAGTAGTATAGACCATTTGCAGGGTCTTTACCACAATAACAATCTGTTTCCCGAACCCATCAGGATATTTGTGCAACTCACCTCTTTCCGGCTGCATCAAGTCTTGCATGACGACACAAAGATCGAGTCAAATAATAGTAACCACTGAGAGAAACTGGAGTTCTGAGCAGGTAAACCATTCAATGGATGCTAATGGTCCTGTTTTGCCAGAAAAATTGGGGGAGAGACTTGAAAAATGCTGTTGACCTGTGCAACCCGGAGACCCGAATTGAATTCTTGTTTTAACCCACTGTCAGAACGTCTACAAGTTCAAGCCACAAAGTCGAACCAGTAACCCAGTTACCAGTCCAAGGCAGACACCAGGTCAGAAGCCAGAGAGGCAGTCACAGAGAAATTGTTCAAGAACATAGACGCATGTAGCCAACATCATTTGAAGCATCAGGAGCCTAGAGGCTTAGGGTCGTGTACGGAGCTCAGAATCAATCACCCACTCCAGAGAAACACAGTGGGTTCAAGTTGTGTGGCATGGCTGTTGAAACCAGTGGATACAGCACATCACAGTAGCCAGAGGACATGGAGGATGGAGCAATACAGCATGCGAGGTATTGTTTGACCACAAGTTCAAGTTCACTTTTACCCGAGAAGGCCGAGGAATATTATTTCGATTTATGGTGCACATCACGAATCTTCCGGTGGTGTGACCTGTGACTGAACTGGTGGTTGAACTGGTACAGTACAATGCACAGGTGTGTTGCTGCCTCTGTCGGACTAGAAGCAGAGATGAAAGCAAGGAGTGTCGGCTCGAAGTATCTACGTTCGGGCTCGAAGATGATTGATCGGTAAGCTTGATTGACTAATCGACGGATACTGTTCCGAACATAAAGCAGAAATGACTAATCACAGAAAATCGAACTTGAAGAATCTCTTTGGTTCCAGGGGATGAAATGGGCTTGCACCAGGGGATTCAGGTGGGTAAGAAGCTGAAAAACATATCTTGGCATTTTGATTTATTTCTGCGTCTTACCCCACTTTCTTTCCATTTATTTTCGCGATGACCAATGTTGCCTGACTAAATCTGTTTGTACATGTAGCAAAAAATGGCACGAAATCCAAGTGCCCTTTCCCGTGAGTAGCCGAACCTAAAGGTCCAGCAAACAATGATGCTTGACTTACCATGTCCCGTTTAGGTTTCTACTCACTTCAAGTGCCGATATGGTGAAAGAGCCATGATGTCGCTCTAAGGTTCCACTCTGAGTCCCGCGGATTCGATTCCCGTGGTTGCCATTTTGGTAACTGCAGCTCGGCTGCCCTGCCGCGTAGGTATTGAAGAAGTGTCTGAGCCACCAGAATACTGGTAGTCAATCAGACCTTTCATCAAATATCTCTGGCTAATACATGTAGAGCACCGAGGGACCCAATGCCTTCGGGTTTCGCTCTTGCCGGCATTGCAAAGTTCAAATCGAACTTTTCCCACATGCGTCCACAGTAAGTATGGCGCAAAATATATACTCTATCGGTACCTTGTACGCCGCTCGCCCCGAGTCTCGGCGCGTGACATCTGCTCTCCTCCACACATTTCAAGCACTTGGCTGAGGTCAAATCTATTCCCGATAATGCCTCGCAAAGACGTGGCCATGCTCGATAGCTCGAGCTACGTATTCAAACTCTGGCCGAAGGGAATTTTGTCGTCTCCTTGAAATCCTTGGATGGTTCTCCTTGCTCGGCGTCTCCTCATGACATCGCGTATTTACGGCGGGACACTCATGAAACAAGATCCTGCAGTACTGGCATTTGACCCGACAACCTCCTTCCCGGATCCGGAGATCATGAACGATCCGTGATTCACCAGAATATTTGTGCGCTTGTGATATCGATGCTAGTTTTTTCAAGGCTCCGAGATCCGGGCTGCAGAGACAAACCTACAGTGTTATTTTTCTGTACCACAGAACACAAAAGATCTTGTTCTCCGTTTTCGATACATATAAAAGGCAGGAGGTGTTGGCCACACCGACATATCTACCGCTCCGATTTTCATTCCGTTTCCTTTCATCCATTATGAATATCGACTTCTCCTCTGTCCGTACACTCCGCCGATGGTTTCGGCTATCCTCTCCAATCAGCAAAAGGTTGCCACCGGGGGAACTGAGGCAGCCTAGTTTCGACGGTCGCTGCGCGTTTCCCATGGAACCTTGGGACGTCATTTTCCGGCACCTCGACGATGAGACCCTCTTGGCTGTGATGGCCGTGGGCCGTCCATTCAACGATTGACAAAGGAACAGCATCTGCAGGTATCGTATTTCTGGAGGAACATTGAACTCTGTCCGTAGTCTACTTTGATGCACAGCTATCTTTCTCTCCAAGAGTGTTTAAAGACCTCGCTCTAGGCAACATAGTGGGTAGGAGTGCCACAAATTACCGTGCTACACCACGGGTGCTCGCCCGAATCGAGCCTAATTGGTCGACGTGGTCACTCTGTGAAAAAAAAGCCGAAATTTGCGTTTGCGGGGATTAATCTCAGTTGCCAACACGGTGAGATTCGAATTTGAGTATCATTGCCCAGGGGAAAAGGGTCGTATAATAGAGAAATTAAATAGAAAAGTGTCATGAGTACATCGATAAAATGGAGAGGATAAAATAAAATAAAATACAGTATAGGATGCGGTAGGAGATGATAAGAATGTCTGAGGTACGATAGGATCCCACCAAAGGTATCGTGAGTAAGCCGTCCATAATGAGTAAGCTGGACCAATGACGGAAGGAGATTTTCTAAAATTGAACAGTTCAAGTCCGACTGCGTCAGCTATTGAAGGTGTGGACTTAAGTGGGTAATGTTTGCAGAAGAACTGAGTGAATTCAGTGTAGTACTACGGTTTAAATACAAGTGAGAATGCATACAGCTATGAGTCCAGATGAAGGTATGTGGAAAATAAGAATCTTACTACTTTTAATTGGGGACAAGTAAACACTGTACAAGTAAACAAGGATTAGTGAGACGAGAAGGATGACGGTCCAACAAAGAGTAAGTAGGTTCGCTGGAGGCGCCCACATAGCCGCCCGGCCCGGCGGCTAGTTCCGGTTTGGATTCCAACATCAACCACTTGTCCAGCAGGTAAGCTCCTCCTCTTGAACCATGATTCGCGCTCGGTCCACCTCCCAACACCTGAACCACGGAGTCACGCAAATTTACTGAAACGTCGTGAGTCTAGTCAAGTCTGAATGCAATTGTCCAATAATACCACTCATTTCTCATACGGCCGCCAGCGCATTGTTCATCTCGTCGATATGCACCTTCGGCGCCTCGTCCTCTCCCTCCTCCAGCACCGCCGCATACTCCTCGTCAATCGAATCGAATAAGCCGGTCGTATGGTGCTTTGGCTTCCACCCCAAAGCGTACGCCTTGCCGGTTTTGGACCGCGCTAGAGTCGAGAGGAACGTCGTAAGTGCTCTGCTCCGATCATGCCGAGGCCAGTTGAGACCCACAGTTACTCCCATACGCGAAGCCACTCCACGTCCCGAGGACTTCCTCCTCCTCGCTCGGGAGCAACGCACGAGCCTCGGCTGTCGCAATAACGCCCTTAGCGTAGAGGCGCCGCCCGATCTCATTAGCGAGCTGCTTCCAGGAGTAGGTATCAGTCGCACACAGATCTGTTTCATCCATCACGCTAGTGTGTTAGTACGTGGTACCACGCTAAGGAAAGGCACCGATACGGATGCGAACACGCACAGAAGCATTCTAGTCCTGTGGAAGCCTTGGGTTTCCCGCTGAGCGCGTCGTCGGCGAGGACCAAGTACAGGTCAACGAGGTCCTGCACGTGGACACCGTTCCATAGCGGGAGACCTGGGCCGACGTGGACCGCCTGCCCCAGCTTGAGCGCCGCGCGAATGAGGGCGGGGATTTGAACCGAGGTACGACTGAAGGGGCCTGTGCCGCGGCCATCTGCAAATTATTTATGGGGTGAAGTTAGACGAATAAATGATCGAGTCTAGGAAAACCAACTACGACTCGCAGATGAGAGGGGGCATCACCACATAGCCTCGAACGCAGCCCTCGACGCTAGCTTCGCTGATCATCGAGTCGCTTTCCCGATGAACGTAGGTTTTAGGTATAGCACGGATATCGGCGCAGTCGAGATCCTCGTATCTACCGATGAAAACGAAGTTTGTGAGATGTGTACTCGGTTGTAGTCAACCTCACATTTTCTCGCTGGCGAATTTCCCTTGAGCGTTATCGGTCAACGCACCAGTTCCAGAACTCTAACATTCAAATCAGCTGCGGTTGATACAACGACCACGAATCGTACGTGGATAAAGACACTTGTGATGCCAGTCTGCGCATGTCGCGCCTTGAGCCCGGCCAAAACTGCTGTGCAGCCTCGGGGAAAATCAGCGTTGGCTGTGTCAATAACAACTGCACAGGGGTTAGTGATATTAGAGCAGTAGGTAAAATTCCTGGCGCACTGTCAGCCTGGGCAGCAGCAGCCTCCACGATATGAACATCAGCGAGGTCTGCCACAACGACTTTGACTCCCAGTTCCCTAATAAGAGACGCGCGGTCCTCGCCGCGTACCAGACAGGTGATTTCGACCTGGCCGCGCTGGTAGTCCTCTCTTTCAAGCATGGACTTGAGAAGAGTCCCCCCAATGAAGCCGGTAGCTCCAGTGACGAGCTATGACAGAGTGAAATTAACTCTTTGCCTTGAAATGCACCGAAACCGACGAACCACCTGTAGAGGATATTTTGGGAGAGCCATTAGGCGCAGCGACGAGGGATCGCGACTTTTAAGGCGGGGAGATGAAAGGAGCCGAGGACCAGAACTGCGGCGCATATCGAGGCACCCATCAGTCAAAAAAGGTTGAATTCGTGCGACCTGGCAAGTGATGCGGAGTCTATACTCGATTACTCTTACTCGGAGGAGGTGGGATCCGCGGAGAAGCAGGCGATCTAGCTTTGGAATCCAGGAAGGCTGTCACCAGCTAGGTTGACGGCTCAGGACAATTCGGAATAAATCGGACGATGGCTCTGTGTGGCCGTACTTGTGTAGATAACAGTCTGTTTGTGCAGTCTTTCCCAGACGTCCCAGACCTGGCGTGACAGAAGCCACACTTACATCGATTTCGGCAAGCAAGTTTCTACTGTTTCTTCTTGGTTTCTTCTTCCGAATTTTTTAGTTTTGGTTTGCATCCGCACTGTCAACTCTTATTCCGTCTCGTTCTACTTCCTCTGCCGCTGTCAATTCTCATTTTCTCATTCCGTCGCACTCCGCGTCTCGCTCTTGCTTTTCCATGCCTACTCTTGCTTTCTACATGCCTTGCTTCAAATATATGAGTATGCTTGTGGGGCCTTCTTTAAAGTCGTCACGTCGTTCTCTTTCAGCATAGCTCTCTTTCAGTCTCCACTACGCTCTCAATTGTCGGCTCTTTTCTGTCTTGCTCTCTACATACCATGGACCGTCGCTATCAGCCGTATCCCAGGATATCTTATCCATCGTCTTCTCGGTCGTCTCAGGCTCAGTCTTCTCGGTCGTCTCAGTCTTCTCCGACTTTTCAGTATCATAACACCAGACCCCGGCACCCATACCAGCCATACTTCAAGCTTCCAAGGCCCTCGCATCTCCTCCTCGAGCTCGAGCGACACGTCCTCATTTTGCACCATTGCCGAATCCCGATGCTTACCAGTACCAGTACGCATATCATCATCCTCCGCCGGTGTACCACCAGCCTCCTCTCGAATACGACCCCGATGAACAACGACTGTCGACGGCTTTCCATGAGCTTCGGAAGATGAATATCCGGGACCTTCGTATCTGTACATACAACCATTTGCTTCAATCTTGGGAAGAGGTCCCTAGGTAATGCTCATTCATTCCATGTCTCGTCTCACTGACTTCTGATCATATTAGGCCTCAATATATATCCCGTGGCAAGGCTGTCGATTACGCAGCGTCGGGTTTCAAAAAGGCCTGGAAAGGTACTAGCCCTATCCTTTGCCCTCACACTCGTCCAGAAGGACTGCCATATGAGCCACTCGTGCTCTTACTGGCTGGACTCCATGAGGGTGGAGTGGCAGATTATTATCGCGCCCTTGACCACGACTGCTCGTTCCATGGTATGTTTCGTTCTAGCTCATACTCTACTTGTCCAAATCTGATTTCTTGTTCGTCTTTCAGTTGTCATCCCTCCCCTCAGGGAGCGTCGTATTCTTAACACCTGGGAAGACCGGGAAAAATTCGAAGGTATAGTCTGACTTTGTATTTTGTCTCTTTTGCCTCATTAATTTCAAGCGGAACGACGCCGCCTTGAAGAAGACGAAGATCCGATTCAGGATTCTTCCTCCCAAGGGGAGCGAGATCCTATTCAAGAATTTACGTCGGATTCCACAAAACCTCCAACCATAGCCCGTTTGGCACTTCAAGCCATTGAATCGCCTCATCCCAGGTCTGTTTTTTTCCGAGTATTGTTTGAACCTCACTTAGGGCGTCAGCTATAGGTTTTCTGGACCTCGTACTATGCGAACCACTCGTCCAACTCCGCTCGCCGGTAGTACGCCAGCAGGTCCTAAATGTATATATAAGTTGGCTGTAGCGGATGCACGCAAGTTAGCAGGTAAGGTTTCAATCGGCATCAGGTCATTAGTTGATGATTTTTCTTTTCCTCATCAGATATAGACTGTCTGGATCTTATCCAGCAAATCACCGTCTACGCTCTGGTTATTGGTATGACCTACTTTCGTCTGCTGTTTTCTATTCTACGTTTTTCTCAAACTGTCTTAGAAGACCCCACTCTGCATCCAGCATTTAATGCTGATGACCCTCATCCCATCCTTCAGCTTTACGACCAGCACATCTACACCAACTGCTTGGATCGGACATTCAATCACTTGGAATATGTCTACACCGCCATCGGACAACTGATCAGGGACATGAACTCAGTTATCGGTATTCCGTATGGGGATTATGCTGTCTTGATTCGTTCCACTCGATCATGCAAATGTTGCCTCAACCACTTTTCACCTGAGGGCTATGAGGCTCACCGCCGAGATGGTCGCTGCACAAACCACCCTGATCTTCAAACCAGTGAGTGTGCTGTCGCCGTTTGTGTCTGTGTCTCACTCAATACTCATTCTATTGTAGTCGAGGAATGCGAGGCCTTTGATGGTGAAGGCGTTATTAGGTTTCGCTCATACCGGGACGACAAACGGCCAGAATTTGCCGGCGAGACCATTGATACACCAGTAGGCGCAGCCTTACTTGAGTGGAACTCCCGGCTCGGACTGCGATGTATGGATGATGGTTTCGACTGCCATCATCCATTGCACCTCCTGTGACCTTGTGCGATCATTCCCTGCGCACACTCTTCATCTGGACGCGTCAGGGTCTTGCACTGACCCCGGCCAAGCACTCATTGCACCTGCGGCAGATTAGACATCTGTAGTTTTTTTGGAGTTTTTAACGCAATCAATCAAATTGAATTTCTTGACTTGATTTTTTTTTATAATAATACAAAGTAACAAAGAATGAATGAAGAGACGGAATTGAGTAACGAATGAATGAAGAGACCGTGTACATTGGAACATAGTATATAGTGTACAGGTGTCGTTCATATTGTGATAATTTACCTGTTTGAAATTAAATGTCACCTAAACTTTGCCGAAAGAAAACCTCACCATCAGAGAACGACGCCTTCCCATGCTTTATGCCATATAACTTGGGTTGGCACGACCTGGCTGGGCCGCGGGCACGCCTGGCAATCGGCATTCGAGGTCAGTGCGCTCCGATGCGTTGGCATTGTTGAGGCGGGCGTGAATGACGACGCGCGAGGGTGTACGCTTCGCTGATAGAGGGCATGTCGAGGCAAGGCGTATTGAGTAAGGGCCTGCATTCAGTCAGTAGAACGTACACAATGGCATGAATGCTACCCACCCTTCGAAGCGTAGTGCAACGAGATACACGATGTACACATAGAACATGATGAACAGCCCTGCCGGACGCTCGTACCTGTGCCGCATCATGTTAATATTTAGCTCACAGGAGAACACGAGGAATGAACCCACCACAGCGCAGTCGCAGCGAATGACATGGTGCTGCCGACGTACATCGGGTCGCGAAGCACGTTAAAAGGAAAGCTGTATGTGTGCTATGAGCAGAGCGACAAGAAGCATGACAACCCGACGGACCCCTCAACCCCTCAAACCCTCAACCCCTCAACCCCTCAACCCCTCGACCCGGTGGTCCATGAGAATGCCAATAGTCGCCGAGGAAGGTGCCGGTGACTCCTAGCGCCCATGTCGTTCGAGCCGGAGATGATGAGGTCGCCCTGCGCGGGGCGGATTAGTGCGAGGTTTTGCGAGGAAAAGAAGGGGGGAGAGGGAGAGGGAGGGGGAGAGGAAAGCGCACGCACCTTGAACTCAATACACGCCAACCCGCGATCATGCCCCTCAAACGTCCTTACCCGCTCCCCGCTCTTCCCGCCCCCGCTCGCGCTCACCACGCGCTCTTCGTGCCTCTGCGACTTGCTCCCCTCCCCATACCCCGCGTCGCCCTCGCCCTCGTCCCCCGCATCCGCCTCATCATACTCCCCGCTCTCCAACCCAACCGCATTAACCGGCCCCTCATGCCCCCTCAACACCCGCTCGAGCTCCAGGCTCTCCCTTCCCCACACCCGCACCACCACGTCCTTCGAGCAGCTCACGATCCACCGCTGATCGATGCGCAGATTGAGCACGCCCCTGCCGTGCTCGCGCAGCACCGCGCGCACCTCCGCGCGCACCTCCGCGTGCACTTCCGCGGACTCGGTCCACAGGTCCCACAAGCACACGGTGCAGTCGCTGCTCCCCGTCACCAGCGTGCCCCGCATCCCACCCAGGTTAGAGCTCAATGCTAACTCAAACTTGAGACACAACACACTCCCCCAATGCCCGCCCGCAAACGTGCCGAGCAGGCGCCCCGTGCGCACGCTCCAGACCCTGACTGTGCGGTCGCGGCTGCGCTGTCCGCGTGCCCGCTGAGCGCGCGGGGGGGCTGCCATGCGATTTCATTTGTAGCAGCCGGGGATCCCAGCGGCGCTCGAAGGTGAGGCGCGCGCGGTAGAGGGCGCGCCAGGAGGGTGCGGGTGAGGGAGCAGGGGGGGAGGTTTTTCATGTGGGCGGCGGCGGGGCGGGAGGGACGAGTAGGCAGCGAAGGTGGTACAGCCCAGCGGGCGATGAAGAAGGCGCGCCAGACGGCGGTATCGAAGGCGGGCCCAGGCGCGGGAGACGGTGCGGCAGGAGAGGAGCGCGAGGAGGGCGGCGCTGCTGGCTTGGGCATAGTCTGCTAGTGCGGCCAACACAACTAGAGCCGGAGCGCGGGTGTCGACGTCGAATCAGCTGGCATCGTCAGTGTTTTTGTTTGAAAAAGCGAGCACGGAAAAACAGAGAGGGGGACAACGTACCGATGATTCCCTGCCCGAGTTAGGGCTCCTGCCTCCTTCCTCAACGTTCCCATTGTGCTGTTAATACGACGAGGCCGGAATTGTTGATCTGGATTCAAGTGCGCGCGGGTGGATACATGTAGATTGAGTGGAGAAAAATCCGCGCATGGACGCGTAGAACTCGTCGTGCTCTGGCAATGAGGCTACTTGAAGACGGTGGTTGTCGGGCCTCGGATGGGAGTCGGGATCAAAGAGTGTCGATCAAATGTTGTCGATCAACAAGTTGCACATCCGTTCGACATGCCCATTTTCCACCAAAAAAAAAAGACAACCGTGCCAATTGTATGGACCCCTTGGTAAGTCATGATAAATACAGCTCTCCCACCCCCAATTTTTCACTATTTGTTGCTACCTCCCCCCGGCCTGGGTGGCATTAGTGTTTGGACCGTAGAACAACAGCTAAAGGTCATGTGGTGCTTATCTTATCATTCTAACCTCTCACTCTCTGTCGTGGCGGCCGTCTACAATGCCTGAAATACCAGAACAGAACACTTTCAGGACAAAGATACATAGATTCATAGCCTCCCCCTCTCACCAACCTGGTGCTTTGAAGGTCACAGGGCTCTATGCGGATGTGAAAGAGTCCGAACTAGAACAAATGGCTCGAGATGAAAAGCGTCTTCTGTTTTATGCATCTACCCTCTCAGTTTCTATGCTGGAGATAGGGTTTCACTCTACCTGGGTAATTAGGCTAGGACGAATAGCCGAATCTATCCCTGACACTCATGGCCTCATGATATCGCATGTACATTTGACTCCTCTTTCGATGCCGCACACAAGCTGATCTGACCTAGGTCTGGGCGATGTTTCCACAGGCCATAAGGAACCAGATCTCGCAGGACTACACCATATGGCCTGATTTCTGTGCAGCCATTGCGGCATTGAAATATGGAAGTACGACTGATCCAGCTGAATGTATGTATGCGTCTCGCGTATCTTTTGGATTAATCATTGACTGGGAGACGCCAAGTGCCTATTCCTTGGTTCAAACAACCAACGGCCGGAAATTCCCGCTACCTTTAGGTACGGGTCTTATAGCGCCCAATTTTCAAAAACTTGCGGGCCATCACATTTTCGTCAGCACTTTTCATGTAATCGACTTCTGCCAGCGAAAATGAGGCCATATATGACTCGCCGTGCCGCGCAGCCGAAACAATCAAGGCCAAACTTTCAACGTGGCACAACATTTCTCTCTTTCGTCCACCATGGCTGCCCTATCCTTTCTACAACTTTTGACCGCAATTCCGAGAAATCTCTGTTGTCTCTGGACTGGGTGCTAACATCTGGACTCCGTACTATCGGCTCTCTCGTTTCTAGGCCCCTCTCGCTCCTATATCACAACGGGGCTGTCGACACTGTCTGTTGCCTCTAAGCACAACTGTCCATTACCTCCAGTCTTCCTTTTGACCTTGTGCTCGGCCACGACTGGCTTCAAATCTGTCGAGACCCACTGCCACGAAGCTCCTTCTAACTTACATCCGGCCCTCTGGAAATCCATCCGCGACCTATGTCTTTGTTTCTGCTTTATCGAAATTTATTCTTATGGCTTTTCCAGTCCGTCCAAGCCCCAGCCTCAAACATTCGGCTTTCCCTCGACGGATGTAGATCCTCAAGATGCCTTGGTCCATACCCTCGACCACAAGGTACTCTTGCCTTCATCTTGATTGTCTATCATCTGTTCTCATCTTTCTCCACAGATGGAACACCACAATGCTCTGGAGACTCATCTTCTAAAACTATGCTACCCTCCGATCCTCCTACTTCAATGAACATTCTTCACGATAGATTTCTTGGACATCACTCCATGCGTACTCGTATATCTATCTTCCATGCCGATCTACAAACAATAAAACATGCCCTTGATTTACACGCTATCCCTCATAACAATATGTCTTTGATTGAATGCCGACGTACTTTACTCCATCACATCATCTCAGGCAGTTGCGCCGATTATGCTGTTGATGCATCCCCAAATCCCTGACCGCAACGCACAGCAGTACGTACCAGACATGACTGGCCCCGCTCTTCCGGACCTACCGCCCAAACATGCAGCTGTGCTCGCCGAAAATGCTGATATGACTTTCACGCATCCGAACTTGCATAAAAAGTGTGTGTTGAAAAGAACACAGTTACCGTTAGTCCCAGTGTTCGCAATGACAGTCCATAAAGCTCAAGGGAAAACTATGGAGGTTGTTGTCGACGCGGGGAACTGAATCACCTTATGTCATGCTCTCACGTGCAGAATCACTTGACGGTGTCTTCATCCTACGTCCGTTTCGCCAAAAAAGTCATCCAATGTCGCCCTAGCGAAGATGTACGGAACGAACTCACTGTGTCACCAAACAAAGATGAAATATGGGACGCCGGCAGAGTCCAAACTAGCCAAAGGATATCTCATCAACACATTCTCACTGGCAGCATTGCCAGAGGACGGTGAACTCGTCGATTTTATCTCAGGCAACGCAAGGACATTGGCTCGGCTCCAAAGCTCCTCAGCACGTCTGATAAGCGCTGGGACCGCTCCAACATCAGCTACCCGATCCACCCGATCGACACGACGGTCAACTCGCTTTCCTCCAAGTCGTGCACGCAATCGTCCCCCTCAAGCCAGTACTCCAATGGATGTAGACACTGCTGCTTTGCGTTGTCAGAAACGGTCCTGTTCCTCTGAGGGACCTGATACGCAAGAACATTTGATGAGACGCAAACGGAAATAGCTCAGGGATGACTTTCTTTGCGAGTGAACATAATTTCCACCTTTATTCCGTGCCATAGCAACTAAATGTTCGCTCATATGCGCGTCAGCATTCCCTGGGGACTTGAACAAAAGCCCTACTTCTGAAAACATTCCTTATTCTTCTCTCACCATGAACGACATCCGTCCATTGATTCTGACAAACCGCCGCAATAACCCTGGACCAGATGGTGCTCCCAGCATCTATCAGGCCTGTCTCAAAGCCCTTGCCCGTCTCGAAGAACACATCTTGCACGCCATGAAATCAACCGGACCTTCACTCGCTCTATCCAGGTCAATGAAAAACAAAATAAAACCTTTATCAACTATTTGAAAATCAGCAACCAGAAGATTTTGACTACTCATATTGTCGGGGAAGTAGGCTCTGAACTAGAGGGGACGTGGTTAGGTGCGTACCCTAAAAACCTCCCCGCTCACAAGTTGGCAAGTAATAAATTCATCGCCAATGTTCTGTTAAATAACAATTTTGTCTTCAGCCCCTCAATGACGACTCGAACACTCACCGTATTGTGATTGCAGCGCGTTGCCCTACCGGAGCGCCAACCAACCTTGAAGCAGCCTGGAAAGGTTTCATGGCCGCACTTGAAGAAGTCTACTTGGAAGATCAAGATGTGGCAGACGCGGCCAACGAGATAAGTCATCTTCTACATTGTTCAATGTCAAGAATTTCCGACACATACACACTTAGATCTATCGACTGACACCATGGGCTGGACGCAGCGATGACGACAAGAAAAAGGCATTCAATAACCTATATCTGAAACTCGAGCCAACATACGAGGTGTGTAATCTGTCCTTCCTTTATAGCGGGTATCTGATCTATTTTATTCCCTTCTCCAGAAGTCTGGCAACAAGAAGGTTCGCGAGTCGGAGGGACCACGCGAGAGAAACCGTAACCGCCCCGAAACTTCGACTTCGAGGGCGACTGTCCAAAGCGATATCCCTATGCAAGCTACAACACCGAGTAAGCAATTTATAATTACTCTTACTTCATTCGCTCACTAGATGTACAGCCCGTAAAGTCGGCGACACTTATGACCCCGACATGTTCTCTGAGCATCGCGGGAATTACTTTGATCACAGCCCCGATATCAAAATCATCAACGCGACCATCGAGATGTTGACAACAGCCTGATCCCCCCCTGGGAGCCCAAGAAAACCCTGACGGAAGGAACTTTTTTCTCGGCCCAAGTTACTTTCCAGACATACATCTTCTCTGGTAATGGTGTGCCGAACAAGCTATTCGTTTTACTGAACACCCATCCATTCTCGTCTAACCGGTTTTTTTAAACAAAAAAACCAGATCTACCATATCTATGTCGACAAGCTCAGAGTTCTCGACAGAGGATATGGTACTGCATGACAGATCCCCGGCCCGTCCCTGCCTGCAGCCGGCCCTTCCACACCCGGGAAGAAACGCAAAGAGAGAGATGAGGACGCTGACAATGCTTTCCAGGCCTTTGATGCTGCCTTGCCGAAAAAGAAGTTTTAGTATACGTAGCCAACAATAAACGCGTTGCCTGTACATAGATCTTGAATAATCTTGAAGCAAAATTTGTCGAAACAATCTTATGAGCCACGAGTGACCCGTATACGTAAATGATCAACTCGGTCATTTACAATATTCGTATTTATTTCGCCCATCGCACTCCCGATTTAAGGCCAGGTTATTCACCGGCCGAGTCAAGGTAGCGGGCCCTGCCGCTCGTCGGCCTTACCTCTTTATCTGAAGTATGGCATGCCGTCCAAGTGCCGGCCTGCAGTAAGACTGAATCAATACATGAGACCAACATACCGGGGTCTGAAACCAGACAGACGCCCCGTGATACCACCGCCTCCAGACAAGGCCTGGGAAGACCCGATAGTCTTACCACCTGGGACAGAGGCCATTTATCCCTCACCACCGTAGGTTTTTTGTCCTATCTGCGATTAATTTTGATTTTGATTTTTTTTTAGAGAGTTGCATCATAGAATACATGGCGATGTCTTCACTCACATTGCTCCTGCGTCTCTAGCAACCACTTGCGATATTATTGAGGCTGGTGAAGCGAGCACAAAGGGAAAGGGGAAGGGGAAGGAGAAAGCGAAGGCAGATAAGCTGGAGGAGGAGGCGAAGATGAAGGCCAAGGAATCCACAGCTAACTTCTTTACCAAGGGGAGGGGGATGGATAGCCAAGGGGCGACACCACAGAAATCGAAATCAAAGCAATCCCTACTTCCTCCTCCTTCTAAACCGAATCAGACTCTACTAGCGTTGGGGTTTACAAGAGACAAGAGCACGATCTCTAGCCTAGGCAAAACCGATACTACCGATGCCAATGCAATACCGTCTGTTTCTATGGCTGGCATTTCGTCGCACTTGACATCACTTGGTGTGACAAAGGAAGAGCCACAAACAACCAAAAAGAAGAAGAAAGACACTCCGAAGAAAAAGGGTGTTGATTGTACGGAAACCGACATTGACCATTCTCTATATCTTTGGCCTGGTTATCTTCACTCTTGTCTCAATAATCTACCCAACAAACTTGGCTTCGAACAGGCTGGTATGGAGCTGGTCGCTATCGAGTACTATCCTCGGTCCATCATTCTTGATTTCAAGACATGTTTTTTTGAGGTGAGTCGAATCCAGAGTTGCTTTCATCCAGAGTTGCTTTCATCTTCTTCGTCTCATCATTAACAAGTCTCAGATAGAGCCTCTTCTTCACTGCTCCCCTAATTTCTACACCAATTCCGAGTTCGAACAAGTCATCCGAGTTCCTGCAACCAAAAGAGGCTTTAAAATTGCGATTGCCATTCAAATGACCACACATACACTGGCCTGGTGCTCGTCGGACAACCTATGCTACGTTTACTGGTTTTCCAGAGCAGATATAGAAGCGGCAAGACCAGGAAGAGTTCCAGGTGAGCTGTAACGATTGATTCTGCTCGATTCTTTTCTATTCTAACGATCCTTATTTTATCAGATGTCATATTAGATTGTTGGAAATGGTCCAAATATGTTGTCAAGTGGCTGAAAAAGCAAGACGAGAAGCCTAGCTTGGACCGACATTCATTCGCAGAAGTACTGTCTATGCCCAAAAATCATCCCATGCGTGGTGTAGGGCAATACTCCAAAGACGAAATTGCATGGCGGTCAGGTGAAGTCTAGACAGTACTTCTGCGAATGAATGTCGGTCCAAGCTAGGCTTCTCGTCTTGCTTTTTCAGCCACTTGACAACATATTTAAGTGTTCCAATACCACCTTGTACATTCACTTACTCGTGACTGTAAGGTGTTCCTCCCTGGACCCTATGGCGGGATGTCCGCATCAATCCTAAGCTATTGTGCGCAGTTTTAGACACGTTGAAAGGCTTTGCCTCGGTCTGTCTAAAGCTGGAGTACTACTGATGACATGGACCGACGAGTGGAATGCAGCAGTACAAGCCACAACCACTAACCGAAATCCACATCCTTGTTCCCCCGGTTGCACAAGCTTAGACGAGCCGAGTATTCATGCATTTTAGACTTCTTCACAAGATTGTGAAGGAGTAGAAAAGGGACACAGATACATCAGTTCGACTGGTTGAAGCCCTTAATCAAGCGCTCAGAACGAGAGCACTTGACTAGTGGCATACAAGACTGTTTTGGTCTGATTAAGACCCTCTCTTGGCATAGCCAACCGAGTACGTCAATCCAACACTAATCCAAAACCAACCCCAAATATAAGCCTTCCAAGGCTGCTGATTGTTTAAGGTCCCTTTCGACCGTATCCCATAATCCCAAATAATAAGCCTTCCAAGGCTGCTGTAGTGGTGCCGTGTTCTCAAATTCCTTCACACATCTTAATCGCAACCCCAAATTATGTGTTTTACTTCCACCGAAGGCAAGACATATTAATCACATTGTGCAAACGAAGCAAAGCTCTTAATAGAACCAGTCCAGGATCACAAGCACGGACTACCTGTTGTAACACAAGCCCTAGATCCAAGTCGCTTAATTGAGACCGAGACCTAGCTCCTGTGCCACCCCAATGTTAGTGCCACAAGTACTAGATCCAATTCTCTTTATGAGACTGGGATCTAGCACCTGCGCCACCGCCACTGCAGTAGTTAACACAAGCCCTAGATCCAAGTCCCTTAATCGAGACCAGGACCTAGTGCCTGTGCCACCCACCACGGCAGTCCTCCGTCCATGCTAGAACTGCCCTCCTTATATACTGTACATTTACGCTTACACTACTATAATTACACTACCTGAGTAAGCTAAAGATCTGCCATTTAACTCCTTGTTTCCGATCGGTTGTCTGACTCAACTGAACTTCCAAGCCAAATAGTGTTGTCCTGCCCTTCGGACCATTGGATTCAGAAAGCGCTGAGTCTCCCATTTCTGTAGACACCCAGAACTCCCTAATCCGCCAAGTGGTTCCCAAGATATAACCTCGTCAATTCCTGATCAAGCCAAGAACCCAATTTGGGACGGTAACGAAGCTCAACCAGTTTAATGGTTAAAGTCCCTTGATTAACACCTTCAGATTCAAGGAGCGTTGGGTATCAGCTTTCTGTAGATACCCCCGAACCGCCCAGTAGTTGTTGAGATATACACCGATGAAGCCTTGCCCAGGTCAAGAACCCATATTGGGATAGCAACATTGATCGGTGATTATCATGTGTCCAGACACGTCCCCAGAATAGTCCAAATCAACCACAACAAGGTGATTAAATCCCACAGATCTATCTCTGCTGATAGACACTTGTTCTTCAGAGTGGATGTTTAAGTTCCCTGATATTTGTTGGCCCCACAGAGCCTTAATCAAGCAATTATAAGGACTCTATTATTAAACCCATTGAATCGAGCCTTAATCAGTATGGGAGGTTCTGATTAATGTTCTCTCGGGCAGGCCGATTAAGCCCTCATGCAGGATGTGCCTGATTAACCATTCGGGACTCATGTTAATCCTGGAGATGTACATCTAACTTGGTAATGCACAGGAATCCCAACATTAGCGAGATTCCAGGCAAGGCCAGATAGCCTGCTTATCAACGTTCTTTTTGTTCACTTTGGAACGGTGGTGTGCTATACCGTAAGTGCCCTTTGTGTTTATATGTATCCTACAGAACTGATTTTTGACAGTGAATTCCTTGCTCCGAGCGACAAGCTCAACGGTGTTCGTACTTGGCAAGATCCCAACACGGACCACTCTTTCTTGTTCATTACCTCGATGAAGGCAGTTTTGCGGCATGTATATTCCAAACCCGTCGGTTTTATCTATTTAAACTACATATTAGGTATGAACACATGCTGCAGGTTCACAAGCGTCAATGGTGCACTATGAGTGATCGAAAGAAAAAGATAGTGAAACATTATAATGTAAGTGGTGTTTTATTTTATGTTCAATGATTTAACGAGATGATAGCACTTGAGCGAAAAGTCATTCTTGACTCCAAACGTCAATGTGATGAAGGATGCACCTTGGACTTTCGATCTTGCCGACCTTGCACCTGCTGTGTTGTTATTTGGTCATCTGGGACCTGTTATCACAGAGGATTGGTCTGGGTTATTTGAACGCGAGGCCGTCCGAGCTACGACATCCCAGATGAGAGAGCTTTATTCAAACCTACCTGCAGGTCTCTCTCAGATTCAGCGTCTGATGCTGAAGCCGATGGTTGATTTGACAACAGAGGAGGAAGCCTTGCTGACCACCACATATGGGACGACAGTCAACCCTATTGTCCAATATCTACAGGACAAAGCCGCCCATTTTGCTGCGCTGCGTCTGTTACCTCTGCTACCCCTGCGTCAGACTGACACCGAGTCCAACCATGCTATGTTCGACGAGTCTGAATCTGAGTCCGAGTCCTCCTCCACCGCGTCCGGAGATTCCGACTTGCCGTTATTGACCGACAGCGATGACGACGCTGACTGGGAAGACGCAGAAGATGCTGATATGGGTAAATTATTCTTGTCTGTTCTTGTCTGGGTGCTAAATTGTCTGCACAGGCCAATTCATCTTTGACTCTGATCCAAGACGTATCACGACGGAAAAAATGCTCGACAAAACTGTGCAAATGCTTGACAGGCTCAAAGCGGTCTTCACACTACGTTGTGTGGACAGCGCTCAAGCCTCCACACTATACCACTACTCCAAATCCAGCTCATAGTCCCCCGAATGTGCTTGTTTTTGTAGAACTCCCAGAAAATGTTCGCCTCAAGAGAACTATGAAGGCAATAAAACGTGATATGAAGTTGTATACTGTCGGTCCACTTGACTTTTGTGGACATGCCAAGGCGATACCTCTGGGTAGCAGCCAGTGAGTGATTTTCAGTCTCTTCCGCTCCTGAGTTTGACTTGAATCAATCGCAGTGTCGTATCTCTATGCCAATGGGATAGTACACTGTCTTTGGAGAAACAGAAGTTCGTAAAATCATCTTGGGATGCTATCGGAACCTGGCCAATACTTAAAATGAAGGTGGTGGTTCGAAGGAAGATCATCATCATGCACTGCCACTGATTTGCAGCCTGTCGGACCGGACGATACCGTGGTCTCTGTTTCATCCCACAACAATGTCTCAAACGCCCGCAGATCTTCATCCCAAAGGCCTTTTGCATTCCACGTCCGATACCATCCGATCCATCGAAACTTTCTACGTTCGTCCCCGCTGGCTCTTCGTGCGTGTTGAGACAGAAAAAGGAATCGTTGGGTGGGGAGAAGCAACCCTGGAAGGCATGTGTCTTGAGTGGTATTCTTCCTAAACTAAACACGGCCTTAGGTCACACTGAGGCTGTCGAGGGGGCATTTGTTGACCTCCGCGAACGATTTGTGGGCTGGGACAGTGCGAATATCGAAGACATATGGCAGACCGCCTACAGACATCGCTTTTACCGTGGTGGAGAGGTTTTGATGAGCGCGATTTCGGGGTAAGTCGTTTCACTCGTCCTGGATTCCCTGAATAATCTGTATTAGGCTCGACATTGCGCTGTGGTACGTAGAATATCTGTGAGAGATAACTGAATTATACCTGTGGTAGGGATATTAAAGGTCAAACACTGGGAGTGCCGGTGTGGCAGCTTCTCGGAGGCAAAGTGTACAGGCTAGGTGTCGCTGTAAACTCTACCGTTTCTTACTATCCCCAGTCGCAATCGGTGTCAGGTTTACAGCTGGATCGGAGGCGATCGGCCCTCAGACGTACTTGCTGAGGCACAAGCCCGCAAGGATGAAGGCTTCACTGCGGTGAAAATGAACGCGGTTGAAAGTGTGCGTAAATTCTCGCATTTCAACCGTCATAACTGAACGTGATCTTTAGCTCGGCTGGCTCGACTCTCCTACTGCTCTTGACGGAACGATTGAACGTGTCAAGCAAGTTCAGAGCATTGGACTCGATGTCGGCCTGTTTGTCTTCCCTAAAATTCAATGATTGATCTGAACAAGTATTCGGATCGTACGCAGGGATTTCCATGGCCGTGTACATCGCCCACTTGCGAAGCAGCTTGCCAAGGCACTGGAACCACACCGGCCGCTCTTCATCGAGGAACCCCTCCTACCTGGTCAGCAGGAGGAGATTAAGACCCTGTATGGGATGACGAGCATCCCTATTGCTGTATGCCCAGATTGCCACTCTGCTTCCACCTTGGATTGATATATATCCATTCTTTTTGTCAGCTCGGAGAGCGTCTATTCACGCGCCAGGACGTGCGCCCTTACTTTGAGGCAGGCTGCATCGACATCATCCAGCCCG
The DNA here is from genome assembly GCA_029282495.1 of Mycena albidolilacea. Taxonomy (NCBI): domain Eukaryota; kingdom Fungi; phylum Basidiomycota; class Agaricomycetes; order Agaricales; family Mycenaceae; genus Mycena; species Mycena albidolilacea. The sequence goes on from JARIHO010000022.1 coordinate 562,487, forward strand.
ACCTCGCACATGCAGGCGGACTCAGCGAGGTTAAGAAGATCGCGACTATGGCCGAGTGCGAACTGCCACTCAGTTCAATGCGCAACGTGCTTGCTTAAATTTGAACCGTTTAACAGAACGTATGATGTCGGGGTCGCGCCGCATTGCCCGCTCGGCCCCATCGCGTTCGCGGCGTGCCTCCAGCTCGGGTTCTCCACACCCAACTTCGTCATCTGCGAGATGAGCTGGAAGGTGGAGCCTCTGTTCATTTCTTCGGTCGGCGTTAACAACGCGCGCGACAGATGCACTATAACGCGGGGGAGCATGATCTCCTCACATACATCCTGAACCCCGAAGTATTCGCCGTGCGCGAGGGGATGGTGTCTTTACTGGAAGGCAACGGGCTCGGCATCAAGATCGACGAGGCACGCGTGTGCGCTGAGGACCTCGCCTTCCGCGAGGGCCGGGTTAAGGCGTGGCGCAATCCCGTTTGTGAGTAGTATTTTTGCGCCTTTGTCTGCTTGAAACTCATCGGACGAAGGGCGCGGACCGGATGGCGCCATTCGCGAGTGGTAATTACCAGGAAGAGGAACCAACTTGTACTTCTAGCGATCGAGAATCCAATCGAAGCGGGTAAATTCAGCGAAACTAATTGAAAGGATTAAGCCGAAAGAAAAGAGAACAAGAAGCTTATCGTTGCCTAACCCTAACCCTAGCTGCTACTTCTATGCCAGGTGCCTTTGTGATGCGCTTCGCAGCAGGCTTCAAGCCCAGCGACGGGTCTCTTCGCCACGGAGGCCTTTAATTCGCGCACGCCCTACGAGGACCGCAGCGAGCTGCTTTTACCCTGTCGTGGGATTAGTGAGCGATTAACCATTCTTTGTTAGCAGAGCTGGCATAGTATGTACCTCGTGCAAGTAGATGCCTCGGATCGATATCAGTATGCACATACGTCAATTTTCTCTTTCCAAAAGTGTCGGGCGTTCGCTTTAAACCCACCCAATTCGGTCCGCTCTTCTCATCTTTATTCTGAGACAATGAGAGCGACCACCGTGCATTTCTACGTGCTGTCCATTCCGAGCAGACACGAGGCCGAGTTTCGCGCGGTTGGCGGAGCAGTACACCAGGAGTTGGAAGAGCCCGAACCAAGTCCTAACTGTCTCAGTAATATTCAACTTCGATGTTCAGGCGTGTGCGTCACAATTCATTCACTCATCCTCCTTGCTCCACGATTCCTCCCACCCGAGACCACTCATGTCCCACTCCCTCTCCTCGTCCCCGTGCGCAACCCAGCCAAGCGCTGAAGTCAATACACCCGCGACGCGAATGAACAGTGTCCCATCCAAACCCGCCGCGCCCTTATACGTTTCCTTCCTGTCTGCGTCCACCGCGCCGACGACAGCGCCGGCGGGCGTGTTGCCATACCGCTGCGCGCAATAAAATAGTGCACGGATGGCTTTCACGACATGCGCCTCGGGGTGCAGCCCAGCGTTGTTCAGCAGGGGCAGCCACGCGCTGCTGCCACCAAACGTACCCAGCACTGTGCCAGCAGCATCGAGCCCCGTCAGCGGGGCCGGGTGCGCGGGGTACGCCATCGCGAGCGCGCAGTCGATGCGCGGACGACCGCGAAGGATCACGAAGAACGCCGCCAGACGCACGTACGCCTGGAGCAGCTGCGCCTTGTGGAGCGGTTGTGCGAGCGCATCCACGACGACGCGGAGGAACAGCGCGCTCGTGAGGAAGTGCATCAGGAAGAAGTCCATGCGCGGCTTCCTGTCTGCCTTGCCGGTCGCGCCGAGCAGGAGCGCCGCCTGCCACATGCACTGCTCGATCTTGGCGGTGAAGTCGGCGGCGTCGTGGAGGTCGAATGTCCACTTCGCGTAGATGGCGCGGATCGCGGCGCTGCGGGCGGGGTCGAGCCGCCGCGGGGGGACACCATTTGCAGGGTAGGGTCCAGGCTCGAGGCTCGGCTCGTCGTAAATGTTACGAAGGAGAACCAGCAGCGGCACTTGTGGGCCGGATCTGATTTCCGGCACTCCAGATGCGTCCATGACGCTGGCGCCCTCGGCCTCGGTAACAGCCGCCTGCGCGAGACCTTGCAGCAAGATGAATCATAGCCCGAAATTAGCGGCACATTTAGCGCACCTTGGGCAACCATGAAATCTTGGCGGAATTCAATTCCAAACTGTCAGATGATGTTAGCTTTAACCTCTGGAGAAAGCGGAAACCACCCGAACCCCGGCTTGGATGTAGGGGTGTACCAACCCGCCGACGAATCGCCCGAGCATTAGCACACCATTGCCGTTCGCTTCTGGCGAAAAGACGTAGCGCTCAAGCACACGAGAGACACCGTGTTTGGCGATTGCGGATGAGAAGAACTCGAGGTAATCGGGGTATAAATGTGCACTGTGCCGTTTGATCAGACCCACACAGAGCGGAATGGAAAACAGCAGATAACACACTTGGCATCTCCGAGGTGGGTGGTCCAGTTGGCCTCTGTAATTCCGTCTGCTTTGACCTCGACCTTGCTATGATGCAGCGGGCGCTGCGTCGCGGCTTCCTGGTCGAACATCGTCTGGATGCACTCGGGCGACGCTCCTAAGTCGTGCAAGGACAAGACACTGTGCACGTCAACATTGTCAAGCGATAAACGGCGGCTGCAGACAAACGGATACGCACTGGTGAGAAAGGTGATTGGTGAAGTGCCGGTCGTTGTAGAAGCAATGGTGTCCAACGAAATCTCTGTGCAGCAGCTCCGCGACGAGTGCTGCCAATGCCGGTGTTGCGCCGGGGAGATTGACGAGGCCAGGCTGAAGCGGTTGCACAGGAAGAGAATGCATTGGGGTATTCGCGGCAGTAAATTGCAACTTGAAGTTGGTCAGAGGATCGAATGACGCCGCTTTAATATACTTGTGCCACGTGATCGTAGCTGGTAGCCATCGAATTCATTGTCAGCCGCTCTCAGTGTCACGTATCTGAAAAACATTGAGGTCGGTAACAGAATGGGGAGAGAGCCCTCCTAACCGAGACAATTGGACTTCATTGAGTCCAGACCTGGGGTTATCATATAAGACGGGAATTGTCCCATGGCTGTCCAGCATACTTCGGTGCAACCTCCAAGGGTGCACCGGCATTCAAAAAAACTATATAGGGCCGATTTTTCTTTTTCCGCCTCGGCCTCGGGACTACCTAACTAACGTAATGTTCCCACGCTCCATATATAGTAATTTTTTACGTTGTTAATTGCCGGACAGTGTCGAACTCGTGTATTTCGCTACCACACATGCTCTAGGGGGAGCGTGGAGGCCGACAATTTAGACTGGATGTATCCAAATCACGTTAGACATGCACAACAAATTTCCTACCCCCTTCGAACACGCCTAGTTGGCCGAGAACCAGATGCAGAGGAAGCACAAGCCTCGCAGGTCCAGTGGGTGATGACAAATTCCATGTCGACATAGAGAAGGTGATACTCCAGGTTGTGAGCTCAAATTTGCACTCACTTGAATAACCACGCATCCATTTAGTTTTGCAATCATGCCTGTTGCATTCGACTTTGTCGGTTTCATCTTTAGAGACAGACTTGCCACAGGCATTGTGTAAGGTCAGCGAGGGGTCCTGGTGGGGAGCTAGGCCGATGAATGGACAGAACAATCAGAGTGGTGAAAGACGCGTACCGCGTTGGACATGGGAAGATTGTGTACGACGCGTCGAGCGCTGACCGTGACGTACATAGAAGATCAGAGGCCGAAAGTCCTACATAGACAAACTACACATGCCATTTCCCATATTCGGAATCTTGCACGCCGAACAGCGACAGAGTTCACGGGAACCTGAAAAAAAAAACCCCAAAAAAACCGAAGTCGATTCTGGGCCTCTTGAGGCAAAATCTCGAGGTCCTTCAAATTTTTTTTTCCGGCTTTGCGGCCGGACTAACTACCTAGGCCTTAGTCGCCGGTTTGAATGCCGGTGCACCCTTGGCAACCTCCGCAGAATATTGTGGTGCGCCCAAACCTCCACTGCGGCGCAGTCAGATGACAGTGAGGAGCCTATGAGTCAGATGTCTATAGTTATCTACCACTAAGGTAGCGTTCCAAGTGGCATCCTCTAGTCGGCGATAATGGATCAGTGGCTGGCGTAAATCTAGACAGATTTCACTGAAAGTGGAAAATGAGTCACTGAACCTCTCGAAGGCACGAGAATATACCGATATCAGCCCGGATCATGAAATAATACAATGACTGGGGAGAGCGACTGGCACCTGAGTTCCACAGATACGCTTCGCCGGGAAGAATGCAAACCTGGTGAGCGAACTTCCCGACGATGAAATGCAGAATACTGGACAATTTCGTTCAAATTGACAGGGGGTGTGACGCGTGACCCATTTTACCTATTCGACATTTCGGTAGCCACCAAATTTTTGCGTGACACCTCGAAAATTTCGGCATGTTGAACCGAAATTTTTGTCTTTTTTGCAGTTTTATTTTATTTTTAGGCAATTTGGAGCCTGTGTGACCACCTGGAAGTTCGACAGAGGCCCGAGTGACGCGTGACCTCGACCAAAGTTCGTGATCGACAGGGGGGTGCGTGACGCGTGACTGCCGATTTGAACGAAATAGTACAGTAGTCGGCCCTAGAAGGATTGTTTCCGATGTTCACATGCCTGGCCTATGGGCCTATGGCAATGCCAGTAGACTGGGCGGAGATGCTAGGGTGAATCACAATTATCATATCTTCTTGGAGAGTCTACAGGGCCATTTGTTCATGTTGTAGTATAGACCTCGCGTCCAGCTCAATGGGGACGACATTGGGTCGGGGTTGTGTTTGGTCAACAGCGGTCGTGTATTTATCCAATTCTGTAGCCGATCTCTTCAGTCTGAAGAGAACGGTTACAGGTGTGTATTATCTTATATCTAATACATCAGTCTGAAGAGAACAGTTACAGGCGTCACCCTGAACTCTTGACCTACAACAGGTTATGGGCACCCTAGCCGTTTCCAGCTCGACGCGCTACGCGTTCAATTTGCTCGACAGCAAAAACTGGGACACCTGGTCTTTCAAGGTTCAATCGAAATTGGAAGATGAAGAGCGCTGGAAGTACATCACCGGTCCATGGGTTTTTCCTACCATGATTGTGCAGCAGACCGCTGTCTCCCCGGCCACAGGAACTGTTGATGCGGAGGTCTCAAACCCAGTGTACCCAGACTGGCGCAAGGGTGATGAAAAGACGAAATGATGCATCATCGAGATGGTCAGCGACGACCAGATTACGTACATCCGAGATGTGGAATAACCTGCGCACAATCTATCAGCGCCAGGGGATGCAGTTGATGATTGCGATACATGATAAAATCTCGACCATCAAGTATGCAGGGATCGAGAGTGGACCGCTGCAGGACCACTTGGACATTATCCAAGGCTACGCAGGTGACTTGAAGTGTGGAAACAACCCATTATCCGACTATAAACTGCTTCAGTACACCCTAAAAAGTCTCCCCTTCGAGTTCACCTCTCTGGTGCAAAGCATTTCACTCACTGGCCACACCAACATCCTCACCGTCACTCCTGTCCTTCTGGAAGAAGAGGTTCGGCAGCGGGGGATCCTCGATGCCCGACGTCGTGAAGAACATGCGCTTAAAGCGCACACCGAGAAACTTGTATTGGCAAAAGCTCGTGATGAAGAACTGGCAGCCCAAGCAGTGAAGGCCTATGTTACGCAACAGAGAGGGCGTGGATGAGGAGGACGTGGAGGACGTGGCAGCAGTGGTGGGAGTGACTGGAAGAAACAGGTCGTCTGTCACGGATGCGGTGTGAAAGGTCACATCGTGCACGACTGCCCGCTCACCCCAAAGGAACAAGCCAAGGAAAAACTCCGCGTCGCGCAAGTTGTGTATGACACCGCAGTTGATGACCAGCTGAAGGTCCTTCTCACGAAGAAGACAACAAGTGCCCTTCGCGAGGATACTCTCTGTGTCAACTTGGGCTCTTCTTGTCACCTCACCCGCACCGCTCTTCTTTCGTCATGTTCACCGTTCTCAAGGAACCGATTCTCATCCAGCTCGGGGATAACAGTGAAATATACGCCACTGGCCATGGAATCAGTCGATGGAGCATCGTCACCCCGAAGGGGAACCGGAATATCAACTTCACACAAACGCTGTACGTTCCGAAACTCGCGGGGTCCCTCCTGTCCGTTGGTCAGTTGACGGCTATCCCGGGGTAAAGCTCGAGTTTGAGGGAACCTTGTGCTTCATCAAGTTGCACGGTGAAGTTCTGTGCGAAGCCATTTTCAAGGACGGTCTTTATACTCTCAATCTTGCTGGCTCTGCACCACCAATGAACAGCAGTTCCCCGGGGCCATCTGTTCTCAAAGCGAAGACGCCCGCGCCTGCCGGTAAGCGCCTCGACATCCTCACGCTACACCGGCACCTCGGCCATCTGAATATTTCCGATCTCAGAAAACTTATCGCATCTGGGATGGTCGATGGGCTGGAGATGGGGATTGCGGGAGATGATTTCACATGTGATGCTTGTCTGCGGGGAAAGACTCCACGCAAGTCGTTTCCAAAAGGAGGACGAAAGTGGGCCACTCATGTTCTAGAGCTTGTGCACTCTGATGTTTGTGGGCCATTGCCAATTTCAATCGGCGGGAGCCGCTTTTTCATCACATTCACCGATGATTACACCGCGCATGTCAATGTCGACTTCATGAAACTTAAGAGCGGTGCGTTGGCACGGTTTCGTGCATGGAAGGCACGGGTGGAGAAAGCCACAGGCCAGAAGATTGGAATCATCCGCACGGACAATGGTGGAGAGTATACGTCTGATGAGTTCGAGGTGTTGCTGGAATCTGAGGGAATCATCCATCAGACGACTGCCCCTCACAGTTCCCAGCAAGGTGGTGTAGCAGAACACATCAATTGTACACTGGAGGACAGCGCGTGGGCCAATCTGATCGAGGCCGAGCTCCCTATTGGGTTCTGGCCAGATGCTGTGTCATATGGTGCAAGCACTTGGAATTTCTGCCCAACACGTTCCTCGTTGGATGGGCACATCCCAGAAGAGGCGTGGACAGGACATCGCCAGGACATCGGTCACCTACAGCTGTTTGGCTGTGAGGTGTACGTTTCAGTGCTCCCAGTCAAAGGCCGCCCAAAACTCGCGGATACGACAGTGAAATGCATTTTATTGGGGTACTATGACTTGCCAGGTACACAATCAAAGGCCTACAAGTGCTACAATCGTGTGAAGCGCAAGGTCTACAAATCTAGGGACGTGACATTCATTGAGCACGGAAAGACTTCTGGATGGACTGAAGTCATCACGGACCTTCGAAATTTACCCCCCATTGTCCCGAATCCACCTGCCGATGACAAGGTACCCATTACCTCCGACGATCCTGCACCAGAGGTCGAAATTCTTGCAGACGAAGACACCAGGTCTGAGGATGATGAGGAGCCCGAAGAGTACGCACCAGAGATTGTTGAAGAGGCGCCAAAGGTGCCGCGGGCAAGAAGACTTCCTGCCCGCTTTGAGGACATGGTGGATGAGCACGGGAAGCTTCCCAAAGGCCGATATAAAGCTAAGACAATGCCGTCAGTGCCTGAGGAGCCAGAAATGGAGCTGGATGAGCCTGTGCTTGAGGAGGAGGAGTATGAGCCCGAATTCCAAGCTCATGCTTGTCCTGCACGTGTTCCCGAGGCTCCCATTGTCGTTCCGTTGACGTTCAAGCAATGGCCAGCGTGCACTCAGAAGATTGGGCAAACACAATGATGCTCGAGTTTGGATCGATGGTGGACACTGGGACTTTTGACTATGTTGATGCTCCAGAGGGTTGGAGGATTGTAACGTGCAAGTGGGTGTTCAGTGTGAAGTACAACCAGTGGAACGAGTTTGAACGATTCAAAGCTCGGCTCGTTGCACGTGGATTCACGCAAATCTCGCAAATCTACGGCATCGACTACAAAGAGACGAGCCCTAGCCCTAATATATAGACAAAAATAAATGGATGTAGCCATCGGAAATGCTTTTTAAACTCACGGCACTACACAACTGGTTGGCTAGGTCCATGCACGGGCTTTCTGGCTACATTTGGGCACCTGGGAGGGGGTTCTATACCTTTGCATGTATTTGGTCTTTGATTTACCTGATAAAATAATCAGAAAATTCCGTTCCACCCAAATATTGGCTTCCCTTTGGGTATATATATTGATGCCGGTTCCTGCTTCGATTGATCTGTCCATGCGTCCAACTGTTCGGCAGCGCCCGTAGATTCCCACCCGCCTCCCCATCACTCCCCGCCTCCCGCCGTGGTCGGGATCTTCCCCGCCCTGGATCCGCCCCCTTCTCGGCGTTTTCCAGCTCCGGTGCTTGCCGATATCGATCACTCCTCATCTTCCCGCCTTCCTCGGCATTTTCCAGCCCCGTTGCTTCCCGAGATCGCTCCTCGTCCTCCCGCCTTCCTTGGCGTGCGTTTTCCAGGTCCGTTACTTCCCGACATCACTCCTCATGGTCCCGCCGTCATCGGCATTTTCCAGCTCCGGTGCTCGCCGACATCACTCCTCATCGTCCCGCCTTCCTCTGCGCTTTCCAGCCCCGGTGCTTCCCGATCATTCCTCGTCGTCCCGCATTCCTCTGCGCTTTCCAGCTCCGGTGCTCGCCGACATCATTCCTCGTCGTCCCGCCTTTCTCGGATTTTGCCAGCCCATTTGCTCGGCATCTGCCGGCCAGTCCTGCCCCCACGCAATAAAATCGTAATTACGTGTTAAAACTACCTCTCAACCCCTCCATTCAATCCTGTGGGTTCTGGACCTCGCGCGCACCCCAAACGACACGTTGTTTACCTGTATTTATCCTTGGTGACTGTTCATACTTCAAAATCGAAACCTCACCCGATGGTAAATACCCAGAATGAGATACAGAAGACACTCACCAGCAGATGATCAGTTCGGCCTAGCTCAGTTGGTTGGTGAGTCAGTTTATGACTTTGGGGCGAACCGGGGAGGTCGTGAGTTCGGTTCCTCCGTGTAGTATTGTCATGTTTTTCTTTTGCTGTTCTTTTGCTGTTCTCTTCCTGTTCTGATCCTGGCTACCGTCATATATTTTATACTCAGTTTAGAGACCCTACTTTTCACCAGACAACTCCGTCCACTATCTCATTTATATATAATGACAGAGGTAGGAACATAATTGGCGGAAACATTCAATAAATACAGTCCATCAAAAAAGGAAGACAGAACGAGAAAGACAGGACGTCAGAATTTACCATTGAACATTTCATAGTAGGCGGCCATCCCTTCGAACATCCAGACAACATCCCCCACCGCCGCTTCCCACCGGCCACAGAACTCGGCATTCCCATGTGCGGCACGCCCCCAGAAATACAGTGAAGCGACAATGCTCAAGACACCGTTGACGCCCCACTGGTAGAGTGGGCCCCACTCCCTTCCTCCATCTCCGTATCCACCCACCACCGACCACTGCCCGTCAACATCCTTCGTTCTCCACGCCGGCTGAAGCGAGTCCCACCACGCCTGCCACTGAATGGCGTACGTCGCAGGGTCGTCGACAACTGGCTCAGTCCCCTTTCGCAAGCGGCCGATCCATGTCGTGACTTGTTTAGGGCGATTTTTGGGGCTCAGATTAGTGGGCCCATGCTCGAAACGGGACGCCTGCTCCATGCGTGTCCACGCGGCCACCAAAGCATGGTAGTGACACCCCAGATCGAGCTTGGTCATCGCAGCGTGCGCATCCGCAAACCAGGACGCAGCTTGGGGAGGGCAGGGCAGGAAGGTCGAGGTAGGGGTCGCTCTCGAGTTTGTGGTCTGCGTGTTTGGCCCAATAGTGTCGTGAGCGGCATGAGACAGAGGTGGCAGTGTCAATGCAGTCGAGGTGTCCGAGGGCGTTGGATTGCCCGTGGAGGGGGCCGAGGGAGGCCCACTTGCGACAGGAGGTACAGGCGCGGGAGTCGAGGTGGAACCCCCAGTTGCTGTCGACGCCGAGGAGGGAGGCACCGTCGCAGAAGTCGCCGACAGAGTTCCAGGAACGGTCGGGGATGAGACATTCGCACTCGCGGCAGTCGAGAGAGTTGGTGGTAAGGTGTTTCCAGTATCCATCACGCCGGTATCCAAGCCCTCGGCAGGATCCACGTCCATCGCCGTCCCCGCCTCACCTTTGCCCCGCGTGGATTGCCGCATTGGGAGGCTGGGGATTGGTTTGGCCTTCTTTGGTCGTGGTCGTGGTCGTGGCCTTGGAGTGGCAGCCACATGGCTCGAGGCGGACGGGGCGGCAGACACGGGAGCGGTCGACACCGGGGCAGGAGCAGGCGACGTGGGCGCAGGCACAGGAGGAGATCCGGTCGGGAGAGCTGCAGCCGATGCGGATGACGTGGCAGCTGTCGCCGTCCTGGCTTTGACTGGCTTCTTTGCCCTGCGATTTTCTGTCCCCGTCTTCTGCTTCTTGCGCGCCCTACCATCCTCCTCCTCGTCTGTGTCGGAGCCAGAGGAGTCCGAGTCCGAGTCGTCTTCAGAATCGTCCGAGTCCGAGTCCGACTCCCCCGCACCAGTCGCCGGCGTGATGGTGTATTTTGCCCCGTTCAGGTCTGTCAATGCGGCTTGCGCACAATCTTGTGTGGCTGATTTCGTGATCTCAGCCAACTTTTACTCCTCACGACGGGCGAGCGAGACACTCACAGAATGCAGTAGCGAGGTAATCAATCATAAATTTATTCACATTTTCCGCGAAACGGGTTTTGTCCCATTGCGGCCAGTGCACCGCGTCAGCGGTCCTGTTCCGCCCGTATGATACACTATGTGTTTTCTGTTAACAGTCGCTCGCAAAAATACAGCCTTGAAATCACTCACTGCACAGTCCGGAGCTCACCCCCGTACTTCGGCATTGGGCCGCCTAAGATAAGCGTTGCGTGAAGGCCAGTGTGTTGATTCAGGCCAGAGAGGATGGGGCCCATGAACTCCCCCACTGCGTCAATGCACCTCACACATTCTGATAAGCCTTACGTCCTGAATCCCAATACCGTACTCACTTCTGGCGCGCCTCTGGACTGGTCGCCACGGGCCCTTTGAGAGCTGCTACGTATTCCAGCTTTGCCGTCGCAGCCTCCCCTGTTGCACGGGCTGCGATGGCCTTCTGCTCGGCGCTAGGGAGACGGGCGAAGACATCGCGCGCGACTTGAGCGCGAAACCCAGCCTTTGGCTCCTTGGTGCGCTCAGACAGCTGGCCGTCTTCTTGTTGTAATTTTTGCCACTCCTCAGCAACGACAGGCGCGATCTTCTCCGTGTATGATTCGCGCATGAACTGTTGGTATGCTTGGCGGGCTTTTGGCGGGGCAGTCAAGCCAGAGAGTTTCGCCAACAGGACAGCGTATGGATCCTTGGTGGGGTCTAGCGCACCGGAGCGCTGTTTATTGATCTTGCGGAGTCGGTATGTGAACCAACGGCGAATTCGCTGATGGTGTACACCATTCAGCACAATATGTAATAGGTCACAATGTGACTTACCGCGTTTAGGATCTTAACTCGGCCTGCCCTCGCCTCCTCCTCGTCGTTAGATAACTGTTCGTCGACTATCAACGCAGCCGGGTCCCATTCAGCCAAGACGGGCTCTTCATGATCCAATGTTCTCCAGCTGACTCGTGTGTTATATTCGCGGCAGACTTTCTTCAGGTATTTCCGCTCCTGGCGCCACCCCTGGTTCAAGGCTGTCTGGTAGTTGTCGAGATGGGGGGTTAGGATAGTCTCGCGTGCTCCCTCGGCCCATAAACGCAAATTCTTGCGTTCCTCTTTCGGGACACGTTTGCGCTCACGCTTCTTTTTGTTTCCCTTTGCCATCCTGGTATAAGATTCTCAGTCATTTTCTCTGCGTTTGGTCTAGAGGTCACACCTTTATCAAGATTGCTGTCGCCTGAACGGAAGACTCTGTGTATTTGCCTGGTGGTACGTTGTCAGATCGATTTATTTGTTTATACGCGTATTTTGCCGACCAGTCGTTGGTCCCGCATGCTTCCACCATATGTGGATCAGTGCGGAGTTCGGAGCTCCAAACCCCTGCCTTTAAAAGCTGTCAAACCCGTGTGAGTTCTCTCCACATCTTTCTTTCATACCACCATGACCTCCTTCACCAACGCTGCTTCTGGAACAGAGCTGTCTGTTCCAGCAGCTACTTCTCCCGACGCCAACGGTAGGCCATCATTCTAATTTATCTTACTTTTACTGATTTCTCTTCTTTTCTACAGCCAACACTGTCGCGGCCCTGCAGAACATGATCAACGCGATGGCCACGCTTTCTCAAGGTCGGTGGGCTCTACTAAAATTCGCCACCATACTCTAATTTTGTGTCACAGCGTCTCAAGCCCAGCCTCTCCCCCCCCACACGGCTCCCGCTCCCACCGTCGCTCAAGCTGCCGTCCCCGCTGCCACTCCCGCTCAGGTCCCGGCAGGGTTTCGCACTCGCGGCCCTTGGATTGCTGGCGCCCTCTTCATCGTGGTCCCCCCCGAGCATCTCATGCCAATTCCAGAGGCCCCCATCGATAGCGAAGCCGATTCCCCTGTCTGGTACTGTATCACGAAGGGCAAGTATATCGGCATCACTCTCAGTAATCCCCTGGCGCTTGCCGCTGTCGTCGGGGTCTCCGGCAGTCGAATGAAAGCCTACAAGACGCAGGTCCTCGCGCTGGAAGCCTTCAACGAAATGCTGGACTACCGTATGGTTGCCGTCGTTGCCTGAGTAATTTACTTTTTCTTTTACGCCATTGCGTCCGGAGCTCATTGCATACTGCTAGATATATCATTGATTGCTTCGTTGTTCACTTGTCCCGCTTCTTTCGCGTAGTGTACTTAACCGTCGCGTACCAGTACCTGTCCCTTGCGTAGTTTGTGAGATGCCAATCCGTGCATGTGTTCCAATTTTGGTGTGACATTAAGTGTCAGCACCGCCATCTATGTCATCCGGATCAACACCTGAACGGGTTCAAAAATCCACTTGTGCTTCTTTCCACCATCTCGTCCCCGATTTGGGTTTCCCAGATCTCGCCCGATCCGTCCCCAACAAGAAACACTACAGGCACGGAAAGCGCTATTTTCTCCGAAGGTCAGCACATTGTGCACCACCCTATCAGAAAGCCGTTGCAGTTCTGATTTCTGATGTAGGTTGCCCCTTGTGATCTTCTCGGCCATTTTGTCGATATTATCTTATCCTCTGCTCCAATTTCCTTGCGGTTTTGCCTTCTCCCTGCCCTCGATGATAGAACATACCTCCGATGCCCTTAGCGATGAGGACTTCGTGCGGCTTCTCGCCCGTCTCAACGTGCAAGATAACGATAGAGTAACTCCTCCTCCTCGCACACCATCTCCACCGGCACGATCCCTGGCCCGAGAGTCTCCATCTCGTACATTCCTCGCGATTCGTCCGCGCACTTTTTTGACCACTCCGCCCACGACTCTGCCCGCCACTTCCGCCATCTACAACTATGGTACACCCACCGCGGCCGGATATACTGCCGACTGGTGAGTCTTAGCGGTAGACACCCAGTCTCAGATACCAATTTCCCATCCAATCTTCCTCTAGGGCTGTGGCAGGCACGGCAACCCAGGGTGTGTCGCATTCCCATGTGCGCGCCATTCAGAAGTCAAGCCCCAAGAAACCAAGGATTAAAAAGCATGCGTATGTTGTCTTTGCCGGCCTCCAGTGCGGTGTATTTCATACCTGGTGTGTGGCCGCCTCCTCCAGCTTGAATTGTGTTAATGACAACGTAGGGAACGGACCAAACCCCTCGTTGACCGCGTTCCCAACTCGATCTTTCGCGGATACTCAACGGTCTGGGAAGCCGAAGCAGCCTTTGCCTATGCTCAGATGCGTCAGTGGACACGCGTCTCGTATGCCCCGCTTGCCAGTATTCCTGCACTCCCTCAGCCTATTGGGTCTGCTCTCGCTGACGAAGAAAACCCCCTCCACGGGACCGAGGCCTTGGATAACCGCTGGTTTATAGTCTATCGCGGTATCATGCCCGGTGTCTATCGCTCACAGTATTTATAACAATTCTTTGATTTACAATCCGGCTGACACTCTTTCAGTCTTGAATGTCAACTCAACACTCTAGGCATCCCTGCTACCTTGCACGAAGCTGTTTCAGGAAAGGATAATGCCCTGGCCAAGTACAGGGCAGCAGTGGCTCGCGGGGATGTCTCTGTGATTACTCCGACGTACACTGCTCGTAATGGCGACCCCTTCGTGTAGACTCGCGTATTTTGTACCTTCCAAACAATATGACATGTCATTAGCTCGTTCCGAGGTCTGTGCGACAAACCAAAAATGATTTGGGACTGGATCATCCTCGGAATGCTGCTCGGCCTGATGGGCGCTTCATGGGCGCTAACGACGTTTCGCTGTCCAAAGAGCGTGGGATGTTGTCTCGAAACGGATCTGCTACGAACTTGTCACGAATACGGACACATCGACTCTTGCCCACACTTCCTCTTTACCCATCCCCGCGTACATCTCGCCCTTGGGGCTGGACAGTTCATCTGGCTTGTTCGTCTCTATGCAACAACTGAATTGCACACGTTTTCCTCTGTTTTAATACTATTTAATTACCATCAAACGGTAACGGAACTTGCCACAAAACGGCTGGTTTGCGAACTTGCCATACCCCGAGATGCCCGGACACGTCAATTTCTGCCTCCTCCAATATCGTACTTGGAACGTAAACCGACAGAAACCTTCTTCTGAATGATAGCTGACCGATTGTGATAGATTTGCTTGTGTCCAATTTTTTGATGGTTTGCACTGAATAATACTTGTCTGAATGCGGCGAACTTGGCACAAGTGCAGTTTTAAACATTGTTTCACCAACGTCATTACAACTCAGACCACTTTCGACCCCCAGTGGTGTTCCCGTGTTTTCTTCGGCATCGACCACTGGGATCTGACCTTCATTAGCCATTATCTGCCTGTATGACCCCTTTGGCACCGTCATAGCCCTCAAAATCAGACAAAAACTGGGTCTCGATATTGCGAACTTGTCACAAATCCTCTAACGTCGGCACCCTGCCATGCAACCCAAACTTTACTTCCAACCAAATCTCACTGCGGGACCGCATTCTTGGATTGCAAGGGTATATTAATATCAAAAATTCTCCCAATTTCTCCTCCTCACAGCTTATACAGACACAAGTTGGTTCCCGGTTGATGCGAATTTGCCACAAATCCCAACATGTCGACTAAGGAAGCTATCGACACAGGGAAAGTCGACAGCGTTAAATTGTCATTTCTAATACTTAAATCATGTCTGTTTCCGGTGAGATCCCAGCTCTAATTCCCAATTCTACTGAGCTTTACCAACTTGCGCCCCTATACTTTAGCCGATGTCGTCGGCGTGCGTTTGCTGTTTGTTTGTTTGTCTGCCATCTTTGCCTCTCAACACCATCATGGTTCCCCACCCACCGATGAAGTCCAAGTATGCGACCGACGAGCCCACAGATTACGAAAATCTGTACACCCCTCCTCCCTTTCACTGTCTCCTTCTCAGCAATCCTTCCTGACAGGGTTCAGCGTCACCTCGAGCGGAACGAGAAAGCGCGTCTGCGGATGGCCCGGTATGTACCAGTCCGTTATGAGTGTTATATTCTCTGACACCTCTTCTTGTACTAGAAAACGAGCAGAGCTCAAATCTCGTTCACTCGAGGAGCAGGCTGCGGCCGCCGAGCGCGAACGACGATACCAGGCGACATACCGCGAGAGGTCCGTCACTTGACCCATATCGGTCACTGTCTCATCCGCCCCATTAGGAACCGTAACGACCTACGCATTTGGGAAGCACACCGCCGACTTGCGTACGTACTTTCTTACCATTCTAGATACGCTGCAGAACACCTTCTCCAGCATTTACAAAGCGAAGCATGGGCCCGAACTCTACGAAAGTTATCTCAAAGCACAGCACAACCGTCGCCGCCGCACGCGCGCCAAGAGGAAAGCGAAGGAACCATATGATAGTAGTGATGAGCGCGACGTCGCATCGCCGAGGCTGATTGATGGTGGTCGTCAGGAGATCAGCGAGTAAGCGTACTGTTACTTTGACTTCAATTCATGTTCATCCTGCTGTCTCGATCTTATTCTCTCGAAAGAAAAGTGAAAGCGCAATGTATTTGATTTTTTTTTCTTGTTCCAAGCACAGTAAAAAAATAACAAGTGGATTTACGACGCATTCGTGGCCGGTTGTGAGCTTTTCAGCGCGTGTGTCATCCAAGTACACATCACTTTCTCATCAAGAACTGTTGGGAAAGTGTAACAGCCACTCCCTCAGTTTGGACACGCGACAAAGTCATCAAATTCTACGCGGAAGGATTCTGGAAAGACGAGGGAATCTTTATTGAGTGCAGTATGTGAAACTAGCATATGTAGACATCGCGAAGTTTACTAAACAACTTCAGACTCGTTTGGCCTCGTTGCTGACGCATGGCCTCCCAGGCCGCTTGCTCCTCCAATGACGCCTCGCGCGCAAATTGGAGATCGGTACGCCCACCCTTGTCAATCCACCGGAGCACCCCCGCACTACAGAACTGTCTGAACAGGTATCTGTGCTCATTTTTTCCGACTGCGGCAAACGTGTACCTTTTAGTTCCCGCAGGGAATAAGACAGTTGTTCCGACAGGCATCTCGAACATCCCGTGGTCGTCGGCGAAGACGATGTGACCGCCCTGGGTGTGGTCGTAGGAACCAAAGGAGGTGACAGCCTCCATGGTGTCGAAAGCTGCGTCTTCATTTTTCCGTGAGATATTTGGCGCATCACAAAAATTGATCTCGGCTGTGGTGAAGACAGAGTTCTTGAAGGGCGGCGACACGATGCGCCGAGCAACAAGGTGGTCAACCTTGGTGGCTACTTGGGCGTAGGACGCCGCAGCAAATTGCTGGTATAGATCTGGTCATCGTGAGCACTGCCCTCGGTTTCTGAGTCACCACACTCACGGTTTTGATAGTCCGAGAC
Source organism: Mycena albidolilacea (assembly GCA_029282495.1). NCBI lineage: Eukaryota > Fungi > Basidiomycota > Agaricomycetes > Agaricales > Mycenaceae > Mycena > Mycena albidolilacea. The sequence continues at coordinate 579,462 of JARIHO010000022.1, forward strand.
GGCTTTAAAGGCTGGGCTGGCGGTGATATAGTTTATCTCGTCGTCGTTGGTGCGAACATTTTGAATTATGCGATGAGGAACCTGTGGCAAGCATTAGGATCAGTGTTTCCACTTTGAGATTGAAACTGAGAAACTTACGCCCCAGGGAACTCCAAAACTGATGCCGAAGCGCACCAAAGATTCACCTTCGCCCAGATGGGAGAATTCCCCGTTGCGGTAAATCCGACCGAGGTCCTGATTGACTCGGGTTACCACTGATGCCCACCAAGCCCCATGCCCCTTTGGGCCAGGAGCCACAGCAGCCATCACGACGTCGCGACGGTCGACCAGTGCACGCGGGAGACTATGTGGGATGGTAAGCTGAAAAATTCTGTTCTTTGAGGCGAAGAACAAATTATAAAGAACTCACTTGTTGTGTAACTTGTGCAAGTCGTGGCCGGAGTTGAGCAAGCCCTGGATGTCATCCACGCCATATTCCGAGGAATCGCCCACGCGCCCCCGACGATGGCGACGCGAATGACGGGGGGAATGGAGCGCAGCAGATTTGCGACGCGCAGCCTCCGCTTTCTTGGCGCTGAGCTTTTTGGCAGCAGTTTCCTCGGCCAGGATGCGGGCACGCTCGCGGTCGCGTTTGAGATAGGTAACGACTGCACGACCCGATGGAGCAGTCGAGCTTGGTCCAAACAAATCCGTCATAGTCGGGCTGCAAGAACGAGAGCGAGAGCGTGCAGGCGTGAGGGGGCTGCCCATCCGCTCGACTGAGTGGGACTCGCGGTCGATGGGCGAGGTAGGCTCCTCGCTCTCGGGGGGGGACGATAGTGTGGAGGATAGCGCCTCACTACTATCAGAGCTGTCAGAGCCATACCCGAGGTCGGATTCGGCTTCAGCGAGCCCAGCGGGGGTGATCTGGGCCACGAATGGGTTAATAATTATCAGTCGAGTGGACCAGTTCGCACTAACTTCGCCACGGTAAACAGGGTCCCTGTCCTCGAGCCAAAGTATGAACTGATTTTGATTCAGCAGGGCGTCCGCAAACAGGTAGGGACGTTTGCTGCGAATAGGAGGTCCAAGTGCTTCCCGAGGATAGGCAAAACCAGAACCAGACCGACCACGGCGGTGTCTCAGCGTCAAGGGGCCCCAGTTGTTCATTGCAGTAAGTGTGGAGATGTATGGTGGGTACTGGAAAGAAACGAATGACGCGTCTCTTTTCAATGCACCTTATTTTATTCTGGCTTGAGTGCCGACAAGGGGTTGGCTGGAATCATAGCAGATCTGAGATTTATTATTTATTTCGATTTATTCTGACCCTTCACCAGAATCACACTAATCAAAGGGTCGCCGGATTGGCACGCATGCTCAAGAAATTGCAAGACCACATGGGGCTTCCAACCACCACTTTAGCGGTGGATTTATTGGTAAAAGCTCCGGGACTGGATCATTTATTCAGTTTCACGCCTTGACACAAGTCCAGACTTTGATCCCACTCGCAACCATGAAGTTCGACGCCAACGGCGCGGAAGTTCCCGACAATGGCGTAGATGAACAGGACTCTGCCGATGAGGAAGACGACGAGCTGCCCGATCTCATTTACAATGTCGAGGATTTCAACGACTTTGCTCTACAGCACGGTACATCCATCTAACCCACTCGTGCCATTTCATTTGTTAACAGGACCAATTCAAGTGTCTATTACACCAGCCGCGGTTGTCCTCAGCCACTCAGCCATAGTGCTCGACTCCGTCCATCGCCTTCTGATCCAACAGAGTTCCACGCAGAACTGTGTCAAGTACGGCCATTTCAGGCAAGGCCGCGTTGTGGGGGATTTGAATACGGGGGAATACTGTGCGCAAGAGTCGGATTTCATGATTCACAGCGAGAACGTGGAGCGGTTCTGGGTCTGCACTGAGCAGGCCTGGGAAAGTCTGAGCCCGGCCACCGCGGTGCCCAAGAAATTGTCGTCATCCGCTCCAAAATTGTAGGCAGTATCTATGCTTTATTGGCGGTATCTAACCAAACCACTTAGCCGTGCCAAGTTGTGACGAAGAAGCAATTCCATAGTGGTAGTGAAGCCCCGAATAAAAATTACCTGTTGTTCTTTTCGTATTCTTTATTTTTCGCTGCCAATAACATTTCGAGATTCGCCAGGGACAAACGTGGTTGGTGGGACAAATGGGGGAATCGTAGTGGATCACACTCCCTAATTCAAATTTTCCACATCGAGAATGGAATCAGAACGATCGGAGTTGCCTGGATGTTGAGCTGTGATGATCATGCGGGTTTACAAGTGTATGAGCGACTAATTTTTTTGACCGAGGTCTGTTCACAAGCAGATGCAAGCGACACAGACAATTGAAGTGGATTATGCACGCCACTTGAGTGAGTGTGCAAAGTTCGCAAAGTTCCACTAAATTAAGTAGGTTCACAAAGATCACAGATCCACCGGTAATGTTTGATTGTCGCCTCATGTTGGCGCATAGCTAGCGAACTTTTGATTGTTGCTTCTTTTCGGCGCATAGCTCTCAAACTTCCGTCGGTTACCTCCGAACTTAGTGTTGACGTGGTGGAGATCGTCGCAGTGATAGGCGTAAATTCTCCTGCGGGTCCCCGCATGATGGTAGTCTTTTCGGCGCATAGTTCTCAAACTTCCGTCGGTTACCTCCGAATTTAGCGTTGACGTGGTGGAGATCGTCGCAGTGATAGGCGTAAATTCTCTTGCGGGTCCTCGCATGATGGTAGAAGGTCCCGCGGACGCATAAGTATTTTTGCAATTCCGAATTGGGGACCATGGTACTTAAGGGAGGATAATCGAAAGTGTATTCAAAGAACAACAAACACAATATCCAAAGAGATCCAAAGGTCAGTGTACTTGGTGTGAATGTCTAGGCGCGACACATCATGATACGGTGGCGAAGTTCGCAAACTTCCGCTTGATCTCTGGCCTGATAGGCGGCCGCAGTGAAGTGATTTGCAGGAGGTCGTAAGTCTGGAGTCGAGGGAGGAACTTGTCCACAGTCCCCGAACTTGGGCCTGTATCCCCGGATTTTTCGATGCCCTCATTGGCGGCAAGTAATCAGATGTTCGATAAACTCCTCAATCCAACACGCTCAAATGTCCGGAGCTGTGCCGCGTGATGACACGGTAATCAAGTTCGCAAACTTCCGCCCCAATTGCATGTTGATAGGCGGTAGTGGGCGGCCGCAGTGAAGGGATTTGCACGGCAAGAACTGGCTGGTGTGGATGAATTCGGGGTGCCTGAGATCCCGAGATGGTTTCTTTGTAGTGCACATGGTTGTATTTCATCGACAGAAGGGGCTCATTGCGTCTCTGTGTTTCTTTTGTAAGTGCGACCGGCACTATATGATTGTGGAAATTTTTGGACTCATATTTAATTCGACGCAACGCAACACGTCCAAAACACCTCATATCTTTCACCCTGGCTTCTCTCAGGCGGTACCTCCTCAGCGAGAAGGAAAACATCCCGCCATCGATGTCCGACGCGACACCCGGGTCTCAGCTGCTTGAAAGCCCCTTTGGTAAGTGTGGGTTGAATGCAAGAATGAAATTTGTATCAACCATCCTTCAGTATTTGTTGCCTCCCGCATAACAGCCACAAGTCGCCTGGGAATCGATAACAGGGGTGCTACCACCGCTCGACGTGCCCTCCTCCGCCAAGACATGCGTGTGGCGCGTATTTTGCGATCAATACCTACTCGTATTTCGATCCTTGGATGGCGCAAGCCGCGAGTCCAAGCGCTGGTCCATGCCGACTTGTGGGTTGCTGGAGAAGGCCCCCCCGAGCAGCTACCGATCCTCGATCACCATGAATGCGGAATCTGTCACCATGTCAAGTCTCATCCCGTTTCGTACGTACCTGCTTTTGTGCGCCGTTGCCAACACCTCATCTTCCTGAAAGGTACATTTGCGGCCATAGCCACTGTTACGTTTGTATCAGGCTATGGCTTGAACACGAATGGATGTGTCCGGATTGTAGAACCCCCATGTACCATGATCCGTTTCGCCATTGGGGTGAGGAGGCCAGCCTCGCGAGTGCATACCCAGACTGGAATGACGAGAGCATTGTAAACTATAGTTGGGACGGTTTGATCTTCCCAAAGGCACCAGAAGTTCTTGTCCCAGATAGTCCGTAGAGCACTTGTTGCGTCGTAGCCAGATAACTGCTCGAGTTGAAAATGAATTATCGGTCCGGTTGATCCGTGTGACGAAATGGCATGACATGCAAATGCGACGTACAGGTTGTGCCGGTCACCCGTGTTCAACCGATCCCTTCTGATTCACTGCTGTATGGCCACTGGGGCAAAGATGAGTGATGTGAGTTAATCCGTCCCCGAAAAATAATAAATCCTCCACCTTTCTCTTTCAGTGCCATGATTCGCCGCGGGCGCCTGCGTTACAAAGATGTCATTGACATTGATGAAGAACTCAGCGGCGACGATTCCATTCTCACTGGTGACCGAGGCATTTATATCTCCTCGGATGGCCAGGGGCGGCGGGACGAGCTGCTCAATGTTGCCCACAAGAAACGGCGCCTGGATCCAGCTACTTTGGACGATAACCTCGCACAATGGATCCCTGTACCCGACGATAATTTCACGGAGGATGCTGCCCGCGCTGCTCCCCCACAGCAGACAGTCAACTCGCAAATCTTGGGCAAGCGTAAGGAGTATGCGAGCACGGTGGGTTTTTTTGTGTTTCCTTTCAATTCAGAAATTTGGACGATGATCTAATTCAAATTCGGCCATTCCACAGAAAGAGCCGATGTCCTTATGGAGACCGCTCATCGGAGACTTCCTGGATGAGATTGTACGGCACGAAGGTCTTGGCGACTACACGACCCAGCCGCGTTGCGCGCATTGTACAGAGGTATTCAGGCGGGAAGGCCCCAATCCCACCCGCCTCTTCAAATGCGATGACTGTGGCCAATTTCCGCAGTGCAAAGACTGTTGTCTGTTGCACCACAAACGGACACCTTTACATGTGTTAAAGGCGCGTTTATTTCCGCTCTGAGTGGAGGCGACATTCTAATGGGCTGATGAAATACAGGAATGGGACGGAGAGTTTTGGATTTCTTGTACGCTGAAGAGCATCGGGCTCGTCTACCAGCTCGGGCACGGGGGATTCCCCTGTCCAGCGCCCGACACTACGGTGCACAAGCTCGTGGTGATCGAGGTACCCATCATTCACGAGATCAACGTCGCGTACTGTAAATGTTCCAAGTCCGACGATGCCGACAACCTCGAGCAGCTGCTGAGGAATGCGTGGTACCCCGCAACAGTGACGGATCCCGGGACGTGCTCTACCTTCCGCAGCCTGGAAATGTACCGGCTCTACAATGTTCTGGGCAATATGAATGTCCGCGACTTCATCACCTCGCTAGAGCGCATGACTGATGCTAGCGCGGCGTCGGGGATGACATGGTTACCAGTACGTGGTTGTCCGCTTTTTGTCAGATGAAGCTGAAAACAATGATAGGACCGTTACAAACAGTTTCAACGAATGGCCCGCCAGTGGGCGTTCCTCATGCGCCTGAAGCGAGCCGGGCGGGCGCACGACCCGCGTGGTATTTCCCATACAGTTCTGGGGGAATGCGCTGTGAGATGTTGGGCTTGTCCTCAAGAAGGACGGAATCTGCCGGACGGGTGGCAGGAAGTGGATCCAAAGTATCAGTGAGTCTTAATTTATCGTCGCCCTCATCCACTCACCGGGATTTCAAGATTCCTATACATGCTCTGCATTGCCGTCGACGCCAATTTCCGACTCAAGAATCGCATTCGTACCAATGAGATTGATGACCCGTCTTTGGGCCCCGGTTGGGGCTACTGGGTGGAGGCTTCGAGGTACCGAAAGCACCTGAGGAAATATGTGAATGAGAAGGAGGTATGTGAGTTGGTTACAGTCGTGTCGTCATAGCTCATAGCCCGAGCAGATTAGCACATGCATAGCTTTTGCAGCTCTCCTGCAGAAGGACACTCGATTAACAACAGGCCTGCGCGTGTCTGGCGTCGGAGGATGTGTCTGTGCCCGACACGAATGTATGCTGCCGAACGGGCTGGGGGATCTCCAGAAGGGGGAGAGGTATGGCTGTTTATCTGTTCGTCGTCTCGCACGGGATCTGAACCTATTCCAGATATGCCAACATGGACTTTATCGTGCTGTCGGCGTTGGCCGGGTTCGCTCTCCTCTGGCTGATGATCTCGTATGACATCGCCTGCCAGTGGAAGCTGAATCTGGCCGAACGCATCCAGAGACTTCCCTCCGACATGCGGCTCCCCCTCGACACCATCAAAATTCAATATGCCTTGCCTGTGTGGCACGCGGGTTCGCACAACGAGGAGTGTCAAAACGACAACAGCTTGAGCTTCAAGGTGGGCGTGGGGAAGACCGACGGCGAGGGAGTGGAACGGACGTGGTCAGTGATGAATCCGGCAGCATTTATGACCAAGGACGCTGGCCGTGGAGTGCGCGCCGACACGATCGAGGGCAAAATTGATAATCACAATTACCTGAAGAATGTCGGGCAAGGTGCGTTGTCACATTATAATTCAGACAAGTATAATGCCCTCAAATCGATTCTTCCAGGCGACGCGCTGCAGCGCAAGCTGCTGGTAGCGATTGCAGAGCGCGACAGACAGGTGGCGGCGTTCTCTGAGGTCAGTCGGACCGTGGAGAGAGAGGTGAAGAGAGAGTGGCGAAAGAAGATCAACGAATGGCTCGAAGATCCCTTGAAATCAAACCCGTACACGCTATCGCGCAAAGGCAAGTGGTCATGGATCGGGCCGGTGACAAAGACTTATATATGACAGATTGCCCAACGGAGTCCCAGGTCCGCGTGGAAGTGCACAAGGACGAGGATGCACTTACCGCTGGTGGCAAGGCGCCTTTACACGGGCGTAGCGCCACTGCCTTCCTGGTCGCCGGGATTCAGATCGAGGATGCACAGTGCGTAAAAAGACATGTATGGTTTTATGATGTATTGATGGAGTACAGGCGGCGTATTGTTGCGGAGCTCAAGGGCACTGCGCTCGTGGCCGCCGACCGCGAGAACAAAATCCAAGAATGGCGCCACGCACTCCTCGTCAAGATCGCCAAATTCCGCACTCTGCAGAAAATCTACATGCCGGGAGCTGCGCGCGCTCTCGAGGCGGCCGAGGGTGAGCGCGATGCCGATGTGCCGCCCCCGAAGGCGGAGGCAGTCAAACTGTTCATGCCCAGCGAGATGACCCCCGATAACGACAACGACACTTTAAGGGGCTCTGTCCTGGGCCTCGTCGACATGGAGGCCAAGCTACGGGTCGCCCAGTGTGAGAACTCTCTCGCGTCGCTCCGCTCACGCCTACACGCAAAACGCCACCTTATCACCTTCCGCAACTCAAACGTGACGGGTCAAGTGCAAAGCACCAAAGCACGCACCTTAATCGAACAGGTGGGGGAGCGAGTTAATTCCTACGCGAACCGGTATCGGCAGGGGCGAGCAGCATTGGTGGCTCTCAAGGGAGCCGCAGCGTACTCGCACTTGCGGGAGCTGCACCCTGACGACGTCCGGCTCGACGGGGATAACGGAGAAAGTGATGTTGCGGCCCGGAAGAAACTCGCCATGATGGGTGCTGGTCGGGGAGCACGCGCGCCTCGCAATGCGCCGGGGATGTCGAAGCGCGTGATGTCGTGGATTTGGACAGCGCCGGGGGCGCTCGACGAGGTTACCATGCACGAGTGTGAGTGTTTTCTGTCTTGACGATGGAGATCAGAAATTGATGGGTGATCCATCAGCCATACGGGTCGAATGGTCAAGGGCGCTCGCAAGGAAAACGAGGTGGTGCGAGGAGGTTATGCTTTTGCGGGAGGAGATGCGGAGGGTGCTGCGATATCTGGAGTGGCAGGCGCGATGGTGGCGGGATCGGGTGGCACCCAGGGATGACTTGACGGTCGCGGGGGCAGCGGGGGTGCGGGCTTACGCATTGAAGCAGGCGGCATGGCATGACAGGCTGTCCGAGTTCTTCCGCACGAAGTGGAATGTTCCGGCAGTAACCGCGGCACAGCATCTATTGGCACAAGAGGGTTGGGATCAACTGTATGCGCTTGAATAGGATCAGTTTTCCATCGCAATGTCCGGATTTGGTTGAAAACACAAATTGATACAATGATGTGTGAATTGATGCGTGAATGATGCGTATATAATAGTATTGCCTCGCGGAAAATCCCGGAAACCCCCCCAGCATGCCTAAAGCGGTGGGTGCTGCCCCTAAAAACAGGTGGATATAGGTCTCATACCCATGGCTCTAGCCAACCATGGCTGGAGTCGTGGCTACAGGAAGCATTTCCTATGGCTAGGTGCAAGCCATGAGGCTCAATCCTAGCACCAGGGGTGGAGCCAAGAGACCTTCGCCCCTGTCGTTAAATTCACCTCCCTGCGTATCATGTTCACCATCGCTGCTCACTTCGGTCTCACAATCTACCAAATGGATGTCGTAACAGCTTTCCTAAATGCCGAACTCAACGAGGAAATTTATATGTCCCAACCTCCCGGTCTCGCTCCCAAACTTAACATGCATGGTGAAGAAATGGTTTTGCGACTACGCAAATCCATTTACGGTCTTAAACAAGCCTCCCGCCAGTGGTACTGCCTCATCGACTCAATATTTAAATCCCTCGGCTTCACGCACCTTCAATCCGATCACAGCATCTACCTCTGTCGACACAGTGATATCATTGTTGTCATTGCTCTCTATGTAGACGATCTACAGGGAGCAACAAACGATAAACCTACCTGGGACGTCATCAAAACAAAGCTGTCCGTCCACCTGAAGATGAAGGATCTCGGTGTCGCGTTGTATTGCCTCCATCAGGAAACCCCCCCCTCGGTAATTTTCCAAAAGTACCGGCAATTTGCCGGTAAGTTGGGTAAATTACCGTGTTTACCTCATTACCTCTCATTACCCGTTTTACACAAGGTCCCAATTTCTCACCATCAAATTACCGGTCAATTAACAGGATTACCACTGACTTACCCCTGAGTTAACACTGGTTCCTGGCTATTATCATAAAATACTAACATTACATTGTGCTTAGGACTCTCACAAACGGTGGGAAGAGCTCAAGTAATGTCATAATATTCTGTTCGCTATCTGGGCTGCAAGTACAAATATCTACACTACTCAGAACCTGGAGCTACCGAACCCAACCCCCACCCAAAATGCAATGCCCATCCGTGTGCCACACCCATACATTCAGTGCATCTATCAATGCGAGGACAAACTCTACAACGCCTGCTCACATCAGTGGGGTCTTGACTTGTCGCAATTGGTGCCGCACCACTTCTTGAGCCCTACCCGAGTCTGCGGAGATAGATATTGTTAGCAAAGCGAATTTAGTAAGGATTGACTTCCGGAATGAAGGGGTGCACGAATGTCACGATGGAAGTAATGAAATTGAGGATGCAGAACTCACAGAGAACATGTGGACGATGATGCGAGGAGTGCAGCTGAGGGATTGGGCGATAGGTGTCGGGGTCGTCGCGGTAAGGATCCACCTGAAAGGAATTTAGTAACGATCGACATCCAGAATGAAGGGGTGTAAGGACATCGTGACGGGAGAAATGAAATGGAAGACGGAGAACTCACGGAGATGATGTTTTGATGGAAGAAATGAAACAGAAGACAGTTGACTCACAATAACGTATCAACCCTTCACGGAAGTACAGGTTCGAGGATGAACCAGCCCCGAGATTAAAGTGGAGAAGAGCGCGATAAAATGATTGGGAACTGAGGGGCGGCCACGGACAACGATCCTGAGGAGAAAAACAAAGTTAGCGCAGGAGCCTCTGAAATAGAAGAGGAGGAGGCCAACGCTGCCGCCGCCGCACACGGCCCGAATCCGAGCGCCATGTGGCGCACGTAGAACAGCGCGGTGGGGTTGAGGGGCATAAAGGATGAACTAAGGTGGGTAAAGAACTTGGTACCATACCTTGCTGCGCACAATTCGATCGGTGGATCAGAGTTGGGAGCCCGCGTCATCTATGCCTGTGGTAGCGGCAAACCTACAGGTAGCTTCAGTAGGAGGCTGAGAAACATAGCATAGATGACGGAACTAACATTTGGGTGGCCTGGAGGATGCTGGGAGAGAGGGAAGGACAGAAAGGAGGCAAGCGAAGATGAGGGAAGGAAGAAAGAGAGGTTTGTGTTTGTTGTGAAGTCATTAAAATGAACCAGTTTTTCCGCTAACGTCGCGCTCGGCAAACTTTTACATAAGAGTGTATGGGGGCTGTCATGGACTTAGCAGACTTTCATTACTTCCCTCAAAGTCGTTCAGTTTCATCCCGCCCAGAACCGGCTGGAACCGATTCAGAATGCTTCTTACAGTTTTGTTGCTTCTTACAGTTTTGAACTTGTGTTCTACTTCCTTTTTGAACTCTCTTTTGGATAGGCACGTACACATGACATTCGTATCAAACTTAACAGTCATTTGAAGTAGCACAGGCAGTTCGCTACGTGAAGGAATATCCAGTGAGTCGGGGGGAAATATTGGTAAGTATATAGCATGACACTGGGAATGGGATAACTTACCGGTAACTCACTGGTAATCCTGGTAATTGAGCAGCATTACCGTTAATCGCATCAGACGTTTGGTAACTGGCAAGTAAGCGGAGAAAATTACCAAAGGAGGTTTTTCCTGATGTCGGCTTAGAGATTTCGCAGGACCTCGAAGCCGGGACTATGCATATCTCCCAGAAGAAATATTTTCAAGGCGTGCTCGAACACTTTGGGATGGCCAACTGCAGACCCGTCTCCACTCTGTTCCAAGTTGGCATGAAACTGACCAAGGACATGTCACCAACAACCGCCGAGGAGCGACAGTTCATGGTCGGCAAGGACTATCTCGGTGTGCTAGGATCTGCGATGTACAGGATGCTTGGGACACGCCCCGACATTGCCTTTTCAGTGGGAGTTGGCAGCCGTTTTAGCTCGAACCCGGGCATCGAGCACTGGAACGCAATGATGCATCTTCTGCGATACATCAAAGGGACATTAGGTCTGGGGATCACGTACCGCAGACCAGGACGGATGTCAATGACTCTGTTCAGGACCTTACTCTGCTACACGGACGCAGACTGGGCAGGTGACAAAGGTAAAATGCGATCCACCTCCGGCACTCTTGTTATTCTTGCCAGAGCCGCCATCTCATGGATCAGCCGACTGCAAGGCGTTGCTGCGCAATCGACGATGGAAGCTGAATATATCGCAGCCAGCCATTCTGGCGGAGAACTGATGTTTGTGCGGAACCAGCTCGGCAAGCTCATGGAGAAACCCTTCGATCACCTGTTGCCGATGCACTGCGACAACCAGTCGGCAATATCTGTTGCCAAGAATCCAGCCATGCACGACAAGGCAAAACATATTGCATTGAAGTACCATTACATCCGCGACCTCGTCGAAAACAAGGACATCACCATTCATTATTGCCAATCCGGTGCAAACCCCGCAGACCTCCTCACGAAAATTCTTCCACACGACGCAACTGTCCGATGCCGTCGTATGATGGGCTTGGAGTAGCTGGACTGCGAGGTCAGTGGGAGTGTTATAGTATAGACCTCGCGTCCAGCTCAATGGGGACGACATTGGGTCGGGGTTGTGTTTGGTCAACAGCGGTCGTGTATTTATCCAATTCTGTAGCCAATCTCTTCAGTCTGAAGAGAACGGTTACAGGCGTCACCCTGAACTCTTGACCTACAACAGTTCACCATCATCATGATAGCGGAAGGAAAAGATGATGTTTGTTTGTGTTCGGTTTGGATCAAGTTTGGATGGTGTGCACGTGATAGACTCTTTTTTTCGTTTTATTTATTTTTTCTTTTGAATCTGCGTTTCTGTATCCTACTTGCTAGAACGCGGTGCCGGGGGCAAATAAGTAAGGGGTATATACGAGGGTATTAGGCGGATGTGATAGTCACAACGACCGAAAATTCGGCGTGAGGTTGATTGCGAGATACACAAACACCCCTTCGCCTCTCCCCCAATGACACATCACGTAATCTTGATGGCGCGTGGGTTCAAGTCCGGGCAGTGGGATTCTTTTTCACCCTAGATTTCCATGTTGTCTATGAGATATTCTCCATGTAAATGCAATGAAAAATACCTCATAAATACTTCTTTCACAATAGATACCTTACCCTCACCCTAACTCTAACTCTGACCTCTAAACTCATAACCCAACCCAAACCCCTAACCTCCTAACCAACACACAATGCTGATACCCGGAGCTAGGTCAAGCACAGAGTTAGGGCGCGTGCACTTGCCTTAACTCCTCGAAACGGGGGCGCAGGCATGAGGGGACACAAAAAAACAAATCAATGAAAAAAATCACCACCGAAACGGTTCGAACACAAGAAACAATTAACATTATCTAATAGACGATCTGGCACAGTAACCACTATGCCAAACCAGTGATGAAGGGAGGCGAAACTCTGCCGCCACAAGTGAATATCCGACCGAGATTTCCTTTTTAGGTATGTCATCGGGGGGGGAGGCGTGCGTCCGTCAGACGCACAAGGGGAGCGGTCCCCAAATGTCTGAAAAAGAAAAAGAGGGAAGGTGCGGATTTCGCGAAGATGTTACCCTTTGGAGACACGCGAACGAAGAAAAGAAGGATATTTAAACATAGAGAACCATGTTTCATTTTCACAATAGCAGAATTCAGCCAGTTTTGAATGGCTGTTCACATCCAAGAGAGTCGAATACATTGCCTGTACATCAATGATTTCATCTGTGTCGGAAGTCAGTCATAACTCACTAGGAATGTTGAGACCTATTATAGGTGCTCGCCGGCCAGGGGCGTTGCATCACTTCTTCGAGCCTCAGATGAATTTGTGCGAGGGAAACGTTAAAGGCCTTCTTGACGAAAAGTAGGAAAGTCGAAACTTGAAGTGCATACTCGAGGATTTCAAAGTTCACGACTTCTATTGCCTGCGGTTGAACATCTTGCAAGGATACCGAAAAACGTAGGGGGCACAGTGACTCTGATACTGTACGGATGCTGTAGAAATCTTTGAAGGACTCTTAAAGGCACATAGCATTTTTCATTGGCAAGAAAAGACCATGGATTGAGTAAGGAATACGCAGTTGAGTGCAAACGCACCATAGCATTGCAGTATCCCGATCTGGAAAAAATTGGCGCCACATAAACCTGGGCGACTGCAGTGGGATATGATGCAATTCAATCGAGTTTTATCCTCCATTGACCATCATCCACAGAGAACGGTGAATCCCCGAACGCAAAAATGAATGCGAGGGGTGACCTTCGAGCCAAACCTTTTGGAACTCGTCAGAGCGTTGCTGTGTCCCTGCGCGAAGAATCGGGAGCAGTCCGGCCAAAAAGCGGAATAACCCAACGAGAATGTCAGTGCGACCACGGCGGTCCTACGTTGTATTTTGGGGGTGAGCTCATCAATAATCTCGGGCAAAACCGGCGTCGAACATAGATTTCAAACTCCGACCCTCGCCAAAACACGACCAAGCCGGGGCTTGTCTTTCGCCATTATGATGAGCCCGTGTGGGTCGCGATGTCCGAAAATCCTAGCGTATCGCGATACGCACCCGCATATGCCGGCGTGAACGAGCTCCGGGTGTCCTTGGCTCTTTTGTTTTCGGCTCCGAGTCTCGACCGTCCGGCGTCTTTGCCACATCAAAACAAAGGATCCTCGTAAAAGTCCCTGGCAGATGGTCCCGCTAACGGAATGGCATAGCACTGCCATGACTCTCGGGGCTCTCAGTCTACTCAGGTGTCGCCGATGACCTCGCAAGACGCGGATTATCGCTGCATATCGGCTCCATTAAACCTGGGCAATTGGTCATTCAGAGTCCTGTTCCTCGCAGCATCCTGAGGCTCTAGATCCAGGCATCAAGTACTCATTATGACGTGCCCAGCCGACATTCACCGACTTCGGAGGCAGTTTCTCCGGTGAGCGTTCTGTCTGTTTCTTGGACTTGATATTGTATTTGGAGACACGTGGCCGGCGTTCCGTCGACTATCAAGGAGCGCTCCAAGAGGCGTTACCGTCCCCAGACTATTTCACGGCGCCGACGCACAACGATGTATCCTAGTATCCAGACTCACTTTGCATCAGGCTGGCCCATCTTTGGCACCACTTCAGGAGGACAAGAAGTCCGACCAGAAAGCCCCGGTGGCGTTGGATTCTCGACCAGTGGCATCGTTTGGTTTCAACTGGCATATGTGGGTATGGGCGCTCCTAAGCGGTATCGTACCGAAATTCCTCACTCTCTACCTATCCTAACAGGCGCGGCGCTGGCTCGGATTAGGACAGAAGATCATATTTTCCACATAATCCGGTTATCGGCGATTTAGGTGCCACCTACCGCACCATCTGTGCCAGGTCAGCTTGTATTGCGTTCTTCACAGAGTTCGTCGATTGAAATTGACAGAATCAATAGATGGGCGCTGGATATTCATGGCTTGATATTAAGTTTGTTCACAAGCCCCAGGGCTGATATAAGGGTGTCGAGACAGGGCTTGGCGACTTCTTGTTAGTATTCTGTCGTCTCCATGTCTCGACACAGTCGCTACTGCTCCACCTCGCCACCGACAATTATTCTGTATGATTCTCCTGGTACTCGGGCCCAAACCTGGGTACCAAATATATGGCGCATTAGGTTTTACCAAATGTTCTCGCGCGATCAAAACTTAACCCTCCTCCAGGTTCATCCTGAACTACAAGCGTCTTCACTACCGCACCGTATGGGTTGAATTTCCCGATGTCGAAGCCACCCTGCGCGGTATTGGTGCCCCTCCAAGCGCGACAAAACCCGACGGAAGACCAATATACTGCCTCCCCGTCATCGTCGACCCCACGCGCAACTCCAAAGCGCCCCACATCCTGTCAAACGCCCACACGATTGCCGAGTACCTCGAGGCAAGCTACCCTGCGCGCCCCGTGTTTCCTGAGGGCTCCCGCGCGTTGCAGACGCTCTTCGTGCACTACATCCAGGAGGTGCTGGCGAAGCCGCTCCTCCCTATCATGGTCCCGCTCACCCACGACCGCCTACCGGAGCGTACGCAGTCGCACTTCCACTCGGCGCGTGCGACAACGCCGCTCCCACACCCGCTCCCGCCGGGGCCACAACGCGAACAGGCGTGGGGCGTCGTCAAGGCGCAGTTCGACTGTCTTGCACTGGTGCTGGACAAGAACACTGGCGATGGAGATGGGGTTGTGGTGCAGGGATACCAGGTTTCGTACGCTGATTTCGCGCTATGTGCGATGCTTTTGTGGATTGAGCAGATGGCGCCGCATGATGGCTGGTCGCGGGTGCGAGATTGGAATGGGGGGCGCTGGGCTAATCTGCGACATAGGTGCAAGGACTACATGGATGTTTTGTAGTGAATGCCAGCTTGCTTCTTGTGATACTCTCCTGTCCTCGTAATTCCTATGATTGATGTCGGCATCCCAAATTATCAACATGCGATCCGACAAATGAAATTTGGACCCGCACCGTGAGTTCTTGGTCAACAAAAGGCCAAATTCAAGCCGGGGCCCGCTATTCTGATTGCCGGAGGAGGATTGTCTGCGATTCGGGTCGGATCATCTCAGCGTTACGCCGCCAGTACTTAGTTCAATTTGGCAAACAGGAATCATCCCGAGACAATCAGCAGCGATATTTTACGGGTCACCCATGGAGTAATTGTCGGACCCAAGGTTAAAAGCCTCAAGAGCGCCAGAATTTCAGCCAGACACATAATTCGATGTGAGGAAATACAACATAGGACGAAGCTATTTATACAATGGGTCTTCGGTCGTACAACAGGTTTGGCGCAACGTCGTCTTCGGAGTTAATCCTATGCGTCGTGATCGGACACAGCGCGGGGTTCGCAGTCAACATCAGTGACAGCGTGCATGTGCCACTAGAATCCTCCACTCCGCCTGCCATACCGCGCTGCGGTCCATTCGGTCGGTCGTTTGTCATAGTCGTAATGTGCGTTATGCGCAAATCCGTAACGCAATCATTGGCGTTGTCCATGGTGGGGCTTGGCGGTACTTCGGTGAGGCCGCGTGGGTACCAATATGCGTCCACTCCGGCCCACAATGATAACGGGAACTGCCATGCCCGACCACCGCCCATCCATTCCGTCCGCATAGTACAGCCCGCTTTCACAGGCGTCGTAATCGTCTGGCTCGGCGATGAGTGGCCAAAGGACTAGCACGCACAGGGCGGCGCCGAGGAAGAGAAAGGTGATGAAGGAGACGATGACGAGGGATTCGAAGCTAAGCAGCAGGCTCGCGGCGGAAGTAACAGCGTGTAGTGTCTGCTGCATGGAGGAGCGCAAGTGGCTGTCGACGACCGTTAATGATGCTCCGATGCGCACAAGCCAGGGGTAGGCGAGGGCGTAGAGGGCATCGAGCGCGCCGCAAGACATCGTGGACGGGCGAAGAATGGCCGGATGAAAGACACGCACAGGACCCGAGATGACTGAGCCTTTATAACGGTTGCGGCGCAACACGGAACATGACCTAAAACATGACCTCAACCCGGCTTATATATTGGCAGTGACCGGCGGGCAACCTATATCCCGAAATGATCGTGTAACAAATAACCAGTAATTAAAACGACACTAGCACCCCCTCTTGAATGCTGGCGGGCCAGAACTGTCGTACTGGACGCAGATGTGTCAGTTGGGAATGGAAGGAGAAGCATCTCGGCTCGGAGCTACAAATTGAACACAGAATCGCCGAAGAAGTTGAAAGCATGAGGGAAATTGCAACCACAGTGGTCTTGTGCTCCTAATTGCTTGACATCTGCTGTTGCAACGTCTCAAGGTCTCGAGACCCCCCGCATTGGTTTCAAAAATCAGATTCCGAGGGAAATACCATCAGGAAGATGACGCCATCACAACGTGCCGCCATCACAACAACGTGGAATCAAGACGGAACCAAAGCTATTTTTAAACTGGTTGAGTTTTGTAAACCAGTTTAGCCCCAGGTCTCGAAATTGCAAAGTGAGGTATCGCTCAACGAACTAGAGTTTAGGTCGAAAGTTGAACGTGGAACCTGGACGGTCACCTTCCCATGACCGAACACTTTGTTAATTATGATTCACGGCGGAGCAATCCGATATGAACCTGGTCGCCTTGCCGTCTCCGACCCTTGGGTCGTCCGGTCCATTATGGTTACTCCGCCGAAGGGTTACACCAACTTGAGGTTGGCTTCGATTCAAATTTGATTGGCCAGTAAAAATAGGGGCTCACTGGGAGCACTGTTTTATGATTTTCATGTATGTGTTGTAATATACAAATGTCTCTCTGGGAGTGTCCTAGTATACACAAATCTCGCTGGGAGGGCTGTAACATAGCGGTGAATAAATACGATGATCCCGGAATGTTGTCCATGTTCATGCAACCAAGTGTCCATGCAGAATTGAGGTTGATTGGAAGTCCACGGCTTCAAATCTAGACCCGCTTGCGGACCATCATGGTGGCGTCGACTGGGACGACCGACATATCACCAATGGCCATGTTCGGGGGGCGCGTGCCGAAGGGCTGGATCTCGTAGTCGAGAAGCACCTGCGCCAGAATCATCTTCACGTTGTTGGCAGCGAAGAAACGGCCGGGGCTGCGGGGTGTCGAGTGAGCAAAAACCATAACGAAGAAAGAATGACTGCTTACCAGGCGTGGAGACCGTGCGAAAAGGGTAGCCAGTGCACCGACGTGGTGACGAGGTCCTCGTTGACGCGCGTCTTCCCTGCAGCCAACTCTTCGCGGGGACGGGAGAACCGGAACGGGTCGTAGACCGTCGGGTTGTCATAGTACTCCGGGTCGAAGTGGATCCCATCCATCGACACGCCGATAGTGGAGTTCTTCGCCACAGCCAGCCCGTTAGGGAGGGTGAATCCGTCGACCTTGACGCGCCGCGCGAGCGCATTGCCGCCGATCGCTGAGACCCGCGCGCTCTCGCGGATTGCGCTGTCGAGGCGGTGGAGCTTGGCAAGCGCAGCTTTGGACCACTCGCCGTGCTCCTGCAGGACCTGCTGGGCTTCCTCGCGGAGAGCAGCGATGACGTTTGCGACGTCGGGGGCACTCCAGATGTCCAGAATGGCGTTGACCACCTACGTTTGGGTGAGTTACGGCAGTGGGTTCAAATATGGGACTCATACCATGATTGACGTGGTGGTGATGCCGCCGAAGTTGAGGAGGACGATGCGATAGGATAGATGGTGGACCGATGTTTCATGGAAGGTATCGCGCTTGAAGGATTCACGAACCATCCAGGTGACGAAATCATCCTGTGAGACGGAGATAGATATGAATATAAGTTGAACTTGAAATTCCGCGGGACGTACAGGCTCCTCCCAAGGATATGTTGGGTCGGCTTCCTTGGCCCGCATGTCAGTGATCCGCTGCGCGATGAGAGGTTGCAAGTGCTTCATGGCGATGCCGGAGTGACGACGATTGGGCATGGTGGCGAGCCAGGAAATTGCCCTAGAAGCGAAATTCAACAGAGTGAAACAAGGTTTGATTGAAACCACTCACGGTCGCATGAACTTGGGGAACATATGGAGAATATAGCCGCTGACGGAAACAGCGCGTGCGAAGTCGCTCGCAGACACGACGTATTCCATGTTGTTGCCTGTTCGCTTTAGTGAGTGACCCCTCTTTGAAAGGCAACCGCATGTCTCACATAATTCCTTGCCAACGAAAACACGGCTGGAGACGCGTCCCACAGTGCGAGTCAGGGTGTCAAATACCCCGACTTTCCGCCACTGACCATCGTTGCCGAAAAGCCGAGCGAGAGAATCATCGATCTCTTCGACGAGCTCGACGTTCATAGTACCGGTGGTGCGCGTGAGTTCACGCTTGATGAGCAGGTCGATCATGTCGTTGGACAGAATCTCCGGATGCCCAACAGTGTATTTGAATTGCACTAAAATGCAACCACGTCAGATCATACGAAGCAAACGGTTCGAAACTGGTCGAACCATTATCGTATGTGCAATCCTTCGCGTTCAGAATCTCGTCGGGGACTTGCGCGATCCATGGGCCGAGGCTGGGAGGCACGACTATCTGCGGGCCCCGGGTCCAGGTCGGTACGATGTAGGCAAGTCCAGCCTTAGAGTACTGGCAAAATAGGTTCAGGATTTGACGTTCAGAGAGGGAGTCGTCGGGCGAACTCACTTTCCGGTATCCTTCGGTATAGAGCGCCGCCGACTTGACAAATCCGCGGACGTTGGCGCGCATGGAGGCCAAGATCTGGTCGTCCTGCTTGCCCGTCCATGGCAGGCCGGCGGGGACGGTAGCGTGCTCTTTGCTAGCTTTCAAGCTTGCGACGATGAAGAGAAATGTGAAAAGGAGTGTGATGGGTGCCAAGACACCGATGAAAAAGAAGAATGTGTGGCGAAGGAATGTGGATTCGAAATAGCTCGAAACGGACCGGAGGTAGTAGGAGGTGGACTGGATGGCGGGCAAGAACGACCGGAAATTGCGGACGGAGCCGGCCAAAGAGTACACGAGGTGCTCCCACTTCAGGAGGAACCTCAGGTAGAAGATTTGTAGCTTGAGGCAGAAAATGTGACGAACAACATCGTCGGAAAGGGAAAAAAGGGAGATTGGCCCAACAGCAGCAAAAAGCAAAGAAGCCTGAAGAGGTAAAAAGGATTTGAGGCTCAGCATGGACGAAAGTGTGAAAATAGGCTAGCTGCGAAGGGGAATAGGGCAACCGATATCGCTGCACCATATTTATACGCAAAGTCTTTCCCCAACGAGAGCCGACGGGTCTCTGCCGGAGCAAATTTTACTGCGTAGAGTAATCAGCAATTGAACTGAACACAAGAGATGGACACATCCCAAACCAGGTATGTTGTCCGGTTGCAAAGTAACCAATTCAATGTTGATGGCGCAAAAGGTTGAACTACTGATTGCATTCCCGAAAGATGCTGATCTTGGCGTCTTAATCATGTTTAGACACAGCTGCTAAGCCTGCGCAGACGGGAAGGAGATCAGATCATTGCGGAAAGGTGTTGGAACAAGCGGTTTATGTCCGCTGTATGGGAGTGGAGTCGAAAATAATCGAGCTAACCCATCAAAATGACGACGTCCACGGTCAGAGTGCAAACATCGCGATTCTTGATCACCGTCGAGTTGGCAATGTCGCTGATTGTAGTTGCGACTGTGAGTCGGTCCGCAAGGTTAGCGAATGTGGCAATCGAGTCCGACGGAATGTACCGAATCTCAGCGTCGGGTGGGAACTTGTGGACCTGATGAACCAGAAACGACTCGGACAGGTTCGAATGCGGTTTGAGCGTTCTGTTTCAGAATTAGCAACAGGGCCACAGGCGCCTGGGTGTATACAATCGACGGCGGACGAGGGTATCACTTTGTCCGATTGTTACTTCATTCTTCGTCGGAATGTTGGTTTGTTAGTTCAAGCCGAAATCCGGGTTGCCCGATAATTCACACCATTCATGTTGTTTCCGTAGCCTCGATGACACTCTCGCACGCTCGGAGAAACACAGCGTTCGGATCGGGACGCTCCGCACATATTAGATATGTATGTTGTTGCATTTACCGCCCGACAAGGATCAAGCTCCGAAATCGATAGGGTCGCCGCATAATTCGCACCATCCACGCCGTTCCCGTAGCCTCGAAGAAGGTCTGGCAGCCGCCCGCAGGGAGATGGAGTTCGGCCCGGGACACGCCGCACAGCCACATGTTGTTAGAGCGAGCATTCATTTGAACAATCAACGGGCTTGACGATAGACCACAGTCTCGCGATGGAATCTCTATAATCCATGATGTTTAGAGCGAGCATTCATTGGAACAATCAACGTGCTTGACGATAGACCACAGTCTCGCGATGGAATCTCTATAATCCATGATTTCAGCAATACAAGCGGCAGCGGGGTACAGACGCGTTTCCGCGATCCAAGAAAAGCAGCGGGGTATCCCCAAGCGAACCGCTGCATTCATTGACAGGTTTGTGATTCATCAACCGATACACCTTTGAGTCGAAACCTATCCCTTCAGGTCGTCTCGGCCATGCTTGGCGACTCGCAAAAGCCAAGCGGCCAAGTCGGTTCCAAACAAGAGGTGGGATGCCGCACGAGGCTCGGGAGAAACCAGGGGCAGCTCAGGACATGTACATGTCAAGATATCGAGTGCGAGGGTGTCCTACGAGAGACCTGAATGAGTCGGAGCTATCCGGAAGGGGACACGACAGCCGACCTTTATTTGAAGTCGAACGGCTCCAAGCAGCCGCCCACATCCGTAAAGGGCCGTCCCCGTGCGATCGCATCGCGTACCAAGTCACGGAAGCGGTGCGGGACAAAGGCGCGCCACTCGGAATGTTCGTCCCACCGCTGCCACTTGATGAACCGCGCAACGCTCAAGGTTGTTAGGCGCGGAAACGCCTCAATGAGTGGGTCCTCTAGTATCTCGAGCTGCAGCTGCAGATCCAGCATGAACGGGCGTTCGTCCGCCGCGGGACTGGTACCGAAGTCCAAACGCAGCTCGCGGAGCGAAAGTGCGGTGGGCCATTTGGTGGAGAGGTCTTCGATAGCCTGAGATACGGTGAGTGTCGGCTGGGTTTAAAAAATATGATACGAACGTTACAGAAGAGCTTGTTGGAGGATACGTCGAGCTCAGTCGAGAAGTTGGGATGATCGTACGCAATAACGAGGACCTCGAGATGCTTTAGGTGTTTGAAAATTGGAAGCACGACGTAAATGTGCTGATGAATGTGAAGTTCGATGATGGACGCAGTGGATTGCACGAGAGGCATGAGTTTGTCTATTGTGAGCAGCGGAAGAATGGGTCGATAGGGACCCTGGCGGTCTACGTAGTCCCGCAACTCTACCCCGGCCAGCGAGACGTTCTGTAGAGGACGGCCGGAGAAGAACGCGAGGAAAGACGCCGGAACGCGAATGGTCTGTACATTTGGAAGTGCCGTTGAAACCAGGGAAAACATGGGTTCTCCCTGCTTGAGAACGATGCTGGCGATTGTGAGGTCGGTGATGGTGGGGCATTTGGCCAAGAATTTGAACAATGCGGGTATATCTTTGACGTCGTGCAGTTCGAGGACGCGAAGAGCAGGGTGCTGCCGCTTCACAAAAAAGTAGCCGAATGACCAGCTGTCTGTCCTAAATGTTTCGACATCACGCAGCCGCAGCGTGGAAGGCGAGAGCGACTGCGACACCGTTGACGCCCCATGGATTTCGACAACGCGTAGTCGCAACGAATCCAAGCCCAGGAGCTGTTTCTTGGTAAGCTCGCTCTCCAACGTGCAATCACGAATGGACAATGTCGTCAAGGTCTTGTTTAATTTAGAAACCGTGGCGAGGAGGGAATTTGTGATAGGCGAGGACTCGATGTGGAGAGATTCAACATTGGGCATTATGCGAACGGCTCGAGCATTTCGCTCCAGCAACGCGTCTGCCCACGAAATCTCTCCCGAACCTGGCAACCAGTCCTTGAATGTGCATTCCCTGACGAACTGGGCAATCTTCACTGCAAATAGGACATCGGATCTGAGGGACTTGACGTTTGGTTCGGTACTTTTCAGCATTAATTGGCAGAAATGGCCATGATCTGAGCTAGCATCTCGCCCCGAAAATTCGAGTGACCGATAGATTCGCGAAATAGAAACGGCGCAGAAGAAACGACAGACGAGCGCGAGATTGGACAAAGTAGTTTTGCAGTCGGCGCGAGTGACCTTCTCGGATGGTTCAAAGTACCTGTAGATTTCAAGGTACACCTCGTGGGGGATTGGGGAAAGGGCTCGGGAGCCGATTCGCCTGGTGGGAGCTTCGGATATTGGTGGTTATTTGTAAAGGAATAAAGAGTAAACGCACTAGTCCATTCGAACGTCATGAAGGAAGTTCGGGAGGAATCGGGAGGACGATGCGGGACGACGGCGGATGGAGGAAAGATCGTGACGTGTGGCTTTGTTTGGTTACTGCACGTGATTGATTAAGTCACGCCGGCGCTCATCCATAACCAAACCATAACGTCAAGGCGCCTCGCCCACCCACTTTGCGCCCACTACACCTTCACGCCACCCACCTAGCGTTCCGCAGTTTTTTTTCGGGGTGCGGCCGCTACACAGGATTCTTGCGGCGTTCGTAGGCGTTCGCCGGATGACTGGATACATGTGGAGCGCAGCTCTTGATTCTACAGCACAGATATCCCAGGGGGTAAACTGAAGTCGAAAAATAAGCTTCCATATTCAATCATCAAGTCGGGATAGTAGCGACTACAGCTCTTCTACCCACAGCTCCTCCAAAAGTAAGTAAATTATTTGGGCCTTCTAACGGCTAGTAACCGGCTTTAATAGAGTCTTTTTGACTCGCATCTTTCTGTCGCAGTACGAAGGCATGAGTTTACAATTCGAAGGCTGAAGCGCGGGTTCCCCACTGGGTGCTGGCCTCACTTGATGGCGAAGCCCATCTTTCGGGTCAGCCTGGCAGTCAGTTTTACTGATCATTGCTATGCGGCGCGCGGCTAGTCGGCGCTCTCCCGCCTTACGCTCGGTTAGGTATCTACAGGCGCTGATTTTCCAGGTCGGCCACCGTGACTCCAACCTTGGCCATGTACTGCATGCGCCGCTTTCGCTCTCTGTGATGCGTGATGGAACGCGGTATCGCCTCCAAAGCGGCGGCAATCGTAACTTTTGAAATGGACATGTACGTCGACATCTATTAGCTGGTTAATTGGAAGTAACCTTTTTTGGAAACGTTGCAGGGATAAGTATCTTAGAAGGCCAATGCAAGGACCACTGCAAGTGTCAAAACTCTCAATGTTGACAGATAACCGATTAGAGGACGCTACACAGCCTTTTGATGTATGTATCCTTTCCCAAATATTCCAGGTATCTTCCAGTATCTTCTTTGGCGGGTCCGGTCAAATCTGGGCGCCTGCAATCTCAGGCAGTCCTGCGTTTTGTCCCCGGTCACGACCAGTCATACTCCTGGGTGGTGACTGCAGCAGTGTCATGATGATATGGTTTCCTTATTGGGACGAGTGCGCGGCGTATTCGCCAGCCTCTTTAAAGACCACCAGAGTCGAAACCAAACCATTACATCCTATTGTACGCTCTCTTTGAACCACCACGATCTTGAACGACCATCATGTCCCGACACCACTCCTCACGTCCTGCAGCGCCGATAATCACCCTCTATGACTTGAAGTCTGCCAGCCCCCAGCCGTGGGCGCCGAACATCTGGAGAATTAGGCA
This sequence comes from Mycena albidolilacea, assembly GCA_029282495.1. NCBI lineage: Eukaryota > Fungi > Basidiomycota > Agaricomycetes > Agaricales > Mycenaceae > Mycena > Mycena albidolilacea. The sequence goes on from JARIHO010000022.1 coordinate 603,703, forward strand.
TGTCTTTTGTCACTCCGTTTGCACGACATACTGACTGTCAGCTAGATTTATTCTGAATTTCAAACGGCTACGATACCGAACTGTGTGGGTCGAGTTTCCCGACGTTGAAGCGACATTACGTGCTATTGGTGCTCCAGCGAGCGCCATGCGCAGTGACGGCCGTCCAATATATACCCTCCCCGTCGTCGTCGATCCCACAAGAAATCCAAAGGCGCCGCACATTCTGGCGAACACAAACAACATTGCGGAATATCTAGAGGCCGCCTACCCTGCGCGCCCCGTTTTCCCTGAGGGCACGCGTGCCCTGCAAACTCTATTTGTTCACTACATCCAGGAGGTCTTCGTCAAACCGCTCCTCCCCATCATGGTGCCCTTGAGCCACCAGAATCTTCCGGAGCGCAGCCAGTCGCACTTCCGGGGCGTTCCGGGATACCCTGGTGCGGGCTTGGCGAGCCCCCAGTCGTTCCAGATGCTCCCGCCCGGGCCACAGCGCGAGCAGGCGTGGCTCGCGGTCAAGGAGCAATTCGATTTCCTGTCCGTCATCCTCGACAAGAACGTCGGCGATGGGGACGGCATCGTCGCGTGTGGGCACGAAGTCAGCTACGCGGACTTTGCGCTGTGCTCTGTGTTGATCTGGATCCAGCGTATGGCCGCGCAGGACGGCTGGGCACGGATCAGAGAATGGAACGGCGGACGCTGGGTACGCTTGTGGGACAGGTGCAAGTCGTACATGGATGAGTACTGAAACCTGAATCCCCCGAATTGGAGATCGGACACACATAACCATATTTTGTATCGCTATTCGTTATCGTGCTACTCCCCAGGACCTTTTAGACATATATATCGCAAGTAATTTTGTAGACACAACTGTATTATTTATAACGCCCCCAATTCACGAATGTAAAGGCCAACTGAACTGAGAGACATATTTTGGCCCTAGCACAACGATTATGCCGATCTTCGTGCCTCCTCTCCATTCTTTGAAAGATGTGTTCGTTGGCATCCCGCTCGACAATAAAAAGTATATTTCCAACAAGCGCCGAGTTTCACAACGCAGGCCGTCAGTCTGACTCCTCGAAATGTGATAAGCGGGAAGTCGCCAGTCGACTGACTTGCTGAACGATGCATACTGCCTTGCCGAGGAAGAGTTTCCATTCACTAGTCTCCCAGGCCCGGAGCAATCTGTTCAGTTATGAAACTCTGAGTAGTTCGCCCCATCAATTTGATCCGCTTCTGTTCTATCGCGTTCAAAATCGAGCCAGGAAATTTCAAATAAGAACTGAACCACAGGAAAACTACAGCGCACAAACCGCTATTCACACAAGCCGGGCTTCCGGCAAACTCCGCCGGGAGGAGTCATTTCGACGATCGGCTGCATACCTGTAACCTACGGATTACTCGCCTATCCTGTTTCGCATCCGCGGTGCCGAGCGATGCTCAAAGCGAGGTGCTACCTCAGTCCAGCGACTCAGGTCCGTAAATATGCAGCGGGTTAGAAACGCCGTGGATAGGATTAAATGCTGTCTCCCGCTCGTTATAATCCCGCAACAATATCTGGAAGTTGCGGAAATATTTGTTTAGGTAAAGCTGTAGATGTATTAGAAACCACAGCTGTATAAATCCATGGAAGAGAAGGATATTCTAGAAGGTACCACAGCGTACGGGGTCAGTGACTCTTGCTGACCCAACCTGACGCAAGGTGACTGTACCGCAGATTTCCCTGCCGGAGCGCTCCAGAAGCGAATAAGTGAGGGTTATTTGAGGGGGGATAGATGAATCCGCGTAGTATTGATGAAACGTATGGCTGTAAGTGCAGAAATCACCTCTTGCCGTCGACTTTGAAAATCGAACCAAAGAAATTGAACACATCACGTGACAATGACGCTGGTGTTGTCACTTTCGAACCTGATCCAAAATGAGCTGGGCGCACGGCCAGGGCGTACTGTCAAATGTATTGCTGGTCTCCACAGTCAGAGCAATTAGCTGTTTTCCAGGGAACGCACTCGGATATAAGAAGACCGTCTTGAGAGTGAGTTGAGAATCAATTGATTCCTAAACCTGAATCTTGAGATAGCCCCACTGGCAGCCGGAATCTTCCAACCGTAAAAGAGTTAATTACTGCGTCGGCTGCGGAAATGAGGGCCATATTTTGTGAGCTACCATCATAACACCTACAGTTGCTGCATTTGTATGAGATTGGGGAAACGAGGAATGGACTGTACAGAGTCAATACGGAAGCAGAAGAACGCCCGTGGGTACACAGATTTACTGTGAATGACACAGTATGACATTACAGGTGTTATTACCAGGGATCGGCAGTGATACAGTGTCGTCTAATTTTGGTTTAGATGCGTGTCCTCACGTCACTACTAGGGCGCCAGTCTCCTGCGACCTGTTAGAAATGGCTATAATAAATTCTCAAATATCGCATTGAGCTTACGGCAGAGGAACCAGGTCCCGTTGTGTGAAACAGGAATTTCGCTTGGGGGATGGGTGAAACCGGCTTCTTCCGCATGGAAGCCGGAATTCCCCGCCATCACTTCAGCGCTGGGTGCCAGCCACGTCACAGCGTTTACAACTCATGCAGTTTGTAGAAACATCATTCCTAGGTATTTCGGTGCTCTTGTCAACACATACTCGATAATCATCTGCGGAATTAGTCTTGCACGTTGAAAGTCCAACACAAGTTCAAATCAAAGAGTTGACGTCTGCCAGCTCCTCAGATTTTATACGGTGGGGTTGGTGCTGATATTTGAAAGTGATAAAATACTTGTCAATGTCGCTGCCTTTCACAAAGGAGTGGATGTCGTGTTGATTCACATTTTTGCTCCGTTGTTGGCATGGGCTATACTCGCCGGCCACTGTCAAGGTCCAAGTCGTTGTGTATAATAAACTAAATTTTATTCGTTGCAAAGCCGGGTAATATCTGATGTGAATCGCAGATTCACAGTGGGTATACTTAATGGAGCGCATGCGCGGAAGAAGAAAGAACGCCAGCGGACTCTCGGAAAGCGCTAAAAGCCGTTGCTGTTCCTGCCAACACAAATCGTAGCCGTATCGGACAGGCTTCCCTAGTCTGTTGTTAAGCGCGGGGTCCCGATCAGGGTAAGCGCTTGTTATATAATCAGCACAGCCACACCGTTCTTCGACGGGCGACCGCAAAACTAGCATCAATATTTTCAAGAAATTCCAGCATACAGAATGTTTTATTCACCATTGCAAAGCTCCTCCAATTTATTTGGACTTTTAGAGTGCTGTTTTGAGGCTCAAAGTGCAACACAAGTGATAGTCACATGTTATGCTTCGGCGCTTCATCCACCTGGATTCTGAGCTCTAGCTAAAAAATCTGAGCAGGCAGGAACATTCAGTGTACTAGTATAGATACATCTGCAACAAAAACTAGTTTAAGTATCTATCATGTAGGCACAAAACATCGAGATCCGGCGGCGTGGCTGTGCAGATTATGTAACAAGCTTTTACTCTGATCGGACCCCCGCGGTTAATAACAGACTTCAATCTATCGAGGTACGAGATCAGGTAAGATTGAACTGTCTGGCTGCGAGAGACTAAGGCTTCCCCGCGAGTCTCGAAACCGCAGATGCACATCACGCGCATGAGGCTGCAAGTGCGCGTAACGTAGAAATGCGCGCAGTTGGGGATGGCATTCGTCCGACTGCGTCTTCTTGTGGGGTTCAGAATCCGAAGGAGATGTTGGACCGTACCTAAAGCTTCGAGGAAAAAAAAATAAGAATCAATCGACGAAAGAGTGGGTGAAACGTACATAGGGACGTCACCCGCCGTGGGGAAATGCGATAGGAAATCAAGGATGACACTCAAAGGTTCCCATGAATCGCGTGTCGCAGAAATGCAGTGAACGAGGTGGTCCGTGGCGCTCTGGTGCGACTCTGGAACTGGCGAATAGCTGTAATACATGAGACAAAGTGGGAAAAAGGAGCCCGTAGCGACATACCGGAGAAAATCGAACAAGTCAACCGCAGCATCAAAGAAATCTGGAGTCCAGTACCAGCTCTCGGACACTGCATCCAGCAGAACCGTGTTGATATGAAGGAGGCGAATCTCGGACGAGCAGCCTCCGCTTTCCAAGAGCCTCCAGTTTTTCCACCGGTACATCGGGTCTTCCGAGAATCTGAGCTGCAGCTCCGCGAGAGGGGTGCGGCAGATGAGCGGGATGTTCAGGTCCTCTTCGGCGTGGATTCGCATGATGGGATGGTCCCGGAAGCGGATGCAGACGTGGAGATTTCGAGCGAGTTCGTCGAGAACCGCGAAGCAGGCCGATTTCAGTTCCGGCCGGACCTGGACGAGCGTGGCGAGAAAATTGAGGGCGGTCTCCGGGGTGTCACAGGCCTCAAGCTGCCTTTCAGAACTGTAAGCTTACAACCGATGAAAGCATATAGATATACAGTGCATACCTCCAAGTGACGATCGGAAAAACCACCAGTCGGGCCTCTAACAGAGGGAGTTGAGCCACAGCTAGTGCGATAGCCGCTTCGTAGCCAAGGTGGAGCTGACAAAACAAGATATCTGACGCAGCCTCACGAATATCTTGAGGGTATAAATCAGGACTGATGGGTTAAAAGCAATGAAAACCGGAGCGCAGAAATACAGGGGTGCGCGTGCCGCGAAAGCTCGATCAAGTCGCTGTACATCTTGGGCGTTAGGTGCGGTACCGATGCACGGATGACCGCAAATCGCTTTTGAATCGTGCGCGACTCGCGGTCGATGATGCGGTCCAGACCCTTCAGCATTGCCTCTCCCAGAGCCAAGAGCGCCCTCCCTGCGAGAGTGCTGGGGCCCCAGATGGTGCTAGGAACTGACGAGTTCGTGGCGAAGCCCATCCGATTCGAGGAGACGAGCATTGTTAGATGAAGAGGGAAATGTGGCAAGAAGAAAGAGACAGGAATCGCCAGGAGTGCGTGTTGGAGTTGCTATTCTGGGTTCGAGTGCTATGTGCGCGCACTGCCTCATTTAATGTATCTGCGGCGCAATTTGTTACCAGGTTCGTTTGTTTCTGCTTGCATTTGCATCGAGTTCCCTGCTAAATTGATCTTTATAGCTCTGAATTCCAACAGCGCGGTGCTATTGATAGCCGTGATCATGTCGACTTGGTCAGGAAGTGGTGCAAGCCTTTTGTTCACGATGAGGAGGCGTGGATCCGGAGGCAGATTACACTGCAAATGAATTCTGTAAGTATCGTGTGACTAAGTACATGAAAAGTTGAAGACTCTCGGATGTGTCATCCATGATGATTGATGCAACTACAGTGACAAACCGGGAAGCGAAACGTAACTAAGGAAGCGAAACACTGCATTGTTCAACCAATTCGGGCTATGTTGAGAATCCTGAATTTTAGGAGATGAATCTACAATATATGAAGTCGTATTGCGCAAAAGGCCTTTGTTAGCGGTATAATCATTTACCTAATTCTCACTTACATTCATTCATCCCGTCATTCCTCTACTGCATAGTTTTCGCTACTCGCTTATTAGCCTCAGTTCCTTCTTGGTAACTGAGGCGTACGTCCATTCCTTTACAGTATCTTATTTCAGGCCTAATTATTCTGCAGGCTACGTTAACAGGTACATACTAATATACAAACTACCGAGGTACGAGGTTCAACCGTTTGTAGCGTCTGTCTACGAGAGACTAATACTAATATAACAAGTTCCTTCTTGGTAACTGAGGCGCTACGCTAACAGGTTACGGGCACCCGTTCGGAAATGGCCTCAGACCTTACCTTGAATTTGACGACCGGCAAAGTCGTGACGACACGAAACTATTCGATGGCGGCACGAGCTGGGTCTCGTACAAGGAGCGCATGACTGCGCATCTGCTTGGCCAACCGGGCTTTCGAAAACACCTTATGGGTCGGGCGAAAGAGCGCCAAGCACCCGAGAAGCTTGGTGAAAATCTATCAAAAGCTGAAATAGAAGCGCACCAGATTAAAGTAGATGCTTACGAGGATCTCATGGACGAATACCTGCAGAAGCAAGCCGCCATTATGAATATCCTCATCGCATCGTGGCCGGAAGAAATCCACCAGCGTCTGATCGGCGTCAGACCGGCTTCCGCATTGCGGAACGCCCTGTGCGAACACTTCGAAAACCAGGGCGTACTCGCCAAAACCAACTTGCTGCTGGACTTGACCGAAACGCGCTGCACCAGCGAGGATCCCGAGGACGCACTAAAGACCATTGAGCGCCTGATTAAAAAACGCAACGAATATATCCTGGCCGGCGGAACACTCACCGATGATGTCTACGCCGCTGTTCTCACCAAGGCCATGCCGAAGAAGCAGCGCGCCGTGGTGTAGACGGCGATTACTACGGCGACAGCGGCCGGCAAGGAGCTCGACTTCGTGCTCGTCCACCGCACACTGGAACAGTCCATCTGATTCGAGATAGCCGACGAACGCCGCAAGCGCGAGGAAGCCGTGGCGATGGCATCTAAATTCCAACGTCAGCAACAATCGAAGGGAACGACGTCATGCACGAACTGTGGATTAAACAACCATACCGTGGACAAGTGCTTCCGTAAAGGCGGCGGCGCAGAAGGTCAAGGGCCGAAGTGGAGGAAGAAGGGCAGTGGTGGAAAGAAGGGGAAGGCGGCAGCCACGCAGGAGAACGAAGCGAAGCCACAACAGCAGCCGCATGCCGCCGAAGACCACGCCTACATGGCGGCGGCATCCCCGAGCTTCGCGCTCCGCACCACCTCCGGCCAGACCACCCGTCTCCTCGACACTGGCGCGTCCCAGCATTACGACGGCGACCTCGAGAACTTCATTGACATCACACTGAATCCAGACGGCGTCGGGGGTCGAGTTTGCGACCAAGAGGGGCACTGTGAGATACAAATGTCATCAGGATGGCATAGCAAAGACATTCAGTCTTTCTAACACGTACTATCTCCCGTCATGTTCTACCCCTCTCATCTCCCTCACGCGACTGCGCAAACACGGGCTCGTCTTCAGCAATGAGGAGAGCGGCCATGACACGCTCACGGATACGAAGACCGGGCGGATTATCCTGCGCATTGCGGAACGGGACGGCATCTATCCCTTGACGACCTGGAAGCCACAACCGGGTACCGCCGCAGGCGCTGCCCACGCCGCGCGCAGGCCGTTGACTCGCGCCGAGGCCCACGAGCGGCTCGGCCACATGGCACACAGCACCATCGAGTACTGGCACGAAACGGCGCCGCGCTGAATTTCGACGTCGACCTATCCACGCCCATCACCGAATGTAAAGCGTGTATCCAGGCGAAGATGAAGAATGCACCTATCGCGAAAAAGCACAAGGACCCGCGCTCCCAAGGTCCCGGCGATTATGTGTCCGGAGATCTGTGGGGACCAGCGTCAGTAACGGCGAAGGGCGGATATAAGCACTACGGCACCTTCGTTGACGACAATACCGATTTCGGATTCGTCTACCTCCAAAAATCGAAGGAGGAAAAGGAAACCCTTGCCCAGTACAAGGCATTTCGAGGCCGAGATGAAGACGCAGCACGGCGTCGACATCAAGTGCCTCCGCACCGACCGCGGGCGAGAGTACACGGGCGGGCTCTTCGACAAACATCTGGCGGCGCAGGGCACGAGGCGCGATCTGACGGCACACGACACACCGCAAATGGACGGTGGCGCGGAACGCCTGAACGGTACCCTCGGCGGCCACATGCGGGCCATGCTCATTGCGAGCGGCCTCCCGAAGTCGTTCTGGGGCTGTGCGGTCATATACGCGATGTGGTTGCGCAACCGCACACCAACCAAGAAGACGGCACCGAAATCCCCGTACGAACGGCTGACGGGCGACAAGCCCGACCTACGTCGCGCTCGGGCATTCGGATGCAAGGTATGGGTGCGGATATTGGGGCGATCGAAGCTGGAACCGCGCGCGGAGGAAGCCGTGTGGATTGGGCCGAGTCTCGAGACCCCCGATGGCCATAAGGTCTACTGGTCGAAGAAACAGACCGTCACCGTCGAGCGTAACGTTCGTTTCGAAGACGGGACGGTGTTCGGGGAGGAAGCGAGCGAGGAGATCCAAGTGGAGGTCCTGTGCAGCCTAAAGTGGGCAGCGATCAGCGAAACTCGACGCCGAGCGGTGGGCAACGCACCTCGGAGTCCCCCGGTACAGCCAATGCACCCACTACTACACCTAACGCCCAAACGACGCCGCCAATCCCACCTAAATCGGCAGGGAATGAGCCCAGGCACGAGCCGAATCTCCCACCACAAAACCTTACCTTCACAGCAAACGACATCGCTCCAGCTGACGTCGACGTGGCAGTCGATGCAGACGATGTCAGCGAAGTGGGGGAGGACCTCGGGCGGCGTATTCGCAAGCCGTCTGCGTACGTGCGCCGGCTGCAGGGAGGCGAGGGCGTAACGGGTGGCAGGCCTCAAGGTATAAGTAATGAATTGAGCGAGTGATACTTACCCGTAACTGCTGATTATCAATTCGCTTAGGATCGAAACGGTTCTATGTTGGCCAAGTTGCGTTGATAAAGTGGTACTTATAATGGAATACATATATGCAGCGATCACGACCATGATGGTGCATCCAGTCCCTGGAAATCTCATCGATTTCAAAGAGGGGAGTCTGATGTAAAGCTCATCAGGGCCGAGAACATTGAACATGATCCAAAGACTTTCCTGGATCAGCTCGCAGTATCCTATTGAAACATCGCGGCCATACAACACTGACAGCCGATGAGAAAGTTGAAAAAAAAGGCAAAGAAGTCACTGGGAATTCGTTATTGTAGCCGGTAGATATAAAGCATAAGATGGGAGTTGCACCTGCGGCGCTGCAGACAAAAGAGCTGCAGACAAAGGAGCCGGATGATTCGTCAGTGCTCGTATATATGAAAGGAGTTTAAAATACAGGTTCGCACCGGAACGTTGTCGAACACAGAGTAAAAACCTTTCATTGAGCTTGATTGAGGTTACACGATATTGCGCGGCATACCGGCATAAACGTTGAACGCTCTTGATAAAGAAGAACATCACTCAGGGGGAATAAATATCTATGACCAGAAATATTGCGTGCTTCGTGTTGACCTGGCCTTGTACGTTGAGCAGATGTTGCGGAACTTGTATTATTGTATGCAAGTTTATTGAAGCAAAACTGTTGAATCTTCCCTTTGAGCGAGGTCGTACGTTGGGGCCATTCAAAGATCTTCGGTACTTGCGATGTGTCGAGGAGCGAGATGTTTGAGATGAGGACCAACATGGGAACAGAAGGCAAGAGGAATGGAGGGCAAGAGGAGGAATGGCGGCGGCGACGTGATGGGAGAAGGAAAGGAAGCGAAAAATGATTGATTCGACAGACTGAGACATCTACCCTTTAGGTGGGCCTTGACCGGCCTTATTGGACGCAGCGTGGATGAAATAGACGCGTCATAGGTAGCGGAGCGCCCGCCGCCCGCCAGAGGCGCCCAAAGTTAGGCTCTGTCACTCGTGAACTTGCTCACCGACTAGATGCCAATTCAGAATTCAACTCACATGCATGACAAGTTTGTTGTACAGGAATGTCTCCGGGTTGTGGGACGTCGACCCGTCACTATGTAATACAGGAGCGGCAAGGTGGTGGTAAGCAAGTTTCCCCTCGGCGCTCTTCTTTCCACCGATGAGGTCTGCAAGGCCGGCACGGTTCGCGTCATTGAGGACCTCGGCGACGCCCTTGAAACGCCCCGGGTCAAGGGCTTTGAGGTGGGTGTTGAAAACGGGCTCGATGTCGTTCCGCAACCGCGACGACGTATTGAACGCTGCCATTGCCTTTCCGAACTTCGAACCGCAATGAGAAAGGAATATATATATAGGAAACCCGACAACGTACCCGATGGATTCCCCATTCTTTCCTCAAATCATCCCTCAACTCTTCGGGCAGTAATTCGCGCGCTGCCCTCAACTATCCCTGCTTCTTCTGGCTCTTGTTTGAACATCTGTTCTTCTCGTCATATGAACTCAGTTTAGTCTCCAGCACGCTCTCCGCCGTCCCCGAGAACCACAAGGCCTCCTGTGACCGTGTTCAGCTTTAACTCAGCCTAATGCTTCGCAAAACAAAGAAGAAAAACAATACCTACTTATCTCCCTTCCGATATTGCAAATGTTGCGACAGCTAGCCACGAACCAACCACGAACGCTATTGCAAAATTAACCGCAATCGCCGGCAAGATTGACGGCCCCGCCTTCTCGCCCCCACTCTCGCCTCCATTTTTTTGTTGATGTGGTGGATGGAGACATGTTCCTTCGGGCTCTCAATGCTACAACTCATGTATGCTACTGATTCAAATTAATTTTGTCTATACACTGTTGTTATATGAGACATTATACTATTGTGTGCTGATAACAACCTGACCGCATCCTGACCAGGCCTGATCCTACCTGACGTACGTTTTCGATTATGACTGGGCACTGATCGTGCCCGATGGTGTCCCGTGTGGCGCTCATAGGGCAGTCAGGCCCGATAACAACAAAACAGAAATTTGCGACAAGATGTTCAAAAAATAAACGCCTCGAGGCGACCACAACAATGGGACCCAGGCACCGAGGGAAAAAAAAAGAGTGAACTAGGAAGGGACAAACAGGTACAATGTCATTCGAGGCATCTCCTTAATATACGAGTAAAATAATAATACGAGTAATAATATCAGGGTAATTCCGCGACAGCCCCGACACATGCTCAACATTAGTTCATTAATTTGACCAGCTTTCTTTATTGACATGGAACACTTTACGGTTGTAAAATACCGTATACGAACCGTATTTTTACGGTTCTTACGGGTGCTAACCCGCCGTAACTGTAACCGTAACGATGCTTCCGGGAGCTCTTACGGTTACGGTACGGTACCTGTATAACCGTAACCGTACCACCGTATGTATAGTACGGTGGGAAGCCCTATTCGAAAACAGACAACGCGTCATAGCGCATAGCTTATCGAACCGGGGAGATCTTTTTGGCAGCAGAGGAAGGACATGGATGGGAAAGAAAGTGTGGATAAGGAAGGATACAAACATGTACACTCTGGTTCAAGGGATCTCATTAATATATGAGTAACTTACACCGTGGTCCCTTTCGGTGTTTCGCTCAGATGTCTGTCTCAATCTCGTTGGCTCCTCGCCACAGCGCGGTTCCACTAGGGAGTTTACTAGGACCTTGGTTGATTGGCCTCGTCGTGTCGTCCATGTGAGATCTTTTCTGGTACCATACAATGCTCTCAAGCTTACGCCCTCATTTTAAGCGTTTTTGGCATTACATGTCTTCAAGTAAGCTTCACATTTAAACGTCCCTTCGGCCCAACAATTAAACCGAGCTCTTCAGGTATACTTGTATTACACAAAATTTTCTTCTCGCGACCCACTGTTTATGAAAATCTTTGTATGTGGAGGTTAACCTGTGCTCTGACACCTACTAAATAATGGCGCAGGTCGCGGTTCTCATGTACACGGCAACATCCTTCTCTATCGCCAAAAAATCTGAACCGATTCGCAGGATCCTGGACATTGTCCACGCAATACTGCTCACCATGTCTTACTATGTCACTTCGGTCGATAATTTCGGGGATTTTGAAGCAATCTCGGCAGCACCATGGTAAGATTCGGGGGCGCATTTATTTGGTCAATTTCTTATGCTGCACAGGAGTCTTTCAGTTCGTGTCCTCAGTGGCCAGTGTATTACTGTCTCATAATCGTTCCACTCTCAAGGCACAGGTCGTTGTTGGAGGTGAAGCCGACCTTGACTCAACAATTTTGTCCTAACTTGATTCAGTTCTTCTGAGCAATCTAGTCCAGATGTCCGTGGAATCTGTGGAGTTAAATATCCACGCCGGCTTACAAGAGCGATGCAGGTTCTATGCCTTTCGGATTTGGACCCTGTCAAACAAATCTCCTTGGTTGCCAGGCGTGATTGCAAGTCTAAAATTTTTATTCCTGAGGTCATTTCGTGATTCTTATGACCTCTGCCAGATATTTTGCACTCTCGCCGAGCTGAGTATGTCGCATGATTCCTCTGATAGTTTTGACCCATATAAATCGCATACAGGCTTTGCCATAGGTCCGTTAGAATCAGGCTCATAGCTTGTCCATACAGCCCGCTGAATCACGAATTCACAGCGTACACGGTCGAAAGGTAGGTCACAAACCTTTCAAGTATTATATGTATCTGGTTGATCCACCCTCACCAGCCTCCAAGCTCTGGGCTTCAAACTTCAAACACGGGCCATCGTATGTCTCCTCCTTCCTAATAGCAACGATTTGAACTAGAACCATATCGCAGCCATTTTCACTGGCCGCCCTCACTTTTGAAACGGCTTGCAATATTCTCATTTCTGGTTCGATGGTCTATCTCCTTGCACAGAACCGCACAGGTTTCAGCAAGTATGTCGACTTTGATTCCGCGGATTGCTCACAAATTGTTACCACAGAACAAACCGAGCCGTCAACATGCTCATTGCCTATATGCTCAACAGTGGTCTGCTTGTTGCGTGCGAAACTCCTTGTACAGCCTGTTCTCGAATTCACGTTAGGCCAGGATATTCGCCGTTTCCTGCCTTGTGACAGTAAGCCTACAATCCAATGGAGCGATAAAACAATATGAAACACCACCTACCAGTTTTTGACCTCCACAACCACGTTGATATACGGATTGTGAGTCGGATTTGAAGCAATCCCACTGTCCTTGACTTTTTCATATCCAGATTCTTCTTCATTCTTATTCGGCGTGAGTGGTATCAAATTTTCGGACGTGGATGCCTGCTGAGCAGCGCAACACTCAAGTCTACGGGTGCAGTTTCATGTCCATGTCAGTTGGGTGGTCGAATCCTTGGAAATTCACTGACAGATTGTACGCAGTCTAAATTCCCGTGACTCCGTTCGGGAACAGTTCAGCACCGCGAAATCAGACCACGCGATGATCACTATTTCTACATACAGCAATGGCACTTCTCATGCACAACAAGGCGAAACCACCAAGTCTGCGGCGGACCCAGTCGATAAATGGGTAAACGACAGGACGGAGGTCACGGTTGTTTGAGCTAGGCCACACGCGCGGCCGCCGACAGTAATGGGCCGCAGACTGGCACCGATCTAGATTCTGAATGTCATTTTCTGGCCCGTTACATTCCGCTACCCCGGCGTCTGCCAGTCATCCGCCAGAAACCCTTTCCACAATCATATACATCGTCACTTCTATTTGTCTTGGCGTGGGATCTCAGACAATGGCTTGCAGGTGAGAGCGGGGATGGAGAAGAAGGAGAGAGAAGCAGGAGGACGAGAGGAGCGTGAGTTTGCGTGAGATGCGATGTCAACTGTCCATCAGCGGGTGTATTTTCATCAACCGATGTATTTAGGTACTCAATTATCCCCGCGGGGCCGCTACGCCGTTTTTTTTTCGCCATTTTTGCCCAGTTTTCGAGTTGGAGGGAACTTTTCGTACGACCCCTTTGTGACGCTGTGACCTACGAAATTTTTCGTACGAATTGAGGCTCGTGACGTGTGTCCCTATGAATTCAAGAAAATCGAACAGTATGTAAAAGAGTCTGTGGTGTGAACCTCAGCTAAAATCCAACTTTTGTTCAACAAATTGTCCGGGAACTACGCAAAGACGTAATAGGGAGAGCATGTCCCCCCCAAGACATTGACGAGCAGGTGCCCAAGCTGCTGTTGGCTCAATCCCCGGTGTAGTCCGAGAAGGCCGGTGAACTTGAGTTGAACTCGTCACATTAGTATGTAGAATGTAAAGTAAAATGTCTGTAGTGAATAAGCTAGGTAAGTGTAAGAATAAGTAGGTCAACAAGTATGAAAGCTCAATATTGGGTATTTTGTGCATGGTTGAAAATGTGTCACTAATGTCTTGTGGAAATCAGCTTGGCAGTAAAATATGTGCGGGTGCACTCGCGTGACTGCATAGCACATTTGTGAAGAAAACGATGGCAGAACAAGCTATACAGATCAAATAGTCAGTAAATGTAGAGATGGCCGGTAATATTAAAAAAAAATCTTATCAATAAATGTAGGCTTTGTTTGAAATGGATGTGAAGGGTCCCGGTGACAAGCAGGCCAGGTCACCCTTCCACACCGTCGCTGAAGCTGAGGTGTGTGAGGGGCTGGATGCGGGCTAGCTGTCTCCATTGTCCTGTTCCCAAGCTGCCTCCCCGGCTGCCGAATAGCTCAAGATGTATCATCTTGGTGAAGAGCCTGTGAGTGAAGTCGATTTGGTGCTGGACCCGAAGAGGTAACAAAGGTTGCAATACAGGTGTTTTAGTCGCAACTGGCAAGTCCTCGAGTAAATTGTCAGCAACAGCCTCTGGGTCGGCTAAATGACAAGTAACCCAGTGAGAACCCCAACCAGGAGAAACCCGATAGATGCTAGTAGCTTGTGTGTTCCCTGAGCAGTAGGAACAACCATACAGTGTCCTCCCTAGGAGACTGTATATCATAGGTTGGGATGCGAGGTGGAACCTGGAACAAGTCTAAGAGGGTGTGATATCCACTCAGGTATATAACCCAGGGTGTGGACGCAACCTGCAATACAAGGGATAGGAAGTGGGGCAGGGTGGAGACAATGCCTATGTCTAAGGATGGTCACGGGTCTGGGTCCGGGTATCACCAGCTGACACCAGACCCCTACCTGCCAAACCCGTACCCCATCAGGGTTCGTGTACAGACCCATACCCGAACTCAGCCAGGTCTGTGCAGGTTGTACCCGCGGGTATAATCCGGCTGGTATATGACTGGTATCGACCCGTGGTACTGACTCATAATTTTTACAGCCTCTTGTGTATTTAGCTAATTTATTATGACAAGGAATGAAAGTGATTTCTTAGGATGTACATGATTTCTTTCCAGCTCCACCACCTTCCTCGTTGCCCCCCTCGGGTTGCTTGCATTTAATGGCATCACCGTCCGCCCTTGCCTTCCCCTTCATCACCTGCTTTACCGCCTTGACAGCATCATCATCCCTAACCAAATCCTTCCAGCTCCAGCTGCCCAAGCACAAGAATCTTCGGATGGAGATGCCCGTGAGACGATTACGGCTGAATGAGAGGACGTGGTGCCCTTGTGAGAACACACGCTCCACACTTGTGGACGTGGGTGAAATCAAATCAGTATTAGTGCCAGAGAAACAAATTAAATTAAAACGTACACAGAATGCTGTGATAGTTGAGAGCCATGCGAGACAGTTTTGGCCAAACATCTCGCTTTCCATACCACCAATTGAGTGTGTCCTTCACACCGGCAACAATGGGCTCAGCAAGGTACTGCTCTAGCTCAGTTTTGCCAGTGCATGTTGAGGAGATGTCGATGTCAAAGAGCCAGTCTGCTGCAAGATCAAGTTTGACAGCGCTAGAGCTTACACTTACCTGGAATGGAAGTAAGTAGAGGGTAATGATGAAAAGGTTTATGACACACTGCATCAGCCCTGTCAACAATCTCCATGTTGCCGTCATTGTCGTTGTTGTCGTGAGAATCATAGGAGAGGTCAAACTCGTCTTGGACAAGCTGCTTGGCCGTGTTGATCCAGTCCTGATCCCACTTCTGCAAGCGGAAGTATTCGAGCTTGAGACTAGGAAGGACTAGTTGAAGTTGTGTCAGCGGACAGAAATAAAAATGAGTAACATTAACCCACCCATTGCAATGTGATAAACATTTGAGGTGTCCGTGTGAGAGTAATATTTGTTGAGAGTGGTCTTGGCGAGGTTGAGAGCTTTACAAACCGAATTATGGATAGGACGACGACCCAAAGATGGAACAATAGTGCTGGTAAGAATATCGTCGATCTTGTCCATGGTCGTGATAACATGAGCAATGGTGCTCTTCTCGTCCGAGGAGGAGAGAAGAGTGGTGCGCTTGAACACCTGGTAATAAACACAATGAATGAGTAAGGAAAGGACAGATCACTGGACCACGCACCTCAAGTGTATGTACCATATCCTCTATGATAACCCAGTCGTTGTTGGATAGATCATATGTCCGATAAGCAAGGTCACAGTTGCCAGTAATTTCGTTGATTGCGGCCCCCGTAACGTACAGCAAAGACAATCATGTCATAAGTGGAGTTCCAGCGAGTTGGTATGTCACGAGGAATGTAGCGGACATGCAGTCGATGCTTGGTGCATGCTTTGCACCAGGCGGGTAGGCTGATCGTAGGGCTCCGAGCCGCACGACCCGTCAATGGGACTGGTCAGAAAACGGCCGTCATCTCAACCAACGGAGGTCACCCATCCGTCAAGGGTTCAGCCAGGAGGGGCCAACGGACGGGTCCTGTCCGTTCCACCCATTACAGCCGTCTGACGGGGAAATTTGGTGAATAAAACCCTGTATGCATCACAAACATGATTGAATAATCAATGCACAGAGGTATGCTACAACAAGTCTTCAAACACCTTCGCTTTCGCCTTTGCCTTCTCTTTCTTTTTAGACACTTCCTGAGCCACATGTAACCGTGCCTTCACAAACATGAGAACTTCAATAGTCTCGGCCTTCAAGCTTGCACGACGAAGTCCAATCGTGTCCCTTCCACCGGAAAAACCCTTTCAACGGCGACCGCAGAGCCTATAGGAATAAATGAGCATTGTCTCTCACGCAAAATAAGAGCAGAACTGGGATACACAATACATCCCGGGCGAGCAGATACAGATTTGGAAATCTGTGGTGCCGGGCGTACTACCACTGCAGCGGGTCCGTATCTTCAAATGGCTCAGGAATACTTGTGAGTCTAAAGTAATCCTCTAGCTCATTTTTCGAGATGGCAGTAGAGGTTGTTGGCCCCCCGTAACATTTAAAAACATTAAATTTCACCGGTGAACCAGATGGCAAGTCATGTACTCGGGATTCCGGGACGGAGGTTTGTGGCGAATTGGAATAATGGGCCTTGAAATGTGCCTCCAGTGCAGCCTTCGATTTATCGAGTCCTGTGAGAAGGTCTGGATCCTCGGCATAGTCTTCCCGTAACCCATTGTATGATTTCCGTCTTCCCTGCGCATATGTACTACACACCACGGTGTTGACGGACTAAAAGGAAGAAAAAAACTCCGAGTTGACCGAAGTTAATTTCCGTCTTCCCTGAAATCACCACACACCGCTGAAACGGCGCACTTCTTATATGACTAGGAATAGCTAATTGATAGGTATTGCGAACAAAACCCAAAACAACCAACCACAACCAATCTACCTCCAAAGATCTAAGTGCTTCTCTTTGTGAGTTCGGGTCCGGGCCGTAGTATGCGACCAGCAGGTTTGAACAAACACAAGTTTGATTGATAGGCTTCTAACAACACACTCTACAACATACTAGCAATATGCAACCGCCAACAACAACACTGCTAGGAACCTAGGGATGGTCCAGGGGGTGTGTTTATATAGGGTGGATACAAGATGGCTGGACCGCTAGGTCGAGAACACCAGGGCAGAGGTTTGTAGGTTTGTGAAAATCCTCGCCTTAGGCAACATAAGGACTACTGAGGCTAACTCCAAATGACTCCAAGTCTCAAATGGCAAGACTCTCCTTGACCGCCGATCTATTCCTTAACCAAGAACAGGAACCTTTCCGCTTTTATCGGCACTAGCTCACTACAAGCGTCCAGCTAGCGACCCAACACACTACGACAGAGCTTCCGTCTATATATCGGGGTGAAGGCGAAGTAACTGACAAGTTATAGCCAAACTAGAGGTGGGGGCACCTAGTCCGTCTTCTTCTTAGTGGGCTCAAGCCAACACACAATCCACCTAGCAAGCGATCCAACACACTACGACAGAGCTTCCGTCTTGTCGGGGTGAAGGCAAAGTCACTAGCGCAAACTGCAGCTGGGTCTCGAAGAGAACACCCTTGTTTTATATGTGGAGGTCTAGGACCAACAACACGAAACCCTCAACTTAGTCACTCGATGTTTCCAGAGTCCACAGTCTACTGATTCCAATATAAAGACTACTACAAGTGAAGTTCGGTATCAACCTCCACTAGCAGCCTGAGTCCACTAGCACCAGCTTCGTCCAAAGTCTGGGGCGTAATGTTCTTCTTTTCCTAGTCTGTTCTGCACTCCCTTTTATACTACTAGGTTCGAGTTACATGTGAAAGTGAGCTGAATAATACAATAAGCAATATTAGATGATAAGAAATATGGTCAGCCAATGAGACGACTGCCGTTTGGTTTTGGGACTGGTTTGGTATATGCCAGGTCAGCCTCGCTGACCGGCTAGTGTTCAACCGTGGGTATATCAATGGATCCTCAGCCCTCCGTCTATGCCGAGTACCCCTTCCGGACCAACCGGCTATGTAGCCGGTGATCTAGGTCATCTCTACTCCGTCAGAGCGTCGATCTATTACCTCTATGCGACGCAGTGTGGCGACCGACATCAAATGGTCATAGCTCGTTGGTCAGAACATCGATCCGCCCTCCGGTCCTCGGTACAGGCTGTATGATCGTCCCTAGCTCCGTTCCAATAGCCTGCTTGCTATTCCTCTTCGCCCTAGCTGCCCAGATCGGGCACTAGCCTTGTGTCGCTGCATCTCTTATGCCGTGGTATGTCTTTGTCAAAGCCCTAACTGGTCGCTAGTCGGGTTGTTCCGCCTAGCGCCGTCTAGTCGCTTATCTAGAGATTAGATAGTACCACCGGATCTCGCACCGAGCTTCCTAGCTCAAGGCGCTAGCCCCTAGTTGCACCTCCATCGTAGATATCTGTCTGCTAGACCCTCGCTAGCCCCGTTGCAAGCCATCTCTGGACTACTAGAGTCTCCTAGGTCATGTCTCATGAATGTATAGGCAGTGGTTTAATCCCTGGTGGTTTGTACACTCAACTAGCAACTAGCGCGTCCCACTAGTGCAGCCTCATGCTACAGTCAGCAGTTAGGGCTCGCTCTGACTCTCCTCTATATCACCTAACAAGTGGTCTGCGTACTAGCTAGGATGCTAGTAACAGCAGAAGTGCTAGTTGCTTCCCGTTGTATAAAATACTGGTCATAGGAAATCGCAAAATTAGCCCCAGATGCCGCGCATTTATGTTACACCGTTTCACCGCTGTGTGGCGAGACAAGGTCCCTGAAAGCACTGACACATATCAGTTGGACCCGTCAACCCGTCAACGGCCGGGGACTGGTGTTGCCATCGACGGGTCTACCCGTCCCGTACCCGTCTGTTACGAAGGGATACCTTATCGTTTGTCAGCCGGGTCCCGTCCCCGTCAGACGGGACCTGTCGCCGTCAGCGACAGCGATGGCTCGGAGCCCTAACCGATCATGGTTGAGTTGATGAGGCCGAACGAGAGTTTACGAAGCTGGTAAGATTATGAGTAAAACATTAAATAACTACAAGGGACGAGAAACCCGTGAGATCGCTGTTTTAGCCTCCTTTGTTTCCCACAACATCTCTGCCTGCTTATGTACTCCAAGGTCATCGAAAGCATTGCTAGCCACATCGTTAGAGGCAATGGAGCTGGCATCTTCAAGGGCCAGCATGGAGTCGTTGTTGTTGACGTCTTCATCGAGGTCGAGGTCGAGGATCAGCTCCTCCAGGTCTGTGTCGTTGTCACCTTCGATGAGATTACCTGAAGCATCCTTCCTCGGGGGACGTGGTTGGAACGGATGCAAGAACACCTTGACAGCGAGGTTCATGGTGTGGTTGAAGCACCGGATGCAATTGGCAGGATCAAAGTTGTTCTCGGAGCTCCGGTCCAATGCAGTGTTCTGGGTGTTGTCTCCTGTCCATGCAAGAATCTACGCCATACTTCAGACAAATAAAACAGCCAAATGAAAATGTTGCACCTTGCGCTGAAGCCCAAAGCGCCTAAGCATATCGTCAAACTCACGCGCGAGGACTTCACCTGTGTGTGACTGTACAAGTTGGTAAGAAACAGAAGAAACAAGGGATGGAGAATAGAGACACACCTCAGGGACTTCGAAGATATCCAGAAGAAAGACCAAAGGTTCACCCTTGTGCTGGAGATGAACGGTCCAGGCGACAAAGGTGCGATGGTTGGGAGAGGTCCATGCATCTGTTGCGAAGCTGAGGCGACCATCGTATTCCTGAGACCACGTTTCCTCAATTAATATTCAACAGAACAAATAAAAAGCCATTACCACAAGAAGTTTCTTGACGCGATCAGCTGAGCGCTCATATACGGCTTTGAGATCATGGGCGACAGTGCTGCGGCTCAGGACCGTAAGTTCAGGCCGACTAGCGGTAAGGAGGTCTTCAAGCTGGCGATCTTGAAGATTTTGAGCGGCTGATTTGACTCTGTGATCCAACAAACGAGATGCGCGCTAAGGAGGAATAATTAGGGATTGATGGAACAGAAACGATAGAAAACACACCGAAACTCCGGCTTGGTGTGGGTACGATGACTGACATTGACAGGGCATTCTTCAGACCGAACAAATGCCGCAAAAATGCTGCCATCGCGAGTGGTGTCTGCAGCAACTCCTTTGAGACGAGCCTCAACGACGTTGGAACCCCAGCAGTGTTTAGCATGTTTCTTGAGGTTGCTGGTGGACGAACGGTCGCTGTGAGGGTCCCCATTTACCTTCATCTGGTAGTGCTTGACACCGAAGAAATCTAGGCAGAGTTAGAATACAAAATAACGGCAAGAGCATGGAGAACACACCAGACTTGCTCTTGCATCCGCCAGGAGCATTGCATTTGAATGCCTGGTACTTTCGACCATCGTGGGAGTCGGTTACGGTCTTGACGTTGTCTTTAAAGACAGTGTAGATGGGGGACGTCCATTTATGCTTGTTGTCTGAGCTTCGTACTCTGTTTTAAAAAAAGCGAATGATAAATGAATCAACACACTGGTATCACTCTCTGCAACCTTCTCCGATTCGACCGATGCTGTGCTCTTTGATTTGCGACTACGGCCTATGAAAAATGCCTATGAAAAATTGTTAGTAGCGACAAGGAAGTGGAGGAAGAAGACTGACCACTGGAGATGGAATGAATGATGTGGTTGACTTTCTTCTTGAGTTTCCTAGCGGTCTTGGAGACTGCGCTTGCAGAGTGGGAGACGACAGAGGAGGGTGCCATGTCTCTAGAGTAGAATACGGGTGCGACTTTATACTATGGACAGTCACAAATTTCAATTAGGTATCCACTTTATTGTCCAGCAGCAGTTGATGCAACGAATTTCACTGGACGAAGAGGGGTGATGGAACAAACAGAGGGGTGTCGCGCTCGCTCGCACGCCAAGCCCGAATCACCGCCTATCGGATCAACGAATACCTTGTCAATATTCGGCATTTTCCGCATACTCAACGCCAGGTCTCACCCACGCCGCACCCACCGACGCCTGGTCGGTCCGAGTGTTTGACGTTCATATCACATTGTACAATTTCATTCATACTCCAATTCTCTTTTGTTCAATCCTCAATCTCGCCGTAACTATCATTTTCTTGGCTGACGTTGATTCTCTACTATTGTTTTACTATTGTTCTTCTGTCTCCTGGTTCCTGCCGACTATTGTACTAATATTTATCTTACTCCATTCATTCCTCTCTCTACCTGTATAAATACCTAATTTTCTCTCAATACAACTCAGCTTTTGACTGCCCACTGTGCACTGCTTACAGCTTTTTGCGGAACTTAGGGCGGGGACGGTTTTTTTTTCCATTTTCGACAATTTTCATGAGGAACGTCGCCACAAGCTCAAATTTGATCATATTGCCTTGAAATTAGGCACGTTAGAATTGTATTCAAAATCTGCAGTCAACGCAATACCGGCATTTTTGATGCCATCAAGAAATGAAATTTCTACTGCAAAATCTCTGTCTTCCGCAAGTCACCTGTAGCATTCAGATTACTGCTCAGATCAACCTAGTTTTTGGAAATGTTATACCTATATATGTACCCTAGTTAACCATGATGATTCTACATGTGGTCATACCCAAATCCGCTTTGAGTGCTCTATTTCTAAAGGAGGGGGATGACCATTTCAACCACGGTGCATAATGAATTACAGTTACTTCAAATATTATCAATCCAAAGGTCACGTTGACCAGAGTACATTTATGGGTATAACATTCCCAAAATCTAGGTCAATCCGAGCAGTACTCCAAGTGCTACAGGTGACTTGCGGAAGACAGAGATTTTGCAGTAGAAATTTCATTTTTTGATGGCATCAAAAATGCCGGTATTGCGTTGACTGCAGATTTTGAATACGATTCTAACGTGCCTAATTTCAAGGCAATCTGATCAAATTTGAGCTTGTGGCGACGTTCCTCATGAAAATTGTCGAAAATGGAAAAAAACCGTCCCCGCCCTAAGTTCCGCAAAAAGCTGTAAGTTCACCCCACATCTTCGCTCTCGCTCTCGCTCTCGCACTCGCCTCGCTCTCGCTCTCGCACTCGCCTCGCTCTCGTCGTCTCGCAGTCGTCCTCGCCCTCGCTACCATGTCCTTGCCTTCATCAACGCATCTTCCAGCCACTTGGTCTCGTGTCACGGCACTAGGCTAATTTTGAAACACTCATTATTGTTTCTACTGCCCTACTTTGTGCAGCTTACATTTTATTGTTAGCTCGTGTGTGCAGTAGAAACAATAATGAGTGTTTCAAAATTAGCCTAGTGCCGTGACACGAGACCAAGTGGCCGAAAGATGCGTTGATGAAGGCAAGGACGTGGTAGCGAGGGCGAGGACGACTGCGAGACGACGAGAGCGAGGCGAGTGCGAGAGCGAGAGCGAGAGCGAAGATGTGGGGTGAACTTAAGCAGTGCACAGTGGGCAGTCAAAAGCTGAGTTGTATTGAGAGAAAATTAGGTATTTATACAGGTAGAGAGAGGAATGAATGGAGTAAGATAAATATCAGTACAATAGTCGGCAGGAACCAGGAGACAGAAGAACAATAGTAAAACAATAGTAGAGAATCAACATCAGCCAAGAAAATGATAGTTACGGCGAGATTGAGGATTGAACAAAAGAGAAATGGAGTATGAATGAAATAAACATCAAGGGGAGTGCTGTACAATGTGATATGAACGTCAAACACTCGGACCGACCAGGCGTCGGTGGGTGCGGCGTGGGTGAGACCCGGCGTTGAGTATGCGGAAAATGCCGAATCTTGACAAGGTATTCGTTGATCCGATAGGCGGTGATTCGGGCTTGGCGCGCGAGCGAGCGCGACATCTCCTCCTGACTGAAAAAGTGACCGTCCTCGGTCACTAGACAGCGTGGGAGCGAAGGGTGAGGAAAGAGGCAGAAAACAGAGAAAAGCGAAAGGCTCAGTAAATCATCATAGCCCAATGCTGCGCAACCGGATGAACCTTATGCGGCTTAGTTGGAGATAAATGGCACGTCCTCCTGACTGAAGTGCGATGCGTAGGGTAATCAGGGATGATCTTCCATGGAGGAAGGTGATCCGGGCAGCTCGGATAGGTCGAATTCAAGCTCGTCTGGGTCGGTAAGTGTTGATTGTTCCAATTCACGGAGACGTTCGGTGTCAACATCCAGAAATTCGTCGAGGGCGGGGAGGGTGATGGAGGTACGGGAGAAATATGGGATGACACGGAAGGCAGCGATAGGGCGATGAAAAACTGATCCGTCGAACTCGCAGAGGATGTACGCACCACCTCTATTGCGGGAGATGACAATGAGCGGGCCGAGATAACGATGCCGCATTTTTCGGCCAATCGTCTTGTCAATCGCCGTGTTCCGCATTAGAACAAGATCACCGCGCTTGAAGTTGAAGTCGCGAATGGTGGCGGCATGTTCTGCTTCAAAGCGAATAGCGGCGCGCAACCGTGCCTCATACACATCTGAATGGAGGTAGGCCAGTTGGTCTCGACGTTTCTGTAATGCGATGGCACGACGGGCAATGAGTTCGGTAGAGGAAAGGACGTCGTCTGGGGGAGGTAGCAGATATCTTGCCTCGGATATATCCAATGGAAGTAACGGGTGGGCACCGGTTACGGCAAAATAGGGTGAGCACCCCATTCGCCGGCGGACCGTGACGCGATCGGCCCAAAATACCGAGAACGTGGCCGTGTGCCAACGGTTCTCTTCGCCATCAACAGCCTTGCTAATGCTTTCGCGTACGTCGAAGTGGGGGCGTTCGATAACACCATTGGCGCGCGAATTGTAGCCTGATATGCGAATGTGCTTTATGTGGTACTTGGCTTCGAGGTAAGCGAGCGCCTTGAGAAAAGGGGGCCCGTTATCCGTAACGATTTCCAGCAGTGTCCCCCAACGGCAAATCAGGTCCTGGAATATCCAATCACCAATTGCATTGGCGGTTTCACGGCGTAACATGCGGAATTCGGGGTAATGCGTGATGGAACAACGACCGTGGACAATAAACTTGAAGCCTCCACTCGGGGGCATGTGCATAGAGTCCATGTAGACTTTGGCGAAGATAGGGGCGGGTACAGCGACGGTAGGGGGTATCAAAACCTTCTGAGTCTGTCGGACTTGGCAAGTGTGGCAGGTATGTATCCACCATTTAATGTCGCCGTCCAAATGAGGCCACCAAAATCGTTCGAGGAGCAGGGCTCGTGTCGCATAGAACCCCTTGTGGCCAACATCATCGTGTGCAGAGGATAGAATGAATATTCGGCGATGGGTGGGGACAACGAGCTTGTGACGGGACTGAGCATCTTTGCGCCATAGGGAGTCGTTAAGCATGAAAAACTCCATACAATATCGAACAAAAGACTTGTAGTCTTTATCCGACATGTCACGGGGACGCTGGAGGTATCCGTGCCAGATATGTACCAAGTCGACACGATAATCGGCGAGACGAGCGGCATCGGACCGAGGAACTGCGTCATATGAAAGGGGAGGAGGTGGGTCCTTGCCATCTGGAGCAATCTCCGCGGCAAGGGTGGCGATTGTTTGTTGAGGGCGTGAGACGTGAGGTGAGTGATTTATGCAGTGTACGAAGCCGTGGACTTGGTCCACCCAGTCATCAAAATCGTCTTCTGGTTCTGGCTCATCGCCGGGCTGTGGGGGACGACGTGAGAGTCCGTCTGGGCCATGGAGCACTCCAGGAACGTGCACAAGGGTGAAATGGAAGGTAAGGATTGCTAAAATCCAGCGGTTGATGCTAGCGCTGGGCTCTAGATCTGGGTGCGCGAGCATTCCTTTAATGTAACGGGCGTCAACTTCTACAACCAAGTTTCGCACACCAATAAGGTACATTTTCCAGGCGCGTAACGCGCGGAAAAGGCCATATAACTCGAGTTTAGGCTGTGAAAAACGAGCCTCGCGAGCATTGAGCGTAATGGAGCCGAAACGTGTGTAGTACCGGCGCGATACGTCGTTGGGGTCGCATTGGGAAAGGGAATGGCCAACGGCAAGGTAAGAGGTGTCCACACCAAGGATGGCGGGCGCATGCGATGTATAATCGATGGGCCGGAGGGCAGGGGAGTGTATGAGGGCGAACTTTAAGTCTTCTTGTGCTGAAATCTGTGCTGTCCCAAATAAAAAGGGCATGTCCTTGCGTGTTAACATTGTGAGAGCGTGGGCACGGTGAGCGAAGTTGCGAATGAAAATACGGACAACGCCGATGGTTCCCAAGAAGGCGCGGACCTCGGAGAGGTCTTTACAAGGGCCCCAGTTCACGATTTTCGCGATTCGTTTCTCGTCTGGGATACGGCCTGCTGGCGTGCAAAGATGTCCCACAACTGTAATGTTTTCGGCACACAGGACACTTTTGAAGCCGGAGAAAGTGCCGCCGCAGTATTTCATGCGTTGCACAATGCGGTTGAGATTGTTGAAATGCTCCCACACGAACCGGCGTATGCCGGGGTTCTCGGGGATGGTTTCGAACGAGCCGTCTTCACTTTGGTAGCGAGACGCAGGTCCACGGCAGGCGACGTCATCGATATAAGGGATGGTGAAGTCTGGGATTTCGGGCTGCAAGATAAATGTGACGTCGTCGTGGAAGATGGGGACCGAGTTGGTCCAGCCCATGGGGAGTGTGACGAGGCGAAGGGCACCGTATGGTGTCTGGAAGGTGGTATAGTCGCGAGAAGAAGGGGCTAGTAGGCGCTCGTCGTAGCCGACGTATAGATCGAGCATGGCGCCACATGCGCGCCCTGCGAAATGTTCTGCAATCTGGTCCGTAAAGGGTGTGACACCCGAATGCTGGATAGTGACTGCGTTGAGAGGCTCTAGTGCATGTACAATGCGAAGGCTGGCGCCGTCCTTTTTAACAACACAAAACCAGCGCGAACGATACGAGGAATTGGAGGGTTCGTACACACCGGCATCGATCTTGGTGCGTATGAGCTTACAAACTTGATCATAGATACCGGGAGGGATAGGAATATTGCGCTGCACCCAGGGCGTGTGCGGCATGACTAGGGCTGTGACCCGTAGGCCCGTACCCGTAAACGGGTCCGGGTCGGGTTATTTACGGGTTACCCGTCCCGTACCCGACCCGTAACACGAGTACCCTGAAGGTCATACGGCCGGGTCCCGTACGTTCACGGGTTACGGCCGGAGCTACGGGTTTGGCTGCCATCAAAAAATGATCGCACATCCAGCACGTCGCTGGACTACGTTTTTATCTATGAGATGACACGGCTGTTTGAATGAGTACTATGTGATCTAGAAACACCGGTGACTCGAAAATATTCAGCGAGCTCATGTTGAAGCGGCTCAGAAGCCTTTGCACGTTTGTACCTGGCCAAAAATCCTGGAAATGGTCCTTCAGGGTTTTACTGACCAAAAATCATGAGATAGCAAGTCGTAGAAAAAAAACAGTAGATGAGGGTCCAGATAATGTCAAATACAGAACTAGATGGTGGTATTTCGAGACGAGAATGAAGCAGAAGGACAGCGAGGGATCCGGTAATCAATGGAACAAAGAGCAGCCCGAGGTTGACAAGACCGCAGATGAACCAGTGTGCCCCTACGATACCCGAGCGAGACGCAAATAGAGTTCCACATTCTAAACCGGGGAGTCAGGCGGTACGAACGTGGGTGTTCAAAAACCTACTTGGCAGCAATTTGTTGATCGGACGATCATCGTTGTACTTGAGAACACCATTCCCGCCCATGGCTAAAGTTCAAAGCATAATGCACGCAAATGAGGATTTTATTGCGAGCGAAGCGAGCAATTATTCAGTAAAGCACGTGGGGAGGGAAGTTTTATAAGAAATCTCGTGTCTCCATGGTTTCTCTACTCGTATTGGCGGTGCAGAAAGTCGCGCAACTGTGGGCAATGCGATCAGAAAGTGCGTCCTGAAACCTGGTTCAACTGGGTGAAACCCAAGTGAAACTCTCCCAGAACAGCCTGGAACGCAAGCGAGCCTTCACGACCTACTACCAGGTACCCGTGAACCCGTATACGGCCGGGTACGGGTAACCCGCATACGGGAAAACCCGTAACATACCCGACCCGTAGATCTGTTGGCTCAAGGCTCCCACGGCCGGGTCCCGTACGCCGGCCCGTGAACCCGTAGATCACGGTTACGGCTCACAGCCCTAGGCATGACGGGGATGTCAACCGGAGGGAAGAAGTCGGTGCGAAAGCTACCACGCTCGGAATCCTGCCATGCGAATGCTTTGTCATGTAAGCACATAAAGTGGTGCATAAGACGCCGTTCTTCTGGCCAAAGGAAGTCACCGGGGTGTGCCGCATCGATAATATCTCGTCGTTCGGTGGTATAACGGCCCGTAGGAATGAATGGAGGGGGATTGGGATCAAGCTTCGGCATTTCTGCCAGTGGGTCGCCGTAAATATGGCGCTCTATGCGAAACTGTTCAGGGAGGGTGCCGAGGATAGGCCGGATTTTCTGAGCGACCGGCTTGTACTTTTTCTTCGCATAGACTTCAGCGAGCGGCGGGAGAATGTGACTGGAAGAATGTGGAAATAGAGAGGAGTATGGGGAGGCAGAGATAAAGGACGGAGTCGCATTAAGAAATGCAGAGTAATATATAGGGATGAAACTATTGCCACGAGTTGAATCGTGGGATGACAGGAATGCTGGTTGAACAACTGATTGTGCAAATAGCACGGTATTGGTATTTTGTCCAAGGTTTGTGCATGCAGAAAGATATGAATGCTGCACATGAGCGGGGGTGTCCGATGCGAGTGCCATAGTCGATTCTATCACGAAAGTGCCGGGATTATTTGGGTCAGGCGCAATGACGAGCGCAAACTCTCCTTGATCTGAGATCAAATCCTCGAGTGTTGAAAATTCTGTGGGCGCTTACGCGTGGAGCCACGGGGAATGGTGAGAACCGTGGCTAGTGTCCCAGTATTAGGATCGCAGATGGTAATCGCCTGGCCTTCGTTGGCAAAGTTGTGGACAACACTCTGGGTTAAGACGTCAAAAGGGCGTCCCAGGAGAACGTCGTATGCAGGGTTACGGATGATGTGCACTTGGAGGTAAAGGGTGATGTCTCCAACGCGAAATGGAACGTTACGGGCGAGGCCAAGCGATGGGGTAATAGCGCCGTTAGCGGATTGCATTTGGAGAATTATGCGGGGGTCGTAAGAAAGGGCAAGATCATGGCAGACGGCCTCGGACATCGCAATTATCTGCGAGCCACCATCCACGATACACTCGACCTGCTGCTGGTTGTCGGTGTGAGGTCTCCGAGCGTGCTATGCACTGCTCGTCGCCTCATGGCCCCTGCAAATCATCTGCACGAGTGATGGGACAAGCTCGGATGTACGCGACGGATTTTCCATAACGGGATTCTACGTTACCGGAAGCAGCTTCCGAGCGAGACCAACACTCTCCCCACTGCCCGAAACACCTTGTTGCCTATCGAACTCGCTCCTGCGCCATCCTCAGCAGGATACGACGGTTCTAGACGCTCAGCTCCTTCCTACGACACGACGGCGAGTGACCTTCCATATACACATCTCAGACAAACAAGACCTCTCCTGGCCGACGACATGTCTCACCTATACTCATCAACACGATACGACCGGTTCCCTCCTGCAGCGGAATGCGTGGACGACCTCTCCTGTTGTCATTTCCAGACAACCTCTCGCGCAGGGCGGACCCTTCCCATGCCTGACACCGATCCAGCAGACGAGGCAGAACTTATCCTGACACTGCCTTCTCCCCCACTTCACACGACGCATCGACTAGCTGAGGGAGACCACTAGTATCTCCTTCATCCTGAACGCTCGGGCACCTTCTGACGCGACCAACTGACTGTGCCTGAAGCTCCAAACGTGTTCTGAGGTCCCTTGGCCTCACTGCGCCTTGCACACACCCAAAGACGATCGGTCTCCTCAGCAGAGGCGCCGAGTCTCCTGCCATATATGCACCCCGAAATGCCTCATGTCGTCCCCTGCCCCCTGGAAACACCTGCGACCCGCATGGCGCCTCTGGAAATGTGGGAAGTTGTCGAGGAGGTATAAAAGGGAGCGCATTTAGTAGGAGTAGTTAGTACCTTCCGGCCTGCAGAAGTAGCTTTCGGGGCACTTTCCCCACTTTCTGTACCACACTTACTTAATCTAAAGGGGTACTCCCAGCCTTCCCCCACCTCGTACCTCTCGTGCACCCTCCTCCTCGCCCACTGCCAGAGGCAGGTCACACATCTCATATTCGCTCGTTCTTCGGTGTCTCACCTCTTACACCTCCATCAGCAGGGTTCCTTCTCACCGAACCCGGTGTCACAATCCCAGGCTTCCTCAATTAGGATCACCGTTCTCACGAGCTTCGCTCTGTAGAAAACAGGTCCAGAGAGAAGCCATCACATACAAATCGCCGTCCGTAGCCAACGAGACCAATCGTCTCGCCGCCAATCGAACGATGTCAGTGCCATCGTCTGAGCGACACACATCACATCTCCAGTGCTGGTTCTAAGGGGAAGAGCGCACAAAGGAAAGCAGGCGGGGCAACACATTTAGGGTTCCAGTACTCTCATACGAGGAACCAGGTTTAGGCATTCACACCTTCTTTACCGTTTTCACTAACAACAGGTCCGCTGCACACAACTACACCTAGGAGACAAGCAGTCTCCGAATTTTATCCCCCTTCCTATCCATCAGCCTGAGTTGACGTGTGTTTATGATTTCCCTCTACTCGATACTTTCCACCTCTGCTCCACTTCCTTTTTGGGATGAGCACTGCCCTCTGCCGACGGCACGTCGAACCTCGGCAACGAGCTCAAGCCGAAGCCCAAAGGTGTGTGGTTGTTTGGCATCCTCTCTCTTCACCTCCACCGCGACACCGCCCGCCCGCCCACCCGCCATGCCTCTCTTTACGAACCACGCCACGATGAATATCGACGCTCGCCATGTCCGCTGCCCCGAGCTGGGCTGCGACCGATACCTTCCTGCCCCCAAGAAGTGCCTCAATGGCCAAAACAAAGACCGCTATTATGTTTCTGTGAGCGGTCGACATATTTCCTTCACCTCGCCATGTACTAAACAACCTCTATTCAGTGCTACAACGCGTCGCATGGCCCCAGGATCAAGCTTTGGGCCCTGGGCGTCACCCCGACTGTTGCCACAACGTTCCCGACCCCAGCTGCAAACTAGCCGCCGCCTCCTCCTCTGGCCTCCCCAAACCATCCTCCGCCCTTCCCCATGCCGGCAGCCAGAACTCCGCGCACTGTCTGCCCCACCTGTGGCCGCCAAGGCAATGCGCTCTGTATGACAAACCGCTGCAAGGCCGACTGTCGCGCACACTCGACCCTGCCGTGCAAGGTCCATGAGACGCTCCAGCCCCCAACAGTGCGGCCCCCGCGCAGCCCTCCGTGCCGAGACCGCCCAAAAAGGCCCGCCCTCGCCGCTCTTTGGACGTCCTCGTTGCCGGCCTTGAAGATGCTCGCGCCGTGCTCAATACACCACAACGTCTCGCAGATCTCGCACAGAACCACCTCTCCCAGCAACAGGAGCAGGCTGCACGCCTCGCTGCCCTCACCCCTCTCCCTCCCTCTCCCACTCGCTCGCAGGAGGACCGCGACCGCAACATGGCGATCAGGCTTGCGCTGGGCAATTCTCCCCCGCCCCCCACCTCTTCGCGCCAGACGCGTCGCATTACACTCTCGCACTGGCTGAGCAGCGGCCCCGGGTGCACGACCGTTTTTCAGGATCAACCAGGCTGGGAAACGAGGTGGCCGCGTATCCGCCTCAACGACCTTGTTCCATTTCTTGTGTCGAGCATGCACCCCCGCCCCGACCCATACTACGACCACTGGAACTTCTCCCTGGGTGTGTGGGTGGCGATCCCCCTTGCCTACGAGTTTACAGTGCTCACCGATGAGCCCATCCTCATCCGCCACTCGGGGACTTTCGCTGCCGACCAGGCAGAGATGGTCGCTGCGTTCAGCCACCTCGTCAAGAGGGTTATCTCTCCCGCCCCCGCCTCCGCCCGCCGCAAACGTTCTCCATCCCCGAGCGTCCAGCGTGCACGCAAGCACATCAAAGTCGAGCACGAGGTATCAGATGACGAGATCGAGGTCAGTGCTGTACGCAAGGTCATCAAGCTCGAGCCACACACGCCGACTGCGTACCGCCGCCTTCCGCCCGCCGTTGCCCCACCCTTCGCCTCGCTGGGGGCGTCGACTTCGCGTCTGCCTGCCCTCTCCCCCTCGCTGGTAGCATCAAGCTCACGCCTGCGCCTCTCTTCTCCCTTGTTTGACTCGCGCTTCGCGTCGTCCTCGCCGTTCCCTTCTCCTCCCTCCCTCCTCTACTCCACACACAGCAGCACTGCATCATCTTCATCGCTCGCCTCTCCCGGCTCCTCGTCGGTGTTTCCCATTTCTTTTGTTGACAAGGATTGAAGGCACGGACGGACAACAATTCCTTGCAGTATTCCTGTAGATTACTAGTGTCTTTATAGTTTTGTAGATCTTGTAGTGTAACCTGTACATTCTGTAGACAACCAAAAAATGTAGCATTCTTTCCTCCTCACAACAAGGCTCGGAAATGAGGACGATGAGCGACGCCGATGCATCTTGGATGCATCGCAGAGGAAAGAGCGGCCACGTGCTGTCAACACACTTGCTTCTTCCCTGCTCGCAGCTCGCTCGCCCGTTGCTCGCCGCCATGGAATCCTATTTGGGTTCCTTCCAACTCGAGCCGACATCTTCTGGCAGCTCCTCCGGCTCACCGCTTTCACCTGCCTCGCCCACTTTCTCAGACTTCAGTGCTTCTTCATCAACATCCTGCTTCTTCACTACACCTGTTTTCCGTGCCTCTGCTCCACCTGGATCTTTCGACACCGATTCCAACTCCAATGAATTTAACCTTGGCTGGGACACCATCCGCGAATTCGATGTCTGGTTCGCCAATGAGCAGCTCGCCAAATGCTTCGACTTTTGCCTTGTCCAAACACCCACGGGCCTACCCCAGTTCGAGAAGAAACTCCGCTACATCTGTTCGAGGCACGGCACCGGCGGCGTCAAAGAATACACAAAACAATTCCCTGAGCGCGAACGCAAGATACCAGGGAAACACACCGGTTGTCAGTGCGCACTTGCCGTCAAGCATTACCCGAACACACACCGGATTTTGGGCAAGTACTCCGCCACGCACAATCACCCGCTCAGTCAGGAGAACCTGCCATTCACCCGGATACCGAAGGCCAGGTGGGAGTTTATTGCGGGCCATCTGCGGGACTGAATGTCAGCAGATGCAGTGGTGTGTAAGCTGCCTTCTTCATACCAGACCGACTAACACTCTTGCAGCTAGATCTTGTCCATAACGGCGCATACAAGAACTGGGCGCAGTTCAATGATGCCTCTGACGAAGATTCCGATGACGACCGGCCACTCCTGCGCACCGACTTGGTCCAGCTGCACGACGTTCGCCGAATAGAGAAAGCCATTGAGGCGGAGGATATCCAGCTTCACGCCGACGATGGCCGCTCGACTCTGGCCTGGGTAGAAAGGCTGCACGAACGGGGCCATCTCTTGGGCTTCAAGTCAAAAACTGACCCTCCTCCCCTGGACTCCGGTCTCTCTGGCGACGTCTTTACTCTCATGTTCCAAATGGGCTGGCAACGCCGTATGTTCCGCAAGTATGGACACCGAATCCTTTGCATCGACGCGACACACAACACTAGTATGTATGAAAATCTACAACTAACAACTCTCGTCGTGCGTGACAATTACGCCCACGGGATACCGATCGCCTGGATGCTCGCGTCAAATGGCCGTCAAGAGACCATTCTCTACTTCCTCAAGTTAAACAGCACACGCTCGCCTCAAGTCGACCCAAACTATATTATGACGGATTTTGACTGGGCGCAGATAAATGCATGCAAGCTCGCCTCTGTGGACTGGAAGCAAGTGGATAGCCGGCGAACCACCTTCATCCTCCTCTGTTGGTGGCACGTCCTACACGCCTGGCAACAACACTTCCGCATCTCACTGCACCCAGAGCTTTGGGACCTGCTCAAAAAATGGATTCGGATGGACGACAAGAACGAGTTTGAAGCTGCTTGGGCCCAGATACAGCAGACGGCATCCCTCGACTTTGTGTCCTACCTGGCGGGTACTTGGATGAAGGACGAGGTCAAGCAAATGTGGTCGGCGGTGTACCGCGGATCTCGGAACATCTTCGAGATGTGTGATACTAATATGCTGGTCGAGGCATACGTGGTTTTTTCCTTCTCTTTTTGTTTACTAATGCACACCCAGATGGCATCATGTGCTGAAGTGGAAGTTTCTCCTCGGCAAACGCAACCGCCGCCTGGATCATCTCGTGCATACCCTCGTCGAACGCGTGGTCCCGTATTACGCGCTTAAACAACGCCGCCAAGATTTGAACTTCGAAGGACCCGACATCGAGACGCAAAAACGCATGGCTATCCTCAAACGCGCCAAGAACTATACCGAGGATCAAATACAGCAAGTCGGGGACTCTATGTACACGGTCGCCTCGGAATCGCAGCCGGCAAGAGTGTATGACGTCGACGTCGACGCCTACAGCTGCAGCTGTCTCGACTTCCCCCTTATATCCTTTTGCAAGCACATCACTGCTGTTCAACGCCTCTTTGACGAGCCGGCCCTTTCCCCCACTTCGACAATCGTTCCTGCCCCCTGCCCTCGCCCGATCCCGGCGGTGTCCAAGCATCAGACTGACGACATCCCCACCTTGCTTACTGCACCACTCCCCCGCCCCCGTGCAGTCTTCACCAACCTTGCCACAAAGATGGAGACCGCCGCTGCCCGGCTCAGGAAAACAGGCCGAAAGGAGCTCGCTTCCCTCGCTATTCTCGAGGCCGCGCCGGATGCCGTCCTTCTCGAGACCGACAACAGCGGCGTCCTGCCGTCATCCTCCCACGTTCCATCTTCTTCTCGCTGGCAGGACACGTTGCAGTCCATGATGCCTAACCGGAAACCAGGGCAGAAACAACGTACGTCAGTAGCAGACAAGGTGTACGGCGCCGGAGCAAGCAGCGGGATGAAGGCAAAGGAGGGCGGCAGGGGGAAGCGTGCGCGACGCAGGTGCGCACCTTGTTCATTCGCTGTCAATCAGCAGACTAACTGACCATCTGTTCTAGCCCCGAATCCCCTCCCCGCGTGGCAGCGCCACCTCCCACTGCCCCCGTAGCATCACGCCCCGCACCTTCAGCCACGCTACCTACCCGCCAGATGCGACGCAAGACGCCTGCGCCGCCATCTAACTCTCAGCCTAACCCTTCTGCCTTCAATACAAACTCATTCACATTCGTAGCCTATGTTCCACCTCAATACAAGTAGAATTATACCTCCCTAGAAATGTAATATAAGCTTTTTTTTATCCATTCCAACTGTCTTTCCCGTTTTCGTGGACTTGTCAGAATTTGCTGTCCAAACGGCGCCGCGGCGGCAGCTTTCTCGGCACATCACGGCAAAAGACACTCTGCCGAAAAATGCCGCCATCAAAATCCCATTATGGTAAAGGGGCAGAGGCGGATAATACGCAACTATTTCCCTCTATACTCACTCAGCGCCTCACTCCTAGCAGTCTGGATGGTCGCCCTCGACGAGCAACCACTCTATGATCTTGACGAGATCATTGCAGCACTTACTCTGGAAGATTGTACAGGAAATTCCTTCTTTCACCTGTTCCCTCCCGCTGATTGCTCCCTCCACAACAGAGCCTGCCCAGGAGCCACTCCCCCTATACAATATCGATGAATTAACCATGGACCTCACGCCGCCACACACACTGCCGCCTTCCTATTGGGCATACACATATGCTTCCCCACACACCCCAAGCCAAAGTTCCCTGCGAGTCGTTGACACTCCACCTCGACCCGCTAGTGCCAGCATAAAGGTTTATGCTTACCAGTCACTAACTCGGAGTGGATTGATCACTGAGTGGTGCGTCATTGTGGACTCCTTAGCTTTTTTTTTTCTTCTCGCAAACCTTACAGATCCAAGGTGGGCGGTGCGACACAGGGCGCTCCCCACTCATCTGTGCGCAGTCAGAAGGTCAAGACCCCGTGGTCCCAAAAAGCTAGCTTATGTCGTCTTCCACAGATGTTCTGATGGTGTCTTCCACAACTGGTAAGTCTTGTATCACAGTTATGTTATCAAGCACTCATTGTGGACCAGGGACGATGTGCAAGCGGTCATGAAGGGTGTCCCTTTTGCACTACACCAGGGATACTCTACTCTTGCAGCAGCTCAAGCCGCATTTGATGTCGCCCACGCCAACCACTGGACTTGTGCACTCGCCGGCTGGTTACCCCTCCTGCACGTTCCAGCTGCCCCACAACCCTTAGCTCACGAACCCCGTGCCCATGACGTCCTGCTGTGTGCACGAGAGACCGATACGCCATGGTATGTGGTGTACTCTGGTGTAAATCCGGGGGTCTTTGCTACCCAGTGAGTTTCTGCCCTTCATACTGCCATATGCTCACTTCTCTTGAGCCTGGAATGCCAGCTGAATGTCCTTGGGGTCAAAGATATGGTGTATGAGAGAGTGGATAGTTATCTGACCACACACCAGAAGTTTGTGCGTGCCACCAAACGGGGCGATGTTCACATATGTTCTTCCCACGAGTCCTATACGCTTCTGTAGTCTTCACATGTTCCTTGTTTTTGAATCATACTCGTTCTGATGCTGAATTATTGGTTTGACGCTGAGAGCGAGACTTCCCGACTGAAAGAACACTGTTTGAGCAATATGGAGCACTCACCATGAGGATCTAGCACACTCACCACGAGAATCTAGCACACTCACTACGCACTTTGGGTCAAAGTCGAACACCTTTGCCCGACTCCGAGAGCTATCATCTCGGCCTCCAAATATTCATGCGAGACCTTTGACTACATATTATTCATCATGTCAAATATCAGAGCCTCACACTTTCAGGAAGATATGATACTTTGAAGTTTATTTTGCAACCACAACCCCATCTCTCCCCAAACATCAGGTACTGTGAGCGTTTGTCACATCTAGAACTGCTGGAAAAATTTGGAATTGTTTAGTAAGTTATTAAACTGCTCACCATCCAAAATCTACTTTTATTGAGGAAAGTTGGCAATATAGCCAGTCTGTTCGTCGCGGCCAATGTGAACTTATGTTCTCTTTGGTCGAGTTTGATGCACCGGAATTCAAAGTACTAGGCCTCTTGTAATTTTGATGGAATACAGTCAGTAATAAATGTAATTCCTTGCTCAGAATTTTTCCGGGACTAAAACGGGAGGATGAGGCGTAGTTTAACAAAAAAAAGTGGTTGAACGAACAAATATTTGGGAACTCCGGAACTTGCCGGATGGTGCCTGCATTGCCACCAGGCTTCATCTTGTGCTCTCAACACCTATCTCAACATCTTTGTGGACTATGCCTCGCACGCCTTTGACACATGACGAAATGCTTACGTGCCAAATCATGGTGTCGATCTATTCCAGTTGTTACTACCGGAAGTACATCTTCCCACTCACCATGTAACTGTCTGACTTCGCTCAAGGCATCGCTCATATCTGGGGAACAGCTCTCATTCCAAAAATTCTCGAGGTGTATTGAGCAGCAGATGCTGGTACCTATTGGACTACTCCCGGTCTGCGCTGGATTCATGATCTTGCAAAGGACATGGTTCAGAGTTGTGCCACCTTAATTACCTCAGGGCGTCTTGGCCCGACCACAGATGAGCCGCATTGGGTGGCTGTCATTTTCGACATGATGCAGCCTGAGGGTATGGTTCGCTACGGTGATTCCCTCAGAAATGAGATTCCTGAGGAATTAGCGGCTGCGTGTTGTTGGTGGCTCAATCAGCACACATCCAAAAATCTCGAACTTACGAACCTTCCCATTGCATGCCAGGAAGATGGGCATTCTTGTGGTATTCTTGTGGATAATGTGCAGCGGCATTTTGTTGACCTGGGCGTCCCTTTGCTTGAATCCACCAAATTCTTGGATGCACAGCTTGAGGTCTTCAACTGAATCTGTGTGTGGGCTCTTGAACAAGTGTGTTCACTCCAATTCTCCCTTGCCTTCGTTGTGCTGACCTTCTTTTTAATTCTTAGCTTGAGATCGAACGAGCGCTCGTGATCGTAGAGGATGAAGACTCGAACGAGGGGTCCGATCAAAACACAGCCACCACCGACACGGACTCTGACTGCAAATCAGCCATTCCATTGCTTTGCTGATAAGGCGTGAACTTAGACACACCTGAAATAAATCGATTTTTGCAACCTTTCAGTTGGTTTGACTGATAAAACCCGTTAATAAGGCTAGAATGGTGCTTGTCGTTGCCCAACAACAGAGCACCAGGCTGTTTTATGCATTTGGAAGCCAGTTTTATTATTATTTGAACCACACTGGTCATAACACTGCTCCTGCAATCTCTACAGTTTGTGCAGGCTCGCTTGGGTAATTTATGGATGCTAGGCCATCGAACACACAATGGGATGATAGAAAGATATTATAAACAGCTACAGGAACCAAGGATAACTTGTCCACGATCATTTGAACTCTATTTGAAGAGGATTTCCCAATTTGGAACCTAGTGGTTGAACTTACGGATCTCTGGATTGTTCCAGAGCTCATTCACATGCAATTCGGAGTATGGATGTCTCACAGAGGTCTGGAGTATCGTTCCATTGGTCTGGACAGTCTAGACTCTGTCAGAATAAAAGGAAACAAGACATGCCTTCGCTTCGCTCCGGCATAGGTGCAGGCTTCCGCAGTTGAAGGACCATCAACCGTAAATTGTGGAATCATAATGATTGAGGAGGTCTCTGATCGTTGGTCGGGGAGAGCACATTCAAAAATTTAATGCATTCACTGAAGGATTGACATACAAACATCTGTATCTTAAATCAAGTCCCAGCCCGATGCGCGACCCAGCCTTTTTCATCAGCCCCAACTGCCGGCTAAAGAAACATAGGTTGGAAATAGACTAAAATTTACGTTCTATCGCTTAAATATTGGCCTTGAGTACGAGCGCTTCGATATTTGCCTCGTGGGGTCGAAAGCTCCATGAAAAATTGCAGTGTATATGTAGGGATGCCGTGCTACAGCTACGTGGACGGAGCGACTCCAGACCACAAAGATCAAGTCAACGTCCATAGGCATGTAGGAGAGTAAAATGTGTCAGGCAACGCACCAAAGGCCCATCTCATCTCCCACGGGAAGTCCAGAAAATCAGACGTGTTGGGGATGTGCTCCGACCTTATTGGTGGTAGAAGTGTGTGGACGTAGTGGAACGTCACCGGCAGCGCGTACATGGTAGAAGATCCAAGCTTAATAGAAATATGTCAGCGAACGCAATGTGTTAGCATGAGGTTGGCTCCCACGAACGCGAACATTTAAATAGAAATAGAACAGACACTTGTAGTCGATTCGAGCAATGCCGACGCGGTAAGCCTCGTGGAGCTATGTCGGCCGTGTTGAGAAGAATGTAACAGGAAAGGAACTCGCCGCAATGTACTCAAAGAGCGTTGATCGGAGAACTTGATGTCTGCATGCGGGGAGGACAGAAAAAACGAACACTAGATCAGAGAAAAAAGGTCTGCCGGCCAAAAATACACTGCACTGATCCGAACCAGCCAGCGCCCGAGCCAGCGCACACCCAAACAATGGCTGGACTATTCCTACCTAGCAGCTTGCGGTGTAAGGCTTAGAAGAGGCCTTCGAAAGTGTGTGCTCAAAGATCGAAGTCTGAATCTCCGGTCTGTAAAGCTATGTTTAGCATTATTGTGAATATATTGGATTGTGCACCATCGTTCTTGACAGCAAAGCATATACGCTGTTTTCGAGGAATTTGAACGTCGAGGAACTCGGAGCTTTTATGGCCCTGTTGGAAAGGCATCAACGAACGATGTCGTCGCAATGGGAAAACTCATCGAGGGGGGGGATCGTGGGCTTCCTTCGAGCCATCGGGATTCATCCATTATTCTGGATCGCCGGCTACCTAATACTGAAGAATGCGTAAAAAAAAGCAGAAAGATCTCAGGGCCATGTCAGGGATGCGACAATGCAAGAGGGTGTAGCGCACCCAAAATATCAGCGCATTGGGAATAATTCGGAGAATGAGAAAAAATTTGAACCACTTGAACTGATAGCTCACCGTGAAGTAGAACGAAAAAAAATTAAACGCAAGATATTAAGAAGAGACTATGGCATTCAGATAAGGTAGGGAGATATAATAGCGAAACAGATGAACCTGACAAAAGCCATCAGGCAATGGTCGCCATCGGAGTAGACAGAAAAACCTGTAATAAACAGGGAGGGGCTAGACTCGATGCGATGTCGAGCGGGGGGAACTGTAGACCGACATACTTCTCTATGAGCCTGTGATCTTAAATTGGGACAGTCCGACGCACCTCGGAGTTGTACCGCCAGCACAGGGACAAATTGGACCCACTTGATACACTGTAAGAGGAGACTCTGAAGTTAGTTGCAGAGACAACACATGAACGAAACTACACATACGAAGCGACGAAGCGATGCGATACAGGGGAGATGAGGGGGTTGAGAATAAAGAAGGAGGGTGGAGAGAAGAAGGCTATGTCGACGATCCGCCCTCTTGCCTTTTGAGTGGGTCTTGAGGGGCTGATCGGTGAGCTATAATTCACCAAGCGCTTAGGCGCTAAGTTAATTATTGATATACCGAGGGTCAGCTGGACGTCGAAATGCGGTAATTTCGGGAGAACAAACAGGTGCACTCTGATTCGAGGCATCTGCTTAATATACGAGTAATAAGCTGGGAAAAGATAGGAATCAGACAGGGAGGATGTCAGAAAATTCCTAGAGCAATGTGTGATAGGTCTAGAAGGACTTGGATGCACTTAGCAAAGTCTAGAATGTGGATACAGGTTGCACTTGGAAACAATTCAAAAGGCTGTACATTTCCCTTGGGGAAATGACTTTCTCCTCGGAAATTGTATCGGAGGATTGCTAGGACCGATGCAGATGACTCATGGGCGCTGTTCTCTCGGTCTCACACGGAGTTTTAACCCCAGAAAAGTGGCTTTCTTCACAGATAATTTATACCCTTCTAGACAAGCAACATGTACTTAAACTGGCATGTAAATTATGTATAGACAGTGAACCCCTCACCCCTGTCGGCATATATTGGACCTCTCAGACATTGACTATTGTCTGACGTCCTATCTGAGCTATACTGGTTGAACAAGGCCTTGCCTTTTGCATTCAACTCAGCTTAAGTCTCTAGAGCTGCTTTGTGCCATTTGTTTTAAGACCAGCAGTGGGTTCGTTGGGCAGTAACTGAAGATTATTAAATTGCTACATCGTTTCAAGCACCGTAAGTGTAAAGAATGAAATTTTAAAAAGGTTGTCCTTTGAGATTGATGGTTGATACACCTGACCTACTTCCCCAAACACACACACACTGCATTAGAGTTGTTAGTGGTTAAGTTGAGATATATTGAAGCATAGACTTTGTCTAGCTCTCTTGGGATTGATTCCATGCTGCACTTTGGTGCATCGTTTCATCGCCGCACTGCACAAAATGTGCAATTCACCGTCACATCTCCCACCCTCGTCCTGTCTTCAGCCCTGTTCCAGGCTCTCCTGCACATGTGACCAGTTCCAAATGCCCCAAGGGGCATCTGGACACCCCTACCCTAAATCCGAGCCCGCAGAAGCACCGTATCTTTGAACGGCATGTGGATGAATTGGTTCCCACTCCTGTGCAACATTTCTTTGCTGCCCACAGCTCAACTTGTGCACAGAGCACCACAATTGATATTTTTGGTCTGATGACTCATTAAGAACAAGACAGTGATGGCTCAGGTTCTGAAGTGGGAAGTGTTAGTGAATGGGGCGGCTGTGGTACAGGAGACAATGATAATTATTTTTGGGATCCAGAGGATGATGCTCCTGTGCCGCCGGAGTTGCAGTCACTGATGAGTGTAAGTGTATTACATTGAATGGTTTCAGATCATGATCTACTTCTTTTCCTTAGACTGCTGATATAGAATCTGTCCTCTACAGCTCGGTGGAGGGAAGCTCCGACAACAACTGGATGGATTTAAGATTAAATTCTTTATTTCAAAATTATTACTCACACTGTTGTCCTTTGTAGACTGCTACTGAAAACACCGCTATAGCCTCTGACGACCAAAGCCTGTATTACGATTTACCATCTCTGCAAGATGTTAGTGACTCCAAGGACGAGGCCTCTGACGATGAGGACGAAAAAACTGACACTGATGAACTGTCTGGAATCTGACTATAGCTAAACACCACACATTTTGCGTGTTTCAGGAATAGTCTGATTACAGTATAGGCTTATTTCTAAGGACTGGTATATGGTCTCAGTATAGCCAGTTGGGTTGTGATCACAGTAATGGGTACAAAGGGTAGGGAACTACCCTGTGGACTGGCAGTACTCACCTCAAAAACTGCAGAGGAATGTGTGGCCCACAAACCTCTCAAGGGACTATTTCTAGTCTTATTCCCACATGATGGAGTAAGCTGGAAGTACTGATGACAAGGGCATGTGAGAATAGTCTTATTTCTGCACCAGTAGGCCATGCACCTTCCATGTGATAGATGTTAAGGTCCGGGGATGTCCATTCCGAAGAGGTTTCGGGATAAGCAAAGGTCGGCTAAGGTAATTTGATGGGATTGTTCTTATTCCGAGCAAGCGGAGTTGGGGAAATAAGAACCCTTTCTGGGACAAGTCTCACTATGGGTGGCTACAAGGAGCTGGAGGCCAGGGGAATATGACCTGATGGTCAGCAACAATGGGAGAGGACCAGAGACAATGGGAAATAAAATGAATGACTCAGTATCAGTCAGCCAAGAGACTAAGGGTTTCAAACCCCTGGGATGACCAATGCTGCACAGTCGGACATCAAAATTGTCCTGTACGCTGGCCAATGGCAATATGCTCACGGGAGTCCTTCCAACAGATAAATGGCTGTGGAAGGGGAACTCAGGCAATTTTACTAATTTCTATTTCGTTCATGGACTTGCATATGATTTTGGGGTTTGTATAAGTAGTCAGGACATTATCTTGAGTAGGGTACAGAATCACCCATGTATTAGTAGGCTGAACACTTGCGATTGGGCTGTTTCTGGGGTTGGTGCAGTGTGTATCATCATTGGACTTTAACATTAGGAAACCTAAGTTGGAATAAAGAATAGGGTATCGGAAATGTCTTGAACGTGATTGAGGCTATCTGGCATCTGGGAATCAAATCAAATTGTTTATTGTCATCAGCTATTAGGGGACTTCATGGTAGGGCTTATTTTCCTGTTTGTGAATAAATATATTGGTGTGATCTCACGAATAAAATCTTCGTTTGTAGAATAAATCCGTGATCACCCCATTTGTGTCACAGCATATATTTCTATTACTCAAGCAGACATATATTCCCAAATAAATGTTTATTCCACAAGCGAGATTTAATCTTGCTTGTGGAATATCTTTTTTTGTGAAAATAATCATCCCATCACTTGAATATATTTATTCACAAGCAGGAAAATAGGCCCTACCGTGAAGTCCCCTATTGTCATCGGCATCTGGGAAATAAGCCATTGGGGCTTCTATCATTTGGAATTGTTTTATTGTCGACCTCTCCGAGGTCCCCTGTACATTGTTGGACATCACCACCACCACTACTCTCAATACTTGCTGTCTCATAAGCTGCGAAGCTTTTAAACATCTTATTTCCACCACTCAATTATCACTCAGGCCAATTCCTGGTGATATCTTGTAGTGAAGGGTCATCTTCCTAAGGGAAACACATACCTTCCCTTCAACCTTGTTAGGACCTGTAAAGGGACTATCACTCGTCTGAACCTCGGCTCTTGCGCTCTCTGATTGGCCTATTTCCAATCCCTGTTTTATTTCCATAGGCATCGCCACTTATTTCGGAAAGATTTGGGTTGTATTTGGGTGATAAGTGGGTTGTTTGGGTTTAGTTCAAAGCACATTGTTCACCAAATCCATACCCGAGGTTGACAACACTGACAAT
This sequence comes from Mycena albidolilacea, assembly GCA_029282495.1. NCBI lineage: Eukaryota > Fungi > Basidiomycota > Agaricomycetes > Agaricales > Mycenaceae > Mycena > Mycena albidolilacea. The sequence continues at coordinate 647,000 of JARIHO010000022.1, forward strand.
GAGGTGTTCCGTGTGTGTTCCCCTCAGCCTCAGGTGCCCTGCACCCATGTGCAGCCTGCATCCCCACCAATACAACTCTTGAACAAGTGGCAGCAGGGAAGGGCTAGATTACAGGGTACTGGAAGGTGGAGACAGCAGAGGAGAAGGCCGTACACTTGGAGAAGGATGCAAGGGAATATGCTGAGCCGGTGGAGGAGGTGCAACAGAGGGAGATGGAGGAGAAGTCAAAGCAGATGGCCTGAGACCAGGAGAGAGGGAATGAGTGCATGCGGTGGCACCGTGATCGCCTCCACAAGGCGAAGATTGCGGGTGGCTGGATCCCCAGGAAGAATAAACAAGTGGGTGGAACAGCCTATTCATTCAATTCTGCAACTAACTTTGACACTGTTTTAGAAGTGTGTAGAGCTGGCCGACCACAATGAGATCTCTACCCCAGACACCGAGCTCCCAGAGCACTCGTGCATGTGTCGCCAATTCAAGGAGAACAATCGCCAGGATAACAAGCCATGCAGGCGAAAATGGAAGCCTGAGAACAAGTGTAATGCCAGATACACCAACTGGTTCCACCCTCTCCTGTTCTCCCAAGTCCAAGCTGCCGCCAGTTGCATCTCAAAACCATGGAAGCCCTGCCAATCGTACAGGAACTACATAGGGTGTACCTCAAGGACTTCTACCAGTTGACGGAGCAGGTGGTGGGGTGGTGGATCGACAGCAAGGTGCAGGCCCATGGTGAACTTTCTGAAATCCGACTATACCGAAACACCGCACATTTTGTGCATTTCAGGAATAGTCAGATTACAGTATAGGCTTATTTCTAGGAACTGGTATACAGTCTCAGTATAGCCAGTTGGGTTGTGATCACAGAATAATGGGTACAAAGGGTAGGGAACTACCCTGTGGACTGGCAGTACTCACCTCAAAAACTGCAGAGGAATGTGTAGCCCACAAACCTCTTTAGAGACTATTTCTGGTCTTATTCCCACACAATGGAATAGGCTGGATGTACTGATGACAAGGGCATGCGGGAGTAGTCTTATTTCTGCACCAATAGGCCGTGCGTCTTCCATGTGATAGACATCAAGGTCCAGGGATATACATTCTGGTGAAGTTCCGGGACAAGTGAAGGTCAGCTAAGGAGATCTGATGGGATTGTTCTTATTCCGAGCAGACAGAGTTGAGGAAATAAGAACCCATTCTGGGACAAGTCTCACTATGGGTATCTACGAGGAGCTAGAGGCCAGGGGAACATTACCCGATGGTCAGCAATGACAGGAGAGGACCAGGGACAATGGGAAATAGGACGAACGACTTGGTATCAGTCAGCCAAGAGACTGAGGGTTTCAAACCCCTAGGATGACCAACACCGCACGAACGGACATCGCAATTGTCCTGTACACTGGCCAATAGCAATACGCTCACAGGAGCCCTTCTGACAGATAAACAGCTGTGGAAAGGGAACTCAGGTTATTTTGCTAATTTCTATTTCATTCTTGGACTTGCATATGATTTTGGGGTTTGTATAAGTAGCTAGGACATTATCCTGAGTAGGGCACAGAATTACCTGTGTATCAGTAGGCTGAGCACTTGTGATTGGGCTATTTCTGGGGTTGGCGCAGTGTGTATTGTCATTGGACTTTAACATTGGGAAACCTAAGTTGGAATAAGGAATAGGGTATCAGAAACATCTTGGACGTGATTGAGGCTATCTGGCATCTGGGAATCAAATCAAATTGTTTATTGTCATCAGCTATCGTCATCGGCATCTGGGAAATAAGTTATCGGGGCTTCTATCATTTGGAATTGTTTTATCATCAACCTATCTGAGGTCTCTCATATGTCGTTGGACATCACCACCACCACCGCTCTCAATACTTGCTGTCTCATATGCTGTGAAGCTTTTAATACATCTTATTTCCACCACTCAATTATCGCTCAGGCCAATTCCTGGTGATATTTTGTAGTGAAGGTTCATCTTCCTAAGGGAAACACATACCTTCCCTTCAACCTTGTTAGGACCTGTAAAGGGACTATCACTTGTCTGATTCTCGGCTCTTGCACTTGCTGATTGGCCTATTTCCGATCCCTGTCTTATTTCCGTAGGTGTTACCACTTATTCCAGAAGGACTTGGGTTGTATTTGGGTGATAAGTGGGTTGTTTGGGTTTAGTTCAAAGCACATCATTCAGCGGGTTGCCAGACACAAACCCACGCCAGAGATCAAGGTAGGCAACTGAGTCTGGGTGGATGCGTCCGAAATCAAAGTGATGTGTCCATCCCAAGTTCTTGGACAAGCAGTTTGGACCATTCAAGGTTGCAAAGGTCATGGGCAAAGGCTCAAGCTTCTGCCACACTACTCCCAGCTGTGCCCAGTCTTCCTGGTGATGAAGCTTGAGCTTGTGAAACCGGACCCATTCCCTGGCCACCCTCGGAACAATGAGCCACCGCACATCCTGCAGACAGACAGAGATGAGAGGTGGGAGGCCACCAAAATCCTTGAGGCACAGGTCCACTACAGTGGCCTCTGGCACATGGTGCGATAGAAGGGTTACAGACTGGAGCACAATAAGCGGGTAAAACACTGACGTCTTTGCCATGGATGCCATCAAAACTTATTATGGTTGCTACCCCAATGCTCTGTGCCAGATATCATCAGCTGCTTTCAAATCACTCTCTTTCTGGAAGCGCAACAGGACCATCCGGTTCATATGTCAGGACACCGTATTCCAAGGGGGGGGTGATATCAGGGGAACCCCTGCTTTGGCTGCCTTGGCTCTATCCTCAGTTCTGTCCTCGGCTCTGTCTGTTCTGTCTGACTATTTGTCTGTCCATCTGTCTGTACAACCGTCTGTATATCTGTCCATCCATCCATCTGTTGTGATAAGGACTGCGGTGTTGCTATCAAAAGGTATGTGATTCGAATTTGACTGTGTTCGTCCTCTAGAGGGGAAAGTATAGTCAAATGATAGAGAGGAAGGTTGGTGTGCAAAAGGCCTGTCAGCAGCCGAAACGATGTAGAGAATGTGAATTTATTAAACCTGGTCCCCTGTACGAGTGTACCAGAACCCTAAATGTGTTGCCCTGTCTGCTTTCCTTGGTGTGCTCTTCCCCTTAGAACCAGCACTGGAGGTGCAATGAGTGTCACACAGACAATGATACCAACATTGTTTGGTCAATAGTGAGACAATCAGTCTTGTCAGATACAGATGGCGATTTGAATGTGATGGCTTCTCTCTGACCTGTCTCCCACAGAGCAAGGCTTGCGAAAACAGTTATCCTAATCAAGGAAGCCTGGGTAGGTGACACCAGGTCCGGTGAGGAGGGACCCTGCTGATGGAGGTGTGGGAAGTGAGACACTGAGAAATGAGAAAATATAGGAAATGTGGCCTGTCTCTGGCCATGGGGACAAGGAGGAGGGTACACAAGAGGTACGAGAACGGGGAAGGCTGGGAGTACCCTTTAGATTGAGAGATACTTTGTACAGTGAGTGGGGAGGACACCCTGGAAGCTACTTCTGCAGGCTGGAAAGTACTGACTACTCCTACTAAATGTGCTCCCTTTTATACCTCCTCAACGACTTCCCATGTTTCCAGAGGTACCATGCAGGTTGCAGGTGTTTCCAGGGGGCAGGGAACATCATGAGGTGTTTTGGGGTGTATATACGGCAGGAGACTGGGCACCTCTGCTGAGGACACCAATCGTCTTTGGGTGTATGTAGGGCACAGCGACGCCAAGAAACCTCAGAATACGGTCAGAGCTTCAGGCACAGCCAGTTGGTCACATCAGAAGGTACTCGAGCATTAAGGCAGGAGGAGAGACAAATGGTCTCCCTCGGCTAGTTGACATGTTGTGTGAAGTGGGGGAAGGGCAGTGTCGGGATAACCTCTGCCTCGTTCAATCGGTCGGTGTCCGGCACAGGCTAGGTCCTTCTGGTGTGAGAGATCATCTGGAAACAGTAATAGGGGAGGTCGTCCACGCATTGCGCCATGGGGGCAGAGGTCCAGATGTCCAGTCATACAGTGACGTGTGTGATCTGTGTGGTAGGGGGAGCATCAGCCTCATTTGTTGGAGGTACATATACAGAAAGTTGCTCGCTGTGCAGACGCCATAGGAAGGATCCCAGAGTGTAGTCCGGGGGAACAGTCATATCTTGCTGACAATGGTGGGGGAGCGAGTTCGAGTGGTGGAGAAGGCATCCGGGTGGTGGGGAGAGCATTTGTCTCACTCAGAAGCTGCTTCTGGTAACATAGAATCCTGTTTAGGAAGATCCATTGCATATGTCCAAGCTTGTTCCATCATCATGCAGATGGTTCACAGCGGCCATGAGGCAACGAGCGGTGCGTAGCACGCTCGGAGACCTCACACCATCCATCTGTCAAACTTTCTGTCCAGAACTTCGTCCACCCATCCAGAGCTTCTGTCTGGTCCAGCAGACAGAACTCCTGTCTGCTCACACTGGCACATGTTATGTGGCCAGGCCCGGGATCATTGTAGATACCTACAGACATGTGCTACTGGGTCGTATATAAGGTTTCACCCAGCATGGGAATCCCCATCTTTTCTTCTCTTCAGATTCCCCCACCAGGTTCATAGTATTTCCACTCCTGTAAGCTTAATTTTGCCCTTACAGTCTATTGCAAACTGATTGGGGTTTCAACCACTGGATACAGGAAGGTATTGAGGGTTAGGGAACCTGTACAGTTGGGCCCCCTAACCCCTAGACACTATGGTGCTAAACACAACAGAGTCCAGGAGTATCAGCATTCACACTCCTTAAATGCTGTGGTGCAGGAACTGATCATGACAGACTGTGATTGTATTTAATTCATTCAAAGCATATACAGTATAAGCTCAGTAGAATCTGCTTTGTCTAATCTCAGGCTTCTGCTTTGGCCTGACATAGGCATTGTGTCCATCCTGCCCCACCTCCTACCCACTTTATTGCAGGTTGCATCCACACCCTGGGTTTTATACCCGAGTGGATATCAAACCCTCTTCAAGTCGTTCCGGGTTCTACCTTGCATCTTGACCTATGCTATATGGTCTCCTAGAGAGGATACCATTCAGTTGGTCTTGCTGCTCAGGGAACACGCCAGTTACTAGTGTCTGCCAGGTTTCTCCTGGTTGGGGTTCTCACTGGGTTACTCGCTGTTTAGCCGACCAAGAGGCCGTTGCTGACAAGATAGCTAGTAGATAAGGCCAGGGAACCACTACTTAGATCTCCCCATGCCAACTAAAGGTAGGCAGTGCACAGCGGTTTCAGTATCCCGATTCCAACAATCAAAATCTGCTCCTGCGGATGTTGACTGCTGAGATTGCCTGTCTCAATTGGTCTCAATTCTCTGAAACATTCAAGAGATTGAATCGCATTCGGACTCTAACAGTATATATAATTATCATACGAACTGTACTTCCGCAAGGGAACCCCGGTATTCTACTCCCCAGTGGGTCAAGCAAGCTCTGCGGTAGTTAAATACGTCGCGTAATCCCGACTTTCAAGCGCCCTGAGATTCTCAACCTTGATCGCACTAATCTTCGCTCCACCTATCTTAAGCGTCGCATTCATCGCATCAGGTGTATCAAACTCAGGCTGCTCATATGAATTGAACACCACCAGCTCGAACGGCTTGTTCCTCTGAATCTCTGGCAGCGCGCAGTTCTGGCAGCGGAAGATGAAGTTGATGAGCGTCTCGTTCCATCCAGATAATGGGGAAATCGTGATGGTTCCTGCGCTGGAGGCGGGAACAGGGACAAGCTGCGAGCCGTCCGGACTGGGAAGCGCTTAGCTAGCACATGGGATCGTAAGCAATGAAGTACTAACGAAATCGTGGATTGCTGTACGATCATACCGCCAGCCAATCCCACAGTGTGAGATCTGAAATGCAAGCACAGTCAATGTCAGGAACGATGGACAGACATCGGTTAAACGATTTACCTTGAAAACCCCATGAACGCAGGTATAGAAAACCTGCGCACAGGTCGTTAACAATAGAGGAACTTCGTTACTACCGACTCACAGCGGAATTGGGGGGATGCCCGAAGAGGCGGACTGCACAGGCCCAAATCCAGCAAACCCATATGGAAGTGGTACAGACAGTTGGGCAATGAAGTCTTCGGCTAGGTTCCCGTTGGTTGGCAGAACGAAACCGTACGTGGATTTTGTTTCTGCGTCCTGTGCAAGAAATGTTTACGATGAATAAAAAATCAAAGTAATACGCACGAAAGCCTGGTGCATGCAGAGCCCTAGACGGGGACCGCAGACGAAGGTGAACTGGTCAGGCTTGGCAGCCGAAACTCAATGCGAAGAGCAAATTAGTGTGCGTGGTGTACTGTACAGCGCAGTCCTACCTGCAAGAGCGAAGAGAGAATTAAGAGTGAATGCGAGGCGGAACATGTTGCAGAGCGACTGGACAAGCTTCCAAGCCGTGATTTAAGTACTTATTGCCCTTCGAGGCAGTGCTCCAGTGATAAAATCGCTCCAAGATATGCTGTGTTTCAGGGAAATTAAAATACGGTACGAGCGTGGAACTTCAGACTTACGTTCCCAACATGCAAAGAACGAGAATGCATCAGGGCGGGAAGTATGCAATTTTTTTTTGATGGCTATCACTGGAACCCTTCAAATTAACTGAGATGTCCGGCTCGTCAATGAATCATATGATTACGTAGGTGGGTCCCGCGCGATCTCGGAGAGGCTGTACATTCTCGGTGACAAGGCCTCACGCGTACGAATTCCTTGTATGCGATGCATGTCCACCTTGCGTGTATTCAGCGATTGTCAATGGACATGAATTTCAACATCGCCGAGATCACCGAGGCCTCACAGAATTCGCTCAAATACGCCCCTTTATGTTCACGAAACAGTCAGGTATCTGCATACGTCCAATGAAAATGAAGAGATCACAAGCGGCTTTAAATTCAAGTGGGCAGGGCCGGCCGCCGTCGACTTTTGGGCAACGGCGGGTGCGGGCGAGATAAAACGGGACGTGAAGGCGTCAAACGGAGGGCCAAACACACAAATCATACAGAGAATGCATTAATGGTGTCTAGTGCTGAGATAATCTCAGAACTCCTGTTCAACACCCTCCGGGGCCGACAGAAAGCCCGCTGGGAGTCCAGAATTTGACTGAGCAAAAGGATTATCGGAAATGTATGGAAAGGTGGCTTAAAAACCGATGAAGAAGCTCCAAAGTCGACTCAAAGCGGCACGGATAGATCGGAGCAGCATCAAGCCTCATAGCATCTTAGCGGTCAGGATGTACCTTCTCCGCCTACGCTGACTTTTATCAAACATTGATGTAAAGGTGGGTGAACGAGCGGCGCGGGATGTTATCATGCCAAGATCGTCATCAGTGCCTGTGTGAACGACGTTCATTAGATGGCTTATGTATCACTCACTTCCATAAAGGATATCTGGATGACTCCCAATGCCGATCCGCGGGGTACGGGAGATAATAAAAGCGGGTCGGGTACATGTGTGTTCGACAGTCATCTGAATCAGGCTCTGTGACCCGAAAGTGAACAGTTTAAGCAAGGTAGCGAGCGACAGGAATACTCGGGAAATAAACGTCTAATGCAGCTCCAGCTGGTTCGAAATATACATTTTAATACCGGTCCTAATTTGGTTTAGCTTGATGCTACTAGTATGTACCATCAGAGATGAGTATGCGTTCAGATTGACAGGACAAATGAAGTGGGGAGGAGAGGATAGTGAAGATATCGTATATCACACTGATAACGATTGATGTATAAAACTGTATCACAAGGTAGTTGCAATGGAGAACCGCATTAAAGACCCAGACGCCGGGTCAAAAGCTTTCGTGGTCAGAAAATATTTTCTGCCCCAATCGCTCGCGGTCCGCATCTGGCTTCTATGGGCTCTGGTGGTAAGAATCATGAGCTGTGGGCCAGTACCCTGACGCCAAACAATTTGATTTGAGACAAGCGCTCGCCGGCGCTTCGCGCCGGCTCCCACTTTATAAATAAGCGATGCCTGTCAGCGGACCGCAGACGTGTGAGAGCGGTTTACAAATGGAGATACGGCTTCAGACAGACAGAGTGGCTTAATTTTATATAAGGCTCCAATCATTTAGTTTTCGTGTAGTCATCCGGGTAAATTAAACGGAAACGGTTTCTAAACAGTTTAAAACCGTTTTAAACTGTTTATAAACGGTATTCCCAGGACGGCTGTCCTCAAAGCCGCTGCATCAATTATATTATCTCTAAATCGCTTCCATCCTTCCAGGATCACCCACGGTAACTCGTAGGTATGAAAATATCACCTACCTATGGACAAAATGTATCACAATAATTGAAAGGCTCAATTCGAAGCCCAAGTGAAAACCAAGTTGAAATTTCCAAGACTTTGAATGTAATGGTTTATAGGAGGCTTTCTGAGAATGGTTGAGATATTTAGTCAGCTTAAATAATTTGGGATACCTTGTGGTTCAGAATGGGGAGGAGCAAAAACACAAAGGTATTGTGTCGTTTGAGTTTGAGGCTGCCGACTGCCGGCTTTGACGGCGCATCAGTCCCGAACCATCAATCAGTTGAACAATTACCACATTTGGAGTACGCTCCGGTCGTCGAGCGCTAGATGGTGAGCACCGGTCAGTACTGGCATATGGATGTATTGAAAGAGCTAATAATGTGGTGGAAGGACATTCTTGAGTGCAATGCTTGTTCAGATAAGCACTGCCATTTCTCTGTGAGTGCTGAGGATTTCTCTAACCGTTTAACCGTTTAAAAAACAGTTTCTAAACCGTTTGAGCTCTCAGCTAGATTAAATGGAAACGAAAACGATTGAAACCGTGTATAAACGTTTATACACGGAAACGGTTGGAGCCTTAATTTTATAAAGAGAGTGATGACTATCGTTCTTGGCGGATCTTGGCGCCCATTTTGGGGAGAACCACAGTAAAAATAACCATGGCCTGCGCGAAGAATATCTCGACTTTCGTACACTTTTCCCACACTGTACCTCCTTGCTGGCTGAGTAAGTGCCCGGACACGCGCAGTGCGCTATTTTTGTGACGGTTAAGAACCGACGGCCAGAGAGCTGTGGAGCGCCTAACCATTGCCCAACCATCCGTTCACCCAAAATGGCCCCTCCGTTACCCATCAGCTCTTCCATTGTTGAGGACTGGTTTCATGGTATTGCACACTCTTTTGACATGAACGACATTCCACCTCATCTTTTCCATCGAACAGGTTTGTATACAGCCACCGTGTTCGTGACGCTCTGGATGATCTGTGAGCTTCCGTTGCCGCTCATCACACTATCTACAGCGCTGTTGAACATTTTCTATGCATGACATTTGCAGGGTGCGGGAAACAATCCACCAGCTTCCGAAAAACGGGGCAACTCGTCATAGTCATCGCCCCATACATCTGTTCGACGATGCACGCCGCACTCAACTGGGTATGGTACTCCAAGGCAATCGACGAAAACGAGCTCCCAGGCGGCCCGGGACTTCTCCGCTCTTTGACTCACCTGCCCGCATGGCTCGAAGGGACGGGCGACTCGTTCTTTGTGCTCAATATTTTCATGGCGGATTGTGTATTCATTTGGCGCTGTTGGTGCGTGTGGAACCGCCGATGGAAAGTGGTTGTGCTTCCTGCATTGGCAACTATCACCGGACTTGGTAAGAGTCATCTTGACGAATGATTGTTACTGACGTGAAATGAAATGAAGTCTTGGGCGGGATAATTATTTCCGACCAAGTCATCAAATTGCGCAGTCTCGAGCCCTTCGTCGTCGCCAAAAAGTCTCGCGACTTTGTCCGCCTCAGCACGATCTATTTCTCGCTTTCGGCCGCAACCAGCTTGACCACCACCCTTCTTATTACCCTGCGAATCGCTCTAGTACAACGCTCGGCGAAAAAGGCGGGGACGCGGACGCATCACAATTTCAATCCAATCATGGAAATTCTTATCGAATCGGCGGTGCTGTATTCTGCCACGCTGCTCACGTTCGTGGTGTTGAATGTTGAGAGGAACGCCAACTTGTACTATGCACAAAATATTCATGCTCAGATGGTGAGTCTGACCCTTCTTCCGTGCTCTGATTCTGACAGAGTACAACTAATATATAGGCGGTAAAGTATTGGTTAAATCCGTCATTGAAAGTCGCTAACTAGACATAGGGTCTCGCTCCACTCCTTATAATCCTGCGTATTGTAGCGGGTCGTTCGCGACCGCAGGAGGATTGGAGCCTGAACATTTCAACGGGAAGCCTGAGATTTGCATCCAGCAATGACACGCTGTCAAACCACGGAAAGATTGAGTCCGCGCCTTGACATAAAGAATTTTACCTTGCTGCCGATACGTGTGTAATTGTGCAATACTTTACAGAAAATCTATCAGGTCTCGGAATAGTCTTGGACATTGGGACGGAACGCAGACTGAAGTCATTCTCCCGTAGACAGACGCTTTCTACGGCGAACTTTTATAAGATCACAGATTCACTTCCAACACTCTTACAACAAGCAAGCCTCGTTGTAGACCTTGGCTTAACCGACCGCAGGAACCTTTCTCTACTTCAAGGCTTAAGTACCTTGCTGGCGACCAAACTGATCTTCCGGTTGGTTCCAGCGGGCAATCTTAACTGCGGATGCAACTAGCGAAGCAGATGCAAAGCAACAAGCCCACTTAGGTAGGTGAACCCTTGTAAAATCTGTCACCTGCTCACAATTGTTTGAGCAGAATGCGTCGAGACGGTCCGTGATGCTTAAACCGGATCAAGCGGCTTAAGATGGTTTCAAAATTGTATATAGGTATAGTACATTGAGTATACTGACTATTGCTATTACTATGGCTGCTTCAGCTAGCTTAAGAAAGTACCAGCACGCACCGAGTGAATCGAGCGCGACCACTTCGCGTACCTGCATCACCCGTTCGCGTTAATCAGCTCCCCCCACAAAGAGAAGAAGAAGCAAGCAAGCACCCACCGACTGTCCTTCTCAATATCATTCCACCACAACAGCCTCTCCCCTCCCTCGTTCCGATTGCTCGCGGCGAATATCCCGTCCAGCGCCCCGCCCCCGCCGTCCCCAGCGCGCTGAGCACCACCAAAACTTCACCCCGCTCCAGCCCCAGCCCTGCGAGCGCGCCCATCAACGCCCGCTCCATGCGCACGGCGCGCAGCAGCCCGAGCGCCGTGACTTCCTTCTCGGGGAGCGTCGCGCCGTTGAGCCAGAACATTACCCGCCTGGGCCTTGAGCTGATTCATGTGGAGCTCGTCCCGCAGTTGGGACGGGGACGCGAGGCACGCGGAGGGCGTTTATTTGGGATTTGGCGAAGTTTTGCGAGGGGCGAGGGGGAGGAGAGGAGGAGAGGATGAGGTGCGTCGCCTGGGGGCCGAGAGCTGGAAGTAAAAGAAGTAGGGTCGGCTGTTGTGCATGAGATTATGAGGGCGGTCGCATAAACAAATAAGCAGAAGAAAGAAGGGAAGCGAAGAGATGGGCGAGATACCACAATGCCCGGGATGTTAGATGCGGAGGACCAAGTGGAAGTGACCCCTCACACATCCAAAAATCGAAGGACGGACCGCCGCGGTACACCGCAGCGACAACGGGTGGAGGGCGGGAGATATGTCGTGCAGCACAGGGAAATAAGGGAAAAAAAGGAGACGAGGCGGAGCACTAGACCACATCCGTGGCAGCCGTCCCAGGCCCGAAGACGAATCGGGAAGGCAGAAGACAGAAATCAAAGGACAAGAAAAAAAGTAGAATCACCTTTGATCGCCTCCTTTGACAGCGCGCCGTCGCTCGAACTCGAAGGCTTGTCCGCTTCCGCGTCTGTTTCACCCCCAGCGTCAGGTACGGCCTTGGCATCGGGAACGGGATACGCCTCAAGGCTGAGGAGCCATGGGACCGGGGCCCAGCTGCGATGTGTTCGTTTAGATAGAGTTAGAACAAAGGATGGGGAGAGAACACGTACATCTCACCAAAGAAGAATAGGTACATGCCCATGCCGACGAAGACGCAGACCAGAATTTGATGGCGATTCGGGTGGCAGCTTCGACGGCGCCGAGTCTATCGAGCGACTGAAAGGTGATCTTTTTGCGGAAGAGGAAGATACAGGGTATGTCTTTCGACTGCATGCCATACCTAGAATTCAAGCGTCGACAATAGATATCTCAACTCATGAACAACGGATGGCTGCGCTGCGCGAGTAAATTGCGAGTCTAGAGTCCGAAAGCGTCGGGCCGAAGAGCTGGGTAGTCATGGGAGAAACTGGTGCCCCGTCGTGGCCGCAAGCGAAGGTCAGGGTGGAACCGTTGACGCCACTGCTGAAGTGTCAACGAGTTCAGAAGTTAAAGAGAGGAAGGCTTGGCTTCGGCAGATGAAGGACAAAGAGAGCGCCGCTGATTGCCGAGCTCCTGCCAATCACCGAATCAGTGGCAACTTGGCGCCTTTCTTCTTTTGACTGCCATGTTACCACTTCCATCGACTTCCCAGATGCGATTGTGATTTCCTGCACCGTGCGCGCAAACCTGATCTACTCCTCCCGTTTCTTTCCTGGACTAATGTTGCCGCGACTTGTTGCTTGAAGTCATAAAGTCGACTTTTCTAAGCTGATTTAAGTCGAGTTGAGTCGAGTCGCTTGCGCGACTCGGCTCGACTTCAAAGTCATTTATGTCGACTTGAAGCGACTTGAAGTAACTTCAAGTCGGGTATTCAACTCAAAATTGTAGAATAGTTGTACGGACATGATGTAATGATTTATTTCTACGCTGGGTGCCTTGACAAAGGTGAACAGTGATCTGCATGCTTACAAGTTGTATTGATGGACCAGCGAGGCAAGCGATGCCCAGAAATAAGTGAAAATCTATTTTTCAACCCCTCTTGACAGGGACATGGGGTTGATGCTATTTCCGACCCCCTGATTCCAGAAAATGCGATAAGATTGCGATCTATCTATCGGTCCGGGTGCCGTTACATCGGTTTAATCTCTTGTCTTCTCTTTCCCCCAGGCCCCGAGCTACATGATCCAATAGTTAGAAAACCGTGCTACAAGTCCAAGGACATAGAATCCGATTACTTTGCAGGAAATGGGCTCGGTTAATACATCTTTACCAAAATAGGAAATTCAATACCATGAAAAGACCGCTTCGAAATGCGGTACTTGCATGCATGGCACGCAATTCTATCAGGCAGAAATTTTCTTTTTCATTTCATGAAGCAGCTTTGGACTTTGCCTTGAATTCATTTACCAGCCCACCAAAATTATCAGCCTGGTTATTAATATTAATCTTGGCCTACAAACTACCATGCAGAGGAAAATGACTGTCAGTCAGCACAATACATGGTTAAACATTCTCAAAATAATAGGCCAAGAAAATGCTGAAAGGATGGCCAGGATGGTTATTGCACTCCTACCTTGTTTCAGTCGGCAAGTTCAAACCGGGAGGAGAAGATATGGAAACCCGGCTTGAGAAGTTGCCAAATAACCGGTCGCTTTTTTGTCAACCCCATGTTCTTGTCAAGGGGGGTGGATAAATAAATTTATTCCCAATACCAAACGACCTAATTTTGCATCCCGTTCATCACCACCATGGCAGTTTGATAAGTTTGATACTGTTATGAAGTCTACAAACTGTAACTGTTTTGTACCCATGGAATCCTATTTATCATGATCTAAAAAACGATGTCTGCACACACACAAGTATAGAGCTTTAAATGAGTACCAAAAAGTCGACTTGAGTCGACTTGAACGACTTGACTTGACTTGAACCCGAAAAGTCAAGTCAAAGTCAAGTCAAAGTGCGACTTGTTGTGACTTTCCAAGTCGAAACTCGACTTTTCAAGTCGCGGCAACATTATCCTGGACACACACCACGTCGCTGCCAGAACTGTTTGGAAGGATGAACATGCCCACACCCGGCCATGCTTCGGGTACCTACATATTATCATGCCACCTAGAACTTGGTACAAGCAAGCTCTCATCATAAGTATTCTTATTCTAGATATAATGTCTCTGCTGCACGAGAGTTGCAAATGCACCTAGTCCACCGCCTCCTACCGCCCCTGCCCTTCCTCCACCACTGCCCTCTGTTCTTCATTCGCCCCAGGCCGTGCGACGTCCTTCACCGTCCTTTTTGTCGGCCCATCCGCCGTCGTTGTTTGTCTCTCCTTCACCGCAGAGGCGAAGCTCTCCACCACCCTCCCCGCCCCGCAAATTCTTGCCCTCTCCACCCCCGCCACCGGCCCTTGAATCACCCTGAGTTCGATGTTCTCTGTCACCATTGTCACCACCCCGCTCTTTCCAAGCCTTTGCCCTCTTCGAGTTTCACCACCAGCCGTCTTCCCCAACCACAATCAAGTTTAAGGGCATCAGCACAAGCGGGCGTGCCGCTCGTCAGCCCACCGGGGTCGTTTGCGCCCTCCACATTGCCGTCGAATTCAAATTCAGCATATCCTCCCTCCACCTCGCAGACACTCCCCATTTAGATGCTAGAAGGTGCGCCGATGCTGTTTTATGTGTGTCGTTGGACAGACCTACTGCCGCGTTTGTCGATCCAGTGGCGGACGGCGTGTCCTTCCCGTTTTTTGGGAGCGAAATTTTACCATGGGATGGCTGGGTGCAAGCAGGCTTAAGCGGTGCACTTGCTTAAGCTGGAGCTTAAGCAGCGTAGTAGTAGTCCGTATACTCAAGGGAGCGAAATTTTACATGGGATGACTGGGTGCAAGCAGGGCTTGAGCGGTGCCCTTGCTCAAGCTGGGCTTTAGCAGCTTGAGCAGCTTAAGCAGCATAGTCCGTATACTGAATTTTGCTCGAGTGGTACTTGCTTAAGCTGGCTTAAGCAGCCGTAGTAATAGCACTAGTGAGTATATTCGACCTACTATACTTATTTACAGTTTTGAATCCATCATAAGTGACTTAATCCAGTTTAAGCATCATGGACTGTCTCGACACACTCTGCTTAAGCAATTGTGGGCAGGATTTCTCATCTCTCTCTGTTTCCATCCTGCCACTCCTTCCCTTCCAATTGCCATTATTCGATTATTTTGCAGTATGTTTCGCAGCTCAACGGAGTTGATGCCGCCTGCGGCATAGTTCATTATATTGCCCTCAAGCCAGCAGGCCACGCAATCCTCCCGAAGTTCGAGGTGTAAAGAGGTCCATTACTTTTTTTTCACATGTTAAATCTTTTACCCGTTTCCTTGCCATCGATTTTCCGCAACCTTCTTGCCATTATCTTGCTCTGGAAACTTCTCTTCCCTCCTTGGGAGTGGATTCTTAGACGAGTCAAATGGGACTGAGCTCTGCTGATTCCACAATCATCTCCTCAATCCACAATTTCGTGGATTTCGCTCCTCTCCTGCCCTTAGATTATTTCAGTTACAGTATGCCTGGGATATTCCACGAAAATAAGTCGGTTTCTCATCCAACGAGGCGCTGAAATTCCCTGGACTGCGACTATCTCCCATTCACCGACGTCTGGTATAGCTTTGCTACATCAGGCCTAATTACTGGATGCAATGACATGCGGCATTAATTGTGTTGAAAATTGAATCTATTAACTCTCTACTAATTTCATTGCCTTGGGCTGACCTCCTCTGTTTTTCAATTGAATCGTTCCCCTTCATGCAGGTGTGATTTTCTCGTTGAAACCTCCATCTTTGGGCACACCCGTTTTTCTCACCTTACTGCAGGCTTCCCTCTGAGCATAACTCTGGCTCTACATCTTCCCTCATTTGTTTGGTAACTCGTGAAAATGATCGCCCTTCAAGTATAAGGACAGCAACTGGGTGACCCCCATATCAAGTGACACTTTGACCATCCGTGTCCAGCAATTGTAAAGGTCCATCCTTACATGTAAACCTTCAATTTAGAGTGTATCCCATAATTTAATCCTGCTAATACCTCCCTCTGGCTGTGCTGATCACCATTTCTGCCAAATATTTGTCATATCAAAGTTCAAACGCTGGGTTCTCAGCAGCAGGACACAGATGTTGGGAGTGAGCAGCGATGGACATCAGATGGGCTGATGGGAGCCATCACAGCCACATCAAACGGCGCCGACCTTCATCTCTACCTACAACATGCTGAAAACACATCCCAGGGCCCCATTCAAGTCCAAGGAAATTATAAAAAGGTTCAATATACACTATAAAACTACGTAAGCTGGATAAATATATTTAATTATGATATTCTATGATCCTTCCTCCATCTCCACATCCTCCTCGTCGCGGTACCCCTCAGCAATAATTGGGGCAAGCTCAGAAACTGGGGAGGTAAGTCGAGGTTAAAAAATGACGCGACAGAGGGTTCAATAGGAGCTAAACATCGAAATAGTGCGTCAATTAATTCAATGGAACCTGCTGAAAATGTTATGCACCTGAGCTGGGACCTCTGTGTCAAATCCTGTAGCTCCCGACGTGCGCAAGGTGTGAGGCAACGCGTAATGTCATGCAAAGTCACACATTTGATAGCATCGACCTGCAACTACATTTTTCTCCTTCTACAGACCCAGGAATGTTTGGGGCGGAGTCACATCCTACTCTGTACATATAAATGTGGGATTTGACCGAAGCATTTTTTTCCTGTTTGTTTACACCTCTTCCACCAGAATTGAAGTTCGGCACCTTTAACCGCCCACCAAATCCCTTCGGCCAAATCATTGGCAGATCAAATTCGGGTGATTTGGCCTCCTGACTTTTTCGGCATAGCGGCCAACGGGTTCCAAAAATGCCTCGGCGCTTCAGCCTGGAAGTTGGCAGGGAGAGTTGATCAATCAATATGTACAAACAGCTTGCTGATGGATCGATTGCTGCCCACTCCTACAAATGTGTATTTGGAGGCTCAAGGGGGTTCATTAACTTCTTATCAATATTTCTGCTACTTATTTTGACCAACAAAGCCCTCTGCCTGGTGCACCAACTTCATCTGTCCAGGAAGGCCCATCCCTGTGGTTACAGCCCACATTAGAACCATTTTGTGCCGCCATTTTTATTGGGCATTTCTATGGTTGTTATGTACAAAAAGGATCATTTATGACCTTTAAATACAGTCACACACTGAAAGACCACTGCAGCAGTCGGAAACCCCCAATTTGCATGGGTGGCCAGGTAGCTAGTCATTTCCCTTTTGGGAACTCCACCAGAACAAAATTCATTGCGTGCCAAATATGCATCCAAAATGGCCCCAAAATAGGCTCAAACTGTTCCCAGGATGCGTGCCCGTCTTATGAGGTCCATGCAGCTTGCATGAAGTCCCCGAGACAGGTACCAACAGGCTAAAACTCCAAGATGGCCAGGATCCCCCTCCCAGATAGTAGCAACTATTCAATCAACAATATCACTGGATTTTTGACCTAAGTTCTGCCATCTTGGATCGTTGATAGAAAGCTTAATTGCAATCCTGGAGAGCTCCTTCCTTGGTGATCATCGCTCCCTTTGGCCTGTACCATCTACCCCCTGGCCATCCTAGCAATTTCCTGATCACAATCTGCAACTAGGATCAAAACTTTGAATGCGAGGTACAGGTGCAGTTTCATGTCCATGTCAGTTGGGTGGTCGAATACTTGGAAATTCACTGACAGGCTGTATGCAGTCTAAATTCCCGTGACTCCGTTTGGGAACAGTTCAGCACCGTGAAATCAGACCACGCTGGAGACGCCAGAGCGGTCTCAAGGCAGAATAACCAAGAAGCAGCTAGAATATTGATATGAATAGCAGTAAGGATGACATGATGATGTAATCTACGCGGTCACGGGCTATGGACGCCGCGCTCAGCGGCTCCAGGTTCCCCCCTCTAAGAAAAAGGACGTCCTCGTCCTTGAACAAAAAAGGAAGGTAGAAAAGAACCTGAAAAAAAAACTAATGCCAAGACTAAACTGTAAGTGAGCGCAATTAAAGGAGTGTAGAGTGCCAAATAGTGTGAAGTGAGCGGGAACGTGAGAGTGGAAAGATAAAGGAAAAAAGAGATAAGATATAGGGATTGGGAATATGAGGACTCAACTGCAGGTCCCACTGGACCCCGCTCCCCTGTTTCAAAAAGAATGGGCATCCTCGCCCGTCAGCCTTTCCCTTTCTTGGCGAGCCGCCGTAGCGCATTCTTGCGAGTCTGTGCCGTAAAATCTGTAGCTGCAAGACGCAAAAGCGCCGCTGCTATCTTGGGTGGTTTCGGGACACGCGGCGCGTCGGTTTCCGATGGGACGAGAGTCGAGAATCGCGGGGGCGGTGACGGTGGAAGCGGAATGTTGGCGGGATCGATGACGGCTGTGGCGGGTCTGCAGCGACTGTCGTCGTCGACGGCAGGCGGTGTGGATCTCGGTGCAGACGGCATCTTGCCAACAGCCTGGACGGCGGTAGTCTGTACTCCCTGGTGCTTGGCAGCCTTCGTCTTAGTAACCTGCGGGATTTTTATGGGTGGCGTGTCGACGTGAGGCCCCGGGTGTCGTATCCGCGAAGTGGGTTGCAAAGGCGGCCGTTGACGGAAGGCCTGGTGCGTGAAGCTGCCACGTGTGCGTGTCGGGATTCGAGCTAAAGCTCTGCGATGTGGTGGCGATCGAACGGGTGCAGTGTAAAAAGCTGTCCTCAGGTTCCGGCGCATGGGTTTCGAAGCGCGTGCAGCGATATGAACACGGCGTGGAGGCGGCGCTGGGGGAGGTGGCTCGACGCCCGCGGGTTGGATGAATGGACTCTCGTTGACGCGCATGGTAGCGCGCTTGCCGTGTGAACCGCAGATCCCTGTCAACCGACGTAAATCGATGTCAATCAGTCGTATCGTTGATCCGACGAGGTTACGCACACTTTCTCCATTCACCTCCACCATCCTCTCGCTCTTCTATCGTACCCTGTGCTCCCCAAATAAACACTACTCTGACCCCGACAATTCGCATCACCTCCAGACACAATCTCCACGGCACAGATAACTATCTTGATGGCTGTATCCACTTCACCAACTTCCCTGACATATCAATCTGCCGGCTGCACTGCGCCACCAACATCCAAATTTATTGTTTTCCCTCGCTGTTTTCCCTGGCGTTCATATACCCCAAAACTCTTGATATGTATCTTTTCTGTGACTGCATCCAGTTCCTTGCCGCCCTAGATTTCTACTTTCCTCTCCACCCTGTTTTCCGACTCAACCTCTTCCCTGTTTTTCAACCACTCACCCTCTTCCCTGGCTCTCAATTTATCGTTACATTCCCTCAGCTCCTTGTCCCTGCTGAGTCTCCTTTCGATTCATCTTACTCCATTTACTTATCTCTTGCATATAAAAGACCTAGATTTAATTCTCAATAAAATCACTTTTACCTTGCCCCACTTTGTGCAGTTTAAGTCGCTCTCACTCGCACTCTCGCCTCCGCTCTCGCTCTCGCTTTCGCTCCCGATCCCCGCCCACGCTTCGCCTACGCACTTCGTCCCAGTCAGCTGCCGGGTGCCTTTTTACAGTTCCTTAGCAAGTTGAAACACTTGCAAATTTTTACTCCTTCCTTCCTTCCTTCAGCGAGAGCTCACCTGTTGAGTTTTAGCTCGCGCTTGGACGGTCGGCAGGCGTGTCATCGTCAACGTACACGAGTTCCGTATTCATCGTTTGGATGTACTCACCCGACTTCTCGTCCCAGAAATACCCTTCCTCTGCAATCTTGCACTCCTCTGCTTCGATCTCTGCTTCGACCTCCCGCAAATCCTCTAGAACCTGGAGCCATGTATCGAGCTCATGCTCCTGTAATTCCCCCCGAGCGTAGGCGAGCTCGAGGTCCTCGAGCGTCGTAATAGCTGACGGCACGTCGTGCGGCTCGGGCTCCTCGAACGCGACTTCAGAGCACTCGCGTGCGAAATCCTGTTTGTCGATCGCATCGCGTTCTAGTGCCCCGTGGAACATAACCTGCTCCACCAGCTCCTGCTCCTCCACCTCCGCGTGCTCGTACTCTCCGTCTTGCCGCTCTGCCGCTTCGCGCTCCGCCTCTGCCGCGTCCAGTGCAGAGTGCCATGCCTCCAGATACTCCTGCAGCTCCGACGACACACCGTGGCGCGCGTAGTACACATCAGAGAAGTGGTGTGTGGGATGGGGTCTGTGCCGTAGATGATCTCTTCTCGGCGACGGTGGTACTCCTCCCAGTGACCAGGCTGTCCATAGGGGATGGTCATCGTGCCGTCGTCTGCGTAGTCCTCCGGTGCAGCGTCTGCAGACACAGCTTGAACGCCATCGCGCTGAGCCCCAGGTACGAGATCTCCGTAGGAGGCTTCATCGTTGTCGAAGGCGCACGAGTCCTCGTAGCGTTCCTCAGAGAGAGGGGGTTCGTCGCTGTAGCCAGCCGGAAGGTACTCATATCCATGGAGCGCCTCCTCTGCGTCTGTGTCGCAGCCTAGGTATTGTTGTCCATGGTACCAGTCGGCTGCCACGTCATCATAGGTAGACTCGGAGTAAAGAGGCTCGTAGTGGTCGAAGGAGGGTCGTTGGTGGTCATAGTAGTCGTAGTTATCAAAGTATGTCGCCATAGGCAACTTTTCTCGTGCAGAAGCACGGTATCTCGTGTCCAAAGGCGCGGTGAAATTTTCTCGTGTGCCGTAACACGGTGTCTCGTCAAAGACGGTCGATCCTCCAAGTCGGGGAATGCGGGGTTGTGCGAAACGCACTCCAATCACCACGATGGAGACGCCAGAGCGGTCTCAAGGCAGAATAACCAAGAAGCAGCTAGAATATTGATATGAATAGCAGTAAGGATGACATGATGATGTAATCTACGCGGTCACGGGCTATGGACACCGCGCTCAGCGGCTCCAACGCGATGATCACTATTTCTACATAAAGCAATGGCACTTCTCATGCACAACAAGGCGAAACAACCAAGTCTGCAGCGGATCCAGTCAATAAATGGGCAACCAATAGGATGGAGGGCACAGTTGTTTGAGCCAGGCCACACGTGCGGCTGCCAACAGTAATGGGCGGCCCGTTACATTCCGCTACCCAGCGACTGCCATAGGGCTAGCAACCGTAACCGTGGAGCATGGAATACAGCACCGTAATACGGTTACAGAACCGTGCCATGGAGCTCGTCAGACTTTTGCATGTGGCACGGACACAACACGGGAGCGAGCCATGTGGACCGTGTGGTGATACAACCATTTTTTTATGCTGTTTTATGGCTGTAACAGCTACACAGAGCCCCACAGTCTGTACCATGTGCATGTCACCATCCGGGCTGTAATAAGACAGCTGTGGCCGTATACGGCACGGTTGCCAGCCCTAGTCTATCAGTCATCTGCCAGAATCATTTGCAGCCCTTTCCGCAATTGTATACATCATCACTTCTATTTGTCTTGGCATGGGATCTCAGACAATGGCTTGCAGGACCTTGCAGGTGCCACAGAGATCTCCCATAGTACTGTACTATTTCGACCAAATATTCACTGGGTGTCACCTGTCATCTAATGTTCATTTTGCAAGGTGTTCATTTCTTGGCAATCATGGGAAACTTTCCATATATGGCAGTCCAGCAAATGCTGGACCAAATTTTTTGCTCTTTTTTTTTTTTTTTGCCTACTTAGGCCACGAAATTGAAAGTCACTGTCACCTAGGCCAAAAATGTTCAGTTCACAACCCTCCATCACCCATCACCTGAAAGTTTGGTAGAAATGTTACAGTACTGGATAGTGTTGCATAGGTCGTATATATCATACTGTTTGATTTTGTTCAATTCATAGGACCATTTTGGGTGTGACATTGCATACAAATTCCCCCTTTTGTACGGGGCCTTGTGACAGCTCATCAGAAAAATGTTTTGCATCTGGCACATCTGGCTGTCTGGCCGGGTATGGCGGGTGTGGGGTGGCAGTGCTCCAGTTACCCAGACAGCCATACACATCCATTTTCTCGCCTTCACCACAATATTCATGGCACAATGAATGAAGTATTACAGCTATTTGCGGAACTTAATGTGTGGATCAAAATATTTTGTTTTAACATCAAAAATACATGGCTCAGTATTTTGCTTATATCTTGCTCAATTCTTGACCATTTCCCTCAGGACTAGACACGTTCGGACAGGGCATCCAAGGTGCACATGGCTGTATGTGAATTTTGAATATTTCAAGTTCAAAATTTCAAGGCTTCCCACAGTGGATTCAACATTGGGGTCAATTGGGACACACCAAATGCATCCCAGAGAGCCCAAACAGTGTATGTGAGTGTTTGGAAGCCTTTAGAAGGTCTCCGAAGCCTTTGCGACATAAGGCGGACGTTCTGAGCCTGGATCATTATTTGTTAGGTCAAGCGTGCTGCATCTTGCTTCCTTCCTGATTGTAACATTTGCCTTGCATCCCAAAGGCTTCAGACACATTCTAAAGCCTTCCGTTCTCCTGAATGCATGTTTTTGACCCTCTGGGACACATCAAACACGTCCCAATTCACACCAATCTTCAGTTCACAGCTGGAAACCTTGGAATTTCAAATTTATCAAATCTGTGCAATTTATATATCGGCCAGTGTGTCTCAAATGCCCCATTCAAATGTGTCAAGTTTCAACAGAAACAGACAAGAATTGGCAAAGATAGGAGCCAAATACTGAGGTGTGCATTTTTTGATGTTAATTTTTTTTTTTGATCAGCGCCTTAAGTTCCGCAAATAGTTGTGAAATCAAAGATACACTGGAACTTTCCAGAACACAAGTCCGTAGGCTGTTATCATTGGTATAAGTGTTTCCATCCAGTATGCTAACCAAATGCTAACCCATAAGAATGATTGAGACAACTGAAATCTTGGGCGGTGTTGTTATATTATGTTTGTATACGGAGGGGAGGGTATTGGCAGTGAGCCCTAACTCAAAGAGAAATTTGGGAACAGAATATAGGGGAAAAGATAGGGCTGATTTTGGCTGAGTCAGTGGAAGAAATTGGAGATATCACGCCAAGTCCATTCAAGCTCCGACATCAAATCACGATTGATCACACCATTGATGGTTGACTGATGCCATGTCGATGTTTCTTTCTTCTCTCCCACTTTCTCCCACTTCCTCCCCCATTGCCTCTCAGCCCCTTCATCTCAAGAATTGCACCCTCAAGTCCCTGCAACTTCAAATTGTCAAAGCTGATATAAGGGCAACCTTAAGCTTGGCGCAGGGCACAGAAACTAGCAGGGGAATCCGAAATATAAATATGAGTACCAAGTACAGGAGCGGAAATACTACACACCTAGCAGGGGAATCCAAAGAGAAGAAAGGATGGGGATTCCCATGCTAGGCGAAACCTTATATAGTGGTTGGTGACTACCCAGTAGCACATGTCCATATGTATCTACAATGATCCTGAGCCTGATCACATAGCACGGGCCAGCGAGAGCAGATGGATGTCCCGGATGGTTGGATGGATGGACAGGTACAGGAGCGTCCAGAGTGGCAGATAGAAAACCGTCCAAAGCAAAAGTGGCTGGAACCGGAGCCGGGGGCAGAATCGGAGCTGGAGCGAAGGTTCCCCTGACATCACCCCCCCCTTGGAATACAGTGTCCCAACATATGGAGTGAATGGTTCTGTCATGCCTCTGGAAGGAGAGCGAGTTGAAGGTGGCCAAGGCAACCCAACGGGGAGCATTGGGGTAGCGGTGGTAGTAGGCATCAATGGCATCCTTGGTGAAGACATCAGAGTGTTTTACCCACTTATCGTGTTCCGGTCCATAATCCTTCCGTCGCACAATGTACCAGAGACTGCCATAGCAGACCTGTGCTTCAAGGATCTTGGCGACCTCCCACCTCTCATCCCAGTCTGTCTGGAGGACAGGTGGTGGCTTGTTGTTCCGAGGGCAGCCGGGGAATGGGTCCGGCTTCACAAGCTCAAGCTTCACCACCAGGAAGACTGGGTGGAGCTGGGAGTAGTGCGGTGGGAGCTCAACCTTGTACGCACCCTTGCACACAACTTTCATGACTTTGAAGGGTCCAAGCCACTTGTCCGAGAACTTGGGTGATGAGCGCATTGTTTTGATGTCAGACGCATCTACCCAGACTCGGTTGCCTACCTTGATCTCTGGCACAGGCACACAGTGGCGATTATAGCAGAGCTTGAACTTGTCCTTGGCTTTGGTGAGCACAGCTTTGGCCTCGGAAACTCCAGCAGCAATCCAGTCATGGAACTCGTTGATGGACTCATCAGTGGAGTGCATCTTGTTTGGTTTGAAACCTATCTGAGGGAGATGGCTGGTGTCTGTTGAAACACCATAACAAGAGCACACGGCGCCTAGTGCTATTTTTGCAGTTTCCTAGGACCATTATTTATACAACGGGAAAGCGCTAGCACTTCTGAAGTGTTATCACACTCAGGACTCTAGCTAGGTGATATAAAGGAGAACTGGAGTGAGCCCAAGCTACCGGTTGTAGCACCAGATATGACCAGTGTGACGCACTAGCATGGTCTGGAGGCACAAACCACGGGGAAATAACCATAAGCCTAAACAGTCAAGGTGCTAGCACCTAGGAAGCGAGACACAGGAGAGTGATACGGCAAGGGCACTAGCAGACGGTGCGAGCAACGAGTCTGGGATCTGAAAGGTAATAAACCATGCACTAGCAGCCTTCTAACAAGGGTGTTAGTATGCGGTACCCAGCTAGTGATTGACCCAAGACCTGAAACACAGATGCGAGCGCATGATGGTCGTGACACGGTCACGAGTCACAAACAGAGACAAGGAATAGCTAGCAGGCTATTGGTGCGGATGTGCGGGTCACCACAAATGCAGTAATGGGTAAACAGACTGCTAGCCGGTGCTCTGACCTGTGCTAGATGACTCCAGGCAGCGGATTCAACTCTGTTTCGTCAGGATAGAGGTTCTGGCAGCTGATGGTAGGCTGAGGGATCACTCACGATACCCATAAATGGACGCTAGCAGATCAGTGTGGCTGTTCTGCTTGGCATAGACCCATCATAAAACCAAATGGCAGTCATTTCATTGGCTGCTGTATCAATCACATCATTTTCACTCATTTCTGTTATTCATTCTGTATATAACATGTATCATGGACCTCAGTAGTATAAAGGGAGCACAGAGCAGGCTAGAACCCCAGATTATTACACCCCGACTTTGTACGAAGTTGGTGCAGGTGGTCTCAGGTTGCTAGTGGAGATTGTAACACACTTCACAAGTAGTAGCTTTATTGGAATCAATACTGTTGACTCTGGACACGTCGAGATCTTAAGTTGAGGTTCTAGTTGTTGACTCGAGGAGTCTTCACGTATAAAACCAAGGGTGTTCTCTTTGAGAACCAGCTAGCAGTTGGGCTAGCAGCTTTGCCTTCACCCCGATATTGTCGCAGTGTGTTAGATTGCCTGCTAGGTAGTTGTGTGTTGACTCGAGCCCACTAAGAAGAAGATGGACTAGGTGCCCCCACCTCTAGACCGACTGTAACTTGTCAGTTACTTCGCCTTCACCCCAATATTGATGGAAGCGCTGTCATAGTGTGTTGGGTCGCTAGCTGGACGCTTATAGTGTCTATTGCCAATACAAAGTAGAAATGTTCCTGTTCTTGGTTACGGAATAGGTCAGCGGCTTAAGGACTGCCTTACTGTTTGAGGATTGAAGTCCCTTGTTGTTAGCCTCAATAGTCTTTGGGTACCCCTTTGTGAGGATTTTCACAAACCTACATACTCTGCCCTGGTGCTCTCAACCTAGCAGTCTAGCCACCTTGTATCCAACCCATAAACCCCTGCCCATCCCAGGTGCCAGCGGTATTGTTGTTGGCAGCTGCATAGTGCTAGCATGTTGTTGAGGTACTTTGTTGAAGTCTAGCAGTCAGATTGTGTTTGTTCCAAACCGGTTGGTCGCATACTACAGCCAATCCCTGAACTCACAAAGAGAAGCACTTACATCTTTGGAGGAATAGATTGTTGTAGTGGTGGTTTTGTGGTTGTTTAGTGCAATCCCAAATCTAAGCTATTTCTAGTTGTATATCAAGTGCATTGTTTCACCGTCATGAACAGAACCTGCTGTGTTGAGGAGTGGATGTGATTGTTGCATGTGAACTCAGCCGCCAGCAGGAGCTCATCCCAGTCGTCCTATTTGTAGCTCATGAAGATACAGATTAACTGTTCAAGCTCCTGGTTGATGTGCTCAGTCTGGCCATTGGTCTGTGGGTGGTAAGCAGTTGAGGTAGTGGGCTCTATGCCAATGAGGTGCCACAGTCCTCGGGTGAATTCCACCATGAACTGCAGGCCATGGTCGGAGATGTACTTCTGGGGGGTTCCATGGTGCCTCCACACATTCTGGTAGCACAGCTGGGTGACTCCGACAGTGAGGTTGGTGTGGCACTTGTTAAAGTGGGCCTGCTTACCAAGGACATCAACCACAACCATGACCGTGTCGAATCTGTGTGCTTCTGGGAGCTCAACAATGAAGTCCACCGAGACAGTGTCCCAGCGCTTGTCTGGAATCTCAGTTGGATGAAGCTCACATCTGTATCAATACGGACATGTCATGCGAAAAAAGTAGAACCTGGGTGATTCATGACAGTGCCATCAGGAGATCGTTTGATTGCGGTGCAGATCCCGTTGCTGTACTCGCACACAATCAAGACACGTAGGAGAGTGCATGTGCGGAGGATGGTGAGGAACCCGGTAATGGGATACTCATGGCTGAAGTGGAGGTGGGTGAGGTGTGGGACCCATTACCACAACGGCAACGGCCAGCAATTTGATGGCCATTGTTCAGATTTTTAGATCTCTGACGGGGCGGCATGGTCAACAGCATGTGCGAAAATCTAACTTCCTGGGGCCAGTTTCAAAAGGAAATTATATGTGAGTCAACACAGAACTGTGTGCCACTGGCCTGAAACGAATGGGTCAGAACTGATAGAAAAATACAACTGCCTGTAATGTGTGAGCATGATGAAGCCGGGTGTCTAGCCTACACCAAGCTCATTCTCCTTCTCGCAGGCAAGAAAAACAAATACCAAGGTAGGAATGACTTGCGATGAAGCAGTCAGTTGGGTAGTCAGGTAAGTAATGTTTTAGCGCGATGTTAGGCAAGGTTTGGTACAGTCATCTGTAGACCCATTGCGGCAGCCGTGACAGCCGTTGATTGACGGCCATCGGCGAGGGTGAAAAAATCAGCGATGGAACGGGCACAGCACCCGTTCGACGGGTGCCGTTGAACCGTGGCAATGGCAACGGGTGGCAGCCCTATGTGAGATGTGGGCTAGCTGTTTCCAGCGTTCCCGGGCCTCCGGGCTGCTTAACAGGCTGCCAAACACCTCGAGATGTGTTATCTTGGCAAACAGCCTGTGACTCAAGTCGATTTGGCGCTGGACCCCAAACTTCAAAGAGATGTCAGACATTGCAGTATAGCTGCTTGAGCGGCTGATCCTCGAGTAAATGAAATAGTGTTGTTGGGGCAGTCGTGCTGAGCCAGAGATTTTCGATAGAGTGGCAGGCAGTTAGGATGGCTTTGGGTATCACCTCCTGCGTAGGTTCCCAGGTAAGAAGGAGGTTGCGCACAGAGTCCCCGGGGAAGAATTTTGACTGCTGGATGACGCGATAGATGGTGCGGCAGTGAAAAGGCTTGCAATGGCCTTCGAGATTATTCGCACCGGCGTCAGCCTCGCTGTCGGATACCACGATCGTCTGGTACAAAAGTGGCTCAACCCTGCATGAGCACTCAATCTCCATCAAATGGAACAAGCCAGAGGGAACGAACCATTTTTAACACGCTGCTGGAGCAGTTTGAGTGATACTTCCCTGGAGCAGCCCACGAATGGATGCTTGTGGCAGTGGCAGTCCCAGCAGTCAGAAGCTTCAAAACATCGACAGTCGCATCACAGTCGATGTCATGCAAAAATAACTGCCACTGCCAGTGGTTCCAGCGGCAAGGCTCGAGCAGGAACATTCAGAGTAAAGATTTTGCCCAGATTACTGCATTGATTCTTAGTCTAGCTGCCGTAGTCATCTGTACATCGTTAGTGCATCGAGCGAATTTAGACATGAGAGTAAAGGACAACTTAGGACCGGCCAGATGATCCCCAAATCACGCCATCTGTCCACATTATGATGCATAGGGGTTTACATAAATGAGCCGCCCTTGTACCTTGCTCACATCACAGATCTATGTATACGCATACAAGGACCCCAGCCCTTCGGTTGGGGCGTCTATTTTGAGCATATGGCCTGCTCATTTAGCCTTGACCCAGAGCGGAGTGCAAAGGCTTCACACACCCGTAATTTTATGAAGAGAGGGATCCTCCTGGACAACGGCCCATCGATGCCAACCCACAATGAGGTCCCTCCCAAATTCAATCGCAGTGATGTTTTGTGATTCCCCCCGTTTGCTTCTCATCCAGATATCTCTGATGAGCTCCATCTGCAGGTCTTGATCATAGTTACCATGCCAGTGATTACAATGAATATTATATCTCGTTAACACACCCAAACTGTCATCATGTGCTGAAATTATTCTGCATTCCGGAAGATCTTTGATCAAAGATGTAAGATCCGAGAGCAAAGATGCAAGATGCTCCCAGAGCTCCATGCTGAAACAAAAGATGTGACACCAGGGCAAAGATCTTAAAAGAGATGTTTCAAAGATGTGAGATGCCGGAGACAAATCTGCACTCATACCAGAAAAAGATAAAATATCATTATGGTCCGATTGTGTACCTGTAAGTAGTAGAATCATCTTGAATTTCAGTAAAGCCTGAAAGAACAAGTATCAGCCCAATCCGAAAGTGGAACTGAAAGGTGAACCGAAAGACACGTTCAGTTACCCCGAAAATTACCCTATTTCTTACCGAAACAAGGGTAACCATTAGGAAAAATTATGGGGACACTAAAAGTGCTTTGTTTAGTTCGTCTTTTAGAATTGACGGATACTTGTTCTTTCAGACTCATCTAAAAGCATAGCTTTCAGTTCCACTTTTTTATTAGGCTGATACTCTCGTCTTTTAGAATTGACGGATACTTGTTCTTTCAGACTCATCTAAAAGCATAGCTTTCAGTTCCACTTTTTTATTATCATGCTTCCAGGCCTAAGTGAAATTTCATCTGATTCTACTAGTTTCAGGTGAACTATTAGACCGTAATAACATTTTTCTTTTTCTAGTATGACTTTTACTGATGATCAACACAGCATCATGAGAACATTCTTAAATGTCGTTTATAACCCTTTCCCCAAGCTACCTTCCATTGACACAAGCCCAATAATGCTCCTCCTTCTCTTCCTTGTCCATCTACTCATCAAGAACGGCAGCGCCGGCCCAGTTGCACTCCTTCTTGCCCCTCGATACTCTGCGGGCACCTGTGACAATATTAACAAGTGCCGAAAGCTCTTCGACATTGTCTGGGGCTGCCTGGCGACGATTTTCGCATGTACCTGGGTGTCATTGCATCCGAATGTGCCTCCCCCGAACCAGAGCTGGCTGGTATTGTTTTGGCGCAGGCTCAAGATGATGCTCATCGGGATTATTGTCCCTGAAATCATGGTGGGCTTTGCTGCTAGGCAGTTCTTTGCGGCCCGTATGTTGTCGAAGGGTGTGTCTGAGGTCTTATTTCTAAGATTCATATCAATCGCATGAAATTCTTTGCAGAGTACGGTTTCTCAAGGACCCATGGATTCTTTCTGTGTATGGGCGGATTTGTATCATCAGCGGGGTATCCCATTGCATGGCTTACGCAGCTGAACGACCCGGATCTCGGACCCGAGTTTCTGAAAGGCATACAAAAAGTCGGGACGGAGGAAATCACGGATAAGAGCAAGGGTGACGCGTTCTCGAAAGGCGTTGCCCTGGCGCAAGGCTTGTGGTTCACCATGCAATGCTTAGCACGTGTGCACCAACACCTTACAATTACCGAACTCGAGGTCGCCACCCTGGCATTCGCTGCAGTGAATATATTCATCTGTATGCTTTGGTGGGGCAAGCCACTTGACGTCCAGCAACCAATCGTTATCGGGCCACCCAAACCACCAGATTTGCAGCCCATAATCCTCCGCCAACGCTCGTGGCAGGATCATTTTATGTCAATCTTTGGCATCGAAGCAAATGACAAGGGCGATCCACGCTTGTTCACCTCAGTACCCTCATTCTGGTCCCCATCCATGGACCCCAACCTTCTACTTGTTACGGTGGGAACTACTGCTCTTGCGGGTTCCTTGTTTGGCGCCATTCACTGTGCCGCGTGGTACATCGATTTCGCCACCGACGGAGAGATGTACTTGTGGAGGATTAGCTCCGTGGGGATTGTCGGATATCCCGTCGCCGTATTCCTCCTTGGCTTTCTCGTTGCCCTTATCGATTACATCGTTTTTTCAGAGACAAATCTCGGCAACGCAATCGAAACAATCTCGCTCGCTGGCATCATCGGGTTTTTTCCGATATACATTTCGGCCCGCCTTATGATCATCGCCCTCCCACTCATAGCGTTACGTTCACTTCCCCCATCCACGTTCGTGGATGTGAACTGGAGCACCTACATTCCGCACTTCTAGAACCCTCCCTTTGCACAAATGATTTTTTTTTGTTCCTGCTACTCGATCTACTAAACATCTGTTTCTGTACGGCTTGTAATGTATAATTGAAGGCCCGCGAAACTTGTAATGCAACCAGCATGAAGGTTGGAATCGACTTCGAATATGGCTTGCTTTAGCTCTACAGGGAGCGGGAATCAACCAACTGCGCCACACTCAGACTCAGACTCGTCGGCTACTGTGGACGAGTTGCGCCACTGTCACGCCAGTGTGGCGCACTTCAAAGCGACTTGCGCCATTGTCGGTTGATCCGGATGGCAACTCGGAGTCCATTTCGGGTTTCACAGTGGAAGTAATAATCATGTAACCGACTCTCAATAAACAATTGAACACAGATTTTATTGATGTTGCCTGCTCTAATGCGAAGCTTGGTGGTGGATGTTAATGCATTCAATTGATGCACATGCAGTACATGTACCCTAATACGTGGTTATGCGCTGCTGCGCCGCGCCTTGTTATATCATGTGCGTATCTGCCCGCCCCGGCTCGGATGTGAAAATTGCGTGCATTTCAAGCACACAGCACTTCTGCGCAAATCTCCATCCGAACGGGAGTGAACCACCTCGAATCGCCGTCGGGTGTGAGCTAGGAATTAAAGTAGTAAGTAGCAGTAGATAGTGGCACACACCTTGTGCTTACAGCACCGGCCTCGTCCCAACGAAAGCCCCACTCCCGGAGTCCCCATTGTCGTGCTGAGCGATCGAGAGTGGTTACAGGAGGCTGGAATTGTCGTCGTCCATGGCGAGTGGGTCGGGATGGAAGAGGGAGGAAGCAAGCAAAAAAATGGGATCAGATCGGCATTTGGTGATCCTCAGCCCAGAACGGAATATCTCACGTTCACGCGAGAATGGTGCTTCTTGTTCAACTTGCGCCAAACTCGCATAGCTCACGCCACACTGGCGCAAGTCGTCCACACTAACCGACGAGTCTGAGTGTGGGTGTGGCGTCGTTGACACATCCCCGTGTTTGTCTGGCGTGTCAATTAGCGCCCAGTCATATGTAGTAAGTAAAGGGTTTTCGCTGACCTATTTCCGCCCTTCTCGTCTCTGGGAGCGTCCGTGAATAGCTGTCCTATACAATAGTTTAGCGCGTTGGGGTGCTTCTCACCCGAATATGTCGGCTAAGACCCTTTCCTAAATACGACAGAGCGCTAACTTACTTGCGCTTCCAAAATATTGCATTCAGAAGGCCTGTACTATTTCGAGCAACAGAGCGGAGAGACCGAAATGGGGTAGGCAAGAAGGGGATGAGAGCAAATATATGCAAATGAATTGGGCAGAGATTCCTAAGAGAACGGATATTGAAGTAATGAATGCGAAGGGCATATAACCATCGTATGCGTCCGCCGACAGATCAAACACTTTACTACCCGTACCCCACAATATTCCCTTGTCCGCGCCATGCCGCTGCAAGATCTACGAACTGGATTATTCAGGTTACCCGCTCTTCAACATGCTGTTTCATCTTTCGAGTTGAAGATAAGCCCATACTATCACGAGGCTGAAAGACAGGCACACGCCTGGTTTGATAGGTTAACGTATATCACACTCCACTATTCACTGTACTCATCGCCCCATAAGTTATGAGGTTTACACCGGACTCAAGCGTGAAAACTACTTGAGCCACCGATATCCAGATTTTGCTGCACGGGTGTACCCCGAAGCCCATACACAGGCCCACCTAGAAACTTGCATGGCGTTGATGCTTTGGGTTTTCTCGGCAAGTCTGTTTAGCGGATCGACTTCTACCGCCTAACATTGACGCGAACCCGGGAAGTACGATGACCTGTCCGATGAGAGCGGACTCAAGCATAATGTCGAGGGCCTTGAATTAGCTGCAAATATTAGTATTCAAGCTTTGAGGGATCCGGACGGGCCGGCTCCCACTCTCAGATTCGCTAGGATGTTGCAGGAGTGAAAAAGTCATTTTGTTTTGCGTTGGTTCAGTCGCTGATCTTGTTTTTTTTTGGTGTACTAGTTTTTTCCGGAAGATGAGAGCTACCGGGAGCGCGGGATGCTGCAGACGGTCAGCGCCGATGCACATGTCTTAAGCGTATGCCGCCTCACTGCATTGAAATGTAGGTTGGTCCAGGGGTTCGAGGACTTTGCACGAGGATCACTCCGTCAAACGGCCCTTAGAATCGAAGGAAAGACAGCATCTATTGAAGAATTTGTGCGAATCCGCCGCGATTCCGTCGCGGTGAAACTGATGTTCGGTATGTCAAAAAGATCATGATGTTACTCTCTTACTCTCAGCAGCGTTTATGGAGTACGCCATGGATCTCCAGATTCCCGATGAGGTCTTCAATGATGAAAGCATTGCATCCGCCGTTGAGGCTGCAGGGGATGTTGTTGGCTGGAACAATGTGCGTGTTTTGGCCTCGTCAGACTACCGATGAGCTCATCTTTTCTCCTAGGATATCTGCTCGTTCAACGTGAATACTTGACTTCACTTCGGAGAGCCAATGAGCATTGACATATCACGTCTCTTATTTTGTAGAATGAACAATCGCACGAAGACAACCAGAACATTGTTTACTGCACTCTTGTCGAGAAAAACTGCACGTTGCAGGAAGCGATGGATTTTGTCGCTGGTATGATGCAGGACCGTATCAAGGATTACCTCGCGTTGAGGGAAGCTCGGCCCTCGTTTCACCTCCTGGATGTACGAAAGTACTTCAAAGGACTTGAGTACTGTATTTCAGGCTCCTTGCACTGGTACTATCACAGCAAACGTGCACATTGTCCCTTCCTTCAGTGCGCTCGCCCACTGATTCTCTTTATTCGAATATAGGTTATTCTAGCCGCCCTATGAGCGATGGACAGGTCATAGAAGTGTACGAGCGGAAGAAAGAACCGGTTCCGCTGTCGGTGGCCCAAGTTGAAGGCTTTTCAGCTTCGATTTAATATTTCGTCCAGATAATGAGATATAAGCTATGCTGTACTCCGACCCGAACATTGTTCCTAAATTTGAATGCCGCACATGTACTGCTGATTCTCAAGTTGTTCTCAAGTCAAATTTTAATTGGCCGAGGACTGCCTCAAAGGCAGCGCAGTACTTGCATCCAGTTTGACGTTGACACTGGTTGACAATGGATGGAAGCCATGGCCATCACCCAATGGGGAGTCCGTAAAAAGTAACTTGTGAAAATTGACTTGTGTGGAACTTGCCCCTTTCGGCACGCATGCCGCAAGTTAACGGAAGTTTTCCCACGGGCTCGAAACTAACGGGTGCGGGTCACCCAAGTACTTTTTCCGATAGTCCCTTTAAAACACCTCTAACTGTATTCATACTGGCCCCAACCGCATGTAATCTCTAACCATGTTGTATATAGCTGCCGAAATCCTTGGAGTCAACTGAACTAGTTGTTTACAGTGCCACAAAGAGCAGCGAGTACACGACCAGCAAGGGATGAGTCCTTTATGGATAAGAGCACAAATAACTTTCCAAATGTTGCTGGTGTAGGCTGAAAGCCTCTTTCGGCATGACAAGATCACTGGCATTGAGTTGTTGCTCAACGTGTGAGGGTTTGATTTTAGTGAACAAATCCTAGCAATCTGATCCTTCTCTAGACCGGAATTCAAGATTTCTGATTGTCATTAAGGCTATTCAGGCTCATTTGGTCTCATTACCCTATCCCCACAGCAGGGAGTATTATATGCTCATTATTAGCCTTGACAATGGCGTAATTTGTGCACGATGAATATGCAATCAGGAGAAGTTGATATTGGTGGGACTGCTCAGAGAGCAACATTATACAGCCGCAGGACACTTACATACATATCATAAAAACTCATTATACTTTGTCCTATGGCCCATCACACACCCAAGCCAACAAGTTGTCGGTGCTTGGCTCACAGCTGCCTCAGCTTGGCTGGTATGGCAGCCTCAGCATCCTTGCTAACCTAAATGAGGAGTCGAATGAACATTGAGCAAGAGAACTTGAAGTTCAGTTTGATTTACCATAAGTAACTTGAAGCTAGCTGCAAGTAATGTCAAGTAATTTACAGTTAACTGTGAGTAACTTGCAGTTAACTTATGCTAACTTGTGAGCCAAGTTAGATCAGAAAAAGTAATGGGCCACCAGATGGCATCAAGTTGCCACCAAGTTCATCCGTTCAGCCGATTTGAGGCCAATAACTGCTTGAGCAGATATCTGGGAAACATTTACAGGGATGCACAAGGATAATATGACTGCAATTGATGTTTATTGTGATCCTAGGTCACCCAGTATGCCTCTCAGCAGCTGGCACCGCCCAATTTTTTTACCCATTCACCAATGGAAATATTCAAGCTCATCTAATGAAGTATACACGAAACTACATGAAACCGGAATAAGGGTGAATCTCGATTCATTGTCCATGCCCCTGCGCCACCTCAATCTTTTTTGTTCCCCCGCACCTTTGGGGATCTTGGAAGAGTGAGGTTCTGGGACCTCGTCATCTCCCGGAGTTTCCTCATGCCTCCTCTTTTCACCGTGACATTCTTCGGACTGAGCTTCGATGTTTGACTCCACAGGATTGACATCCATTGGGGCATCAGAGAGAGGGCTCGATACAGGGGTTGTGGTCTCGTTGAGAAGGAAAGTGATGGGCGGATTTTCCGTTTTGTTGGGGGGCAAGGTGAGTTTCCAGCTTTACTCCTCACCCTGAGAATCATAAGCAGTTGCCAGCCGGAAGCTCAGGGGAATGCGGGCAGCGGCAGATGTCACAGCCGGACTCCGATTTTTGATAGCTATCAGGTAAGAAAAAGGTTGCGCACAGAGTTCGCGGGGAAGGACTTTGACTGCTGGATGACGCGATGGATGGTGCGGTAGCAGAAAGGCTTGCTATGGCCTTCGAGATTATTCGCACCGGCGTCGGCCTCGCTGTCAGATACCACGATTGTTTGGTATAAAAAAATGGCTCAACACTGAATCGTTTGTGAAATTGGAAAGATGTCTAAGCTCACGAACCATTTTTTAACGCGCCAGGCAACGAGCATGAACATTGGAATCGCAAGAGGCCTGAGGTGCGTGGCCAATTCTAATATCGTTCGTTCTAGCTGTACAGGAAGTGCTGGTCCAGATTTTGGGCCCGAAGGGGTACTACTGGGCGCAGACTGGACTGAGCCAGCAGAGGTCATGGTGGTTGGGGGGAAAGAGAGAATTAGCTGATGGATGCCAAACAAAAGTCACATCATCATATTCCAGTAAATGCTCTCATATTATAGTCATCCACCTGCCGCACCACAGATTGAGTTTGATCTCCAAGGGAAACTTTGCAAAGAAGACGCAAAACTAGCAGAAAAGGTTTTTAGATTGAATTTCATATATCTTAGGATCACACAACCACATCACAAGCACTGTTATACCGCTGCGACATGTACACTTTCTGCCGACACACACACACTCACAGGTCTGTCGGGCGGATTTTTCAGGTGGGGCCGGGGATTGACGCTGGGAAGCACGTTGCCGGGAAAAACACTCAAAGAACGCCTCTGTGATGTGTTGAGAATCGTCCAATTATGTATCCTTGAATTGCTTATTGCGGACCGTTTTCTGGCTCGAATCATATTGTATTTTGACCAGGGCGTCGATGGATTACATATTCGTGATAGTCCAACTCAAAACCCATCTTCTTCGAACACATATTGAAGCGCTGGGAAAGAGGAACATAAAAAAATTAGCATCCAGCAACAAACGAATCAAAATCTTACCATCTGCTTCCCCCACCCTCCGTTTCCGCAATGCAACGCACTCCTCCGCGTGCACCCAATAGTCCCCCCCCCCATGCCACGCCCCCCTCCGCCAATCCAACCCGGGCTCCCGCCGCCCCAGTTTCACAAAATGTGGGTCGCGGATTATCTCCGCGCCATCGGGAGATCGTTCGATGGCGGTGCAGATCCAGTTGCTGGACTCGCGCACGATCAAGACGCGTAGGAGAGTGCACGTGCGGAGGATGGTGAGGAACCCGGCAACGGAATACTCGTGGCTGAAGCTGAGGTGCGTGAGGTGCGGGATGTGGGCTAGCTGTTTCCAGCGTTCCTCCGGGCCGCTTAACAGGCCGCCGAACACCTCGAGATGTGTTATCTTGGCGAACAGCCTGTGACTGAAGTCGATTTGGCGCTGGACACCAAAGAGGTATCGGAGATCGCAGTATAGCTGTTTCAGCGGCAGATCCTCAACTAGGTGGAATAGTGTTGTCGGGCCAGCCGTGCTGAGCCAAAGGTTTTCGACAGAGCGGCAAGCGGTTAGGATGGCTTTGGGTACCGCCTCCTGCGTGGGTTCCCAGGAAAGAAAAAGGTCGCGCACAGAGTCCCCAGGGAAGGACTTTGACTGTTGGATGACGCGATAGATGGTGCGGCAGCGGAAAGGCTTGCGGTGGCCTTCGAGATTCTTCGCATCGGCGTCCGCACCGCTGTCGGAAACCACAATCGTCTGGTATAAAAGTGGCTCTACCCTAAATAAGGACTCAATCTCCAT
This sequence comes from Mycena albidolilacea, assembly GCA_029282495.1. Taxonomy (NCBI): domain Eukaryota; kingdom Fungi; phylum Basidiomycota; class Agaricomycetes; order Agaricales; family Mycenaceae; genus Mycena; species Mycena albidolilacea. Next base: position 683,909 of record JARIHO010000022.1, read on the forward strand.
CAAATGGAACACGAGAGGGGGCGAACCATTTTTTAACGCGCCACGCAATCAGCATCAACGTCGGGATTGAAAGCGGCCTGATGTGGGCAGTTGTTTCGAATATTGCTTGCTCCAGCTCCGCAGGGAGCCTGGGTTCATCCTCTGGGTCAAGCATTGAGCAGTATCCGTCTTGGTGCTATATTGGTACTCGAGCCAGGCTAGAGCGATGTGCGATGCGTTAGATGCTGTGAGCGGTCCGTGTGAGGACAGAAGTCAAGGAGAGGAAAAGAGAAAATACGCGAAGTCGCCATCCAAGTTGGATAACGAGCTCGTAGTGTCGGAAAGAGCCAAAGACTCTTCTGCTCGGCCGGGTGCGCCGGTGCGGGGCGCCCCGCCTTCAGCCCGACTCCGAGCATGTGCGAAGAGAGGCCGATGAAAGGGTGCGTGTCAAAGACGCCGATTCAACTCACCTCCCATTGAATGGAGGAAAGGGCAGGGCAAAAAAAATGGATTACTTACTGAATTCAGACGTGTGGAGGTTGTGGTTGCGCGCAAGCGAAGAAGTAACGCAGTCACGCTCGCGTCACATCTTTCCACCCAGTGCGACCTCGCTAGATCGCAATGTCGTATCCGCACGACGGCTCTGCCGCCTCCGCCTTTTCAGGTCCCGGCACCAGTATCACCCGCGTATACACCTGTCTCCCGCGAGCCATCCCCAAAACAGACGGTATCGAGCGTCGTCCTTTCTCGACGTCCGCGCCATCCAATGAATTGACCACATCCTCACGTCGCGCTCGTTCAACGACCCCACTCTCACCTGGAGTCCGGGGGCACGCACGCAGGTCCCGCCGCGCGCCTCCCTCCTCTCGCGCCGCCTGACGCCGAATATCATGTCCGATCCCTCGATAGGGCATCGGAGCGCATCGCATCCCCTTTCGCGCGGCAACCGCTAACGGCCCACACCCCACCCGACAACGGCTGAGTTCTTCCCCTGATCTGCACTGAGTCATCGCCGACCTCGCCCGCTCGTCGAGCGTACCTCCCAGCCGCGCCCTCTCCCACCCCGACAACGGCCCGAGCAGCAGGCTCCCCGATCTGCAATCGGGCCGCAGATCTTTTCCCGACCACACACCGCGTAGGGTAGCGCTCACGGACTCCGTGCGCGCGGGGGCGATACCGAGACGGAGCGCGCAGATTCCCTGCGCATCCAGCGAGTCTATCTCTCCGCTCAGCAAACACTCCTCCGCCGCGCCTGCGCGTACACCTGCCGCCCGGAGTAGAGCCTCGACTCGCCCCACCACCGGGCCCGTCCGTATGACCCATCACAGCGCCGCATCTCCCCGACGTCCCCGCCCACATCCTCGACGCAGCGCCGCTCGCCGTGTCGGCACACGTCCAACATCTATAGCGTATCTGCACCCGCCCAGCATCCATTCGCACCTGCGCTACGCCATGCCACCGCTCTGAAATGGCGCAGCTGCTTGCTCCCGCCCCTGCTCCGACCCTCCCCACATCAGCCTGCCCTTTCCCGCCCCAGCGCGCGCAGGGGCATGCACGCTGCAGCACGAGGAGGACCAGATATTCCCCGCGTGCAGGGAGATGCACCTTCGCCTAAAGACTTGAGCGATGTTTCCACAAGCTTGCGGAGCAGCGGCGCGAGCGCGGGCGTAGCGCGATGTCCGGCATCGAGTCGGAGGACGCCTTCAGTACGCTTTATCTGCTCATCACCATCCATTCAGCCTCTTCAGCCGGCCACCCGTCGAGAAACGACCCATCGAAGGCCCACCTCATAGGTTCGATTTCAATAGCTACATATCAGTACATTTCAGCTCGCTCATACAGTCACGTCCACATGTAGCTGCCGAACCATTATCCACGACTCGTCGATTGGGACGGATCACGAGCCCAGGTTCTCGCCCTTTCCATTCAATTTTGGTGTCTGATGGATGACACCGCGGGTCACTCGGCCACGATTTCTTTGTCTTCGGTCGGACAAAGAAATTCGCTGTGGTTCAATCTTAGGAGTTACATTTCGAGCCTGTTACAGTCCGTGCTGTATCGACACTATTTACGCCGAATGAAAAAGCTACTAGGAAGTGTGTGTCGCTCGCTTTCCGGGATTCAATACGGGGTATGGTGAAACACTCTGGCAGTGGAATTATCGTTAAATGAGCCGACAGACGAAATGGAGAGGGATAAGCCCCGGTAGCACTGGTGCGCATCCTCTACGCATTGCGCGCTCCGAGATTTGCATCAAGGCAACCGTTCGACTCGGGGTTGGGTCAGAGCGGCGGGAACCAGATCTTTTTTTTGGTGTGGATTTTGTCTACAGAGCGAACGGTTCCGATGTCTCCGCATAACAAATGTCTTCCGTGAGTTGGTTCTCGATATCCGATGGTAGTTGTACTGAGTCGAGCTTCACACCACACCTGTGAATTGAGATAGACCTCGAAGTTCAGAAAGTTTCTATCAATGGCCCTAGGGAGCGTTTAAAATCGGTGTTAAACTCCGCTCGGTGTCTTCAGCGTAATCTTGCTCGTACGTTGTTAGACAGAAAACTCATTGATGTTGAACTACTAAGGTCTCAACGCCGCGTCCAATTCACGACAAAGGGATTTTATTCGAGACATTTGTCGTAACATTTTGGTTCAAGAGTATTGCCTCACGACAAATGCGTGTTGTTCGCAGAACAAAATCGGCCGGATCAGGACTGGCCGTCGTGGAATGTCAACGGCGGAAACTCACAGGTCCGATCGATGCCGGGAACCAGGTAGAACCCATTGGAAGGTAGTCCGGTGGTTTGGTCGACGAAGACGCCCACTGTACCCGCAGGGTGATCCAGCCATGATGTCCAGAAAGCTGCCCAAATCCTCTTTCATTCCACACGAGTACTCGCCCTGCCCTAGGTCCCGGCTTGACCGGCTCGAACCCCTTGATTACCGACAAGCGTGACCCATCACGAGAGCCTTTGACCGGTTGTCTCACTCCACCATCTCGACTGGAATTCAGAAAGAGGACACTGACAGGGTCTACGACAACGATGACGCATCTGGCGCGTTTACTCTTTATTTGCCGCAGGAGCCATCAGCATTGATATGAACAACAGTATTGCACAGGGAAGCTACTCGGCTGTGGGACATACGCCATTGTGAAAGAGGCCACCCATCTCCGTACAGGCAAGATCTACGCTTGCAAGATAATCAACAAGAAACTTATCAAGGGAAAGGAGGACCTGGTGCGCTTTTTGTCCACCTGGATCGCACAACGCGTCAAGGTGGTTGACCTGACATTTCTTGTGAAGGTACGAAATGAAATCGCAGTCTTGAAGCAAATTTCTGGCAGAAATCCCAATATTGCAATATTGCACGACTATTTTGAGGTGCGTTTATCAGGGCGTGAATGGAGATTCCCATAGCCAGCACAATTCCAAGAATGTTCAGGGTTTGTTCAAGGAACCAGACGGGGAATTTGTGGCTTTTGCATCGAAAAAATTTAAATTATCCCCCAGACTGCAAACAATCTCTACCTGTGTTTCGACCTATACAGCGGTGGCGAACTTTTCGATCGGATCTGCTCTCGAAGCAGTTATTATGAGGCGTAAGTGGCGCCGGCTGAGTACGGATTCATGTATGCTCAACCCCCCTTCAGGGATGCTGCAGCCCTCATTCGAACAATTATGTCGGGTGTCCTTGTAATCCACAATGCGGGAATCGTGCACCAAGACCTCAAGCCCGAGAACCTCCTTTTTCGCACAAAGGCAAGCGATGCGGACATCATGATCACGGACTTCGGTCTCAGTCGCATCATGGACGAGGGCAAAGCCTGCATGCTGACCGACGTCTGTGGCACGCCGGGCTACATGGCTCCAGAGATTTTTCTGAGCAGTACGTGATGCTGTATGTTGAGTTCCACGCAAATGTTAACGTGTCGCAGAGGGCCACGGCAAGCCTGTGGACATCTACGCAATGGGCGTCGTGACCTACTTTTTGCTTGTCGGCTATACGCCATTCAACCGTGCCACACCCAAGGAAGAGGACATGGCCCGAATTGCGGGTACTTACAGGTTTGAACCGAAAAAGTATTGGGGGAATATCTCCGAGGTGGCCTGCAGCTTCGTGCGAGCATGCCTCGCGATGGATCCACAACAGCGGCTGACTGCGGCGCAAGCACTCGATCATCCGGTATGTAGCAGCACACTTAAAATCTCTTTAATCTGAAACCATCGACGGTTGTAGTGGCTTGCATCAAAAACCCCACACTTTGTGCGCAATTCCGCAAGCATACATGAAGGGCCTACAGATTTATTGCCGCATGTAAGGCGGGCGGTTACCGAGAGAATGACATGTCCGTCTCAACAGGCTCCTCATTTACACTCTCAAAGGTGATTATGATTTACTGATTGAATTTCATCCAGGGAAACCCACGAGGTTCAGTTTCGCCGAGATTAAACAATACCAGGAGGAGAGCTCACTGGAAATTCTCGAGGTATGACCCGTCTCATCTCGTTTTCTTTCCTCTTGTCTCTCTGTCCCTCCCAGATATTCACCAGGCACTTCATAGAACACTTCCATCACTCATCAACACGACCCCAAGACCGATGGGGAGCTTGCTGACAGTGGTCCTGCTCCAAGTCATGATTCACTGCAGCCTGCCTGAAGCTGCGCATCTGATCTTTGGAGGCCTTCCTGGAATTGAGAATGAAATGTATTCAGTTTCCAATACTCTGTACTTTTATCCATGACAGTTGGCTGGCTCATAATGCGTAAGTTTTTGGTGTTCAGGCCTAGGTTTACTGTACTATTATGACCAGAGATTCAGGTGATGGGTGATGGAGGGTTATGAACTGAACATTTTTGACCTAGGTGACGGTGACGGGGTCATATTTTGGTACAAATAGGCTAAAAGCATCGAAAAATTCTGTGCACCAACTGCTGGTCAAGAGACCAAGAGTTCAATACTCCATGTTGCAAGGAGTTATCTGCAAAGGAAATATAGACATCGTACTTGAGTGAGCGCACGCGCGCGCGCCACGGAAGCGGGATTTCTAAATTAGAAAAGAGGATTGCAAGCGGCGAAAGATGTCTGCAGCTCCCGCAAAGACGCCTTTTCCATTCAATTTTGGGGTCTGATGGATGACACCGCGGATCACTCGGCCACGATTTCTTTGTCTTCGGTCGGACCAGAGTTGCATTTCGAGCCTGTTATAATCCGTGCTGTATCGACACCATTCACGCCGAATGAAAATGCTACTAGGAAGTGTGCGTCGCTCGCTTTCCGGGATTCAATATGGGGCATTGTGAAACACTCTGGCAGTGGAATTATCGTCAAATGAGCCAGCAGACGAAATGAAGAGGGATAAGACCCGCTAGTACTGGTGCACATCCTCTACGCATTGCGCGCTCCGAGATTTGCATCGAGGCAACCGTTCGATTCGGAGTTAGGTCAGAGCGGCGGGAGCCAGATCACTTTTTTTTGGCGTGGATTTCGTCTACAGAGTGAACGGTTTCGATGTCTCCGCATAACAAATGTCTTCCTTGAGTTGGTTCTCGATATCCGATGGTAGTTGTACTGAGTCGAGCTTCGCACCGCACCTGTGAGTTGAGATAGACCCGAAGTTCAGAAAGTTTCTATCAATGGCCCTGGAGTGTGTTTAAAGTCTGTGTTAAACTCCGCTCGGTGTCTTCAGCGTAATCTTGCTCGCACGTCGTTGGACAGAAAACTCGTTGATGTTGAACTACTACGGCCTCGAAGCCGCGTCCAATTCACGAAAAAGTGATTTTATTCGAGACATTTGTCGTAACATTTTGGTTCAAATGGCGGAGTATTGCCTCACGACAAATGCGTGTTGTTCCAGAGAGATCGCAGAACAAAATCGGCAGGATCAGGACTGGCCGTCGTGGACAAGGCTTCATTTAGAAGGAATTTCACTGCCGACGAGCTCAGTAAATATCGGGCAGTGTATGTCAACGGCGGAAACTCACAGGTCCGATCGATGCCGGGAACCAGGTAGAACCCATTGGAAGGTATTCCGGTGGTTTTGTCGACGAAGACACCCACTGTACCCGCAGGATGATCCAGCCATGTCCATGGCGCGACGCCGCTCGTGGCAGACAAAGTGAACGTCAAATCAGCAGTCGAGCTAATTTGAATCTCGGGGTCCACAAGGGAAGCGTCTGCTAGCGAGACAGGTGTGAACTGAGAGATTTCAGTTGACGTAGGTTCATGTTCGACATCGATAACGCACGTATTGTTCGTTGGTGACAGGTTTATTGTCTACTTGGGCCGTAAGATTGAGCAGCATCCACACATCTGTGGCATTGTGGCCGGCGGGAAGTATGGAATCCAAGCCCACCGTCTGCAAAATCAACGAGTTGTTGAGCGTTGGGACGGTGAAATCGTAGGCGCTTGTGTTCAGCACTTTTCCACTCCAGTCATACCAAGTGAGCTGTGCAGATCCTTCTATTGCTTCCCAGCGATCAGAAGTGACCACTACCTCGAACGTTTCATTATCGGGTGTCCAGAATGGATAGATCGTGACCGGCGAGAATGCAGTGGTGAGCCCATACTGCAAAACCTTCCACCGCCCCGAATACTCGATGGCGCTCCAACTGACACCCTGCCAGATGTCGTTGAGCTGCCACACCAGGGCTCCGAGATTATTTTCTCCCTGGCCCGCACCGCGCCTGTACCAAGCAATCTGGGAACTCATCCCCATCGACTGGAAGATTTGTGTGCTCCAGCACCATTGGGCGAAAGTTTGGTTGGAATCAGATGTTGAGGGCGTCGGGAGCCACAACTCCACACCCTGGGTCATTTGAGCCTGACCTTGCGGAGCGTTGGGATTTGGGAAGCTGAAACCTAGGGCAGGAGGGTGGTGGTCCCGGGAAGCGACGACCGTGGAGTTGAACGAGAAGTCTTCGGGAGATTCGAGGACTTCTTCCCAGCTGTAGAACGATGGCATTGAATGAAACCTGACGTATTCTTGTCAGTGTCATGCTTCTCCCATGATTGGACTTGCTAACCCAAACTCATTGACGAAGCTGTAGGAGTTGAACGTTGGACACAAAGTTTGAAGGGGAAAAATATAAAACGCGCACCGAGACACAGGGAAGGTACTGTAATTGAATGCTTGGCTAGCATCATAGTTGTATCGTTCTACGAAATGCGAGGTTAATGACGTTCACGCCTGTGGCAAAGTGTCTAGGCCTGCCAGTGTTCCCATATATTTCGCCAGGTGTCCCGTTATTGAGTCGGATGATGTAGGGGTCCAGACTCAAAACGCCTCGGGTAGTGGAGCAGTCGGTGTATGGGACCTATACCAGACGTCAAAGAGCGCAATAATACGGGGATGTGGATTGACACCCTACCGAATGGGTTTCCGATACGGCGATGTTGTACAAAAAATCTTGGAACAAGGCCACAAACTAGGGGATATGTCACAGTGAGCCGCCGAAGTAAAAATCTAGCATCGCTCTCACCTGATCCTGTATAAATCTTCAGACCAAGGATAGAATTAATCGACAAACTAAAAAGTTAGCGCACCACGTAGACTTGTGTCCCACCGAACGTCGAATTAACGAATAACACAATTACCTCGATTTCATTTCCGGCCGCCCATTGAATGTTGCTAGGGTGCTTATTGATGCGGCGGACGTTTTGGCGCACCTCGGGCTCGATGGACTCCAGGAGGAAGTCGTTGAGAGGGTAAAGGGCGTCAGAGAAGACGAACTCAGACCAGGCGAGGATTCCAAGCTCGTCGCACAGGGAGTATAGATCGTATCCCCCGGCTTCTTCGGAGTCGGGCTGGTAGACGCCGCCACCCCAGATGCGCAGCTGAACGTTGTAAATTCGATGATTGAATTGAAATGGTGGATGAGTGATGCGCACCATGTTCTGCCCGCTGCGTATCGCGCTTTCGAGCACCCAGCGGACCTTCTCCTGCGTAATCCGCGGGTAAAACACGTCGAGCGGAATGATGTTCGTCCCCAAGCTGTAAAACGCTTTCCCGTTGATCTCGAAATGCCACTGGTCGCCTGGAGTAATTCCACGAGCGTCTATCTCTTCCTGCAAGTACGGCAGCTGCGCAAGCTTGACTGTGCGAAAGCCCGTGCGCACAGTTAGTTGGACATCTTCGGCGGAGTCGGCGAGATCAAGAGCGATCGTGAGGTTATAAAGCTGCGGGGTACCGAGGTTGTGGGGATACCATCTCTGAGGGATCGAGTCGGGTATGTGCCAGAGAACGGTGACCCATGAGGGAGAATCGATCGTTGTTGGCAAACTATCAACGGGGAATGCTGGGGAGGTGAGGTTGAGTTCGGCGAAAGCGAGCGAGATTGAAGGGGAAGAAAAGGCCGCGGCGGAGCGCAGGGCCAGAGTTACGTTCACGACCCAGTCGGCCGTCTCGTTCGCAGGTACCGAGAAATTTTGCCCGACTTTGTAGATGTCCACAGAGGATTCCTCGACGAAGACAAGTTGTTGGGCGCGTGCTGTTGAATTTGTAGCATTGGCGTTTGAGAGAGATACGAGGTATGCGGGGCGGAAAATTCCACTCGGCAGGAAAGCTGGACCCTAGGTTCTATCAGACAGACGACGAATGAGATTCAATGCAAACGAGGTACCCAATCCCAACCAAAATCGGATGGTGTTTTCCGTATATACTGGCGATGCGCCGGTATCTCGAATTCGAACTATAGAAATGAGACCTGTGGTGGTGGTTGAAATTTAAATGAAGAGCTTACAAAGGAATCAAGAAGATCTTCTGCAGCGTCTGGTCTTGAGCTGACATTCTGCCCATAATAATAGGCGGATTCAAATGCGACTGTAAGGTTCCCAGACGTCATTTCGCTGAGGAACGAAACATCGAATACGTATTGGCGAAACTGATTATTGACCCAGGCGATGGGTCGTTCCGCCAAAGTCTGTATACAACAGCATCTCAATTTACTTGCTCGCACTCCGACCGAGATGACGTACGATGTTGGCAATGGTGTCCAAGCCATTGAACACGAGTAGAATTTGGTCCGCCTCGTCAGATATGCTCTCAAGGAAGGGGGAAATGTCGGCCGTGTATGTCCAGTTGTCCATGAAGACCTGTTAGGGACGGGTGAGAAGTGTAACGTGTTTTTGTAGGAGACTAATGAGGACCCAACGCTCTGTGAAGTCTAGGCCATGCATGTCAGACGATAAACATACGGTTAGCTCTTGACATACCATTGATACCTAGCAGAGGTTCTGTAATTATACCTGCCCGAGTCAAATCGAGGTGCGCTTGGGATGGAATCGTCGCGGGGACGGCAATGGAGCCGTTCTGATTCAGCAGAGTCCAGTCCAGACCCGCAAGATCAAAAACCGCCCCGAAAATGCCCCATGGGAGGGCAAAAAGAAGGAGCGCAAGCAGCATCGAGAGACATGGTACTGTGGCTACCTTCCAAGCGGTTTTATATCCACATCGGGCGTCCAGACTCCAGCTGACTGACTGAGATGACGTTGACGGCAATCATGGCCGCAGTTCGCCGCAGTCCGCTGTTCAACAGACGGCAGCCAAGTAGTCACTGCATTCCGGCAGTTCCTGACGCACGTGCGGCCACGTTTGGCGAGGCTTTGCCGAGGTTGGTCTAGGCGCCTCGGCAGGGTTTTCCCGGCAAAGCTGTGCCCAGCTACGGCAAGCTTCGTGCGAGGCTGCCTCGCACCACCTCGCGCCACCTCCCTCCAGATGTGCTGAGACTCCTCAACGCATCTCACCCCAAGGCCCTCCGATGTATCTACTCTGCCAACTGTGGCCGAGGCAGGACTCTGGACGGCCTAGCTGGTGGCCATATCCGCGGAGATATAGAAACTCGGCTCAAAGTCGGCTAATCGCGGTTGCCAGATAAGGTGGCGACGGCTGTCAGTGTTTGTTTGTCGGCGCAGCGAGCATGGCCCTCGACATCCATTTCTTCTAGCTGGTCCCTCTTTCCAGTATCAATAACCATTTATTTATCATCCAATTGTCTAGTATCAATTATGCACACATCTTGGTATAGTCCACCATTCCCATGTCAATTTATTCATATTTTTCCGCAGGAATATGATCGAACCGATTGCCGATCTCACCACTGTATGGCTCGGCGAGAAAAGAGCTGAGCCACTATGGCTTGCAATGCTAGGCAGACCTCGGCAGGGTCTGCCGAGCCTAAGATACGCCCAGGTCTGCCGAGGCACCTCGGCACACCCTTAGGTCCAGAGATCGCCGAAATGCAGTGTAGTAGGTTCTACTCTCGCTCTACCCAAGTCCTAGTTTAAAATCCTAAATTTCGCATGGCTTGAGTAAAAGATGGTGAATTTTGAGAATATCCGAGACCTGCGGGTGTTCATGTTCGAATTCAAGCTCCACCAACGCCCCCGACGGTTCCCACGCGACATCAGCCAAACTCCGTTGGCGCAGATCCACCCCCGACGGTGAAGCCAATCGTGAACCAATCTGCTCAAGTGGAGCTTCACCGAGCAAACGGACATCCAGTATTTCGGTACCGGTTGAACAAAGCCTACAACGGAAAATTGAAACCACAGCTAGTCTCATTTACTTGGCCCCGGAAAATGTACCCAGAAAGTTGCTTGAAAATAGGTTAAATCCGTAACAGATTTCACCCACAATTGTCCTTTCAACATTGGTCGGACGACGCACCTGTGGACCCGTTCCATCCAACAGTGCTCAGTGCGCTGCTCCAGAGGCTCCAGGTATTGAGTTTGGCCAGAATTCTCACCTATCTTCCGATGCACTAGCAGACGGGAATTTAAATACGTCAACTTCAAACTCGCGTGCAAAGTCACCTGCACCTCTCCCTGAACCTGTTGCTCTCGCACCACCTCCGCCTCACCACTCTACTCGCCGGGGTTTCCCTTCTACTCGTGCCGCCGAATCACTCGAATCCGCCGCTCGTGAGGATGCCGCTCGCACTGCCCGGTGAAGACTCGGCAATAAAGTCTACAGCATCACGCGTACCGAGAGCAAATGCGGCCTGGGATCCCATCGAGAGCTTCAATGCGCAGCTGGACGACTGCATCGCGCAAACCCTTATGTTCTATAACCCCGACCGTCTTTGTGCACCGAAGACCTACTAACTCGCAACTCGGCCCTGCCTGTCATTCGCCGCTAGCCTTCTCACACGATTCCAGACCAATCCCGGCATCGAGCACTGGCGCGCACTCGTCGCGTTCTTGGCTACATCCGGTACACGCTCGACTACGCACTGGTCTATTCGCGCGACGCATCTCTCATTCCACTTGGTTACGCCGACGCCAACCGAACATTGTTACATGTGGTATGTATTGGATGGATCAGTAGCTCACTGCGAGGTATAGTAGACCATCGAGGGAAGAATAACAAAAGTACAAATGAAATCGGAGGTCATGAAAATCCTCACGAGGCAATGATTGAAAATTTAGTTTGACCAACCTGAAACCAGGGCGAGAAATTTTGGATTGGCCGCGGATGAACTGCGATTCTTCGGTGGTTATAAAATTACAACAAGAAATGGTTACATGAGATATACTTGCTCGCTTCGGTGGCTAGGACCTAGAAACACTCCCGGTCCTCTATATTCCAAGTACCCCACACCCCGCGAATTCCCTGAACACGAAATATTAGCTCATTTTTTCGGAAGCTGGGACTGCTGGGGGAAAAGAAACGGGAGTACCCAGTTCTCACAACTGTCGGGACCCTCGAAATGCAACCCGCGGAAATCCGCGGGGGTGGTGGAGCACATGTCGCGCCAGTCGTCGCCGCCCTGGAGATTCCACAGGCGGGATTCGATGAGCTGAAAAAAAAGTATTCATTCTTATTCTTGGCACAGAAGATGAAAATAGGGTGACGCACTCTTCTCCCAGATCCCGGGCCGGTGCATCCCTGTGATTCGAATGAGCGCCGGCGTAGATGAGCGGAAGTATCCGACGACTCACCTTATCCGCGAAACCGTCGAAATGAGTTACACAGCTCGGGTCCGCGAGCACCCAGTGTCCAATGACCCCGCTGCAGCCCTAAAAAGAGATGTCAGCGCACAACGATGAGTATCCAGGAATATATGGCACTCTATCTTCGCACTGCACGGGGTTGAGGATCTTCACACCATTTATTTCGATGGCTGTCTCCTTGCATGCCTGAACCGGATCATATTGCCGTGGGACGTTGGCCACCCGCGCGGTATACTGACGCGTACTGTAGCGCAGGCAATGTTGATCCGCCCCGAGGTCCTCCCAGTAGAACTTGGCTCGAATGCGGTCCTGTTCCTCTTTCTTGCGTCTCGCTTCGCCGCGCTTCTCGTCCTTCCAATCCTCTTTGTCACGTACCAGCTGCTTCCGCATCGCAATCAGTTCATTGCGTTCCGCCTCCCAACCGACGCGAATCGTGTCGTGCTGCTTGACCTCAATGTCCCATTGACGGATCAGCTCCATGCGTTCAGCCTCCCAACCGATGCGAATCGTGTCGTGCTGATCGACCTCAATGGCCCACGCCTGCCGGATTTTTTGGTGACCCTGGATCTCCTTGTCCCATTGGCGGATCAGCTCCATGTGTTCCGCCTCCCAACCGACGCGAATCGCGTCGTGCTGCTCGACCTCAATGGCCCATGCCTGCCGGATTTTTTGGTGGCCCTGCATCTCCTTGTCCCATTGGCGGCGCAGTTGATCGCGGACCGCCGAGTCTGGATCCTCGGTCATCCACTCCCGACCCGTGCACACATAGAAAATAAGGAACATCAGCCCCAGGAACTGGAATATCGAAACGCTCAGAGCCCACGTCTTCTGGCTGGCGCTACTGGCAGAATCATTTTGTGGGAGAAGCGGCGTCCGGTCGTTGGGATCGCTGAAGGTAAAGCATACGAATGAGATATGATCTCGCAAAGTGACAAGGACTGACGCGGAGGGGCGAGGATTATTAGCGCCCACCGGAGAGTCATGGGCGGGGGCGCTGTAAGTCCACAGGGTCGCGTTCGCGTCGTACGCAGGTGGGGCTCTGTCCGGTGATCAAGGCCCAGGAGAGTAATGTCGAACTGGCTAACCTACCTTGAAGGGACTCTCCCGGATGAGCGGCCGTTGGGATTGGGATGCATGGTAGCAGGAGGCAAGAGGCGCGCGTTATGTAAAGGAAGACAGACCTAAAATAGGAAACAATTCAAGCTGTAATTATTAATTAACCATTCAAGATTTTGTTCGTTCGACGGTAGGCTCGATTCAGCCTCTCTAGTCTACCGGGCGTGAAATCTGAAGATAGTCGTTCAGATCACGTATACCTACTAGAGAGTTCGACGGTGCTGATGGATTTGCACATCATGATGTTGGCAGTTTCTCCATAAGGCTCAACTGCTTTTCGCTCTTCCTGCCGTCCACTTGTGCAATCCATGACTTCCGGTGCCTTTCCCTGCCTCAACCCGTATATGTATATCCATTGCGCCGTGTCAGCTGCAGTCTCGTGATCAGCTCTAGACGTCTTTCGGGTCTGTGCGTGGTGGATTCTTACCCTTTTCTCTGTGACGCCCGGCCCCATGGTCTGCTACAGCCCGCGCTTTGTGTCTGTGCTGCCCAAGGGCCAAAGCTGGTTGCTGGTCTCTGATGTGCTTTCTCCTCCTTTGCTTTCTCTCAGCTCTGGTCCTTGGGTTAACTTCCCTTCTGTCCTCAACTGTCTGTGCTTCTTCACACAGCCTCTTCATTTGCGATGGAACAGCTGACCTGCCCACAGTCCTTCGTTGACAGGACGCGCTGCTGCTGTCGACGGCGGAGCGATCCAGTCATGAGGCCTCCCGACCAACTCGTGGTATGTAAAGGTGGTGCTGCTATCATCGGATCCCATTGTTTCGCCCACTTCGCCCTTCCCGACATTAATCCTGGGCTCGAACTGATTTTCAACTCTTCTGTCTGCTGGGGTACTGGGCTTCAACTCAGATCCACTGCTCTATTTCTCAGGGCGAACATCGGTCTCATCAATTATGGCTCTTCGGCTTCCTCAAATTTTCTTGTTCTGTGGCCGGGATCGTTGGGAGGGTAGATCTCATTTGCTCTTCAAGCTGCTGGTGATTGTACTCGTTTCTAGGCTAGGATCAATGTTTCTTGCTGGCGGCGCTGGCCAGATAACTTCCATTCAAAATCTGCGAATGTAGCGCCCACTTTCTAACCCTTGATACTGTACAGTATATTCTATATTCTCGCACATCCCTGGTGTCTTATGCCAACTGAATACATCCCGCTCTTCATATCGAATTTGATACTGCGGTGAAAATGTCTTTGAAATTTTTTTCCCTTCCAGCCGGTCTTTGGACACAACCCCTGTTACCTACAAAGTTTGCGGTTCCCCACATCTCGTGTTCTGAAATCGTCAGCAAATGAAAACATCTGAGGCATGGGAGGGTTGGGTCCCGACCCGACCCGACCGATCCGTGCTTCGTGCTTTTCGTATTTGGTTGTAGTTTGCCGATATCAGCCGGAATCGGCGATCAATCCCGCTGTTATCAGTAGCTCAGGAACGAGAACACAAAAATCGCAAAGGGAACACAAAAGCCCGGAAGTCTCGGGAGGACCTTCTGAATAATGTTACTTTGAATGAGTTTTACCTATAGTTTCTTGTGGGCTAGTTATTCGCTCGTCCATCGCGCGGCAGGCTTGATTTTCACGAGAACAGGCCGCATTCAAATTCGATGTTGCATTGAACTTGTTTTATATATATATATTTAGCTTTGGAGTGTCCCATGAAATAAGAACCACGGCCAGTGAACCAGCGGCCATAATCAACTTGCTTGAATGATCCAGAATGATCCGGTACTCGGCACAGGCTCGGCAACCGCGGCTGGAGTTGAGCGCACGAAATAATCAACCAAGATACCCGTTCTCAAAGCACATACATGGAGTAGAGTTAGGGACTTCAAGCCAATGCAAAAATCAGGTTCTTCAACTATGGACCTCGATTTTTTAGTACAAGTCTGATGCGCAGAGTACGGATTTGACATCGACATTCGTGAATGGCGAAGTTGCTATCGGGGAGATTTTGCATCCGTGGATGAGGTGGCAGTTTTCATGTACAGCTCTTTCAGTTCAGGAATAGAGAAAACACCCGGATACAGCTTTCTTCGATGATAATCATCGTGACTGTGACAGTTGTGACCTTGTACACTGCTCGTCGATGGAGAGCGGTGGAAACGACTCGCCCCCGCTGCGTAGCACCATTCTTGGCTCCTTCCTCGGCCGCGGCCGCCCTCGCAATTCCTCCCAGTCCCACATCGACGTCCAACACCACCTCCAACTGCAAATCCCCCGCGAGCTCAGCCCGTCCCCGCCCACCGCCTCCAACGCCCCCGCCTCCCCCGCCGTCCCGATGCACGCCAACAACAACAGCTACAACCGACGCAGGAACGGCCCGCCGCCCGTGTCGGGCCAGGGCCAACTGCCGTCGACGAGCCCCGCGCAGGGCGGGCTGAGTCTGGGGCATATGCTCCGCCGCCGGCGGAGCGCGGGGAATGTGAATGGGAATGGCGCGGTCCCGCCGACGCCCGTGCAGGCGCAGCCTGTCCCGCCGACACCACAGGCACAAGCGCACTCGCGCGCCGCCACCGCGCCGATCCCGCCTGCCCCCGCCCCCGCCGCCGCAACAGCAGCTACTGGTGCCGCGGGAGGCACGCACCGCATCCGCCTCGTCCCGCACCTCGACTCGCGGCGCTCCCTGCGCTTCGACCCCATCGCGCGCGACCTCAAGCCCGGCGAGCCTGCCCTCCGCATCGGACGCTTCACGGACCGCAGTGGACTGGGGCTCGCCGCGGTCAACGCCCTCAGCACGAACAAGATTGCGTTCAAGAGCAAGGTCGTGAGCCGCGCGCATGCGGAGGTGTGGATCGAGGATGCGTCGGGTGGGGGCGGCGGGGGGGTGCGGTTCCTGATACGGGACACGAAGAGCAGCAGCGGGACGTTCTTGAACCATGTTAGGCTGAGCCCCGCGAATGCGGAGAGGTGTGTGCTCCTCCGTTTTGTTTTTGTGAGAGCGCGCGCTGACGGGTGTCTTTTCTTTTCTTTTCTTTTGGTGCTTTTATCGCGATTTTGTGGTTATCGCTGCTACGTGGCTACTCCTCTCCCTACACCAGCCGCCCCCACCCCCTCAAAGACGGCGACATCCTCCAGCTCGGCGTCGACTACCAGGGCGGCGCCGAGGACATCTACAAGTCCGTCAAGATCCGCATCGAAATCGGCCGCGAGTGGCAGAGCGCCGCGAATGCCTTCAAGTGCGTTTTTTTCTTTCTTCTGTTTGGTTTCCATCTTTCTTTTGGTTCTTTTTTCGTGGCGGATTTGGGATGTGTCCCGCTGCGGTCGGCGGGCTGTGGTTTTTCTTTTTCTTTCCGTTGCTTTGCTTTGCTTTTCTCTCTCATCTACCTACTTCCCATTTCCCATTTCCTATTCCGGACGCGTGGGCGAGTTCCGTCCGGCGTGCCTGGTGCGCGAGACCGGCTTGAGCTTGGATATGGGTGCTTCGCTGAGCAGCGCGTCTGGCCTATGCCTATGCCTATTTTGGACGCCTGGGCTTGCGCGAGCTCCATCCCGTCTTGGCTCGCCTGGCGTGGCTCGCTGGTCTGGCGCCACAGACAGCAGCGGAACGTGCTTCGATATTGTTTCCCTCGCCTTGTCCTTGTCCCGGCGCTCGGACTCTTTTTCTTTTTTCACTTGGACTCGGGTTTTGCCAGCCTATTTTGGACGCCTGGGATTCCCCGCCGCGCGCGGAACCAAGGTGCCTTCGTGCGGGATATATGGACGTGGACGGGGACGCCATTGCGTTCTATTATTCGTTCTGCGCGCGCCATGCGTCCTGTCTCAGGGTGCCGACGTATACATACTGCGACGAGACGAGCGGTGCGCAGATAGTCCCGGAGCTTGGCGTATTGTATCGTATCGTATCGCTATCGGTGGCGGTGAGCGCACGGGCCAGCGCGCGTGTGTGCATCCTGTCTCTGTCTCGGGGAACGTCTGCGAACGGGGACGAGCGGCCGGTGCGCATACGGGGATTGGCGGCATTCGCGTCGCGTATCGTATTGTGTCGGCGGCGGTCGGTGTGCAGGTGCAGCCCGTACGCGTACAAGCCGGCTGCTGGGAGGAGATGGGCGGCGGCATTCCGGCCTACTCCTGCTTCGCGTGCGTGTACGTCCGCCGGCCTTGGTCTGGGGCGAGCCAGGCCAGGGTGCTTCCGCCATTCTTTCGAGTCTGGTCTACGCGCCTCGAGCGTGCTCAATCACTCTTTCCTTCCTTCCCATTTCTTCGTTCTCGTTTCCTTCTCTGCCCTGTGTTGCTCTTTTTCCCTTCCTTCCTCTCCGCTTCACGTTCCGCTTCCTTTCCTTTCCTTTTTCCTTTTCCGTTTCCGCGGGGAAATCTCCCCGCACGGACTTTTGCGTGGGGCGTGGGGGAGGCTTCTTGTGGTCCATTTGGCGCTTGGCTTCTCATGGTCGTCGGAGCCGTGGCGTTACGGTGTCGCGAAGCTGCCCAACGACGAGCCAGGCCAGAACCGGTTATGTTATCCGCGCCTAATTCTGCACATTGGGCTTGGTTCTTGGCGCGCGGCGGGCGGGTCTGGCAACCATCCGTCTTCTGGACTGTGTTTTGCGACGCCACGACGGATGAATATCGCCCGCCGCTTGCCTATTTCCCAGTTCGATCGTTTGCGCGAGCCCGAATCGGGTTCGTAGCGGTCGACGACCCAACCGGGGAACCGATCGTTACGACGGTTTTAGGTTGGGGATCCTTGATCGCGGTTGCCCCGTCGTTATGTCCGTCGGTCGCATGCTTGTTTTCGGACTTGCATTCATTTCAATTTCGCGTTTTGGCTATATTTCGTGTGGGGCGTTGTGGGATGGGTGTCAACTCCCTAATATCCTTTCGCGCTACCCACTCGGACTCGGTGACTTTACGTTCCGTATCGTCTACGCCTACGCCTCCGCCTACGTCCTGTCTGGGATTACGAGACTACTACCCACACGCACGCACGCATCTCCTCTCGTCTTGGATATCTGCTTTACTCTCACTCTCTTCTCTTGACTCTTGACTCTCACTCTCGTCTCTCCTTTCCTTGCCACGACCCAATCACGACCCGCTAAGCTGGACGTTTCCCCCCCACCCCTTCTCTGCCAGCCGATGTCGACCTTCGGCTTCTCCGGCTTCGGCGCGGCGTGCGACCCGCGCGTCCTGCGCGCCGTGTTTGAGCACACGTCGCCCGTCGTGAAACGGGTGCGGGGCGCGATGTGGAGGCGCGTGAGGAGGGCGTGAGTGTTGCTTGTCTGCGTGTCTCGCCTTCTGTTCTGTTTTCTTCCACTTCGTTTCAATGCTGTTTTTCTCCTTCCTTTCGATACCTTCTTTTGTTTCCTACTTCCTGGGGCGGGCGTCGTGTATGTCGAGACCTCGTGTGCTGACATATTTTGTTTACAGCACCACCGCGCTCAAGAACCTCAAGTCGCTCGCGATCGCGCCGTCGGTGTCCGCGCCTGTGCCCGCTGCTGAGGGTGGAGCAGCGGGGACGGCGGCGGCGGCGGGAGGGAAGAGGAGGAAGGCGGGGATGGGGATTCCGGATTGTTGTATCTGTGCGTTTTGCTTTTGTCTTGCATCATCCTTCGTCCTTGGAGCTTCGAGCTTCGCTATCCCATCTCACACCGTCCCACACGATACGGGACGGCCAATCCTCCCCTTCCCCTGCCCCACCCTCCACGTCATTCCTTCTCCCTTGCCTCCCGTCTCCCCTCCCTTCCCCTCCCCTCCCATTCCCCTGCTCCGCTTCCACGCATGCAATGCTCACCCTACCGTCTTGCAGGTCTCTTCCCGGTCTCGATCCGCCAGGCGCTCTTCATCGCGCCGTGCTCGCACGCATTCCACTACAAGTGCCTGCGGCCGCTGCTGGAGCAGCATCATCCGGCGTTTAGGTGCGTTTTCCTCGCTTCTCCTCATCATGTATCCATGTCCATGCTAACCTACGTTGCAGCTGCCCGCTCTGCCGCACGTTTGCGGACCTGGAAGAGGACGTCGAGGTCGAGGCGGAGGAGGTGCGTTTCGTTTTTGGTGTCTTCTCTTTCCTCTTTTTTCTTCCTTGGGCGTTTGTGGTGCGGTGGAGGCCCGGGCGAGCCAGGAGATGGAGAGCTGCAAGACGCGTGGAACCGGACGCGACTATGCCGTGGTGCGCCGTGCTCGTGTCTGGGGTGGGGTAGTCGTGGCGGGGGAGCAGGCGCTATGTGGATGAGCGTGTAGGGGCGACGGGGCGGGTGGACCGACATAATGCGCAGCAGGGGCGGAGGGAGGGCGTGCGTCTTTACATTGTGTCAGCACTGGCGGTTCGTCTCAGGGCGAGCGCCGGGCGGGGCAGGGGCCTCGTGGCGGGCCCTGTATGTCTGTGCGCGCGGCTTGGGGGAGGGCGTGCCGTGAAGGCGGTGGCGGGTGTCACGCTGGCATTGGTGGCCCTCAAACAAGTGTGGGTCAGGACGACCATCCTGTCGTGCTTCACGAGCTCCGGCACGGCGCGTGGTCGTTGGGGGCTGGTGCTTCTCCTTTTGCTCTTCTTTCGTCTTTCACCGTTACCTCCTTCACCTCATCCTAACCTTCCTCTGCCTAGGACGACGAGTTTGAGAACCCCGACGCCTTCCCCGCGGAGACGCCGCTCGTCGCCCACGGCACGATCCCCGGACTCGCGCTCCCCGATGAGGTCATGGAGGAGGGCGTACTCGCCGACGACCTGGAAGCGGAGGACGGCGACGAGGTGGACGAGCTGTTTGCCGTGCACGGCGGCGGCGGCCATAGAGGTGGCGCAGAGACGGAGGTGGAGGATAATGTGGGCGGGCACTCGAGGTGGGTTTTGGTTTCTTGCGCCGGCGTCTTCTGCTCGGATTGGGCTTTCTTCTTTTCGGTCCCTACATATCCCCTTACTCCCTTCCATCTTCCCCCCAAGCTCCGCCCATTTCTCCTTTTGCGCACCCGTCTTCGCCTCACCCTTCTTACACAATCTCTCATCCCCGTGTCGTTTCCGCAGCTGACTCTGATTTGATTCTTCCCTCTTTCTTCGCCCGCAAATACGATGTTTCTCTTGACCGCCCTTCTTCGCCTCGCCCTCGCCCTACTACACACACTATCCACCCACTACCACCGATACCCGACGCCACTCCTCGACCACCACCACAATGCACCTCGCGCCCGACAGAAACCGCAGCGCGGCCATGGACGAGGACCTCCCGCCGCTACCCGACGCGGAGGATGGCGACGAGATGGACGTCGAGTCAGGCGAAGGGAGCCGGTCAGAGCACGGCCAGCGTCTGAGCGGGGAGGGACTCCTTGGGGGGGCGACGCTCCAGGGAAAGCGCAAGCGATGAGGGTTATGACTTAATGAACGATGTGTATACATGGAGAGGGCGCGGTGTAGAGTTGTCGGCGTGGGGGGAGGATCGCATTTAGCGATTGCATGGGGGCGATGTATTTATTATCGTTGTAATGTCTCTTCACGTTTTCTGTTTTCTGTTTTTCTTTTACGCATTGTTTGGAGACGAGTTGGGGTACATGTATATTAATTAGGTGCTGCGTCTAATGTGGATATTGTTATAGAACGATTGCGTCCGCACGGAGGGCCGTCCCCAATATTCTAATCGATGGGTGCCATATTCTAAGCTCCGGAATCCGAGAAATGCTTCATAGCAACCCATTTTCGAGACTTCGGAATCTTTCGAAACGATAGAATCCCGGTGGCATCGGTACGGGGTAGCTTTTCCTTGATTTCGGCACCAAATCTCTTGGCATCGAGGTCGATGCAGTCCACCGTGAGACGGACCTCCCGCAGGTTTTTCTGGGCCAGAGACGCCAATGCGTCGTCGGCCGCGGTGATGACGGGATACTCGCCGGGGTAGTTAGGTATGTTCGAGGTGAGCGTGATGCCGAGGAGCTCGAGCCTGGGGGCGATGGATGGGAGTTGGGTCATAAGGAGCCTCAGCGTGCCTCCCAACCGGACGACGGAGGCGCGGAAATTCAGGGTACGCAGCCGAGGAAGCACAGGAAGGTTGGTTGGTGGAAGGTCCCCTGGGTCGAGTGAGTGATGAGTGTGAGGCAAATTCTTTGTGCGCGGGAAAGATGGGACGTACAAAAAAAGCTGATTGTTAGGTGCTGAAGCGAGGCAGCATATTTCGAGACGATTTCGAGACTGTCTGCGTGCTGTCTGGATGGGAGTGCAATTTCCAGGTGTTGGAGATGTGCTGAAGCCGAATTCACCGCAGGGCTCAGGAAGAAGGTATGGACATCGGGGGTGTCCGTTGACGAGCCTTCAATGAGGACCAGGTGATCCAGTGATTTAGGCTCGCAGGATTTCCCAAATTTGACCTTCAGCGCCAGATCAAGATCCCCTATCTGCAAGACCACCTCCTTGTAGCACGCGAAAGCATGCCACAGAAGTGCAGCGGGAACGCCGCAACAACGAATTACCGCAAGGGAGTGCATAGCTGGAAGCGATAACAAAGAGATAATGGCGGCGCGCAGTTCCGTGGGCCAAGCAGTCCAGAACCAGAATTGCCAGTCCTCGCCTGATATCGCCACACGTTTTACTCCGATGAGCAGTCGGAGTATGTTGACCAGCGGAACATGATTTTCGCTCTGGTTGAGCCGCAAGCTGATGTGAAGATCGCGAACGTAGGAAGCGAGGTGGGGGCTTTGGGAAAGGACCTCAGATAACTGGGCTACGGTGTTCGCCCCCAAAGTCAAGCATCGAAAAAGGCGCCACTGGCCAGCGGACAGGAAGGTGTGGGACACCAGAATCAATGTCTTCAAATCTTCATGGGCGTCCACATTGTCGATAATCAAGTCGACGAGCTCCGCCGGGAGGGGGAACATCGTGGTTGGTTGGAGAGGCGCGATGGTGTTACGAACGTAATCATCCTTCTTTTCTTTCACCTCACCTCACCCCTGCCCCACTCGTGTTTTAAATTTTTTGAGATATCGACCTCTTTTCAAACTCCGCTCGGACCGTGGACCGATGATTTAAGTAGTGGTTTTCTGTTTTCCCGTCGTATCATTTCCCGGTTGATAAAATTCTGGAGATAATACCCACCATTTATTTCCCGCCCGAATTGGACAGTAGGTGTATTTTTTCTGAACCGTTGCCTGCACAGGTTGTATGAGAGGCTCAAGTCGGATCGAGCACCGGCAGTGGTGGCGGCTGTGATTGACAGGTTCTGTGTGCGGACCCCAGGTCCGCGGAGGTCGGACCGTCGCTTAAGGGTCTTGACTTGTTTGATATCTCGGAATTTTCCGCCGCACACCTCTTGTGGGGCGCCTCCTTTTCACCTCCCCTCTTTTAAAATTATGCCTGTTTGAAGCCTTTTCGAACTCCGCCATCAGCTGTCCGGCATCTTCCGACCTTGCTTCCAATTCCACTTTGCAACGGAAAATTCAAGATTCAACCGAAGTGGTGGGGTGCAAAGCACCCCACCGCGCTCTTGTACAAAGCACCGCCGCCGATCTTTGCTTGTTTCTTTCCTTCAGCGTCTGTTTGTCGATCTACAGACTCCGGAACCGAGCCTGCTGGAATGTCTTGCAACAGTTGCAATCACTTCGTCTCATCGTTGTTCAAGTTCGGGTCAGCCGCTGAGGAATTGAGTAGGGCATAAATTTCAATTGAGCTCACACGGCACTCGGTCGCAAGCCACTGTGAAAACTTTTCATGGTGGCTCTCAACTCGCGAGCTACTCTCAACGACTGAAGCACCGCCCCAGGCCTAACGGGTGTAAAACAGTCGTCAACCTCATTTTACAGTCCGCCAATGCCGTCAACAGGCTCAACCTGTGACCCAATGACAGTTCAATCAGGTCATCATACATTTGTGAATCCAGGTCATCAGGGGCCCCGTCGCGGACGGGTGCACATGATAAGACAGCAGAACCCTTTCAAAGTCGCTTCTCCCAGAGCCATGATCTCTCTCCTGGGTAAGGTTCCTGGGCCCCACACGGTACTTGGAACCGTTGACTCGGTATAGGAGCTCTCGGGAGGTGTATGTCTGATGCTTGACATTGCGACAAAGGCTTGTTGATGGTACGAGGGAAAAGGGTTTCTAGAACAATCTCATGCCAGTAAGCACTGCCAAGTTGGCTGTACCGAGGCATCGACGATCCAACTGTGAATTCGGTTTCCACAGTTTGATCTGTTTTGTCTTACATTCGAGTAGTTTGCTCAGAGGCTCAAGTCATTGAAGGTTAACTGATTCTAAAGTGTTGGTCTTGCAACGCAGCAGGTATTAATTCCAAATATGGCAATTGATATTTGGTTTGATGGCTCTGCGAATTTAGATTGAGAAGCCGTCATCACAGTAGTTCCCTAGTGTTGCAGGTGTGACTCAAAGCTGAATGGTACCCTATCTATAATATGGTCCACGCAAGCTTCAAGTTGAGTTCCTGAACCAGACAATCAGCCATCCCACTTTTCAACCATCGGAACCTCATAACTGGCATGTTTCCAAACACATTCCAAACGGCTTTGGCGTAATATTGAGCATTAGATTGGTAATAGTGCCTTTTCACAGGCACAAGGAGCTCATCATGAAGTGTTTTCCTGTCTACACATCATCTATCTACCCCGCTCATGGGTTAGAGTTCTGATGATCTGATTCGGATAGTCACTATCCCTTTATCATCTCCGGACAGGCGTATAGTGCGGTTGGTTATTACACTCGCTTGTGTGTACTTCGTAACTGCTTGGTGTAGATTTTTCAGGACTCAGGAGTTGGCAGATATATCTTCCAACACAATGATATTAACTGTAACATTGAGAGACAGTCCCAACCACCATGCTACCAGTAGTTGGGGTGAGGTCACTCTGTTGAACATGGCAATTGTCAAAGGGAAATTGAAATTGAGAGGTATGAGCCAGGAAGTGAGGGGAAGAGGCTCAATAGTGCGTGGAGCGTGTCTGTTTCATAGTTGTGTGGGATATAATGAGTACTGCGTGCAGACTTCACCCGTTCGACCCGGGGCCAGGGCATTTTACGAGGGAATTGACCTCAAGCGCTTACTAGCGAGTAAGCTCACAGTATAAACAGATATATATACTTGGAATTTCGGGGTGAGAACAGAAACATAACACGACATCTGCGGAGAGTCGAAGACATACACATTTGAGTAAGAAGGCGTGTGAGCAAGGAAGCCATATACATTGAACATCCAATTCCTTTCCCTCTTTGAAAATATCTCACCTACCTTGGCTTTTTTCTTGGGCTTGGGACCAACTATTCATATCTCTCGCATATATAAGGCTGGTAGGGCCGACGAGCGGTAGGGCCTGCTACCAAAATTAATTACTGAAGACTTAGAAAAAACAAAGTAGAGCTCTTTCTCTGACAACTCCAAGTTCATATGGACTCCAGAGAAGTGGAGGTTAATCGTAGATCTTAGAACTATCCAAATACAATTGAATCAGACTCAGAAGAAAGGGTTGGCGGAAAAATCAAGTGTGAGTGCCAAGTTTGAAATATCGCTCAGAGGCCTGATTTCCCCGTTGTCATCAACCATCACAATTGAGCTCTCCACAGGCAGCAATGGGCAGCAAGCTCCTTAAATTTCACTACCCCCTGGCGGTAAAGCTCCACTGTGAGGCTCATCTTTGGCTCAATATATTCTGGGGCAATGTCCTCTCTTCAATATACACGGCCTATATCTTTGCTCAAACACAAGAAACTCGCTCGCCATCGTCTACTCGTCATCATCAAAAGTAAATGCTAGTTGCCTCATTGCATCATAACCCATGCTTCATTTCCAACCACCACCTACTACCAGATGCCTCGGCATACTGGCTCCCAACAACTGGACTCACCTCGGAAAAACCACTTTATTGGGGCAGTACAGAGCCATTGCAACATCAGCTGTGTTGCCCGTGATCACGGCATTCGCCAATCCACTGCACAAAGTCTCTGGAAAAAGTTCCAAGACATTGGCTCAACTGCCAATCGACCCCGCAGCAGACACCCATCGATCCTCTCTGCACCT
Organism: Mycena albidolilacea; assembly: GCA_029282495.1. Classification (NCBI taxonomy): domain Eukaryota; kingdom Fungi; phylum Basidiomycota; class Agaricomycetes; order Agaricales; family Mycenaceae; genus Mycena; species Mycena albidolilacea. The sequence continues at coordinate 708,874 of JARIHO010000022.1, forward strand.
GAGAAGGCGATTACCGACCCCTTCCATACAATGAGGCAACGCTGCGAGCTGCAATTTTGGATGTTTGGGCCAAAATCACATGTGCAGAAATTAATTAATTAATCGACCGAATGCTGGAGGTTGTCGCTGCTGTAATCAATGTGAAGGGGAGCCATACTCACAACTGAACATACTGATGTAATTTATTCTGAGAAATACTATACATTACGGCCAAAAGCGGCCAACTAGCATTTACTTTTGATGATGACGAGTAGCTCCTATTCCTGCTGGCTGCAATCTGTCCTGGGCAGCAAAACAGACAGATATTCATGACATTGGCCCCACCGTGCATTGGAATGACATGCCACTGCGAGAGCTCCTTGCTGCGGTGCCTGTGCATCCACTGTCTGCATCCGGATAGGCCATCTCATTGTTGACCAGCCCCTATCCATGGCAGCGACATGCTGCAGCAGGAGATGGACTTTACTGCAGTGCCTGGCAGGTTTGTAGTCGCATAAGTGCCCCTAACCCGAATACTGTTTGTCTCGTAACATATTCCCCCCGCATACTGCTGGACTAGAACTTCAACCCACTCTGGCACAGTACAGTGGCCGGGGGGTGGACACATTCACTGCATGGATCGATGGTGGTCACTTTGCTTTGCTAATTCCACATCATCCATGTCTCAGTTCGTTTCGGATCTCCCTTCCCCTCAGATTTATTTATTTACTGCCTCTGACAATCTCGGTGCCGGAAAGATAGCGGCCGGTATGTCCGCAAGCACCATCTATGGTTCCAGTTGAATGGTACATAATCCAGCAAGTAATTGATTGATGCTCTGCTTTCATCGAGTTGTCATCCTCATTGTTAGCCATTCTATTTGCAGAAAGCCAATGCTGGTTCAGATGTAACTGCATCTGTGGGAACATCTTGAATAATGTCAACCCAACAAATGATACCCCGGCAATGATTCACCCGATATACACAGCTGTGTACCATGTAATATTGCCAAAGCAGGTTCAATGTCTCAGCATGAGACCTTTTTACCCTGTTTACTCCATTTGTTTCGTGAGAAATATGCAGTCACTGGATGGCTGGTATATAGTCGCATCAATTGGGCTGGGCAAATGACTGTAGTATACATTAGAGGCCATTGTGTATGTAAGTACAGTGCCCATATGTTCCACTGCAGTTATACATCCTCCTCCTCCTCCTTCTGGCTGAGCTGATCAGAAAGTGGATCTCTAGCAAGACTTCAGAATTTCAAGGTAACTTTAAACTCACAAGTCTGCGGAATCAACCCATTACTATCTATTCATCGGGATCTCATGATAAATGTGCATCATATATCTTCTGCAATGTAGAATGCTGAATTCATGAGTACTATTTGTGACTGCCATCCTGACCGGACTAGGAACCTGGCCACTTACCAATTATAAGGTTAAATACTTAGCCATATGGCCCTTTTGTGCTTGGGGGGTGGAATACAACCTATGCCGCCCGTCCTTGTCAATTTTCAGCCAACATTGATGGGTTGATGTTAAGCGGTGCCACGGATGATGTCGGGCCACAGGGTGAGAACATCAACTTCTTATCCCCGAACCAACACTTCACTCGTTGCTCCACCAATTCTTTATCAATTCGTGACTTCGGGGGCTTGTTCTTCTTCCCTGACTGCTGGCTTCCATCAGAGCCTACAAATAGCTCTATATCTCCCCTCCTTCATTAATAAACTCACGAAAATGATTGCCATTCAAATATGACAACCGCAACTGAATGACCTTCATATCAAATGACCTTTTTGCCGTCCGAGTTCAGCAAGTGTCAAGGTCCATCTTCACATGTAAGCCTTCAATTTCAAACATATCCCACAATTTTACCTGCCTGATACCTCCCCCAGGCTGTGCCGGACACCATTTCAGCCTAATATTCATCATCTCAAAGTCCAAACATCGGGTTCTCAGGAGAACGACAGAGGTGTGGATTTTGAGGTTCAGGTGTGTTCATTCACTTCTTATGAGCATGCCTGAAACTTATTTTGGCCAACCAAGTGTTGGATTATCAAGCCGACATTGCTAATCAGTGATGGGATTTATGATCTGCCTGGTATTCTTACTCAGCCTGAGTTCAGACTTACTCTACCCCAATGTTAGCTTATTCACTTACACAGAACATTCTAGTATATTTCATCAGTATAAATACCTTGTAATTAACTAGTAGCACTTCACTGGTTTGCAAAGGAATATCATCCTCTTGCCACATTCTCTACCTTCTGAGCTTATTTCAACACCAAGTCCTCTGACTGGTATGCTAGCTTTGGTTCTCTGGGAAGGCTGTTCTCTGTGCATATACCCCACATTAGAAGCACTTTGTCCTGCTGTTTTTATCGGTCATTTCTATAGTTGTTATGTATGAAAAGGATGATTAATGGCCCTTTAACCTGATTATACACCGCAAGACCACTGCCACAGTCAGAAACTCCAGTTTGCACGGGTGGCCAGGTAGTCAGTCAATTCCCCTTTTGGGAAGTCCGCCAGAAATCAATTCACTGAGCGACGAATATATGTCCAAAATGATGCCAACTAGGCTCAAACTGTTCCTAGGATGCATGCCTACACCATGAGCACCATACACCTTGAGTGAGGTGCTTTTGACGGCCACCAACAGGCCAAACGTCTAAGGTGACCAGGATCCCCCTCCCAGATAGTATGTGATTATCCCAACAAGTCTACAAATGCCGGCTCGGTGATCACTTTGGTCATCCTTCTGGCATTGCTCAAGTTTTTGGTTGCGTCTCATATTTTGTTGTCACTTCACTATGGTAGCCTGTGACAGCACACCAATGGCAATCTTAGTTGTTAGAAAATTGTCTACTTCCATATGAACTAATTGCTCGAATAATACCTGTTTACCATTTACTGCTTCAATTGATCTAAACTGTACATTGATGCAATCCAGAGATTCAAGCGATTCCGAGGCCACTGCTGAACCTATTTTCGCAATGTTCTGTGCTGCCGGTGGCCTGCACTTTGAGTTGGTCTCCACCATTGACCATGCATTCTCATTCATCTGCAGAGACCTGTCTACAAATTGAGGGAATGTCAGAGGTCCAATATCTACTCAAAGCTGTGCCCAAACAGTGCATATCTGCGGTTACCTTTGACATGGTAGATGGTAATAAGTATTAACCTGAGCTGTGTCCTCCACTGTGTTCACTGGATCAAGCGTTCTGGATATAAAATTAGAGACATGTTAAGCATCTTGACCGGAATGTAGGTACTAACTTAAAAATTTTGCTGAAGATCAGACGGGTGAACTTTGAGAAAGTAAGAGAAAAGGTCCAATGATTAAGTGGATGCCTGCTTGACGCCCACTGTCAGGCGTATAAAATGTTATACACGAGGTCCTCTGGAAATGACTTTATTCGGGAGTTTCTCGTAAGTTTGGGAAATGGGTAGTGAAATGAAAAGTTGATGGTTTCTCCTTAAAATAGGGAGAAGTGATAAAAGGGGAAAATGTGGGGATTAGTGGAAATGGATGTGAGAGAGGAAGCAGATGCGCAAAATTAAACAGAATAGCTCCAAGTTAAGTGGACTGTTCAATTATGGAATGTGGTGGTACAAGCACAAAGGTTTCTCGGTCCCAAGATATTTGCAGATTTGAGGGGTTAGATACAGACACAAGGGTTTTCGGTCCCAGGCTACTTGCTAAAGGCGGATTCGGATGACTAGATATAGATACAGGGGTTTTTGGTCCCAAGCTATCTATACAACAAGCACAAGGGTTTTCGGTCCCAGGCTACTTGCTAAAGGCGAATTCAGAAAACGAAGTGCTGATACAAGGGTTTTCACTCCCAGGCTACTTGTATTTTGATCAAGGGCTAAAGAGGTGGGTTTAACAGAATAGCTTTGAGGAAGCAGACTGTTAATCGAGAGTTAAAGAGTGCGGGTTTAAACAGAATAGCTTTGAGGAAGCGGACTGTTTAACTTACAGTAAGTCTTGGGAAGGTTGTGGAAGGGAGGATGACTTAAAGAGAGGAGAGATTGATACTGGGGAAGTGGTTTTTGTTATTCTATCTACCGAATTATGTAGAGTATTTATATACGGAGTGTTTGGCATACTTTGTTCTATCCTGAGCTGAATGCTACGTAGGTCAATGGCTTCTGCTGTCAATCTGCCGTTTTACTTTACCATTTTGTACAGCCTCATGTCAACATGCTATGTAAAACACCGGTTACCTTTGCCAATCTGTCATCTTGTGTAGGGTCTGTACAGCCTTGGATTGACATATTGTGTCAAGCATAGATTGTGGGCACAGGTTCGGTCATGACGTCAATTGTCGGGTGCCATGTCGTGGGTTGCTGGTGTTTTGTCTGTCTGCATGTCATGTTTGAAGGGTGGTTGCCGGTGCTGCCCTGTCAATGTAATGTGCTGTGCATGCTATGTCCTGCATGTCATGTTTGAATACTGGTTGCCGGTACCGCTATATTTATGTAACATGCTGTGCACACTATGTCCTGCATCCTCGGTAGTTGCTGTCTCTTCTGTCAGTTCTCATAATATTAGGTCACAGTGTCACAAGGCATCGCCATTTGTCCCTATTGGTGTCACTACCTTGTCAACATTGTGCATTTTGTGGCTGGCTTAAAATGGCAAATTGTTCCCAGGATAGGTAGGTGACAGTGAGCTGGGGTTAGGTGGGCTTGTCTGGTAATCTCGGTGATTGCCAAATCTTATCCAAATATGGCTTTGATCCTTTTCATCTCCAAACACTTTTGGGGGATGACACCGCCTGACATGAACAGAATTTTGCTAAACAAGATTCTGAGATTCCTCACAGCAATCAGCGGCTCAGATCTTGGAACAACAAAAGTCGAAAAGGTTTGGTGGAAAGATCAGTGCTTACGGGAAAACTGTTGATGAAAATGTGATTTACTGCAAAAAACGTAAAATCAGGCTCCCTCAGACCCGTACCTTACGGTAGCAGGAATATTAAACTTGAACACAGGTCAGAAAATATTATATTCCTCTGTGCAACCAAATGCCACACCCCAGGTTGGCCAGATATTCCAACAACAGAGTAGGTGAGCAAGGCTCGGTAGCGTGTGGTATGCATCTGCATTTTGACTTATCTCAGGATGTGAATCCCCTGAGGCCAGGTTGAATTTCACCGAACACATGTTGATTTATGCTGGGGCACAGGGTGATATTTGCTAGGGGTCAACTTCATCCTACTTAAGAATATGGCACACAGTATAATTTCATCCTGCAATAGAGTAGCCTGTGCTATGAAAACCTATAACCACTTGATCTTGGGGTGGATCTTAGGTTGATTAAATGCCTGAAAAGGTCAGTTTTCATCCAATTCATGTAATGCAAGGAACCTTAAAAATTGAAAGCATGAACATAGGATGAAATTAATCAAGGGCTCTAGCTTCTGGATCTAAGCTGTGCTGGAAGAGAGCACTGCTATGATTTACCCGAAAAACAGAACAAAGGCAAGCCAAATGGCGCGAGCTGCTACTATGTCTGACTCAGAACAGAGTCAGAACCTTGATATGATCCTGAATTGCCACACATACATGTTCGCTAAGACCTGTACCCTTCGTCGTCCTAGTCAGCATCACTCACCCAACCATGACCAAGGTCATTGTCCTTGTCAGTGTCGCTCATCCAACCATCAACCAAGTTGTTAATCATCATGTGGGTCTTTCCCTTCGCTGCCTTGGTACCCCGTCTTCACCTACTACTGGCTGGCTCCGAAAGCTTTCATGGCAGACAGGTTCATCTCGCAGAAAAAACTTGTCCGGTTCGCAATGTCCTTCATGTCAAAGGATGTAGCAGTGGGCTGAATGCTGCTCGTCAGCCATACCGTTCCTGTTCCCCACCTGGACCCAATTTGAGGCCAAGTTCCGCCTCCGGTTTGTAGAGGAAAATGAGCAGGACCAGGCCCTCACCAAGCTTGAGTCCCACTCGTATTTCCAGGGCTCCTGCAACATCTACCAGTACACGGACAACTTCAAGGAACTGGCCATGATGGGTGGTTACTCTGACACTCTCGTCCAGGTCTCCAAGTATTGCTCCGGCCTCAACCCACAAATCAACGTCGCAATTATGATGGCCGGAACTGCCCTGACCTCACTAACTATGATAGGTGGCGCCCACGCGCTTTCCGGCAGTACAAAGTGTTCAGCCATGCCTGGACCGGAAACCCTCTGGCCTGGCTTCTGGTCACTTTGCCTCGGCCACGTGCAGTGGGCGTATTCCCACGCATGCCCCAGTCTCTTTCACCCTGGCTCCAGTGTTCATGCTCCCAACAGTCGTTCCGATGGAAATTGACCAGACCTGGACATGTGCTTTCCCATGCACCTGCTTCCAGTGCAGAGCCGCCGGACACCGCACATGTGAGTGCCCCACTATTTCCAATGTCCAGCACACAGACATTCTCAACGAGGTCATCCGTCAACTTGGCAACAACTTCCTCAACGAGCTGTTCCCCTGTCTCACCACGGTGGCCTTGCTTCCGGCAGACCCGACCGACGAAGACATGGACCCGGCGGGTTTTCCTTCCCTCGCTGAGTGAGCGGTGCACCCTCAGTCGCATCCCCTAATCGCTATGCCCTCCTGTATTCAGATAATGCCAATACATTTGAGTCCAAGGTAGTAGCAAGAGGCGCACCCCCCATCCCAGTCTCTGTCCGAGTTACTGAGACTCCCCCTTCATCCTGGAGACAGAAACCTGCACTGTCCCTGAGCCAGGAATGAGGACAGTGACGGAGGCCCCTGTCCCCGAGCCGGGAACGAGGACAGGCTCACACCGGCACGTTCATTGCCCGAAGTGGGAACAGCGACTCCCCGGCAGTACGTCATCGACTCTGTCGAAGGCTGAAACTCCCTGCACATCCCGTTAGACTTACAGTCTGTCAAGACTGCTGTGCAGATGTCAGTGAAGGCTCTGGTTGACTGTGGAGCAACCAGAGACTTCATCGACTCGGAGTACGTCATCTCTTGGAACCTTCTGGTCGGGCGTCTCTCGCAGCCCATCCTGGTTCTCAACATGGACAGCAGCCCAAACCAAGCAGGTGGCATCACTGGTGTAGTCAATATGGTGGTTGACTACAAAAGGCACGCTGAACACATCCAGCTCGCTGTTACTCGGCTCTGGAAGCAGCACATTATCCTTGGTTACTCCTGGCTCCAGAAACATAATCTGGAGATCAATTGGGAAACCAAGGAGGTTCAAATGATGCGTTGCCTGACCAGATGCCACACCTGCTGGGACGAGCTACAGGCCGTCTGGAGGAATGAGAAGCTCGCCACCTCAATCCTCCGGCAGCTACACGAAGGTCCAACCCCGTCCATCTGTGCCATTGACTTGGAGGAGTGGCACAGAGACAATGGGTATGATCCGACCTTCCAGACTTGTCCCCGGATTCGGACGATAATGACGACAATGAGGACGAGCTCGAGGAAGGCGACTGTATTCTCTGCACCGTTGAAATGCTTGCTCGGTGTCTACAACAGCAGTACTAGTTTAATCAAGATCCAACAAGCAGAATGCGAGTTTGCTTGATTAAGGCAAAAACACAACTACGAACTAAATCCTAACTACTTTCCCCTTGAATGGTTTAGACTGTGCCGCCGAGTACGGGTCTTTTGAACGCTTTAAGAAGGTTCAAGGAGCACAGATAATCCAACAGAGGTTGCGAGGAACACACCTGTTTAAGGGTCGATTCTGAAGTGCAAGGTTGATTTAGAGTATTAGACCTCTTTGAGGAATGCCAAACGAGCGCCTAAGCCAACAAATCGAGTTTAAAAGCTTTACAAGCTTGAGCCAACAATCCCAAATCCTAATCAAGGTGCCGTGTTCTCAAATCCCAAATAATAAGCCTTCCGAGGCTACTGTAGTGCGGTGCCGTGTTCTCAGTTCCTAACAAGCTCTCTCTAGCTTCTTAACCGTTGCCAATCCCAAAATCCCGAGCCAACAATTGATATTGAGTTACTTGTGTAAACGAAACAAAAATTCTTAACAAAGTCAGTCTTGGGTGACAAGTCCCAAATCTCCGTCGTTTATCAAGCAATACCCGGTAAAGGCTACTGCTCTTAGGGACAGAAAGTTCAGTGCCTATCCATGCCAAAACCTCCTCCTTATATACTGTACAATTATGCTTACAATACAATGATTATTCTACTTGCTGGTATATGAGTAAGATGTCTGTAGTTAATCACGTGTAGGTAAGTATATAGGATCCTCGTGTATCAACCCCTTAGTGCTTGAGTGTGTCCAGTGTGACCGTTCCCTGTTCGATCGTGTTGACAGTCCCATCTTCTATCCTTGTGTCCCCTGTTCAGGACCTTCAGTATTAGGTAAGGTAGGTGAGATCCAGATCCATCTAATCATGTGAAGCCTTACTGTGACGTGACAGTAACGTGGGAAAGTGCAAAATTTCAGAGACAAAACACAAATCATATTTTTTGGTACTTTAAACACAAAGAACAAAGAGAAGAAAAAAGTCGCAATATACCAGCTATCCCTCCTTCCTATGCTTCCTCAGATCATCAAGATAATGAGGAGGAAGTGTCCTATGACCCCTATATTTTTTATTGGCCCAAGCTGCATCTGCTCCATCAAGCCCACAAAAGTAGGCATCTGCAAACCTTGAAGACCGGACAGCAAACCGACACATAAACAGAAGTGGAACTGATTCAAGGGCTTCAAGCATGTTCCGCTTCAAATCGAGATCATGCCCCTTTGCACAACACTCTGAGATGAGGGCTTTCATGCCTTTGAATTGCCCATCTGGAAGATAGAGGCATTGCGGAGTTCCATCACAAAAGGTTGCATCTCTCATCCTGACACAATGTGCAACATCATCAGGGCCTTTGACCTTATTGAAGTTGTTTGATGGTTTTGCAGTCATAGTAGTGGCACTAAGAGCATCTGGGGCAAGAGCAGTGTGGATTGTTGCATTGTCATAGCCCAAGACATGTTTTTCTTCAGGATAATCTTCATCCAGGATATCCATGGCTTTAGTTGCTTGATCAATGATATGATGGGTTGTTTGATATCCTTCCTGACTCTTCCCTGCTCGGAACAGACTACGTGCATGTTTATATATACTGAAATATGAATTAGTCAACTGATCCCTGTCCACAGATAATAATCTCACCCATCCACATTGGGTTTCTTGGATTTCATCCACCCATATGCATCTGAAACAAAGTCCCTGACCATCAAGCTTGCACCTTCCCCCTTTGCTTTAATCTTGGGTTTTTCAGAGATGTGAACCCAGCCCAGATCTCGCCAATCATGGCAATAAAAGGTTGATTCATCATGTCGCCATATAACAACAACCCTTGCATCGAGTGCAGAACTCATGAAAGCCACATGTGTTGAAGGCAAGGCAGAAAGTGCAGTAAACATGTGTTGAAGGTGAGGCAGAAATGCGATGATGTAGTCACGTGGTCGTGGGAATTACCCTTTTAGGAAGCGCGAAATTTTTGGTCTCAAAATATATTTGTGTCTGAGATGCATGCTCTTTGTGAACTGAGCATTTTTTCCAAAAAAGACAATAAACTTTTTTTTGAAGATAGCTATTGAAAATCTGCTACTACAGAATTGTAGCTACACTCAAGCTCTACATTTCTGTGGTTCTAGTTTGTCTATCAATTGCTTTGGCATCAACTAGTGTAGCTCACAGTCTGTGTCACGCTGTGACATCACGTGATTAGATGGATCTGGATGTCACCTACCTTATAAATTTTGTTAATTCGTGAAGGTACACCCTATGGAGGCTCTCTGCAATATTCCTGGATTTTTCCTAGCCCTAGTCGTTGCGCTATTGCTAGATTGTATTTTGAGATACCTTTAAGCGCCCGTGAAGCGCTGACCAGCCCGCAAGTCTGAGCGTCAGTTCGCGACCACAATTATACCAACTCACAACAAGGGATAACGGACTAGATGGTCAAGTATTTACCTGCATCAGCGATTATATGCGGAGGTGCGGGGAGTGTGAGGGCAACGCGAGGAGGGTGGGCGGCACAGCACAATGTAAGCAAAATGCACGCGGTGACGTGCTGGAAGCGGCGGAAAAGGCGGGTAGCACGGCGTGGGTGGGCCGGGAAGCGGCGTGTACCGTTTGGCGGGTGCCGCGGAAGCAGGGGGCAAGGCGGGGACCGGGCACAAGTAGCCGGACGACAAGCGGCGGGGGCGGGGCGCGGATCGGCAGTGATGGGAAGATGACATGCGCAAATAAATCAGCGCGGGAAACCGGCAAGCCGGCAAGTGCGCAGAGCTGAATAGCGATGGCGGAGGCCCGCGGACACTCCCTTGGAACTCCGACCGTTTTTCACCCGATTTTGACCCTGTTTTACTCTATGAAATTTTCGCTCAGCCGGCTGTTTTACTCTATTTTGGTCGGACATATCCCTAAAAATGCGATTTTTTCCCTCCTATGCCCTATTTTTGCTCTGGAGTGGCAGCCCACAACTAATTTCACCTTGGGCAGCACAACAGCTCTCACGAATTAATTCTGGGCCTCTAATGATCAGCGGAGCATACATGGTGAATATACTACTTTTGAGCTCGGGGCACGGCCTTTTTCTGCGGTTTTAGTGCTGCATTCGGCGTTCGCGACCTTTCGACGCTTGGTTGGCACCCCTTGTTGGCCCCGGACTTTGACTGCTTCGTCCCATCAGTTTTCTTCCTTTTCACGGCCCCACGCAGTGGCTTTGGCTTCCTTTTTTGCCCGCCACTCCCTTCCTCCAGCTCCTCGTATTCTTCCTCTTCCTCGTCCTCATCGTCGGAGCCTCCATCGAAACCAGGGACATCTAGAATGCAATAGACGGCTCTAGAGGAAATATTTTAAGGTCATGTCCAGTAAATTTGTTTTGTGCCCACTGAACACTGACTGCAACACCATATGTCTTGCGCTTCTCGAAGTCTATGGATTTCGAGGTAGAACGCGACAGCAAATAAAGGGAGGCGTATAGATTTCTGCGGGGGGTCCAAAACCGAGATGGCACCATTCATCCATTTTTGGGGATAGTCATTTTCCAGCTCGCAAAGGAAAGAGAGCGCGGGGATGGAGTTTGACCAGAGGGTGGGGATTGGGTCATAGTTTGGCGGCTCGAAACTAAACCAGTGATCCGCCTGGGTCGAAATTGTTTTGATAGTCGTCCAGAATGACTGGTAGCCGGAGCGCCATATTGGTGTGGCCCTACTCGGAAAAGTCGCCCGCAGATCCGCTGGGATTGTGCGAGCATCGCAGCAAGCATCCGACACTTTAATTGGGACATCCTTGTAGAGCTTTCCGACACCGATCCATTCGGCAACATCAAACGGAACACTGCTCTCAAGCAAGACGACGTCGGCCATCAGAGAAGTGGGAAAAAAAGTGTCGTTGGGTTGCTGTGGTACAATTGGTGTTTTTTTCGATCGCTGTCAATCGCTGTCAATCGCTCTTGATCACGACTTTCTGCTGACCTCGGAGCTGATTATATTCGAAAAAAAATTCGCGCTCCCCGCGATTTACTCTATACATACCGGACATCGGCCCTCTCAACACTGATTTACTCTATTTATGTACCGGAGATAGGGGGCATTTTGGGCCGTTGATTTACTCTATTGCGGTCGCGCCGCCAAGGGAGTGTCCGCGGGCCTGATGGCGGGCATTCCACCGCGGCTCGGGTATTCAATAGGCTGCATCAATGCCAAAAAAATCGACCTATTTGTTACCATCAACATCAAAAGTGCCAGGCCAAGCGAAGTTGTTCTAGCGGGCAGATGGCTAGAGTCGTGGATTTACGGTCCAATTTACCTGGCTACGTCCGTGTGTCAACAGTCTAATGTTTAGGGTTATGGCTCCAGGGGAGACATATCACTGAATTGTACTGAGTGGTAGTGGTATAAATACATTAATCATTGCCCATCTCTTTCTTCAGCGCCGCACGCGCAACACGTCACAAACATCAACATTTGGATTGTTTCAGCCTTCAAGCTGGCTCGACGGAGGCCGATCGTGTCGCGACCCCCCGAGAAAATACGCTCAACAGTGACAGCGGAGCCTTCAAAATCAGAACATATAATTACACGAGAGGATGAACGTACCCGGAATACACAGAATATTGCGAACCAGGAGGTATAAATTGGGAAACTGTTCGCGGCGGCTATACTACCATTGCAAAGGGTCAACAGTCCATGGTTCTGGAGTGATGGTGAGGCGGAAATACTCGGCGAGTTCATTTTCAGCAGCAATTGCACGTTGGTTGTAGCGGCTAGTGAAATCAAACTTTGTAGGGGACTCTGGCGTGGTGACATCGACTGCGGCGGAATTTGAAGTTGGTTTGGCGTAGACGGTGTCGAAGTGCGATTGCAGTGCAGCCTTGGAAAAATCCAAGTCCACCAAGAGCTCTGGATTGTCAGCGTAGTCGCTTTTAAGCCCAGTGTACGACAACCGTGGATCCAGCACTAGGTACATGGGTGATTACTTGGCAGAAGCTTGCCGCGCGGTAGATCCTCATACTTGATGAGGACTTGGGGCATCGCACAATACATTTGCGCACCCCAGAGATTTGCCTTAAGTATGTCCGCCTGACACATGCTGCCCGTGTGGCGCCCACCTTGAATCTCCACCGGGCTCAGGTTAGTGCAAGGGTTGCGAGTTTGGGAAGGAGGATCGGTATGACCCTGACATCCTCTGTGGTAAAATGGGGTCGATGTCGAAAACAGTACATTTTAACTCCACTTTATCATTTTCCCTTTTCATATTATCACGATACATAATTAATTTGGCTTTTTGTGGACCTCGATAGGCAGCGGCAGACTGATTAAATTTTTCAAGTCATTTTTTTCCATGTTCTCTGTCCAGGCTCCCTGAATAGACCCGTCGAACCCGTCAAACGGGTGGGAACGGGTACCCCGTCAACGGGTCAACCCGTCCCGTACCCGTCCCGTCGCAGTGCGCGCTTAGAGTCTGAGACGGGCGGGTCAAAACCCGTCCGTCCCGTCCGTCAACCCGTCAAAAAGGGCAACGGGTTGAAGCCCTACTGCTGACGGCACTCGATGCCGTGAGCGCGAGTATGTGAAGGGCAGCGTCTCGGTGGATCGGTTAGTTCTAGAGTAATACTTATGGGGTTCGGTTGGAGGTATATATATATATAGCACCATGTACTTACCTCTCCTTGTCTTTCCAACGCCAATTTCTGTGCCCCACTGTCGTTTTTATCCCGTTTAAGCTTCGTAACAATCCGCACCGTTACATCGTCGATTCTGGTGTCAAGAATCGACACCAGATTCAACATCGGAATCGACCGGTGAGTCGACCTTTTAAGCGAGCTTTGGCCTCCCCTAATGAGCACCTAAGCTCTTTGTGAGCTCAGCTTACTCGTCAGTTTCACAGTGGACCTTGTCCGTCGACTCATCTGAATGAATTCACTTCGATTTCCCCAATTCGTGGCCAAAGCTCTTCAGGCCAAAGGGTTCAGGACGGCGACACCTCTTTCAACCCGTCCTCGCTTCATCAGATCCGCCGGCCTTCAGTCCACCGCAACCGCCAGTCTGGCGGAGATATGCCTCGGTCGCAAAGTCCTGCCGCCGGATGATCAGTTCTTGCTCAACAATTCCATTCCGCTCAGGCTGGTTGGCGCAATGGAAGAAAAATATTTCCAACTGCCTCTCGGCACGCGGTTCACAGCACCCTCTCGCGATCTGGGTTTGAAAATGAAGGAAGGCTTTGCCCTTGCTCTTCAGGAAAATGGTGTCGCTGTCATCGAGCTTGGATTTCAGGACCCTAAAAGCGACTTCATGCTCGAACTCGTTGAGGCCATGGGCTGTGTTCCCGATACACACTCGCACACGCAGGGTGCACTGGTGAGTTTAATTCTCGCTCTCCCACTGTCTCCTTCTCTGCTGTGTTTGTTTGTTTTATTTGTTGTTCGCTCTTCTTGCTACCGCCGCTGACCGGGATTTGCAGTGGGAGGTGACATACAAGCCCAGTGGCGTCATCAGTACAAAAATGGGCACCACCGCACACAGTCGCTCGCACGATATTGGCGAGTTCACCTGGCATACGGACGCGTCCTTCGAGGTGCCGGTACTCACAGCTTCTCAGCGTTGTACTAACCGTCCTTATGTAGGCCCGCCCACCTCGCTTCTTTGGGCTTCACATCGTGCACCCTGACAATCTCGGTGGCGGAATTTTTTGCGTGCTTCCAGCGGGGAACTTGGTCGAGGCGCTGAGTACTCGGTCGGTTGAGGCGCTCCTGCGGACCGAGTTCGACATTCAGGTGCCGGCCGAGTTCTACAAAGGGCGGACTACCAATAAGGGGCGGCTGTTGGAGGTTGACGCAGCAACGGGTCACTATCTACTGCGCTTCCGGCGGGACATATTGGCGAGCCCGCCAAGCTCAGACCCCGAGGCTAACGCGGCTGTCGAGGAGCTCACCACCTTGCTCGACAATCCGGGAACAACGGGGTGGCGTTTCCCTGACGATGTCTTCAAGGAGAACGTCATACTATTGATGGACAATGCGCGTTTCCTGCATATGCGCACCGAAATCCGCGACAAGCGTCGCTTGCTCCGTCGAGTAAGGTTCCATGGTCCGAACTAGCGCTGCGTGGGGAAATTGCCTAAAATACTAGACCAGTAGCTGTGTATATTAAAAGCAGACAAGGCTATTTAATCCATTTCTGCCGTGAATATCGCGCCGGCTCCAATCGCGACGGTCGGGATTTTTAGTTTCTTTTTTCGCAATCCCCCCCCTCTGCAGTTCACCTCACAGTCTAAACGGGGATCGCTTGAAGTTTGTAGGGTATAAACGTTTAAACAATCAAGACGTCACTTCATTTTGGGTATCTTGACCCTCTTTATAAATTACATATGCTTCTCTGTCAGTCTGAAGGTTTCTGTCCGAGCTTTCCCCTTTCGTCAATCTCTCAGTCTGGCTTCTCATACCGCGGCTACGGTTTGGCTTCCTCTTGTAGCTCTGAAGGAAAACCCAACCTGCCGCGGCGTGGCGAACCCAAATGGTGCCGAAATAAACCGCTGAATTCCTGTATAAGGTTCCGGCGTACTCGGGCCGCCGCAGTCATCCCTCCGCCTCCGTTTACTTACGCCGTAGTTCCGTAGCTTACGCCGTAGTCCCGTAGTTTACGCCGTAGTCTCGTGGTTTACGCCGTATTTCCGTAGTTCATTCCGTAGTCCCGTTCTGACTCACCCTGTAGCTATTTAAACACACGTAGAAATAGGCTACAGTAGCATTTTTCGTCTTGAACAAGGAACACTTACCGCCGTTCTCTCTTGTTCCCTCCATCACTAAGTTCTGATTTGTGTGCTTCACTCCGAGAGGACTCGAAGCTTCACACTTTTTTGAACGGTCACTCGCTCCCTAATCATCTCCCTCGCCGAACGGCTTGATCACCCACTCCGGCATCCAGCAATTTTTTTTTCCCTACATTTATCGACATGGTTTCTACTCGTCGAGCTACCTATGAGGCTTCCCCTTCAACCTCTGGTCGTCGCCGCTCTCTTCCCCAAGAGGCAGCCGATGCAGAAATGATGCCGCATGGGGTTTGGATACCGACTCGTACTGGTCGGGATCCGAGTCCCCAGATGACGCCGTTAGCGAAAGCTCGGCAGTCGCGTCGAGCATTGGCTCCGCAAACGTGTTGAGCACTGGCTCCACGATGGGCATGAACTGATCATCCGGCGGCAGAACTTTGTGACCGAGGCGTATCTCCGCCAGACTGGCTGTTGCGGTGGACTGAAGGCCGGCGGATCTGATGAAGCGAGGACGGGTTGAAAGAGGTGTCGCCGTCCTGAACCCTTTGGCCTGTAGAGCTTTGGCCACGAATTGGGGAAATCGAAGTGAATTCATTCAGATGAGTCGACGGACAAGGTCCGCCGTGAAAATGACGAGTAAGCTGAGCTCACAAAGAGCTTACTAGGTGCCCATTAGGGGAGGCCAAAGCTCGCTTAAAAGGTCGACTCACCGGTCGATTCCGATGTTGAATCTGGTGTCGATTCTTGACACCAGAATCGACGAGTCGAATCATCGATTCAGATCCATTCTTGATGAATGGGCGAGAACCTCGATTCTCTGGCGTGTCCTGGTGGAGAATTCTACGACAATCGATGTCTGAATCGATGACAGAATCAACTCATGAATCGATGTCTGAATCTGCCCCGTAAGCGAACTTTGCCTATTAACCACCCAATGGATGTCATTACAGCGCCATATGCTTATTTGATTGATTATCGATTATCAGCTGTCAATTTTCCACGTCATGTTCGGCGTCGAAAACCGGTGCCTAATTACCTCGCAGTACTATCTATCCCTGGCTGCCACTAAACGCATGATGGAAGTGAACGCTGTCTACGTCCGTCACTGGGGAGATCGTGCGGTGGACCCTCGCCGTGCAGGAGATTAATTCGGAATCACTGGCGATCATTAAACCAAGCGGATACGATGAATGCAAGACGCTTGCCAGACACGAATGATGACTGCAAGAACCCCGGGGGCAGTACGGTAACTGTCCCCTTGATATTGCAGCTAGAATTAGCCAGCGGCGCCGGTGACACCAACTGAATTTCAAGACGCTCCTTTTTCGTCTGCCGTGTAACGGTGCGGGCTGTTACGAAGCTTAAACGGGACAAAAACGAGAGTGGGGCACAGAAACTGGCGTTGAAAAGGAGAGGTAAGTACATGGTGCTATATATATATACCTCCAACAGAACCCCATAAGTATTTACTCTAGAACTAACCGATCCACTGAGACGCCGCCCTTCACATACCCGCGCTCACGACATCGAGTGACATCGCCAGGGTTAGGCGACGAATAGGGAAAGTCAACGAGCGCCGCTGGACCAGCGCCGCTACATGCCGGTCGCTTTACTTCATCACATTTAGTCTCGCCTGGTTGGATCATTTCTGCCTTTGTTTCTTTTGAATTATCGAGTCCTCTTCCACGCACTCCTTCCTCCCATCTTGCCATGGCCCCCGCCCAACTCCTGCAGCAGATCATTCTCAGCCAGAGCAGCAGTGCCGGCCCACTGAGCCATCCCAGCGAGGCTAACGTCTCTCTGCGAAGAAAAGAAAAGATCCGCCTCGAAGCGAGCCTCGAAGCCTCCTGTCGGCGCAGCACATGGCCGAAAGACTCCCATCTCGCCTGCAGTCCGCACCCCATCCTGATCGACCCACAGCATGACGCTGCCGTGCGGGCCATTCATGAAGCCCTCGTACTGGCAATCACCAGTATTGTTGAGCGGTGGTGGACAGATACCAAGGCCAATTTCCCGCAGCGAATGCCGCTAGAGCCTCAGGAGGAAGCCCTTTTGCAAGTTAGTCACCTTCAGCAACGATTTTTCTCTTTTTCTTTTTCTCCCTCTTTTTTCCCCGTTTCTTTTCTTTTGGCTTACGTATGCTCTCCATCTAGTGGATCGACACTCTAGCTCCGCAAACCCTTGCTCCGTATCGGGAACGGCTGGGTTCCTGGCGACCAGACTTCCTCGTAGAGAGTGTCGCAGACCCAACAACACCCTCCGGCACCAGGGAACAGTTCCGCATCTGCGAGATCAACGCCCGCTTCTGTTGGAACGGCTTCTTACACACGGCATATGGCCAGCAGGCCTTGGTAGATCTAGGCGCAGAGACCGACAGATTCGTGGGTGCGATGGACCCGAAGCAGGTGAGAGTGATCCAGCGGCCTTCTCCTTCATTCATCACCAACGATTACGCCTACCCGTTAGCTGCTCGACGGCCTCTTCACCTTATTCGACGCAACCAAACCTCTCCATCTGCTGAAAGGTGCAGAACCAGGACTGGACATCCACATGTTTGCCGACTTGGCTGAGCAGCGCACCGGTTCTCGTCCCATCTTGGTGCGGCCGGATGACCTGCGGCTGATTCCCGATCACGGCGCCAAGCTCGGATACCGACTGTACTGTGTTGTGCGGGGGAAGGATTTACAGGATGAGGAGAACAGGAATGGGAAAAGGACCAGGATCAGGACCGATGGGGACCAATTTGTCCACAAGGGCGAGACGCTCGAGGAGATCCACCAGGTGGGATTGGAGCTGCATCAGCATGAACTGCGCGCCCTGTCGCCGGAGGTAATGCGTGCGTTGTCGGTGCGGTGTTTCAACGACATGCGAACCATTCTCCTCGTACACGACAAACGCATGCTTGGGATTGTGCAGCAAGAACTGGACGATCTAGTGCACAAACAGTGTGTATTATCTGCGACCCAGGCCGAGGTCCTCCGCGCGGGCATCTGCCCAACAATTCTGGCGGGATCTCACGAGGCGGCGCTCTTCCTCCAACGGTCTCCCATGTACAAAGATGGCTATCTGCTCAAGCTGATTCGGAGTGGGAAGGGGGCAGGTATTGTTTTTGGCGACGAGTCGGCAGCGGCTGAATGGGAAGCGAAGGTACGGCGGTACCTGAGCAGTGCCACGATCGGGGTAGATCAGCCAGCGTATCTGGTGCAGCGCCAGATTGTCCAATGCCGATACGATGTGCTCCTACGCGAAGGGGAGGGGATGCAGGCAAATCACCTGATTGGTACCTATCATGGGCTGGATGGGCGGTATTTGGGGCTGGGGTTGTGGCGGAGTGGACCAGGGAGGGTGTGTGCCATCAGCCATGACGGAGCCTGGATGTGTTCGGTGAAAGCTCGAGAGCGTCCTCAATGAGCCCTAGCCCTAATACATAAAAGAGGTGGAGCCAGCCATAAGATATGTTTTCTAAAGGCACGTAGCCAGGCAACCGGTTGGCTAGGTCCATGCACTGGCCTTTTAGCTGCTTTCGGGCACCTGGAAGGGGGGTTCTATGGCTTTGCGTGTATTTGCGATTTGATTTGAATGCCAAAATTGCTACTCGCAATTTTTGCCGTCCCCTTTCGGCTCCCACTGATCGCCCCTTTGGGTTCATATTGATCCCACTCGTTTGGGGCTATATTGATGGCAACCTTGCAGTTCCGCCCTCACCCGGTATCTGAACCTGGTTGTCCCGTGAGTTTCGGTATGTCCCGTAGATTTCCCACTCCACGGTACCGTCTGCACCCGTCATCATTCCTGGTCCTCCCGTAACTTAGTGCCGGGTTTGAAAGGCTGTATTTAACGACGGTATTATACAGGAGTATTATACGGGGTACAAAACCTTTCATACCTGAGGGGGACCAAAACACCGTGTATTTAATGGTATTTAATTCCAGTACCCGACTAAACACCCTCTGTAAGCGAGTGCAAAGTTGTAGCGGCGCTGGTGTAGCGGCGCTAGTCCAGCGGAGTTAGTGGACATCCCCTATTCGTCGCCTAACCCTGCTACAAAAGTTGTGCGTGTTTTCCACTTTTTTTGTGCATCGCCCCACCCCGACCTGCCCCAACGAGCGGATATCCACCATGGGAGTCTCTCCAGAGCAATATGCAGCTCTCAAAAACGCCTCTGAGCGCTTCCTTGCCGAAGAAGACTTCAGCTACCCTCACACTACGGAGCTCATGAAGACTGTCTTTGGTTCTAACTGTGCATCGCCTGAGGCTCAGGCGTATACGGTGTTTTGATCTATCAGCGCTCCCCTGATCAGCGGAGAGCCATGATGTATCAAAGCCTCTAAGTCAGCGGAGGCTCTGATACATCGGCTCAGCATCCTCGGCCATATTCCCCGCCCCGCGCATGCGCCTCCCGCAATTGATGGTCCGTGCGCATGGGCGCATCGCTCCGTCCAAATTGGGTGATTATTTACATTTGTTACTTCCCAACCATTCTCCATCATCGCTCTTGCTCCTCCACCACACTGGCTCCCCTTACCCTCTGCACCCCACTGCAATTCTGTGCTTTTGCCATGCTGTCCTTCCGAGTGCTCGTTACTTCGATGTCGCTTCCTGAGCTTTGAATGGCTCTGATTCCCTCGGAAATGACGCTGTGCTGACCACGCCGATGCGACGAAATTTACACAAAAGCTGCACCTGAGGGCGGATCAGACTGAAAGTCGGCAACTCGTCTCTTTGATATTCGATGGAATATCCCCCCAAAGAACAGCTCGTGAAAGCGCTCTGACGGCCTGCAATTGCCCTCGCTTTCTCCGGAATATATTTGGGTCTCCTCATATCACCTGGCATTCAATTCCTCCCAAAATACACTGGAGCTAACCTTCATACCCATATTTCCTGCCCTCGAAGTTTCAGCGCTACCCGCAGCACGCCCCGCCCGCTACTGCACGCCCACCCGCTGCGACCCCCCGAAAATTATTCCGTGGCCCAGCGCGCTGCCCGCGTTCCTAAACACCTTCCTACGCCATGCGGTATCCATGTGCTACCCACCCCCAGCACCGCCGTGCGTCTGTTTGCTGTCCCGCCCCGCTGCTCGCTGCCCAGGCTCGTGCCGCCTATTCTGCTCGGCCGCACCCTACGCCAGGCGTATCCCAGGGCCCCAATACCTTCCTCAGTATGCCCCCCATGCGCCGCGCATGCGTGCGCCACCCACCCCTGTTGCGCCGACCCAGTGCGCACTGCCCCGCCCCCGGCGCGCATTGCGTACCAGCGCGCGCCGCGCCGCGCCCACCCCTGGCCCCGAGTCGTTTCTTCGGGATGCTCCCCAGGCACTGCGCACACTTACGCCGCCCGTAGCTGTTGTGTGCCGACCCAGCACCCGCCGCCCTGCCCCCACCGCGGACTGCGTACCGTGCGCGCCGCCGCTGGGCCCACTTATGGGCTCAGTCGATTCTTTGGGATTTACGCCGGGCGCCCACGCATGCGATTTCTGCCGCAGTTGTTGCGCCGAACCAGTGCGCGCTGGTCCACCCCTGCATGGCGCACCTTCATGCGGCGTGCACCCGCCCGCCGCCCGCTACTGTTGCGCCGACCCAGGGCACTCTGGCCTGCCCCCCACCCCGCATTGTGTACCTGCATGCCCCTTGCCAGGCCCATTTTGTCTCCTGCGGGCCTGCGTGCACGACTTGGTGTAGTTGATCAATATGTACTTGGTTGTTTAATCGATACAGCCAATTATTTTACCTTTTTTTTGGTCCGCTCTTTGATATCTGAGTTGTTTGTGAGGAAGCAAATACCGTTAAGCCCCTGAACGAACAACTGCGCAGGTGAACGCAAGTGTGTCGAGATTATTTCGCAAACTGATATCGCGAACTGATATCAGTTCGCGAGATGATTTCTCTCGCGAACTGATTGACCCAACATTTTTAATACCTCGACCGGCTCTTGTGAATGCCTCAACTCTTTTAGAATACGAGTTCGGTGCATTTCACCTATCCAATGTGATTTTTTTTGTGAATTTAGATTTCACTGTTGAAGAGATATAATGAAATAGATCGCGAACTGACATTGAGACCAGAATCCATTCTTGTTTAAGCAATGCTACTTACCTGGCTCTCAATCGACGTTTCTGAACGACGCCAACACTTTCCCTCTTCGATCGCTACCCTCATCTTTACATTCCATAATGTCCAGATACTCATTCCCAGCACTCAAAACGACTTAGATGTATCCAGGGAGGAGGAAAGTGCGAAATTGAAGGGTTGGGGTGCTTGCAGCGGACATCAGTTCGCGAAGTAAATTCTTTCTGTGGGTTTAGAATGACGGAAATTGACCAGGGTCTCGCACACGCGCCTTTGTAGTATATTAAGTATTGATGCAAGGTTATATTGAGAATAGTCAGGGGGTTTCCTGCATTATATTCGCGTTAAACACCCGTTAAGCGCCCGTTAAGCGCCCATTTCGGAGGTTAGTCCGAGCCTTCAGAGGCGTTACCCGACGTGACAAACGTGACACTTTCTACTTTCCACCACCACCATCTTCGTCCAAACTCGCTAGCTTTGCCATTCAATCACACCAACTGCTACAAGACGTCGTCTTTATATGTTCAAGATCCTACTCTTGCTTTTACAGCACTTTCTGTTCAGCAAAAACCCCGCTACCGGTACTTTCTGCTTGCGTCAAGATTGATGGTTCGCAGCTCACCAGTTCTCGTACAAACTGCGAGAAATGCTCAAATTCTGAATTGGAGGATGTCCTACAGTTGGTCCCCGCAACATTTTGGCCCGGACGAGGCCGCCAAACCGGGAAATGTCGGCAACAACAATGCAGTACTTGAGCAGTATCGGCAAGACATGTGTGTTTTAGTGGACAAAGGTGCGTGCGCAGTCATCTTCTAGGCTCTCTATTACCACTCGTTATCGGTCCTCGCGGACCTCGTCGCGCTGATGGATCTCTGCCTGCTCGCAGGCTATCTGCGCACGCACTGCGCGCCATACCTGGAGAGCCTGTGCCTCATGCGGTGCGACGCCTGCGCGGCCCACGCCCCCGGCGCACTCCCATTACACCCCCACGTGGCGCAGCTGTCTGTCCCACAGCTCGTGCGACTGCTCAGCACCGCCCCTTGCTCGCCCGCCTCGTCCTAAACGGCTCCAACCCCACGCTCCCCGACCCCCCTGATCCCGCGCCCACGCCCGCAGCCCCGCCCCGGCGCTCCCGCACCTCACGTCCGTCATGCTGGCACCTCCACCGCCGCAGGCTTCGCGGCCCTCGACGCCCTCGCCACCCGTGCATACCCTCGCGCTCGAGGACGCGTCACACCCCGCGGTCACCCCGCCCGCTGACGTCGCGCCGCTCTTAGCGTCGTGTGTCTTTGCCCCCGTCGCGCACCTGGAGCTCGTCAGCGCGAATCCTGTGGCGCTCGCGATCGAGGCGACAAAAACGGTGTGTGTGCGCGGGAGCCCCGGGGTGTTTGCGCTTGGAGCGGGGGCGGTGGACCACGCTGCGACGGGCGTGGCTCTGCAGGCGCTCGTCGGCGCCGCGCTTGGTGTGTGCACGAGGCAGCGTGACGCCCTCACCGCGGAGGGTGTGCACACCCTCGTGCGCGTCGCACCCCGTGGCCGCCGCGCCCGTTGACACCGCGCTGCTCCTCGCGGACGTCTTCGCGCTCGCGCGCTTCCCCGGCCTCGCGCACCTCGCCACACGCCCGCTGCGCGTCGCGCGCCTCGAGCTCGGCGCGGACCCTGCGGCGCTCGCGATCGAGGCAGCGGGGACTGTGTGTGTGCGCGGGAGCCCCGGGCCGTTTGCAATTGGAGCGGGCGCGGCGCTGCGTGCGCTGGAGACAGTGTGTGTATGGGGGAGCCCCGGGCCGTTTGCGCTTGTGGCACGGTGGACCCCGCTGCGACAGGCGCAACGCTGCAGGTGCTCGTCTGCGCACGCGGGGGCGCGGCGCGGTGCATGGAGGCGGCGTATGCGGGTGCGGCGCATGCGCACGGCGGTGTGCCGGAAGAGTATCTGGTGGGCGTGTTGGTGTTCCGGTGCGCGGAGGGGGACGCGGACGGGGACAGGGACACGGTAGTACATATGCTTCATATACTCTCTATTTACTGTAATTTTTCGGTAATTTTCCGCGTAATTTTGTGACCATCATCGCCGACGACGAGCAAAAGTTTGATCGCATTTGATCGCGGCGTCCAGCACGTTTGATCGCTGTTGACCAAATGCGGATGCTTGCCGTCGTTGGGCAGCGCAGGGACGGATGCCTGAGACAATTGGGTAATCGTAGGTTAAAGAGACGCTGTAGTGATGTATCAGCATGCCCTCTAAGCTAGCGGTTTTCATACATCACGGCTCACCGCTAGTTAGAGGGACGTGATAGATCATACTGCAGCACTAAGGTGTGAGGCTTTGGCCTGGGCGAAGTATTGGACTGATTTGGGAGACGCCGACGAGAAAATTCAGGCGGGACAGAAAGCTACGTTGCCGAAGGTTAGTACGTGTGTTCTAATTGGTATCCTCTATCCTGGAATTAAATTGCACTGTAGTTGCCTCCAATGTGCACTCAGGCTGGTTCTTCAAACGGCGCCATGGAAGACCGTGACATTAAAAAGCCCGACTCCCAGCCTACGCTCTCGAATGCTTCCCTGGGCTCTGATCGAGTGGACGAGCGTGCTAGGCGTAAAGCCAATGGCAATATCATGGCAAGGAAAAAAAGGCAGTAACCATATGAAGTTTGATTAAACAATCTGCGTCTCAACGGAAAATCAGGTTTGATCCTTGATTGTTTAGTCATATGAAAGGGGACAGGGAAGGCCAAGGGCATTGGTGAGGTACAGAGGTTCTGTTTAATCAAGGGTTGTTAATCATGGATAATTACGGTTCATGTTCAAACATAAACATAAACATGAACAAAAACAGTGTTCACCAAGGCTCAAAGGTGAAAATGTGGCAACCATGGGACTCGAACGAGTGACCTCTCCAAAACTGAGGAAAGCGGAGAGAAAGCACCATAACCACTAGGCCATGCAACCATTGCAAGCTGCCTACCAGCATGGAATAAACCAGGTACTAATTAACATTTTGGACTTAGACTTTTTGCAACCAACTTACAACACAGACAAGAACTTTTTTGCACTCCACTTGATTAAACTGGTACATCCAAATAAGTCCTGGGAGGATCATTGAGATCTTCATTTCACTGATGTAATTTCACTGTGATAAACTTATAGGTTAGAAAACAAATATTGGTCTCACAGTATTCAAATTGTAGGAATTTGGACAATGATACAATTTAAACAATGCTCTAAAGGACAGGGACCTGGAGGATTCAAGAAACTGCAGGAGCCCTTTGGGTAGAACACATTGCCCACTGTGCACAAACTGTTCATAGCTTTACTTTCATACAAGTGGGAGTATTCAAAGTGCAGGAACTTTAATTTTCTGCTCACTGGTAATACTGGTATGTTCATATATTCAATAAGTCCTTGAGAAGATCATCATTAGATGTCAACACAGTGCGCAGACTTTCCTGTGCCTTGCTTCGGGAGATCCTGGACCCCGGATGGGTTCTTGTCCTCTCCTTCATAGAAAACTGATGTTTTGCTTTTCACAACATTGACACGCCAACCAACCGGCCAAGTGCGAGCAAACCTAAAACAGGTGAGCGCAAGGAAGGATGGTAGAGATTATAAGTGTGAGGTGTACAATCAAGCCCAGCTCCATGACAGTTAACCATGCAGTCAAGTAGTAGGTGTAACCGATGAGCGGAGCGCGAGAGCAAGAGCAAAGCAAAGACTTAGTGAGGGACTTTGGGGGGGAATCCAAGTGTCATATATTGCAGCATGGATCATAACTTATACAGAAAACTAGGGGAGTACTAAGAAAGGAAGTTGGAAGGTAAATGAAACCTATTACAGATCGGTGGAGCAGAGGGTTCAAGAAATATAAATAGAAGAGGATAGAGAGGATGAAATCGAGAAAAGTGGGCAAATGCACTTGATAAATTGAGGCAAGGCAGTTCTGGGGGGGTTGAATCGAGGGTCGGAGCAAAGGAGATATAGTACAAATACTTGTCGGAAATGTATAAATGGAGTGGGAGCAAGGTGGGAGGATATACGAGAAGGTAAGATTAAGTTAATATGCAATGTGGAGTTTGATTGCGGGCAGTAATGTAAATAGAGTGGAAGAAAGACAGGAGCAAACATGGGAAGGTAAGATTAAAGTTGAAGTGAAGAAAGATAAATTATTGGGGGTGCTTGTTGATTTGAGATTGTGTTGAGATGCAATCTGAAAGCTGCTTTACAGGTTTAGCACACTACCATGCTTGTCATCTCCTCCAGACTGAAAAAATGACCATCCTCGGTCACTAGCCAGCAACGAGAACTCGACTCCAAAATTTTGTGGAAGATGAAAGGGCTCAGTAGATCATCATAGCCCGAACACTGAAGAGATGCACAACCAGTGGCAAATGTGTATGGAGCTTGTGAAGGATTGAAAAATTGCGTGAGCTCCCCCCGACTGAAATTATGACAGTAGGAGCCTAGGACTTGTTGTCCAAGGGTTTGGAATGCTTGGTGAGCTCAAATTTGAGCTCCTCAGGATCTGCCAAGGGGGACTGCTCAAGCTCGCGAAGGTGTTCCGTGTCGATATCAATAAAATCATGGAGTGGAGGGAGGGCAATGGAAATGCGAGCAAAATAAGGTATAACACGGTAAGCTGCAATAGGCCAGTGGAATACTGATTCTTCGATTTTACAGAGAACACATGCACCTCCTAGATTGTGGGAAATGACAATGAGGGGGGCGAGGTACCGTTTCCACATCTTCTTGCTGAGCAATCTTTCTATAGCCGTATTTCACATGAGGACAAGATTCCCTCATTTGAAATCATAGTCGCAAATCGTGGATGTGTGCTTATGTTCAAAACGGAGTGCTGCACGCAACTGTGCTTCATACATGCCAGAATGGAGCTGTGATAGCTGCTCCCGGAATTTCTGTAGCACAATGGCATGCTGGGTGATGAGCTTGGTGGTGGATAGGACAGATTCAGGAGGAGGAAGAACGTATGTCGTTTCTGATATCTCGAGAGGGAGGATTGGATGAGTGCCTGTAACGGCAAAGTAGGGTGAGCAACCCATTCTTCTCCGGACCGTAATGCAATCTGACCAAAATACAGAATACGTTGCAGTGTGCCAGCGACTCTGGTCGCCGTCAACAGCCTTGGGTAGGCTCTCGTGGACATCAAAATGCGGGTGTCATAACCTTGTGCCAGAATTCATCAATCCACTCCACTGTCAAAATTCACTGCTTTAATTTTATCTGCCACTCCCTTCTGGCTCATACTTGGTTCCCATACTCTCATACTCGGTTCCCATACTCACAGCATGACAGATGTGCAAGGAGTGAGATCTACCACACGAGAGATTGAGTAGACCAAACACAAGGTGACTGTTTAAAGTGTAGGACTCATCCCAAGCAAGATAAATACCACAGCGGCTTATATACTATGAGGGGGGGTGGTTCCAATAATCATCCAATCAAGTATCGGGCCGCCACAAGTAGAAACAGAGTTGAAGGATTGTTGAACACAATTAATGGTGAGAATAGACACTAGAGACGAAAAGAATGTATATTACATTCACATGTCCCTCTTAGTCTTCCATGCTAGCCTTTGTCCACATCCACATTTAGTCTTCGCCTTCACCCACCTCAAATATACTAGATCGGATTTTGGGATGCATTGGATTGACTCATACACCTGCACTTATACCTCCATTGCTTAGACTCAGAGTCAGTGTGTCAGGCACTATGTACACATAGGCTGGTTGTATTTCAGACAACCTGAGCTGATATCTGAAATACCTCATGTATTAAGCAGATGGGTCATATCAGTATGCACCTGTTTATATTCACATGCCACTGCTGCGCAATTTTCAGAAACCCTCTGCCACTTTCCAGCTTTCCAAGGCTTTTCACTAGTCAAACAGCATTTTTCAGCATCACTCTGTAGACCCAACTTTCTGGCTCAGTTCCACTGCATTTCAACCAGAGAAGTCACCTTGAGGCATTACCTTTCTCACCAGCTCCGCAATTCTAAACCTTTGTTAGGCTGTGTGCCATGATGCACCTTCATGCAACTTCTACATCATTGGTTCTGCCCTCAAAAGCCAACTCAAAAGAGACTGCCTAATTTCGCTCCTCTTTCTCCCTCACCATCCCTGCCACAAAGTTCTGCAGTTCCAAAAGCCAAGGCCAAGGATCAACTCAAAGCCACCTGGCAGACATCAAGATCAACCTGGACTAAATATGCAAGACCCGTAGGACTTGAGGTTGATTTGTGCTACTTGATTTTTCCATCCTTTTCAAACTGGTGCCAACACAATCAGGCTGGACAAGTGCTTTGGCCTCTGAGTCTGGGATCTTAGTATTCCTTTTTCTCTTTGAATTTGATTATGTACCCCTCAATTCAATCAGACTTCATCTGAGTAACTTGTGCAGTGGTTTCAGCACCTTAGAAGTCAAATCTAAGGTAAGTTTCTTCACCTTCCTCTTTGTTGTGTATTGGAAACGATTCACTCTCAAGTTGACAGAGTTGAATACATTGATTGCCTTCTGCATGCTGGTTGGATGGTGCTTGTCTGCCATGCTGCATAATATAGCCATATGGGGATCCAGCTTCGGATGGACAGAAGGCTCAATTTCATAAAAAGGGTGATGTAACATTGATTTTTTCTTTCTGTTCCCATTTTTGCAAGCCAGAGCAGAGCAATGGCATATCTTGCTTATAGTATGGAATTGTGTTTTATGTGGACCGAAACTAAGCCAATTCAGATGGTTTTCATTTAAGTTGAATATTTTCCTAATCTGATACTCTGCTTCAGAATTATATCTGGTGCGTGCACTGAACTGGCATTTGATTCAACTCGGCATTCCCTAATTCAATCCTTTTGGTTTGAAATTGCACCCCAAGTACACCCAAACTTAACAGAGAATTCCACACTCAGGGAACAGGAATCTAGCAGTGCTTGGTAGATAATGGTGCTGTCAGACAATGGGAAGGAGCTAGAGAGTGGGCAGAATTTGAGAAAAGTACTGTTCACAGCATGTCATGCTGTAGCATAGTATAGAGATTGAACACAATTTGGTAAGGCCCACAACAGCTTTTGGAGTGCTGTTCAGATCACAGTTGCACTCTCCTACCCAACAAAATTCTTGGGAACTGTGTGATGATCAGCAATCAATTGTCACAGGGAGGCTGAGCAGCCACTTGTATGAAAGTAAAGCTATGAACAGTTTGTGCACAGTGGGCAATGTGTTCTACCCAAAGGGCTCCTGCAGTTTCTTGAATCCTCCAGGTCCCTGTCCTTTAAAGCATTGTTTAAATTGTATCATTGTCCAAATTCCTACAATTTGAATACTGTGAGACCAATATTTGTTTTCTAACCTATAAGTTTATCACAGTGAAATTACATCAGTGAAATGAAGATCTCAATGATCCTCCCAGGACTTATTTGGATGTACCAGTTTAATCAAGTGGAGTGCAAAAAAGTTCTTGTCTGTGTTGTAAGTTGGTTGCAAAAAGTCTAAGTCCAAAATGTTAATTAGTACCTGGTTTATTCCATGCTGGTAGGCAGCTTGCAATGGTTGCATGGCCTAGTGGTTATGGTGCTTTCTCTCCGCTTTCCTCAGTTTTGGAGAGGTCACTCGTTCGAGTCCCATGGTTGCCACATTTTCACCTTTGAGCCTTGGTGAACACTGTTTTTGTTCATGTTTATGTTTATGTTTGAACATGAACCGTAATTATCCATGATTAACAACCCTTGATTAAACAGAACCTCTGTACCTCACCAATGCCCTTGGCCTTCCCTGTCCCCTTTCATATGACTAAACAATCAAGGATCAAACCTGATTTTCCGTTGAGACGCAGATTGTTTAATCAAACTTCATATAGATTCTTAAAAAGGATATCGGACAGGGATTCGACGACCTTATGGCCTCCGTCTTTATCGAACGCGAATCGGTGAATGGTGCCGGTATCATGAAACCTATCTATTACTGCATTGGGTGTGATACTTCATGCCGCAACAACACCCGGAAGCGTAACACACCCCATACGTTGGCATGCAAGGTAATTGTGACCTCTGTTTGAGCTCCCCCAGCCTGACTATGTCCCAGGCCCTTCAGAGGGATTTTCCGAGAACATATAAAGAGTTCAAAGACGCCATTCAGCCCTCTGCTGAGCAAGTTGCGTCCGGTGAGGCAGCTGCACCAACCCTTCGAACGAAAAGAAGAAGAATCGAGGATACAGCTGACGGACGTGTTCCGATTCCTGGCATCACAGCCCCTCTTCCTTCAGATTCTGAGGAATCATCTCGGAAAGGAACTCAGCAAACTCTTGATGCTTCATGGGGATCTTCAAATATCATGGCTGTTCGACAATCAATCATAGACTATCTCCTGCTCAGGCTCATCGTGTGCTGTGCACTTGCATTCTCACTCTGCGACAACGGTTTTTTTATTGACTTCTGCAATGCGATGTAAGTTTCTTCCCTCCGCGGTACTCAGCATCTGACGGTCTATCAAGGTGTCCGGGCTACTCTGTTCCCGATCGCTCAAATTTCATCTCATACGATCTGGTTATGGAGGCCGAAAATGCGATGAAACATCTTCAAGAGCTCCTCGAAAGTTTTATCCATCTTACCATGTCGTTTGATGGCTGGTCGAGCTGGAGTAACGACGAGATCTACACTGTGCACGTCTCGACACCTACCCGTATGTCATATCTGGTTGCCGGCATTATTTTAACGGGCCTGTCGACAACAGGCGAGACCATTTTTGAGAACCTCAAGAATGTCAGTGTTCTCAATATTCCTTTCATCAAACTTTGCCTCACCGAGTCACAGGTTCTCTTGCTCTATGCGGCTGTGCGATTTTCAATGATTGTATCTGACACAACCAAGAACGTCAAGAAATGCCGTGCTCTCATTTGTGCAGTGTATCCATGGATTCTGAACTGCCCCGACCCTTGTCATCAACTGAATCTACTCGTGAAAGACATCATGGTTGGCTCAAAGACCCATCCAAAAATCAACGGGTTTGAAAGATAGTAATGCCAACATTTTGGCGGTATGTTTTTGACCTCCGAAATTACTATTACTAAAAATCCCGGTGCAGCGCCTCGGAATCAAGCTCTTCAGTGTTGTTCCAAGCGAGATGTGCGATGAGCGTACAGCATCAAAGCTCACAGCAATGAGCACCGCCAAACGGAACAATTTGGGACCCGAGAACCTCATCCGATGTGCGCAGCTCAATCAATATTGGCGGTACGGGTTTGGTTCTTCGGAAGTAAAGCAGCACTGCCAAAAGGTTCGATTGGAGCTCCCTATGGCCAACCGCAAACCCTCCGACCCTGTGGTTTCCGGGATTCCAACGCTTCAGGATCTTCTCAATGCAGATTCCGAGCAGGTGGCAATTGATGAAGATGCGCTGTTCAATCACCCGGATCCATATGGGATGAAAGACTTAGAAGCGATGGAGGAAGGTGAGGATGATACCGATACCGCGGCTGCTCCTCTCGTGATTCGGTACGCCAACTTCCCCACCTTGGAGATCGAGGCCTATATTGATCTCAAGGC
The DNA here is from genome assembly GCA_029282495.1 of Mycena albidolilacea. NCBI lineage: Eukaryota > Fungi > Basidiomycota > Agaricomycetes > Agaricales > Mycenaceae > Mycena > Mycena albidolilacea. Next base: position 739,750 of record JARIHO010000022.1, read on the forward strand.
GCCGAAACTCACTCAGCGGTTTGCTGCCACCCAGGGAATGCCGGAGGAGCTGACGGCTCGACCTGCCAAGCTGCCTGCCAAACCATCAACTGGGAGCTGGACCACAAAGGATGCTGAATGGGATGCGGGAAACTGATAGGCAGCTTTAAATACCTTTCATACATTAAAAACGGTATTAAATACACGTATTATACCTTAAATACACGGAAAATTTCCGGCTGGCGGCACCGGTATTAAACATATTAAATGAGCCATACCTTCGAGACATCACGGCCACTGCGCGCCCGCGTATTATACCTGGGCGAAATCCTTTCAAACCCAGCACTACGAGTCCCATTGCCTGCTCGGCATCTTCCCTCCAACAGTTCCGCCCTTACCCGGCATCACCTAGTTACCCGTTCTTACCCGGTCCTCCTGCTCTCTCTTGGCATCTGCCGGCTGCAACCATCCTTGGTTCCCCTGTGGCGGCTCGCTGAAATAAATTGTGAGGTACATGTGAAAACCTCATACAAACACACACCTGTGTTTTTGGCCACTAGAATCCCGTGCTCACCTTAAAAGACGCGTTATTTACCTGTGTTTACTTTCTATCGTTATAGAAGTCAGCCAAAAAAATTGGTCGTATCACAAGCATCGTCCACAAGTACCTACCTGTATACTGCGCAATTTCATTCAATTCGGCAGTCACGCATCACACAACTCCTGTGCCACGATGAATTTTGGTCTCGGTCACAGGTCACGGCACCCAGTGCCGAATATAAAAAGCGTGACATCAGGGCCAAATCTCCCTTGGAGGTGCAAAAAAGGTAGAATTTTCGAAAATTCTCGTCTTGAATGCCGAATTTTTGGAGGTGCCACGCCAAACTTTGTTGGTTGCCGAAGTGCCAAATCGGTATTTTGGGTCACGGGTCACAACCCGTGCCGAATTGAATGAAATTGCGCAGTAATGTTACTGGCACACCAAGTGCAGCTTTGTTAGTGCAGAGATCCCGTGTTTGATTCTCAAGGAAGCAGTTTTTGCTTTTGCTACGTATAGTACACGTGATGTGAGTACTTGCACCCTTCAAGTCCCAGAGTCCATTCTCCAGCAGCTTGCAAGCAAATGTATAGGAAGAGGATGAGCGCAGCAGGGAAGCAGGGGATGAGGATATTGCCATTGTGCCTCATCGCACTCAGAGCACATGCAAGAGAAGGAGGGTGATCAACTCAGACTCAGAGAACTCTGAGAATGAGAACCAGGAGCCCGAGGCCATAGTGGTTTGCCAGAGTACTTGCCAATGAAGGGCACCAAACTGTTTAGACTTGTGATATTAACAGAAAAATATTCCAGCAGTTGTCCAATCCATCTGGCATGGGATGTGGTGAGTTGTGATAGCAGAAGATCAAGTCTTGAAGTGGCGGTGGGACTGTGGACCCAAGTGAATGACACAATGACGCAAAGCAGGGGAAAGTAACCCGAGCTTTGCATCATTTTTACGACTGTCGAGCAGAGTTGAGGGACTGAGCCAAGATGTAAGCTCGTACTTCCCAAATTGAGGGACAGGTCAATGTGGCCCAAGACAGATCCTGTGAAAGCGAAGCTGTTATGAAGGTGTATCAGGCCAGTGATCCGGGTGCACGAACGGCAATGGTTATTTTTCCCAATCTAGGTTAAACATTGTATTAATGTCTGAGGTGTGATATCAGAATGGGTTGAGGCCAATATCAGACTGAAGGAGAATAGACATCTTCCTGACTGCCCTTGCTGAACATCATTCAGACTCGACTTCAACATCAACCTGATGTAATAGCCAATCATCAATTTAATATATGCCGAGGACATCTGCTCAATGTCCATCTGGGTCGGCAGTGTAGGCGAGTGGGAGCGAAATAAACCAGGAACAAAGCAAGCAAAATACTTGGGGGTCGGTCTGGAAAGGATGTCAAGTTGAAATCTACAGAAAAAAGGGATCATTGAAGGACTATAGAATCAATAAATGGAAGGGAATGGAGAAGTTATGGAGTGACATTCACATCCGTTCCTGGACCAGTCCACCGCCAGGTCATAGGCCGCTGTGAGGTCTCCGAGCATGCTATGCACCGCTCGTCACCTCATGGCCCCTGCGAACCATCTGCACAAGTAACAGGACGAGCCCGGACGTATGCGACGGATCTTCCATAACGGGATTCTAAGTTACCGGAAGCAGCTTCCAAGCGACACCAACGCTCTCCCCACCATTCAAAATGCCTTGTTGCCTCTCGAACTCGCTCCCACACCATCCTCAGCAGGATACAACAGTTCCCCGGGTCAAGACTCTCAGCTCCTGCCTATGATGCGACGGCGAGCAACCTCCCATATACACATCTCCAACAAATGAGACCGATGCTCTCCTGGCCGACATAGACGACGTGTTTCACCTATAATCATCGACACGATATGACCGGTCCCCTCCTGTGGTGGAATGCATGGACAACCTCTCCTGTTGCCGTTTCCAGACGACCTCTCGCACCAGGCGGACCTTGCCTGTGCCTGACACCGATCCAGCGGACGAGGCAGGAGGACGAGGCAGGACTTATCCTGACACTGCCTTCTCCCCCACTTCACACGACACATTGACTAGCTGATGGAGACCACTCGTCTCTCCTTGATCCTGAATGCTCAGGCACCTTCTGACGCAACCAACTGGCTATGCCTGAAGCTCCGAACGTGTTCTGAGGTTCCTTGGCCTCGCTGTGACTCACGTGCACCCAAAGACGATCGGTCTCCTCAGCAGAGGCGCTGAGTCTCCTGCTGTGTATGCACCCCAAAATGCCTCATGATGTCCCCTGCCCCCTGGAAACACCTGCGACCTGCATGGCGCCTCTGGAAACGTGGGAAGTTGTCAAGGAGGTATAAAAGGGAGCACATTTAGTAGGAGTAGTCAGTACCTTCTGGCCTGCAGAAGTAGCTTTCGGGGTGTTTTCCCCCACTTTCTGTACCACACTCACTCAATCTAAAGGGGTACTCCCAGCCTCCCCCCACCTCGTACGTCTCATGCACCCTCCTCCTCGCCCACTGCCAGAAGCAGGCCACACATCTTATATTCACTCATTTGTCGGTGTCTCACCTCTCACATCTCCATCAGCAGGGTCCCTTCTCACCGGACCCGGTGTCACAATCCCAGGCTTCCTCAATTAGGATCACTGTTCTCATGAGCTTCGCTCTGTAGAAAACAGGCCCAGAGAGAAGCCATCATATACAAATCACCGTCTGTAGCCAACGAGACCGACCGTCTCGTCATCGATCAAACGACGTCAGTGTCATCGTCTGAACGACACACATTGCATCTCCAGCGCTGGTTCTAAGGGGAAGAGCGCACGAAGGAAAGCAGACGGGGCAACACATTTAGGGTTCCAGTACTCTCGTACGGGGAACCAGGTTTAGGCATTTACACCTTCCTTACCATTTTCACTGACAACAGGTCCGCCGCACACGACCACCCCTAGGAGACGAATGGTCTCCACGAATAACCGTTGACGCACACCTACACACACACATACACACCTACCACTCATAGAAGGCCGATTCGCACGCCGACCTTCTGCTCTATCATTTGACTATACCTTCCCCTCTAGAGGACGAACGTAGTCGAATTTGAATCACATATCTTTCGATACTGACACTGCAGTCCTTATCACACCGCGTATGTGTCAAAAGATTGGGTTTTAATTAATAATGCCCAAGATAACAAAAATTAAAAGACAAGTAGAACTATGACCTGGCCCCGAATAAAACGGGGGTCTTCTGCATAATATTTTTTGTGTTAGCAGGCATTCAGCACAGATGTAGGCCACTCCACCTCCAGGTCTTTCTATCGACACTTATACCTTACAATTGGTCTGTATCATTACCCAAGAAGTGTTTTACACAACCAGCTCCAGTTTTGTGTTTAAGTACTAGCCTGCTGATATGTTGAATTCCTGGTAATAATCATCAACCACTTTAACACCCGGTTCTAGAAAGCTGAGCATCTGTGCCTGTACCGGTTTGCATGTGATATCATGTCAATCCCACGTAATTTTTTCATCTCTGAATGTGCAAAGCGAGACTCATGGATTTTAACAGGCTCTGCAGTTGCCATGGAATGTGTATTCTCTGGTGGAAGAGATACCATTTCTTCACAGCACACTAGTCTGAAGCCGGAAACTATCCGGACTTTGATGTTGTTGAGACATCACATTTGTTTGAAATGCAAGGGCCTCGAGGACCTTCTCCAGACTGCACAGGAGGTGTAGACACAAGTTCTCTACCTTTGTTTCATTTCATTTCATTTTTTACAGCCATATACGGTTTGTAATGCCCATAAATATACTGTATCACAAGGGGTTTTGGATTCACGAAAAAGTCCACCTAGGCCGTTTTTTTTCTCTTCAAAAACATGGTCTCAGTGTACCTGTCTATCACGTGACTATCCCAATCGGGTAACTCCGCTCGGGTACAGTGGGTGGTTTAAGACCTCCCAACCCTGAATGACAAGCCATCACCGACTTTATACCAAAATTCTACAATTGCCACACCAAGGGCTAGTAGAACAAATACCTCTTCCCCATTTGCAGAGGGAGAAATCTTGCGGCCTTTTGATCAAGCAAGGACACACAAGTCCCGTCCGCACTTGAGGGTTTAGCTGTGACCACCAACAAGTCCGGGTGGAACTACTTCGTCAAAAATACTGTCGTGTTTCGACCAAAGGTTCACGGGGTGTCACCCGTCACCTCAATTGTTCACTGGGTCAGTTGTTCATTCCTCGGCAATCACGATAAAATTACCATAAAAGGCAATACGGCAGTTGCTGGACTGAGATTTTTCGTGTTTTTAGGCCCATTTGGGTCCAAAATTGCACCGTCACCTGTCACCGAGACCAAAATTGTTCATTCACAGGCCCATGTCACCTATCACCTAAACCTTTGGTCGAAACACTACAGTAAGTGGCACAAGGCGATGTACTGGGTTGCAAACACTTGCTGGGTGCCACAGGGCAATGTGTGGACAACGAGCGGGGTGAGTGTGGGCACAGACAGCATGATTGTGTGGATTGTGCAGGTATATGGCGAGGACAAGGCGCAGTTTGTGATCTTGATCCTTTCACTGCAGTGTACAGAGCGCAGAATGTGCTGGCTACAGAGGCGGATATTAAGTGGATTATCAAGACCTGACAATCCTTGGCTTGAAGAACCTTTTGTCATAGGTGTTGATTGAAGTCACTCAGTGTCATGTTTGCATTCCTGTTATAAAGGATGTACAATACGCTCCTTGGCAATCTCAAGTCTGGATCGCTCAAGTAGTATCCTTCTCCATCACTTTGTCAGTCCTCCACAAAACTGTACAATTTCATTCAATTCGGCAGTCACGCATCACGCACCCCCTATGCCACGATGAATTTTGGTCTCGGTCACAGGTCATGGCACCCAGTGCCAAATGTAAAATGCAGGACATTGGGGCCAAATCTCCCTTGGAGGTGCAAAAAAGGCAGAATTTTCGAAATTTTTCGTCTTGAATGCCAAACCCCTCGAGGCATCACACCAAAATTTGTTGGTTGCCGAAGTGCCAAATCGGTATTTTGGGTCACAGGTCACAACCCGTGCCGAATTGAATGAAGTTGTACAGTAATGTTAAACCCAATTTTCATTCTGGTCTCCTTCATACACAATATGACAGTTTCAACCCTGCACCGGTGCTGCCTATGGAATTGTTCAACTTTGGGTTGGATCTCGAAGCTTTTACACATAACCAAATCACGCAAAATCCTCGGCCTGCTTTGGGCGGCGAGCCAAATGAGTGGGATTTTTTCTTACTAAACTCTTTAACAGCCCCTGCTCCAATCACTCCTCATTTCGCCTTTGATCGGGAGTGGGAATCGGTTGAGAATTGATTGAGAAATGAGCCGGGAAAGTCGGGGTGTTGAAGTTGCTTCCTCTTATTCTATTTTTAGGTACTGTCTTTACTTTTGCAAAGAGCTGTAACAGCGTCACAGAGTGCACCAGGATTCTGAGCTGGTTCTGCACTGAGAAATCTATCAATCTCTTCTTTGAGACATTCTTCAGAGCAACGGCTATGCTCTCGTGAGGAAGACGCCGCTTCGGAAATTCTATGACGCGGATATAATAACGAATAGGACCCAAAACGGTTCGGAGATCCTTCATAAATGCTGAAAGATATTGTTAAGACACACAGACAATGAGGTCAGGCCAGTCGTTTGCAGATTCACCAGGTCGCAATTGGAAAGTGATCTCGGGCCAATGCGGATTGGTCGTGAAAGTTATGAAGAAGAGAGTGACTTGACCGAGAGCGTTGTGAAGAGCAAGACAGTCAGAAATATTAGCTGCAGACCAATCTAGAGAATAAACAAATGTGGACAGCAATCAAATATCTTCTACCGATTCTTCATCACCAGTTCCAATCTATTCGGCCTCATCTGGATCTGAGTGGTGATTGTGGTGCATGTAAGTCAACCGGGCTTCCTCAGCTGCACTTCAAGCATCATATTTGTTGGAGTAAAAGCGAGGAGGGCGAGATTAGAGCAAGTGGTGGAATATGATTGCAATAGCACTGACGATTAGAAGGTTGCTTTAGAGCAATCAGATGCTCTAGCAGGATATTACTGTGAGCTTATATACTACGAAAGTTGTAGCTAGAATATTCTACATGTATCTACAACTGTCCGTATTACTAATGATCTTATCAATCAATTGCCCGAAGGCTGAGCTGCATTATTAATCCCAACAATATTCTTCTGCGAGACATCAATAGGAAATTTTAATAAGTCAGAATATCCGCGGTCACCGGTCAATTGTGAGAAAGCGGACATTTGTTCGGCATTCATGAAGAATCGAGTTCGGTACCATTGGGCCTGGCTGAACTTTTTACCATCTGAGGTCAAAGGACTTGGGGACCATCCTAGGGTGCCGTGAGGGAGCTGCAGGAAGTAGTGCAATGACTACACACATGGCGAGAGCAGAACCAGAAATACAGGCTCACCACCGCCCTTGCGTTTAATGACCAACTTGCGCCGAGACGGCAAGGATGCCGGAGTCAGAGAAACAATAGCTGCAATTTTGTTGGTGATACTGTCTGAGTGCTCAATTTAGAGGGCAATATCATCATCATCGTCATAAATGTTGAGCTTTTCGAGCTCAGCTATGAACGGGTTGATCCGCTCCAAGTCAGCCAGCGTGTTATTAATCCATGAGTGGGGGATGTCAAATTCGGCTCCCTGAAGGGTGCATGCTCAAACTGAGGCCCAATCCGTTGGCATCGCCTTGCCCTTCAGCCGCACGCCCGTTTTCCACAGAATCAACTATACTACCGAGGATCCATATAGAGTCTGCGCCATTATCGTCACTTCGTTACTTCACTTAGCTTCGAGAAAGTGCGTGAGTTTGGTCGCTTCCCGTAAAAGTTCGTGACTTCAGCTGGATGTAGGAGAACCTCATAACTTCCTCTGTACAGTGAGAAAGCTCGTTACTTCGGCTACCGACATTCACCACATGACCGTGTCGATCCACGTGGAGAGTGCAGGGCGTGGTGAAACAGCGCATGCAAATATTTTCGTATTTTTGGTTTCAGAATAAAGTCTGTGGCTGAACCAAGAGATCACATCCAAACATACAGTGCTCTTGACTCAATCTGAGACTTAATTAATTACTCGGAATCTACGGTATTTATATGTATCGGAAGATAATAGCAAGATAATAAAGTAACAAGGGATCAGCTGTCACCAAAAATGTCTCCAGCTCAGGAGGAAAGACCGCAAACTTGTCAGAAGATGACGACGAAGACGTATATTCATTTCCGAGCTCCCAGGAGTTCTCACCACTCCAGCTCGGGTTCGCAGAGTCACTCTCATGCGTAAACAGAGAACCAAGATCAGAAGAAGCATCCGAAAATACGCCAGAAAACAGTAACTTGTTCGTTAACCCTGTCACGAAGTCAAATGTGAAAGAAAGATCCAGGACAGGTGGGGCTGGTGTATCGGATGTGGGCCTTCTGGTCTGTCCAATTGTTCTCAACTTGCTCAGATTGCTGCTGCGTCCATTTGTCACTTCCAGAACACCATGTGTCGTCCGAAAATACGGTGTGGTTTATAACGGGCGGGCACGCAACTGCGAAGAGCCGGCAGCGGGGTGTTGGTGGTGGTAACAAAGAAAAAGATTCTGTTTGTGTCATTCCCGGTGATCAAACAATGCACCTCCCATGCGCGCACCCGGAAGTAACAAGCTTTCCCAAAAATTTAGTCGAGGTGACGAGATTTCTCAGTTTTCCGTCGAAATGACGAACTTTCATAGTTTCCCATCAAAGTCACGAACTTTCTCATTCCTAAGCGAAGTAACGAAGTGACAAACTTGGGTACTACTCATCCATATATCAACGGGGGTCCAAATGACTCTATGGTCGATTCCAACCACATTCAGCCTGCCAAAGTCTTTGGAAGGGGCAAGAAACTCCTGGGCCGCTTCGACGCGGCCGTAGTGAATGACAGTACCGGTAAAATGACTGGTACTGATGGCAAGCCTTTGAAAGATGTTTTCTTCTGGTGTCTGACCTGCCATTCCAGGTTACCGAGTTGCCCAAGTCCGGGTTGTATTCTCGTTCAAGCCCCAACGCATCAGAGCTCTCTTTCACTCCGGCCTACTGTAGTAATCCGACCAACTGTTCAGGTGACGCGTGACGCCGGCCTCTGAACTGAACACTTTTGGTGTCGGTGACGGTGACGGCAAGGATTTCTGTCCAAAATAGGCAAAAAAGTGTTTCGGTCCGGCCAGCGCCGGACTACCATATATAGTAGTTCTCTTGTGATTGCCGACAAATGAACATCTTACCCAGTGAACAGTTGGTCGGATTACTACAGTAACCCCGGCAGATCATCTCACTTATGTGGGCTGGTTCTTGCCGTTCCCAGCGCAGGTTGAGCCTCATCACTGTGTGTATCTCCCTCTTCTCCCGCTTTATAAATTACGGATGTCCGTCTGAAGCTATTTAAACTCCGCTTTTGGCCATATCTACCCTCAACTTTGGTATCGGCGTATATCGTTGCTCTGCCGCCTGCGCCACCTCACTGCTTTTTTTAAACCTCGGCGATCACCGTGAATCCAGTCTCCTGGAAATGAAGTCTTCAAGTTACCTATGAACAAAAAATTAGTAAGACACAATCGTTCTGAATCTCCATTGTTTCTAAACTAAGGCGGAAAGTACGGCGACTCAACGTAGCACTTAACCGAAAATACTGCGGTCCTGTGACTTGTATGAAACGCGCCGCTGTGGGCGGATTCGTATTACTGAGACCAACTTGGCTCCATCCACGTCAGGCCGTCATCCGCGGAACCAAATCTGTCCGCTTTGTCAGTGCTCACGGTAATCACCCTTTTTATAAAATTGAGCCTTCTGTCCTTCCGAAGCCGTATCTTCATAGGGTTATATTGCGCAGCAACGGCAGACACACGGCAGACACGCGGCAGACAGGAGCTTTAGTGCCATCCAACTGGCTTGCAGAAAGCAGTCAATATATTCAGTTCTGCTCGCATAATGCTGAGCTGCTTGATCGCTGGCTCGACAGGTCAATTTTTTGGAACCATCGGTTTGTCTTCAGCTTCACATCTATCACTAGAGTCGCAGTTATACTCGGAGTGTGTTCCAGCTTTACCGCATTGCTGAGTCTGCAGATTGTGGGAGTGTTTCGAGACAACTTTTTAAGACTTCTCTGCAAAAGTCTTAAACGGAAGTGGAATCCGGTTGGAATCCGGTCAAGGTAAACAAATCATTGTATTTTTTTTTTTTCACTGGCAGGAAATAAGGTAAGTAGGTGGGAGCCGGCGCGAGCACTTGTTGAAAATAAACGGAGTCGTCCGACCGACCGACGACGGGTCAACTCTGAACATACGTTTTTCCTCCGTCGCGTCATTGTCGCGCCATCTCAGTCTCAGACCATCCACATCGACATGCACCCGAATACCGTTGCGGAGAATGTGTTGGGGACTATCGGTGCGTTGTTTTATCGTTCTTTCGCTCAAGGACTTGACGAGTCGCGGTAGGCACTGTCTGCTGGACGGCGCAGCTGGTACCTCAAGTATGGAAGAGCTGGCGAGAAAGATCGACAGAGGGGCTGTCACCGTGGCTTGTGTGCGTCGCATCTGCGCGCTACCATTACCAGTATTCACGAGACTCTTCGCGTTCGCGACGTACAGTCTTTTGTGGGGCATATCCTCCGGTTTCCTCGGCGCATATACCATCATCCTGGACCTCAACATTCCACTCATCATCCAGCCACAGCTCTTTGGCTTCCTCGCATTGGTGTCCTGGGGCCAGGTCCGTCTCTATCCCTGAGGAAAATAAAGCAAGTCAAGTCAACAGTAATTGGCAGTGTCAGTACTACGGCGTCGGGCGCTCGCGGCGTGCCGCCGCTGTGATGGCACTGGGCGTGATGCTCATCGTCGGGGGCTTCGAGGCCGCGATGGTGTTCGCGGTACGCCCGGCATACGCAGCGGGGCGCGAGGCAGGCGCGCGCGAGACCCAGTTTTTGGGCATTTTCAGCGCGGTACTCATCTCGCTCGCACTGCTGCCGCAATACGCCGAGATCTGGCAGCACCGCGAGGTCGTGGGGATTTCGATGGTATTCATAGTCGTGGATATGCTGGGAGGTGAGTGATTGCAGTTACTGCTTTAAGTAATTAAAACCACAGTTGCTTTTCGAGGTGTGTTCTCGGATTTATCGCTGGCGTTCAAGGACCGGTTCGATATTATTGCGGGAATAACCTATTCGCTGGTTGTGGTTCGTCGGTTTTTCAGCTCCGTTCAAATACGGTTTAACAATTCATCCGAACAATAAGGTTCTAGACGGATTCGTCGTCCTCGCGGCGCTGATTCTCAACCCTCGGGCAAAACAACGACGGCAGAGGGAGACTCCGAGATCCATGGAGGAGGCAGCTGAAACAGATATGGCCGACGCCACCGCAAGGTCGTCCACGACGGCTGACAACCGCGTAGTAACGCCGTGTCCGTCCCCAAAAATAGTGGGACATACTGAGACTCAGCTGGAAAGCAAGCTGTAAAATCTGCTGTAAAATAGACTCAAATGGGGAATCGATCATGTTTCTGGGGTCATAATGTAACATTATCATTGCAGTTTCCAGTAAAAAAACACAGCCTTGGAATGCATGAAAAATGCACAACTCAAAAATTGTGCACCACTGTATTCATCATCATAAAAATACACAGGTCAAACATCCTCGAAAAATTCACCGGTCCAGTCTTGGGAAATAAAAAAACACAACCCCCATTATGCTGTCGGTCAGCATCGGCCGATGCGGGCCGGCGGCCCGACTGGCCGCGGTTCCTGCGGGTATATTATAATTTACTGTGTTGATGTGGGTGTGATCACTATTTGCTTATTTGTTCCTGCATGTTTGAAACAAAAGGTAGTTGCTGTCATGATTGGCTTCGGAGTGGGTGTATGGCCGTCACTGTGCCATCTGGGTGACTTACTGTTGACTACGTTAGTTATGAGTCTAGAAGTTACCGACTTGAGTGTTCGCCGGCGGCTTTGTTCATTTCCATTAGATACTTCTCTGTGACACAATTTACCTGTGCCTCCATTTTCAGTGGAGATGTTTTGAATTTGTATATGGCCGAGGAGTATGGAGTCCACGCCATTTTCGTCACTTCGTTATTTCGCTTAAGTTTGCGGATCTTCGTGACTTTGATGGGAACCTGTGAATGCTTGTCGTATTGGCATGTTTTTGGGAAAGTTCTTGAGTTGTTTGTTACACGGCAACTCCTCAGCGCATCACAAAGTGATGGGTGTCAGCAGTGTGTCGAGCATGGCCGGTTAGGTTTGGGCTAGGTGGTTAGCGGTATGGGTTAGGTGGTTAGGGTGGTTAGAGGTTAGCGGTTAGCGGTTAGGAATTAGCGGTGAGGGGTTATGGTTAGCAGTTAGCGTTATGGTAAGGTAACTATATGACAAACCCCGCCCGGCCTTGTGCCGAAGGAACAATGATGGCCGATGCTTCCGGGTTCTTGAATGTGCCGAGTTAAAATGACGAACTTTCACAGAAAAACATCAGAAGTAACGAACTTTCACTAAATGCGATCAAAGTGACGAGGTTTCATGAAAATAAGCGAAATAAGCGAAGCAACAAAGTGACGAAGATAGCTACTACCCGGGAGTATACTCAAGACGCCGTGCGGGCGCGCCACAGTCAACATTATGCTGGTACGTAGGAGCGTTCACGGCGGAGGCAGTATAATTTTGGAAGCTCAACCTTTCATAATCGGGATCTCTGCGGTATTGAGGTTGTCCGTTGATGCCCATGCCTTAAGTTACGTCGTCCACACGCTCCGTTACCTTCGGCCCCAAAAGAATAACGCCGATAGCTAATGAGGAGTTCCAAGAATTTATTTTAGACTTGTTATTTTAGATTCGCTATTTTCATCATCTTGGCCGGGGGAAGGGGGTTCAGTTGGCCTTGAACGCTCACAGAGGATGTGCGATTTATTGATTCCCTCTATATATCGCGAGGTACGAGCTGAATCATGTAAAAACGAACCCTCCGAGTAGATATAACCACCACTGTTGCGGGTTCTTTTTACGATCTCGTCAGGAACAGTTCGGAGTCTTCTATATTCCCCGAAACAACGCGGTGGCGTCGCAGGGAGTAATAATCTACTATGCGGAACTCATCCCTTACGCAACCCAAAGAGAAGTTCCGTCGAATGGGACAGAATACAGGATTAGAACAGTCCTACAACTACAGAATGGGAGTAAAAATTGCTCCAGCCATTCAAATGGGTCCAAAAACCTGGTTGTAAAAATTGGCCGAATCCCCGAAGCTCGCGAGATATTTCCAACCTCTTTTTAAAAGGCCGCCATTTCTTTACTCTATCCTACAGATCCTATTTCAAAATGCAAGAGAGCGCCAAGGTTAACCGGATCCAGACCGCCGAACCCCAAGACGAAAATCTACGCATCGCCTTCAAAGAAGCATTGGCTATAAGCAACCGACACAAAGGCGTGAGTGAACCTCATCAGCCACCAGCTTTCATGCTCACCCCAATTTCGAATCCTAGAAAAGCAACCTGTGGGGATCTCTGACTATTCTGTCAAATTACGTTGTTATTGCAGGATGCATTGCTGTCTCGGAATACTCTGCGAAGTGCTTGAACAGAGGAGCTGGATGGGGGATATATTCCCTCATGACCCTCGTCATCTCCTCGAGGCTCCGCGCCTTCGAGCACATGGTGCACGAAGCATCCCACAACAACCTTTTTACGCTACCCCGTGCGCACGAGTGGTTTGAATTCACCTACGCATTTCCAGTCTTTCGCCTCCTCAAGGCACGTCTCCAATATATGTTGAATCAAATTTCCGCTCATTTTTCCAGGTATTCCGCACCTTGCACGTCGAGCACCACAAGTATCTCGGCGATCCCGTCCGCGACTCTGACGTGGTCCGGCTCATCGACTACGGGTTCATTTCTGATACCCCCATGTCTGCATCGCGCAAGACATGGCTCATTTTGGGGCTCCCGTGGACGGGATGGTTCCAATACGAATATATCAATACGCTCTTCACCGAATTCTGGATGGACAGCAGCCGCTATCCCTCCAAGCTCATTTATTGGATCGTCGTGCTTTCTGCTGTTCATTTTTCCGACAGATGGACCGAGTTCGGATGGTACTACGTCATTCCGTGGCTTGGGATCTTCCCCATCCTACGCTGGTGGGCAGAGCTGGGTGAACATGTCGGGATGGACATGACGAAGGACTTCGGGAACTCTAGGACCAATGATGGGTTTTGGCAGAGGTGGTTCTTTTATCCCCTCAACGATGGACTCCACGCAGCGCATCATCTCAACAGCCAAGTCCCGTGCTACAGGTTGCGGAGGGCGCAGGCGGAACTCATGGCAGAGAGTACAGCTTTCCGGGAGAAGAATGTGCTTGCGAATAGTATGTGGGAGACGTACAGCCAGATTTACACGCGCCCTACTATCATCAAGGAGCGAGTTGAGGGGGTGCGTGCCGAGAGGAACAATGAGCATCAAATGTGAGCAGCTGCGGGCAATCAGGCAAAAAAAATCGGAGGAATTGGATGGGAGTGCGTAGTTCGTACGTAGTGGAGAAAAGAGTATTCATTTGTACATGTTTCATACACGGTCTTTTTCACGCCGTCCGCGGCACCGTCTCTGTGATATTTCCTCGGTCTGCTTGGAATCCCATCGCTTCGTAGTGACTAGCACCTGTTGGCGGTGTCGTTCAAACTGAGCATTAGGCGGGAGATCATGGCGATGGGCTCTGAAATGAGCTTACACCAGGTGACCAAACCACGGGGAAGACGATACGCATAAGAAGCAAGGCACGTGCGAAGCAAGGCAAGACTCCCCGCAAAGGAACTCTGTGAAGACGGAGTGGGGGTGAAGCCAAGGACAATAGATAGATGGTCGAATATCCCTTGTAGGGCGAACCATGGAGAAGAATCATCAAAAAGATACAAACATAGAACATCTTAAGGGTGATGTTGGCCACATCAGTTGGGAAATTATGGCACATAGTGTGCAAAAATTATTTGATAGTTACATACAGGGTTTTGGCTGACATCTCTCAGCGAAACTGCAACAAAAATTACATATGGCATCCTGGATACATCTTCTGCCAGAGATTGCACCAACTAGATACTGCAAGCTACACCTTGAATGGTTTTGCGTGTACCATTAATGTCCCACGACAAACTATTTATGTCCTAGCTTAAATGTTTTGGCCCCGGCGGTCAATCCATGTTGTCCTCCCACCAAACTGATTTGGTTTCCCGACTTTTCTTAATCTGTTCTTTGTTTTTGCTCTTTCAGTCCCAACCCCCAACCATTTGTGACCCACAGACCAACTCTTATTGCCCCAAAAATAATTTATTCTTGTCCTGCTACCCTGACATTTGTGTACCGATCACGTTTGGATTATGTCCTGGTGTACTGCCCTTTCGGCCCCAGTGCCAAGACATTGTCGTCCCGGTCTTATCCGCCTTCGGCCCTCGGATCAAACCTTTCCCGTTATCGCATCAAAGATTTCATGCCCTCAAATCAAACACTTTCCGTCCCGTGTTTACCGTTCTCCACAGCCCCCTGTCCGATTCTCTCAAAATTTGGGTCTATCCGCATCAGAAAAGAGATTACTTCTTGGTAAAAATGTCAACGAAGCATAATATTCAGGCGTTCAACCAGTATCATCCAAAACAGGTAATTTTACCCCAAGAGATGATGCCAATTGGTCCGGCACCGCTGTTATTGGTTCATGAGTCTTGGGTATCGATATTCTGGCTTGAATAGATGCTACGGAATCTAATACAGTCCTCTAATAGCTCAGAATGCCTTAGCTGGTGGATCCCTTGAACAGACAATTTATTTCTCTCCTCCATCAGTACTGCACACACACGTAAATTGAGTGTGGGTTCAAAACGGGTTCATGAGTCTTGGGTATTGGTATTAGGGGTCCAATAGATACCAGAGCATCTAACACAGTCTTCTGCTAACTCTGAATACCTTAGCTGGTGGATCCCTTGAACACACAAATTTATTTCCACTGCCATCAGTACCGCAAACAGGTGTAAATTGACGGTGTGTTTTGCGGGAACCAGAGTAAGCCCTGCGCTGCTTACCTGCTCAGACTTGTTGCGGAACTACCTCATATTGGTCCTCCCCGGCTCCAGTTGAGGTTCAACCACTAAACTGATTCTGCCAAGCCTTTTCGGTTCCACAAGATTCTTTTTTGGCTCATCCCATCAAATGGTTACGGCCCCGCCATCAAGAGCTTTTGGTCCTATGTTTACCGTTCTCCTCAACCCCCGGGCGGATTAGCTTGATCTTGTAGGCTGTATGGAAGGAAATGAGCTTAACTGTTATGGAAAATCGTTCACTTCGCAGTTGGTTGAGCCTGATTTCTACGTCAGGTCAGAACGATCGAAGTTGCCCTGTGTTTGGGACCGCTGAAACACAGGCAATTGAGTCAAAAAACCGGAAGAGAATTCAGGCGGACACCTAGGGGCGGTTAGGCGGTTCCAATTGAGTCGTTGAGAATCCCCACCAGCGTACAAGCTGAGTACAGCGGACAGAGTGGAGCAGTAGAGGGTGATTCCTGTTTACATTGTCCCCGGCGTTTTGGACATCCGAAAAAAAAATGAAGGCGTACTTTGAAATGAGCCAATGCCTCCGGCGGACAAAAAAATCGCCCTATCCACCCGAAAATCCGGTCAGGCCATCTAAGGATCCAGGGGACTCAATCGAAGTTGCGCTGCTGTAGCACAGCACTACTGGATCAGACATAATTACGCCAAGGAACTGGAACGAAAATCAGGTGAGCACCTAGGGACTGGTAGATTATTCCAATTGTCTCGTTGTTCGCACCCAGAAGCCGAGTGGAAACTAAAACAGAAGAAATAGGGCACTATCCTGTTAAACACTCTTAGGCTTGTTGAGCATGAAATAAAAATTGAGGCCTACTTTTAGATGGACTAACGACGCCATTGCATTGGAGGGATACAGCTGCCCTGATCACACGAAAACCGGCCAAGCGATCAGAGGATCCACAGGACTCGCGGCAAAGTCTTGAATGATTGATCAGCATAGAGCACAGCATGACGCATTGTGCACTCAGCAAAAGTGCTCAGTGCCAAATACGTCATCGGTCAGAGCACTGAAAACCCTAACACGTCGGTCGGTGCGTGCTCCGTGCCGTTTAATAAGCAGCTATTACAGGTGAGAACAAAGACCACTCAACCCAATACACAAATGTCCCATTGTGCTCTACTTTACCTGTGCCAGTGCTGTTGTGCACGTTGGCTAGGAACGGGAGGAAACACATTGGGTTAAGGCGTTGTAGTATCGCCATGTCCAGGTGTGCAATGGATGAGTGCGCCGGACATGATGGAAGGAAGGAAGGCATCTTAGGCCGATCAAATCGTGATCGTTGATCGTTGATCCGTGCATACGCATATATATAGCCCTATGTATGGGGAGATTTTCCATCAACATGAATCCGCCCTGCACTCTATTTCTATGTGGCTATCATCGCATGTCTAGCTGTTATTTCACTTCCTCCTCTGAATACAGAGCGAACGCTAACGATAAGTGCGTCTATTTCACTTGACCCGACATTGTTCGGATTCCCCTCTTTCCTTGACTCTCTCATTGATCCTTGGCACGTAGGGGCTCCATCCACTATGATTTCAAAGACAGTCCGACTGCCCTGTGGGTCTTTGCATTTTGTCTAGGCATCAATTTATTCAACATTGTTTTGTCCAGGTTAGAGAACAGACTGCACAATGACGCCACTACCTTCGGCACTTACAGCACTATGCAGCTGAACTTAAGCCCCGTGTACGTAAAATGTGCTGTATTACCTGCAATCCGGACTTACTCATAGCTCAGTTCCAACACCGTCTTGGTTGCTACTTTGCTTGACGATGGCGACTATTCTGACATGCCTGAACTTGTCGAGTATTCGGATTCCGATTCAGACACCCCTGAGCTCAAGTATAGCATCTTCTCGTCCGACGGTCAGTGCTTTGTGTGGCGTTGCAATCTTTGCCTTGACATAACATGTAGTTGTCATGCCGAACGTT
Source organism: Mycena albidolilacea (assembly GCA_029282495.1). Classification (NCBI taxonomy): domain Eukaryota; kingdom Fungi; phylum Basidiomycota; class Agaricomycetes; order Agaricales; family Mycenaceae; genus Mycena; species Mycena albidolilacea. The sequence continues at coordinate 757,365 of JARIHO010000022.1, forward strand.
AATAATAATCTTTACCGCTTCACCCTCATTTCTTACCCTGCAACGTCAATTCATCGATCTGAGTCGAATATTTCGGCGTTAAATTAACGAGTGTGCATTAAAAATTAAAGTCAATTCTTGAGTCGAGTACTATGAATCCGCAGGCATTCAATATTCTCTCCTGCCGAAGACAACCTCATCGTGGGCTCAGGAGCAAGATTCCTCGTGATCTCGTATGCGCTGCCTAAGCACACCCACGTCTGCGCAAACCCCGCAATTCCTAGGCTCGCAGCCTCTGTTAATTCCACGCTCCGCAGATCCAGGTCCTTCAACCAGGTCTGAATTGAGCACAACTCGTCACGCAGATCACCAAGCTTGTCCTGGAATTGTGACGTCTCCTCTCATAATCCACAAACTCTATCTCGACACCACATTACCAAGTCACTCACATCCTGCGTGACTGCGCTCTCCAGTTCTTGCATCCGCCAGAACAGTGCGCTGATGTATTCTTGCACATCCTCACAATTACTAACGCTAACTGGTTGGCCAGCCATCCAGCGATCGCGAGCACTGGACCACACTCTTGGTGCATCCTCCACATGTGTTGCGTATCTGCGACCTGGTTCTTCTCCATAATAGCTTCCTGCAATGACGACACAGCGCATCGCGGGGCGTGCGATTCATCTCTCGGATCCATCAGGTACGCCGTGTTCACATGCAGCGATTGTATCCACAATTTCAACCAGATCCCGGAGTTGAATTAGATCCTCCTTGCGCTCAAAGTTTTCCTTGTGTCTTGACTCCAAGCTGCCGAAGCAGAACGCGCATAATTTGCCGCTCCCCAACCGTTCTTTGTACACGCTATGCGAAGACGTCGTCCAACGTCTGTAAATATTTTGCACACGCGTCCCGGTTCGTCAACAAGGTGGGCGGCCGCTGCAACCTCTCAACCAGGGCGCAAAACTGCATGCTGAATCGCCTCAAGATGCCTGCACTGCTCCTGCTAATTTTTCCGAACGACTTGCAGAGCTTGTCCAAGCCCTCAAGCGATCCGTGCATGCGCTCAGCAATCTCCGGGTGGCACGAATTTCCATCCGAAATTCTGCGAACAAATGTGCAGCCTCGTACGTCTTCGTTTCCCTCCAGAGTAAATGTTTGGTGACGGGCAAGTAGCTTGTTAACAAGTTCTTTCGCTCCTGCTCGTCTGCGACGTGCCCGAGTTCGATAATCATGTCTACCTGATCGAGGAAGTCGAGTAGATGTTCGGACCTATCGGTGGTCAACGCCGGGGTGTCGGCTTCCCAAGGGCGCGGAATCCGGAACGGTGCAGTCCACATAGGCTTCAGGGAGTCCACCCTGGCGTCATCACTGTGATGTACGTTCGTACCAATAAATAGATGTTGTTTGTTGTCGACTCCATGCGCATTCCACGCTCATCAGCGCGAGCATTGACGCGAAGACGCGATCACGCGATTTGATCAGTCTGTCACAATGTGACATTCTCACATCCACTATTGAAATACAATGTTCACAAAGGATTACAAGCCACCTGCTGGAGGAAATATAGACAGAACCACACATTCAAATATTATATGACGAAAAAGTGCACATATGTCGCCCAGCCAAGGTATAAAGCTGTCGCAAGTCAGGGAAGTCTGATTCGTTCAAAGAGTGGGTTTACGGGAGGGTATATACATTGTCTAGGGCAAGTTTACAATTTATTCAGCATTAATACACCCACATAAGTTTGTGTACCAATACTCGTACATGTCCGGGTTATAAGTGAGGGACGGGGTAAACCTGGGGCAGGTCCCACATGTCGGAGGGCACATCCGAAATCACCAGGACAGAAAAGGAAAGTCCGAGGACATTATTCATTTTTGCAATGGTTTGCTTCTGCCGGACTTCATCGTGGTTGAAATTCAAGTTGTTGACAAGACCTGCCGCCGCTTCGCTCTGGCAACTCGGAATGGAGAAATAAAATACAGTATATATATTTTTGAGGTGTGGGTACACCCCAAGGACCATGTCGCAGGGAAGAATGATGAAAATAAAGTGTTACCTGAGCGTGAAGACATTTTTGCTGCGTCCATCAAACTGTTGGAGGAAGGTGGGAGAAGCAATTTTCGTGCAATAAAAAGCAAAAGACAAAGCATCACTGAAATGAATACTCCAATGGAGATTTCGTGAGGCATCGAAATTTAAGCAGTGAATTGAACGAAATTGGTAAGAGAGATCAGGCAAGGATGAACACCAGACCTAGAGATTGATGTCCACAGGTGGCCAATCACGTCAGAGAGAGCACGGACAATTCTCAAAGCAGTGAACAAAAGGACAGGAACCAAAAGTTTGAAAGTTGCGGCTCCAAAGAATTTGGGCCAGGAGAGTCTTAACAGTAGCGGTAAGTTCCCAGCAGCATCCAGGAGCAGCGAGGATCGCCAGAATTGATTCGGAGAAATGTGACAGCCTCGCAGTTCCAGAAGATCTTGAGGCAATGTTGAGGAAGAAAGAATGGGCCAAGAACGGGCAATCTTAGTACTAGGGAAGGTGGCCGCTATATATACAGCGTCTTCGACTGGAATTGCGTGGCCCCGGCACAATACTAAAAATTTATGCAGGGCCCTTGGCCGTGCCGGAAGCGTCAGCGGCCATTGACTCGGAGATGAACTGCGGTCCGTCAAGAAAAGCTGCGTGGAGGTCAGCTGTTGATCTACATTTAGTTCTCTGAGAATTTCTTGGCGAATGAAAGGAGATGGATGTAGAGGGAAACCACAGGAAGACGAAAGGGAGTACGATAAATTGAGAAAAAGACGAAGAGGTACAAAGAATCGCGGGCCATTTCGTCAAAGAACGGTTAATCACATAGATGAATGAAGGTTTTGGGAGGAAGGGATAGACGGAAGGCGAAACATACTGAGGGCCCAGAGGCTACGCCCATCAGATTAACTGCGAGACCTGTTCTGCGGGGACTATGACGTTCTTGTAGCCCATTTTGGCGGCGCCACAGAAGAAAATGTTGGAGAGGGCGCTCGATGGAGGTAATAACTTCATAATCAGCAATCAGCATTCGGTTAAAGAGACGAAGGGAGACCAAGGAAGTGGAGAAAGGAGTCACTGCGTTCCGAAGGTCTGTAGACCAAGGGTTGGTCTACCCCAGTAGGTAGACATAGACCAACTTTGAGCTAGACTAACCTTGTCTACATGTGTCGACACCCCTCGCTGGCGTTGCAGAGCCTGTGTTGAGCTGTGTCGATTGAAATGTTGCGGCTGATGCTGGAGGGGAAGCAAAGAAGTGTTGAATTACAGCAGATCAGATAACAACGTGGCACATTATTGCACAAGTGATGTTGTCTATGCTGATTTTGTCCAGTGTCAAAGGTATTCAGAGGTGGAGGGAGAGTGTAGAATGTTGCAGGGGTCATCAAGATTTGTAGGGCCACAAATGCGGCCTGAGCCACGGCTGAGCTATGGCTCAGCCGCAAGCTGCCTGAGCCAGCTGTCCATAAGTGGCTTTAAGCGGTGATGGCTCCAGAGCCATCAAAAGCTGAGCCGAGCTAGCCGGAGCTGAGCCATGGCAACACTAAGCAAAGCACAGCGGGATGCCAGTGCAGGCAGCAGAGGGCGGTGGGGAATCTCTGGGTGTAGGGGCAGTGGTAGACAGGCATGGTCTACCCTCGGTCGACAGACATAGACCAGCCGAAAACCCAGGTAGACCAAATAGTCTACGTGGGATAGACAGACTCTGTTTACATAGTCGACACGGGACCTCGGAATGCAGTGAGTGTGTGTGAAGAGACGTGTGGAAAACGATGTGGAATGCGTAGAAATGAGAAGAAAAAGTAGTATGTGTGTGACAGATGGAGGAAAAATATGCGGGACTATGGGGGCGTGGGGAAGGAAGAAGAGGGAAGATGGAGCACGGGGACAAAGGCTAGGGTCCTCGAACTTCGGACTTGGCCGCGGATTCAGAGGTTCCTAGTCCGACCGTGGGAAATATCAAGTACCTGGCACAAATGGGGAGTACGTAGCAAGTAAAGGCTCGAAGAATGGAAGGGAGCTGTGCGTGTGTTAGCGTGCCATCCCATCCAGCTAAGTAATACTCGCATGGCCGTGTAGTGAATCGATGATGGAATTGAATGCGAAAGACACTACACAGGTCAAACAGTCAGTAAAAGTGCAGACTCAAATTCAGAATGAATAACAAAGATAAAATAAGTAGAGGCAGGGGTACTGTAGTATTACGACCACTAGTTCACAGGGTGTCACCCGTCACCACAAAAGTTCACGGGATTGAAAGTTCACAGCTCGGCAATCAGCCAAAAATTCCCATAAAAGGCAATCCGGCGAATGCCGGAGCGAAATTTTGCAATTTTCTAAGCCTATTTGGGTCAGGAAAACTCATTGTCACCGTCACCGACCTTGATTAGTTCAGTTCACAGGCCTCTGTCACCCATCACCTGAACTTCCGGTCGTAATACTACAGTATGTCGAGCATGCGGTCTTGATACGGTCGAGCTATTCGCGAGGGCAGAACGTCAGTCGGAGCTTGTGCAGCGGAGGGTTACATTGGATGAGGAAAGGATGTTTTAGCTGTCGGCGGACAACGAGAGTCTACATCAGACGCAGCACCATCGAAGTGACACGACTACCGGCTGAGACAGTCTGAAACTGAGTACTATTTCCTACAGGGCAACCGGCGAGACGAGCCAACCGGCCATTTGCTCGAGATAAGACCCCCGACAGTAATTGACCCCCGACAGTAATTCCTGGAAATTTCGGTCCGTGGGATGATACTGGACCTAAGGCGATGGTTTATCTTGAATTTGGATGGAATTGGGCGCGGCGATCAAAAGCTACGGATCAAGATGATGGGGGATCGATGCCGTTTCTTATTTCCGAACTGCTTCCACGGTCATGTCTCCCCGGTTTCTCCACGAAATCATCACCAATTTACAAGTTTCAGGGCTCGTTTTCTTCGCTTTTTTCGGGCCAATGATCTGGTATTATTTTATTTGCAAAAACCCATCGATCTGGCCCCCTGGAAGTGGCAAGAAGACCTCACCCATGATTTGGAAAAGCTCGATCCTGCCCCCTCAATAGCGGGCGACTCGTATCGGCGGCGGATCTGAAATTTCGGCAGCGCGTTCGAGACACGCTATTCCGTATGCTCCAAGGCTTCTGGATTTTTAGGTGTTTCTTATCTTGCTCACGGCGAGCTACTACTTAGATTCAACAAATTCCACTTGCAGAGGGAGATGCATTTTGCTGGAAGGCCTTTGGGCATCTCGCGCCGGACTTGGTCCTCGGGTATGTTCAAATGCTTCCTATATACGCCAACAGTTGAATCTGCAAGAAACCCTATTCTTTCGACACCCCAATTCCTGCCATTCCCCCGGCTGGAAAGTTCAATACCCATGCCACGAATACATCTCGGATATACAGTGTACCATTTTTAATAATGCATTTACAGACACCTGAGATGTGCTGGGGTGAGTGGTCGGCGCCCAAAGTGGTGATTTGGCTGGCCAGTTAGGCCGTTTATCCCCGTTTCGGGGCTATCGCCAAAATATATTCGGCAAGGAAGAAGTCGGCGCGAAAAAATTCGGGTAAAGCTTCCAACTCCCTGTCTAGATATGTATTTTCAATTCCGGGAACATTTCCCAGCATCCAATCGACGGTATCTCTGCGCTGGGAGAAGAAATGCTTAGGTGGCCGGTTAGCCGGTGGGAAATAATATGGTGAGATGATTCTCGCCTGCCGACGCGAAATTGCCAGAAAGAATGGTTGAATGATAGCTGTAAGCCGAGGTGTTTCTAACCGTTTGCTCTTGCGCAGTTACTGAGCAGAATGAAGCTTATTCTGGGATACCATCCTCAACTCAGTTCCCGTATGTTTATCTCGAACTGTGGCAATTCAGCCTGGATTCAACCAAAAAGTTTCAAACTTTTAAATCGGGTAGTTTACCGCGTGCTACTCTTCTTTCGCCTGCATTGAGGGAATGGCAAGGGAATGGGACTCAAGCCGGCCCCGGCCCTAATCCGATGGGGTAAGTAAAGATCGCCGTGATTCCTGGTAAGAATTCTCACGCTGCCAACCTGACAACAACGATGACTGCTGGGCTGGGGCCTTCCACTCTGCTCTCCAAGTTAAACCTTGAACAAGGTCTTCTCACCACAAACTCTCAAAAATACGATGGAATCCGGCGTCGCGTGGCCCCTCCTTGCGCTCACCAACTCCTCCTCATCCGCAGCCTCGCACTCGAGCCCCCGCCGCCGTCAATGCCGCGCGCGCCTTCTCTTGCTCGCCCTCGAAGGCGGCCTCGTCCTCCTCATCGGCTCATCGTATGTGTACTTCGCCCCCGTCTTACTTCCAGCCAAAGGTCTAACTGCCAAGGTGACCCATCCTCCGCTTGTCCTTTCCCAGCGTCCACCGTGCGCCTCGCCGTACTTACAAGGTACGCCTGCCTCCGATCTCTCCCTCTCCCGCTCGGATCTCACCCGTCTCTTGATGTAGCCGATATCTACATGGAATCGGTGGCAAGACCGCACAGCGCACTCATTGACGTCCTCCAGCGCAACGGTCCCCTCATCCATATCGCCGTCCACCACCTCTGCCGCCGCTGCCGCCCTCATCTTCTTGGATCACCTTCCCTGCCCGCTATTCCGCACGGCCCCGCGATGTACACTGGTGCTCATCCGTTCTTGGGACTTCCCGTTATCACACAGGCGACTTCCCGCCCCACGCCTCTGTTTCTGGGGGCCGACCCCATGTGGCGTGCTCTTGCGCTACGCATGAGATGAGGGGAAATTAGTCGTTGCACTCCGAGAAGCACTTCGACGACGCCACGACGAGATCCACCTCGTGCAGACACACAAACGAGGTGAGTCGAGATTTCTTTCCTTTTCTGTCCCTACTAAGCTACCCGTCGATAGAATGCGCGGCTCGCGTGCGATTGCAGCTTGGCCTACCAAGCTCTCCCATCCCCGAGTACGTCCCTTCTGCCTCCTTCATATTCTCCTTCTCGTTGCGACTCACTTACTCGTACAGAAGACGAAAACGGGGCAGCTGCTGGTGGGAGTGCGCGGTGTGCGGATCCGGGTGACGCCGTCGATCACCACCTTACATTCACTCGGCCGGTAAGAGGAGACGTGGAGAAAGGCTCACGGTGGTCGGGGGAGATGCGCGTCCCCTCCCAAACGGCGCGCAGGTCGACGAGCTCGAGGACGAGCGTGCTCAATATGTCCTCATCGACGACGAGCTCGTTCCCTATGTCGCCACCCACCACGCCGGCAGTGTCTGCGCTCGAACCTACTCCACCGCGGCATGTACAGGGGCATACCTCGTTGGTCTTTGGAGGGTCACCGCTTCCACATCCGACGTTGCTGCACCCGTGCGCGTATGCGCCCGCCTGCACCTCCGCACCTCATTCCGTGCTTTCTCCGATCTACGCCCAGCGCGCCGCCCCGCCAGCCCCGCTGCACACGCCCCTCGCTACCCGAGCACCATCACCCCGAGCACGGTGTACCTCGGCGCAGACGAACGGGCACGCGCATGTGGAACGCCAGAACGCTTCGCCAGTCTCGTGGGGCCGTTGACTGTCGCGTTGAATGCGCGGGGCGCGGGGCGCGGGGGGGGGGGGGGGGGGGGGGGGGGGGGGGAGAGGGCAACCGGTGAGGAGCGGGTGTTGGTCGAATGCTCAGGTGAGAGCGTATGCATGTGCGGGCGGAGGTGAGCGGGGGCGGAACGGATGTCGTGCGGGAGAGGGATGAGAGGAGGAGAGGGTGATGCCCGTGGTGACGAGGAGGGAGAAGCCGTGGCACGCACGCATTTTCGCGACGCAGGCACTGCGCCAAGGGGAGGAAATCGTCGTCGGCTGGCAATGGGACGGTGCGAACACCATGCATCGGGGCTGTGCGGTTGCTGGACTGGCGATGTGCGTGTCTTCGCTTTTCTTTTCTTCATCTTCTTCGCTGTCTGTACTTTGCGTTAGTTATTTGCTTTGACTTCGCATGTCTTTTTTGGATACCTACTTTACATTCCCCACATTGACTCGTATCCTCCATTCATCGTTTCTTCCTGAGTTTGCGGGTTTTATTTCATCTAGGACTTGATATCCCCCTCCTTCATTCTTTTCGTTTCCTCCGTGTATATCCACGCTAGTGTTGCCGCGACTACTCGACTCGACTTGTGATGAGCTGAGTCACTTGAAGTCGACTCGAGTCGACTTGAGTCGGTGAAGTCAGGCATTTTTGGCACATTTCTTGATTAATGACAATAAAACGACGAGCTGCTCATATTGGGTACAACTAGCTAATGGGAACATAGTTTTACTCATCATCACTAGGTTTGGAATAACTAAAAGGTTGTTTCGTCCTCCAGCATCCGAATGGTGAAGGAATCTGTCATTTCAAGGTAAATAATTTTGTTGAATCAGTTCAGATAGTTAAGACCTTTCAGGATGTGTATATCCTGGGATTTCAGGTGGAACTTTACCTCCAGATGCATCTCTGGTGATACTGGGCAAGGAAACTCTTGTATATGTGTATTGGGGACATGCGGTCTAACAACAGAGTAAATAATTTTGTCTAATGAATTCAAATATCTGATACCCCTGTGAATATGCATATATTGTAATCTGAGATGTAGGTTTGCCCACAGACGCATGCCTAGTAATACTAAGCGAGAAACTGTTGTATACATGTGTTTGGGACATGTGATCACAAGTCGTGTTCCAACAAATAAGTTCAGATATCTGAGACCCTTCAGGATATGTATATCTTGTGCTCTGAAGCCCATATTTGTGCCCATATGCATCGCTAGCAATACCGGGCGGGGAAACCATTGTATATATGTGTTTGGGACATGCAACCACAAGTTGCGCTACAACGACAAGGTACATAATTTTATTCAAGAACTTCAGCATCTAAGGCTTTTCCGAACATGAATGGTCTTCAATCTGGACTGCAGCTTCGTGCCAAAGTGTGTCACAGGCAAGAGTAGGCGAAAAATGTCAAGATCACCGGCCTCACATTCAGGACAGAACTCGATAAATTAAACTGAACTGAGGCAAGAAAGTGTGACAAATATTACATGGCCTTGCACACCATCCACCCGGCCTCCCGCCCCCAACCGACGCCCAAACCATCTTCATCCCCTTAACCATGTTAACTTTCTGCCTCTTGGGCGGCGCACCACAGTGGGTGTTTCCAGCCGTAAAAGATAGGTGACAAGGAAGGAGTTTGTTCTCAGTGTGCTGCCCCAACCACACCTAATCAACAAACAGAAACTATACAGTCCCAATGTCGTCTTGTTGACCACCTTGGAGACATCAGTTTCTACCTGGCACCAGGACTAAAATATCTGTCATGAGTCACTGTGATCGGAAGGGCGAAACAGACGTGAAGATACCAGAACTTCAGGCCAATCTTCGCTGCCTTGAGCGACAAATGGAGCATAAATCTTGTGCCTGTAACCACTGATGGTTATTTCATGGTTAGGAGGAATCTAGACGCGTTGGTCAGTGCAACAAAGAGTAGTGACTGCCATTGAGCCACAATTGCGCACCAAAAATTGAAGTCCTATTGGAAAGAACTACACTGATCGCTGTTCTGTCTGGCTGAATGGTGGTCTCCGAGTTGAAAAAACCAAGCTGTCGAGCCTGCTGAAAAACCTCTGAAGAGAGGTGAGAGATCTTGCGATGATAAGCAGTAAGACATAACAAATACCGTGTGTGGCCATCCACGTTGAATGAATAGAACTGTTGCCGGAAAAATGAGGTAATGTAGATTCCTTGAATGCGAGGGCTAATCTGTGGGCTTCATACTCGATGAAAACTTGGCGAAGCCGAGTCCAGATGGTGTCGCTCTGACACACTTGGTAAGTGGGCATGAGTGGAGATATGGGTGCCAGCTGGAGCTTCAACATCTTGGGAAGACTTCATGACCAGGAAGATTAATCGTTTCTCAGACATCGGGATCATACGGCATCCCTGCTCTTCAACAGTGGCGACCGTCACTGCGGTTTCATGACAGACATTTATTTTATGGCTGAGACATTCATGCTGATGTATGACACATTCCCTCCCGGAAGACACATTTCATCTTTGCATGTGCCGGCCTTCAGGTTCACAACACGTTTTGCCGACTTTGCTGTGGACTCGGTAAACAGACGGCAATCTCCCGGCGGTGAAGATCCAAATGAATCGAGTCTTTCATTCGTTTACTGTGAGCACGTGGGATGACAGTGATGGAAATCATATTTAATGAGCTGTCCGAGGCCCCACACAACAACAACATGCATTCGCTAGCTGTCACACCCCTCAACAAGACATGCTCCATCCATTCTAAGCAGTGCAGCATCAATTTAACTACTTGAAATGTTTAACACATTATCTATATTTCAGGGCAGTCCAAATACTAATACAGTACCTGATGTTGATTTGCTACAAAGTACACCATCCAACACATTGTATGTAGGTACTATTCTGCTGACCGAGTGGGCATGTCTGGTGGGGGTTTGGTTGCGAGCCGAATGTGGGATGTGTGGTGACGACAGAGAAGAAGGATAATTTCTTTTGGCCACTTGAATGCATGCTTGATGTTGAGCGCTGGTGGGGATGGTTCTGCTGAGCGTAGGTCAGTTACCAAATGTGTCTGCTCTGATCTGGATGTGTCTTCAAAGTCTTCCAGGGCTGCTGAGATTCACACCGATGCCTGTAGTCCTTACCTATATACTAATGTCGACTAGAGTTTCAGGACTTTAAAACAGAAATTGATACTTGTGGTGGGTACCTGCAGGAGATACCAGAAACTGACCTGAAATGGGATGAGAGCTTTTTGAAGGCACTTGTGGAGTTTGAGTCGCAGTGCGAGTTCGAAAATACAGAGCAACTTTTGCTTAACCGAACGAGTAAGGAGGCCTATGTGGCTGAAGGCTTAATCATTCCACAATATCTCATGAGTCAGACTCAAGAGGAGGAGAAGTTGCGTCTGGAATTAGAATTCAAGTACGACCTGGCAAAACGAGAACCTTATCCAGAGGAGCATCAAACTGAAAGTGGGAAGCTTCAAGGTCAACAATTAACTGACCTGAAGAAATGGTTAAGGGATCCATTGAAATGGCCCACTAGTTATACACATAAACAGTACCGATGCCTCGTGAGCTATGCAAGACAGTTTTTCATTGATGAGAAGGGGCAACTCTACCGTAGGGGAGAAGATTTGGGGCATAAACTAGTGGTGGACAAGGGCTACAGTATGTTTATGATGAAGGCTTCTCATGACACCGGGGGCAACCAGCGAGGCATGCAAACAACAAGTGCATTACATGCATGTGGCTCGTAATTGGAACAAAGCCCACAAAGGTGCCTTTAACAAGCAAAGGGGGGCTTTGTTGCATGCTTTATTCCCCTGCACCAGAGAACAAAGCATGCAACAAAGCTGCCCTTAGTCTGGTAAAGGTGGCTTTGTAGCCTTTCTTCAATATGTGAACCACATGCGTGTAATGCATGTGGCACTCACATGCGTCGTTGGCTGCCCCCAGTGTGACAGTTTAGGACATAAGGGCCTTTTCGCCACCAAATCTATGATCGAGTTAACCATTTATTCCTTATTTTTTATATTGCATTTCATTGCCGGTGACAGGCGGGGCAATACTCAAAGTTCCATGGAGATTTATTTGGACTTTGATAGATTAGATTTTGTTCAGTCCCAAATCAGATATATAAAATTGAGTTTTCAGCCAATTTATGTGTATTAAGATACTTTAAAAAGTTTAGCTAACTTAAATGCCTGTTAAATTGAGGAACCGGTGGTGTGATTGCCCCTGCGCCGCCTCCTGATATTCAACTTTTCCTTTTATTCAACCGGCCGCACCGACGGGATCGCACATTTTATTGGACTTTTTGCGTGTCAATGTCTTGACTTCGATCCACTTCACAAGGTCCCTACATCGTCATTGTTCCGGTCAGGGAGTGCTGTCTTAGCTTAAATATCGCAACATGAATGTAATTTCTTTGTCTCTCAATGCCCGCTCCATTGCGGACAATTTCTGTCCACGACATCAAAGAGCCTGCACTTTTCAAGCAGTGCATATCGGAATTGTCGAAGTCTGGGAGAGGCAGCCCAATGCCACGATGGCGTCTCGTACACACACGAGGCTTCAAATAAATCTCCCTGTTTCAGTATGGTATTCGAACCTGAAATTACAGCAGTTTGCGGAACTTAGGGCGCGGCTCATTTTTTATTAAATTTTGATGTTTTCACCAGGATGGCCGCTGTAAGCTCAATTCCCAACCGTTCCCTTGAAAGTATGACCGTTGAATTCACATTTCCATTCCGGAGGGCATGGCCTCCTCAGATTCTTTGATGGCGAATCAAATTGCCTGATTGGGAAAATATCCAAGTTTTGAGCAGGATGGCTGTAGTATGAGCTATATTTGTTCGATTGGGCTAAATTTTTGATACAATGAACTCACATGTATTCTGGAGGGCACCAAATACCGGGATTTTCAATACAACTTGTATATTTGATACAGTGTACATTAGGACAATGGTTCCAAATGATGGGAAGCATATATTTGAAGTAAAGGTCATATTGAAAATCCCGGTATGTCCTGCCCTTCGTAGTACTCCCAAATACAACATAACCAAAAACTAGGTCAATCGGACAACTACACAGAGTATACAGCATGTCCTGTTCTTTGTAAGTGTGTTGAAGAACAGGACATGCTGTATACTCTGTGTAGTTGTCCGATTAACCTAGTTTTTGGTTATGTTGTATTTGGGAGTACTACGAAGGGCAGGACATACCGGGATTTTCAATGTGACCTTTACTTCAAATATATGCTTCCCATCATTTGGAACCATTGTCCTAATGTACACTGTATCAAATATACAAGTTGTATTGAAAATCCCGGTATTTGGTGCCCTCCAGAATACATGTGAGTTCATTGTATCAAAAATTTAGCCCAATCGAACAAATATAGCTCATACTACAGCCATCCTGCTCAAAACTTGGATATTTTCCCAATCAGGCAATTTGATTCGCCATCAAAGAATCTGAGGAGGGCATGCCCTCCGGAATGGAAATGTGAATTCAACGGTCATACTTTCAAGGGAAACGGTTGGGAATTGAGCTTACAGCGGCCATCTTGGTGAAAACATCAAAATTTAATAAAAAATGAGCCGCGCCCTAAGTTCCGCAAACTGCTGTAAACTGGTCTGTGGTTGATTCAGCATATTTGCGGAAATCGCGCGTCACCACAAAGGAGTTTCGTCTATTCGACTGGGGGAAAATCGAGAGTCATAAGTACTGTTCGGATACCATCGGCGAACTACACAAAAAGACAAAAAGCCTATTATTCAACATGCCCACGCCGCCGGGAGGAATCGAACCTCCTTCCTCCGTTCACACATGCACACTGAACCTAGCAGCCGCGATGCTGAGCGTCGTTTCTGTCTCGAACGGCGTGCACACATCCAGTGCGGGCGGCAATTTGGACAACCTGGAACACCCAAAGCCAGAGGCATACAGCGATATGGCACACACCCTCCCTGGTCCACTCCGCCACAACCCCAGCCCCAAATACCGCCCACCCAGCCCATGATAGGTACCAATCAGGTAATTCGCCTACATCCCCTCCCCTTCGCGTAGGAGCACATCGTATCGGCATTGGACAATCTGGCGCTGCACCAGATACGCCGGCTGATCTACCCCGATTGTGGCACTGCTCAGATACCGCCGCACCTTCGCTTCCCATTCAGCCGCGGTCAACTCGTCGCCAAAAACAATCCCTGCCCCCTTCCCACTCCGAATCAGCTTGAGCCGGTAGCCATCTTTGTACATAGGAGACCGCTGGAGGAAGAGCGCCGCCTCGTGAGATCCCGCCGAAATTGTTGGGCAGATGCCCGCACGGAGGACCTCGGCCTAGGTCGCAGATAATACACACTGTTTGTGCACTAGATCGTCCAGTTCTTGCTGCACAATCCCAAGCATGCGTTTGTCGTGCACGAGGAAAATGGTGCGCATGCCGTTGAAACATCGCACCGACAACGCACGCATTATCTCCGGCGACAGGGCGCGCAGTTAATGCTGATGTAGCTCCAATCCCACCTGGTGGATCTCCTCGAGCATCTCGCCGTTGTGGACAAATTGGTCCCCATCAGTCCTGATCCTGGTCCTTTTCCCGTTCCGGCTCTCCTTATCCTGTAAATCCTTCCCCCTCACAACACAGTACAGTCGGTATCCGAGCTTGGCACCGTGATCGGGAATCAGCCGCAGGTCATCTGGCCGCACCAAGATAGGACGAGAACCGGTGCGCTGCTCAGCCAAGTCGGCAAACATGTGGATGTCCAGTCCTGGTTCTGCACCTTTCAGCAGATGGAGAGGTTTGGTTGCGTCGAATAAGGTGAAGAGGCCGTCGAGCAGCTAACGGGTAGGCGCAACCGTTGGTGATGAATGAAGGAGAAGGCCGCTGGATCACTCTCACCTGCTTCGGGTCCGTCGCACCCACGAATCTGTTGGTCTCTGCGCCTAGATCTACCAAGGCCTGCTGGCCATATGCCGTGTGTAAGAAGCCGTTCCAACAGAAGTGGGCGTTGATCTCGCAGATGCGGAACTGTTCCCTGGTGCCGGAGGGTGTTGTTGGGTCTGGGACACTCTCTACGAGGAAGTCTGGTCGCCAGGAACCCAGCCGTTCCCGATACGGAGCAAGGGTCTCCGGAGCCAGAGTGTCGATCCACTAGATGGAGAGCATATTGTAAGCCAAAGAAAAGAAACGGGGAAAAAAGAGGGAGAAAAGAAAAGGAGAAAAACTGTTGTTGAAGGCGACTAACTTGCAAAAGGGCTTCCTCCTGAGGCTCTAGCGGCATTCGATGCGAGAAATTGGCCTTGGTATCTGTCCACCACCGCTCAACAATACTGGTGATTGCCAGTACGAGGGCTTCATGAATGGCCCGCACGGCAGCGTCATGCTGTGGGTCGATCAGGATGGGGTGCGGAGTGCAGGCGAGATGGGAGTCTTTCGGCCATGTGCTACGCCGACAGGAGGCTTTGAGGCTCGCTTCGAGGGGGATCTTTTCTTTTCTTCGCAGAGAGATGTTAGCCTCGCTGGGATGAGTCAGTCGGCCGACACTGCTGCTCTGGCTGAGAATGATCTGCTGCAGGCGTTGGGCGGGGGCCATGGCGAGATAGAAGGAAGAAGAGGTGCGTGGAAGAGGACTCGACAATTCAGAAGAAGCAAAGGCAGAAACGATCCAACCAGGCGAGACCAAGTGTGATGAAGTAAAGCGACCGGCAGACGAAAAAGGAGCGTCTTGAAATTTCAGTTGGTGTCACCGGCGCCACTGGCTAATTCTAGCTGCAACATCAAGGGGACAGTCACCGTACTTCCCCCAGGTTTCTTGCAGTCATCGTCGTGTCTAGCAAGCGTCTTGCATTCATCGTGTCCGGCCTCACTCCGCTTGGTTTAATGATCTCCAGTGATTCCGAATTAATCTCCTGCACGGCGAGGGTCCACCGCACGATCTCCCGGTGACGGACGTAGACAGCATTCACTTCCATCATGCGTTTAGTGGCAGCCAGGGATGGATAGTACCGAGGTAATTAGGCACCGGTTTTCGGCGCCGGACATGGCGTGGAAAATTGACAGCTGATAATCGATAATCAATCAAATAAGATTTGGCGTTGTAATGACATCCATTGGGTGGTTAATAGGCAAAGTTCGCTTACGGAGCAGATTCAGACCTCAATTCATGAGTCAATTCTTATACCAGGCTTGACTGGACAAAAGTCCAGTTGAAGTGAGTGGGCACGCGTTGTAACGCGTGGGAACGAGTTGCCACGCGTAGAATGTCGTGGTCACGCACTGAACGTTGTTTCGACACGCTACAACTTCGATTTCAACGGATGGACCAAGCCGTTGGAATTTTTGAATTCACAGTACGGGGGGTGGATATTATTTGCACGCATTTCAACGCGTGTCCACTCGTGACAACCCGTTGAGATTTTATTCGTGCCAACATGTCGACACGCGTCGTAACTCGTTTCCACTCAGGAGCTTTTGTGGGGCAAATATCAGCGACCTTTTTTGGTCCCAATTTTTTGGCCCCAGTCAGTGCTCCCCTGTCTTCGGCACTCATGAGCGAAGCCCCGCTTCGCCGATCGAGATCTCAGCGTCCCACCTGCTCTCCCCTCAGTGCAGACCTCGCAATTGTCCCGTTGGTTGACCGTCCAGACCACCCTGGGTTTCAAGCACGAGTGCAAATGAGCTCAGGTTGGGGTTTGGACTTGCAGGTGAGCATGTCAAAACTCCGACATTGGCACTCAAATGACCATAACTCTTGGAGGTGACCCTCAATTGCCTCAAATTAACCTGCTGCCTCTGCCCCTGTTTCAGCGATGCTGCGGGTACTGCCATCGATTCAGACCCCAATTGTCTTCGATTCTCCACCATGACACGCCGGAGAATCGAGGTTGTTGTCTATTCATCAAGAATGGCTCTGAATTGATGATTCGACTCGTCGATTCTGGTGTCAAGACTCAAGAATCGACACCAGATTCAACATCAGAATCGACCGGTGAATCGACCTTTTAAGCGAACTTTGACCTCCCCTAATGGGCACCTAAGCTCTTTGTGAGCTCATCTTACTCGTCAGTTTCACGGTGGACCTTTTCCGTCGACTCATCTGAATGAATTCACTTCGATTTTCCCAATTCGTGGCCAAAGCTCTACAGGCCAAAGGGTTCAGGACGGCGACACCTCTTTCAACCCGTCCTCGCTTCATCAGATCCGCCGGCCTTCAGTCCACCGCAACAGCCAGTCTAGCGGAGATACGCCTCGGTCACAAAGTCCTGCCGCCGGATGATCAGTTCTTGCCCAACAATTCCAATCCGCTCAGGCTGGTTGGCGTAATGGAAGAAAAATATTTTCAACTGCCTCTAGGCACGCGGTTCACAGCACCCTCTCGCAATCTGGGTTTGAAAATGAAGGCTTTGCCCTTGCTCTTCAGGAGAATGGTGTCGCTGTCATCGAGTTTGGATTTCAGGACCCTAAAAGAGACTTCATGCTCGAACTCGTTGAGGCCATGGGCTGTGTTCCCGACACGCACTCGCACACGCAGGGTGCACCGGTGAGTTTAATTCTCGCTCTCCCACTGTCTCCTTCTCTGCTGTATTTGTTTGTTTTATTTGTTGTTCACTCTTCTTGCTACCGCCGCTGACTGGGATTTGCAGTGGGAGGTGACATACAAGCCCAGTGGCATCATCAGTACAAAAATGGGCACCACCGCACACAGTCGCTCCCACGATGTTGGCGAGTTCACCTGGCATACGGACGCGTCCTTCGAGGTGCCGGTACTCGCAGCTTCTTAGCGTTGTACTAACCGTTCTTATGTAGGCCCGCCCACCTCGCTTCTTTGGGCTTCACATCGTGCACCCTGACAATCTCGGTGGCGGAATTTTTTGCGTGCTTCCAGCGGGGAACTTGGTCGAGGCGCTGAGTACTCGGTCGGTTGAGGCGCTCCTGCGGACCGAGTTCGACATTCAGGTGCCGGCCGAGTTCTACAAGGGGCGGGCTACCAATAAGGGGCGGCTGTTGGAGATTGACACAGCAACGGGTCACTACCTGCTGCGCTTCCGGCGGGACATATTGGCGAGCCCGCCAAGCACAGACCCCGAAGCCAACGCGGCTGTCGAGGAGCTCACCACCTTGCTCGACAATCCGGAAACAACGGGATGGCGTTTCCCCGACGATGTCTTCAAGGAGAACGTCATACTATTGATGGACAATGCGCGTTTCCTGCATATGCGCACCGAAATCCGCGGCAAGCGCCGCTTGCTCCGTCGATTAAGGTTCCATGGTCCGAACTAGCGCTGCGTGGGGAAATTGCCTAAAATACTAGACCAGTAGCTGTGTATATAAAAAAGAGGCGTCGAGTCATTCTGTCTATATTAAAAGCAGACAAGGCTGTTTAATCCATTTCTGCCGCGAATATCGCGCCGGCTCCAACCGCGACGGTCGGATTTTTAGTTTCTTTTTTTGCAATCCCCCACCTCTGCAGTTCACCTCACAGTCTAAACGGGGATCGTTTGGAGTTTTTAGGGTATAAACAATCAAGACGTCACTTCATTTTGGGTATCGTGACCCTCTTTCTTCCTCTTTATAAAATTAAGCCATTCTGTCTGTCTCAAGCTTTTTAAACTCCGTTTTTAATCTATCATTCTGGCAGCTCGGATCAACATTCTTATTTTAGTTACATGCAGCCGAGTGTGTAGTCCATGGTTACATCTCCGTAGATCTCGGAGAAGCAAACAAACTTCCTTTTGGCGGCCCAGAAGGCCTTGCGCAGGTGAAGCGAACACTGGGCGGAGAGTCCGCGGCCTCCACTGGTCAGATTAGCTGGAAGCTGGATATTGCTGGTTAGACTTGAATCGCCGAGCGCATCATAAATTCCCTGCAAGTACTTATGTTCGAGGCAGAATTATGTATGTTGGTCAAAAATTTTACTTGTTCTGAAATCGTGGCTGTGCTGCACTGTAGTCTCCCAAATGATTTGAATTTTGGACAAGGAGACGGAAGCTAGAGAGAGACGAAGCTCAAAGCTAGTGTACTCAAAAAACATATGCCTGTTTTCAAGGATACCGCTATTGTCTTGGAGGAGTAGTCCTTTTGTATTTCAAAATTTCTTGAATAGATTTTGTATGTACAATGAAGAACTACATAGTGCCACAGATTTCGGCAAGTACATACTCCAAAAACACTTTCCAATGCTCTGACTTAGAAAACATCAAAGGCGTTGCCTTGTTTCGAGTCATTTCAGGCTCTTGTCCCCTGTCCGCGGCCGAGCGAGTCGGGAACCGAACAATGCGTTTGGGAAGCGAATAAGATCGAGGAAGGGCATTTTAGCTCACAGAATTCCAGAGTTAGAGCCCAGATCTGCATCTAAGTTGTAACAATCGACTCAACACTGCATGCAGCCGGCGCGAAGCGCCGGCGACCGCTTGTATAAATTACATTTGCTTCTCTGTCAGTCTGAAGGTTTCTGTTCGAGCTTTCCCCTTTCGTCAATCTCTCAGTCTGGCTTCTCATACCGCGGCTACGATTTGGCTTCCTCTTGTAGCTCTGAAGGAAAACCCAACCTGCCGCGGTGTGGCGAACCCAAATGGTGCCGAAATAAACCGCCGAATTCCTGATTTAATCGGAGATCTCAAGAGGCTTACACCGGGGGCAAAAGCCGGCACACGCACCGGGCGTGTGCGTTTAACGTGCGAGTTTTTCTTTGCTCTTGTCTTTGTTTGGCGCGTTTGGCGCGTGCGTCAAACCCATGCGCCCGGTAGGTGCGCCGGCTTTTGCGCCCGATGTTAATTAATTATACTCGATCCCGGAACCCGAGTTATGGCATTCGTATATCAACAAGCGGTCGCCGGCACTTCGCGCCGGCTGCATGTAACTAAAATAAGAATGTTGATCCGAGCTGCCAGAATGATAGATTAAAAACGGAGTTCAAAAAGCTTCAGACAGACAGAATGGCTTAATTTTATAAAGAGGAAGATGCACCTGCAAAACCTCGACCAGTCGCCATACACCACATCCTTCAATTTCCACGAGATGGACTACTATCCCATCGAACACGTCCTCGCGGTGGCCACCATCCATCCCTTCTACCAACCGACCATCCAATTTCCCCCCGATTCCGACCAAATCCACGAGGTCGTTAGCAGCAGCAGCACCGGCCTGTCGTCACCGACCGCGCGCTCACTTACCAGCGTCCCTCTGACGCATAAAAAAGACTTGTATCAGACCATCCAACGGCTGGGTTCGGATCGCGACCCTCGCAATAACTATCGACGCAGCTCCTACATCAGCGTCACCGGCGGAGGGTCCGGTGGCGTTCCCATGATGTTCGCAACGGATGGGCGGGAAAACCGAAACCAGCGTAGCACTGCCGGACGACTGATCCAAGCCTGCGGCGTCATTGAGGCCAACGACTGGGTACTGACGGTGCACTCATCAGGCGCCTTGTACCGGTCACTCGACCTCGTCACGGAAATACTGGAAAACGCCGGCGCCAGTGTCCTCTGTGCCGGGCACCTGATGTCGCATGCCAACCTAGTGAAGCTCTGCGTGGCCCATCGTGTCAATGTCGTCTGCGGCGACTCGAGTCAGATCCTGCAGTTCGCTCTCCACATCGCCGGCCTTCCACCTGCCACGCGGGATGCCCTCTGCATCAACAAGGTCATCTACACGTCCGAACCGCTCGTACGCGCCCAGCGACGCTATCTTACATCGGTCCTGGGCCCGGTTTCGATCTGCTCGCTCTTTGCCAGTGCCGAGTCCGGTCCTTGGGCCGTGATGAATTTGGCTTTGACGGGCGATGTCGCCGACGATGCGGCGGATTTCATCTTCGACTCGCGCGCCATGTGCGTGGAAGTCCTACCCCTGTCCGCCGTCAACGAAGATCAACCCCAATCGGCGATTGCACGAGAAATCCACGCCCTCCCTGATGGTGAGAAGGGAGCCATCATCCTGACTTCCCTACAACGTCTGCGCAATCCACTCGTCCGCTACGTCACCGGCGATGTCGGCTCTCTCCACCCTTTGCCTGCTGCCGCCATCGCTTCCATCCCAGACGAAATCGCACCCCGCCTGCGAATTCTCCGGCTGCAGGGGCGTGATCAGCGATTCAGCTTCAAATGGCAGGGGGAGTACTTCGAGTTCCATTTCCTGGAAGACTTCTTCCAGCAACGAGAGGACCTCGGCGTACTGCAGTGGCAGATCCTGCTCCGTGACAATGAGCACTCGCGTGCACAGGAGTGCGAGGTCCGGCTCCTGCGGGGCCGGAGGGTCGCCGAGGCTAGTCCCCCCGCGTTCTCGGATTCAGAGCTGGTACAGCTGCTGAAAAAGGTGTTCTGTGTTACCCCGCTGAATCAGTCGTTGTTCGGTGTCACGTTTGTGGTGGATGATACTGGCTTTGAGCGGAGTGCGACGGGGAACAAGGTGTTGCGGTTTGTCAATCGATCCACAGTGTCCCAGTAATTCCATTTTGGTTGAATTTCCATGATCTCTTCTTTTAGACGTTAGTCCTACGGTTCAATCGGTGCAGGCGAAGTCACCCACCGGTTGCCCACCGTCCACTGTACCCAACTCGACCTGCCTGGAATATTAGAGGGTCGCTGTGTTTTCGTAGTTCGATCATCATGCAGTAAGATTCAGCACGGGAACTAGATTTGAGTCTGAGCTGGCAGCATTCAACTGAAACACATGTCAGAAGCAAAGCACCGCAATCCGCGCGTGCGAAGGGAAGGATCTCTTGGTACCCAACCACGAGCATTACCGCGAACACGCTTCAGGACATAAGTGGTCCAACGGTCAGGTCAACAAGGATAGACTAGCCAAAGTCAAGCACCAGCCAGCTAAAATCAGTTTATATTGATATTGTGCTCGACAAGCGAGTATCACCATCCTGACCTATGCTGTTCCTTTTGTACAATAAATAAAACCTAGTATGAGATCAGACGTAGCTCGCATGAAGTTCGAAAGCTAAATTACACTTACTGTTGAGGGAGCTCATATAGTATGAGATGTGAAAACTTGATATATAATGTGTGGACTAGTTGTGTATAAAATGTGAGTCACAATATAGTATGAGATGTGAAAACTTGATATATAATGTGTGGACTGGTTGTCTATAGAATATGAGTCGTAATAAAGTATGACATGAAACTGACATTATATATTGTCTGAAGTCGTTCATATATCGACTGAGGTCGGGAACGGATGAACCGGCGCCGCCCCATCCAGCGAGCGGGGAGCATAATAGTCGGGCTGGCCTGCCCCACAGTGGCATTGCGTCGGGTGCTGGTCGGTGACCTGAGCTCGCTGTTCGGATTTTCGGATTTTCGGCATCTGGCCCGATGTTTGGTGGTGCTGGCTGATCCGGATCCGCGGGTCCTCGCCATGACCTATCGCTCCCTCCATCTGGAAAATGGCCCAGGTCTGTTGGTGTCTGTAAGGTCTGTGACAGACTGGGGCAGTCTATGACAGACCGTACAGACACGTACAGACACTCCACAGACACCGATAGTACAGAGGTCATTCCAGATGTCATCAGCGGCCTCAACCCCCAACTCCCATCCTGAGGGTTGACGAGAAGAATGGGAGTGGGACTCACCCACTTCCTTTTCCGGTAAGCGAGTCCCATTCTTGATCACATCAACAATGGAACTCAGCACTCAGCTAAAACAGTACTCGCCTGTCTCAGCGAATCTGCTTGCCGGTGAACCTGTGACTCCTCCGCATCAAGATCAGCCTGATCAGGCGGCATGGGTGGAGTGATCGATTGATGTACATCAATACCGTGGGATTGACATCGGCCATTTCCGATAATTGATGCACAGCCGTACAGAGGGCCGGATTGGGACCAGAGAAAAATATAGAATATGTGAATGTCCCGGGAGGTATTAAGCTAGCATATTAACATACCTTGTGTTATTTTGCGACATTCTGAGTGTTTTTCACCCGGTGCCGATTTTTGTGCCCACGGAGCAATTTCCTATTTGGGTAGGTAGGATCGTGGTAAAACCATGCTGATCAAGCACCTCTTCTGTCTTGATCCACAGGAGAACTGGAATCTTGGAAGGGCATCCCAAGAACTACAGTAGGGGACAACCAAAGTCCGCCTATTTGGGAGGTGTGGGAAAGTGGTATGTGTCGCTCGGGACATGCCATCCGGAGACTTGGAAACCAGTTTTTATGTGAATCAAGAGGCAAATGAAGAATTGACACAAGCAAAATTCCCGAAATCCATGAGTTTATCAGAACTTACCCCAAAATGTTGAGAATCCCAGTCCCATTTCTTTAGCGAGTCCCATTGTTGACGGGATCAAGAGTGGGACTCGCTTCCCGAAAAAGGAAATGGGTGAGTCCCACTCCCATTCTTCTAGTATGGACTCTCCCATCCTCGACACCCTGTGAAAGTACAGCCACGAAAATGGCCTGGCCATCACTCTCAACACTATCTTTGTGATGGAGCTCATCGGTGTGGGAACCAACAACACGCAGCCTGTACAGATGCTACAACAGCTTGCAGGGTACTACCACAAAGAGGCCGACTGTCTCTTTACGGTACGGATCACGCAGGGCCTTGTGCATATGGGCAAGGGCACAATTGGTCTAAACCTCTTCTTATCCGACCGGAGCATCACAAGTTGGCCAGCAAGGAAAAGGAAATTCATGGAGTCCATGAGTTCTTGACGTGTCCAGTCATAGGTTCCACAGCGTTAGGGCTAACACTTCAATGCGACACAACTTGTGCACAAGAAGATAATCATCCACCACGACACCCTCGCTCGGCCCGGCCCACACCCTCAAGCCATTCCACCTGCCCCACAGCAGTGCATTGGGGCACAGTGCACACTCCAGCGGCCATACCACCCAGTGCCTCCCCTTGAACAGTGCCACGCCCGGGCTCTGGCGCCCCCCCTCGACGCACCTGCGGCCTGCCCCCTCCCTGTCCCACTGCCGCTGCCACCACCACTGGTGGCGTCTGGCTCCTCCTCTGCTATCCCAACAACGACCTCATCATCAAGCACCATGAGACTGAGTATTCCTACAAGGACACCGTGCACAGCACCCTCGCCAAATTTGCTGTTCGACGTGTGGGCGATGACAGTCTAGCCAGTGGCAGAGATCCATGGGCAGGGCAGGATGGGGATTGGTGAGTTTGGTTTCGATTTGTGTGTGTTTTTGGGGGGGAGGGGGGAAGAGGGAGGGAGGAGGACAAGGGGTCAGGGATGCGCGGAGGAGGGAGGGAGGCATAAGAGGTGTGGGAGGGAGGGAGGAGGGGAAGCACGAGCAGGAGAAGGGAGGGAGTGGACCAGCACGAGCAGAGAAGGAAGGGGGAAGGAGGAGTCAATGGCATTCACGTGCAGTGGATGAGGTGGAGAGCAAGGTGTTCGAGGAGTGATGTTTCGTTTCGCTTCTCCTCTCCCTTTTTCTATGAGGTCAGAGCAGGAAACTAGGAGCAGCAGCGCAGCCAATGCCCTGCATTCCTTCTCATCTTCCTCTCTTTTCTTCTCCCTTTTCTTTCTTTACTAACTACTACTTCCTTCAGAACGTGACCGTGTTGGCGTGGTGGGCTACCGGCTTGCCTCTGAGCGCTGGCGATAACGAGCACAAGCAGCTTGTCGCAGACCCGCATTCGTCTGTGCACTTGCTGAGTCTGGGGAATGTCAGTACCAGCACGACGCACACCCAATGCCTCCAATATACATCTCCCCTACTCGCATACACCCAATGCCTCGAACATGCACCTGCCTGCGGCCAGCACATCCACCCTCCCCCCATACGGGCCGCCGCTACTGCTCGTCACCGTGTGCAGGCATCAGACCCTGGATGCATGACATACCGCGTGTGATTGCCCCTCAAGGCTCCGCAGTGGTTCTACCTCCTCACCAGCCCCTCCCCCTCCCCTCTTTCCCATCAAAAGCGGACGGTCAAATGCACTGGCAAAAATCGTGCCCATCTGCCCGTTCCCATTTGTCCCCGCCACCATGTCGGACAGGTAAGCAGACTATGTTGGCACCTTTGTTATGCAATCATACTAAAACTTTGCCAGGCGCTCAACGTGGTGGGACGCTCGGAAGCCGTGAACAATCTCAGGGTTCCAGACACATTATACACCCATGTGGCTGGTGTCGACCAAGCAGGCCGAAATTGTGACAGACGGGCTACCCTGCCAGCTTCTATCTTGGGGGTCCGTGCATTCTTTCTTTGCAGCACATGTCTGAATATGATTCTGCAGTAGCCCGCTGTGGTATGTATTAGTAGTACAGTCTATTGAATGCTCTTCCATCGCAATTCGGCCGCAATAAGCAAGAAAACAATTATTGTTCTTCACACGTTCAAGTTCAAGTTCTGTCTATCTATACAAGCAGTATTCACATGTTCTTATAGTACTCGACTATATTTTCGGCGCAAGCGGGGATGATATCTGTGTGAGCGAACAGATATTCGCCATGATGTATTGGACCATGTCGACACGGCATTGTTCAGTCAAGCCAGAAATGAAAAGTGCCCAGTCCATGATAATTGTGGGATGGATATCTTTCAACCCAATAGCCCTGTCGGGATGCAAAAGCTCCCTCCCGATCTCATTGAACCAAACTTTTGGCCAAACCCGCATGCATGAGCTATGGTTTTCGCATCGCCAGGATGGGTTCTTGAGCATCTGGGGAGGTCCAAGAGCAGTTCAGCGAGTCTCGATATCCATCGACTCCTGCGCTTTGACAAACATCATGAAAACAGGCCAGCCCATGGCCTCAACATTAAAATGAGTGAGCACCGTGATTCTCTTCTCAAAGATCTTTGTGACCGTGGGCTTGACCCACTGGGTGATTCCGAATTTGCCAGCAAGCTGCAGACGGCAGGACAGGGGAATATCTATCGTCTGGAGGAGACCGATGGCATGGTCTTTGGCGACTTCGATCTCCCACTTGTGCGCGAGTTTCAGAAAGTTGGTGCAAATACGCTCAAGCACCGCGACATCACTTCCGAGAGCTACCCATTGCCTACAGCAGAATATTACAGCAGGCTCTGAGATTCATTATGAACTTCACTCACACTCGATAAAGCCACTGTAGGAAGTCGTCAAACTCAGCAACAGCTGTACCAGGAATATAGAGGGGGTACATCTCCTCCCCTTCGCGAGTGCTATCACCGACTGCCTTTCCATCCGGTATTGAGAAGATGGAATCCATGACTGGCAACAGCTCCTGAAGCATGCTGGGATGGACCTTGTAGATGGTTCTGTTGTCGACCTGGAACAACCCCATTAGCTTGCGGGAAGGCTCTGCTCTCTTTTGTGTGCACTCAGATAACAATAGACCCATCATGTTCCAGAATTTGGTATGCTTCACCCACTGGCCCTTGTTCTTGACCGGCTGGTAGCCCATCTTCTGAGTGTTGTTACTCATGGAGGGTGGTTGAGTGAAAAATTGTACTGCTTCCGAGCGTATTTGACAAATCTGATTTTGACCCTTTGTTCTCAACCACCATGCACCCTCTTCCTCCACTTCCACCTGGACATGGTCCCTGGGCGTCAAATGTTTATGAAGCATATAAATTCATGCTCGACAATTTTCACTGCGCATCCTCAATTCTTCAGCAGGATGCCGACGTGAAACGGCTCAAATTTCACACTGAAAATGCGACAAAGTGCTTGTTCCAATCCTACAGGCTTTTGAAACCCACACCGCCGAGGAGAATATCCCTCTTGGCTGGGTTCATGAGTGTACCGAAGTTGTAGGCGAACTTATTGTGGGTTTTTGTCAAGCTCAAGAAATGGCACTCGTGAGGTATGGAATACCAGTTTCCGAAAGACTACTGAGCTACCAGTTTCCGAAAGACTACTGAGCTATTACAGAGAAGAGAGCAATGTTGCTTTTGTTGAACCGGTGACAATTACTGCGCAATTTCGTTCAATTCAGCGGTCACGCGTCATGCACCCTGTGCCGCGATGAATTTTGGTTTCGGTCACGGGTCACGGTACCCAGTGCCGAATGTAAAATGCGTGACATCAGGGCCAAATCTCCCTCAGAGGTGCAAAAAAGGCAGAATTTTCGAACATTTCTGTCTTGAATGCCAAATTTTTGAAGGTGTCACACCAAACTTTGTTGGTTGCCGAAGTGCCGAATCGGTATTTTGGGTCACGGGTCACAACCCATGCCGAATTGAAAAAATTGCGCAGTACTAGGACCAGCAAGCAGGGACGTCCTCGGAAAGAACTCAACACCGAGTTCGTGAAGGAAGCAATGTCCTCACAATGCCGAATCTCAGTCGCGGCACTTGCGTGTGCCATGGGGATCAGCCGACCTATATCGATTAAATTCATGAAGCAAAATAATATTCACAATGACTTCTTGAACTTGTTGAAAGCTGAACTCGACCAGCTCGTGAAATCTTTTCGCAAAGACAAGCCCAATTCTGGTCTCCGATATCTCAGGGGCTTTCTCCGACAACACGGTCTTCGGGTTCAAAAGCGCCAGGTCTACTCCTCAGTCCGTCGTGTTGATGGAATCGGCTGTATCCTACGCCAGCACTGTGTGGTCCAGAGAAGGAATTACCAAGTTTTACAACCCCACACGCTGTGGCATATTGACGGTCACCACAAACTAATTTTGTGGGGAATTGTCCTCCACAGCATAGTGGATAGGTTCTCACGACTGGCGAGTCTTTCAAACGGTAATTCATGTTTTCACTAACAGCTGGCAGATAACTGCATTGCGTGCGAGTACCAACAACTGATCCACCACCATCCTCGACGTCTTTCTCAAGGCAACTGGTGAATATGGGCTCTCACGAGTCCGTGGTGATCATGGAGGCAAGAACAAGAAAGTCTCGGTTCACATGATTTTAAAGCGAGGCTTAGGCCGAGGATTGTTCCTATGGGGCTCGTGAGTGCTCTCCTTGCCTTTACAAATTTCTCCAATGCCGACCAATATGCAGATCCACGAACAACACACGCATTGAACAACTTTGGGTGGAATTCGGCTTTTGCACGCCGATAGAGGGCCTTCTTCTATCGGCTTGAGGCTCTCCATGGTCTCAATTGAAGCAACCCATGCCATCTTTGGTTGCTTCACTTCTTATTCCTAGACCTCATCAATGCCAACTGCAACACCTTTCATGCCAAATTGAACTGCCACCCCATCTCGGGTGAGGGCCATGATCAGAGCCATGAGGTAACATTTAAAAATGTTGTGCATGGTCGCCTGCTACTGGAGCTCACACGAAACCACAGGATATATGCTTTATGGGACAAGTGCGCAAGGGTATGTATGTGGATGATTGCGAGGGTGTCCACCCAAATGTCATCGAGTGCTACTACGGGACTCATGGCCCTGAGCGCCATCACAGATCTGGGGAAACAGATGTTGGTCAGCTTGATGATGAAGAGATCTCCACTCCACCCAGCGCCTCTGGAAGCGATTCAGATGAGGTGGATATGTCGGAAAAAAGCCATTCAGCTTGCAACGGCATGGTTCAGCATGTGACCTTGGACAGGAGTGCTTCCGAGGTGTGGTGGAGGGACTTGGAACCGGTCTCAAGCCGTTTGAAGGCTTTGTGTGAGTTCCAAGCCGTCCCAAGCCATCACAAGGTACATGTAGTACATGTATATTTTTAGGGGTCAGAAAATACTTTAGGTCAATTCTCCGTGCCTCAGAGGAGTGATTTGACTTGATACACACACCGTGCTTGGTTGTATTTTTTCAACCACTCTTGTTCTCAAGATCTAACAGCTGTGGAGCCTGTGTGAAAAGCCTTCAGCAGGACTCCACCAGGGACCTTTGAGATTTTGAGGTCAGGCCGTCGGGGTGTGAAGCAGCTGCACATCGTACTCCCATATTCCATCTGGCGGCCTCGGGTGGAGATGTGGGCGTATGCATTGGCCGTAATGGACCAGATTACTTATCACAATGAAGCCCAATAAAATATTAATCATTCGTTGCCCTACGAGACGGAAAAGATTCCTCGATAGATGAGTGATAGCAAGCAAGCAACACAGTATGTAAAAGCACCCGGCCTTTGCTTCGTTCTCCCATTCCTTTCTTTCTCTCCCATCATAATGGCTTCATCCTCTCGCTCAAAAGCAGTCACATGGGGCGAGTGCACGGTATATGATACCGATCTCGAGGTCAAATGCAACTGTGAAGAGTACTGCCAATTCAAAAACACCACTCTATGTGCTGAATGCTTGCACGAGCAAAAGAAGCATCTTGCTGGCAAGTCGTCCGACAGAAGCATCAAAGACATTACAAGCATACTAGCTGGGATGACCAAGGGCAGCTCTGGTAGCATATCATCCTCAATGCTCAGCCAAATTAGCAAAGCACAAGCATCACTCGGTTCTAGTGGCTCTCAGAAAGGCAAGGCTGCCAATGAGGAGTCATGGAACGCAAACAACGGCAGCGGCAGGGAAAAGCAAAGGAAAGGCCAAGGTAAGCCGTCCCGAGCCCCGAATCAATATCAAACTGAATGCAACTGACAAGGCGGCGGCCAAGCAGAACAGCTCCAACATATTCCATGTGTCATCCATCATGGTGTTACCCTGTGGTACTAGAGTCGTGGTGAGCCCAGTATATTTTTGCTGTTCTTGTCCTGAATTCCCGCTAGAAAGGGGCAGATGGAGAACTTGAGCGCCAGTTGCCAAAAAACCTGCAAGCAGTTCCGGACCACGTAAAAACTCGGAAAGCAGTTAATCGGGGCCTTGTGGTGTTGCGCTCTGAAGCTGGAGTCGAATTGGCCGGACTGGGGACCACAATGATCTAATGGACGATCTGCATCACCACTTGCCCCATCCTTTTGCATACTTTGAGTGTCTTGAAGCAGAGTCCAGCGAGCCTGCATGGTGGCTCGCAACAGTCGTTGGTAAACAGCTGCAAATTTCACCAACCTCTTGTCCGACTAACGCCGACACTGAGTATAATAAAGGGGCAAGTACGAGTGGCTTTTGCCACAGCCGTCTCTTCATTGGTTACTCATAACCAATATCCGTCATGCTGCCGAGGCTGATTGCAATGTTGAGTTTCCAGTCACCCATACCGAAAGAGAATCTTGACGAATGGATTGATACCGACATCAGGAAAACAGGCTGACACTTGACAGTGTTTGACAGCACTGCATAGTATCCATAGTGTCTCTAGTAGCCATAGCTACATCCCCAATATACAGCACTAGGACATCACTGTGGGATGCTTGACAGCTCCGTGCCACAACTATGGGATACTAGCTGATACTAGGCTATTGCTGGAAAGCCGGCCTGTGTGTGAGCGCTTTTCTGCTGGCTTGCCGTCCATTCAAATTCTCCACAATCAACAATAGAAAAACAGAACCAATAGTATTGATTCTATCAACATACAGATGGAATACCTCCTATTGCCACCTCTGTCGCAGGCCACACGCTCGCCCTACTTCCACCCAACGCAGCTCCACATGCAGGACTCAATCCGCCTGCCTGTGCTCCCGCTCCTGCCGCACATGCACCACTCCTACTTCTACCCCGCGCCTGCACATCCGCACCTGTACCTGTATTCCTTGCCAGCACAGCAACAACAGCCCCCGCCCTGCACCCGCACCCGAGGTGTTCCTGACAAACGCGCACCTCGTGTCCGTCATGAAGGGCAATACAATTTGTGTGGCAGATCCAGGTCTATCTGGGTGTTGAATAGCATTAAAAGGGTGGGGATCTGGAGCAAATGAGGGCAATGAGATAAGTTCCTTGGGTAGGGAATCACGAGCGGTGCACCATCAATGTGATTGTATCATTTCCGAATAGGAAGCAGCTCGACAACGCGGCTTGCCTTAACGGCGGCACCCCATTTGCCAAAATATCTCTTGGTCATGAAGGACCAGTGTAGGCTCCTAGTCCACAGTCAGCGTGGTCCATGCTGCAGGTCGGAACTTCTTACCCCATGATCCAGTTTGCCAGACCCTCGACATCGTCTGCGTTGATCTTGGGGCCCCACAACGGGAGCTGGGCACGATCCTTGTTGAAGTGATCGATGGACTGCTTGAGGAAGGGAGGTGACAAAGAACAAATCTGCTACGTGGTGGCCACATGTCGCTTTAAGTGATCCGCCGCCCCACCCATCTTCCTCGCGAACACCTTGCGTCTTCGTGAACTTCCAACCGGATTACAGGCTCGTGGTCAACCACGACCATCAGTCTCCCAAGACCTTTGAACACTGTTGTTCCGGCTTAATTTTGCATGTGTCACGGTGGGTGGTTGGGCCCATCTTTGGCATTGTTCTTGTCTTGCTTAGAAGTGTTCGAAATTATCTGCATGTTTGCATTACTTTAAATAATACTCATTGCTTGTCAATATCATTCTGGTCCATGCCGTCGATAGGAATACCAGGCACTCACGGAAAATAACCGCCAGAAAAGCTCCCAATGGCAAGCGGTCCATAGTGATGGCACACCGTTTCCATAGTGCTCCATAGTGATTGGTGCACCATCACATAGTACTCTTCAGTGCTATCATAGCACTGGAGAGTGCTATGAGTTGCTATGGGCTCTATGGAATCCTATGGACACTATGGCCAACTATGGCTCGGCTACAGTTTTCCTGATGGATGCCATAGCTGCACAAGTGCAACCTCAAGCTGGTGGTAAGTAGATAGTATAGATTGATTCATAACTCACACACTTGCAGAGGCGGTCAGTGACTTGGATCCTGAGTCTGAGAACATGAACAGATGCGCGAGCCCTAGCCCTGAACCGGATGCCATTCCAAGCTGTCGGTCTAAACGTCTTTCAGATACCCAAC
Organism: Mycena albidolilacea; assembly: GCA_029282495.1. Lineage (NCBI taxonomy): Eukaryota > Fungi > Basidiomycota > Agaricomycetes > Agaricales > Mycenaceae > Mycena > Mycena albidolilacea. Next base: position 788,669 of record JARIHO010000022.1, read on the forward strand.
CAGATGAGGTGACCAGCCAGTTGCAAAGAGAGGGAAGCAAAGCTGTAAGTTGCTAACTCTCACTGCGCTCCATTTCTGGAGTCCGCGCCATCCTCGTCACTTCGTTACTTTGCTTAACTTCGCTTAGTGTTGCGGAAGTACGTGAGTTTGATCGCTTCCCGTGAAAGTTCACAACTTCAGCTGGATGTAGTAGAACTTTTGTAACTTCCTCTGTACAGCGTGAAAGCTCATTACTTCGGCTAGCGAGAATCACCACATGACTGCGTCCATCCACGTGGACAGTGCACGGTCAGTCGTGGCAGGCATGGTGAACGAGTAAGTATGCTTTTCAGGAATTCTTGCCTATTATATAGTAGGCCCTGGAGCAAGACAGTTGTGGGGTGGGTCGTGGTATAGGAAACAGCATGCGCAAATATTTTCCTACTTTCGGTTTCAGAATTAAGTCTGTGGCCGCCGAATTTCATGTTTTGGAGGCCTGTTTTTTTTTGGAACATGACATCACCAAGCTTGCTCAGAATTGAAATATTTGAGTATTTTTATAGACTGGTATACCAAACAGAATATATAGTGCATCATTGTTATTCCTCAGTTGGCAGCAAGTTAACGGTATGATCTTGTTCTGTTCCAGCAATATTGCCTTATATGGTGCATGAGAATCTTACCTAAGTGGCAAAATTTACGATGTCCAGAACCCAAATCATCTCCAATCAACAAAACAAACATTTCTGCACTTAAAAAAAATGGGTTAGAAAATCTTGTACTCCTCCATGAATAATGAATATTTTGAAAATCTGAAACTGAGGATGTCTCCATGGGACCTAAATACACCATTTCTCGGCTTTACTTTGTGTTTAAATATTTTGTGGCCAGAGCTTTGTTGCTGTCACGCTTTGGTCATGTGACCGCTTGTTGTGAGTGACTGACACCTACCTTAAGTACCTATTTAACTTGGATGTCATCTGGTAGGATGGCAGTCAGCATTTCGGGGTATTCCTCTCAAGACTCATTCCAGTGCTTCTGAGTGTATTCAATTGCACTCATGTTGTTGCCGTCCCTCTCGACCCCCCACCCCTTCAGAGGCCCGAGCTTCAGGCGCTTAGGAGGTGCATCTGACTGCAACAACGTAGAGCCAGAACGTTTTCGAACAGGCCTTGTTCCATTTTTGGAAGTGGTGAGCTTGAGGGTGATGCTGCAAAAGTTCAGCTCATGGTATGTCGTCAGCAATTATCTCAGGCGGTAGTCATACCTGGTATTGTTTCGTCCAGGACAGTTCCATGGTACGGGCAGGCACGCAACTTGTTATATCCGTGTCGGAAAAGGACGGAAGGCCGGAAGACGGAAAAGCCGGAAAGTCGGATATGGCCGGAAGTGATACCACAAAGGTGAGTGGGTACACCAACTAAGTTGGCTCAGAGACGGAAAGACGGAATCGGACCACGGAGCGATGCGGAGGCAAAGCACGTTAATTTTCAACTAAAGATACTGTAGAACATAACACGTATTTATACTAAATACAGAGATAAGTCTAATGCGGAAAGAAGTAAGTAAAAGACAATAAGTACAGTGAAAGACAATAAGAACAATAAGAGGGAAGCATGGTAGCATAAGTCATATGTTGATTTGGGGAACACTCAGAAGACCTTCATTGCAGAAACCCCAAAGGTTGTGCATCAACGGAACTAGCCGGACGCAACAGGAAGATGGTTGAGATGGAACAACCGTAAAGGCCGTAACCGGAATTGGCCGGAAACGACCGGAAAGGATCGGAAAGTGCATGAGTGTAACACAACTGCAAAGCACCGGCAGCAGGGTATCAGTGGTGGTAACAAAGAACAGGATTCTGTTTGTGTCATTCCGTAATTCCGGTGATCAAACCTGTGTGCACACCCGGAAGTAATGAGCTTTCCCAAAATTTTAATCGAGGTGACGAGCTTCTCAGTTTTCTGTCGAAATGACAAACTTTCACAGTTTTCCATCAAACTCACAAACTTTCTCATTCCTAAGTGAAGTAACGAAGTGACGAAGTTGGGTACTACTCCCATTTCTGATCCATATTCCAGTGTCGTCGAGCAACGAAATGCTGTCCGGTGTTTTCACGGACAATGTTGCTCAGGAAATTATTAGTGTGTGGTTTCTCTTCTGCATTTGCTTGTTTTTAACTAGTTCAGATGACAATACCTACATCGATCTCACTGGCAACACCACAGATGACGACAACACCTTCACTTTCAGCAGTGCCTTCAGCTTCGGTACCGACGGCAGTTCTGGCAGCAGTTCTTCCGCCTTGTTTCGCCCAACGACACCACCTTTGAAGCCCACCCCTGTGAGCTTGTCTCCCGAGTTCAAGGTCGACATGACTTTGGGTGATCCATATGCCAAAAGAACATATAACTTCAAGCTCTATAGCTGGAATCCTCATGATCGTACATCAATCCCTCTCCTTCCGTTACAAGTTTGCATATAATCTACGGTGATAGGGCGTGTACCAAAACATGCATGAAAACACCAGTTTTTCTTTCATTTTGAACCTATTAGCGGGCAGAAGTGAGGCATTAGATTATGAGCGTACACCCGCCCTGGGGTGGTAGGCTACACTATTGATAGCCGAAAGTCAGTGTAACAAACCAACTATGAAGGATTGAGTAGACTTGACAAAGCAGCCCAAAAGGCTGTTACGTCCTGGCTATGATATTCTACACTGAGCTATAGATGGTGGCGGTAAACCATTATTTTATGCGCTGGAGGCGAAACATCAGGGAACTACTCAGAATTATTGACTTGCTGCTTCAACGGCCTCTGAATAGTCTGATGACTATTAAAACAAGATATACGAAGTCAGGATTGGTACAACCACATTAGGGCCAGCAGAGATATCGCGCCGCGCCATTTTGTGTATAAGCCCAACTGATTAGATTGGGATGAAGACATGTTACTGAATTAACCATCACTGTGGTTACTCGGGCAGATCTGACCGTTAGAAAGATGCGGGCCTCGCATCAAGGATTTACTGATATGATTGATGAGGATGGGCACTATAGAATGGCGCCGCGCCATATTTGCACTGGTCACTATACTGGTCCACCAGTGTAGCGCCGCGCTATCTTGTCAATCTGCTTGATATTTACTATGAGTTCCACTGAGCTTGTGAAGTGCGGGACTGATAGAGAAATTGAATAGAACTTGACTGAGACTGACTTGACCAGTCAGCAATGACTAAAAGACTGACTTGCTCAGTCAGAAAGATGGAAACCAAGACAACTAAGCACGTCTTATGGTATGCTAGAGAAATACATGTGGACTAGCCCCGGTAGCAGGTCATAATACCCATGGTTGAGAATGTCTTCTACGCTGATAGGGCGTGTACCAAAACATGCATGAAAACACCTGTTTTTATTTCATTTTGAAACTATTAGCGGGCAGAAGTGAGGCATTAGATTATGAGCGTACACCCGCCCTGGGGTGGTAGGCTACACTATTGATGGCCGAAAGTCAGTGTAACAAACCAACTATGAAGGATTGAGTAGACTTGACAAGGCAGTCCAAAAGGCTGTTACGTCCTGACTATGATATTCTACACTGAGCTATAGATGGTGGCGGTAAGCCATTATCTTATGCGCTGGAGGTGAAACATCAGGGAACTACTCAGGATTATTGACTTGCCATCTCAACGGCCTCTGAATAGTCTGATGACTATTAAAACAAGATATACGAAGTCAGGATTGGTACAACCACATTAGGGCCGGCAGGGCTATAGCGCCGCGCCATTTTGTGTATAAGACCAACTGATTAGATTAGGATGAAGACTTGTTACCGAGTTAATCATCACTGTGGTTACTCGGGCAGATCTGACCATTAGAAAGATGCGGGCCTCGCATCAAGGATTTACTGATATGATTGATGAGGATCGACACGATAGAATAGCGCCGCGCTATGCTTTTCCAGTCACTATACTGGTCTGCCAGTATAGCGCCGCGCTATGCTTTTCAATCCGCTTGATATTTACTATGCGTTCCACTGAACCTGTGAAGTGTGGACTGATAGAGAAATTGAATAGAACTTGACTAAGACTGACTTGACTAGTCAGCAATGACAGACTTGCTCAGTCAGAAAGATGGAAACCAAGACAACTAAGCACGTCTTATGGCGTGCTAGAGAAATACATGCGGACTAGCCCCGGTAGCAGGTCATAATACCCATGGTTGAGAATGTCTTCTACGCCATTGGCCATTCACTACTTGGGCTCCCACCCTTTATTGTTCCTATTCATTCCGTCTATCTCCTTTACCTCTCTCTGAAATGTATAAAAGCCAGTTATGTACTCTGTATTAGCCAGTAAACTATCCCCCAGATATACGGGCAATATAGTAGACTCTAGATTTGTGACAAGACATCAGATATATTTGCAGACGCACAGAAAAGATTAAGAGATACGGGACGTCGAAAAGACTACCAATCACATTGATATAAGAGCCCCGTTCAACCTGCACCAACTTGTCTCCTGTAGCAGCGCTTTAGGCCTCCAGGACTAAGACTAGTTGTGTAAATCGACACTCTCTTGCCTCCTGTAGCAGCGCTTTAGGCCTCCAGGACTAAAGGCTAGTTTGTGCTAGTAGAAGTGAAACCGCCGCCTTCAGTGTAACTGTCCACGCCTTAGCCCAGCGTCCACCTTCTGTGTAACCGCCCCGTTTCGTTGAAACCGCCGCCATTCGTGCAGTGTTGGTTGATATTGAAGTAGCGTCTGTCTGTTGATAGTCTGCCCTACCTTCTGCTGCTTGGCTAGCTGCCAGTAGTGCTAGGTTCTGCCGCTCACAAAGAAACTGAAAGCTCTGAACAGTCTAAAGTTTACTTGAGTCTTGATATCCTGTTGGTGTGAAGTCCCTGCTACCCTAGCATAACCGTGCTTAAACCGCATAGTTGCTATTGAAGCAAAGCCTTATCCCAACCTTGCACACCCTTTTGACGGGTGATACGTACCCTACCTCCCCGAACACACACACACGAGTATTAGGATTAGGATTAGTGATTTGTTTTGGTTTTGGTTGGTTTGAGTAGAGTGACTAGTTCGCTTTTCTCACTAGTCAATCCATTAGATTTCACGGCCGCACCCTAGTGCACCGTTTCAACGCCATTGGCCATTCACTACTTGGGCTCCCACCCTTTATTGTTCCTATTCATTCCGTCTATCTCCTTTACTTCTCTCTGAAATGTATAAAAGCCAGCTGTGTACTCTGTATTAGCCAGTAAACTATCCCCCAGATATACGGGCAATATAGTAGACTCTAGATTTGTGAAAGAAATCAGATAAGACTTGCAGACGCACAGAAAAGACTAAGAGATACGGGACGTCGAAAAGACTACCAATCGCATTGATATAAGAGCCCCACTCAACCTGCACCAACCCGTCTCCTGTAGCAGAGCTTTAGGCCTCCAGGATTAAGACTTGTTGTGTAAATCGACACTCTCTTGTCTCCTGTAGCAGCGCTTTAGGCGTCCAGGACTAAAGACTAGTTTGTGCTAGTAGAAGTGAAACCGCCGCCTTCAGTGTAACTGTCCGTGCCTTAGCCCAGCGTCCACCTTCTGTGTAACCGCCCTCGTTTCGTTGATACCGCCGCCATTCGTGCAGCGTTGGTTGATATTGAAGTAGCGTCTGTCTGTTGATAGTCTGCCCTACCTTCTGCTGCTTGGCTAGCTGCCAGTAGTGTTAGGTTCTGTCGCTCACAAAGAAACTGAATACTTGAACAGTCTAAGGTTTACTTGAGTCTTGATATTCTGTTGGCAGGCCCTGCTACCCCAGCATAACCGTGCTTAAACCACATAGTCTGCTATTGAAACAGAGTCTTATAAAACCTTTGCACACCCTCTTGACAGGTGATACATACCCTACTTCCCCGAACACACACACATGAGCATTAGGATCGGATTGCTGTTTTGTTTTGATTTTGGTTGGATTGTGATTAGTGACTAGCTCGCTTCACTCTCTAGTTGATTTCATTAGATTACACGGCCGCACCCTAGTGCACCGTTTCAACGGCACAATTTCTTGGACTTTCCCTCATCCTCAACCCGCACTTGTCTTGTAAATTCTTCACTTTTCTTGACCTCACAACCATCGGCACATAAATCAGATTCTCTTTCTTGGACACGCTGGTGACTACTACTGGCTCTATCTACCTATTTTTTTGGACTCCGACATATCTTAAGTACTGGTGTTATTATTTTAATTGTGAATAGTCCGTTTTCATGTACATGGTTGGAAGAGAAGCAGTAATGAGTGCAAGGAGAAGGAGGAGTGCGGGCATGAAGAGGAACATGAAGAGAAGTCGAGCAACGGAGTGCGGGTTCTCGCACACCCGCTGAACTCGAGCGACAGCGTGTGCAAGGGCACCAACGTCGAGGTGTCAGTCTTGGTCCCTGCAGAACTCGTGCCGCGCTGCTGCCCCGACCCCGAACTGTGTTTCATGGGTGTGCGCTGCAGGGGGGCTGGTAATTTTTCTATGGCACCTAGAGGGAGATGTCGATGTCGATGCAGCAGGGTCGGAGACGCGCTGCGCATACATGTATGCGTACAGGCTGGGTACGCGGAAGGCGCACCATTGCACACTGGACCCAAATTGAGGGTGGACGGTGTGGGCAATGTTAAGAGAGGTGGTGGCGAGCAGTGCAAGCTGGTTCTTGCTCTTGTCTGTGGGCTGGGTGCTATGCATGAGGGCAGGGAGATGTGCGCTTGGCACCGTGATGGTCGTGGGGGAGATGGGGTTGTCGGAATAAGAGCTGCATCAAGCAATTTCTAGATCGAAGTTAGCACCGACCACAGAAACGAAGGAGAGGGGAGACATACCTCAAGTCCGGCAATCATGCAATCAAGCACCACGTCCTTGCACCCAGGTGTATTGCGAGCCCGGCACGTCCCCTGTGCATGTATGTATCAGCACGCATGTCATGATATGAAGGCCCAGCTCCCACCGATATCATCAAGGAAGTGCTAACCGACCAGCAAGGCCGCGGAAGCATGTGGTGCATGTGATTATTTAGAAATCCAAAATGTAGTGTGGTTGGTGGAATCATGTCGCATAAACACTTGAAACTGAGCAAAAAATATTTATTGGAATACTCTAGAATGGCATATCATCTAAGAAAGGAATAAAATAATTAAGTAAGTGAAAGGGTGAGCCGCGTGGCGCAAATGGTAACAGTGATTAACAAGTCAACAATGTGGAGATTGCGTGGAGAACGTAGGGGGGCAGTCGGGGGTTCAAGGGATGACACAGATGGAATAAAGCAGGCAAGGGGCGGGGAAATCTGTGAGGGAGGGGGATGAGACAGGTGGCAATGAGGGATTGAGTGGCAATGATAGCATCCGAGGGAGGAGATGTATGAATGCGCGCAGGTCTTCTCTGCCAGCACAACAATGTGTGGGGAGGTATGTGAGGATGTTTGTATAAGGAGAGTTCAATGGTGGTGAGGTGGTGGTCGTGGTAGAGGTGCCAAAAGAGTGTTTGATGCTTTCGAACACCTTGACATTCACGTGTGCCCGTTTGCATGTGCATCCGCGGCCTTGCTGGTTGTAAAGTGCTTCCTATATCATCAGTACAATCCAGTGCCCAACCGAAGCCCCTGCCAATGTTGATGGTGCTGCCCAAGTCCACGCCAATGTCGGGGGGTGTGGCTGCCAATCTCCCTGCCTTTGCCCTTGTCCAAGTGGCAACCACGTGAGCTGGTGTTGCTTACATCCTTGAGTACCGACGAGCCAGAGTCCGCACTGGTGTTGAAGGTGGTATTGACGGTGGTGGTGTTGAATGCGGACACATGCTGCTACTTACCTTGAGGTGTGGTGCTCTGACCCGTGCTGGCAGTGAAGATAGAGCTGGTAGCACCAGTGTTGAAGACAGAGGGACACAAGAAACCTCGCCAGTGAGCCACGGCACTCATGGGAGCACGGGAGCCGACTTCACGTGATCAAAAACACAGCGCACTCCTCTGGGAGAGCATGCAGATCCTTGATGGTGCTAATGATCTTGAGCTCTGCGGGGACCTCCTCCTTGCCTGCTTCCGGGGGCCGAGCTCCTTGCCAAAGTCACGGAAATGGGTGCTCAGATGTGTCAGGGTTTTGCGAGTGGGGAACCGGCTAGCCCGAGATGCGTACAAAAAGCACGGAGATCCACACAAACCAAAGAACGAGCATCTGTTCAATGCAAAATTCTCGATGTGATCTTGGCTGTGACAAAGACATTCACTTGCCTCTAATTCTACCTGGTTCCCTACTCTGAGACATCAGGAAAAGCCTCCTTTGGCAATATCCCGGGATTGGCGCCAATTCGGGCGAAATTGGACTGAATATCCTCGATTACGCCCATTACCTTCCCAGTAACAGACCAATCTACTTACCTCCAATTTGGACCCAAGTTGCCTTTATTTGCCATAGATTTCTTGCTGTTTCCTGTCGTTTTCCGGATGAATTTTGGTCCATATTTCTCATATATCCCATGCTTAAAACATGATTGCCCATCGGGACTTCAATTAAAAGGAATATACGATACATCCAATGCACACGGTACTCGAAAAATAAATACGATACACAATATAAATGTTCGGCAGCAGCAAGCATGAAAGATATCAATCAGAATCAGGGACATCGACGAGTTGGATCAGGGTGCAGCGCTATACGGGGTTTTAATGTATTGTATTGTTCTCTTGAGAACAATGCCATGATGCATTATTCACTTTCAACCAGAAAAGCGCCATGACGCATCACCGAGAAGAAAAACTAATCGGGTAGTCCTCAGTGATTCCCGAGCATGCGCGTGCATGCTCGCTGGGTCACCGCCACCCGCCATCGCCCCTCCCACCCTGCCCCAAATGGAAATTTCCCCCCGGCGTTCCCCGTTCCCCTGGCTATTCCACCGGTAGGATCGTCGATAATAGAAAGCACTCACCGGATAAATCGTTTAAACGTCCCCGCAATGTGTTCTGACGTTTGAAATGACCATATACTCACTACAGATTTGGCAGGCACGAGCGGTGTTTGTCACTGTTATTTGTTTGGGTCTTCGAGCTCCTCCTCCTATCCCGTTGCTTCTGCAACCCGCTACCACCCTCCTGCCCCCTCCCTCCCCTCCCTTCCCATCCCTGTCCATTACTCCTCCTTTCCCACGACCACTCGCTGCACCTTCTGGCCCAATTTGACACTTCCTGCCACCGCCCCGCTGCCCCCCGTCGCTGCCCACCCCGCCCTTTACCCGCCGCCTCACTTCCAGGGCCGGTGCCAATATGGCGGCGGTCTAGTCTCCTTGAGCTCATCCCACCAACCACTCGTCTTTCCCCGCCTGCCTTTGCTTGCCCGCCCTTTTCCGCCGCCCGCTCGTTCCTGCACCCAAGCCCTCCAAAATTCTTCATATAATCTGAATAGTTCTAAACAGCTCATAATTTGCCCGTTTGTTCCCTACAGCAAGGGCTCAGGGTGCATGGAGTGCTTCCTCAAATGATACGAACCGGACATTAGTTTCGAGGACGGTATGGGTTCGAATTCCATTGAGCCCATGCTCTAGCAAACAATTTTTTTGTCTTTTTTGGGTCCGCCTTCTTCGAACATTTGGAGAAAGCATTAACAGTACTTGCCTATACTTCGAAAAACTGCTAAGTTGGTTACCTCAAGCTTGTTCAATTCCGATCTAGGTATACTTTGACTACCAATATCATATAACTTGGTTGGTGTAGTGGCAATCAATTGGGGTTCTCATTATTAGTTTGGCAGCCGCCTTCGTGGGTTCGAATCCCACAGGTATCTTTATTTTTTAAAACTGTCCCGTCTTCTAAGTCCTCGCCTTTTGTTCAAAACAAGTCCGTCGACATTTGAGTACAAGTTTTAACATTCCAAGGTCTTCAATTTCATTCAGACTTATCCAACACTCTTTCCAACACAAACAAGAATTCATTGGCATGCGGCTACACGGAAGGCACAAAAAAGAAGGAATATGCCACCGTTGAGGGCAGCCTAGGACAACAGCACACTGGGTTGAACCAAAGACACGACGCGTACCTACCAGAACTACTTTAACAGCGGGCTTTCCTGAAACATCAAGTCAGTATCGTCCAGAGTATTAAAGTGGAAAGGAAAGTATGCACTTCCACTTGGGAGCAGCCCATCGCGGTACACTGCGAATGCGGCACCGAGATGCATCGGCCGCGGGACAGGGCAAGGTGGTACAAAATCCTCCTCAATCTGACTCGAGGGAAGAGACAGCCCATTCCAGGGTGATGCCGCTGAAACGGCGTAACATAAATGCGCAGCATCTAGTGCTAATTTTGCGATTCCTATGATCAGTATTTATACAACGGGAAGCAGCTAACACTTCTGTTGTTACTAGAAAACTAGCTAGTACACAGACCACTTGTTAGGTGATATAGAGGAGAGTCAGAGGGAGCCCTAACTGCTGACTGTAGCATGAGACTACACTAGTGTGACGTACTAGCTGCTAGTCGAGTGTACAAACAACCAGGGATTAAACCACTGCCTAAACATTCATTGAGACGTGACCTAGGAGACTCTAGTAGTCGAGGGATGATGTGCTAGGGAGCTAGCGATAGTCTAGTGGACTGGAATCGACGATGGATGTATAGCTAGGGGACAGTGTCTTGAGCTAGTTCGCTCAGCACAGGTCTAGGCTGTACTATCTAATCTCTAGATAAGAGCCAAAGGCGGTGCCAGGCGGAGAGATCCGGCTAGGACCGTAAAGTTGCAACACTATGGACACAGGAGAGATGCAACATGACAGCTAGGGCCTAAGGTAGGCAGCTAGCTCGAGTGAAATAGCAGGAAGGCTATTGGAACGGAGCTAGGGGACGATCACATAGACTGGGTTGATGTCCTGACCAATGAGGGATGACCCTATGATTTTGGTTGCAACCCCAGGTTGTCTAGATGCGAAGGATAAACGCTCTGACAAACAGGGATGACCCTATGATGTTGGTTGCAACCCCAGTTGTCTAGATGTGATAGATCGATGCTCTGACAAACAGAGATGACCTAGGCAACTGGTTGTAGCATTGGGTCGTCTCCAGGCAGATAGATCGACGCTCTGACAAATAGAGATGACCTAGGCAACTGGTTGGAACACTAGGTCGTCTCCAGGCAGATAGATCGACGCTCTGACAAAGAGCGATGACCTAGAACACTGGCTGTAAGCCTAGGTGACTAGGTGCGATCCTTGGCTATAGATGATGTGCCCAGGATCTGCAATATACCCACGAATAAGCTGCTAGCTCGTCAGCGAGGCTGACCTAGCACGTCACAGGATGGCTCTAAAGCAAAATGGCAGTCGTCTCATTGGCTGTTCATCTTGAATCACCTCATATTGTTTATTGTATTATTCAGCTCGTTTTTCACATGTATTTGGAACCTAGTAGTATAAAGGGAGCACAGGAGCGACTAGCACCTCAGATTAGCACTCCCTGGTCGAGTATGAAGCTGGTGCAGGTGGTCTCTGATAGAGATTACACCCCAATTTTGTGCGACACTAGTGGAGGTAGTCTCAGGTTGCTAGTGAAGTTTGTAATACGCTTCACTGATAGTAGTCTTTATTGGAATTAGAAACTGCTGACTCTGGAATATTGAGTGATTAAGTTGAGGATTTTGTGTTGTTGGTTCTAGCAGACCTTTGTTGGTTCTAGCAGACCTCCACATATAAAATAAGGGTGTTCTCTTTGAGACCCAATTTCAGTTGCGCTAGTGACTTTGCCTTCACCCTGACAAGACGGAAGCTCTGTCGTAGTGTGTTGGATTGCTTGCTAGGTGATTGTGTGTTGACTTGAGCCCTGCTAAGATAAAGATGGACTAGGGTGTTCTCTTTGAGACCCAGCTGCAGTTTGCGCTAGTGACTTTGCCTTCACCCTGACAAGACGGAAGCTCTGCCGTAGTGTGTTGGATCGCTTGCTAGGTGGATTGTGTGTTGACTCAAGCCCTATAAAGTAGAAGACGGACTAGGTGCCCCCACCTCTAGTTTGGCTATAACTTGTCAGTTACTTTGCCTTCACCCCGATATAGACGGAAGCTCTGTTGTAGTGTGTTGGGTCGCTAGCTGGACGCTTGTAGTGAGCTAGTGCCGATAAAAGCAGAAAGGTTCCTGTTCTTGGTTAAGGAATAGGTCAATGGTTTAAGGACTCTTCTGGGAAACCCCCAACTTGCCTTGCCGTTTGAGGATTGAAGTCCCTTGTTGTTAGCCTCAGAAGTCTTTGGGTGTGCCCTTAGCGAGGATTTCAGAAACCTACATACTCTGCCCTGGTGTTCTCAACCTAACAGTCCAGCCATCTTGTATCCACCCCATATAAACACACCCTGGACCATCCCTAGGTTCCTAGCAGTGTTGTTGTTGGCGGTTGCATATTGCTAGTACATTGTAGAGTGTGTTGTTAGAAGCCTATAAATCAAACTTGTGTTTGTTCAAACCTGCTGGTCGCATACTACGGCCTGGACCCGAACTCACAAAGAGAAGCACTTAAGATCTTTGGAGGTAGATTGGTTGTGGTTGGTTGTTTTGGGTGTTTGTTCACAATACCTATCAATTAGCTATTCCTAGTCATACAAGAAGTGCACCGTTTCACTGCCTCGGAATCCTCAGTGGGCGGCACGATGCCATCCCAGCCATCGTTAGCCGGTCCCAACGTCCATGTTGCAGCCGGTAGGGTGTCGTCGATTCCGCTCAAGTTGGTGACAATGTCTTGGATAGTCTGATCGAAGTCTTCGGGGATCGGCAACACGGGATCTGTCGCTGTACTCGGTATGCCAGAAAGTAACCGGAATTTTCGATTTTACAAGCAAACAATCAGGGCTTTCTACAATCTTCTGAGTAGATTACTTGTTTATGATACATTTGGCACTGATCTTGACATTTATCCCAGAGGTAGGAGCTTACAAAGCTGGAGCAATTGCAAAATAAGGAAATAGTAGTATTTAGCCTCTGGAGGTTTGCACCCCTGCAATTCATGGGGTTTTGAGTGCTCATAAATAGCTATTGACATGAGAGAACATGCCCACAAGATATTAGGGGCTGAGATAATTTCTACCTCCCACAACGCACCGATTATCTCAAACAAAAATAATCTATTTAATTTGACAATGAATTAAATCTGTATTTTCGCAGCCAGAACACCGTGATTGAGGGCCCTTTCCTCATGCAAAGAGGTGAATGAAGTGTTCTTTGAAATTTCATATAGAAAGAATACCCTGTCCCAAGATATCATGAAGAGCTACACCCATTCTGGTTACTTTCCGGCATACTGAGTAGAGAGCGCAAGGGTGGGAGCAGGGCTGGGAGCTGAAAGAGCACTGGGGGAAACCACAGCAGAGGCAGCCGCGGTGGGCTTCTTGCGACACACGTGCTTGGGCTTGGCTGTGGATGGTGGAGCTGCAGGCGTCGCTGAGGATGAGGCTTTCTGTCCCTCCTTGTCACTCCCACCCTCAGTGTCACTGTCGAATGGGATGAGGATGAGTCCACCGGGGACTATGGTGTCTGCCTCTGCCTCTGAGACAATTGCCCACGCATCATGGACATCGTGTGCTGGCAAAAGGGAGCATTTGTAAGTGATTTACTCCCTGCAATGCAATCGACTTACGGAAAGCATGTTTGAAGAATTGGCCGAACTCTGCCTTCACCTCTCCAAAGTTGGAGTGGGAGGCGGCGAAGTTAGCGCCGTTGGGAGTAGTTCCAAAGCAGAATCTGTCAAGAGGAGATCAGATCCAGATCCAGATGCCCACAACTTACGTTTTGATAGAAATTGCACCCTCACGATTGGGCATCGGTCCTCCTGCCATGAAGAAGCCCATCCACCCAGCCTCTGCCTCGACGGCTCCGGTGAACTTCGACATCACCTCTGGTAACTGGTCTATGGCGCTAAAAATTCGGTATCAGCAAGCACTCCGGGATTTCTGACCAAACCCAAAACTTACTGCTGGTACTCCTCTGGTCTCTGTGTTTCTGTGTCCGCGTCGTCGTTCACCCCCGAACCACGTTCCTTGTTCATCTTTTCCATCTGCAACAGCACCTCAGCCCTCACTTCCTCAGGCTCCGCAGCGAACACCTCCATGGTGGTGGTGCGCAACAAGCTCATGCGTGCGGCATGATTCGCACAAACACGCGCCATCACCTGCTCCTCGACCTCCTGCTCCTCCTCTGGTGTCAACACCGATGGCTCAGCATCCGGGTCACGTGCCAGCGTGACGCGGTCAGCCTCTGCCTCCTTGTTCAACTCCCTATAGCCCCACTGCATCACCTCGCTCCAGATCTTGTCGCGATAGAGTTTCTGGTAGACCTCCACGGCTCGGAGGGGGTGAGTCTTCTTTTTTGCCTTCAGTATCTTGAGGAGACCTGACCGTTTATGGACAGCACGCGAGGTGTTGCTGGCCTTCCTCCAACGCATCCAGGTACGCAGACGCTGGGCAAACTCAGTATTTTTTTGGCGCCAAAGAAACGAAACGGCTGACCCCTTTCCATTCGTTGGTCGCTTTACCAATGCTCTTGAGCTGCTCAGGGGTGAGAGGCTCCGCCGCTGGACCAACGCAAATAATCCCCAGCTCCTGCTCGAACGGATACATGGTGTGCCACGGAGCAGATCCAGAGTAAGTTTCTCTGCTCAGCTGTCCGCTCCAACTGACATTCACTCACGCAGAGCAGCTCATATGGTCAGAATAACTAGTTAATGGTTGGAGGTTGCCACAGGGCTTAATGTGTTATCTCTTGGGTAGCCTAACATAGCATAACATAGGCATAATGTGTTATCTGTGGGTGACCATATAGGGCAATATATAGTCAGGTGATCTCCGGACCCGGAGGCCAAGAGGTCAGGTGATCTCTGAGCTGGCCGAAAAAGGTAACAGGTTATAGTAGGGAAATAAAAGAAAGGCATTAGCAAGGCTTGAACCCAAGGCCTTTGGCTGATCTGACATAATAACAGCACCAGGACTCTAACCACTAGACCAAAGTAGTTGTATAAATCTGGGGGCATTGATCTCAATATATATTACCTCTCCCCTCCTAATATTTATTGTTCTAAGCATCAGAAAGCCAGAAAAATTGTTTGACATGATTCACTACAGTTTTTCAAGTAGTTCAGCACCAACAATCAATAAATATTGGGACATGAGAGGCAACATATATTGAGATCAATGGCCTCAGGTTTATATAACTACTCTGGTCTAGTGGTTAGAGTCCTGGCGCTATCATTATGTCAGATCAGCCAAAGGCCTTCAACCTTGCTAATGCCTTTCTTTTATTTCCCTACTATAACCTGTTACATTTTTCGGCCAGCTCAGAGATCACCTGACCTCTTGGCCTCCGGGTCCGGAGATCACCTGACTATATATTGCCCTATATGGTCACCCACAGATAACACATTATACCTATGTTATGCTATGTTAGGCTACCCAAGAGATAATGCATTAAGCCCTGTAGCAACTTCCAACCGTTAACTGGTTATCCTGACCATATGAGCTGCGCAGAGGCACTCCCCGCGATCCTCGATCGCCTCAATGAGGAGGAGGCCGAAGACAGTAGGTCTTTTTGCTCCTCGCCTCTCTTCTCTCACCCCCTGCTTTGTTCCTCCAGATATTTGGGTCCACGCAGTCGCCAAGACCCCCTCACAAGTAGCTGCCGAGCATGCCAATGTTCTGGATGGCACCTGGCAGTGGTGGATCGTGTATGTTGGGCGGGAGCCCATCTACAGCACCCTGTAAGTCCTTTATTGTTTCCTCTTTTTCGTATCTGTGCTGACTGCTGTTCAGCGAGATGGCCACGGCACATACCAACAAGTGCCCCAACCAGCAGTGGCGGAGTCGGAAGGGCGGCAAGCATGAGGCCCTCGACTTCTACCGCGCCCTGTACGACGCCAACGAGGTGGTGAAGTGGGTCGAGCTCAATCCGTAGTTTTTTTTTTGCGCATGTACAATGGTTGGCGTCAAATGCACCTCTAGTGCTCCCCCATCCCTGCGTGATTGAGTACCAAAAAAGCGAACGCAAAATACCATTGAGACGGAAATAGCCTCGGGAATCCACATTTGGTTTCACAGGAACATATTCCCAGCGATCCTCGTGTTATCGATAAGTCCACTGTGTTATCCGCATGGGTCACTGATGAGTCCCACCTTGGCGCTAAATTTCTCCTGGTCTCATGGTTCCTCATGACCGTTCCTCATGATCTTTGCCTGGGTTGCTCATGATTCAGTGCCAAATCCGGTCGATCCGGTCGCCACCATCATTTCTGGTTGCTCAGAATGTTGGCTCGCTCCACTCTTTTCTCCAGGGCTTGACGATTTCATTACTCGCTCATGTATCTCTGAACCAACGAATATTATTCAACCAGAGAACACCATGTTACGTACTTGCATATATCATATATTTCAATCCTCATTGCTACAAGAAACTGCCAGACCAGCTAGAATGGAAGAAAGGGTTCCACGCTTACCTGCTATCATAGTCCAGGGCTAAACTGCCCCAAGCCTTTCCCGAGGCATCCGGGGACTGCTCGACGTGTGGTCGATGTGTTTGCAAAAAAAGAAGTGAGGCGGCGGCCACCGTTTCTGCCGTCTTTGCTGTGTCGTGAGCACTAGCACTCTCCAAAAAAAATTCCAGTCTTTCACTGCAAGAAAGAACTAGAGTCTGATAATTGGAGACAGAGGTGAATGAGGGATGTACTCGGGGGTGGGATGCACCGATTCCTGATCTTCTGCGTCCAGAGCTAGGTCCGGCGTTGCTGAGAAGTCGCCTGGTTGCCTGTCGCCATCTGATTTCCTGTTGACCAATCAGCGGCACTGAAACACAAGCTGAATGAGCGCATACCGCGCCGCCTTCAGTGGATCCCACCAACGACTTCCAGCGGCAGTCAGGGCGATCTCCGCCAGCTATATCACCGTCAGCATCAGGGGTGTTTCTCCCTTTTTTGAACGACCCTTCCTCAGGCGAGGTGGAGGGCTGTTTGGCTGCCCTCCCTCATTCACAAAATGGTCCAAGCGGACCAAACGGTTAGGACTGCTGTATGCTAAGTTGTGGTCAATAGGATCCTCAAACTTTTTCTAATAACGCACAAAGAGCCCCAGCAGAGATTTATCGGCTCGGCTTCCCCTCCACAAAAATCGCTACGAGATCGAAAACGCCTCACGGATGGCCTAGATACTTCGACCACAATTGAATTCTCTTGAAAACCTCCGGATTCTATCCCAGACTCACCATCGGCGGAAACGACTCTTTCGTCCCAGTGGAATTGTGGTTTTAGATTTGTAGAAGGGTTGCGTAGGCGTGCGGGGGAATGTAATGCGAAATGTTCCTCATCTGAATATGGACAATGAAGGCAGCGATCAATGAAACACAGCCACCCGCATACACAGACACCCAGTGGCACCAAGTCACCGCCTTCCTCCTTGGTTGTTGGACTCGATTGCGCCTGCAGGACGTTCCTCCGTGTTCATCTTTTCTCTAGTAGCCTAAGCTTGCTCTTCTGCCTTGCACTGGTGCGTCTGATTTCCTTTTTGAGGCAATTGCATCCTCCTCGCCGACTCGTCCAACCCTGGCACGATCGTCAGCCTGAACATGCTATGCTGGGACAAACCACTGGCCCTACGTTGAAACGAGCTCGCTGGCGACGCGTTGGGACTGGGCTGTGCCCCTCCTCTTCCTTTTCTTTCTGTCGCGTTTGGGCTTCTGAAGTGACTCACTATTTCTTATGCCTCAGCTCACTCCCACTCCTCATGGCCCATCGAACGTGGAGCGGTGCTCAATGGTCTGCCTGGGAGCTCAACGAACTCGGTGTGGGCCCCTCAATTGTGCTGCCACGCATTCGAATTGTTCGCACTCGTGTCTTGCTGGCGCTGTATCTTCGTGATGCCATGGAAGCGGCTGAACAGCGTGCCACTGTAGGAACGCCATGGACGGACGTGATGATGATGAATGGGAGGACGAAGACCCCGTGCTTTCGCGTCCAGCCACTCCCATTTTGCGCCCAGCCACCCCGCTGCCAACAACATCCTGGTCGCATTCCCCTTGTCCGACCTGCCACCGAGCCCGCCTCCCACTGCCAGTGCTTCTTCTTGCACTTCTCTTACCCTCAATGCCCTACCTTCCCCAATCTCGCGTCGCAAGGAGCGACAGGCTGAGGGTCACCGAGCGCGAAGGCGCGGCAGCGGGGTAGCCAAGGCCAAGGCCTCACGTTTTGGCCCCGTTCCTCAAGCGCGTCACTCTCAAGACTACTGCCAGGAGGAGGCGCATCAGTCAACATTCCGCGCTGCCCACAATCTCCTCGCTTCAGCAGGCGGAAACTGGACAGGGCCGCACGCCTCCAAGAAAGCTAGAATTTCAAGGCAGCAGCTGCAACGCCTGCATGCGCTACTGGCAGAGCACTGGGACTTGGTTGAGTGGAACGGCAAGTATGAATTTTATTTTGCTTTCTTGGTCGAATCAAGTCTAACTACAATCTCAGGGATCCTAAGCTCATTCTGGATGCTGACGGTCGTATGGTCGCAGTGCTACTGGGCCGCCCGGAAGGTGACGACTGGGACGACATCATCGCTGAGATGGTGCGGGTGATGGAAGGCATGCGGGCTCACGGAGTTGAGCGCGGGGTCTTCAAACGCGAGAAATACCGTCACTGTCATGGGGACTTCTACATGATCAAGGGCGGCCTGACGAAAGGCCCAGGTCAAAAGGTTTGCCCCCAGCACCACTTATTACATTTACTTTGCTGTATTTTATTCACGTCTCAATGTCAGAAACCAGGCAACCTGGCACATAGTAAATAATGTCGGCGGTTGTTAGAGTTGATCGCTTCCAACCCCGCCATTCGCTGAATCACAGGATTCCAATCCAGTAAGTCCCGACTCCGAAGCATTCACATGCATTGCGCTGATGGTATCCAGGTGGTTTGGCCTGATATCTCCCAAAGCTGTATCAGCACTACCAGGCAATAATGCAGAGCCTCTTCGAGCACCAGTCCGAGCTCGTTCAGCTGTTCCCCAATTCGATTTTCCCCACGGCCACGTTCAACCTGGGCCCCGACGTTGTCACCCCGGAGCACCTCAACATGCTGAACTACGCCTATCGGATGTGTGTCGTGACGTTGAGGGGCAAATTTAATCACAAGCGCGGCGGCCACATCTACATCGATCATCTCAAGGTGGTATGCAAGTTTCCACCGGGTGCCTCCATCCTCCTTCTGTCTGGCACATGCTCCCACGGCAACACCCTGATTGCTCGGCACGAGACGCGCTATTCCATGACTCAATACGCCGCCGGTGCCCTCTTTCAATGGGCCACCTATGGTCAACAAAGCGTCAAGTCCTTGTTAGCTCAGAAAGGAGGGGCTGCTAAGAAGGCGGAGATCGATGGGGAGGCTGGTTCACGGGCGGAATGGGCGCTGGGATTATTGTCGAAGGCTGATGAATTGGATGCAGATCGTAAGGAGGTATTCAGCTGCTGATCAAATTGTGTATGTATTGTTTTATAGGTACAAAAAATTCATTTGCTTTCATTCACCTGGAATCATGAGCGCGCAAAGCCTACAACCCACTGAGCATCCAGACGCAGAAGCAGACTCCAATGGCAAGCCTGGTGCGTCTCCCTCTGCTGCGGACAGCAGGTGAGTAGGGTCCTTCTTACACCTGATCTGCTGCACTAACAATCACGTGCCAGTCGCGTCATTCAGAGCTCTGACGACGACCTCGTCATCCCCAGGGGTTGAACACGTTTAACTTGGAACGAAATCGCCCACAAGAAGACATGCCAGGCCTCTTGGAAGTGGACGGGAGCCTCCGATGGCGAAATGTTGAGCGCGGATGGGAGCAGGTGGCCAAGTGAAGCTAATATTTAGAAATCAGGGAATATTTTACGATAGCTGAGTCCTGGTGGGTTGGATGCATGCGTACCAAAAATTATATCTGATGCAATGCACAACTGACCTTCTCCCACCATGGATTCTCCCCCTTGCTGCAAGATGAGACTGTTCTCACCCAGTAAGTGGAGTGGACTTGTTGATATTTATCCTCACTAACTGCGCGACAGAGCCCCAGACTCGGACTATCTTGAATTTCCCGTCCGAGATCATTGCCGATGTTCCTGGGTTTCACACCGACCAGGAACGAAGTGCCCAGATCCGACTCGTTCTTCAACAACATGAAGAGCTCACCCGAGTGGCAGGGCCTCGCCGTATGACCTTCCAGATCTCCTTGATGGATGAGCTGATTGCTCGCGCCCGAACCGAGCGTGAAAAGGCGTGCACCAGCTTGCAGCGTGAGCTAAAAGAGGCCCAGGACTGTGTGAATGCTGAGGCATGGCAACTTGCGCGCCCACCTCCTCCCCCACGCTTCGGATCGTACATCACCGTGGGTGGCATACTACACGTCAAGATCCCCTCGAGGAAGAAGACCTGTACCTCGACAACACCCGCCCACGCAACATTGGGTGGCCAAAGCTGGAGCATACCTGCCGCCTCTGCCTCAATGCCAAATCCCACCCCATCAAGTAGCCTGCGTCCTCCTCATTCCCATCACCTTGCTGATTTTTCACGAGATTATCCTGTGGCCACAGTACCTGTTTCGTCTGCGTACACTTCCTTCTGGAGACGCAGTGGGGATGCGATGAGTGTGGCCAATTGGTGACTCGGTGGCCCAAGTTGGATGTGGAGCAAGCCACAGTCATGGAGCAGGCACATCCAGGCTGGGACCAGAGCTGGATCGCGTTTGGATGGGAGGGTTTGAGCTTCCTGGCTGCACAGCGCTAGTCGTACTTTCTGTCCTTACTGCGCATACTATTGACATTCCCTCAATTTTTATTGATGTTCCTCATTTTTGAACGCCCGTAAAATCCTGGTTTTTTCATCTTCATCTATATACAGCATTATCTATCGTAACGAGCATTTGTAGTGTACATTTTGAAGTAGTGGGATTGTTGCTGCTCAAAGACCGCCCCCCCAAAGGCGAAGCACCAGGGCCAGATCTATGAGTTGACTGTAATATAGGTCGGTTTGGTGGGCACCGGTGATTAGCACTGTACGTACATGGTCTTACGTTTTCTGTGACGAGCCGCACAGAACATGTCCTCGAACAGTTCAACCAGAAGCTATGATGTAGCGTTAAGAGTATTAGGGTGAGGGACAGAACCACTCACTTTCTCAGTTGCCTCTTGGAGCGCTAGAAATGCTGCGGACTGGAACCGTAAATCCTACGAGTCAATGTTGGACAAACTGTGTGCCAAGCTGCATGGCGGAAACGCACCTGATGCAACTTATACATGTGCGCCACCTCTCGCACCAGGCGCTGGAAAGGCACTTTGGGGATCAGCAAATCCATGGTTTTCTGGTCATTGCGGACTTCGCTGGCAGAGCGGGAGCGGTGACGTTGGGGGTTGGGACGCACAGGACGCAAGGGTTTTCCTTTTCGAACATTGCAGTCCCTGAGGTTGCTGGGCATCATGGCATTAGTCTGAATACGCGGGGCTTTTCCTGTATCAAAATCGAGGTTAAAACAGATGCATTGGTGGGTGGAAACTTGAAAGAACACTGGCCACCGGTGGATTTGCGTGCGGTTCGCTGTCGGCTGACCGAGTGCCGAAGATGTCAACGATAAGTGACTAATAATGCACCTTGATCCGTGCGATGTTGCGGGTCGTGACAGTCCAACGAGTGATGTGGGATGATGGTGGCTAAAATCAAATTATGTGTGCTAATATTTGATTGATGACCAGTGATTGATGACCGGCGATCAATTCCGCCGGAAATGTCCGAAGTCCTTTTGCCTCCTGAAGTCAAGAAATGGTAGGCACGAAGCCTTTGATTCCAATAGCAGTGGCAGTGTGTTGTTTACATTTTTGGTACACTGTAGGTTATTTACATTTTGGTACAGTGCGGTAGGGTACGCAAATAGTGGAGGGATAAAGGAGATACGGCGGGTTACGGTAGACTAGTATGTGCAATAGGGCGAGTGCGAGCGTTCTTGAAAAACCAGCAGCGGTGCGTAAAATATTTGTGGTCAGACGTTCCAGTCACCCGCCCTCTCGACAGCATCTGTGTGAGAGAGGGTGGCGTAGATCGTGGCCCTGGGACCACCCTGACAGCACCAGGTGAGTTTGGCACCACTGCTGCGCGTAGGTCAGGAGGGGGTAAGTAAAGTAAAAACAATGTACATGGATGTGTAGATATCTGGGTCCCCATCGATCACATAATAGATCGTTTTGATGCGCGTCGCTGTCTCATACTTGGTGCTCGTGTCGTTAACGAATTTCTGCTCGGTGCGCCAGGAAGAAAACGCCCTCTTGAAGGGGGCACAGGCAGGGAGGTACAAGAAGGCCTCGCCCAGCGTTTCTGCACTGTAGGGTCCGCCCACGGGCGCTTGACCTTGTCACGGTAGATGCGGAGGCAATTTCTGAAAGGGCCTATCAGTGGATGTCAAGTGCAATGGATAGCCGACTCACACATCTTGGGTGATGAGGCCCCAACTATTCAGGTACCAGTCGCAGTCATCATTTTCTATGGTAGGCGCCTGACCCCAGAATCAAGTGAAAGTATTAGCGAGCGAAGCGAGAGTGGTTTGGAGGGCGAGGAACATTGTGTGAAAGGCAAAAGAGATGGGCCCGCCTCAGCTGCGGCACAGCAGAAGAGGGCCTGCTGTGGGAGAGAAGAAAAGACGGTCGTGGCCGAACGTGGCAGATCAATGATGCAGTACCCGATCAGTGGCAGTGCATTACCTACATCACTTGCATCACACCAACATACAAAGCTACCAAGCCAAAATGTCACGCACACAGGGATTTTTGGAGGCGGGGACTGTAGATAGGGATCATGGCAAGAGGTAAGCATCTGGAATTCTTCCAGTGTGCTACAGCTTATTGCTCCAGATGTGTCAATATGGACCGACTTTACCAGAATTGCGGGTTGCAACTCGGACCCGCCCTGATGTCTTACGACGTGATCTATTGCGGCCCGCCTGTCGAGTGGGTGGTGGTCGACCAAAGGGGAGTTTTGTTTTGCTTGGGAGCACGTTCTAATTTTCTGCAGCCATATGTTGCTCGTGCTGCTGTTTATACGTACCTTTATTGACTACGACTTTTGTTTGCACTGCTGGGACTAGGGATATATCAGAGGGGATAGCATCAGATCCCCGGCCATTTGTTGCGCCTGAAACTTCGGTTCTCAATCGCGTGAGCGTGAAAACATGTGAGTATCCTGGTTTTGAAGCCTCGCCTCCCTAATGGCTAAACACAAGGCTTTGTACGTCGAGGAGGACGACCTCAATGATGGCAGCGACAGCGATGACTTGCAGGAAGGGTACCTTCCTCATGAACGGGGGCAGCGTGTCCACTACATCGCAGCGGAGACCATCACCACTGGCACACACGGAGTACACTCGACCATGTCTTCTGTCCCCACGCTTGCTTCCCCTGCCAAGAAGTCGAGGATCATGCTCAAGCCAGACGTCCCAGCAGCCCCCGCTTTCCCGTTGGACGACTGGGAGGCGGATTACACCGAGTTTGACGCTGATTTTGGTCCTGGCATGCAGCCAACTGGTCCGCGCAAACTAAGGAAATCTGTGAGTGCCCAGGGTCTTTTTTATAGTATGTCACTCTGATGGATGCCTTAGGACAATCCTCATAGTCAATGGGCTCGACTGGATCGCGAAGATTTCCTTGATGAAGTTTTGCGGCACGACGGACGTGGCGACTACATCAACCAGACACTGTGCGCCGGGGTAGGGTGCGAGGCAATGCAGGTCTTGTATTGCTGCACTGACTGCATGCACAGCTGTTTGTATTGCAGCAGCTGCGTGAAGCACCTGCATGCGAGCTTGCCATTCCATCGGATTGAGGTATGTCGAGACCGCACAAGCAGCCAATATCAGGCTGATGGCGCGTGGCAGCATTGGGAGAACAGTTGGTTTCGGTGGTGCACCCTCAAGTCGTTGGGTGTACGGATCCAGCTGGGACATCAAGTGGGCGAGCCGTGTCCCAACCCCTCCACGTCCGCGGGCGACGATTTCGTCGTCATCACATTGCATGGGATCGAGGAGGTCGGCCTGGACTACTGTGATTGTGGTCTTGCCAAGACCAAACCCGTGCAGCTGTTGCGTATGAAGCTGTATCCTGCGACTGGGACTAGTCCCCGATCCACCGCAACTTTCGCGTTGTTGCGCCACTTCGCCCACATGACACTTGAGTCCAAGTGTTCACCATACGAATTCTACCACAGCTTGGTGCGGGAGACGGACAACACAGGATTGGAGCCATCGTGGGTAAGCATGCGAGTTTCTGGTCTGGTAACCGTGACTGACCGAGGTGCAGGATTGATACAGGGAGTTCCTGAGGATGACACGGCAATTGCAGCATCTGCTGTTGCTGAAACGCGCTGGCTGAGGCCATGACCCCTGCGAGGACCGCATTAACGCGACCAAGCCGGGCAAGGTCGCACTGTTGTGCCCTGCCTGCCCTCATCCAGGGATCAACCTGCCACGGGATTGGGACAAGGTGCCGCCACACCACCGGTGAGTCTGAGGCGAGCAAGATGGGATCCATACTTACCAACTACTCCAGCTTCCTATACGCATTGTTCTTGGTGATCGACACCAATTTCCATCTCATGCGCAAGGACGTGTCGAGTGAGGAGAAAGATCCGGGGTTGGTGAGGGGATGGGGTTTTTTTGGGGAGGTGATGAAGTATATGGCTCACCTCGAGAAGCATTGGGATCAAAAGCAGGATGTGAGCATGACAAGCTTGTGATCAAATAGGCCTCTGACGCCTTTGGTAGAGAAGTACCTGTGTCTCCCATGACGCTGTTGACAAGCCTCTTCAGGAGTTTGTGGGGACAGCATCATCGGGAATTGGGACGGTCGACTGTGCCCGCCACAACATGAAACACCCGAATGGGGTGGGGGACTTGCAGATGGGGGAATGATAAGCATATTTGTTGCTGAAAGGCTCAATGACTGACGAGTACACTCAGATATCTAAATATGGACTATATGTTCTTCATGAGCCTTGTCAGCTGCCTCCTTGTACAGCTATTTGTATCCTATGACATCGCCTGCCAATGGTACAAAAACCTTTGGGAGCGCATGTGCATTTTCGAGTCCCACGCGCAGCTGAAGGAAGGCGAGAAGACTGTGGGCTTCCTGGTGCCCAAATTCCACCTGCCAGCGCATATCAAGAGCTGTAACCTCCTCTTCTCTTTCAATCTGACGCCGTTCGTGGGCCGGACCAACCGAGAGGCACCTCAGTGTGGGTGGGCTGATGCGAACCACCTCGCAAACAGCACCAGCGTATCAGGCCCGGGCACGATGTGGGACACACTGGAGGTCCACTTCCAGTACTGGAACTGGAAGAAGATCATGCGGTTAGGTGCGAGTTCTCCCTTTCCTACATATGACACCGTGCTGATAGACTTTAGGCACCACTCTGCGAGACCGCCTACAGAAGCATTTTCCCAGCGGATGGTGGAATCGCGGCAGGCGTGGGTGGACATTGAGGCGTTGTTCTCAGCATCTGTCACTGAAACGTGGACAGCAATGGCACGCGTGTGGGAGGCGGACACAGAAAAGCCCAACCCATTTGCCTCGACCGTCCACTACGACGACCTGACACAGGTCCGACTGCGAATGGCAGAGATTGCTGCGGACGATGTCGACTATCAACAGGTGTGGGGGGAGATGCATGAGATGGAGATGCTTTCCATGGGCCTGCAGCTGGAGGAGTCGCAGTAAGACGCTGCTTATCTCGCGTTGCGGAAAAACTAACCGTTGATACCAGGCGTGCTCTCACAACGGTCTTCAAAAATGTGGGACAGCATAAGACGCCTTTGCAGGGGCGTGCCTGAATCGAGCGAGAGACCAAGCTGCGCCGCAAGATTGACGGGTGGATACTCGTCCAACAGCTGTTCATCCCGGAGACCGCACTGCTGTGACAACGCGAGGCGGCCGAGCGCGATCGGGTTGGCGTGACACAGAGCTTGCCTGGGATCAAGGCCCAGAATATAAAGCTGTGGTTACCGTCAGCAATCGGCACGCTGGCGCAATACGACCGGTCGTTGCTGGAGTACGAGTTTGAGCTGCGCAAGGGCCGGGCAGTCCAAGCACTTAATGATATGCAGAGCCGCTTGATCTCGCAGACGCGGGAGTACAAGCACCGTGGGAAGGTGACGGGTGTGAGGGCGAAGACGCGCTCGGGGACACGCTTGGCCAATATCCAGGCCGAGGTGGATCGTGCTGCCGACCAGTACCGTGCTGCTCGAGCTGCGCTTGTCACCTTGGGACCCCGCCTCCAGCGCAAGGACTACGCGCATCTGCGCGCAGCCGATATACGGGGTCAACCGAGCGCTGTGTTTGGAGACGACGACCAGCGGAAGAAAGGTGGAAAGAGGAAGAAGAAGACAAAGAGGATGGGGGCAGTGGATCCGGAGGCGGCGGCAGAGGAGGCGGAGGTAGCGAAGCAGCACACGGAGGATGGGATGGAGATGTCGTGGATCTGGAAGGTGGAGGGTGCCACGGGGGAGGACAAAGATGTCGTCAATAACAAGGGTGAGTCCCATGGATCCCTTGGGTCGGCCGGAACTGATATTTTGTTCTTGAAGCGTTGCGGATCGAATGGGCGAAAGCGCACGCGAAGGCGATGTGTTACGCAGAGGAAACGGACTTGCTGGAGGAGGAAATGTGCTGCGTGCTGCAGTTCTTCCAGTGGCGTGGCGATTGGTGGAGGGCGCAGGTAGGATTGAGGGCGGCATGGAAGGACAAGGCGTTGGAGGAGGGGCATGGGCCCTATGCGCTGAAGCAGGTGGCATATCAGGATGGGATGCATGCAGGTTTTGAGAGGCAGTGGAGTGGGCTGGCCGGATTGGTGGTAGGTGCGCGCGCTGTGTGCGCTGAGCTCAGGTAGACAACGAAGGGGAGGAAAGCGGGGAGGAGCCGGATGAACAGGAGGGGCCTACGGACCTGTCTGAATAGCACTCTGTATCGCTTGCTGTATGCCTCATTATAGACTGTATTCTATTGTGTATTGCGGCTCTGATTACAGGTTATTACCTCTTTGGGATATTTGTAAGCCTGCCCTGAGCTCTTTGGAAAACACTCGAAGACAAGCTCGACACCGTTGAGGACGTCGATGAAGACGATGCCTGCGACAATGACGGTAGGCACAGGGCAGGCTGCCCAATTTGTTTTTCTTCTAGGTGATGCATCATGCGGGATTAACAAAACTAGTCCCGCCCCATACATTCCAAACACGATACATTCCTAGCAGTGCACGATACATTTGGTCAAACACGATACATCCGTTGAGAATGTATCATCCCATTCACAAACACGATACATTGTGTGAGGGTAAGCCCGGTTGACAGTTTATGATGTCATCACCGGCAAGAAAGACGCAAAGTCCGTATATTTTAGCGAGGCGTACGTGATCGGGCAGTCACACAGGGGTCAAAGCAATCCATCGCGCAAGTATTGAGGATCAGAACGAACATTCAATAAATATTAACTTGACAAAAAAATGATATTGTGTTTAAGCCTGGCCAAGAAGCCGATTCGCGAAACCGCTGTGTTCACACTGGAAAATGGTTACGAAAAACACAGAAAAGAGAGAAAGGCGTACCTTGCTTGCCTTTCCCCTTTTTTGACGGCCGGTTGGAAATTGGTGCGTCGTCTGCGACTCGCTTATGTGTACTAGGAACTCGCGAGCGTGTTGAAGTCAAGCCCTGCAAGGGCTTTTGCGACCAGATTTTCGTTAACGTGATCAGGAACACTGTGTGTACGGTGGCCCTTTTGGAACTTTGGGGTCCATCCGCTGCACCCGACAAAGTACTGGTGCCCGCGCGATGTTAACTACAAGTCAGCGGACCAGCTCGTGTATCAATGAATAATTTACCTGAGGTTTGGCCTTGAGAATTGGTCCACCCTCGCACTTCTGCCCATTTGAATCAACGGCAAGGCACTTCGCACAGCGTATAATTTTTATGAATCTATTGAAGCTGTTGGACACTGTATTGGAAGTAAAATAATAACAATCACATTGAAGCTCGCTCCTCGGGGGTGTTGCCTTCTCTGCGCCGTGTCTCCTGCTGCGCAATAATGATCGCATCGCGTGGCGCTGGGTCCAGCTCGAAACGAATGACTTCCCGGAGTGCGGGATCGAGTTGATCGCAGGCGTTGCACCCTGGATAGGTTCGACCCAGAAAAAGTCAGTCGGCGCGCTAATCTGGATGTAGACGGGAAACTAACCTCTACAGAGTGAGCGAGCACGGCGGCACTTGATAGGCGCCTCCCCGGGCGCAAAGGTGACCATGGCGGAACGGCCGCTACCCGTCTCCCACGAATCATTGTCCTAGCGTAAATAAATAAGTTAAAAGCTTTTGAATTGATTCAAGGGAAAAAACAAACGGCATTCCGGATAATAGTGTCGATAGTATACAGCTCATTGGTCTTGGGGTCTCGCAAGTGGTATTCCTCCTTGCTGAGGTCAATCACAAATCCGGTAGGAATGCGGGGGATAGGATAAATGGAGGCAGGGCCGTCGCGATACTCCATACGCTCAACGGTGGGACGGAACGTCCCCGTACAGACAAATGAAGTGCCGTCATCTTGCCACACCGTGTCGGACTCCATCAGGGCACCGTCATCATCGGTATTGTCCCCTGAGCCACGTAAAGGGAGTCAATTTACGTGGTGGAAAGCTGTGAAATTGGCTTACCATCATCAGACGAGGCTGTAGTCGCTGCACCCGTGTCTTGGAGCTCGCCAAAATGATGGAGATCTAAACCAATGAGCAATGGCAAGCGGAAAATATTACAATGCTACGCACCAGAAGGGGGGAGAGGGGCTGCACTGGAAGATCGAGAGGTATGTTTGAGCACCTCCATAACCTCCAGGTCGGAGGCCTCGTCGTTGTCGTCCGGTTCAGACTCCGAAAGAAGCTCAAGCACCTCCCGGCCGCCCTCGTTTAGTGTGCGCATCTTTACATTGCCGGCGGCCGGTTGTACAGTGATCACTTCAGGTTCTGCTTTGACAACGTCCGGCACTAATGGTGCTCGTGCTTCGATTTTGATGCGAACCGAAGCCGATGAGGGTGTGCTCGACGCGTCAGGAACTGGGGTCTGGCCTGTGCGTTGGAGATACTCCCGGAAGAGATTAATATTGACCCAGTCGTGGTCGAGGAACTGGCCAGGATTATATTTGATGTAGGTGGGAGAGAAAAGCTGGTTCGGGGGCATCAGTACGGGATTCTACAGGTGCCGCGGCGACGTACGTAGTTCCGGAAATCCATCAATTGATGACCTGACAGGCTGTCAAGATATTCTTGGTCGGCCGATGACCTCGGTTTGGCATCGGGGGCCATTTTGACGCGCTTTTGGGCAGGGGACGGGTCGGCGGCGGCGTCGGTGATGGTGGTGAAAGGAAAATTTTCCAAATGTAACACATCACAGGTGACTGTTCCCTCCGCAACGCGAGGCTTTGCCGACGCACGATACATCCCAAAAAGGTAAGTATCGTGCTTGGCTTCAAACCAACTGCAAACACGATACATTCACTCAATGTATCGTGTTTGATCTCAATGTATCGTGTTCTCTAATGTATGTGGTGAGACTAGTTTTGTATATCCTCTGCATCATGCCACTGTTCTCGAGAGCATTTGTTGCATCAGGGCGTTGTTCTCAGGAGAGACGGTGATGTATCACTCCCCCAGTTTGTATTTCAGGGTGGCAGAGCTCCCACTGGAAGTGTGGGACACCTTGTTATCCTCCCTGCGCACACAGTGAGTGAAATGAATTCAAAAAAGAATTGTTGACCTACGTGACCTGCTTGAAAAGAGTGTGTAGAATGTTGTGCATCGACTTCGGTGCGTTCTCGTGGGTGAGCTGGAGTGTTGCCATGTGGTTGCGGTAAATGTCCTCGTAGGTATCCTCAGTGAACGGAATGTTTTAGCACTTCCCGGTCAGCCGATACTCGCAGAGAGCAACATATTGCTATTACAACATCAGTAGTACGCCAAGGGATAAAAATGCAAGGCTCACAGCAGTTGCCACGACAGTGACAATGGGATCCGGGAGCTCAGGCTCGTTGGGCTTCTTATCCCGCTTGGAAACGAAGCGCTCGATATTCTGCGTAACGAAGGCCGGGTTGGTAAGGAGTTCCTCCTTGAGCACGAAGCGCATAGATCCATGACAGAACGGCCGGTTCAGCTGAAGCTTCCCCTATCATATTCAATTAATTAGGCCACGTCAAGGATGGTGTCACTAGAACAGTTAGAATGACTCGCAGTGCCCGATGCAGCGGAAAATATGTACCGGTGATCTTGTAAAAGCTCTTCAATCCGCACCTTCACCTGTTCAGGCTCCAGATCCGCAAGTCCGTAGAACGCCACAACGCAGTTGACAGCACAGTGCTTGATGTTACCACGAAGAATGTTCATGTGGTCAATTGGCTGCGAAGGTGTACGGGGGATGAGAAAATCAAGTGCGTTAAAACGGAGCTTACAATGGGAGCGAGGATGGCGCCAAAAGTGGGATCAGACGAGAGCCGCTCCAAGATATAAATGGCTCTGGGGCGGGCGCACGCTGCTTTGATCATATACGGTCTGCCAAATCCGGGACGAGATACCATGACTGGGTACGCATCTACGAACAACATGTGAATCTTGATTAGAACCATCGTGTCGCGAAGAACCCCCTGAAGCTCGGGGTGTTGGGCTGTGAGGCCGACGTCCTTATTGGGCACCGGGAGAGCCAGTCGGGCAGACACATCCCAGCTAGACTCCGGGCGGTCTGTAGTAGCGACAGGGGCAGTGGGAACAGCCTTGGCCTTGCTTTTGCCTTGCGGGGGAGGCACTGCTGTCTTGATCTCGGGTTTCTGAAGAGTCATGTGAGTATGAATTGTGAATTTCAAAGCGGCGTACCTCGGAGTCGGCCTGCTTTTGACGAGCAGCTGATACCTTCTTCGACTTCTGCAGATTAAATTGATTAGTGAAACAAAAGGCGATTCAAGCCCACACCGACCTTCTTCTTCTTCGGCCGCGAGACCTCAGCCTCGAGTGCAGCGTCAGACGCGCCTTCGCTTTCGATTTCACTGGGCACCACTAATTCCTTACCAGATGAGTAAGCAGATCTCATCGAAGCGTGGCAAGTTCGCGTTGAGGCCATGGAAGAGCGGCGGCTATGCCTTCCTTGCGCAGCGAAGTTGTCGTCTTGCATTTCGATGATCCGTACACTGCGCGAGGACCTGAGGACTCTGTTGTCGACTTGATCCATGTTCATCCCCGGAAGTTTCTTTGTTCTGGTAAAGAGCTTCCTGGGCGGTTTGACACGGCGTTGATCAACGATGGATCCGGAGGCTTGACTGGGGTTGCGGGTGAGTCTGTTCTTGTCAAAGGCGGGTTATTCTTATCGTATACACAGGCTATCGTGTCGGCCAAGTGCGGGTGGTTTTTTCTCTCAAGCCTCAACATATTGCAGGCCTTTTGCGCCCGGTGTCTTGCCTCCCAAGCACCTTGCATATGTTGAATGGTTCTCATTGTTCACTGCACAACCAGAGGCTCATCACCTCATGTACAAGATCAAACAGTCAACCAAGGATGGCGGACGGATCACGAGTATTATTCCACTTGCTAATATTTGTCATAGTGTTCATTTGTTGCCCAAATTCGGTCCTGTGGCACCCTCACATTGGACTTCTGATAACGTCTTGGAGGAGTGTTCCACATTCTTTGTGAATTGCTTTTCTGACCGTCATATTTATGTCACCTTGTACTAGAAAAATACTGTACTTACGCTTGTACTGAGCAAACTTTGAATATCGTGGTACAGGCATATACGGTGTTTTGATCTATCAGCGCTCCCCTGATCAGCAAAGAGCCATGATGTATCAAAGCCTCTAAGTCAGTCGAGGCTCTGATACATCGGCTCAGCATCCTCGGCCATGATCCTGCTCCACATTTCCCGGCACATGCGCCTCCCGCCATTGATGGTCCGTGTGCATGGGCGCATCGCTCCGTCCAAATTGGGTGATTATTTACATTTGTTACTTCCCAATCATTCTCCATCATCGCTCTTGCTCCTCCACCACACTGGCTCCCCTTATCCTCTGTACCCCACTGCAATTCTGTGCTTTCACCATGCTGTCCTTCCGAGTACTCGTTACTTCGATGTCGCTTCCTGAGCTTTGAATGGCTCTGATTCCCCCGGAAATGACGCTGTGCTGACCACGCCGATGCGACGAAATTTACACAAAAGCTGCACCTGAGGGCGGATCAGACTGAAAGTCGGCAACTCGTCTCTTTGATATTCGATGGAATATCCCCCCAAAGAACAGCTTGTGAAAGCGCTCTGACAGCCTGCAATTGCCCTCGCTTTCCCCGGAATATATTTGGGTCTCCTCATGTCACCTGGCATTCAATTCCTCCCAAAATACACTGGAGCTAACCCTCGTACCCATAGTTCCTGCCCCCGAAGTTTCAGCGCCACCCGCAGCACGGCCCACCCGCTACTGCGCGCCCACCCGCCACAACCCCCTGAAAATTATTCTGCGGCCCAGCACGCTGCCCGCGTTCCGAAACACCTTCCTACGCCATGCGGTATGCGTGTGCTACCCACCCCCAGCACCACCGTGCATCTGTTTGCTGTCCCGCCCCGCTGCTCGCTGCCCAGGCTCGCACCGCCTATTCTGCTCGGCCACACCCTGTGCCAGGCGTATCCCAGGGCCCCAACACCTT
Organism: Mycena albidolilacea; assembly: GCA_029282495.1. NCBI lineage: Eukaryota > Fungi > Basidiomycota > Agaricomycetes > Agaricales > Mycenaceae > Mycena > Mycena albidolilacea. The sequence goes on from JARIHO010000022.1 coordinate 821,381, forward strand.
CCTCAGTATTCCCCCCATGCACCACGCATGCGCGTGCCACCCGCCCCTGTTGCGCCGACCCAGTGTGCACCGCCCTGCCCCCGGCGCGCATTGCGTACCAGTGCGCGCCGCGCCACGCCCACGCCTGGCCCCGAGTTGTTTCTTCAGGATGCTCCCCAGGCACCGCGCACACTCACGCTGCCTGTGGCTGTTGTGCGCCGACCCAGCACCTGCCGCCCTGCCCCCACTGCGGACTGCATACCGTGCACGCCGCCACTGGGCCCACTTATGGGCTCAGTCAATTCTTTGGGATTTACGCCGGGCGCCCACGCATGCGATCGCCACCACAGTTGTTGTGCTGACCCAGTGCACGCTGGTTCGCCCCTGCATGGCGCACCTTCATGCAGCGCACACCCGCCCGCCACCCGCTGCTGTTGCGCCGACCCAGGGCACTCTGGCCTGCCCCCCACCCTGCATTGTGTACCTGCATACCCCTTACCAGGCCCATTTTGTCTTCTGCGGGCCTGCGTGCATGACTTGGTGTAGTTGATCAATATTTACTTGGTTGTTTAATCAATACACCCGATTATTTTACCTTTTTTTTGGTCTGCTCTTTGATATCTGAGTTGTTTTTGAGGAAGCAAATACTGTTAAGCCCTGAACGGACAACTGCGCAGGTGAACGCAAGTGTGTCGAGATTATTTCGCAAACTGATATCGCGAACTGATATCAGTTCACGAGATGATTTCTCTTGCAAACTGATTGACGTAACATTTTTAATACCTCGACCGGCTCTTGTGAATGCCTCAACTCTTTTAGAATACGAGTTTGGTGCATTTCACCTATCCAATGTGATTTTTTTTGTGAATTAGATTACACTGTTGAAGAGATATAATGAAATAGATCGTGAACTGACATTGAGACCAGAATCCATTCTTGTTTAAGCAATACTACTTACCTGGCTCTCAATCGACATTTCTGAACGACGCCAACACTTTCCCTCTTCAATCGCTACCCTCATCTTTACATTCCCTAATGTCCAGATACTCATTCCCAGAACTCAAAACGACTTAGATGTATCCAGGGAGGAGGAAAGTGCGAAATTGAAGGGCTGGGGTGGTTGCAGCAGACATCAGTTCGTGAAGTAAATTCTTTCTGTGGGTTTAGAATGACAGAAATTGACCAGGGTCTCGCACACGCGCCTTTGTGGTACATTAAGTATTGATGCAAGGTTATATTGAGAATAGTCAGGGGGTTTCCTGCATTATATTCGCGTTAAACACCTGTTAAGCGCCCGTTAAGCGCCCATTTCGGAGGTTAGTCCGAGCCTTCAGAGGCGTTACCCGACGTGACAAACGTGACACTTTCTACTTTCCACCACCACCATCTTCATCCAAACTCGCTAGCTTTGCCATTCAATCACACCAACTGCTACAAGACGTCGTCTTTACATGTTCAAGATCCTCATCTTGCTTTTACAGCACTTTCTGTTCAGCAAAAACCCTGCTACCGGTACTTTCTGCTTGCGTCAAGATTGATGGTTCGCAGCTCACCAGTTCTCGTACAAACTGTGAGAAATGCTCAAATTCTGAATGGGAGGATGTCCTAAAGTTGGTCCCCGCAACATTTTGGCCCGGACGAGGCCGCCAAACTGGGAAATGTCAGCAACAACAATGCAGTATTTGAGCAGTATCGGCAAGACATGTGTGTTTTGGTGGACAAAGGTGCGTGCGCAGTCATCTTCGGGCTCTCTATTGCCACTTGTTGTCAGTCCTCGCGGACCTCGTCGCGCTGATGGATCTCTGCCCGCTCGCGGGCTATCTGCGCACGCACTGTGCGCCACGCCTGGAGAGCCTGTGCCTCATGCGGTGCGACTCCTGCGCGGCCCACGCCCTCGGCGCACTCCCATTACACCCCCACGTGGCACAGCTGTCTGTCCCACAACTCGTATGACTGCTCAGCAACGCCCCTCGCTCGCCCGCCTCGTCCAGAATGGCTCCAACCCCACACTCCCTGACCCCCCTGATCCCACGTGCTGGCACCTCCACTGCCGCAGGCTTCGTGGCCCTCGACACCCTCGCCACCCGTGCATACCCTCGCACTCGAGGACGCATCACACCCCGCGGTCACCCCGCCCGCTGACATGGTGCCACTCTTAGCGTGTGTCTTTGCCCCCATCGCGCACCTGGAGCTCGTCAGCACGAATCCTGTGGCACTCGCGATCGAGGCGACAAAAACAGTGTGTGTGCATGGGAGCCCCGGGGTGTTTGCGCTTGGAGTGGGGGTGGTGGACCACGCTGTGACGGGCGTGGCTCTGCAGGCGCTTGTCGGTGCCACGCTTGGTGCGTGCACAAGGCAGCATGACGCCCTCACCGGGGAAGGTGTGCACACCCTCATGTGCGTTGCACCCCGTGGCCGCTGCGCCCGTTGACACCGCGCTGCTCCTCGCGCACGTCTTCACGTTCGCGCGCTTCCCCAGCCTCACGCACCTCGCCACACGCCCGTGGCGCGTCGCGCGCCTCGAGCTCGGCGCGGACCCTGCGGCGCTCGCGATCGAGGCAACGGGGACTGTGTGTGTGCGTGGGAGCCCCGGGCCATTTGCGCTTGTGGCGCGGTGGACCCCGCTGCGACAGGCGCAATGCTGCAGGCGCTCGTCGGCGCACGCGGGGGCGCGGCGCGGTGCATGGAGGCGGTGTATGCGGGTGCGGCGCATGCGCACAGCGGTGTGCCGGAAGAGTATCTGCTGGGCGTGTTGGTGTTCCGGTGCGTGAAGGGGGACGCGGATGGGGACAGGGACACGGTAGTACATATGCTTCATATACGCTCTATTTACTGTAATTTTTCGGTAATTTTCCACGTAATTTTGTGACCATCATCGCTGATGACGAGCAAAAGTTTGATCGCATTTGATCACGGCGTCCAGCACGTTTGATCGCTGTTGACCAAATGCGGATGCTCGCTGTCGTTGTGCAGTGCAGGGACGGATGCCTGAGACAATTGGGTAATTGTAGGTTAAAGAGACGCTGTAGTGATGTATCAGCATGCCCTCTAAGCTAGTGGTTTTCATACATCACGGCTCACCGCTAGTTAGAGGGACGTGATAGATCATACTGCAGCACTAAGGTGGGTAATCGTGAAAACTTGGAGGATATTTCCTCCAATTCCTCCAATCTCACTTATTCAGAACACCAGAAGGAAATATCCTCAAATTGGAGGCAAATTTCGGAAGGAGGTTTTTCCTGATGGATATCTATATGTTTACCGCGAAACTCAGACTCTCCATACAGGATGTCCTACAATCTGAATAATTCCCTCGCAAGCCAATTTTGGTCCCAAGCAGTGTCAATGGTCCAGCAAGCCGGCGTAGTAGGTGTGCGTCTGAAGGGCCATTCATTTTAACTGGTTGGGTGCTCTGAGTCGGGGGGATGGGAAGGACCTGAACACTTGGGAAGAGCCTTCTCTCGAGCTTTCAATTGCTTTGATGGCGAAGGCGGTCGTCAATCCGCGATTGCCAATTTTTATCCTAATACAAGTTCTAGGTCAGCAGATAATGCAGATAAAAGACGAACGGATTTCACTCAGAGCTGCTGTACTTGTACATTCAACCGATCACCCAGCCACCATCCTCACGCTGCAGGGTCAACAGCGTGCTCAGGTCGACGTCATCTTGCAGGCCCAGCGATGCACACGCACTGATGTGCATCGCGAGCTGCAGGGCATCGCCATTGACTGGTTTGACAGATGATTTTCGTCTGCCGATGCGAAATTGCCAGAAATGGTTGAATGATGCTGGGGTTTTCATTCCAATCGACAGTTACACATCACGCATCCCCCTGTTACTAGCTGTAAGCCGAGATGTTTCCTGCCGTTTGTTTTTGCACAGTCACTGAGCAGAATGAAGCAACTAAAACACGTGATAAGTTACTATATGGGGTATTACGTTAGTTAGTTAGTCCTCCCATCGAGCTGCGAAAAAAACATTGGCCCTAGTGTTCTCACCACGAACTCTCAAAAATCTGATAGAATCCGGCGTCACGCGCCCCTCCTCGCGGTCAACAACTCCTCCTCATCCGCAGCCTCGCACTCGAGCCCCTGCCGCAGTCAACGCCGCGCGCCTTCGCCTGCTCGCCCTCGCAAGCGGCCTCGTCCTCCTCATCGGCTCATCCTATGTGTACTTCGTCCCTAGCGCCGGCACCGGCCTGCCAAAGGCTGAACTGCCAAGGCGACCCATCATCCGCTCGTCCTTTCCCAGCGTCCACCGTGCGCCTCGCCGTACTTACAAGGTACGCTTGCCTCCGGTCTCTCCCTCTCCCGCTTGGATCTCACCCTTCTCTTGATGTAGCCGATATCTGCGTGGACTCGGTGGCAAGACCGCACAACGCACTCACTGACGTCCTCCAGCACGACCGTCCCCTCATCTATATCGCCGTCCGCCACCTCTGCCGCTGCTGCCGCCCTCATCTTCTTGGATCACCCTCCCTTCCCGCTGTTTCGCACGTCCCCGCGATGTACACTGGTGCTCATCCGTTCTTGGGACTTCCCGTTAGCACACGGGCGACTTCCCACCCCACGCCTCTGTTTCCAAGAACTGACCCCATGCGGCGTGCTCTTGCGCTACGCATGAGATAAGGGGAAATTGGTCGTTACGCTCCGAGAGGCACTTCGACGACGCCATGACGAGATCCACCTCGTGCAGACACAAACGAGGTGAGTCGAGATCTCTTTCCTTTTCTTTCTCGTCCCTACTAAGCTACCCGTCGATAGAATCCGTGGCTCGCGTGCGATTTCAGCTTGGCCTGTAAAGCTCTCCCATCCCCGAGTACGTCCCTTCTGCCTCCTTCATATTCTCCTTCTCATTGCGACTCACTTACTCGTACAGAAGACGAAAACGGGGCAGCTGCTCGTGGGAGTGCGCGGTGCGGATCCGGGTGACGCCGTGTATCACCACCTTACATTCACCCGGCTGGGAGGAGACGTGGACGGCTGAGAACGGCTCACGGTGGTCGGGGGAGATGCGCGTCCCCTCCCAAGCGGCGCGCAGGTCGAGCTCGAGGACGAGCACGCTCAATATGTCTCCATCGACGACGAGCTCGTTCCCTATGCCGCCACCCACCACGCCGGGCAGTGTCTGCGCTCGAACCTACTATACCGCGGTATGTACAAGGGCATACCTCGTTGGTGTTTGGAGGGTCTCCGCTCCCACATCCGACGTTGCTGCACCCGTGCGCGTCCGCGCCCGCCTGCACCTCCGCACCTTATTTCGTGCTTCCTCCGATCTACGCCCGGCGCGCCGCCGCGCCAGCCCCGCTGCGCACGGTCCTCGCTACCCGAGCATCATCAGCCCGAGCGCAGTGTGCCTCGGCGCGGACGAACGGGCACACGCATGTGGGATGCCAGAACGCTTCATCTATCTCGTGGGGCCGTCGTTGACTGACCGGTGAGGGGCGGGTGTTGGCCGAATGCTCAGGTGAGGGCGTATGCATGTGCGGGCGGGGGTGAGCGGGGGCGGAACGGATGTCGTGCGGAGAGGGATGAGAAAAGAAGAGAGGGTGATGCCCGTAGTGACGAGGACGCCGACGGAGCGCGCGCGCATTTTCGCGACGCAGGCACTGCGCCAGGGGGAGGAGATCGTCGTCGGCTGGCAATGGGACGACGCGAACGCCATGCACCGGGGTTGTGAGGTTGCTGGACTGACGGTGTGCGTGTCTTCGCTTTACTTTTCTTCATCTTCTTCGCGTCCACTACTGTCTGTACTTTGCGTTCGTTATTTGCTTTGACTTCGCATGTCTTTTTTGGATACCTACTATTCATCGTTTTCTCCTGAGTTTTCGGTTTCTTATTTCATCTAGGACTTGATATCCCCCTCCTTCATTCTTTTCGTTTCCTCCGTGTATATCCACGCCCCATTCCTTGCCTTCTAATACATTCCCTCATCTTCGTAAGCCTTTGGCTATCCCATTCACATTCTTCTTCGCCCCCTTCTCTTTTTTCTTCATACTTTGACTGTTTATTTACATCCCTCGCCCCTTCTTTATTTCTCCGTTATTGATTCGTCTCTTTCGCAGATTCCCTATTCCGCCGATGCCGACGCGACGCCACCGCATCGCGCTGCTCGCTAACATTCTGCATGTGCTCGGTGGTGCGGGGACGGAGAGTGCTTGCGCGTCGACGTCTGCCGCTGCTTCCGCCCCCATCACGCATGGCCTCTCCCTTTTCATCGCACGTACGGACGTCTGCGCACCCGGGGAAGGAGATGGAGCGGAGGACGACGCCGGGGAGCAAGAAAGGCGGGAAGGACAAATTGGTGTCGGTAGAGGGAGTAAGGGGAGCAGAGGCGGCAAGGGGTCGGGGAGAGGCACGCCGGACAGGCACGCGGCGGAGCATGAGCATGTGTCTGTTATCCGCACGATGGATCGGGTGGTGTTCCCGTCCGTCAAGCGTATACACGCGGCTCACGGCGTTATGTCTTTCCTGGGCGGCGGGACGCGGAGGAGATGGAGCTCGATATCGACACCGAGATGGAGGACGCGCCGCGCGCGCAGGGATCTCCTTTTTCGTTCCTGTCCGCGTCTCTTGCGCCGCCGCGATTGGCTGCGTCGTCCGCGACGCCTTCCCATTTGGAGCATCGACATCTGCGCTTCCCATCGCCACCTCCTCCTCTGCCCTGCCCAGCACCTCTCCATCTTCGCATCGACAACGACGGACCCGTCTTCCGCCACCGCATCGACTCCGACCATGAAGCCCAGCCGTCTTGCGGGCCAGGTCTATCACGCCGAGTCCCGAGGCGCCGCAGCCCGACCCGCACTGGGGCCCGTCTATTGCGCTCGTACGCGGCGCGCGCGGTCGAGCGTGTAAGGGAGAGCGGAGGCTGGGCGGGGTCGTGCTGGATCGCGTGGAGCTCGATTCTCCGCTGTATGCGGCGCAGGAGTGTGCTGGACACATAAAAAGGCAACGGAGGGATACATGGGCGACGGGACGGGTACGGGTACGGGTACTCGAGCGCAGGGTATTCGAGCACGAGCGCCGATGCATATGCGGGCACAGGCGAGGATGCGTACGCCGCCGGTGCGTGCGGGAGCATGAACAAGCCGTACGCCGTTGTCGAGCGCATTGGAGGATGGGGTCATACACGAGGCTCAGCGCATGGTTAGAGAAGACCACGAGCGCAGAGCGTGTGTACGGAAAGACGCGATGGCGCGACCGGGATCGGGCTCGGCGACAGCAGGTGGGAGCGGGTACAGGAGGCGATCTGCTCGTCGCCATAGAGCTATAATAATTGTGCTTGTACGTCAATCAAATCTTTTTGTCAAGGTGCTGATGTGCGTATTCGCGTCCGCAGTCTGGTCCAATTTTGAGATTGCCGATCTCGACTTCTGGCGTGGGGAGGCGTATACCAAATTCTTCGACCACCTGGATGCGAAGGGCGTGAGGTGGTTTCCTTCACATTTAGTTTCTTGTTTTGTAAGGATTACCATCTCCAGGGCTTTTGTTACGAGCGCTGGTGTTCCAACACCGTGTATTCCATCGCCGCGGCGCTACTTGCTCGCAAGGATGAGATTGTATGTATCTCTTGCTGATTCTGCCCCCACTTGATAATGAGCTTTTCGTCGCAGCACTTCTTCGACAATATAGGTGTCGGTCGAATCTCCTTCACTCTCAATCTGACTCAGATCTTCGCAGGCTACCGACACAAGCCCTTCCAGCACTGTCCCCAAGGCGCCGTGCACAGCGCAGGCAAGTGCGAGTGCGATATGATAGACAACTTCGGTCCGCATTCCTCATTTCCATCGTGGCATGCTATATAGCTAATTGGACTTAATCGTCAGACTTCGAGGGGTGGTCGTGCCTTCCAAGGTATCAGCGTCTGTTCGGGTAAATGATCCAATGGACAGGTGGAGGTTCGCCCGTCTCTTTGTGATTTCCAGCGCTGATCGAATCTGTGCCCCAGGTTGCGAGCTTTTGGGACCCTCATGGGCTATAATGGTGCCACAGTATAATGCCCCACGCGCGCATAATCTGAGCCGGAATTGCTAGATCGTGTGGCAAGTTCCTGAGTGTTAGATGGATAGATTCTCTCCTCGCAATTATGATTGTTTGATTCTTCATGGGTATTTGAATTCCTCGGAGCTGGCCAACTTTGCTACATTCCCACAACTCTCCGTCTTTGCGAGCTTCACCCGCTGGATGAAGGCACTGGACTCCCACTTTCGCTGTCGACTGTCAATACCTTTTCCTGGAAGCCGACTAGAGAACATCGGCCGTGCAAGAGTCTTGCGTTCCAAGAGCAGTGACAGTAAGACCAATACGTCTCGGGGAAGCGGGCGCCAAATTGGACTCACTCAAATGCGCCCCGAAAAACCAGGACAAGGTGGAGATTGTATCTGGATAGAAATAGGCAGCTGTTTCGATTATCTCTCTCTCCAATTCTGGCGGAAAGAACGGCGAGGGATCTTAGCTCATGATCGTCCGAAGCAAGGCAGAGCGGCAGCTATACCGACGAAAGAAATAGATGCTAACTGATGAGTCCTGACCGATCTAGCTTCCGTCGATTCCAACCACTCCACTGGTTACAGGCTGATATTTGCGACCATGCATCCATCGTACATCATCCCCGATAACTCCATACTTTTCGAGTCCTTGACCCCCTTGTTTGACCTTTATTTGACCTTGGTTTCACCGGCACTTTCATTCGTTTTTCCATACTCGCCACTGGCCTCACCAAGGGTCCATCTGCTTGGTTCAAGGTAAGGCATGGTTACATACAGAGGTCTCTGCGACATTCTTGCCCTCTTCCCAAAATTACTTCATGACTTTGTCTCTCAAACTCGAGTTTCTCCCGTTCCCCGACCATCCGCTTTCATTTGCTGAATATTCCACCTACCCTAGGAGGGCGTGCACTGATCCAGCATCGCGTCAGCAGCCCCCGCAACCACCACCCCTGTCCCCACAACTGCTACCACCTTAATATCCATCATTTGAACTGCCTCCGCATCCCGCAGCCATACCACCATTGCCAGAACCGCACCCAGCGGCACCGACTGCACATGCTCCCGCTCCCTGGTCCCCCATGTGTCAACAAATGAAGGAAGAATTCGTGAATTCCAAAGCACTGACCGCCGCGCCAGCATTGGATTTAAAATCACCTGCAAGCTTTAGAACGGAGTTCAAGACTTCCACTATCTTATCGAATTCGAACGAGTCGGAGTCGTGCCTGCGTCGTTCAGTAGTTCGCCCCCGCGGGCGACCTGTATCACTGGAGCTGCGAACGCGGAACGTGTCATGCACACTTGGCCTTGTGGCAACCAGGATATTGTCTCGCTCAGTGATATTAGCTCAGTTAATTAATCCTCCCTTGGATAGTCCAAGGGAGGTCGATTACTCCTCTCTTGGATTATCCAAGGCACTATTTTAGACTGATCTTACATTGCATACAGCAGGAAGAAGAAACTGGTCACCTGGTAGCTAGGATTAATCTAAGCTGCTCCACAGTCAAATTTCTCGAGCAAGGCCCCGATTAAATCTGCAATTCAAGTGCACGATTCAATCTTGTAGGATTTAATCGCTCCAGGATTTTAGTCTGTTCAAGGCGCGGCTCGATTACAGCTCTTTGCATAATTGATGACAGTCAGCAGTTTTTTTAAAACAAAAACAATCTTAAGCTGCCTACTTGTTTAGCTCATTTCTGGGCCATTTCTGGACGGATTTTTGTGATTATAGGTGCGTTAGAAAGCGATCATGCAGCGCTTTCGGATAGTACCGGACTCAATATGTAAATGCTGAAACTCAGGTACCGGCCATTTCGAATATTCGGATTTGAGTCATTTGACTACAACTTCACTTCAATGTCATTCAGTCAATTCTCAGCGGATTTCGATGGGCCAGCACTCTCTGGAAAGCGAACGTTGAGGCACAGGCTGGGAATGCTTCGCAAAATGAATCCATCCCAAAGTGCTCTCGCAATAATGAAATCAAGTATTGGGCAATAATTTCATTCTACCAAGTGTGTGACAGGTGTGCCACACATTTTTTAACCGCTGCATCCCAGCTGCAGAAATCGCCCGCAAACTCCTAAATCCGCCCGGAGATGACCGAGAACGAAGATCGAAGCCTGAAGTCTGAATCCGCTGGGAGGTAGACTCTACGTAGAATTTCGGGTAGAATCGTCGCTAATCAATGTCTTCGCCAGTGAAGCGCGAATTAGCGAAGTTCCGCGCAAGTTCCGCGTCGGAGTTCGGGCAGTGTCGTGGGACACCCGTGTTTGTCGGATATCACCGTTTTCGTCTTTTGTTCTCGTACTGGTTCACTGTTCGGTGTTCACCGCTGTGGCTCAGTTCCTGTTTGGGCCACTACCTTCCGCTTCCCAGAACGGCATTTCTCTGTGTTCTCATCCTTGCTGCAACCCAACTCCGCAATTTTGATGTTCGCAATATGAGAGTTCATCCTACTAAGGGCCGCATTGTACATGCGAGCCCAGTTCGATGACGAGAGCCTATAAAAGTGAATAAATTACTTCACTGTTGATAATATACCATCTCACCATCCAAAAACCATGCCGTTTGCGAAGAGCTCGAGAAGCGGGCTCTCGACAAAGAAATGCTGAGCGACTTGAATATGATGCGGAACCCCTCCATAGTAAGTGCACAACGAATTTGGCTTGTGAACATAATAGTTGTGGTAGTAGCGTCGATGACATCCGTAGGCAATGAATTAACCGCTCAATCTGATGCTCGAAATTTGGACACTTACCACGACAATAAAGAGAGGTTGTATACACAGGGAAACTTCCGTTTCCGAGTGTATGGAGCGTGGCCTTATGTGACATGGGTTCTTTCAGCGTCATTATATCCCCAGAGTCGCGATAATTTGGGCAGTATGAGTCCTGGCACACTCGGACCGGTGCAAGTAAATGTCCGAATGCTGCAGATTCAGATTAGAAAAAAGTAAAGTTATGTATTTGTTGGTACGCACATGTACCACGGCAAAGAGCTGCATTATTATATTGTGTGAGCTCACTTTCTATGGGCACGATTTCGGGATGATTCCCGATGGCCTCCTTGAAGGCTATCCAGCAGATGTGAACCAAAGCCAGGTTGGTTGCAGAAATAGATGCTGCCAGAAGCTCCAGAATAGCAGGCTGCAGGATGTCGGGTGGATGTCTTCGATCTTCCTGCTGGAACTCGATTAGGGGCCGCACCAAGCACGTCTAGGGCTGCCGCCCGTGACCGTTGAAACGGCTCAACGGCAGCCGTCGAACGGGTGCCGTTCCCGTCCCGTTGGCAAATTTTCCTACCTTCCAACGGCCTGTTGAACGACGGCCATGACGGCCGTTGAAACGGGTCTTCCAAAGATGCTTTGAAACCACCCATTTTAGCATTTTTTCTGTGTAAAGATGTTTATATCTACCAGGCTCACCCATTGGATGCCTCTCTTGTTTGCATTGAAGTGCTGTTGGTTAAAACAGGCAGTAGATTTCTTTGGTTGCGCTGCCCGGCAAACTCCGAGGTTGATTGCCGAAGTTCAACTACAAGTTTGAGGTGGTTGTTTCCCGGCAAACGACGAAGGGATGCTGAAATGTGTGGTAAACCATAAGATTAAGGGAATCCGAGCTGAAATTCACCGGTGTATCGATGAACATGAGGTGAAATAGCGAAATGAATCAACCACCCATCGTTACGGCCGTAACGGCTGTCCCGTCACCCGTCCCATCCCATTGGAGCTGTGGAAACTAGAAAAACGGCCGCCAAATCGACGGCTGTTGCCGTTACGGTAACAGGCGGCAGCCCTAAGCACGCCATTTGCAAGAAGGAGGTCAAGCCATGAAGATCAACAGCAGAGAGAGATGGGTGTTGTTGCTGAGCAGAGACAAGTTGCTGTAGATTCATTGCACACTGGACAAGCTCCTTGGTCGACGACGGACGCGTCACTGACGAGCCTTTGCGAACCGGTTCGGCTGCATATGCGATGGCTGGGTGGGAATATCTGCCAAACTATCTACCCGAACTCTACCATCTTTCCCGCATCACTCCATCGGTTTTCTACAGTTTCCCTCTCGCATCAATTCTACCTGACATTCTACACGGACTCTACGGTGGAATTGTTCCCAACAGATCCAATGCTCTCATTGAAGCAGTAGGTTCGGATCTAGTCTGTAGTTTACTGCGCCACCGGTGTTTGCTCGCCGACCTCATTACCAATCATCGGAGTTTCAATTTCCCCTACAAAGCATTCAAACATCTCAGCATCCAATTCACAAATTCGGAAGCAGGGAGATGCATTATAAATTACTTCTCAAACAATGTGCCTCTTCAGAATTGTTTAAATGGCCCTCTTCCGTGCAGACGACGTTCACGGCCTTTGCCACGCGCCGGGCCATCAAAATTCGGCATTGATGTTCTTTAACTCAAACACCACGACTTCGCAGGAGAACTTGAAGTTTTCGATGCCCTAAACTTGAATGCAACCTCAAATGGTTGAAAAACACGTGGCTAAAGTGTGTTCGATGGCGGAGAAATTTACTGATTGGTGATAAGAGTGGCAAGCAATCAACTGATCAAGGTGATCAACAGACTACAAACTACCGAGGTATGAGGTTCTTTCGTTTGTAGTGTCTGTCTACGAGAGACTAGTTCGGATCAGATAACACAATTTTCCGGGTGTTCCGAATGGCTGGTTCCCGTTTCAACTTGGGTATCATCTGAAAGCCCCGCTTAACCGCTTTATAATGCATCCAAATTCATGAAATTTGATTCAGAACTGAGATAGAAATGAGCAAGACAAAGAGGGCTCTCAAAATTGGTTTTGTTTTAAAAAAACTGCTGACTGTCATCAATTATGCAAAGAGCTGTAATCCAGTAACAATTAGTCAGTCTGACTTGCTACCATGTTAATCTCGGTTGACATGTCATTACTAGATAGTGTTCTCATATCGTGATTAATCTAGATTGTGTTTTCATATGATATCATACCACATGGATTAGAGACTTACCTCGTAATCTCCTCGGAGCAAGGGTCTGGGTGCAGGTGCAAGTTTAGGCTGCATTCAACACTGTTTGGGAGCAGGGAGGTAAGCAAGTAAAAAAAAACAGTGGGGAGGGAGGAAAGGAGGGCCAGACTCACTAGTACTGTCTCTGTCATGATATTCTTCCATGTTGTTACCTTTGCCACCCTAGATCAACTGCCCAGAAGGCTTGAACTCTACATAGAGGGTCATATTTTTTGTGACTTTATTGCAGCTTTATTGTAGCTACCATCCCCTACAAGCCTTAAGTAAACAGTCACATTTGTTGTGGCCTTATCACAGCTTTATCACAGCTTTATTGCAGTTTATGTCTGACATAATGTCTCCATATAAGGTCATGTGTATGTGCAGCTTTATTGTGCCTTTATTGTGACTTTATTGCAGCTAGGTTGACTTAGCTCACATGTGCTGCTAGACCTCAGAAATATTGCGACTTTATCGTGGCTTTACCACAGCTTTTGCTGCAGCATAGCCAAAACAGCCAGAACCTCTTCTAGTTAAAAGGGGGTAATCTGTTCGAATCTGTACACACTATGTGAGAAACAAGCCTCACACCGACGTCCGTATGGAAGCAAGTTGTATTCACCTGTACACACTATGTAAGAAGCAAGCTATTCTATGTTAGCTACTGTGTACTGTGAATGGGATAGATATGACTTACCCTCACAACAACGTCCATATGGAAGCGAGTGAGGGCAGTCGATCCGTGCCATCACGGATATAGGGTCCATGATGTCATGTCACAAGTAGGTGAGGAAAGATATAACTACAAGCTCGTCCAACACACCCCCTCAGTGTGGAACATGGAGTTGATAGCTCGACACTCCCTCACACCAGAACACCATCAGTGAGACCAAGGGCTGAGCAGTGTCGGAGGAAATTGGCGGTCAGTAGGGCTTTTGTAAGTGTGTCAGCAACATTTTCGAAGGAGGAGATATGGGGGGTGGAGATCTTCTCCTTCTCGACACAGTCACAGATATGGTGGTATCGCGTGTTGATGTGCTTCATACGTGGGGAAAGATTGGTTGCCAGCCAGGATAATTGCAGCATTGTTTTCACAGAAGACTTGAGTGGGTGAGTCCACGGTAATCCGGATCCCGTGAACCAGCATCCGCAACCAGCAGATATCCTTCACTGCTTCCAACATGCCAATATATTTGGCCTTGACGGAGGACAGAGTGACGACTTTCTGTTTCCACAATGCCCACAATATCAATCCAGAGCCAAGAGAGAAGGTGTAGCCCATGACAGAACGGCGATGGTCGGGGTCATTTGCGTAGTCTGCATCAGTGTGGCTGATGAGAGAAATGGGTTTGTGGCTGCCGAGGCTTAGTGTGGGTAGCTGAGTGCCTTTGAGGTAATGTACAACTCAAATTGCCGCCATCCAGTGGGCTGTGGTGTAGCAATCCAACAATGAGGAGAGTTTGTTGACAGGATAAGCGATGTTGGGGTGTGTTCCAAGGGCAAAGTACATGAGGCACCCAATAAGACCATGGTACGGTGTGGCGATGAGGTGTTCCGCTTCAGCGGCCGATGGGGCTTCAGCAGGGGGTCAGACGGTGGAGGTGGGAGCATGGTTCCATGAGAGTGGCAACGGGGTAGGTGTCGGTTTGGTGAAACTGCTCTATTATGCAATTGATAAGAGTGGTCTGGGACAGATGAATTGTAACTTGTTCGGGGTTGCACACCACTGCAATGCCCAAACAGTACTTCATGTCCTCAAGATCTGATATTGCCCATTTCTACTTCAGCTGTGCTTTGAAGGTGATGTTCGCAGCAGGAATGGATGCCACAGCAAGTATGTCGTTGACATGAACGGCCACCAGGATGGTGGATCTGTTGGGGTTTTGCTGGATGTACACACACCATTTGCACATCAGTCACCAGAAACCCCAGCTCACCATCACATTGTGCATGTGGTGATTCCACGCATGGGCAGCCTGTTTCAGCCTGTAGAGGGACTCCACAAGTATCCAGACCCATGTTTCCTTCCCCGTATGTGGGAGCTAGAGGTGCTCCAGAATAGGCCCTCATTTCACAGAATTCTCGTGAAGATTCTGGGATCGTGGATGGCATCGGACGCTCTCAACCCGACTGAACCCGACTTGTTTAAACTCGGACCTGTTCTCCTTGCTTTCTTGAATCCCTCACCATTGCACATGTCACGGATAAAACTCCACGTCCTCAGCATGTGTTTAACTTTTCCCTGTCACTGTGTGTATCCTTGACCTGGTCTCATTTCTCATTTCTGGTGGGGAGATGGTGATCGATTCCTTGGAGAGTCGGGATCTGGAGATTGAAAAATCAGCTTGCCCTCTCGGTGCCCTTTCCGCACCTCTCTTGCGGGTTCCATGCTCTAAATATCACCAGTATTCTCCATTATGTTTAAACAACTTTTGGCCATTCATAGTACACGCGTATTTTCTTACTGTGGAGGGACATAGATACAGTGTGTTGTTGTGCACATGGAAAGCAATCCTCACAAACAGCAACTGCAGCTGCAACAGGGACTTGGCCGTGCTCCAATGTCTTCTCTCAGCAAGTTGTTATGCCTCGGAAGGCTTTGATCTGGTCTTCACATGAGTCTCACTCTGTATGTCCGTCCTGTTTCCTTGCTCCAGAGCCAATACTCAGTTTTTTTCTGCATCAGCGCTGTTTTCACATTGCACCAACGATATGTGTGCATACCTCAAAATCGACAAAGGTAAAATAAATGTGTTGATATCCGTTTCACTGTTTTTTGGGACCCATATACTTATTGCAATTCAGGTATACTCTCTGTATTCTCAATTCTCATTCTCATTATTGACTTGTACCGCCAGGTCGTACAATGGTGAATGAGATAATGTCCTTTTCTCTTACCACATTGGTTTAAACCACAAACCAAAATGGTTCAAACCGCAGTTCAAATCACACAGCCAGAGGCAACTTCTGTAGGAGAAACACCCATGGTTTGAACCAGGTTGGTTCCAACCAGTTTAAACCAAGGGGCATTGTTGGACACAATGCAGTTTAAACCCGAACCCTGCTGTTGCTGGGGACCGTGAGGATTCAATGATGAGCGACATTTAATGAAAATTTAATCACCTCACCCTCTTTATAAAGTTAAGCCTCTCTGTCTGTCTGAAGCTATATCTCCATATGGTTATATTGCACTTCCCAATCAAAGCATGGGCCGCTCGGCACGACAGCTATTAGTGGCATCCAATCGGCATGTGAAACTCCAATTATTTTTAGCTCTGCTCGAATGCCGATCTACGGAAGTGCTGGATCGGTGAAATACAGTTTTTGTGAAGGTTTTTTTTTTGGAACTTATAATTTTTTGTTTTGCTCTTCTCGGCTTTGCATCACTTCACTTCACTCTTTTTATGAGATTGAGCCTGTCTGAAGCCATATCCCCATACTCCTTTTTCTTCAGCTTTAAAGGCCGCTTCTTTCTTTGCTCTAAAAACTAATACTAATATCAGCAAGTGGGAGCCGGCGTGGAGTGCCGGCAAGCAATTGTAAAAGTTAAAGCTGAGCGTGAGGTGTGCTTTTTTGGCTCACTTCACCTCTACCCTATCCTGACGCATCCTCAACTCCCGAAACTGCTTGCATGGTTCATTGAAGCCCCGGGACGATTCTCGTGAGGACCCATTCTGGATTTTCTATCTGTATTCCTTTATATCTTTCTCTTCCTCCCTCCCGACCCTACCCTATGTCGGAAAAAGCCCATTTATCTCGCAACGGATTGACATGGCTTGAGACCTTGTGCCGGCTTGAGACCGCTTGGGAGTCGCTGCGGGGCGTCTTGGGAGATCTTGCAAGTCATCACAAGTCACCCAAGGCTCCGGAGAGCCTTGGAACCCCTTGAGATGGCTAGGCCGTATCATTGCTAAATACAGGCTAGTATCGCCTGGGAGGCGGCAGTGGAAGAGAAGTTCAAGCTGACCCATTGCGAGAGGGTCATTGTCAGCTGAATAAATCACAGAATTGAACCGCGGAACTGGGGTTATTTCCAGATTGCCGAGAGGTGTGGAGCTGGGTGGAGCGTTAACCCGGTGGCTCGAGCAAGGTACATAACTCTGTTCATGACCTTCGAAATTTTACCTGTACTTACATGTGTGCACTTGAACCACTATTAATATCAGTAAGTAATGCAGCTCTCCTTACTCTTGCAGTCTTACTAGACTACTACTTGATTACTTCCCTAAATCTGTTCCGCGATGTTCCTTCAATTACGGTACTGAAGAGAGGTAGAAGTTTTTTCACCAGCTCCTGCCTACATCGCTTGCAACAGCTTTGATGGAGTGCCAAGGTTTTCTGACATTCGGGAACCTTGGAACTGCTTGCCGTAACCTAAATCGTGCGCTGCAAGTGACGTAGTGGCATATGACCTTGAGACAGCTTGGAACTCATTGGAACCCGATGCAAGACAAATAGGATTTTTCCGACATATATACCTATATAATCTATACCCGTGCCATCCCATATATGCACCCACTGCCAAACCTTCCAATCACCCACATTAGACGATGCAGACCAGCTTTTCCCGTAATTTTAACTCTCTCCCGTACTCATAAAAAGCCCCCGCAATAACTCCCCGCATTAGATTACCTGTTTAGACACCGTTGCATCTGCTACCATAGTCTTTACTGGCCACATGTAGGAACACCAATGAATATCTAATCAAATCAGATAGTACTTTGCATAGCATGCTAGTCCCTATGAAACACAAGCTGAATGAAGTCGCTCGCCCAACGGTGCCCTATACCACTTCAACAAACCCATCTCTGTCCTCGATATGTGCAAGCTTCACTTTCTTGTCACTTCCTTCCCTGATGTCCTCCTTTTCCAACCCACGGAATACGTCTCCCATGCCCCCAGCCGAAGCTGCCGCCATGAGTTCCAGAGGGTCGTTGGGGTCAAAATCAACGTGCCGAACTGGTATCCCTTGGTTCATAATTTGGGTCCAGAGCAGGATGAGGATGGACGCGACCGCAACAAAAGGGGTCGGAATGAGTATGAAGTAGGTTGCTCTCTGTTTGTATTCCCATCCGAAAGTCGTGGTGAAGGCGGTGCCGTTTATTGCCATTGTCATACTTTCTGGAGGGTCGCCGCCAAAGGGACCGCTATACGATGAGAGTTCGGTTTTCATGGCCTTGTAAGAGCTAAGTGCCGATTGGACATCAGTGCAGGCATTCACTGACCGTTCCAACGGATTGGATAACTCCGATTATATACTCCTCCTACAACGCGAAGGGTCAGCGATATTCCGATTCCGAGGCTTACTGAGGAGACTACCCAGAATGTCGGATAATCCAATGGGGCTCGATGTTTATCTTGGTCCGCATGAATCTTGGCCATGGAATCACCGATAGAGTTCCCTGTCCTGCTCTGGCTCCGAAGGATTCCTTGATCCAGCCCATAGAATGCAACATACGAGACAACCGCTGGGGCAGGTGTTAGCTGGAGGTCGGCCGTGGTTTGAAGGTCGACATCATGGAAGATGAAGGGGTGGGCATAGGTTGAATTTACGGTGAGGATGCCAGGAAAGACGGTGCACACCACAGATTCTCCGTCTGGCCCGGTTGAGTACACACCTTGGCCGTCAATGATAACCCCTGTAACAACAAATCATCAGCCATGAGAGCACCTACGCAGCAGACATTTATACGGTAAGTTGTTCCTCCCGTATCGTGGTTCTCCGGACAACTGAGTGACAACAGTGTATCTTTGGTCTGGGACAGCACATCTTGGTAACAGCGCCAGCAGTTATAAGAGAGCTGGAATGGGCGTGTAAATAATTGTTGACACACCGTACTGCACGATTTGTCCATTAGTGCAGGTGGTGGTTACTGAGACAGCAGTGTATGTCGTTACTCCCCCATCCGAGTTGATTTCGACGGAATTAACAAATCTTTCCAATGGGGGATCCGACTCTGCATCCAGCTGTTGATATTGGCAACTGGCGACGGCCGAAAATCCTTGTTGGCTCATAGACACGTTGAAATCGCTTCCTGGCGGCGGGAAGGGTTTAGTGTTGGATGTGATTAGGGCAGTCGTGTTCAAAGTCGGGTCGGCGAGGTAGGGAAGGTTAATCGGAAATGTTCCTCCTACGAAATATATACCGTATCGATCAGGATTTTTTACCAGCGCTTCGAGGGGAATCTGTACAGACCAGTGGAATCCTGGTGGATCCAACCACCGAAATCAATGAACGACCCATAACCAGCTTGGGAATTTGCGTTCACAGTACCACTCATGGCAAGGACCCACAAAGCTGAGTCGACTGTAGATGAACTATGAGTATCACCCAAGGGTTATGGAACGAACAACTTACTATAATCCTTTATTCCAGAAGTGCCGTTCCATAACTCGTCGAACTGATTGCTGAATGCATCACTTGTGAGATCGATCTCGGTGCCTTGCAGCGGTGTAGGAACAACAATTTGCATCGGCGTTATGAGCGAAGACCAGCTGTAACCTTGGGTCAGTGGCGGAAATACTAAAGGTATCGTCATGATTATACCTCGCAGTTTGGCTAAGGTTGGCGAGAAGGAACACCACGCAAATGATGACCCATTTGGCCTCCCGCCGTTCAAGTGTCCATATCGGGGACCCCCGAGAAAGTAGGATACCAAATCTGAGCGTGGATAGAGGTATCGGGCGTGTGAGGTACACCCGAATGGCATGCCGGATGGCCTGCGAGAATAAGCTGTAGGATTCAATATTCAATGTCAGGCGAAATCAGGCACGGGCACCGTGTTGTGGATCACTAACTAAGACGAGTACGCCGACAAGACGCTCGCAAGAAGGGTAACAATGGCAGTTTTTGATTGTGGATTGGACTGCACTAAGTCTGCGAGGGAAATTTGCAGTGGAATTTGTCCTCGAACACGAACTGCCCCAAAAAATCCTAACAAGAGGGCGAGCAAGAACAGCTGGCCAACGACCACAGACAGTGGCCACCGCCTATTTGGATGGGATCAATGCTTTTCGAGTGATATACGAGCCCATGACCGACCGCGTAGACTCCTCAGGTACCGCGTCTATCGCTCTGAAATCTGACTTCATGTCCTCTGAAGGGAACCTCTGCGAAGACGGACGTCTCTCCGTCATGTTGCCATGAGCAGGGCTCACCCAGAGAGAATTGCCACGTTGGGAAGGAGCGGCAAGCGTGCTGGCTGGCGGCGACACTTGAACAAACCCGTCCTTGTCGTCGATATGCGCCAGCCTCAGCTTCTTACCACCACCATCCTTGATATCCTCCTTTGCCAAGCCATTGAACATTTCTTCCATCCCCCCGGCCGAGGCAGCAGCCATAAGCACCAAAGGGTCGGTCGGATCAAAGTCTGCGTGGCGAGCTGGGATCCCTCGGTTCAGAACTTGGGCCAAGAGCACAATGACGATGGACGCGACCGCAACGAAGGTACTGGGAATGAGAATGGCATTTGTTGCTCCTTGCTGATACTTCCATCCAAGCGTCGTGGTTAATGCGCTGCCATTGATTGGTCTTGTCATACTTTGAGGGGGATCTCCACCGAAGGGCCCGTTGTATGACGAGAGCTCGGTTTTCATCGCCTCAAGAATTATGTCAGTATGAATTAAACACTCAGTTCGGGCCACCCACTGTTCCTACAAATTCTGTAGCTCCTGTTATATAGTATCCCTGCAACAGTGTATCAGCAAATGGCGTGGTTTGCAAACTGGCGGATGAAGCTACCCACCCAAACTTCCGGATACGACAACGGTGCCTGCAGTTGATCCTGGTTGGCGTAGATCTGGGCTATGGAATCACCGATGAGACTTCGCGTCAAGCTCTGACCATGAAGAATCGCTTGGTCCAGGCCATAGAAAGCGGCGTATGAGACTATCGCTGGGGCATTTGCAAAGTCAGCAGTGGTGGGATCCGGGGGTTGTAGCTCATTATAGATGAAGCCTTCCTCGTAAGTTACGTTCATGTTGAGGGTTGCCGGAAACATCGTGCAGACTACTGATCCATTTGGTCTGGAGTAAATGCCTCGACCGTCGATGATAACACCTCAGAGTGTCCGTTGGTTACGGGAGAGCTTATACAGCGAGCATACGTACGATATACGGGTAGGCCGACATCAGTAGTTTCCGGACAGCTGAGGGACAGCAGCGTGTCATTTGTTTGGGATACCACATCTAAATAATTATTATGGGACGGCTGGAATGGAAGGAGGAATTGACAACTCACCGTACTGTACGGTTTCTCCGTTAGTGCAGGTTGTGGTGATTGAAACAGCGGTGTAAGATGTTCCTTGACCGCCCGACGTGAGTTCGAAGGCATTCACAGTCCGCACCAAAGGAGGGTCTGACTCTGCATCAAGCTGCTGAAATTGACAGGTGGAGATGGCGGTCGTAAATCCTTGTTGAGCCATAGTCATGTTGAAATTGATTCCGAAGGGAGGAAATGCTTTGGTGCTGGATGTGACTAGCGCAGTCGTGTTCCAATTCGGGTTGACGAGGTATCGGAGGTTAATCGGGAATATCCCCCCTGAAAAGATCATATCACCGTCTTCTCAGCGTTTGAGAGGGGGAAAGTCTACAGACTAGTAGAACTAACATGGCCCCAACCGCCAGAATCGACAATCGACCCATATCCGACCCCGACATTTGCGTACAACGTACCAGCCGTGTCGATGAGTGACAAGGTTGTATTGACTGCGTGGAAATTACACCATGAAGACAATCCTAAGCAAGACGAACCAACTTACTATAACTCTGGATGCCTGATGGGCCGCTCCACAAATCGTCGAATCGACTACTAAAGGCGTCACTTGTTAGATCAATGTCGGTGCCGTGCAGTGGTGTAAGGACAACGATTTGGATCGGTGTTATGAGCGAGGTCCAGCTAGTATCCGGAATCAGCAACCACAATACTACAGCTACGACGAGGACTGTACCTGGAAGTTTGGCCGAGGGTGGCAAGGGAGAACGCCCCGCCGATGACGACCCATTTGATCTCCCGACGTTCCCAGCTCAGTCTTGTGGATCTTCGTGAAAGTAGGATCCCGAATCTAAGGGTAGATACAGACCCGGAGCGGGTGAGATACACCCGAATCGCATGCTGGACGGCCTTGGTGAAAAGGCTGGATGCATACATTGTCAGTTCTGTGTCAATATAGCGAGCCTGCGTCGTGGCTCACGCACTAGGATGAAAATGCGGAAATCGCTGTTGCAAAAAACGTTACAAAGAAAGTCTTTGCCTGTGGATTGGACTGTGCCAGGTCCACAAGCCTCGTCTCGAGCGGGATTTGCCCTGTAACACGAACAGCCCCAAAGAATCCGAAAGAGATGGCGAGCAAAAACACCTGCCCTGTAATAACGGAGAGCGGCCACCGCCTGTTTGCATGGATAAGCTAGGTATTGCATCATTATGGGCCCCCAGACCCACCGCGTATACTGCACGGCGACTGCATCCCCAATTGTAAAATCAGACCCGGGGTCGGGCCTCGAGGCGTCCACGGCCAATTTTTGTGACTCCGGACGACCTTCCATGTGTCGGGGGGATGCGGAGAAAGTGGATGGCCAGTCTTCCCATGGAGGGATATACCTTATAGGCAAAAAAAAGCCGCATAGTTACCGAAGATTCAGAAGAACTCCAGAAGTCTCTCCGGTAGATCTAGGCAGTGATAGGCTATCCAGCTGTCCGAAATGGTGGGATTGGAGGTTACGATGAATTTTGACGAGGCAGTTCAATCAAGAGATCCATCCTGAAACTCAGCAAATGGGCTCCCAGATCCCAGGTCGTCGTATGTCGCCGATGTCTAATTGCTTGCATCGCTCTATTTCAAGGCAAATTTGATACCAAGGAACAACGGTACGTCTTGCCTCGAAACCCAATTGTGAGCAATACCAATATAACCCAAATAGAAGAGCTGTATTCTGAGAGCAAACGGGCGGAGACTCGGGACCCGCATAATGTCGGCCGAGGTAATGGCGAATTACGGGCATTGCCCCTCAGTTGCCACCAAAAATGTCGGATATATCATGGTGGCTTTCGAAATGTCCAGGCATCTTCTGCCGAACGATCCATGAGATGTAGAGTAATCAATGCCGTTGGAACAGGAGATACCGCCTCTGACAGAGATTTGCGAACTGTTACGATTGGCCAGCAAGTCCCGGTGTCTGAACGTTCCTCAAGCTGATTCGATCTGCTGAGAGGTATCCATCCAGCGGTGGAATGATGCATGGATGGATACGAACGAGAAGGCACAGCTCGAAGATCATGAAAGATCAATGAATTCGGACGACCAAGGGATGAAATAGTTTTGCGAAACGTCTTCTAACTTTGGTATGAAGAGTGACGCTGATATCATTGAGAATACCTACCTACCTGATAATCATCTGACAGACACAGCATTTTGGCGGTCTCTGGACCTAAGGGTGCGCCGAGGTTCCTCAGCAGACCTGGGCGCACCTTAGGCTCAGCAGACCTTGCCGAGGTCTGCCTAGCATTGCAAGCCATAGCGGCGCAGCTCCTTTCTCGCCAAGCCATACAGTGGTGAGATCAGCCATCGGTTCTATTGTATTCCTGTGGGAAAATATGGATAAATTGACATGGGAATGGTTGATTATACCAAAATGAGTGCATAATTAATACTGCTGGCCACCGATAGACAACTGAATGATAGAAAGAGGAACCAGCTAGAAAAAACAGATGTCGAGGGCCGTGCTCGCAGGCTGCGCCGACATCCAAATGCTGACAGTCGTCGCCACCTGTCTAGCAATCGTGATTAGCGGAGTTTGAGCCGAGTCTATGTAAATCTCTGTGAATATGGCCACCGGCTAGGCCGTCCAGAGTCCTGCTTCAGCCACAGTTGGCAGAGTAGGTACATGGGAGGGCCTTCAGGCGAGATGCGTCGAAGAGCCTCGGCCCTCAGTACATCTGGAGAGAGGCACTGCGTTCAGGCCCCCCGTAGACACACCTCCGTCTACCTGCGTCTACCTGCGTCTACCTGCGTCTACCCTCTGTCTACCTGGGTAGACGTACGTGTACCACGATATGTAGACACATGTCACTCTACCTCCGTCTACCCCTGTCTACCTCCGGCTACCTAAGGTGGACAGCCTCCGGCTACCTTTGGCTACCTCTGTCTACCTCCGTCTCTCTTGGTAGACTCACCCCGTCCGAAATTACACTGCCAATTTGCACTCACCTAGGCTTTCCCTGTGTCTGGGTATCTCTTGTTTGCCTTGCACTAGTTTGTGCCAATCATTGGAAATGACATTTCCGCCGGCATGCTGTCATTGAACGGAATCACCAAACATGTGCACATATATTGACAGCGGTAGCCATCGGATCAAAGAATCTTCATCATTCACTTACAGTTCACTGTGGACTTTGCATTGACCGTTCACCAGCGAAAGCCAATGTTAATGCCGACTACGTCTACGTTGGTCCACCTCGGCCCAGGTCTGTCTACCCCCATCTACAGGGTAGACACACGGTAGACACAGGTGAACTAGGTATGTATATGCAACATATACTGAGGTAGCCAGACAGGTCTGTCTACCCTGTGTCTACCCGGGTAGACAGACCCTCTGTCTACGGGGGGTCTGAATGCAGTGAGGTGGCACGAAGTGGTGCGAGGCAGCCTCGCACAAAGCTTACTGTAGCTGGGCACAGCTTTTCCGGGTAAACCCTGCCGAGGCGCCTAGAACAATCCCAGCAAAGCCTTGCCAAACGTGGCCGCACGTGCGTCCAGGAACTGCCAAAGTTCAGTGAGATGTCTGATAGTTATCGGACAGATGCCTGATAGTTATCTGACAGATCTAAGAAAATAGAAAAAAGGCGGGGTGAAAGGGGTGAAAGTTCAAGAGCCTCCATCTCCGCAGCGAGGGAACGGCTGGGTGGGAGATTCATAACTTTTCTCGCAGGTACCGTCAATATCCGTGCCTTCGCTGTTCATCACCCACCACACAGCAACCTCTCAAACAAAAAACACAGTCACGGAAGCCGACAGACAGGCTACCGGTATCCACCCATGCACAGTGTAATCCAGGGTGTGAGGCATCTTGCTCAATGCTAAGTTCACAAACAGGATTTATCCTGTACTATCGTCCCCCATCGTTCCGGACACACCTACAACTCGGACAAACAACAATTTCTCACCCAGTATTTGACCGTTTCCCGGGATTTTGGGCTTCAGACCATCGTTATACTTCGGTGTATGGAGTATGAGCTCGAATTCCCCGAAATTTGGGATGGTTCCCATCCACAATACGTGCGAAGATCCAAGGTAGCCGCAATTTGGTTGAATTTCGAAATCTTGGAGCTTTACGACGTTCCAGTCATAGCCATAGTGCCCAAATTTGGCCTTGTAGTTTAGCTATATACCACATTGGTACCCATGCAAAATCTCCTGTGTCCAGGTGCCTTGTGCATTTCACAATGATCCAAAATGAGTGATCTACTTACCAAATTTCTTGCAGGTTTGATCCAATTGTTGTCAAAAACTGTGTGATACGAGTCGGCTATTCCAAGACCCAGCTAAACTTGTCCTGTGCATGTATTGTATGGCATATATGTAAGATTCATCATACAAAGTTTCAAGCCGCTACAGCTAAACAGGCCTTCGGGCGGACGCCGGCAATCAGAATTTGATATGTTACCTACTACTCAGACACCGCTCCTTCCCCGAAAGAAGACCGCCGGTTGCTCAATTCGTAACCGTTTTCCTTGAAGTAAAGTCTGTGAACGGGGTAAAAGTCAATTTTCTGACGATCTGAGTACTCAGAATTATCCCAAGTCCTCTGGATAAAATGATATTGATCACTTTTGCTTAGGTGTCCGGGTGGTGGGGGAAGGATAGTATGTGCCTATCTGGGGGGTTTCAAAGAGGGGAGGACCGAGAATGTCACTTTTCGTCGCATGACTTGCTTTCGAGTTACAGACCAAATAAGATACAGCAAGTTAACACTGCTTCAGCTCCAACCGTGGTTCGGCTGCTTGAAGCTTCATATCCACACCTTCTAAAATCCGGAAAATAATATAGGGGATGTAAGAAAGAATACGGAAGTTTTCTATGTAGCCAGAATTTTTTAAAAAGCTTTGTGCTTCTCGGGCCTCAGCAATGACAGATAACAGGGCATGGCACATAAAGTTTGTATGCCAATGTTATCTCCCACTCACCACCAAGTCGGCGTTGTTGAGCTCGTCTACAGCGCTCCAGCCCCTCACCTTCTGGATTTGGATTTTATGGAGTACTCAAGGCATCTCTCCCTCTCTTCTTTTGTGCTTTCGGCTTAATATGACTTCTTATAGGCATGAGGAGCTGGACCCTACTATATGGGGCACAAAATATTTTACCAAGCTGCTCTGAACCATTCTGGTAATTGATTTTTTCAGAATCAGCCATTTCCTTCCCTCACAAATGTGCCATAAGGTAGCTCCTAGATACCTGGTGCTATAATATTAATTATTTGTGGCTCATAAAAATATTATTATTGGCCTAGACTGTAGGGTTCAGCTGAGAATCCGGCTGAAATCAGTGCTCCCTAGACTTGAGGGATTAATAATTTGTAGGGGCCCTAATACTTAGGCAATTATTGACTGCAGATTGTGCTTTCAGTCATGGAATTCAGGGGAAACTATGCCAAAACGACCAGCAGACCGATTGGGAACCCTCAGCCCAAAATCACTGTGGGCAGACCAAAATTGGGCTCAAACATGCACTGTCAACTACCTTCTTTGGATTCCATCGCTATCTATGCAAAACTGCCCATTATCACCATAGCAATCTCCACTTTTTCTCTGGTTCTTGACTCAACCACTAGCTGCAGTGGTGATGCGCAACTGTGTGAGCTGGAGCAAGGCTGGAAATATTGCTTGGTTTGCTACGTGCATGTGTCATCTTTTATGTGACTCAGGTAGCTAACTTGGCCATATTTGTCATCTTCCGTCGACAATCTCTCTGTAACTTGTGTCAACAGGTCCTGGAACTGAACATTGACATCCATAGATGCAATAGTGGGTCAAATGTCAATGGCCAGTACAACAGCACCATACACACGGCAATCCCGTTTTCTATGAGTATACTGTACATCGACACATGGGCAACGTGACATGACCTCAGATTTGGGCCGCTTGCCTCAACTGCTTTATGCCTACACTTACAACATGTTCCGATGATCTTCAGAACGATGGCAAGCTTTTTTGCACCCGCATTCACCTGCTCCCACGCCTCAATATCTGGATCACCAGGTGACACTCTCACATGCATCACCAAATCATTGCTCAAGCCTTCATGTTGCGATTGTAGTGTCCACGACATCATACATTCCATCTGGGTCGATTCCAGGGTGTCGCAAGGGTAGGATTCCATGTTCATGACCTCCCACCATTGTCTTCTCTATGTACATATTTTAGCTGCTGGTGTACTCTAATCTATTCTGCAGCAGTTCAACTGAGACTCAAAGTCTCACTGGGTTCTCTTGAATCCCCTCATTCTCTTTCCTTTTTTGTATTCTATTTTCTTTTCGCATTCCCCCAGCACAAAACCTAGCACCAGAAAGCCCCGCCCGCACCGGCAGAGACCTTGCTCACGAAAAAAGCACCGAGAAATTTTTTGATTGTAGCTGGGTATGATCCACAAAGGGCAGAGCGGTGCTCAAGACACTGAGAACCTCAAGATTGGTGTGGTAAATCCCAGAGACCAACCAGAAACACACTTCCAAATCCTGTCCAACTTTCCGGCAAACTCAAAGCTATATCAGACAATGAAATCATTTTTTGACCACCTGCTACCTATGGCCTTTGGGAATTGCTGCCAACCGTCCCAAATAGGCACAAGTGCGAAGATTTGGGGCCTGAGAAAATAGGATTTCAAGTTGGGCACAAGGGTTTGAAAATTGGAGGGAATGAAAATGTCTTCATAAATACCTTTTTCTAGAGAACCCACACCGCAGCTGGCTGGAAAGGCTGGCAGTTGAACATGAAGGTTCAAAATACTTTTCAGTGCTTGTCAATCTCCATGGCACGGGTCCTGAGGTTCAGTATATAACTAGTTGAGCACTGTTTCTGATGAGAAACTAAGTCCAACTAAGGAACTTTAACTTTCAAGTTGTGTTTATGCAAAAACTTGAAGTACGTATTACGGTTGGCTAACCTCGGGAAAATTAGGACCATCGGCTTACATCCAAAGTGCACACTTGGCTAATGAAGAAGGTGGAGAGAGCTTGACAAGCAAGGTAACAGTGAGGTGGAGGCCCCGGCCATTGCACAGGGGTTTTCAATGTTGACAGTGTCCACCTCAGGCTCTGAGTTGTGTAAACGTTGGACAGACAACTTCATTACTGTTCCTGCATGTCCTCAAAAATGTCGCCAAGTCCTCAACAGTTTTATGTGAATGGATATGGGTCCATTACAGTTTCTAGATGAGAACTTAGAATTTTTGTTTGGTTGCCAATGTAAACCTACAACTCATAACTATGGCAATGTAACTGTTTGTGACCCACTGCTCACCAGCCTCTCACTATCATGCTTGGCCTCCGCAATGAAAACACGTGACACTTTCCCAGAACATGCCATTGCGACACGTCACAGCAAAAGACTTATTTAGGGCTGGGGGAAACGGCGCACCCAGAGCCCCACCTGCTGAAAGTGCATCCCACTTGGGTGTTTCATAGCTTTTTCTAGTTTTCAATATTTTTACAGCCGTTTGCGGAACTTAGGATGCGGGCTATTTTTCTCATTTCACGAATTTTCAGCAAGTTGCCCCTCAGGGGAGTAAGGGAAGTATTTGAATGAATTCCTAGGTCATTCAACGTGGAGAAGGGCCCAAGCTGAGAATCATTGTGTTTCCTTTGGTCATTTGTGCCAGGGGTTTTTGTTAGTCTGAATATTGATATTGCACATTAGGGACACTCAGTCTCAGCATTAAAGTACTGCTTTCATGTTTTTGAGTGTGTAGCTGTCCTTCAAAAGCGGGTGTTCCCTGTGCAGCTCTGCGGGATATCTGCACTCACAATTTCTCTTTTGAGAAGCTGGTGTTAGTCTCTTGAAATGGAACTTCCCTTTTCAGGATGCTAGGAGTTAGTGTTGGATTGGGAAATTCTGATACAATGTTCCGCACATGCACCCCCGCAGTGGGGAAAAAGTTGTATCAGCTAGATCCTTCCCCGATGTTAGCTGGTTTCCCTGTTGTTACTTTTGAATAACAAATTCCCACTTACTTGCTCTGACTCTTGATGTTTTCCTCTCACCGTCACATTTAGTCACCAAATTTTTTCTCGCTCATCTTTCACTTGTCTTGATTCATGTCTGCTCTCCTTCACCTTCCCTGCTTCCTCATTTGTTCATCTCTTGCCATATTTCTCCTGGCAGCCACTTGATTCAGCGAGTCCAACTGTGTTTCATTGTTCCTCACCCACAAATTAGCAGGCCCATTTTAACTTGAATCTTCTAAAAACACCATATGAACTGGTGAATTGCTTCCAGCAGAATCAATGTGAGTTTCACTTTGATTTGATTTACTTGAAATGTATTATTTTTTATCTTTGACTATATATTGCACCTTGTAATTCAATAGAGAGCTTGCACAAGAGCCACCAGTAGCCACCCAGTGGCTCACCAGGCATGCACAATTGGGTGGCTCACCCGATTTGGTGGCTATCTGGTGGCTCAGGTATGACATCATAGGCTTCAATATTTGCTTGTATGACACCCTTCTGCCTCCAGTGACTCACCCAATTTGGTGGCTATCCAGTGGCTCAGGTACGAATCAAGCATCACAATATTTGCTTATTTGATGCCCCTCTGCCCCTCCAGACATGCAGTAGGCAGCTTATAGAGGACTACCTGTTGACCCTATACCATAAGAATGTGAAGCATGCAAAGGGCATGTAAATTTAGTAGCCACCCGATTGCGTATGCCCGGTGAGCCACCAGGTGGCTATTGGTGGCTACTGGTGGCTCTGCACAAGCTCTCTAATCTACCGACTTTGAGCCCAAATTGTCCGTTGTTGTTGGAACTGCAGAGAGAAGTTGTGCATTTGTTTCCTGATTTTTGATGCCCATCACCTCTTGCTTCCTCCCAGGTGCTCAGGATCTCCTCTCTGGTTGTGTTTCCTCATAAAATCTTGGCCTGACAATGTTGCATACTGAAGATCACTTCTTCTACAACTTCTCCTAAAACTGTAGCTGCTCAACATCCAGATTTTCCGATGAGTGGTGATGGCAACGAAGAATTCACTCAAAAATGGATGTGGGGCAATACAACAAGATGATGTGGTCTTCCCCACTTGTGTGCCACTTGAAGATTCAGACCTGGGACTCAGCAGCAAGTGGGTGGGATGGCTTTAGTTTCTTGACAGCCTGTTTCGGATTCTGCCTTTTTTCTGGATCCAGGGGCAGCACCTGGCTTGGCATCGGCCAGGAACGCACAGCAAAGGAACTACGCATACCCAGGCATGCATCTGAAGCATCCTAATGTATGTTTTTTGCTGCCCTCACCCCTTGCCTCCTGAGCTGACCCCCGCTGCAGTCCAGCCAGTCCAATCACTGGGTGCCTTGCCGTTGCTGTGACTGTCCCATCCTGCCACTATCTCGCTGTGGCGGAGGAGAAAGCCCGGTGCGTAGGTTCTTAATTTGGGTCGGTAATCCGGGTAGCGGTCGAACACGCGATGGGGAAGGAATTGAGAAAAGGATCCCGGGCCGTAGAGTGAGAAAGTGGTGAAAAGTTAGAGTAAAAATGTGCGAAAATGCCGTGTGAAGAATGTGGCGTCGTAAAGCGTGTTTTGAGGGGATTGGGTGGCGATACTGCCTACTGGTGACTTTGGGAGACTAGGGGCGAGGACCTCAGATGGTACCTCTGGGCGAGAGCCCTACACTGGTCACGAAAATGGTGGTTTGCGGTCAAAAGGTGATGATGTGGCATTATTTACAGTACAAACAAATAATGTATTGTAAAATAGGGACATACTATTGTAAAGTCGGAACCAACGTGTGGCTGGATCTCCACACATCGGCCAAACGACCCCTCCACAGTGCGGGGGATTTTGATGTCGACCCCGACATCCAGGAACTATAGAGGAGTATGGCCGTAAGTACGAACTAAAAGAACCGTAAAGACTATATGAACGAGATAAGCAATAGTTAACGAAAAGGGGTTTAAATGGAAGGTACAAAGGTTTTGTAACGTTCGCGTACGGGTTCCATGAGCTTTTGAAGAGCCGGTATATCGTCGTCCAGGTTTAAACGGTTGATCGCATCGATGAGCCCAGCAAGTTCACGACGCCACGATGGGGACAACGTAAGGCAGTCGAATAACAGGAGGATGAACGTGTTGTCGGGATATCGAGTAGACTGGGTGGGTGTTTCGGGTCGTGGAAGTGTTTCGCAAATTGGAGTAAGAATACGGAATGGTGGGGAAGATGGACGTTCCTCGCGTGGAAAGTGCGGGGGATTCGATTCGAAGCTGCGGTCTGGAGCAGAAATATGACGTGGATGTTCGACGACTGCAGGCGGCGCCTGCGGGGGATTTGAATTCGACGTGGGGACGGTTTTGGGAACACTATGAGGCACGGGTGTAGGCGAGGCGTGTGGAGCGCGATGAACGTGCGGGGGATTCGCTTGAGAGGTCTCAGGCGACTTCGAAACGCTGCGAGGCGAAACGCGAATGGTGCGAGGAGGAAGACGCCGAGGGGACAGCAGATGCGCTGCAACGCCGCCGGGATGTCGTGTCATGGGAAGTGGAGTACCGTCGTACGAGACGAGGCGGAAATTGGCGTCGAACGTCGCCAAATGCTTGGACAGGAGTTCGTAAGTCCGTGGGCAAAAACGGGGGTTGAGCCGATGCTTCCCCATCCCACCACACACGAAACAGCGCCGCGAGCGCTTCCGGCGAGGAGGCGACGAAAGGGGCGACGTAGAATGGGCCGTGGAACGCGAAAGAAGAGGTGTAGACAATGAATGAGACGAGCCGTTCACCTGCTCGAAGCGTGCAGTGACGCGGGGTGTGAAACGTCCGTGGGAGCGATGGGATGTGCGACGGGCGGCGCAGGAGCGACAGGATGCGCAATGTGCGGCGTAGGCGAAATATGAGGCGTGGAAGGTGAAATGGGACGTGTAGGCGACGGCGCTAGCGGCGTGTGCGATCGTACAGAGCGCGGTGCAATGCGCGGATGTGGCTCGTGTGCAGCGTCGTGGAACCGCAAAGAGGTATCCGTGGAATGCGAAGGAAGGCGTGTAGATGACGAGGCAGACGTGCCGTTCGCCTGCCCACGTCGTAATACCATGTGGGGAAGCGAAACGTCCGTGGGAGCGGTGTGGCGCGTAACGAGTGGCGTATGAGCGACAGGATGCGCGGCGAGCGGCGTAGAGACTGTCATAACGAAGGAATGAAAGGGGAATGAAGTATAGGGACGACGGACCACACGGAAAACCCCCAAGATCCCACTAGAAGACCTTTCCCCCTGCGGTGGTCACCACTGAGGAAGAGGGATGAACCCGGTAGGTGGTTCGATGTAGGGATAAAGTGGAAAAGAAAATAGTGTGAAGGTGGAGTGCCCTAGTGTACGTTTCGTAGAGCAAAGGCGAACCGTGCGTTAGAGAGAGAGATACGTAATAGTCGTAATTCGCCCGTGCAAAGTAACAGTACGCGTCCGCGGATTTGTAGGCAAATCACGGACGGTGAGACAGTAGCAGTCGCAGGTCCCAAACGTAGGCGTTTGGTACCTAGTCGTGTGTACGGTGTTCGTTTCGAGAGTATAATCGAGATTGGTCAAGTACCCTGCGCGAAGCACGAGTAGAAAGTCTGCGCGAAGCACGACTTAAAATAGCGTTGACAGCTGGAACGAATCCGGCTGAAGTAGTTCCGTGGGTGACGTTCAAGCTTCGTAGACGGTTCCGTGAAGTTGAACGGGGCGTAAGACGTCGCGTTGACTCGACTTGCGTGTGTCGTGGCACCCGATGTGGTGGTAGGAGGCAAACAAGAAGGTGTCGTAATTGATCCGTAAACAATGTACATAATGTTTTACACCCGACGCGCCCGTACTCCAAGGCCGTCAGGGCTGCACTACATTAAAAATATTTGGTAGCTAGCCCATGTCAAGGCAAATAATCAGGGTTCCTCCCGACCGTTTTATCCATCCACCCAGGGTATGTCGTGTTGACAATGACTCAGCCAAGGAAAGCAGAGGAGGCAAGGGAACCGCCCGCCAACGGTTCCAGTGCCGGCCCGCACGACACTCCTCCTCGCCTGGCCTACAACCCCTAGGTCTCTGAATACACCAGCCGTTTGGTCCCCTGTCAAAGAAGAGGTACGTATCTATTAGTAAATTAAATGTCACTAAAATACTCCCGTAAACCAGACTAAATCGGCGACGCCAGGGAACGTCACCGGGGATGCTGAACGAAAAAGGGGGATGGTGGATGCCCGAAGAATCTCGGGGCTTGCCTTGAGTTCTCGATAACGAAACACTGCTCATGTTCGCGAGGGTAAACGCGTGACCGGGGTACTTCGGACTTGAGGTCCGATAGACGCCGGCTAAGCGCCCTTCGGTCGCGAAGTGAAGTCCCTATGAAAACGACTATAAAATGTGTTCGTCAGTAAAATATAAAACGGGGGAAAAATAAAAAGAGGATTGAAAACAGAAAATCTGCCTGGTATGGTTGTGCGTTCCAAGAAAAAGTACAAAACAGCGATGCTGTTGTGTAGGGGTCTAGGTGCCCTAACCACGCGTTTCCACGCGTCGGCCATCCGCCCCCTCCACAGTGCGGGGGGTTTCGATGACGACCTCGGCATCGCTTTTAGATAGGAGGCAGGGTGGTTGACGCTGGATCGCGCCTATTCGATGAACCGGTTCGGATCGGGGAACGGAAACGATATAAGACGAGGGTTGTCGAAGGGGGTGAGTGAGGATGCCGGAACGTTTTCGAAGCCCAGGATGACGAGGGAAGAGGCCGAGGGGACGATGGACACCGCTCCAATCACGCTTTTCAGTGTTTGCCGATCCGGGCGATAGTAGAACAATTTCAGCCGGTGCACGGTAACTGTTCCGCGGATGACCACGCCGTTGAGCTCTCGCAACGTGAAGACGTCGTTTGGGTGCTTTTCGTGGACGATGTATGGCCCCGACCAACGCATCTCTTCCTTCTGGCCGTGCTGGGTCTCCAGATGCGTTTCGTGACGCCACACCCACATGCCCGGCTCGAAGTCTTTGAACGAATGGTAACGCATCTTCTTGTTCATATTCTCGATCGAGCGCAAACGGGAACGGCGTAGATCCTCTAACGCTGGTGTAAGTAGCTCGTCCCGGCGAAGGATTTGCTGAGCGCGTAACGTGATGAGATCGGCGTACGACTTGACGTCGTGCCAGTCCAACGTCTGCCAGGTGTGGTCGTAAATGTCGAAAGCGAAGACCGGATGAACGCCGTAGAGTAGGAAATACGGGGAGTACCCGTGCGCTCTGTGTGCCGTGACCCGCATCGCAAAAAGCACCGCTGGAATATACTCTGGCCAGCGCCCCGGATGTCTAGCTGATACGCGAACCAAGCTCTCTTCGAAGTCCTTGTGCGATCGCTCGACCGGTCCGTTACTGTGCGGATGATACGCCGAAGACACAATAACGGTGACGTTGAACTTCTCGAGCAGGATTCGTACAACGCTCTTGAATTCGCCACCCCCATCGACCGTAATAAAGGGAATGCAGCTGAAACGACAGATTAGTTCGTTGTAAATGAACTTTGCCCATGTTTCCGCGTTGTTGTGAATCGCAGGTTTCGCCTCCTGGTGACAGGAAGCGACATCGACAGCGTGCATGATGTATTTGAAGCCGCCCACCCCGACCTTCGACATCTCGATCGTATCAAGATGGAAGTGCCGAAGGATCGTCGATACCCAGGACGGCGAATATGGAATAAGGGGCTTGGTCTTCGAGCGCATTTGACAGACCAAGCAAGATCGAATGAACATTGCTATGTCGTCGTAAAGGTTCGGCCAATAGTACCTGTCGAAAAGGTAACGGAACATCGAGTTGCGGCCTGTATGCCCGACGTGGTTGTGCGCCTCCGCTAAAATATCTTTGCGCCTGTTAATGTCAGTAATAACGCGTCGTGGAGGGTGCCCCTTGGTCGAATGCATCCAGAGGTACCCGCTCAGCAAGAAATACCGCTTCGCCCGTTTGACGAATTGGCGTTCCGCCTTAACAGGACTCCGGGATGAAAGAATGCGATTTGGGATCCGTCCCGACTTCAGAAAAGTCAGAATTTCAGCCCATTGCTCCGGCGACTCGATCGCCTTCACAGCGTGCGCATGGGTAACGCAGGTGGGTATTTCGCTCGACGAATCGAGCTCGTTCACATACGTGACGAAGGTGCAAAAAATTGTCTCGTCCCCCAGCAAAACGTATTCACTACGCTCGCTGGGGACCTTCCGAACCCTAGAGTCCAGAAACGAGAGCCCGTCGTCTGGAATCAGACGTAAGAGGGATTGGGAAAATAGGGGTGCAAGAGGGGGTATACGTGTGCGATATGAGGGAATTGAATAAGACGAAATTGAGAACGAAGATGAGGACGTGTCCACGGTGACGTATTTGGGGCAAGTGATACGGAAACGGATATGGAGTTCATGGATAGACAAGAAAAACGATTTGACCAGAGATGAGGAGAGCAAGAAACGGGAGGAAAAATCTATGGTATCTAGCGCTGAGGTATAGTGAGAAGTGTTTCGGATGAGGGATGCGGGTCCAAGAAATTTTGATAAGTACTCTTCAGCGTCCGACTCGTCCGAGTCCTCGTCCGTGCGCTGCCTACGCGAAAGACCATCGGCTGGGTGGTCCTTGCCAGGTACGTGCTGGACTTCGAAATCGAAGAGATTGATATAACTGATCCATCGAGTCATAGGGGCGTTCGGGAGGTCCGGCGTCTGAATCATTTTCGCGAGGAATTTCGCGTCGGTTTCGAGGCGGAAGAAGATGCCCCAAATCCGATGGCGAAGGTCTTTAAATGCTCGAAAGACGCCATACAGCTCGACCTTGGGCTGGGAATATCGGGATTCGACGTCATTGAAGGTGCAAGATCCAAATATGGCCGGTTTCTTTTGAATTGACTTCGCCACGATGATCTGGAAGACGACCCAACCGGATCCGTGGATGGAGGAATCTACCGAGGCGACAACCAGTCCGTGGTCGGAGTCCCTGGGCTTCGGATGTGCGAGACGCGCCAGATCGTAATTGACTGTCACCAATACCGGCGCGGAGGAGATCGCTCGCTTGAGCTTCTCCTGCGCTTCCCGTGCGTCCGAACCGAAGATGAACTCCGCGTCCGTTTTGTGGAGGAGGATCGTAAGAGGCTTGGCGATAGTCGAAAAATGAGGAATCCATTTGCGTCCTACCCCTGCCGTCCCCAGAAACTGGCGAACTTCGGAGGTGTTTCGAAGTGGTCCCCATTTCATAACCTTCGCTACAATACCATGGGCTAGATGCCATCCCTCGTGGGAGACGATCGAACCCACGATCTTGAGTCGAGGTGTGATAGGAACCAATTTCTTCCCGGAAGCCGTAATGCCCGCTGTCTCCAGGCGTAGGAGAAACCGGTCGAAGACTTGAGCGTACTCGAATACGAACCTACGAATCCCTGAATTTTCAGGAATCCGCTCGCCGTTATAGTCTGTACGAGGACCCTTCATAGCGCCGTCGTCCATGAAGACGTTCGCGTGTTTCGGGATCTCCGGCTCGATAACGTGAGTAGTGCACCGCTGGAATTCCGGCACCGCGTTCGAGTAGCCTTGTGGAAGACAAGTCTGCTGAAGCGCGCCAACCAGCGAGTGCGCCCCAGTCAGAGGCCTCGATACTACTGCTAGAATGCGTCCATCGAATCCTGCAAAAAGGTCAGCGCAACCGTAACAAATATACCCCGCAAAGCTCTCTGCGAAATCATCAACGCGCGGAGGTAGGGACGAGTCCCGTATCACATATTGATTCAGGGACCCCAGATTCGTCACCAGACGAAGTCCACCACCGCCAGACTTTTCCACGGCAAAGATTGAGCAGCGGTAGCTCGCCGTACAAGGTTCGAACTTCCCAGCAGCGATCTGCTGCTCCAATAAACGCCGCACTTCAGCCTCGATGGCCAGAGGGATGCGAATGGGGGGATCTTGCCATGGCGTGTGTTCGATGATTGGTATTTCGTAGTCGGGGAAATATTCGCGCGAAAAGAAGCCGCGTTCAAGATCGGTGAACGCGATCGCCTTCTGTCGACGCCAGAGGATGTGTGCAAAGAGGTCCACTTCCGCAGGCAGCAGGTAGCCGGCTGGGATGGCTGAAAGGATGACGTCCAGTCGTTCCCGAGTCAAACGTTCCGTGGGGATGAAATCCGCTAGCCGTGGGGGGTGTACCGGAAGTGGTTCGGGTGTAGGGATGACGACAGGTTTGAATACCTGCGCACTGGGATTCGGCATATACGTCGGCACCGGGCGTACTTTGCGATGCACCGGTTTGTACCGCCTGCGCACGGGGAATGAAAACGCCTGTGGGAAAGAAACTGATGAGTCCGCGGATGGTAGGGTATTTATAGTAGAGTCTGATATAAAGGCGCGACGCGTCCATGGTGTATCTACGGGATTGAAAACACAAGATGCTGCTGCTACTTGATAAAGAATATCGTCAAATGAAGAAGGAGGATATGCGGACAAAAAGGAAGTATGTTCTGCGAATTCGGGGTTACCGAGTAGAGCCTCAAGAGATCGGCCCACAACTCCGCAAGATACGCCTCTTTCGGGAGGGCCAAGCGCATCGCATACTAAAAATCCTCGTCGTAGTCGTCGCCGTAGTCGTACTCTGCGGCGGTCACTTCGGGGGTATTTTTGAAATCGGACTGGTTACGTTCGTTGCCCGGACGCAGTAGTCGGACCGTGATCGTGGGGCGATGAGTGCGATCCCCGTCCTTCCAGAGCAGCAAGTCCATCGAGCCTTCGCGCGCGAAGTCGATGCGGCCTGCGAACCACTGGATCCAAGGCTGGCCGAGGATAATCTCCTGGCGCCCAGGACTGTTGCGGGAGATGAAAAGGTGATGTTTGAAGTTGTGTCCTCCAATATCCATGTCCACATTTCGACAAAGTCCCATCAGACGATCTGCGCCGCCATGGACCCCAGAGAGAGACCAACGCGTGCCGTCGATGTCTACCGGAAGACCCACGGAGTTAACCAATGCGTTCGAAATTAAGTTGAGTTCAGATCCCGTATCGATTAAGGCCCGGACTTCGTAACCCTTGATTTTAACCGTCACCAAGCCCGTAGCGAATGCCAAGAAACGAGATGCGAGATGGGGTACCGCGTGGAGGCTCGTAAAGTGGTCCTGGAGCACGTTCTCCTCGTCCTGGTTTCCGAGGTGAAGTACAAGCTTGGGTTGGAATCCGCCCGTTTCGATTGTACCCTCCGCTGCCGCAGACGCCACTTCGGGCGAGAAAATCTCGTATTCCCCGACGTTGGTCACGTACTCGCGTCGACGGTGAGTGTCCTCCTGGAGTCTCTTCTGCAAGGACTGGGAAATCGCGAAAATCTCCCGAACCGAGAGAGTAGCCTGGGCGTCCATGGTCTTGTCGTAAACATTGCCGATATTGACGCTCTCTTGGAGGTTGGAGGTGAAACGCCATTGCTTCCTCGCCGCGTCGGTCATTTCCGCATCCTCTTTATTTTTCGGCCGTTCTCCTGCTTTCTGCTGCTTTTCCCGTTGACGCCAACCTTCTTCCGTATTTAACGGATGCATCGGTGGTACAGGAACAGATGGAGGTGGCTTCATGTGTGGAGGGGGATCACGACGTTGCTCGGTAGAAGGTCCAGCAGCTGGCGGCTGCGGGGGGTTTTGATTCTGCGTCAGAGGTTTTGATGCGGTCTCCTTCCCTTTCGCTTGGTTGGGTTTAGCGTAGGGGTCGTGCCGCATACTCGTATCACGTCCACTGCGTAACGCAGGTTCAGTGTAGTACGTGTTCTCATCATCCGCGGATACCGCCAGGACGCTGCCGCCCAACGCGTTGTGGCCCTCGAACTGAGCCACGACTGCCGCGGTATTACCACCTGCAGCCGCGTCTCGCCGTCCACGAAGAAGTTGAGCAACACCTCCGGCCTCGCGAGAAGCCGGTGGTAGCTCCGTGCCATCCGCCGCTAAAAGACGTCCGTTGTGGTCCGTGGAAACCAAGTGCTCCTTGAATAAATCGTAAGTAGTAGGGCAGTTCTTCCACCCCACTTGTGCGATCCACCCTGCCCAGCCATTTGACCGCAAACGAAGCATCGCTTGTTTTGATCAGGCGTCAATGGACGAGGGGGTCCACCTCCAGTCGCCGTCGCTGGTCGACTCTCAATCAAGGAACGCAACTCCGCATTGGATATCGACAACTTATCCAACCGGGACACGATGTCATCCATCGAAACTTGCTCCCGTATTGGAGCTGCGGGAGGCACCACAACAGGCTCCGGCTCGAATCGTACGACTCGTTGGGCTGGCTTTGTTGCCGCGGGCGCCGTTTGCGTCTCGGTTTCCGCCATAAAATTATTTCGTGCAAAGGTTTGCAACGAATTCGGAACGAACATTCCATCAAGTAATTTACGCACCTCTCTCATCTTCGGGGGGTTGGTGATTACTCGATTGGCTGCTGGCAGCTTGTTGTCGACGTATTTGAAAGTCTTCTTGGGAAGACCCGTCACGAAATGGAGGTCGTACTCCTTTTGCGTGATCATGCTCTCGTCCAAAAGAGTCCCCGCGATTTCCTTGAAACGTCTCTGGTACGTCTCAATTTCACCACGAGTCTCGAACGGAGGCTTGGCGCTGGTCTCATTGCAAAATTGACGCAAGTCCTCGACCGTAAAACGAGCTGGCTGATCCTCAGATCCATATAGAGATCGCATCTCCTCCTCAGCTGCAGCCCAGTCATTCGCAGACGGCTTTAGCTCGGCGGAGTGTCTCAAAACACGCTTGACGTCCTCAGTGCAATACTGGAGGATGTGCGGTACGAGATCATCCTGGGATATTCCAGCGCGCTCCCCATGCTGTTTCAGGATCGACAGGAATTCTGTCAAACCCGATCCATCAAAGGACGGCGCCTCGGAAGTACGAGGTATCGGTAAAGGCACGAGTGCCTGAATCTTTGTCGACATGGTAGTAGTAGTAGTAGGTAACGGGGAAATAGAAGATGATGAGGAAGGCGTTGACGTAAGGGAGGAAACGGTCGATACGGAGGGTAATGAGGATGGAGAAGGTACTGGTGGGGTAATGGTGATAGATGGTATCAAGGATGTGGGAAGGTAATCCGAGTCGTCTGGATGTAGAGAGATTTCGGAAGGAGAAGACGGAGTGGACGAGTCTTGATAGACGCCGAGTGCAAAGCAGTCGGCAAACGAATCCAGCGGAAATATCCACTAAATCCCCGGTGAACTATTCCAAGAATAATTCCCCCTGCGGTGGTCACCACTGTGGCGGAGGAGAAAGCCCGGTGCGTAGGTTCTTAATTTGGGTCGGTAATCCGGGTAGCGGTCGAACGCGCGATGGGGAAGGAATTGAGAAAAGGATCCCGGGCCGTAGAGTGAGAAAGTGGTGAAAAGTTAGAGTAAAAATGTGCGAAAATGCCGTGTGAAGAATGTGGCGTCGTAAAGCGTGTTTTGAGGGGATTGGGTGGCGATACTGCCTACTGGTGACTTTGGGAGACTAGGGGCGAGGACCTCCGATGGTACCTCTGGGCGAGAGCCCTACACTGGTCACGAAAATGGTGGTTTGCGGTCAAAAGGTGATGATGTGGCATTATTTACAGTACAAACAAATAATGTATTGTAAAATAGGGACATACTATTGTAAAGTCGGAACCAACGTGTGGCTGGATCTCCACACATCGGCCAAACGACCCCTCCACATCGCCACTGCGCAGCCTCTGCTCACTGCCTGTTTCACACA
The DNA here is from genome assembly GCA_029282495.1 of Mycena albidolilacea. Lineage (NCBI taxonomy): Eukaryota > Fungi > Basidiomycota > Agaricomycetes > Agaricales > Mycenaceae > Mycena > Mycena albidolilacea. The sequence goes on from JARIHO010000022.1 coordinate 862,270, forward strand.
CACCTGTTTTGTAGGCGCCCTTCCTCTGCATGTGCCATGCTGCCGTCCACTCCCCGTGCCCATGCCACCGTGCTGTTGATGTACACTCGCCCCTGTGTTGACTCGTCCACCCCCCACTGCAACACATTGGGGCTGTGCACGCCCCTGATGCTGCCTGTTCTGCCCTGTCTCCACCTCACTGCAGTGCCCTCTCTGCACACTGGTCTCTGCTTCATCTCACCCCTCGCCGTCATTGCCCTCGCACTTCATGACCACACTGGCCCATGCACACGCCGTCGCTGCCACACCCTAAGGCATGTCACAAGTTAACTCGTGAGTTGACCTGGACCTGTAGCACTAGTACCACCGTCATCTGGAGCTCAAACTCCATGTTTTAAGGCACTTAAAAACTCACGAACAAACTTTTTTTTTTTTCAACAATCAAACTCAGATCCACAACTACTCGTGCCAACAGGTACCCAAACCCATGAGTCGGGTTTCCCGTTGAAACACCATAACAAGAGTGCGCGGCATCTAGTGCAATTTTGCGATTTCCTAAGATCAGTATTTATACAACGGGAAAGCGCTAGCACTTCTGAAGTGTTATCACACTCAGGACTCTAGCAAGGTGATATAAAGGAGAACTGGAGTGAGCCCAAGCTGCTGGTTGTAGCCCCAGATACGACTAGTGTGACGCGCTAGCACGGTCTGGAGGCACAAACCACGGGGAAATAACCATAAGCCCAAATAGTCAAGGTGCTAGCACCTAGGAAGCGAGACACAGGAGGGTGATACTGCGAGGGCACTAGCAGATGGTGCGAGCAATGAGTCTGGAATCTGAAGGGTAGTAAACTATGCGCTAGCAGCCTTCTAACAGAGGCGCTAGTATGCAGTACCCAGCTAGTGATCGACCCAAGACCTGAAACACAGATGCGAGCACGTGACGGTCGCGACACAGTCGCGAGTCACAAACAGAGACAAGTAGACAGCAAGAGGAATAGCTAGCAGGAGCAGGCTATTGGTGTGGATGTGCGGGTCACCACAAATGCAGTAACGGATAAACGGACTGCTAGCCGGTGCTCTGACCTGTGCTAGATGACTCCAGGCGACGGATTCAACTCTGTTTCATCGGGATAGAGGTTCCGGCAGCTGATGGCAAGCTGAGGGATCACTCACGATACCCATAAATGGATGCTAGCAGATCAGTGTGGCTGTTCTGCTTGGCATAGACCCATCATAAAACCAAACGGCAGTCATTTCATTGGCTGCTGTATCAATCACATCATTTTCACTCATTTCTATTATTCATCCTGTATATCACATGTATCATGGACCTCAGTAGTATAAAGGGAGCACAGAGCAGGCTAGAACCTCAGATTATTACACCCCGACTTTGTACGAAGTTGGTGCAGGTGGTCTCAGGTTGCTAGTGGAGATTGTAACACACTTCACAAGTAGTAGCTTTATTGGAATCAATACTGTTGACTCTGGACACGTCGAGATCTTAAGTTGAGGTTCTAGTTGTTGACTCAAGGAGTCTTCACGTATAAAACCAAGGGTGTTCTCTTCAAGACCCAGCTAGCAGTTGCGCTAGCAGCTTTGCTTTCACCCCAATATTGACGGAAGCGCTGTTGTAGTGTGTTGGATCGCCTACTAGGTAGTTGTGTGTTGCCTCGAGCCCACTAAGAAGAAGACGGACTAGGTGCCCCCACCTCTAGACCGACTGTAACTTGTCAGTTACTTCGCCTTCACCCCGATATTGACGGAAGCACTGTCATAGTGTGTTGGGTCGCTAGCTGGACACTTATAGTGTCTATTGCCAATACAAAGTGGAAACGTTCCTGTTCTTGTTTAAGGAATAGGTCAGTGGCTTAAGGACTGCCTTGTCGCTTGAGGATTGAAGTCCCTTGTTGTTAGCCTCAATAGTCTTTGGGTACCCCATTGCGAGGATTTTCACAAACCTACATACTCTGCCCTGGTGCCCTCGATCTAGCGATCCAGCCACCTTGTATCCAACCCATAAACCCCTGCCATCCCAGGTGCTAGCGGTATTGTTGTTGGCAGCTGCGTAGTGCTAGCGTGTTGTTGAGGTACTTTGTTGAAGTCTAGCAGTCAAATTGTGTTTGTTCCAAACCCATTGGTCGCATACTACGGCCCGGACCCGAACTCACAAAGAGAAGCACTTACATCTTTGGAGGAATAGATTGTTGTAGTGGTGGTTTTGTGGTTGTTTAGCAATCCCGAATCTAAGCTATTTCCAGTCGTATATCAAGTGCACCGTTTCATCTGGAGCCCACTGCAAGGGTCCAGTTTGGATTTCAAACGACAGTTTGGAATTGCTAGATCGCAGAAAGTTGCTTAAATAAAGCGCTTTGGACTAGGTAGCAGTCGAGCACGTTCTCCTGCAACCTTAAAGAATCCACGGCCGTAAAAAGCCACTAGACTCTTTCAAAAACTGATTGGTCATAAACAAACCGGTCAAAGAAGTCTTCTAGAGCAGTACCATCTCTGAAAGCACAACCCGACAGTAACAACGGCAGAGAAGGCTGCTAGAGGGCTTATACCCAAACCAGTTTCCTGGCCAAAATCAACTAAGCGTCGTGAACGTACCACTAGAAACTCTAGTAAAAGCACACAGCCGGCACTAGCATTATCTATCCCCGGAGCTCAGTCAATTAATGAGCACCAAACTCAAGGAAGTGGAGAACCGTTGCCTTTCACAAGCGGGTTATCCTCGCCCTTAACAACTCCAGAAGGAAACCTGGAACAGACAGGCGCCAGCACTTCGAACTCGCTAGCCAGTCAGAACCCAAACCCTGTGCCCGTAACAACGGTACAGACAAACATCGAGACAGTTTCCACTGTTTTGCAAAACCCCACACCTAGCAGTGCAAATAACTCAGTTGCCACTTCACAAAGTAATCCTACCACAATGGACCGTACTAAGTTGCCGCCAACTTGGGGAAAGAACACCCTAAAGTTCGAAGGAGAAGCGGATGCCCTGCCTGGGTATCTAGACGCCGTTGAGGATGTGATCACAAAGACGGGTGCGAGCACTGAGGAAGAGAAGATCGAGATAGCGATACACTACTGTGACCATAAGATCAAATGAGAGTGGAAGGCCTTGCTAGCAGAGGATCCGGACAGCTTGTGGCACGAGTTCAGAGCTAGGATCGGTGAGAGTTACCCAGAGTTCAAGGAATTGGAACGGGGCTCGATCGCGGCCCTAGAAAAGTTTGTGAAGAAACAGCATCGCAAGCCCATACAGATAAATGATATCACTGGCCTTCAAGGCTATGTATGTCAATGTTGGGCTATGGTGGGCCAATTACTTAAGCTGACGATGAGAATTTCCAACCGCGACGCTACCAAGAATTTCTTGATAGGGTTGCATCCTGATTTTTTGCTAGCACTGCGTCAGCAACTGTGAGCGACAGCTAGGGAAGGAATGACCTTGTATAAGAAGGCCAGGCTTGAATGGGAGGCCGAACCACAGAACAAAGGGAAACTGTTTGTTCCGCGCGAAAGTTGATAATGACGATAAATATGTCTGGACGGATGTGATCGAAATTGTGACCACCTTGTGTGAGGAAGAGTCTGGGTCATATTATGAGCTAGAACCTTATCCAGAAGACAAGAAGAAAGCCACTGTGATGATGCAAGGATCTGAAAGGGAATCCAAAGATCTATTAAAGCAGCTAGTAGATAAAGTAGGCAAACTTGAGTCGAGCCGTGAAAGGATGACACAAATCTGAAAGACGCTCTTACAAAAGACATAATGAGCAGTCTAGAAGAAGTGTTAACGGGACACATGGATAAATTTACGGCAGATCAACATAGGGAGATGCAGAAGTTGCAAATGGCAGTTGAGAGCCGTTCAACGCCGTCTAGCAACCCTCCTCCCAACCACACGTTGACAGACCCGGTATTGGGGCACCCAGGCATTTATTCAAATCTGCTCGAGTTGCAACATGCTATAATGTACTTCATTACATTACGACGTCATCTCACGAGGGCTATTGCTGGCCTGGGCAGTTAGCTAAAAGGGATATAATGTGTCTCAAACCATTAGAAAGGCGCTGGACAACAACCCTGGTAAAGGGTTGACGTGGGAAGTCGCTAATGGAGCAATCGCGGAAAGTGCCTAACCATCCTGGAAACGGATTGGGACTACTGCACATCCCTGACTAAGGGTGTATTACGAGGGATTATCCTTCTGAACCAGAGGGATCATTGTTGGGCATCATCTGACGTCTTCAGAACTGCCAAGAGAAGGTTGGACTTGGTTGATCTACCAGTTGACTAAGAAACCATACTCAGGTACTGGGAAGCAGCGGCTATCACAATTTTCAGACAAATCACTTAAGCGGTTCAAGGCGGAACTGTTTGAGCGGATGGTTACCAAGGAGGGTAACAAAGTGCTGACGAGGAGGTCGGCTAAAAGTTGACATATCAATAATATCCCATCACGATCGTCCTAAGCAATGTAGATCTTGACTCATCGTTAAGTTCGGCTCGTTGATGTTTCTTATAAATCTCTCTCAATTTTACTAATCGCTTGATATCTGACAGGAGTTCATCGGCTAGCTGCCATACCACTAGTCATATACCCTGAACCCTATCGCTTGTTTGTATCAGTCTCGTTTATATTTAGAATCCTGTAACGTATTTAAGTGGATGGTTATGGGAGGAACACCAGTGAATCTCACCCCACCTGTTGGACACGAAGTTACTAGACTTCACGCTCAACCGGTAGAGTAGGCATTCATTCAGAGACACCCAGAAGCTATACCAAGTTTCGTTTGTTTTCCCTGTTTGAATATTATCTGTGTTGGATTTGGATCTTTATAAACGACGCGTGGACATACTGGATAAACGGAACGGACACGTGGAATATAAGGAAACAGATCAGACTTGACAATTGGTTGTAATCTCACAAGAATTAGCAATCGCGGATACTATTAAAATCGGGATTCATAAAAGAATCACTTGTGCTACGCATCGGAGTACTATCTCCAAACCTAGACCCACATCATACAAAACCGTTGAACATAAAATCTTGTCTGTCTATCGCGATTGCGCCTAGAACGGATCTGAGCAGTTTTATCTATACAACTTGTAGACCTGTAAAGTCTTGCTTCCCAAAGAGAACAAAAAAGTTCAAATTGCCACAATCTATACTGGATTGGAATCCCGAACTTGCACGAGGACTATAGTGTTTGAGTTGTTGTAGTTGCATTATCGAACCACGTATTCATTTGCAAGGTTTGGTTTGTGGTTATTTCACCGCTTGCCCCATAGTCAGCGTTTCAACGTATCCCAATCCTGTGCCAAACTTTGCGAGGAATCGAGCGGCACCCGCTGATAGAAAGCAATTCAGGAAAATATTATGTATTAGGTATTTTATGTTTTCGGCCCATTTTCGTGCCGAATATGATCTAGCATGTCCAGAACATGTCCCAATATTTTGGGAGGGACTACATATATACTTGGTTAAATGCGTGATAGAGCCAAAAATATGGATAATTTAGCTACAGTCCTTGTAGCTCTGATACTTAGCAGGTTTGGCATTCAGAGAAATTGTAAGGATTACATTTATCTTGGGATTTCAGATGATTCTGACTCTATCACATGTCTATCCAGGTATATATGTTGTTCCTCCCAAAATATCAGGTCACTGGGACATGTTCTGGACATGCTAGACCACATTCGGTACGAAAATGGTCCGAAAACACAAATTACCTGATACATAATATTTTCATGAATTGCTTTCTATCACTAATTGCGCATGAATTAGCCTGTCAAATCTTTCTAGGTTTCATCCAAATCAGTGTAGAACTAATTAGACAAGTTGTGCAAAGCCGCATGGAGCTGCATACGGCTTTTATGCATTGTGCAGAGCCGCGTGGATTTCTTAATTGTCCTTGGTAATTTTTCGTGCTCAGTGTGGTCCAAAGCCTCTGTAAAACTGTGATACAACAGCCCGAAGTTATATGGTCTGGATGGGCAGGCATGAGCAGCCGTTATTCCAGCACATCACTCCAGCTCCACCCAGCACCACTCGGCCTTCTCACACTTTTTGACATCATGCGGGCGGCAGGTGAAATGCCAATGAGGCTCCTTTGCCTATATGTACCTTTGCTTTATGTCAGGCAATGTTCCAATGGAAAAAAAATCAGACACATCCAAGCCTTGTTTTTTTCCATGCGGCTTTGCACAACCTGTCTATTGAGTTACAAGGAATTCTGTGAAAACTTACCAAAACAAGAAAAGTTTGTTCGTGCCTTCGGTTCCGACATTGGCTGCAATAGTGGCTTAGATGTAGCATTTGCTGCTGAATCAACCTTTGAGAAATTAGCCATAAACCCAACAGTGATTAAATTTGCTTTCCGCCTTTTTTTCCCTATGTGGGATTCTGGCAGTGTGATGTGGTTGTGGCGATTTTTCGATGGCTTTCCAAACTTGATCAATGCCCATGAAAATGTGTGGTCATGTATACCTGGCTGGCCCAACCGCTTGTGGGCAACAGGGGTAGCTTCCAAACCAATTATTTGAGTAAAGATTCCTGAGATGGCTGGCACCAAGTATTGCAATAGGTACATGCTTTTCTTTAAAAATTGTGCAAGGTTTTAATTATGTTAGGCCTCTTTTGTATTTATTGAATCAAAACTCACTTTCCTCGTACTCAGTATCTCTGTGCACTGCAATTTATGCCTACTCAGATTAACCCCTCCATCAGCACACTATTTGCACCTTCCACCATTTATTTGCGCTCAGTTTAATAACTGTTCTGCGTTGTAACTTTTCCAGATTTGTTGCAGGCAGCTGGAAGGCAAACATTTGCGGGTGACTACAAAGGTTGCGGACAGAACTTGTGTTTATTTTGCAGGTGTCTATATCTTGCAGCAGACGTCTATATGTATCATGCAGGAATTCCTGATTTCCCTGCAAGATAAACACTGTGATTAATGTTATCTCTTTTGTGGGGAACACATCAAATCATTTATCTTTGATTCAGTAAGCCCGAAATCACCTTTTATCTTGCAGCCGATTAAAAGTGCGCTTAGACTGCCATAAGGATTGACTGGAATGCCAGAGTAGCAGAAAATAATTGAGCATAACAATGTGTATTTTCATGTGTCAACAAAAAAAAAAAAAAACACCCATAGTTTGAAAATCTCGAGTTCAAACCATGATGGTTTAAACCATCTAATGGTTCTAACTGGTGTAAACCATTGATGGTTCCAACCAGTTTAAACTGTTGATGGTTCAAACCACTGATGGTTCCAACTGATGGTTCCAACCAGTTCAAACCATTAATGGTTCCAACCAGCCCAAACCACTGATGGTTCCAACTGGGTTCAAACTGCACAGTGGGAGACAAGTTTTATAGGAGACATAGTCATGGTTTAAACCATCATGGTTCGAACTGGTTTAAACCCAGGGGGTCTCGTAGGACGCGATGTAGTTTAAACCGGAACCCTGCTAGGGTACACCATCCTTAACTCAGTTCCCATATGTTTATCTCGAATCATGGCAATTCAACCTGGGTTCAACCAAAAAGTTTCAAACTTATAAATCGGGTAGTTTACCGCAGCTCCCTTTTGTGCTATTTCTATCTCTTCTTTTGCCTCCATTTGAGGGAATGGGACTCAAGACGGCCCTAATCCGGTAGGGTAAGTAAAGATCGCCGTGGTTCCTGGTGAGAATTTTCACTCTGCCAACCTGACAGCCAACTAAAGGTCTGTTTCAAAGATGCAAGATCACTTTGCCAAGACAAAGATCCTTAAAGACGCGTCCCAAAGGCAAAAGACACCAAAGACGAGTGTGTAGTTTTACTAATGTATCTCAGACATACTCATCCTGAATGCTGGCCACATATGCCGGAGGACCGGTGCGTGATACCAGATCTGCACTTATTATATAACTCCCCGACGGATATTTGACTTGTAACGCCGCCGCCCGACTACCAACGAATTGATGAGATGCACGCTCGCATGATAAGATGCGGACGAGGCCAGATATCAAAATACATGATTAGATCAGATAAAAACGACGGGCATCAAATCATAACCCCGATCTAGACTCGTAAACCAGTCAGATTCGCCGGGGGATGGTTGATGATGTGTCGATCAGGCCTGTCGGCGAAGCGACTGGAAGATAATCAATTAAGCGGAGCGCGGAAGATGCCGAGGTTGTTTTGACTTCGACAAAATTTCGAGAAGGTCAAAATTCAAACTCTTCGTAGCACAAACTTTGTACCACCTACGTTATCACAGAACATTTCTCTTCAATTTCTATGTTTTAGATTTTCAAGAAGTGGCCGTGTTCGGCCACAGTACAGCCCATCAAATCACCATCAAGACCCCTGTCCCGTTTGGGAAGGGGCCTCATCCGTCGTCGATTTCTGCACAAGAGCGCCGATACGTGCCCAGTGCGAAGGAAATTTCTTGCATACAATGATTTCGCATATTAATATCACTTGGTGAGATCAAAATAAATAAAACCATGCATTTGTGCAGTAGAGGGTCCGGAAGAAATAGGGGCTTTTGCCATGAATTTGCAAAAGTTGCTCAATACGAGGCGACCATGCCCTTCGAATTCAAGAAAGGGAGGAAGCGCAGGGCTTCGGACGCCGACTACACACCTCCATCCTCGCTGAAACGGACCAGAACAGCAGCCCCCTCTCCACAATTGACACCACTCACTGCATTCAGGCCGTTGATTGGCGCAGCTTGCCGAGCTGCACCGCCATATGTCGCGCTTAGCCGAGGCGTCGTGACGGAGTCTGCCGCGATGATGTCGGCAGACCTACGTCGCGCTATAGTGCGATAAGTCGAGGCGGGGTTGGCAGACCCTGCCGATCCTACCCTACCTGCATCTGCAGATTTTGTGAAAGGTCAGCACAATGTTTCTGAAGCTTGTCTGTGCTGTAAAAATGTACCCCGTACATCCTGAGTGCCTCAGCGAACCTAGCGCTGCGATATCGTAAGTTGTTACAAGACGTGCCTTCGCTTCGCTCCGGCAGAGAAGCGAACATGGCGAAACTCTTTTATGTGTGGCATTGCTGAAAATTACTAATTTACAGGGGATATATTGAAGTTTGACGTTGACGAATCGAAGTACCCTCACCTTGACTTGTAAACTGTGCGGAATCTCTATTCAACTCCTTCGTTCATGCAACATCTCCGCAATACTCAGGTTTCCGTCACTTGCGAGACTTTCAAAAATTAAACAACAATTGAGGTGTTGATGTAAACTGACCGTCTCATAAAGTTGGAAGGCGTTAATGAGCCCTCATGTGGGAGAGTGAAACATATGTGGTGTCGCACCGTTAGTGTATCTGAAGTCCGGACTTCAATCAGAGGTTGGAACGACTGAGGCCTGAGGAAGACCTGAGTGAAATCTTAGTGGCAATACAGATGACGAAAAGTTGATTCAAAACTCGATGCGCAGAGATGTTAAAGACCTATCAGGAATGCGTCGTTGAGGCTCGCTCGAACACAAAGTGTAAATAACCGGGGCCACAGAGGCATTTGGGGTGCATCCGGGACCACGGAGCGAATTAGATGAGCCGTCCCGGGTCATGCCGACGCTGTAAGGCTCTCGGGCCTGGTCAGCGTCATCAGCAAATTAAACATACCAGTTGCTGAGAGTGCATCAAGGGCAGACGTGTACGTGGAACAGATCGCTTGACTGGAGCACGAACGTCAGATGTGTATGTTTGCACCACGCTGGCTCAAAGGAAATATCAGCAGTGGGTTGGAGGAAGAATAGACGAGCGAAAGCCTATACCAGCATGCCAAAATCCATCGAGCAGCTCGCGTTAAACGAGTGAGAAATATACAGGGGGCAGTGATGGATATGTGTTAATACGGGAAGGAGAAAGCTAGACATCCAATTCGGAATCGAAATCTACAACGTCGAGAAAAGCGGTGACTCACATGAATCGCCGGAATTAGAGAAGAAACATGCAAATGCCGCTGGGAAGATGGAAAAGCAGCCTAGGATCGCATGAGCGCAAAAGAGGACTCACGGAGTCTGGTGTTGATGCTCCCATTAGATATCGGAGGCCACGGGATTCGTATCGATGTACAATTTTTTTGTGGGTTGAGGAATGGGATGGGCAAACACAGACAGATTTGAAACATCGTGATCACATCGAAGAGGATGTACGCTTGGTAGAGCCACCGAGATTGAGAAGGATCGAATGCCGTTGCAGGGGAACTCAAAGAATGGGGAGGGGCTTGAGCTATCTTGGAATTTCTGGAGAGTCACCGGCTCGGCTTGAGGTCTTGCAGTGTCTCAACGAGTGATAATTTGCGTCGAGGCCTCAGGATTCTCCCGGATTGAGTAGGTCTTGCAGCGCCGTCATCGTCACAACAGATAAGTCTTCTCAATAGAATCAAGTACGAAGAACCTCCGAGTTCCGAGTTGAGTCAAATTTGAAGATCCCATAGTCTATCCCCTTTGATTATGTTCGATATTGGCTGCGATAACCCGATAAATGATGGTTGAATAGGGAGGAATTAGGGGACGGGTGAAGGAAGGAAGGACGGAAACATCTAGCAGCTCGGCTTTTATGTGACATATATTTACGTGGCCGCAGCGTAAAGCTCCGAAGGCTGTTCTTTCACGAGGTCTGTTTCTCTTCCTCAAGTGTCCGAATCCGGGGTTGATTCGACAGCTTTAAGATCTGGAATTACGGGGTTAGTGGGAACGACTGCACAGCTTTGGCTAGATGGATTCTGGCGCAGCTCATTGCACAGATTAAAAGCTCCGAAGGCTGTTCAACTTGCACGGGATTAGCCGAAATCTGGTCTGATTCCGCTGCCTGGAGATCTGGAATTTTGGGGATGATGGGAATGATCACACAAATCTGGCGAGGGCGATTCATCTGTTGTTCAAAGTGTGGGCTATTTGATGTTGAAAGTGAACAGAGGACGAGAGAAAGGGAAAAGGGGATAGCCTCAATGGGGGTGCACACAAAGAAATACAAACAAAAGCCGGTCATTTCGTTAAAGAAACGGTAAATAAATAAATTTGACGGGATGGGATGGGTGAGTTAAGAATTGAGCACCGTTATTGCCAGACGGAACTTAACGAGACAAACGGCTTTCATGCGAAGTTGATGCACAATCCGATCTCGGCCACCGTGAGACGAAGCCAAGCAACTGAGCCTGAGCATGTAGGAACAATGTAGGAAAATGAAAGAAAGACCAAAGGAGTAAGATCATTCGGGGATATTGCACTGCATTTCTACCATCTCGTTAAAGAACGAATAATTGACGGGAGAAGCCGTAGGTGAGATCATTACGGTAGCGCCCTGTAGCGCCTAGATCTCGGCAATTGTCTGACGGCAAGAGCCGATTTTTGGCCGACAACAAAGTATAGTGTTCTAGAATCATATCATACAATCTTTGAAGCAACTGTGAGGTATTGCGAAGAGTTTACGAATTTCTAACTAGGTAGGTGCAGCTCGGCAGACTCTGCCGACCTTGGGTCCATCGAGCTGAGCCGAGGCGTCTCGGACGCAGCATGGGCCGAGGAAGGGCCTGAATGCAGTGACTCACCTCGACAAATCACCTGGACCCGCAGCTTGAGGAGGACACTCCAAGTGACGATCCTCTCCCTCCAAGTAGTGCCCCCGGCTCGCCGACTTTCTGGGACGACGACAACGAGCTGCTCATTGATGAGACACCCATTCATGCACCGGCTCCATTACAGCTGCAATTACCTCCACTTCGGGACTCACCTCTTCCTGAAACTCCTCCCACATCTCCCTCTGGTGGCGGACCACTCACCTCGCCATTTCTCGCAAGGCCTACAGCGGCAGGCCTCGCGTATCCGCTCCGCATCGCAATCCTCGTGGCATTCGAGTCCAGAAGCAAAATCCCGAGTGGAAAGACCTACAGGAAGCCCGGGAGACAGCTGCCAGTGTGGAAGCGCAGATGCTGCAGCTTGAGGTGGAGAGGGATGTGGTCCAGAAGCGAGATAGAGCCAAGCAGAGAGACGTTTACAGTGCACTGGAGCACCTCACGTCCGACGGTACCCCCATGCACAAAGTGTTTGAATTGCTCTTTGCCGCCAGACCCGAGGACCCCAAGACGACTGCAATGGTAACCAAAGCTCTACGAACCCACGGCCCCGAGCTATTGGACAAATGGGTCGAACGCGCACCGGAGAGTGTCGATACCTTCCTTTCGAAGCGTCTGGCCGATCTGGTGCAGCGCGAGGGTCAGGCTATTCAGAATTACCTGACCCGCGAGTCAAAAACTCAGGTTACACACCTTCTGAGTTCGTTTGACATGCAGGGACTGGGTGTGAAGCTGAAGGAGATGGCTCCGAAACTGTGGGAAGTTCTCACTGCTGCCTCAAGTACCCATAGCCTGAGTACAGAGGTCCCCGAGACCCGACGCGACCGAAGTTTAGTACGTGTGAAGTTATCGCTTGCCGCATATGGGTACTTACTGACATCTTCCGAATCGGGACAGGTCTTCACCACGGTTTGCGCGATGATGAGCATCCTTCGCTCGCAGAAAGCCAACAATTTCCAGGCCGTGATTGCTCTATTCCTGCTTGGATCCGGGGCCTCAAAACGCGAAATTGAGGTGTTTGCGCATGCTGGCATATCACTGTCTTACAAGTCGGTGATGAACTACCTCGACACTCTTTCCCGCGAAGGAGTCGTTCAATTTCAGGCGGTTTGGCGAGCGTGTATGTGCTCGCTCGTCTGGGACAACCTCAACATCGCTTTTCGAGTCGAATCCCAGCGTCTTGATAACAAGAATCATTTCGACAACGGAACAACTGCCACCCTCATCCCCATTTATAATCCATTTACCAACGAATCTCGGACGCCGCGCGGTACTCTGCCATTCAGCATGAAGCCAGAGCGTACCTCTACAGTACCTAATTATCCGTGGACCGCCACCGACACACTCCCGTCGCCTTCCGATGCCGAGAACACCGAGCAATGCTTAATCTGGCAGCTCAAGTCCATTGCATTGGAGTACATCCCCGAGCTTGCACATCTCAAGCCTCTGTTGGAGTCCTGTCCCAAAATTGACCAAATTCAGCTTCACAAGACAGAACAGTTTCCGCTTTCCGCCATGCACGAGGACGAGTCTACTTTGGAGGGGACTATCACCGTGATAAACAAGCTGTTTGAGCAGCTGAAAGCATCGAGCATGGATCTCGAGGATCATGGGCTTGTGTTCGCTAACGGGGATCTATTAACAGACAATCTCGTCAATACTGTAATGTGATTTACTTTCCTGATTTAATTCCTTGCTGATTGTTTTTAATTCTAGGTTGAGGGTGCACGTCGCAATAGCACCGATCCTCTTGAAAGTATGCAGCCACTCGTACGGAGGCTTGGGATTTTCCACGCCAAGATGGCGGGGAATCGTCTCGTCATTAACGAGCATTGGGGAAAGCCTAATGCTACCATTCCGGGTGGTCTCTGCTGGGAACATACTCAACTGTTGCAGCGAAAGCCGATCTCTGCTGGCTGGAAGTCGAAAAAAGCAGCGCCTTGGAAGCCATGCCACGAGCTACTGCAGATTTCGTCTGCCGGTCATATTCGAGACGCTTACCGCATCCACTGCGGAGAAGCTTCTTTCCCCGAGTGGGCGGCGAAGGCGAGTTTTGGGGACTTTGTGGCTGTTGCGGGGAAGGTGTATAGCTCACTTTACACGACCGCTGCTTACGACGACGCCTGTGCACGGAACGAGGCCGCACACGATGCTGCATTCGAGAACTCCGTGCTGTACAACCGCGACTCCCTCTTATACCTTCTAATTGTCTCATCAATCAAGGCTGGTGACATTGGGCGTGTCATTCTGGTCTTCCGCATCTGGGCAGTCATGATGCGAAGCCCGAAGACCATGCCCAAATATGCAGATGCCTTCTTCGAAACTCTCAATCGCATCAAGACATATGATCCTGTCTTACAGTACGCTGCTAAAATTATTTTCGTGTCTTTCTAACTTTTGTTTAGAAAATTCTTCCTTCACAATTGGCTTGTCAAAATTACCGGAATTATTAATCGGTTCAAGGAAGTTGACTTGTTGCAAGAGCACCAGAATTTCTGGGCCAAGATCGTCTACAATGCAAAAGGTGTCAATCGAAGCTGGAGCTGGCTTGGACGGATCACTGTCTGTATTTTTGCGCTGCGCGATGCGATGAAGACAGTGCATGCGGCCTTCAAAATCCCCGACTACGGCACCAAGCACACTGTGCCTGATATGCAGAACGAGATCATGCGGGTAGCGGAGGCACTCCAGAAAGATTGTATCCAGGAGCTGTGGTCCAACAGGCCTTGGAAGGATCAAGTTGTGTGTGTTCGTGATTTGTTCGAGGAGGGTGCGAACTACGTGAACACACGTGGCACATTTTCACGGTACACTGCACCCACAACCATCTACAGTCTTGTTCCCCCGGGGTCGAACGTGGAGGGAACGAACGACACCACAGCTCTTGATGACGAGGAGAACACCCAGGAGGATTATGAGGTGAGCCAAGAAGACCTGGCTATGGATGACGAGGAGCCGTATGAGATGATTGATTCGCTGGTTGGAGCTGCCATGGAAATGGTTAATGATATGGATTAATACACGTAGTATCTAAGAGTCAATAGATTGTTCAGGGTCTAAATTGATTTGTAAACCATATTTTTCCCCGCCCGTGTAAAGTGCTGTGTTGAATGCCTTCTCAAGTGTCATAGAGGCAGTGAAAATGGGAGAGTCGTCCATATTATATTCACGGGCATTGGCGAATATTAGCCTCCAATCTGCCACAAAGCTCGCAAGGTTGGTATACCCAGCACGAGGGGCGTTCATCTGAGTCTTGATCATGGCCATTGAAATTGGATGGGAATGACAGTGTAGTAGAATGCATGTGCCTGCGACGAAAGATAAGCCAACTGATAGAATGATTGAGGAAACACATACTGATTTCCGCAGAAGTGCCAGAAAAGGTTGACAAAGCCGCTCGGGTTCTGTTCATTTCGTTGCACCTCGTCCACGAGTCACCATCTTCTCTGTCGTGATATTAAAAACAGCATGCCAACATTCCTGAAATATGGCCTTGTGCTTCTCGCGCAGCTGTTTGTTAGCCTTGACTGTCAGCTCCAAAAATGCTTTCTCTTGCTGAGCTGCATCACGTTTCTCCTGCTCCGCATCTGGGTAGTCCCGCAGAATATCGCCAATGACAGCGACCACCTCGTTCCCATATCTGCAGTTGTCATGAGTGCCCCACTTCCATTCGATGCTTGAGAAGAATATATCGGGTGTAGTGACTGCCTGCGGCCGGTCGGAAATTTTTTCAATGACTTTATTCGGTAGGATGAGCTTCCCTGTGATGATTGACTGCCGAGGAAAGTCACAAGAGACTGTGACTGAGCACCAGAGGTTTAATCGGTCAGTTACTGCTGCAGTTAACTCTGCCGTGGGTTTGGAGCCACGTCCTGGGCGCTCGCGTGCGGGTGGGACAACAGTGACAACATCAACTTCAAAAAGGTCAGGATCACAGTTGTTGCAGCATGGAGCTCCAGGTATCGGCATGAAGAATGGTTCTATAACAATCAATCTTTGTGTGGTAATTGTTACGGTAGGAATGTTCACTTTTCTTATCATTCTCAAAATATGCGAGGTCACAATAAAGCATGAGAGAAAGAGTCGGTCTTGAGCCTCGAATGCAGACAAAGCTGAATACTTCTTTCCGCGACGTGCCTGGATCGCCATCTGAAAACCTCGGACTCCCACCCAACAGAAATAGACACTTACCAGTATGCTTTCACCCACCACTGCCTGTAGTACCATTATAATGTGCCCTGGATTTTCCAGCAGTGCACATTAATATGTGCACTTTGCATCTCCTGGCCTGGTGCACATTGTAATGTGCACCCTTCCCCTGCCATTCCCGGCATGCTACTGCCAGTTCCGGCATCAGTGGCATGAAGTTTCCTTATTTGTACTTGCTTATACACCTTCTGTATTGGGCTACAGATTGATTGACAGCACCTGCCTGTCAATCAACACTATAACAACAATTGATGGAAAGTTCCCAGGCATGTACATCAACTTTGCCATCATTTATCGCTGGCTCTGGGAATTTATTTTGCATTTTGCGCAACAACCAGGGGGTCATTTGCAAAACTGTAAATGCAGCCAAATAGATCTCGACAAGCTCTACAACTTTGATTTTGACACTATTTTTAGTCAACTTCCTTTTTTGGCCACTACACCTTCTGCCCAAAAAGGAAGTTTCAGTGTTTTCGACCTCCCTGGCTCAATTCTCAACCGTTTTGGATGATCTAACCACATAGACTTATATATTTGTGGTCTTTCAAGCCACCTGGGACACAGTAGAGCCTATTGGAGAACAATAATAGGGTGAAAATAGCGAAAGTCGTTAAATTACATTCTGATCAGGATATCTTGAGTATATACCCTTGTAAGTGACTCATGGATAGACCAAATTGTTTCTTTGGGCTGCAAAGACATTCCTCAGATAGGTGATCAGCTGCTAATAATTAAAAACATCGCATTTTGGCTATTCAAAGAAAATCTATTTTGACCTTACTATGCACTCCTCCATGATGTGAGGCCCTCCCAAACACGCCATTTGGATGTTTCTCATGTATATGGAATAGAAAAGTAAGTAATGCACTCCTGGAACAGGGAACACTCCATGGTACAGGGTGATCTTCTTGTAGGTGCTTGTTCACCATGTTCTGGATGCCACAGGGTCATAGACAATGTTCTGAAGACTTTTTCCAGTCTAACTGAGCTACATAAACAGTTCTGAATCAAAAAGAGCGCCCATACAGTGAGGGGAACTCCAAGAGTGTCTATTGTCACTTTTTGCTTATTTCATGAATAGGGCACTATGGAGACCAGATAGGGCAAAATAAACACCACAGATGAAATCTGACAGTCAAAATGCACCAGACTATGCTTTATTTGAAGCATTTTGGTCAGGTTTTGGCCAGATGGTGTTTTGAGCTATGGTGAGCATATAGTCCAAAAACTTGCTCTTGAACCCATATGCTCGGAAGCAGCATTCAACCAAAACCTGACCAAATCACTTGAGGTAAAGCATAATCTGGTGTATTTTGACTGTCTGATTCCATTTCTGATGTTTATTTTGCACTATCTGGCCTACATAATGCACTATTCATGAAACAAGCAAAAAGTGTCAAATCACACTGTTGAAGTTTGCTATCAAATATCATGAAAATTTCTGACCCAGAACTGTTCTTAAGGATCGTTTAGACTAGTATTAAGTGTTTTAACAGTAGGTTGACCCTATGGCAGCTAGAACATGGTGAACAAGCACCTACAAGAAGATCACCCTGTACCATGGAGTGTTCCCTGTTCCAGGAGTGCATTACTTACTTTTCTATTCCATATACATGAGAAACATCCAAATGGCGTGTTTGGGAGGGCCTCACATCATGGAGGAGTGCATAGTAAGGTCAAAATAGATTTTCTTTGAATAGCCAAAATGCGATGTTTTTAATTATTAGCAGCTGATCACCTATCTGAGGAATGTCTTTGCAGCCCAAAGAAACAATTTGGTCTATCCATGAGTCACTTACAAGGGTATATACTCAAGATATCCTGATCAAATGTAATTTAACGACTTTCGCTATTTTCACCCTATTATTGTTCTCCAATAGGCTCTACTGTGTCCCAGGTGGCTTGAAGGACCACAAATATATAAGTCTATGTGGTTAGATCATCCAAAACGGTTGAGAATTGAGCCAGGGAGGTCGAAAACACTGAAACTTCCTTTTTGGGCAGAAGGTGTAGTGGCCAAAAAAGGAAGTTGACTAAAAATAGTGTCAAAATCAAAGTTGTAGAGCTTGTCGAGATCTATTTGGCTGCATTTACAGTTTTGCAAATGACCCCCTGGTTGTTGCGCAAAATGCAAAATAAATTCCCAGAGCCAGCGATAAATGATGGCAAAGTTGATGTACATGCCTGGGAACTTTCCATCAATTGTTGTTATAGTGTTGATTGACAGGCAGGTGCTGTCAATCAATCTATAGCCCAATACAGAAGGTGTATAAGCAAGTACAAATAAGGAAACCTCATGCCATTGATGCCGAAACTGGCAGTAGCATGCCGGGAATGGCAGGAGAAGGGTGCACATTACAATGTGCACCAGGCCAGGAGATGCAAAGTGCACATATTAATGTGCACTGCTGGAAAATCCAGGGCACCACCAAAGAAAGTCCTGGATTTCCTCGGCTTCCTTACGAGAGTTGACATAGATCAAGGTCTGGAGGAAGTCGGCAGCCCCGGTGGTGTTTTTGAGGAAAAGAGGCAAAAGATCAGCATAAGAGCCGAGTTTATGCTGGAGGATTCGAACTGAGAGTCTGATATTGGGTTTCTCGTTCGAAAATGCAAGGTGGTCGTAGTTGGTGGAGACGCCGAGCTTGTGGACAACACTGGTTCGAAGGATGGGGGGTAAAGTGGCCGAGGCCATCATGAGTGGGACACCAGTGGGCAAGTGTTTGATAAGGGTCGCTAACTTGTTGTATGCGACTCGGAAATCTTCAGTGCCCCACTCATCCACAGCATGAAGCTCGTCGATGACAAGGCCAATGTTATTTGCCTGAAATGTGTCGGACTTCAGGACATGTTGGTGGAAGGACTTTCCAATAGCCATTTCTGGGCTAACAAAGGCGACACAGAATTTATTGAGACCGAAATCCTAAGTAGGTAATCAATTTGAATGTAAGAAAGAGAAAAGAAACACACTTTGAGAGCCTGCTCCAAGTTTGGTGTCTCTGAAGTCAGTGCAATGGCTGGGATTTGGCGCTGGATCAAGTCATTGGCCTGTTCTCTCATCAAGGCCACAAGCGGGCTGATAACAAGGAGATTCTTCTGTTTTTTCTCTGTATCATCGTTGGGCGCCCAGTGGTACAATAAAGGCCACCAAAATGCGAGTGTCTTGCTGCCGCCGGTGGGAACATCAAGCAGTGTCGAGACCCCTTTGATCATGTTAATGCCGGCTTGTTCCTGGTGTGGGCGGAGAGTTGGAACATTCCAGAGGTGGCAGAGACGTTCAATTGCCCTCTGGACGCGTGCTGGATCTGGGTTGGTGACTGCACGGAACAACATTGTCGAGTACCGAAGGAAAGTGCAGACTTCCCGAGTGGGAATAGGCGCATTGATCGCTAATTGATGGGCAGAATTGCGGGCGCACAAGTGTCAGAAAAAACCCAAACTGCTGACCAGCCCTGGTCACCGCTGGTAGTTGGTTATAAACCCCATCAGCAGGTACCCCCCTTATGTCCGGGGCTTTAAAGCAGTTAATCAGTTATAAGCAAGCCTGAAGTCGGTCGTAAGCGCTGTTCAGGGGTCATAGGCAGTGGGTAAGTCACTCTGCTTGAAACGGCAAAAACTACTCTTAATCTTCAAGTCAGAAGATCTTTTATATGGTATGATTGTGAAGGTATCTGAGTGAAGTTAGTAAGTAGTTAGAATTCAGTCAGCAAAGTCAACATCAACAAATGGCGATTGTAGACATCTCAAGTCATGCTGGGCAGGCACACATACATGTATAAATAAATTTCGGAATGACATCACTTGAGTTATGTACCTTGCTCGGGCCACAGATTGGAGGCTTCACACAAGCTCCACAGCTTTGGAAACCCAGAAAATGGAGTTGTTGAAAGCCAGTCAAGTCAAAAGTAGACATGGTGGGACTGTTCAATGTTGATTCTTTGTCAAATACAGGATTGCAAAATAGCTCTGCCTACATGTGATGATACTTGCTTATGACCCACCTACTTTGAATATCCTTGCTTATAACTGATGATCTCCTCAATTGAGCTGCTTATCAGCACTGGCAAACCCCATCAGCATCGGTCATCAGCTATAGGCAAAACCCAGGTTTTGGGACAAGGGCACTTTTCGAAAATCTAGAACATAGAAATTGAAGAGAAATGTTTTGTGATAACGTAGGTGGTATAATCTTCGTGCTACGACAAGTTTGAATTTCGGCCCACTCGAAATTTTGACTAAGTCAAAACAACCTCGGCATCTCCCGCGCTCCGCCTAATTCAGCTGATTATCCACCAGTCGCTACGCCGATGGCTTTGATCGATTATCATCAAAACCTTCAGGCGAGCCCTGGTATCGAGTCTAACCCCGATCGGGCTGAAACCGGTGGCTGCAAATTTCCTGATGCAACGACGAAGACTATTGATATTGAGCTCGCTCCTGGGCCTTCAGTTAAACCTTGTACAAGGTCTTCTCACCACGAACTCCCAAAAATCCGATGGAATCCGGCGTCGCGGCCCCTCCTCGGGCTCACCAACTCCTCCTCCGCAGCCTGGCACTCGAGCCACGCCGCGCGCGCCTTCTCCTGCTCGCCCTCGCAAGCCGCCTCGTCCTCCTCGTCGGCTCATTGTATGTGTACTTTGCCCCCGTCTCGCGTCCAGCCAAAGGCCTAACTGCCAAGGCGACCCATCATCCGCTCGTCCTTTCCGAGCGTCTACCGTGCGCCTCGCCGTACTTACAAGGTACGCTTGCCTCCGGTCTCTCCCTCTCCCGCTTGGATCTCACCCATCTCTTGATGTAGCCGATATGTACGTAGACTCGGTAGCAAGACCGCACAACGCACTCACTGACGTCCTCCAGCGCAACGGTCCCCTCATCTATATCGCCGTCCACCACCTCTGCCGCTGCTGCCGCCCTCATCTTCTTGGATCACCTTCCCTGCCCGCTATTCCCCACGTCCCCGCGATGTACACTGGTGCTCATCTGTTCTTGGGACTTCCTGTTAGCACACGGGCGACTTGCCACCCCACGCCTCTGTTTCCAAGAACCGACCCCATGCGGTGTGCTCTTGTGCTACGCATGAGATGAGGGGAAATTAGTCGTTGCGCTCCGAGAGGCACTTCGACAACGCCACGACGAGATCCACCTCGTGCAGACACACAAACGAGGTAAGTCGAAATTTCTTTACTTTTCTCTCTCGTCCCTACTAAGCTACTCGTCGATAGAATGCGCGGCGCGCGTGCGATTGCAGCTTGGCCTGCAAAGCTCTCCCATCCCCGAGTACGTCCCTTCTGCCTCCTTCATATTCTCCTTCTCGTTGCGACTCACTTACTCGTACAGAAGACGAAAACGGGGCAGCTGCTGGTGGGAGTGTGCGGTGCGGATCCGGGTGACGCCGTGTATCACCACCTTACATTCACTCGGCCGGTATTAGGAGGAGACGTGGACGGCTTAGAGGAGAAAGGCTCGCGGTGGTCGGGGGAGATGCGCGTCCACTCCCAAGCGGCGCGCAGGTCGAGGAGCTCAAGGACGAGCGTGCTCAATATGTTCTCATCGACGACGACCTCGTTCCCTATGCCACCACCCACCACGCCGGGCAGTGTCTGCGCTCGAACCTACTCCACCGCGGCATGTACAGGGGCATACCTCGTTGGTCTTTGGAGGGTCTCCACTCCTACCTCCGACGTTGCTCCACCCGTGCGCGTCCGCGCCCGCTGCACCTCCGCACCTTATTCCGTGCTTCCGATCTACGCCCAGCGCGCCGCCGCGCCAGCCCGCTGCGCACGCTCCTCGCTACCCGAGCACCATCACCCCGAGCGCAGTGTCCCTCGGCGCGGACGAACGGACACGCGCATGTGGAACGCCAAAACACTTCGTCAATCTCGTGGGGCCGTCGTTGACTGTCGCGTTGATTGCGCGGGGCGGGGGGGAGAGGGCAACCGATGAGGAGCGGGTCTTGGCCGAATGCTCAGGTGAGGGCGTGTGCATGTGCAGGCGGGGATGAGCGGGGGCGGAACGGATGTCGTGCGGGAGAGGGATGAGAGGAGAATGCCCGTAGTGACGAGGACGCCGACGGAGAGGGAGAAGCCGTGGCGCGCGCGCATTTTTGCGACGCAGGCACTGCGCCAGGGGGAGAAAATCGTCGTCGGCCGGCAATGGGACGACGCGAACGCCATGCATCGGGGCTGTGAGGTGGCTGGACCGGAGGTGTGCGTGTCTTCGCTTTTCTTGTCTTCATCTTCGTTGCCACTACTGTCCGTACTTAGTTATTTGCTTTGACTTCGCATGTCTTTTTTTGGATACCTACTTTACATTCCCCACATTGACTCGTATCCTCCATTCATCGTTTCCTCCTGAGTTTGCGGTTTCTTATTTCATCTAGGACTTGATATCCCCCTCCTTCATTCTTTTCGTTTCCTCCGTGTATATCCACGCCCCATTCCTTACCTTCTAATACATTCCCTCATCTTCGTAAGCCTTTGGCTATCCCATTCTTCTTCGCGTCCCCTTCTCTCTTTTTTTCATACTTTGGCTATTATTTACATCCCTCGCCCCTTCTTTGTTTCTCCGTTACTGATTCGTCTCTTTCGCAGACTCGCTATTCCGCTGATGCTGACCGACGCCACCTCATCGCGCAGCTCGCTAACATGCTGCATGCGCTCGGCGGTGCTTGCGCGTCGACGTCTGCCGCTGCTCCCGCCCCCATCACGCATGGCCTCTCCCTTTTCATCGCACGTACGGACGTCTGCGCACCCGGGGGAAGGAGATGGAGCGGAGGACGACGCCGGGGAGCAAGAAAGGCGGGAGAGACAGATTGGTGTCGGTAGAGGGAGTAAGGGGAGCAGAGGCAGCAAGGGGTCGAGGAGTAGGGCTGCCGCCCGCTGCCGTTTCGACGGCTTGACGGCAGCCGTGCGACGGGTACCGTGCCCGTCCCGTCGGACATATTTCAACTTGATTGCCGGGACGGGTACGGGACGGCTAGCGTACCCAACGGGCCGTCAAAAGACGGCCGCTACGGCCGTGTAACGGCTTTCCAAATCACTGCGAAACAACTCAGCATGGCGCCAGGTACGCCAGGATCGATGGGGAAGGTATGTGGTTAATCACGAAAACCTTAAATCTGTTCCCATCAGGCCATGTCCGAATTTTGCTCTTGTTTAACCATCACTCCCTCGCTTGCTTTACACCTTCACACCGCTGCTAGTGCGACGCGTCCGGACGCGTCAAACATGCTCTTAAGCTTGAGGTATGTTAGGTATGCCTCCTCGCGTCGTTTTGAATCTCTAAAAGCGTACTTTTGGCTCGGGTGTTCGGGGATTTTGCGGCCAATCAATACTCTTGGTCCTCCTTGTGCTTGGTCTTTCACATGGACCTAGTTCATACCCCTTCAGTAGCCATTGCGTCAGCTCAATATCATTTTTTCGCCGTTTTTCCGCTGTTCCCTGGCGACGATGCGGCCACAGACGGGCCAACATCTTTTTTCCTCGTGGTCTGAGATTCAAGTGGTTTTTCTACGGCCATCCCGGGCAAGAAATCGCTAATCTGAATGACAATCCTCTCGGAAGAGCTTCCGCATCGCAGCATTATAAGCTGAGCCCTTGATCTATTTTTTCTTCACCTCTTTCTCTGGAAAATGTCCGACCAGGGTGCACGCAACGCAGATGGCAATCTCAAGGACGCTTCTGATATTACATTCTATGGCTCTGAATCCGACGAAAGAGCGCTCCCTCCGGTCGCTCCTGGTACGAGTTCATTATTCTCTGATATAAAAGCTAATCGAGCTTTCCCTCCATAGACATTCCCTCTCGCCGCAGCACCCGTGCCCGACAGACCGACAAGCTCACCAAATACCTTGAAGCAGAGAAGGCCGACGATGACGGAGATCCCCGCCTTCAGCGTCGTCCTCAGGCCAGTGGAGCTCGCCCTCGGGTCAAGAAGGTTGCTGAGTCTGTCAGCGACGAGGAGGACGATGATTTCGACATGCCTGAGCTCGTGGATGTCTCTGACTCGTCGGACTGCGGTGATTCGGACGATGAAGCTGGTCCTATTGACAACGATGAGGTGAGCACAAGATTCGTTTCGGCTTCGTGGCTGATACCTCTTAGATTGCGGATCTCCTCGCCTCCAAAACGGTTCCGGCTCGTGCAGGCAATTCCTCCAAGCCGCACACCCGCCAGAAACCGACTTTGAACAAGTGTCGTCGCGCTACCGTCGAGGAAGTCGAGGACGAAGATGATCTACCCCGAGCTAAAGTATGTTCATCCTCAGTCGACTTATTCGGTGTTGACTGGTGCATATTTCTGTACAGGGTAAAGGCTCGTCCAACGCCGGCCACGCTACAGTAAAGGATGGGGATGATCTTTCAAAAGCTACCGGAGTACGTCATGTTCCCGTTTCTTTTGATTCGTCAATATTCACTCAATCCTTTCAAGTTTAAAAATCCGATCTACCTTTTCTACGACGCTGTTCCCAAGAATGCAGAAGGCAGTGTCGGCAATCCTGGTGACAAGCACTACAAGTGCCGCCACGGGAATCGCAAAATCATCACCATTACTAAAGCCATGAGATATAATGTCACCAGTACGCCGTTTTCTCGCGCAGTTCTTCCCAATGCTGAGAACATTGCACCAGAACTGGTCAACCACCTCAAGAAACACTTTGCGATCATGTATCGTCTTTTTCGCGCGCTCTACACTCGAAAAGAAGAGCAGCCAACTCAAGCCGAGATTGATCTGGCCCGCGGGAACGTCCCAACCGACGGAGACGCTGCCAAAGCGTATTTGGGGAAGGTAGAGAGTGCAACCGAGAATATCTTGAAAGGGCTCGAACGACAGGCGATGAAGGCGCACGAGAAAGCTCGTGTATTTTTTCCCACCTCTTTTCCTCTTTTCACCACTTGATCATTGATTCCGCAGGGCACGTTTGATCAGGAAAATTTCAACCGACTCCTGGCCGAGTGGATGGTCGCCTGCGATCAGCCTTTCGATGAAGTCGAGAAACCTGAGTTCATCCGACTCATGGAGTATACCCATCATGGGTCTACTCTCAACTTCAAAGTTCCTGGTCGTATCGCTATGCGCGCGCGAGTCATGCAGATGGGTGTGGACACTGTTGAAGGCACCAAGAAAATGTTTGCGGTATTTTATTTCCCTTTTTGCACAGCTATATCAGTCTTAATTAATTACAGGAGCTCGATTCTAAGGTCAGTCTCTCGCTCGATGCGTGGACTTCAAGCAACCAGCACGCATTCATGGCTGTCGTTGCTCATTACGTGACGAACGAGGGCAAACTCGGTGCGCTCCAGTCTTCTTCTCGTTTTTTGTTGTTGCTGAATTCTGTCCAGAGGAGTTGCTGATCGACTTCCGCGAACTAATCGGCGAGCACTCGGGAGAGGACATGGCGGAGGAGTTGTTTAACACTGTCGAGATGTATGGGCTCGAAGGAAAAGTAGATGCCGACGAAACCGATGACGATATGCCCGAGCTTACTCCTGTTTAGGTCGAGGGTATAGCAATGGACAATGCTTCTAACAACGACACCCTCATGGATCACCTCGCAATCAAGTTCGCAGCAGTTGACATTACCTTTGATCCCATTGCGGCGCGAATCCGTTGCATGCCCCACACCGCCCATTTAGCTGCAATCAAGGTATTTGTTTCGTTGAATCTAGAATCAGACTGACTTCTTTTCTAGCTTCTTGAGGCGATTGGCGCCATATCAAAATCCTCGGGGAAAAAGGCCGGGGGGCGACAGACATCTTATCAAGATGCGGTCACAGCTCCGCTTGCAAGGGAGCACGATGACGACGCCGAAGGGGATGACGACGACGAGGATGATGAAGAGTTCGATTCCGAGGGGCGCAACGAGGGTGCTGTTGCAAAACTTCGATCCGTGGGGAAGGCATGTTCCAACTCAAAATTTTAAACCGTGATTATAATGAACTCGTGTCTTGTCCAGCTTCGGAGAATCATTCGCTCGATACGTGCCAGTCCTCAACGCTGGCAGGAATGGACTCGAGTGGTCAAGGAGTCCGCCGACTTTCGTGCTGGGAAGCTCGGGAAGCAGCCACTCATGCCGATCTTGGATGTAAAAACGCGCTGGTCCTCCACTCATCAGATGCTTCGTACGAACATTCCTTACGTTTTTATGTAATAATTTCATTTGTTCATATTCTCTAGGTTGCGCAATTGATCATCGCAAGATCATTGACGACTTTGTTGGACTACACCGTGATCTTCACCAATGGGATCTGAGCGCGTCGGACTGGCAGTCGATTGTGCTGGTCACTGGCTGGTTGAAGTCGTTTCGAACCGCCACCACTCTGATGTCAACCACGAAGCGCCCAACTCTGTCCTTCACACATGCTATTTTCCGTGGACTGCAGGAAGACCTGCGCACAAGTTTGAAGGAGCTCCCGTTTTCCACCCCTTCTGTTCTTCGCAACGGTCTGCTCGAGGCGCACCGCGAGCTGAGTGATTATTACTACAAGATGGATCAGTCCCCCTATTATACTTGGGCCGCACGTACGTGCATTACTCTATCTTGTCATTCAATTACTTAACGCGTTCTCAAGTACTTGATCCACGTATTTCGTATGAAGGGCTCAAGTCCGACTTTTACCACGATGAAGACCTTCTTCAAGAGCTTGAGACCGCGAAGACGGCGCTTGACAACCACTTCAAGGCCAATTACGCGGCACGCAACCATAACATTGTTCCTGTTACTCCACCGCTGACTGCCTCCTCATCCCGCGAGCTCGGATCACCTCAGAAGGATTTCACGGCGAGATATCAGGTTCACCGACGTGTGGTTCTTGACGAGTTGCGGGAGTACTATAGTCTTCCGCGCGAGGACTTCAAACACTGTGATCCAGTTCAGTGGTGGTTCGCTCGCAAGGCTCAGTTCCCGAACCTTTTCTGCCTTGCTCGCGATATTCTGACTATTCCGGGTACATCGTTCTTTCGCTCTTCTCTTCGAGAAGCACTAATTATTTCCATAGGATCAGCTGTCGCGGTGGAGCGCATTTTTTCGGGCGGCCGTGACACTATTTCCCTTCGGCGTGCGAGTTTGAAGCCCGACACGATCCGCACCCTTATGATTGTCAAACAACGCCTTCGTCTCGCGCGCAACGCAGTCCAGGAGATTCTGGGGGACTCGTAGTGGTGTAAAATTCTGAATAATCACATTTTTTCTGCCTGTTGTACCGTTTAGTATGGCCGTCCCGTTACCCGTCCCGTCCCGTTGGAGCTCTGAACTACCAACACTACGGGTGTCAATTCCACGGCCGTCCCCGTCATAACACCGTTGAATCGACGGCCGTTGCCGTTATGGTATCGGGCGGCAGCCCTATTGAGGAGAGGCACGCCGGACAGGCACGCGGCGGGGCATGAGCATGTATCTGCTATCCGCACGATGGATCGGGTGGTGCTCCCATCCGTCAAGCGTATACACGCGACTCGCGGCGTTATGTCTTTCCTGGGCGGCGGGACGTGAAGGAGATGGAGCTCGATATCGACATCGAGACGGAGGACGCGCCGCGCGTGCAGGGATCTCCTTCCTCATTCCTGTCCGCGTCTCTGGCGCCGCCGCGATTGGCCGCGTCGTCCTCGACGCCTCCCCATTTGGAGCGTCGACATCTACGCTGCCCATCGCCGCCTCCTCCTCTGCCCAGCACCTCTCCATCTTCGCATCGACAACGACGAACCCGTCTCCCGCCACCGCATCAACGCCGACCACGCAGCCGACCCACGCCGGGGCTCGCTTATTAGTGCTCGTACGCGGCGTGCGTGCGGTCGAGCGTGTAAGGGGGAGCATAGGCTGGGGCGGGGTCGTGCTGGATCACGGCGAGCTCGATTCTCCGCTGTATGCGGCGCAGGGGTATGCTGGACACATAAAAAAAGCAGCGGAGGGATACATGGGCGACGGGCCGGGTACGGGTACTCGAGCGCAGGGTATTCGAGCACGAGCATCGATGCATATGCGGGCACGGGCGGAGACGCGTACGCCGCCGGCGCGAGCGGGAGCATGAAAAAGCCGTATGCCGGCCGCTGTCGAGCGCACTGGAGGATGGGGTCATACACGAGGCTCGGTGCTCGGTTAGAGAAGACCACGCGTGCAGACCGTGTGTAGTAAACCCAGTCTTTGGAGACCATAACAGAAGAGCTTGATATTCGTGCGACAACCTCGAGAGGGGACCACTGTTTTATATTACCTTCAGCTATCTCCACAAATATACGAGATCAACTCTGAGGATGTACGGGAGCTCGAGCTGAAATGCTGAAAGCCCCCCATCTATTCTGAGTTTGTGCCACCATTGCTCTGAAACGTCAGCCCCTACCGTCCCCCTATGTCAGATTAATGAGACCGGAATTACTGGAGCTTTCAACCCCCAGCGCCAGCTCAGAGCAGGTTCCGACATTGATCAAAAGTGGCGGCGTTAGCGTAGGCCGGAAAATCTCGAAGGTCATATTTCATTCTCCCTTCTGTATTAAGAGTGTTAAGAAGAGGAACACAAAGTCGAATCCACAAATGTCCCAATTGAGAAACAGACCAATTCGAAAACGCGGGAGAGTCAAATTCGGTGGTTTGAGATGCAGCAGTTAGTTGAAAGCGAACCGTTGGCTTGGGAATGCCTGTGAAAGTCGAAGTCGCACGCAACGGTGAGCCGCAGGGAAATGTATTTGGGGCGCGGGAACACTAGCGCGAGGGATACAAAGGACTGTAAAAATACGGGGATCCAGGCCGTATATAAGTACGAAGCTGTGCGACGGATAGGGGGGGTAGGTAAGGTAACCGGGCGACGCGGCGCGCGACGATCCCATTTCCAACAATGCCAACCAAAACGGTGTTTGGGGAAGGACCTCAGGGGACAGGCGAGTATGGGGCAAATCAGAGTAGCATAAGGGAGCGGACAGACAAACACGGTTGCCCCACGTGCCGTGATGGTCACATATCCTTTTTTAGAACTTACTGTATATAATCGACCGTTTGCACCGTTCTTCAGTAACTTATGGAAAATTGGCCGCAACAGTTTTGTGGAGATGTACACTGAGAGTGATCACAAATTATCCCGTGAATTTTGGTCCAAAATTGAAGGACTAGTTATGATTTTACAGGCCAAATTGCTACAAACCAGCATTTGGGCTCCCTCCCTGCACGATTCCAGCCGCCACCATGTCCTTCAAGAAGTCCGGGGGAAGTACACGATTTCCCTTGTACTTCCTGGCCGCCCAAGCAGCCTGTGAACCATCAAGTCCGTGGCGGTACGCGTCAGCAAAGCGGTGAGCGCGGAGAACAAAGCGGCGCATGGATTCAAGGGGAACCTGCTCAAGTGCGCTAAGGGTGTTCCTCTCGAGCACATCTTCCCGCAATGACTCAGGGTTTAGCCGATAAATCCGTTTCGCGTAGCCACAGACCATCTCGATGGGATTAAGTTCGCAATGGAACTTCGGGAGGAAAAGGACAGTGCAGTGGTGCTCAGCGCAAGTATCCTCAAGACAGGACTTCACTGCTGCAAAGTCCGGCTGGTTGAACAGCATACGCCGCATGCAACAAGTTGTCGAATGTGGATCGGCACATTTAAAACTCTTACATTCCGCGTTCTTTTTTTTAAGTTCCTCCTGGCAAATATCACCAAGATCACCTTTTTTGCATCGTTCCTCGAGAATTAGCTCCATTCCCTTGAATTTTCCTCCGTGTTTGGCATCGTGGGGAGGGAAGTAAAGGTCTTGCACCGTCCCATTGGCAAAATACGCTCCTGTCATCTGGATGTTGTCCTTCAACAGTGTGCCGTGAACGTCGTACATCAGCGAGCCATCAGCATTCTTCTTGTTAACAGGAACAAGAAAATTAGGATCCGGATTCTTGCTCTTCCCGCTACGCCGCGCAGTGCCGGAGATGGATTTTGGCATAGCCCGGGCTGAAAGTGCTCCTGGACTGCGCTTGCGGTGTGTGGTGGCGTTGTCATAAATAAAGACATGATCATACTCCGGCCATCTCTCGTTGACAGTGGTGCAGGCAGTGATTGCCTGCTCCTCTATGTCTGCTGCCGAGAAATACCCGTCACGGTTCTTCCCAGGTCGCATAGAGTGCCGCGCAATGGGGCGGCCGTCCCGAGTACGTAGCCAGCCAAAATCAGCGGAAAAGAAATCAGCAACCATATAAGATGTGCCGTCACCCTTTTTGTATGGGGTTGCATTGGCGTCTTTGTGGTACCACGTTTTCCAGCGACGATCATGAGCATAGAAAATACTCTCGTCATGATACCAGATCACAGTTTGTCAAACTCCCGCAGGAAGCGTGGGTGTGATAACAGACCCATCAGCCTCGAAGATACAGGAGCGATCTTGAAAGCCTTTGAGGGTTGGCAGGTACACCTCTTCCCTGTAATACACAACATTGTCGTGTTCATGGCCATCAGAGTATTGACCTTTCTTCTCTGGCCTGAATCTGAATAACAAATTATTATCTATAGTCAAGGACAAAAGTTTGCATGGGCGGGTAGCTCACCAATAGCCAAGGTCATTGAGATACCTCCGAGCTGTGCGAACAGTAATCTTTGTCAAGACTGTGCTTGTTCATCACGTCCTCTCGGGACAGTTAATCCACAAGCTTGTCGGCTGTAATGAACTTTCCCAGTTCCTGGAGATGTTCACGAACATCGTTCGCTAAATCTTCGTCGGCCAGCATTGATTGTTTCCATCCACCATAAGGATTGATCGGCAAAGCTTTGCGAGAAGCAATATACTCTTGGCTTAGCTTGGCAAACCGACGAGCACAGTACACATCTCAACCGACCGCGATGGCGGCTTGACGTGCTGAAAGGCCCCATTTTCCATAAGTGACAGAATTTGGATAGTGTAGAGCGCAAGGTGGCTGCAGTGTGAGGTCTCCGAGCATGCTGCGCATCGCTCGTCGCCTCATGACCCTTGCGAACCATCTGCACGAGTAACGGGACGAGCTCGGACGTACGCGATGGATCTTCCTAAATGGGATTCTACGTTACCAAAAGCAGCTTCCAAACGAGACCACCGCTCTCCCCACATCCGCATCGTCTCCCCCGCCATTCAGGCCCATTGTCACACAGATACGACCCGTACACCACAACCTATGACGCGACCTTCTGCATCCAACAAACTGGCGCTCCCACGGACTGCGTCCATCGCTACTCGGTCACCATCGACACGCCTTCCCTCGTTTCCGTTCTTGGACGCTCTCCCACACCGGACGGACCTACCGCGTGCCTGACACCGACCCATCAGACGAGGCAGAAGATATCCAGACACAGCCCTTCCCACACTTCACACGACGCATCGACTAGCCGAGAAGAGACCATCCGTCTCACCCCCTTCCTGAGCACCCGAGCACCCACCGACGCAATTACCAGCCATGCCTGGAGCTCCAGACGTATTCCGAGGTTGCTTGGCCTCACCGCATCTCGTGCGCACCCAGAGATGATCAGTCTCCTCAGCAGAGGCGTCCGTTCTCCTGTCATATATGCACCCCAAAACGCCTCATGACGTCCCCTGTCCCCTGGAAACACCTGTGACCCGCATGGCACCTCTGGAAACATGGGAAGTTGTCAAAGAGTTATAAAAAGGGAGCGCATTTAGTAGGAGTAGTCAGTACCTTCCGGCCTGCAGAAGTAGCTTTTGGGGTGTTATCCCCACTTTCTGTACCACACTCACTCAATCTAAAGGGGTACTCCCAGCCTTCCCCGATCTAGTACCTCTCGTGCACCCTCCTCCTCGCCCACTGCCAGAGGCAGGCCACACATCTTGCATTCGCTCGTTCGTCGGCGTCTCACCTCTCACACCTCCATCAGCAGGGTCCCTCCTCACCGGACCCGGTGTCACCATCCCAGGCTTCCTCAATTAGGATCACCGTTCTCGTGAGCCTCGCTCTGTAGAAAACAGGCCTGGAGAGAAGCCGTCACATACAAATCGCCGTCCATAGCCAACAAGACCAACCGTCTCGTCGTCGACCGAACGACGTCGGTGTCATCGTCTGTGCAACACACATCGCATCTCCAGCGCTGGTTCTAAGGGGGAAGAGCGCACGAAGGAAAGCAGGCAGGGCAACGCATCTAGGGTTCCAGTACTCTCGTACGGGGAGCCAGGTATTGGCAAACCACACTTTCTTTATTGTTTCCACTAACAACAGGCCCGGTGCACACGTCCACACCTAGGAGACGAACGGTCTCCACGATCCCCCATTCACACACACACCACACACCTATCACTCCTACAAGGCCGATTCACACACTGACCTTCTGCTCTATCATTCGACTATACCTTCCCCTCTAGAGGACGAACGTAGTCGAATTCGAATCACATATCTTTCGATACCGACACCGCGGTCCTTATCACAGCGGATGCCTTCCATTCGAACTCGAACCCACAGACTCAAATCCAGTGGGTTGAAGCCCCCACCCTTACCTCGACTGGGACCTCGAAGTACAAGTTGGATGTCTGTTAAGGCAGCGCTAGCAGTGGTGATATCCGGTGCAACAGCAAGAATATGCTTGGTCCCGAGGCTGGCCATTTTTTCAATAAAACTTTTCAGCAGTACTGGACGAGGATATCCGTCTCCACCAAAAGCACCGGCTTCAACAGCACAGAGTTCATCAAGCTCCGGAGGAACAATCTTACTGTCCAGATCATGGTCATCAGAGTCAGACTCGGCTAGCAGGGAAGGTGCGCGCGGGGTAGGAAATGTGCGGATTGATGCATGGTCATCATCATGATGAGGTGATTCGCACTCAGTAGGTCCTATTTTGCCTTGGATCACAAAGGCCATAGGCGCAGCTTCCGGAGGTTCCGGTCTGGACCCTTGATAAAACCTGCCCGTGTGATAATCTGCGGCAGGAGGATTTGTGTTGTTCAAGAACACATCATGGTTTTCAGAATTTGCCGTATTGGGCTCTGGCTCTTGGATGGGGGTTGACTATCAAGAGATTCAGTCATTAGCTGCAGCGTGAAAGCAGGAGACATTCACATCGGCATTCTCAGGATCTTTGTTCCGGTGCTTCTTTTGCAGGCGATTTTTGACAGGACTCAACACGATCGACGCGACACGTTTGATGGCTTTCTTTGGGGAAGGCAACCTGCTGTTCAGGCGGTTCAGCCTGACCCGTATGGACTTCTTGGAGGTGGGCATGAGAAGAGTAATATTGAGGGGACTGGCATTGGAAATTTTCTAGGCCAAAGAAACTTTGCAACGCGCGCGCCAAAGCCGCACATTGAAGTAACCTGACATCTTATTTTGGGAACTAGTCACCCAATTTTCGACATGTTGGTGATATTGAACCTCGTATGGCAAGAATGGACCGATCTCTAGAGAACTGTTGAGCTGAAATTTTTATTTTACCCATTGCTGACCCATTGTGGATTAATTAACGCGTTTTCTGTACAGTAACTTCCCAATATGGGCATGTCACGCTAAATCACGTGGGGCAACCGCGTTTGTCTGTCCGCTACCTTAAAACCTGAGGATCCACAATGTACACATCCGATCAGGGTAAGAGCGGCCACATACATGTGAATGCAACAATGTTGAAGTGGGTTGATGTATTGCAGATAGATGAATGGGCATAGAATGTATGTGGGCCTGAGCAAGGCAGACTGACCCTGACGAGGGTAAAGCTTACATTGTTTACATCCGTGACATCAGCATGCAAGCGAAGTGGTTTGTTAAGGCAACACCACAATGCACATAGTCTAATGCTACAAATGGAAAGGCATAAAAACTAATTTGCATCAGCAAGCCCATTGGCGAGGGCATACTATATGCCAAATCGAAAATTGAAGGCAGAATTGAGCTGTGACAAAGGAGCTGGGGAAAGCCGCTGGCAGGTTGGCAATGATGCCGGCCTGCTTAAAAACAAAGTGAGGTAGAGTAAACCGTGTTGTAGCAACTTGCAAAATGATGAAGATAAAAGGGGGAAGGATGGTTGAGCAAAATGTGTTTGTCGTGATGCGTGTTCACCCCTACCTACTTTCCGGTGTCTTAGAGTAGGCGGTAATCAGCTGTTCACTTGACACAGATCCAACAACTCGTGAGCTTGACCCACACAGCTTCTCCAGCCACGTCGAACATTTTAGCCTCGAGGTCGATAGATTGAGCTGGAAGGTGAGATTGTTCGTTCCATGGATAGATGGAAGTCTGAGGGATCTTTTAGACGAGGATAGTGGTTGGATTAAGTTGATTAGTAAACTAAAATGCATCAGCGGGGTTGAAACATGCTCAAACAGGATGTACAGCCTTTTCCGGTACTTGTACCACAACAAACAGCGGCCTGAAGCCCTGCAGTCAAGTGAGTAGGTGTTCATTCAAAGCAGAAAAATTGCAGATTCAATATGGTGCTGCAGCTGAGTCTATAGCAATCACCAATGAAACCCCAGAAAGCGATTTTTGAATTGGGATGCTGGCAGCAGCAAATGCACATTGTGCGAGGACTCAGGAGCATCACCATCATGCTTCTGGGGTAATAAAACATTGTAGGCATGTTAAATGGGAGTCTTCCCATGATGTGCACACCTGCATATAACAGGGATACTTTATTGTCATGATTTTGGCATACATCTCAACACTGACGGTACAGACATTATGGAGCAGGGTGACTCAGGTTTTAAGACTCCAAATATATGCCAGTGAATTTTTACAGCACTCTAGAACCGATGGGGCACACATAGTAATGAAACAACAGATGTGCCATCAGTGCAGAATTTAATGAAGATATGTGGCACTTACCATGTGCTGTATCGGCGGTCCCGACAGGTTGAGGGATTCACAAAGTGGAAAGGGCAGTCCTCCTGAAGGTGCTGTGGCGAGGTACACAACCCAGGTCCTTCTTCTGTGATTTTAATTCTTCAACTGAGCTGCAAGGGTCTTTTGATGTTTGGTGGTTGCCGCAAGTTCCTGTACATCAGTAATAGAGTCGCTGGCACAGCAAGTGACAAGGGGTGGTGCGACTCGGAGGACGATGTTATCGAAGGAGACAAGACGTGGTGAACTTGGGAGGAAGCAGAAAATGATGGGAAAATGACATGACAAAAGTCGGTTATCACTGAATGCCAAACCTTGTACTTCAACATCAATCTTAGTGTTACCCAGCATCTGAGCATCTGGGCTGATTTCCCTCCTGAATGTGCCTCCCCTGGTTTCTCTAGAACATGTACAGACACCTGCTCTTGCACAGGCTACACTCCTTTGCCATGCTCTTGTTTTTATGCTCTCTTCGGGCTTTGCATACGGCGCTGCTCCTCCCTGGTGGCTCTTAGTCTCTTATAAACAGACACTATAACACTTTAACCTCATACCTCGGTTGTTATACTCTGAAGGACTGGAGAACAAAGCAACGGAAAAGGAGGTGAACAACAGTCCATGTTCATGCGCAGGCCGAGAAAATTGGAAAGTCATTGATGCTGGTGCTACAGTAAATAAGGATTCAAAGGGCTGCAAACTGCTCCACAAAATCAACAAAGGTATTGAACAGCCCCTTCGCAAAAAAGTCAAGATTTAAATCATGACCACTTCCCTGGGCCACTACAACATCAAAACTCCGTGCATCTGGCCACACACACCGTTCAAAGCAAAGTATTGACATAGGTAAATAGACATGCCGAAACATCATGGGATTTTTGCCATTGGTCTGGAAAATGCCGGACCAATGGCAAAAATCCCACGATGTTTTGGCATGTCTATTTACCTAGGTCAATACTTTGCTTTGAACAGTGTGACAGGAGGTGTTCTGTTGTATTTAAAGTGATGATGCCCACACAATTACTAGTGGTGTAAAACCTTTGGTCCTCTGAGCCCACAACCTTCGCCACGGGCCTGGGGTAGTGCACTGGCAGAGAACTCACACTGCCCTGCAACTGTGAGGATAAAGGCCTAATGTCCTTTGTGAAAGCATCAAATATGACCATGCACGGTGAGAAGGAGTTGGGGTTTGCAGGGTAGAATAGGCTGTGAAACGGCAGGACGATCCCCTATATTATTATTTTAAAGTGAAGGACATGTGAAGTATATATAGCAGAAGAAGTAATGTAAACAAAGAGGGACGAGTTCCCGGAACCGGTGTGTATCTCGAATACTCTGTGCACTAGTACTTGAACTCGAACATTCTTACTGTACAATAAGTTGAATATGTTGCCAGGATCATAGCTCAAGCATGCAAGAATGTCAAAGGTATTATGGAAACACATGAACACGCCAAATGATTTAATGCAGGGAGAATGTCGCGTGGAAATGCTGTGTTGAGGGATAATTAGAATGCGTCGGGTGTAATTTGGAAGTAACTGGGCGTAATTGACAGATTCAGTGATCAAGCTTTCCGGTACTGTCGGCAGTTGATGATCATCTACCAAAGCACACCAATTCTCACTCCATGTCGATAATCGGTAGTGGCGGCGAGCACCGGTCCCCTACTCTTGTGTCTCAAAATTTCTCACATTCTCACAAGTAGTGATCTGTCATTGAACGAAGCTAATACATCCTGCGGTACTTACTAGGAGAGCATGAATCGGGCTCATATCACTGGTTGGCAGATTCAATTTTTCCAGCACAATTCACAGTGAAAAATGTCATTTATTTTTCAGACATTAGGGGACTTCACGGTAGGGCCTATTTTCCTGTTTGTGAATAAATGTATTCAGGTGATGGGATGAATAAAGACTTCGTTTGTGGAATAAATGCATGATCACCCCGTTTGTGTCATTCTGAATATATTTTTATTGTTTTCGGCAAGCAGGCATGTTTCACACGAATAAATTCCCAAACGATCATTTTATTCCACAAACGAGATTAAATCTCGTTTGTGGAATATCTTTTGTTTGGGAAAATAATTGTCCCATCACTCGAATATTTTTATTCACAAACCCGAAAATATTGCCTACCGTGAAGTCCCCTATTTTTCACTGAATAAAATGGTGAAATTTTGAAAGCCTTTTCACCCCTTTTCAACTTTCTTTTGAGTTTGTCACCTCAAACCAGAAAAGCGGTGAAAATGTTTTGGGTTTTCCATCTAGTTTCTGGCTGAAAATTGATGGAAAACAAATGAGATTTTTCACTGAGAATTCAGCAGAAAAATTTGAATTTTCCAACCAGTATATTGAAGTAGATGAGCTTGCTCATGATGTCCAGAATATTGGTGTAGCCAAATGATCAGTCTTTACTGGTTGTTGAGTGGGGAAAATTCCCACCTGTTTTTTATGTATGAGTTGAGGGAAGGATATCTTGAGACAAAGGCCTGAGATTTCAATGTGTGAGTTCAGCAGAGGATGTTTTGACACACAGGCCTGAGTGCACCGATATTTCTGAGTGGATAGTATTTATTGTAGCTCCAGAGGCTCCCTGCAAAATTTCAGGGGCATCAAACATGCCCTGGCTGTTGAAATGACCACATCTTCCTGGCCGGAATTTTGATGTGTGAGTTCAGCATGTGAGTTCAGTACAGAATATTTCAAAACACAGACCTGAGTGCACCGAGTTTTTTGGGTGAATCACATGTAATATGGCTTAAGAGGCCCCATGCAAAACTTCAGGGGCATTGAACATCAGTTGCACAAAGAGGTCCTTTTTTTTCTGGGCCTGATGGCTGTACCCACCTACCTCTCCCCTATCCCAGCTTCACTGGCCTGAACCCCTCTCTTTAATTTGGTGTCTACATTACAATATTTGTCAAGATATCAGCATGTGAGTGATTTAGCAAAAACCTCACGTGTATTGCTGGCAGATGGATTAACATTTCAGCTCCACAGAACCCTTCTCTGTTCCAAAATGTCCTTGGCCTCCCCCACTATGCCTTCCCAAAAAGGAAGGTTCCATCAAACAATGAATGGACAAGCCCTGTGGACTCCTCAGACTGTCTATAAGTATATATGCCCTCTGAGAGGGGATGGAGGATCTCAAAGTAAATTATTTGATGTTTTGAGTCTGTTTTTCCTCTGTCAATACATGTTTTAGAGCATTTATAACAAGATCACTGGAAAAGATGAAGGGAGCTGAATGTTCTGGCACAAGAGGTAGTAAACAGTATGTAGCCCAAAGTTGAGTTTCAGCTAGATAAACAAGAAATCACAGCTTTAAGGTAGGGCAAGGCCTTGCCATTATTGTGCAGGCTGGACTGAGCTGTGTGCACTGTACTGGCCATTGAGAGTTGCAGTGAAATAAAGCAATTGATATATCCAGTTGATTACATCCCAGGCAACGTACAACAGATATAGGCAGTCGGGGCGGGGAAGGAACGGAAGAAAGTAAGAAAAAAAAGGATTGCGCCCCAAAAGAATCGAACGCAAGCACATCATAGTACTAATGATGCAATCATTGCACCGAAGCGCACACATAACAGCTAGACTGGGAGTTCTAAGGGTGTGAACCAGTAAGGCTATGGCTGGCGGGCGGGAGATTTCCTTTATGGGAATGTGTAGTGGGGAGGGGTAGGTCAGCTTCTGTTCCAGAGTAGGGGATCTAACATTACGGCCTTGACCGCTCTCATCGGAATGTGGACAGTATAGCCCGTCGGCTCCCAAGTTCTCGATCATTCTTCCATCATGGAGGGTCAGGTTGTTTATTAACATTCAATTTATAAAGCAAACAAGGAACTATTAAATACCGTTGCTGAGCAACCCCGCCATGCCAAGGGTGATGGCAAGTTGGTGGCATTTCCGGCCAAATGAAACCCTTGGTAGGTAGGTAGGTAGTATTACACGAATGACGGATCTTTCGTGTGTCTGGCCTTGATAAAGAAATTGACGGCTGGTCTCGTACCGCTTTCACTCTCCGGCCTCTGATAGTGGCCATCGTCATGGGCTAGATGTGTTTCGACGTTCGTCCAGTTCGCGCACCGATTGTTCGCGCCTCCATCGTTGAACTTACGGTGGACCAGGGGGCCAATCTCTCAGTCAAACACTATAATCGGTCATAGGACAGGGCTGCCTCGTCCTTTTATTTCTCTGTCCAGGTACTTGAGAGCCAACCCCTCTTCGGTGCTGTTTCCCTTTGCCAAAAGGGGTCCAAAGCCCACTGAGGCAGCTTGACCTGGACCAAACCCGAGGATGTGATAAATATCTGTTGGGGCTTGAATGTAACACGGCATCCCAAACACACCACTTTGTCCAGAGACACTTGCTGCGAACATTGCGAATCATTTGTAATACGAGCAACTTCTTTTGGCGCCGAATCTTATTATTGACGGAAGTGAGAGGATACAGCTCTGCACTGCTTTCACATCTTGTCCTCTTCTTCCATGGCTGACG
Source organism: Mycena albidolilacea (assembly GCA_029282495.1). Classification (NCBI taxonomy): domain Eukaryota; kingdom Fungi; phylum Basidiomycota; class Agaricomycetes; order Agaricales; family Mycenaceae; genus Mycena; species Mycena albidolilacea. The sequence continues at coordinate 901,307 of JARIHO010000022.1, forward strand.
TGGACCGACCCACAGGATGTGATAAATAGCTGTTGGGGCTGGAATGTAGCACTGCCTCCCGAATACACTGCTTTGTCTCCAAAGAAGCTTGCTGTGAACATTGTGAGTCATTTGTAATACGGGCAACTTCTTTTGATGCCGAATCTTATTGTTGACGGAAGTGGAAGGATACAGCTCTGCACTGCTTTCACATCTTGTCCTCTTCTTCCATGGTCAATACTGTGGGCCTCATCGCTAGTGTTCTTCAGCTCATAGATGGCATGGCGAAGGCGCGAGTCTACATCCAGGATTTCGGAATGCGCCGAAGGACCAGCAACAGCTACTCCAGGAGATTCAAACTCTTGACCCGTTGATCCGGAAGTTGAAAGAGCGAATCCGGAGCAGCAATGCTACCGGACTAGCGAAAAACTTGGAGACACCACTCATCCATGTGAAAGAGATGATGGAACACTTGGCGAAGAAGTTGGACTTGGAGGGTGTTCAAAAGTTTTCCAGCCGCCTCACTTGGTCCATGTGGGGTAAAGACGATGTCCAGGATGGACTGAATACCATCGAGCGGTTCAAGAGTTTGCTCAATCTCTGGATAGGAGGAGATTCCTGGTGAGGCATCTCATCATCTCGACTCGCCCTATCCTGACTTAGTTTAGAACTTCTATTCAAGGCAAGGCCATCGTGAGCATAAATCGAGTCCACCACTAACATCAACTGGATTTGCAGATATTACATCGACCATTTCGGATGGCGCAAAGGAACAACGGGTGGACCATGACTGTCAGTTGACCCAATCCAAATAAATTATCACTGACTACTCCAACCAGATATGATCCGGTCTCTCAATTCGTCTGGCAGAGAGCAAAAGAATTTTCATGAACGTGGGTCCCCAAACCCTCTCTGTAATCTTGCACTCAAGTTCCGAACCAGGCACAGTATTCCTCGTCGAAGACGTTGCCGATCAGCAACGGATAAATCACCACTGTAAAGATTTTTTCGGTAAAAGAAAGACATCCTTACAAAGTCTGTAGATCTGGCGAGGTCAGTGAGGGATATCGGAAAAGTTCAGGAACATCATCACAACCGTAAGCGAATCTTAAATCCCGGATCTTGGATCTGATTTTCAACCCAGGTACTGTGACTCTCCTTGAGAATAGAGAATACCACGAATATCAGATATCATGAATATTCGCGAGTATACATTCGCGAATAACAAATACTCATATTTGCGAATGACTGTGGCTGTGCTATTCACGCGAATGCGAATATCAGTTTTCAGGAAAGTTGATATTCGTGAATATTCGCAGCTGTAATATACAGCCAAAGTTTCAATCAAGCATGGTAAATTTGAGTCTGTTGAACACATCTCCTCTCTGGAACCAGAACATACTTCATTTACACCAACTAGATCTGTATTTCAGATGCAAACCAACCACTTTAGAGACATCTTTATTTTGACAACTGCTTGACAGGTTGAACACAGCAAGTGTGATGGTCAATCAAATGGTTGAACATGCAAGAGAAGGGCTTGTATGAGTCTTTGACAATGTTTAAACTCACAAGATAGCATAAAAGTGCTCTCAGCAACTCGTTGGTGGCTGCTAAACCCCCAAATTCTCAATGTATTTGCTGAGTATTCATATTCACAAATATTCGCGAATATTGCTGACTAAGCAACGAATATTTGCCATCAATATTCGTACGAATGCGAATATCAGTTTTGAGGTTTTGGTGAATATTCATATTCGCAAATATATATTTGTGGTATTCTCTACTTGAGAATGCTGCCGAGGGGCAGCAAGTCAATCATAACAGTAAGTCTCGTCCAACGGACTCCACAAATACCTCATAAATCCGGCTAGATCTTTCGAAGTCTGTCCGGGATATTGGAAAGAGTCAGGACCATTATCATTCTTGTAAGCAGATTCAAACCCGCATGTTGTGATGCATTCATATATGTGTTTGGCAGCTGCTGAGCGCGATCAAATGATAGAGTGGTATTCTCCACTCAACATGTTCCTACGTCAAGCGGATATACTGAGTACTTGGCAACCGGGGACCGGTCGTTGGTTCCTTGAACGGGATTCATTTCAGGAATGGAAGATAGGCGTGGGGAAAACACTGTGGTGTCAGGGCATGCGTATGTCTTTTATGCACAAATTTTCCAATGGGACCTAACGATACACAGCCGGCGCTGGAAAGACTGTGCTTACGTGGGTTCCATATTCTCGTTTTGAATCGAACGTGATTAAAAACGAATACTTCAGGTCATAATCACCGATACTCTTCGCGCAGAAGCCGAACTTAGCCAGAATATCGGTGTGGCGGTGATCTACCTCAATCACAAGGAGATAGACCTGCTTTCTCCGTCAAAACTTCTGGCAGGTGTCTGGCGGCAGCTGGTGTTTACCAAACCTCTTTCCCCGGTCATGGAACAGTTCTATAGGAAGCACCGCGAGCCACGCACGAGACCGACCATCGATCAGGACCATGCCGGAATCTACTCAACAATCTCAGAGTACTCCAAAGTCTTCATCCTTGTCGACGGGCTTGACGAATATCCCGAGAAACAACGGGACATTCTGCTTCGTCAACTTGGAGTATTGGGACCAAATGTCAACCTGTTGTTGACTTCCCGACCCCACATCATCATCGATCACATCATCCCAAACTATGAAACCTTGGAAATACGAGCAACCGAAGACGACATTCGCACATATCTGGACGGACAAATATCCAAGTCCTCCCGTCTTTCCAAACATGTCACAAACTCCCCAAATTTACATGAAGAGTTGGAAGCACGAGTTGTGCAACATAGCGATGGAATGTGCGTCTCGAGTTCCGGGTCAAGCTCTATGCTCCGAGTTTTCGCTAATGCAGGGAGCTCTAGGTTTCTGCTCGCGAAACTGCATCTCGACTCTCTTACGGAAAAGCGCACCGTCAAGGAAGTACGGAAGGCCTTGAACAACATGGCGGGCGACTTGGACATGGCCTACGATGAGGTTGTGGATCGCATCAATCAGCAGAGCGAGGGAGACAAGAAACTCGCTTGGCGTACCCTCTCCTGGATTATACATGCAAAGAGACCATTGCGACGCGCTGAGCTCAGAGAAGCTCTCGCTGTTGAGCCAGGGGCCACAGAACTCGATCCAGAAAACCTTCCGGACATGGATATTGTTCTATCTGTCTGCGCAGGTCTGGTGGTCGTGAATGAGGAGGACGATAAAATCCGCCTCATCCACTACAGTACGGAGCTCTACTTGCAATCAGCTCACGTACAGGCCAGAGAATTTCCCAGGGCACAATGCGAAATCACATTGACGTGCATCACTTATCTGTCCTCAGTATTCGAGGCGAATTCGCACAGGTTGCAACAACCCCTGGTCCTTTTCGCTGATAGCCCTCTTCTGCATTATGCCGTGGACTATTGCTTGGTCCACGCCCGCGGTGAGCCGGAGTCACAGATTAAACATGCCCTTCTGTATTTCCTAGCGGAAAGCTCTGTGTGGTGGAAATTGTGGAATTGGAAACGAGGACGGCGCGAGCTGTCCAACAAGCTCTGGATTGCGGCGGTTTTTAACTTGGAGGAAATCTGCAGGCACCTAGTTAAGGAAGATGATGCCGGTTTGGGAGAATTAATCCAGGAGGCAGCGTTCCAGGGAATCACAGATGTGTTGCGCATTCTCCTCGAGAATATCGCTCATGTTCGGGCGAGTGAACGGGAACATTTCGGACCATCGCTGGTGCGAGCTGCTTTGCACGGGGCCACAGATCTGGCTCGAATTCTGCTCGAAAATGGTGTCGACCTTCAGGCCAATCAACGGGAATACGGCGCTCTTGCCTTACACAAGGCCTCTGCCAACGGATACAACATTCCCTTCTCATCGACCACAATGTCGACCTCAAAACGGAAGCTCCCGATGGTACTGCGCTGCAAATGGCGGCCTTCTTTGGGCACGAACAGTGTGCTCGTCTTCTCGTTAACACTGGGGCTGACGTTAATTCACACTCGGGCTACCATGGCACGGCTCTCTGCGCAGCATCTGCACAGGGACATGAAGAGATTGTCAAGCTGCTTATTGAAAACGGTGCCAACATCAATGCAGAAAATGGCCGCCCGTTGTGGGAAACATCAGGGAATGAAAATGCAAAGATTGTCCAGCTGCTTGTCGAATACGGCGCCAATATCAATGCAGATGGTGGGCATGCATTGTGGGCAGCGGCAGAGAATGCGCACACAGACGTGGTCATCCTACTTATCAAAAGCGGCGCCAACATCATTACACGCGGCAGGAGCTGGTGGCGGGCAGCATCAGAGTGGGGACGTGAAGAGGTTGTCAAGCTGCTCACTGAAGCTGGCGTTGACGGCGACGCAGCAGCGTGGAACTTGCTACGTGCAGCGTCACGGTCGAGATGGGGACAGCGCCGAATTATCAGGGTCCTTCTTGAAAGTGGCGCCGACATCGGAGGAGGCTGCAACAGACCGCTTTACTTGGCATCCCAACAAGGACACGCAAAGATCGTCGAACTTCTCATTAAACTTCTCATTAAGCGCGGCGCCAACATCGATGCACAAGGCTGGAACAACCCATTGTACACAGCTTCAGAATGGGGACACGACAAGGTTGTCAAGCTTCTCATTCAAGGCGGCTCCAGAGTCAATGGAGGAGGCTGGTACAGACCACTACACGTGGCGTCAGTATGGGGACATGAAAAAGTTGTGAAGCTCCTCATTGAAAGCGGCGCCCATATCAATACTAGTGGTCTGTTGGACTACAGCCCGCTTCACGCAGCAACAGAATACGGGCATACGGAGGTTGTTCGTCTTCTCATTGAACGGGGCGCCAACGTCAACTTGCAGTCGCAATGGGGAACCGCACTGCATCAAGCCAGACACAACGGACACCAACAAATTGCCAGGTTGCTCGCCCAGCACGGTGCTGTAGATATGGGCCCACTTCTGAGGGATTATAACGTTCCAGATCCTTGGCGGTGTCGGCTTCCGATAGAAATGTGCCGGTACGGACGTCGATTCGAGTTTTCATGTGTATAAGTACTATCTTTTATCACCTACCTGGCCACACTACCTACCTGGCCACTCAGGAATTATAGCAGAATCCGTTGGGTTTTCTCCACGAACTACGATTGGAGGTTGGATAGGATGTTGAGACGCCCCTGTAAACCAAATTGATCCAGTTGGACCTGATTGCCGTGAGGCTGTGTCGGCTTTCGGGGGTGGTGGGAAGCCGGACACGTGGATTTGTTAATTCAACTCGTCAGCATGTGAGTATATACAAGAATAGTGGGAGTGGGAGTCGTTGAGTCGCACTGATGTGTTTGAGTCGCACTTTTGTCCATCAAAAGTGCGACTCAAACACATCAGTGCGACTGGTTAGCCGAGGGCTTTGATGGGAACGAGATCGGCGCACGCTGTGCCGACGTTTCGGCAAATTCAATTCAATGTGTGCGGTGCAGGAGCACAATGTTAAATATTAATAATAGACAGGTTGTGCAAAAGCCGCATGGGCCGCATGCGGCTTCATGCAGCTTTGTGGCATTGTGCAAAGCCGCACAACAAATAATCAATCCCACGAGTTATAATCAATGTCTTACCATAAAATATGTTCAATTCGAGTGTGGTGGCCCACCGAGACACGGCTGACTTGGAGTGTGAATGATTGACAGCGCAACCGATTAATGTAAAGTTTGACGTCATCATCACGGCACCGGCCCTCCGTCTCAGCTCAGAGCTCACCATTCACGCTCGCGACTGATCATGTCTGAAGAGATCGAGATCCTCCTTGCTGCCCAGGGCTTTCACGAAATGCTGAGCAAGTTACTGGAAACACTGGATGCCGAATGGATCTCGACAACGGAAGGACGTATGCGCCCAGATGGAAAGGTCGATCTTGCGTCGCTTGGTGAAGCTATATTTTTTGAACAGTTTCGGTCGGTGCTGTTCATTCTATATAGCTATCGGCCCACTAAATATACTGGTCAGTTTCACCTACGTCGAAGTGGAACAGCTCGTCCTACACCTTGATCTGCCAAAAAAATTCGTGTGCCCACAAACTCGTGTCAAAGAAGACGCTTTTACTGCGCTTTGCATGCTTCTCCGTCGCCTGGCATATCCTGCCCGGCTCTGCGATGTCGAGATGCAGCTCGGCTGGGAAGCTACACGTTTTTCTCGGATCACCCGACTTACTGCCCAATATATTTATGACCGCTGGAAGCATGTGCTCCGCTTCGATCCAACTCGCCTCACTCCGTACATCCTCCAAAAGTTTTCCCACTGCATGTCTGCAAAGGGGTCCCCCCACAATTATGTCGCCGGTCTGATGGATGGTACGCTGGAGGAAATCAGTCGCCCGATACATAATCAGCGACTTATGTATAACGGATGGAAACGGATGCACTGCCTGAAGTATCATGTCATCATTTCTCCGGATGGCATGATCATTCACATATTCGGGCCTATCGAAGGACGCCGACACGACGAGACGTGCTTCAAAAAAAGCGGTGTTTTGGAAATTTTGGAGAAGCATTTCTGGAGTCCAACGGGCGAGCCTCTCGTTGTCTACGGTGATCCCGCATACACCGTATCAACCCACGTCTGTACACCGTACAAAGGCGCCACATTGACCGAAGCTCAGCAGCGGTTTAACACTCGAATGAGTCGGATCCGAGAGCCGGTGGAGTGGGTTTTCAAGGAGCTTGGACAGCAGTTTGCGTTCCTCGACTTCGCGAGGAACCAGAAGCTGCTTCTGCAGCCTGTTGGGCTTTTCTTTCTCGTTGCAGTACTCCTTGCAAACTGCCACACCTCCCTCCATCGTCCTCAGATCTCTCAATATTTTCGATGCACCCCTCCGACACTTGCAGAGTATCTCCGCGGCGGCCCGGTGGAAGATGAAGAGCTGGATGCATGGTGTCTTGAGGCTCCGTGGGCGGAGATGGATGTTCCGGAGGAGTAGTTTATTTCTCGTGTAAAAATATTAACAACAATAGGTGTTGCAAGCGGTGACTGGTAGCAGTAGTTTAGACTATAAGAAACATAAAGAAACGATGAATAGTAAAATATGACTTCGCTGGAGTACCTAAACGAGGCTCAGAACTTCTTTCTAACTATTTCGGCGAGGATCTCCGTGGTGCGGGAGGTTCCATTCGCATTGGCACGATTATCCTGTCGCAGACCTTGTATTTCGGTGGTGAGATTGGTGACGGCATTCAGGGTCGTAGTCTGGGCCTGGAGGAGTTCAGCATGCTGCCGTTCAGCACGCTCACGGGCTTCGCTGAGACGTTTGGTGTCGTTTGCCTTGTGTCGCTCAAGCACGTCTTGAACGACTTGGTTGCGCCCCCGGCGACGTTTCGGAGGTGGTTCAACATCTGAATCGTCATCACCGAAAGATCGAGCACCGTTGTATCGCTTGGACGGCGAGAGAGGGCGGCGCATGCGCCTGCAGAACAATTTTATTTATCTGGTGTCGAGCAGATTTGAGAAACTCACTTTCGCTGGCCTTGTTTCTCGCGAACAGAGGCGCCGTCGAGCTCAGAAATGTCAAGTAAACCCTCGGCACGCGCTAAACCTCTCATGGCCGCATCTCGAAGTTCCTCGCCAGCCTTGTCCTTGAGATCCGCTTTTCGCTTCGATTTTGCCGAGTTTTCCTTCGCCGAACCGTGATGATCGTCCATGATTGCTTGGAGATTCGTCATGAGCTAGAGCGAATGAGTCACTGTGTATGACAAAAGAAACAACAAGGACCTTGATGTGCTCCGAGACTTCCTCAACTTCGCTGGTCTTCATGCGCGATTGGGTCTCCCCTTTCTGTGGGATGTAAGCTGGAATCGGCCTCGATGGCGGTACGACACACCTTATGCTCCTTCATCATTTTCATGAATCTGTTCTTGCAAGCTGAACCTGACCTATCGACAGCTGAACGAGGCCCTTCAGCCGTACTGTCCCGACGAAGAACTTCAGCGGTCGCGTTCCAGCCCTCCTCGCGCTGGAAAGGAGGAAGGAGGAATGGACGTGTTTGATCTACAGCCAAAGCAAGATAACGATCCTGCCAGGACTGCCATCGCGGAGCCCGCGCGTTCATAACCTGGGATGACAGAGTGTGAGGCTCGTCTTCCCCATCCGACGGCTCGGCGGGTGTCGGATGGGCATCCGGTTGCTCGGAAGACTCATCGTGGTCACTGTGAACACTCGCTCCATCGTGGTTCTCGTCCTCTGGGAGCTGACTACCGTCCACGCCGATCCAAGGTGGACTGTGCTCCCGCTCGGAAGAATCCTGTACTTCTGGGCTGTTGTGGGGTCTCTGATCCGTCTTATCCTGCAAGCGTGTTGAGCGACGCGTGGTTGTGTGAGAAGAAACGGTTTTGGTGCGTCTTTTTCCGCGCGCCATGGTAGAAGCACGATGGTATGTAAACAAGAAACAAAGACAAAGCGATCAACGAATGATCTCTCACGCTTGATCTACCACTCGGTGCTACCTCGCAGACGTCTCACAGGCTTCAAAGGTAAGTTTTGTATTCAAAATAAAAATTTCGAAGATGCCGCGCGGCTTTGCACAATGACCAAAAGCCGCGTGCGGCTGTTGCACAACCTGTCTAATGAATAATTTGACATGGCCCTCTGGGCATTCCTGGAACCAAGCAACCACACCGAGCCCGTCAAAGACACAACTCATGAATCATAATACTACTCTTTACGGACTCGGGAAAAAAAAAAAAGACTTAAATCCCCCCCTACGTGCGTGCACTGCCAGCTCCAATGTGCCATAATCCTAAATTTAATTCTTTCACCCAATTCAGCAAGCAGGTACAGATTCAACACTGCCAATCCTGGAGAGACCTAGTTCATTAAACCTCTGCAACTTCAAGAAATATTATTGAGTGAAAGCCTTCGCCCCGATTTCCGTGCTTTCACGGCAACCGCCAAGATACCTGAATACTACTCTATTTCCCCTTGTTTCTGCGTTCACCGTGAATGGTTCATTGACTGAGATTCTGAAGCCTAGAGGGTATGAGATGCACAAAAAGCAGTTGTTGCATTCGTCTAAATATTAAGTGATGTCCCCACGTTTCCTCTTCCTTTTCATCGCTTCTTCCCATCCCTTTTTTGATGTTCTTGGACGCATCAAGTAGGTCAGCTTGAGTCCGAGTCGAACGGGCCGGCATCACATCTACTTGAAAGGATCAGTGTTCAATCCAATGTGGGTGCGCACTTCCCCGGGGCGCCAATCCTATGTCTCCTTTGGATGTGGTTTAATTTTGTAATTTGCGGAGTGCAGCAGACAGACTTGCTCTTTCAGAGTCAAGCTTCGTTCCGGAATCTCAGGAACCCTAAAAGCGCCAAGATACGAGATCATCAGCGATGAGCGGGGATTGATTGTGCATCAGTGCATCAGTCGCACTTCAGATGTGCTCGCCATCAGTCGCACTCCGTAGCAGGGTTGACTCCCATTAATGGTACTGAGTCACACTTTCTAAGTGCTGGGGTGGGACTGGATGAGTCCCACTCCCACTAAAATCGTTGTTACTCTCAGCATGTGGCCTTGTTCTCCCTCAATTCATGCTTGATTCACAAGGTTCGGTACGTGTTCTCCTCAGCGGGGCTCCAGCGACCACATGGGCCCTCAAATAGCCCTCAAACCACATCAAGAACTGCTCTATCACCCCAAGATTCAGAATTGCCCGTGCAAGAAATTGCCGCAAATGCCGTGTGATGGCCATTCATATAACACAAGAACTTGATGCGCTATGTGTGCACAACTTTGCACAGGCCTTTACTACGGTGATTGCCTTTCCTTAAGGGTTCATCCATGATTTTACCAATTTTATTCTTTGCATGGTGACGGCCATGCGTGATTTGGGATTTTTTGTGTAAAATGGAATGCAGCAGGAGGGCAACTAGGTATTCCAGTACGTCCAAATAACCCCTTTGAAGTGTATGTTGGCTCATTTTGACGCTCTACTGTCCTCGCTGTCGTTGCGCTGCCTGTTATCAGACACCATCATACCAAGTTTGTCATTGCCACAAGCCTCGATTCCAGATCTTTCGCCCATCTTGTCGTACATATCTCCCGAAAACATGACCTAGGAGCCACCGGCAAACGTCAACGACTGTGCAGCGATGGACGAATACTTGGCGCATTGCAATGTTGATGATCCTATGTATCCGCCTGCCGAAGCATAAATACGTCATCCATGTATTGCTGAAAGCTACAAACAAATAGTTACACACCCTGCAGGCTCCTCTGATATCCCCCCCGAATATAGGTCTTGCAGTTGCTATTGAGGGCCAAAGCGAGGAGAGTGCGTTTGAGATTCTTCCCATGCCTGGCTGGCCTCTTTTGGCCGTTTTTGGACTTGCAAAATATTTGCTGAGCCATCAAAACATCACACAGTGCCGGCCGCTGCTCATATTCCATTCTCAGGATGCTGGCCTACATCCTCCAACCATAAAACACTTAGTAAGTCAATTCCTTCTACTTGGAGAGTCCCAAAATCACTTAGGTGGCTAGGTAGGTGATAAAAAATAGTAATACTAATAAGAGCATGCAGTCCAGTTAGAGGAGTTTCCAGAGTGCACCATTTCCTTCCAAAACAGGCTGGATCAGTCTCCCGAGCCTCAGAGGAATTTGAATTCAGAAGTGGATATACCGTATAATTTTGTTCAATTCTTCAGTCACGTGGGAAAACCTCCCCAGGTATTTTGTGATATTTTGAGTGAAAATATTTTGGATGATATACAAAGCTCTTACCATAGGTACATTCAAGAGCCTGGTACATTCAGTTCAACCCCGATACATCTGCACTGATGTACTGCCTTTGGCTCAAACAAGGTCCTTTTTTTTTTTGGTGGTACAATTGGGCTACAAGCAACTAACAATTGGTTAGCCCAGAGTTCAAACAAGGTCCTTGCCTATCTGGGATGGGCAGTGCATTGACAAGGGCCGTGATCTGATTGCAATGCTTCTCTCTTTGAGTCTTTCTTACTGAGGTACAAGAGCTTTAGTATGATAGTTCTTATTTAATGACTTTTTTGCCACATAAATAACTATTCCTACTATGTTTTTCATAGGAACCAGCCGTGCTGTCTGAATATGGTCATGGTGTCCACCGGGCATCAGCACTGATTCACTGCTTAGAATTCGCTGTCGAGAAATGCTGGGAATATGTTCCAGCACAAGAACCCACACATCTTCACCGCAGGGAGTAGTGATCTAAACAAAACAAAAATTAATCCAAGTCTGTGTGGAGAATAAACACAAGTACTGTCAATAGCCCAAAGAAATAGGGCACAATACCACCTTGCAGATCTGCCAACTCCTCGTAAACCTCTGCTTCACCCTTTGTGAGAAACCAAGGTTGGATGTAGTACCTGTACCACAGCTCATTTGGTGTAGGACACCAGGACACAGAGGGTTGAATTATTTTGAGGAAGAGAACTATCTCGGAGGCGCCTACTGGTGTGGAGGTCCAAACCTGTGATCTCTTGTTCACCCTGCTTCAGGGCTGCAACAGTTCAAGCAGCTGTAGCTCCACATCCACTTGTAAATCGGGGTTCAAGTCAGAGACTCCCAGAATCGCTGGCACAGGGTGTGATGACAGGAACGAGTTGCACTGTGGAACCAAGTTGGTGATGTATTTAAGTCCGCATCTAAGGGGATTCATGTGGGCACGGTGTCGTCCGACCGAGAGAATTTTATCACAGTGGTCTTTGATTTGCTGGGGATCAAATAGGTCGCCATCAAATTCATAGTAAGGTTCTTCACTGGGATTTGACATGGCAGAGAGAGACAGGAGAGATATGTGTGACAGCAGGCTGTGATGGGTGATTCTCCCATGCAAGTTGGTTCAACTTGGTTCAAATATCCAACCCGGAACAACTTCAGCCGGAAATTGATGACATATAGAAGTATTTGAATGCCTTTGGTTCCGGAAGTCTAAGGGCAGCGATCCATGTGGGTGCCAGGCCACCAGGAATCTATGTTTGCTTCAATGAATTGAAGGTTGGTTGGACTTTATTTCACATCAAGAGCATTTTTGTGGAACATGGTTCAGGACTGGAAAAAAGGATCCTATTCAAAGAACTATGCCTCTGGAGGGAGTTGAACCCTTTGAACCCGAACATAACTGCAGTGCTATTTGTCATGAATCACCTGGGTTCCTCTTTTTTTTTTTCGTATGATGCATCTGTATGGATACAGATGCATCTAGCGGCACAGGACTCACATGACACCACCACGTGACCTTCTCACGGTTGAACCTGGCCTCAGGTTCTAAGCTGCAGACCTGTCAAGGTCTCAGCCACTGGATACCAGAAGACATTAGGGCTAGGGAACTTGTACAGATGGACCCTAGCCCCCCAATGCTAGAGGGGCTGACACAGAAGTGTCCAAGAGCTGCATGAACGGTTGCAAACTGATTAGGGTTTCAACCAATGGATATGAGACGGAATTAAGGACTAGGTAACCCATACAGTCGGGCCCCCTAGTCCTCTGACACTATGGAGACCAACACAGAGGAGTCCAGGAGTATCAGCACTAACACTCCTTAATGCTGTGATACAGGAACTGATTGCAACAAACTGTGATTGTCTTTAATTTATTTGAAGCCTATATAAGCTCGGTAGAATCTCCCTGTACAGTAGATTCTACCTTGTCTAATCTCAGGCTTCTACCTTGGCTTGACATAGGCATTGTCTCCACCCTGTCCTACTTCCTACACATCATATTGCAGGTTGTGTCCACACCCCAGGTTCTATACCTGAGTGGATATCACACCCTCTTCGACTTGTTCTGGGTTCTGCCTCGTATCCCAACCTATGACATATGGTCTCCTAGGGAGGACACCGTATGGTTGGTCCTACTGCTCAAGGAACACACAAGCTACTAGTGTCTGTCAAGTTTCTCCTGGTTGGGGTTCTCACCGGGTTACTCGCTGTTTAGCTGACCCAGAGGCCGTTGCTGACACTATTACAGGATACTAAACTCAGGTGACGACCACTCCTCTGCAGAGGCTTAATTGAGTGCGTTGGAACCCCCAAAGGATGGAGTGTGAATGGAGTGGAACAGGGTAGAAACTGAAATAAAGAATGGATGGCGCCGGCAAGCCTCTAGAGGGAGTTGAACCCTCGAAACCCGAATAAGATGCAACTCCATATCTATCAGGCAACAACCATTTGTCTTCTTTAGTGTAGGTTAGTAGCACAATATGTGTCGGAGATTGGAATGCACTTCAAGGCTAGCAAACCCAATCTGATTGATATTCACTGTGGCTGCTCCTACTGGGAGAGTCTTTTCAACATTCAAGCTAAGACAGTCTGAAACAGTACTATTTCCTCCTGGGCAACCAGCTATTTGCTCAATATAAGAGCCCCTGGCAGTAATTCCTGGAAAGTTCAGTTGGCGGGATGGTACTGGACCTAAGACGATGCTTTGCATTGAATTTGGATGGAATTGGGTGTGGTGATCACAAGCTACGGCAGATGTCTGATCAAGATGCTGCCATTTCTTATCTCTGAACTGCTTCCATGGTCATGTCTCCCCGGTTTCTCCACGAAATCTTCCCCAATTTACAAGTTTCGGGGCTAGTTTTCCTCGCTTTTGTTAGGCCGATGATCTGGTATTATTTTCTTTGCCAAAACCCATCGATCTGGCCCCCTGGAAACGGCAAGAAGAGCTCACCCGTGATTTGGAGTAGCTCGATCCCACCCCCTCAGTAGCGGGCGACTTGTATCAGCGGCGGATCTGGAATTTGGGCAACGTGTTCCAGATACACCATTCTGTATGTCCCCAGGCTTGTGGATTTTGGGGTGTTTCTTATCTTGCTCACGGCGAGCTACTACTTAGATTCAACAAAATTCCACTTGCAGAGGGAGATGCATTTTTCTGGGAGGCCTTTGGGCATCTCGCACCGGATTTGGCCCTCGGGTATGTTCAAATGCTTTCTATATATACGCCAACAGTAGAATCTGCGCGACATATCTGCGGTCTGCGCCTCGAAGAACACCCTATTCTTTCGACACCCCAATTCCAGCCATTTCCCCGGCTGGAAAGTTCAATACCTATGCCACAAATACATCTCAGATATACATTGTACTATTTTATAATAATGTATTTACAGTGTATTAACCACCTGAGATGTGCTGGGGTGAGTGGTCGGCGCCCAAAGTGGTGATTTGGCTGGGTGGCCGGTTAGGCCGTTTATCCCCGTTTCGGGGCTTTCGCCGAAATATATTCGGCAAGCACGAAATCGTGTAAAGGTTCCAACTCACTCTTTAGATATGTATCTTCAATTCTGGGCACATTTCCCGACATCCATTCGACAGTATCTCTGTGCTGGGAGAAGAAATTGCTTAGGTGGCCGGTTAGCCGGTGGGAAATAATATGGTGAGATGATTCTCGCGAAATTGCCAAAAAGAATGGTTGAATGATAGCTGTAAGCCGAGGTTTTTCTTGCCGTTTGCTTTTGCGTAGCCACTGAGCAGAATGAAGCTTATTCTGGGGTACCATTCTCAACTCAGTTCCCGCATGTTTATCTCGAACCATGGCAATTCAACCTGGATTCAACTAAAAAGTTTCAAACTTTTAAATCAGGTAGTTTACTGTGGCTCCCTTTTGTGCTGTTCTCTCTTTTCCCTTTCATTTGAGGGAAACCTGTTATGCTACAGAGTGATGTAAACTAACGTGCACCAAAGATGGCAGGTGCACGTCAAGATACGCGAATTTCGGTCATCCACTGTGCACACCTCAAATACAGTCAAAACTGTCCCTTATCTAGTCTGTTATCTACAAGATCTCATGAATATATATTTTATCTACTCATCATGGCCGTCCTCCGCGATCACTGGCGGTGCGCCATCAAGTGTCAAGACCGTGCCATCAGCAGCCATCAATGGCGCCGCCGCCTTCAAGCACAACTCACTTGGAAATGCACGGAAATTCTTAAAAAAATTCAGGCAGCGGCTTCTGGCATGGAAGAGTAGATAGGCAATGTTTCGCAATAGTATTTGAGACAATAGCGGCATTTTGTAAAGACTTTTCAATAAATACTGCAGTCAAGTAGATTCCAGGGGCGGCACGACTCTAACCTGCGCGTGCGCCCCTTGCCACCCGCCCTCTGGCGCCACCCGCCCTCTGGCGCCACGCGTAGCGTGCTGCCCCCTCGTCGCGGCGGTGTTTTCTTCTTACGCCTCTTCTGCGCAGGCCAGGTGTCCCCCTCCCCGCCCTCCTCGTGTTCCCGCTTCTCCACGGCGGTGGGACTCGAAGGGGCATGTGAGCACCGGCATCATCGTGCTCCAATATTCCATTCCGCCGTCGTCACTCCCCATCCCCATCCCCATCCCTATCCCCATTTCCCACCCAATGCAGCCGTTCATGCTGCTGAATGTCGGCGGCAGCGGCGGCATGTTGGGGAACAGCGGGTCATACCCGCTCTCGGTCCCACCCAGTTCCAGCGTACTGAAGTCATCAATAAAAATGGTGTTCGCGGTGGGGGTCGAGACAGTGGTGGGATTTGAGACGGACACCGGCGCTGGTGCAGGGTTTAGTACGGGTGCGGGGCTCAATACGGGTGTGCGGCTCAATACGGGTGCAGGACTCAATACGGGTGCAGGACTCAATACGGGTGCAGGACTCAATACGGGTGCGGGACTCAATACGGGGGCAGGGCCCGAGACAGGCGCAGCTGCGAGCACAGAATCGAGCACGGTGTCAGAGATGGGCGTGGCAGCAAACTAGGTGGTGGGGTTAAACGGCCCGGGTGGCAGGGCTTCCATGAGCTTGCGCCCCAGAAGCACACGCCCGGAGGACGGCGGCATGCTGTCGGAGCGCTAGTTGGGACGCACAGGGGTTGGGACACATCATGACTTCCACAGGGGAAAGCATGCTGCCCATGCCTGGGGTCATCAGGGTGGGCCGCACGACGGTCTCCTCGTCGTCGCTGTTGCTGTCAATGTCATCGCCATCGTCCGTGCCGTCGCTGTTCTCGTCCTCGTTGCTGTCTGCTGCCGTCTTCTTTGACTTGTTCCCACCTCCCCCATCGATCGATTCGTCTTGCGTGGTGCATGAGTCCCGCCCTTGTCCTTGCGCCCCGCGCGGCCAGAAACCGTCCACCGGCTGCACGCACTGCCTTGTGTTTGGCAGCCAGGGCTGCAATTTGGTCTTTCGTCATCGGCATAAAGTCGATGGTGCTGTTGAGCAGCCCATCGCGTATGGTGAGTACGGTGTCCAAGGGCCAGGTAGCAGGCCGTGTCCTGGGGATGGGTACGTTGCCGACGACCTCAATGCCATATTTGCTTTGGATCTTGACCTCGTACCCCACCCAGTCCACCTTCACCTTGGTGTTCTTGGTAATTTTGCCTACACGAAGGTGAGGACACACCACGCCTGGATGAAGCGAGCGGGGGCTTACGAAGGCGCTCAGTCATCAAAGCGAGACGTCGACTCGTGCAGCGGTTGCGTTGTTCTTCATGGCCTGGCGTGCACCTGAAAACACACTGAATGCACATCAGCATCTGTACTGCGAATCAGTTGAGGAGAAACATTACCGTTATCAATGTTGCACGACCACTGCTCGAACTTTCGCATGAAGTGCTGCAAAGTGAAGTCCATGCCCTGGAGCATGAAATTCAAGGCATCGTCTGAGTCGACAGAGTGGGCACGCGATGGGTCATTGGCATGTCTGCGCAAGAAACATGCGAACACGCGAACACCTGTGCGCTCAAAAAGGTCCATGAGCTGCATTTAATCAGATCGTTAACCCTGAGCACCAGACCGACCAAAAACCGTACCTTGTTTCCAATACGCTCCGCTGTATTACTCGCATCGATCTGGGCGGTCTTCATCGTCGCCTGCATGCTGGTTCTAGTCTGGTGATGGTGCTCAAGAAGCTGGTTGATGAGACATAGTTTTTCATCCTTGTCAATTGAGGAGTACTTGAATGCGCCAGATTCGAGGTTGTCGTTGAGATCGCCCTCCAGCTCTTTCAAACCCTTCGTAATACCTGCATGGAAAATTATCAAATGGCTGGAATTATCAGTAAAACAACACACCTTCCTCTTGGAGGTCAAGAGACTGTTGGTGGAGGATGGCCTTGCACACGGAGGGCTTGCGATGGGCCTTGAGCTGGCTGGTATTGCACAGAAGGACGCGGATCTCATGCTCCTTTTTATTGAAGCGCAAAGCCATGTCCGCAATTTTTTCGGTGTGGTATGTATAAAAGTCGTCCACCTCGGTGGCCAGTTCGATCTTGCACTGTTTAGCCCGCGCGGCGAGCAGGGCTTGAGTGGCTTGGGAGGCGTCGGAGGGTCCCGCTTTCTGGGGATGCGAGACTTGAACCGGTGATAGGGCGTGTACTAAAACACGCATGAAAACACCAGTTTTTATTTCATTTTGAACCTATTAGTGGGCAGAAGTGAGGCATTAGTTTATGAGCGTACACCCTCCCTGGGGTGGTAGGCTACACTATTGATGGCCGAAAGTCAGTGTAACAAACCAATTATGAAGAGTTGAGTAGACTTGACAAGGCAGCCCAAAAAGGCTGTTGCGGCCTGACTATGAGATTCAACACTGAGCTATAGACAGCGGTGGTAAACCACTGTTTTACGTGCTGGAGGTGAAACAACAGGGAACTATATGGGATTATTGGCTTACCGCTTCAAGCGGTCTCTGAATGGTCTGACGACTACTGAAGAAGATTAAAGATGAAGTTGGAGTCAGATAGATGAAGTCGGAGTCAGTGTAATGACTTTAGGGCTGGCTTTGTAATGTTGCCTGGTATCAAGCCGCTGGATGTTTTATCGAGCCGCTGGATACTGGATCGAGCTGCCAGATACTTATAGAGTCATTCCATGACTTTGGTGGTTGGTCTTAAAGGCAATAATGCATCGAGCCGCTGGACAATTTATCGGGCCGCTGGATATCTCGGGCCGCTAGACACATTTATCTAGCCGCTGGATATCTAGTGGCGCCTCAATGGATTAGATTGAGCAGAAGACGTGTTACTGGGTTCAAGCCAGTGTCATAGGATATGACTAGTGCTGCACCGGGCAGATCTAGCCGCTGGAAAGATGCGATCTTCGCATCAAGGCCAGCTGATATGAATGATGAGGATTAACAGTCCAGTATCGGGCCGCCAGATAGTTACTGGAACACAATATTGGGCTGCTGATATTTTATCAAGCCGCTGGATATTCAGTACCGGTTCTACTGGGCTGGTGAAGTGCGGGACTGATACAGAAGTGGAATAGGACTTAACAGAAATGACTAAGGCTGATTTGCTCAGTCAGAAATGACTAAGGCTGACTCGCTCAGTCAGAAAGATGGAAACCAAGACAACTAAGCACATCTTATGGCGTGCTAGAGAAATACATGTGGACTAGCCCCGGTAGCAGGTCATAATACCCATGGTTGAGAATGCCTTCTACGCCATTGGCCATTCACTACTCGGGCTCCCACCCTTTACTGTTCCTATTCATTCCGTCTATCTCCTTTACTTCTCTCTGAAATGTATAAAAGCCAGCTGTGTACTCTGTATTAGCCAGTAAACTATCCACCCAGATATACGGGCAATATAGTAAACTCTAGATTTGTTTGGAAAGATATCAGAGATTTGAAGACGCACAGATAAAGATTGTAAGACACGGGACATTGACGGGACAATACCATTGCCCAGATATAAGTGTTACGCATTCAACCTTGGTGAAGAGACCCGCTAGACTTAGGTCTCACGCAATTCAATTGTGAAGAGCCAGTTTGGAACGTAAACTCACGCCTCGAACTAGAGTGGCCGCCAGCAGTGTAAGCGTGAGCACACTAGCCCCGCCCTCACCATCTGCGTAACTGCACCTGCTTGTTGATTGTCTCCATTCTCGCAAGAGAGTTACGAGTCAAGTGTCCGTCCGCCGAAAGTCTGCCTACCTATTCTGCTTCTTGGCTAGCTGCCAGTTAGTGCTAGGGTCTGACGCTCACAAGGAAACTGAAGACTTTGGACAAGTCCAGGGTTTACTTGAGTCTTGATATACTGTCGGTGTGAAGTCCCTGCTACCCCAGCATAACCGTGCTCAGACCACATAGTTTGCTATTGAAACAGAGTCTTATAAAACCTTTGCACACCCTCTTGACGGGTGATACGTACCCTACCTCCCCGAACACACACACACGAGCATTAGGACCGGATTAGTGTTTTGTTTTGATTTTGGTTGGATTGTGATTAGTGACTAGCTCGCTTCACTCTCTAGTTGTTTTCATTAGATTACACGGCCGCACCCTAGTGCACCGTTTCACCGGGCGAGTTGGGATGCGAAGAGCATGAGCAGAGGGAGCAATGGTTTTGACCATCGTGGTGGGAAAAGAAGAGAAGGTGAGAATTTTCTCACAGAGCTGCCAACAAACAAAGAAGCGCGTTTACGTGACTTACATTTTGGCAGTTCCTATCAATGCTGTCACCTCATCCCTCTTCTTGTACGACCACCCTCAAGCCTCAATGGCTCAAGGGTTGGGTGCTCCCCTAATATGATATATTTTCTTATAGATCTGCACCCCACCCTTGAGCGGTTGGGCCTTTTGTTCGACTCCCATTACAGGCATGTTCTATTTTTGTTTCTTTTTCCTCACGCTTACTATCATTGCCCCCCATGTCATGCCAAATTTTTCTTGCATTCCTCCTGCATGTAATCAACTACATTTTTGGTGTCCATCTTATTCTCGTGCTGGAAGCCCCGCTCGACAACGAGAAGAGAGCTGGTACATAATTTCATGGGGTTCTGCTTACTCGTGACCGGTGAGTCCACCCTAGCTATTGTGCAGACTTCTGTCCTCAGCAACAGTGACTGGCTGCTGTTTCTGCAAAAACCTTCAGACGATTCCTGGGCTATTGAGCCCATATACTTTGCGCGTACGTTCGAGGATGCGCTCAAGTAATCTCCCTCTTTGTGAGGCTTTTCAAGATGCCTTCGCGCTGGATGACACGGGGAGATGGTCAACAAAAAACCCCTCTACTACGTCATGGATAATGATAGCGAAATCTATTACACTAGGTGCGTTTGCTCTCAATATTTGTTTTAATTTTCTCTTTGACCTCATCCCACAGCGAAGCCGCAAAAAATGCCTGCCAGCGCCAGCCTGACAATGGTGTAATATGTGTGCTCACATCTGAATGTGACGCACAAGCCCGCAAAGATGGCTGACTGGATGATTACTGAAGAATGTCGAAGCTCCCATATACACTTAGTAAAAATGTACAGAAACAGCAATACATAAAGATTATATGGTACTTGCCCTCGTTAGTGCCCTTTTTGATTCTTGCCGGCGCAGAGAGGAAGCAGGTGCATTCACGTTTGGCGCAGAGAACAGCGGTGTCGTTGATGTCCATCGTGGTGTGGTTTGTGAGGAGCATTATGGGCGGGGCAGTATGGCGGTGTCACAAGGGGATGGGGAGGGAGTGGGATGGTGCTTGTTTGGCAGAGGCATGGTCTTTGGCTTTGCGTTGTTGCCGAAGTTCGACTTGCCGCAGAAGCCGTCGGCAGGGGGGCGGTGCTTGCCCAAAAAGGCTCAGGGGCGGAGGCGAAATGTATCGAGTGGTGGCGGTCTGGCTGTGGCTGTGCTACAGATTTACCATACCACCATGCACGCCAGTTCTTGTGATTCATCATTTTTTCTTACCCGTTCAGAAATGAAAGCAGAGAGCAGGGACTTTCCAGAGCACCCACTGCCCTGGAAAATACATGGGTCTAACAGATACTTTATGAGGCCAAGATGTGTCAAAACCTTGTCCAATGTTGATGTGCAACTCGAGCCATAAGATCAAAAGTAGAAGTCTTATAGCAGCCGGCAGCTCGGAAAGGTGCTTATACTACACGGATGGCCGTGGTTGTGGGCATGCTAGTTACTCGAGACTTGGCCTATACTACGGTGTCTGAGTCGAAGGCGTTGAATTTGTCGAAGTCAGATCAAACTCCGCTCGATCACGTCAAATGGCGTGATCATTGGTTGGTTGCCACGGTGTGACGTCCCTTCTTCTCTTCCCCCACTATCTCGTTCCCTCAATCCTTCCTTCCAGACCGTCGTAAACCTCAAACCTCCAAGCTTCAAGATCTCAAATCGCTCTCAAGGTCTCAAGCTCCCAAACCCCTCTCAAGCTCGCAAGCCGTGCCGTTATCAAGCACGTCAGCCTCAAGCCATCAACTCCCCTTCAAGCGCTCTCGCTTTACCCAGATACAAGCCGCAAGACGCCTCAAACACCCCGCTTGAAGAACACCGCAAGTATTTGACCTCTCACGCATTTCCTTGGATCTCTTCCATCAGCAACAATTTCTAGTGCACCGCCAGCTTCATTCTCTGCATCTGACCAAGACGCCAACAGCCATACCTTGAAACCGCCAACATCGTCTCCCCTGGACTTGTTTTTCCGCAGAGAGGAAGATTGTATTTGTTGGAATGCAGGTATGTGCACCATTTGTTTTGTTCTAGCAGCATCACGGATATACTACAGCTTTCCCGCCCGCTGTCAACCTAACCCCCCATCCCGTGCCCATCGACGATGATGTCACCGGCGAGTAGCGTCCCAGTCCGCTACTGTCTGCATGGAGTGCCTACATGGCCGATCGCAGGCGGTGCATTCCTGTGGTGCGTCGTCAGTGCTGTTCGTGTGTATCTATTCCTTTCATGGTGGATACGCTGGGGGTGCTCGTGCCCGAGGTATAGATTACTGTCTGTGTGTTACTGTCCATGTATATATAGCAATGAAATACCGTTGAATCATTCCTTATGGTACACAATACGGATATTAGTGGTATGGAATGGGTTAAGAAATGACCCCATTAAACAGTTATGGCGCGTTGTGGTGCCACTAATAGCATTGTGTTCCAGTGCAGGTCATTCTGGCACCAGATGACATTGTGGGAGTGTGGAACGTCTGGAAGGCATGGCACCATACCCTGCCATACCCTGCCAGATGCGAAACATTTTGCTGATGGAGAAATCCGCTGGAGAGACCTGTGAATATGTGTGTTGTTGGCAGAGAGTGTACATGTCGCAGCGGCGTAGCAGTGCTTGTGATGTGATGGTGCGATGCTAAGATAAGTATGCGCAATTTACAGCCAATGTCGGAGCTGAAGGCGCAGTCAAAATTTTCCTGTTTTGCGATGTTTTCAAAGAATTGTTAGTAACTCAACCAGCTCTGCACCGATTTAGATGAAACCTAAGTAGATCTGTCGGGCTAATTCATGTGCAATTAGTGATAGAAATCGATTCATGAAAATATTATATATTAGGTAATCTCTGCTTTTGGACCATTTTCATGCCAAATAGTGTTTTGCATGTCCAGGACATGTCCCAGTGACCTAATATTTTGGGAGGGAAAACATATATACCTTTATGACCACGTGATAGAGCCAGAATTACGGATATTTTGGTTACAGTCCTTGTAGCTCCATTGGATACATTTAGCAGTTTTGGCATTCAGAAATATTGTAAGAATTGCATTTATATCGAGATTTTATATGATTATGGCTCTATCACATGTATTCTTAGGTATATATGTTGTCCCTCCCAAAATATTAGGTCACTGGGACATGTCCTGGACATGCAAAACACTATTTGGCACGAAAATGGTTCAAAAGCAGAGATTACCTAATATATAATATTTTTATAAATCGCTTTCCATCACTAATTGCGCATGAATTAGCACGACAGATCTACCCAGGTTTCATCTAAATCGGTGCTGAACTGGTTGAGCTACTAACAATTCTTTGAAAACATCGCAAAACAGGAGAATTTTAACCACGCCTTCAGTTCCGACTGCAGCAGGTGGATGACTACAATATGAGAGTGTTTACTGGAATATGATGATGCAACTTTTTTTTGGCATCCATTGGCTAATTCTCTCTTTACCCCCAACCACCATGACCTCTACTGGCTCAGTCCAGGGGGATGACTATAATATGAGAGCGTTCACCGGAATATGATGATGCGACTTTTGTTTGGCATCCATCTCTGCTGGCTCAGTCCAGTCTGCGCCCAGTAGTACCCCTTCGGGTCCAGAATCTGGACCAGCACTTCCTGTAGAGCTAGAACGAATATTCGAAATGGCCGCGCACCTCAGACCTCTTGCGATTCCAACGTTCATGCTCGTTGGCGCGTTAAAAAATGGTTCGTGAGCTTAAACATCTGTGTTTTGTCCAAATTCAGGAAGGATTCAGGGTCGAGCCACTTTTATACCAAACAATCGTGGTATCTGGCAGCGAGGCCGATGCCGGCGCGAATGCAAGCCTTTCCGCTGCCGCACCATCTATCGCGTCATCCAGCAGTCAAAGTCCTTCCCCGCGGGCTCTGTGCGCAACCTTTTTCTTGCCTGGGAATGGCAGTATCCTGACAGCCTGCCACTCCATCGAAAATCTCTGGCTCGACACGACTGCCCCGACAACGCTACTTGATTTACTCGAGAACTCGCCACCAAAACACCTATACTGCAACCTCCGCCACCTCTTCGGTTCAATATATCGAGGAATGAGATCAGAAAATATTGAAGTGTCTGTCTGCGAGAGACTAGGGATTCTGTGGGATGCAACCAAAAAAAGGCGGCACCACTGTTTCTGCTGACCCAAGCTGGGCACAACTGATAGATGCCACTGCTACAGATGAATATATGATGAGAACGAGCAGAGCGACATACATACTAGAATAAATGAGAACGCAGGGAGCTGACATCCATTCGGCGCCACCGTAGCAGGCGGAGATTGTTGACCCAGCTTCGGAAGTTTCAGAAAAGTCACGCAAGGAAGTCGTCTCAATACACTGCAGGCAGAACGCCAAAGAGTGCAGTGCAGCCAGATGCATCCCGCCACAGCTTTTGTACCCCAGACCTTGAAGTTGCAAGCATGCTTCAGAAATCCTTGAAATCTTCATAACTTGAAAGCTATCTGAAGTTCGTGATTCATGCCAAAACCCAGCTAAATTGTGAGCGACGAGACCAAGTTTGTGGACGTTGACGTATAAGTAAACTTGAGCCGAGAGTCCGTATATCATTGAGCATTCTAGTCGAGAACATCACCGACGACGAGCCTGCGAGGGAAGGGTCAATTGAATGTGGAAGGAAAGATGTGACTCACGCGAGCGTAACTTCCTTACGCATGACCTTCACGCTTCAATATAACGAGGTACGAGTTCAGTAATATTGAATCTCTAGCTGCGAGAGACTACCTTCACGCACCCGAATTACACCGAGAGAGATACATACTACTCAATGCTTAACCTAGAGAATAAGCCTAGGCTCCCTGCTGGGGATGTGTCAACGACGCCACACCCACACTCGGACTCGTCGGTTAGTGTGGACGACTTGCGCCAGTGTGGCGTGAGCTATGCGAGTCTGGCGCAAATTGAACAAGAAGCACCATTCTCGCGTGAACGTGAGATATTCCGTTCTGGGCTGAGGATCACCAAATGCCGATCTAATCCCATTTTTTTGCTTGCTTCCTCCCTCTTCCATCCCGACCCACTCGCCATGGACGACGACAATTCCCAGCCTCCTGTAACCACTCTCGATCGCTCAGCACGACAATGGGGACTCCGGGAGTGGGGCTTTCGTTGGGACGAGGCCGGTGCTGTAAGCACAAGGTGTGTGCTATCTACTGCTACTTACTACTTTAATTCCTAGCTCACACCCGACGGCGATTCGAGGTGGTTCACTCCCGTTCGGATGGAGATTTGCGCAGAAGTGCTGTGTGCTTGAAATGCACGCAATTTTCACATCCGAGCCGGGGCGGGCAGATGCGCACATGATATAACAAGGCGCGGCGCAGCAGCGCCTAACTACGTATTAGGGTACATTTACTGCATGTGCATCAATTGAATGCATTAACATCCACCACCAAGCTTCGCATTAGAGCAGGCAACATCAATAAATCTGTGTTCAATTGTTTATTGAGAGTCGGTTACATGATTATTACTTCCACTGTGAAACCCGAAATGAACTCCGAGTTGCTATCCGGATCAACCGACAATGGCGCAAGTCGCTTTGAAGTGCACCACACTGGCGTGACAGTGGCGCAACTCGTCCACATTAGCCGACGAGTCTGAGTCTGAGTGTGGCGCAGTTGGTTGATTCCCGCTCCCTGCAGAGCTAAAGCAAGCCATATTCCAAGTCGATTCCAACCTTCATGCTGGTTGCATTACAAGTTTCGCGGGCCTTCAGTTATACATTACAAGCCGTACAGAAACAGATGTTTAGTAGATCGAGTAGCAGGAACAAAAAAAAATCATTTGTGCAAAGGGAGGGTTCTAGAAGTGTGGAATGTAGGTGCTCCAGTTCACATCCACGAACGTGGATGGGGGAAGTGAACGTAACGCTATGAGTGGGAGGGCGATGATCATAATGCGGGCCGAAATGTATACCGGAAAAAACCCGATGATGCCAGCGAGCGAGATTGTTTCGATTGCGTTGCCGAGATTTGTGTCAGAAAAAACGATGTAATCGATAAGGGCAACGAGAAAGCCAAGGAGGAATACGGCGACGGGATATCCGACAATCCCCACGGAGCTAATCCTCCACAAGTACATCTCTCCGTCGGAGGCGAAATCGATGTACCACGCGGCACAGTGAATGGCGCCAAACAAGGAACCTGCAAGAGCAGTAGTTCCCACCGTAACAAGTAGAAGGTTGGGGTCCATGGATGGGGACCAGAATGAGGGTACTGAGGTGAACAAGCGTGGATCGCCCTTGTCATTCTTGTCATTTGCTTCGATGCCAAAGATTGACATAAAATGATCCTGCCACGAGCGTTGACGGAGGATTATGGGCTGCAAATCTGGTGGTTTGGGTGGCCCGATAACGATTGGTTGCTGGACGTCAAGTGGCTTGCCCCACCAAAGCATACAGATGAATATATTCACTGCAGCGAATGCCAGGGTGGCGACCTCGAGTTCAGTAATTGTAAGGTGTTGGTGCACGCGTGCTAAGCATTGCGTGGTGAACCACAAGCCTTGCGCCAGGGCAACGCCTTTCGAGAACGCGTCACCCTTGCTCTTATCCGCGATTTCCTCCGTCCCGACTTTTTGTATGCCCTTCAGAAACTCGGGTCCGAGATCCGGGTCGTTCAGCTGCGTAAGCCATGCAATGGGATACCCCGCTGATGAAACAAATCCGCCCATACAGAAAAAGAATCCATGGGTCCTTGAGAAACCGTACTCTGCAAAGAATTTCATGCGATTGATATGAATTTGATAGAAATAAGACCTCAGACACACCCTTCGACAACATACGGGCCGCAAAAAACTGCCTAGCAGCAAAGCCCACCATGATTTCAGGGACAATAATCCCGATGAGCATCATCTTGAGCCTGCGCCAAAACAATACCAGCCGGCTCTGGTTCGGGGGAGGCACATTTGGATGCAATGACACCCAGGTACATGCGAACATCGTCGCCAGGCAGCCCCAGACAATGTCGAAGAGCTTTCGGCACTTGTTAATATTGTCACAGGTGCCCGCAGAGTATCGAGGGGTAAGAAGGAGTGCAACTGGGCCGGCGCTGCCGTTCTTGATGAGTAGATGGACAAGGAAGAGAAGGAGGAGCATTATTGGGCTCGTGTCAATGGAAGGTAGCTGGGGGAAAGGGTTATAGACGACATTTAAGAGTGTTCTCATGATGCTGTGTTGATCATCAGTAAAAGTCATACTAGAAAAAGCAAAATGTTATTACGGTCTAATAGTTCACCTGAAATTAGTAGAATCAGATGAAATTTCACTTAGGCCTGGAAGCATGAGTATCAGCCTAATAAAAAAGTGGAACTGAAATCTATGCTTTTAGACTCCCTTTTAGATGAGTCTGAAAGAACAAGTATTCGTCAATTCTAAAAGACGAACTGAACAAAGCACTTTTAGTGTCCCCATAATTTTTCCTAATGGTTACCCTTGTTTCGGTAAGAAATAGGGTAATTTTCGGGGTAACTGAACGTGTCTTTCGATTCACCTTTCAGTTCCACTTTCGGATTGGGCTGATACTTGTTCTTTCAGGCTTTACTGAAATTCAAGATGATTCTACTACTTACAGGTACACAATCGGACCCTAATGATATTTTATCTTTTTCTGGTATGAGTGCAGATTTGTCTCCGGCATCTCACATCTTTGAAACATCTCTTTTAAGATCTTTGCCCTGGTGTCACATCTTTTGTTTCAGCATGGAGCTCTGGGAGCATCTGCATCTTTGCTCTCGGATCTTACATCTTTGATCAAAGATCCTCCGGAATGCAGAATAATTTCAGCACATGATGGCATGGTAACTATGATCAAGACCTGCAGATGGAACTCATCAGAGATATCTGGATGAGAAGCAAACGGGGGGAATCACAAAACATCACTGCAATTGAATTTGGGAGGGACCTCATTGTGGGTTGGCATCGATGGGCCGTCGTGCAGGAGGATCCCTCTCTTCATAAAATTACGGGTATGTGAAGCCTTTGCACTCCGCTCTGGGTCAAGGCTAAATGAGCAGGCCATATGCTCAAAATAGACGCCCCAACCGAAGGGCTGGGGTTCTTGTATGCGTATACATAGATCTGTGATGTGAGCAAGGTACAAGGGCGACTCATTTAAACCCCCATGTATCATAATGTGGACAGATGGCGTGATTTGGGGATCATCTGGCTGGTCCTAAGTTGTCCTTTCCTCTCATGTCTAAATTCGCTCGATGCACTAACGATGTACAGATGACTACGGCAGCTAGACTAAGAATCAATGCAGTAATCTGGGCAAAATCTTTACTCTGAATGCTCCTGCTCGAGCCTTGCCGCTGGAACCACTGGCAGTGGCAGTTATTTTCGCACGACATCGACCGTGACGTGACTGTCGATGTTTTAAAGCTTCTGACTACTGCGACTGCCACTGCCACAAGCATCCATTCGTGGGCTGCTCCAGGGAAGTATCACTCAAACTGCTCCAGCAGCGTGTTAAAAATGGTTCGTACCCTCTGGCCTGTTCCATTTGATGGAGATTGAGTGCTCATGCAGGGTCGAGCCACTTTTGTACCAGACGATCGTGGTATCCGACAGCGAGGCTGACGCCGGTGCGAATAATCTCGAAGGCCATCGCAAGCCTTTTCACTGCCGCACCATCTATCGCGTCATCCAGCAGTCAAAATCCTTCCCCGGGGACTCTGTGCGCAACCTCCTTCTTACCTGGGAACCTATGCAGGAGGCGATACCCAAAGCCATCCTAACCGCCTGCCACTCTATCGAAAATCTCTGGCTCAGCACGACTGCCCCGACAACACTACTTCATTTACTCGAGGATCAGCCGCTCAAGCAGCTATACTGCAACGTCTGACATCTCTTTGAAGTTTGGGGTCCAGCGCCAAATCGACTTCAGTCACAGGCTGTTCGCCAAGATAACACATCTCGAGGTGTTTGG
Source organism: Mycena albidolilacea (assembly GCA_029282495.1). Classification (NCBI taxonomy): domain Eukaryota; kingdom Fungi; phylum Basidiomycota; class Agaricomycetes; order Agaricales; family Mycenaceae; genus Mycena; species Mycena albidolilacea. Next base: position 929,706 of record JARIHO010000022.1, read on the forward strand.
CAGCCTGTTGAGCGTCCCGGAGGCCCGGGAACGCTGGAAACAGCTAGCCCACATCTCACATAGGGCTGCCGCCCGTTGCCGTTGCCACGGTTCAACGGCACCCGTCGAACGGGTGCCGTGCCCGTTCCGTCGCTGATTTTTTCACCCTCGCCGATGGCCGTCGATCAACGGCCGTCACGGCCGCCGCAACGGGTCTACAGATGACTGTACCAAACCTTGCCTAACATCGCGCTAAAACATTACTTACCTGACTACCCAACTGACCGCTTCATCGCAAGTCATTCCTACCTTGGTATTTGTTTTTCTTGCCTGCGAGAAGGAGAATGAGCTTAGCGCAGGCTAGACACCCGGCTTCATCATGCTCACACGTTACAGGTCAGTTGTATTTTTCTATCAGTTCCGACCCATTCGTTTCAGGCCAGTGGTACACAGTTCTGTGTTGACTCGCATATAATTTCCTTTTGAAACTGGCCCCAGGAAGTTAGATTTACGCGCATGCTGTTGACCATGCCGCCCCGTCAGAGATCTGAAAATCTGAACAATGGCCATCAAATTGCTGGCCGTTGCCGTTGCGGTAATGGGTCCCACACCTCACCCACCTCCGCTTCAGCCACGAGTATCCCGTTACCGGGTTCCTCACCATCCTCCGCACATGCACTCTCCTACGCGTCTTGATTGTGTGCGAGTACAGCAACGGGATCTGCACCGCAATCAAACGATTTCCCGATGGCACTGTCATGAATCCCCCAGGTTCTAATTTTTTCGCATGACACATCCGTATTGATACAGATGTGTCTTAGTGGCACAGGACTCTTATGACACCACCAAGTGACCTCATGGTTGAAACCTGGCCACAGATTCTAAAGCTGCAGACTCAAGGAGTCTGCACCACGGGATACGGAAGCACGGAAATGCCCTCGACGGATGGAACGGAAACCGTTTCGATGGTCCATCGACCCGTCTCAGACGGGAATGGGTCGGAGCCCTAGATGTTTGTCTCCTCGAATCAGATGAAATTCGTCGTCTGGGGCCCCAGCACTCTGGCAGGGAGGGTGCTCTCAGCTCTGGGAGGAGCGATGTTGAAGGGTCGGGACTGCATCATCAACCACAAGCCGTGCACAATTCAAAAGTGATTTGCGGTCATCCATGCATCAGTAACACCCGAGATTTGCAATGACTTGATTGGGCTTTCTTGGCATGGGCACCCTGTAGATTTGCGCTTGAGTTTTCATTGATCTCCACTGTCCAGTCCTGATGTATACCCTCAAGATATTCGCGAATCTGTGTCGGAGATTTTGTTTTGTCAGCTTCACCTTGGCTTCAGAGCGTAACACTCCAATCATTTAGTTTTTGTGTAGTGATCCAGGCAAATTAAATGGAAGTGGTTTAAAAACAGTTTAAAACAGTTTACAAACGGTAATTTTCAGGTACACCTGAGGGGATGAACTATCAGATGCCGGCCATGTGTGGTATCCTTTGTATTGTACTCCCCTGGAATTTCACACTCCTATGGCACAAGGGGACCATACTGACTTGCAAGTTTAGCAATTTAACTCATACAGTACTCACACTGGATACAACCAGAGTCTGGCAATGGGTTTTAACAGTTCAAACCTCCAAGTTCATTGACAAGCACCAAAAAGAAAGTAGCTGGTTCTATATCACACAAACTGGGAACATTTAGTTGGGTCGGTTAATTTTTTTCAGGCATTCCAGCAACATTCACGTCCAAGAGCGGACAATCGCGCCCATGGCGATTGCGCATCAATTGCAAGCTGATGACGTTGAACCATCAATTACCATAGCGGGAATGTGCCCCACCATCGAGCGCGACAGTAGTGGATAGATCAATGGTTTTCCTTCAAGGGGGTTGGAATACACCTCAGGAAACATCTTGACACCCAAGATGCACGGAGATCTTTTTCTGTCCAACCCCTCGAGGTGGTTCAACTTCGGTAACCGTTTAATCGTTTTAAAAACGGTTTCTACACTGTTTGACCCTTTGGCCAAATTAAATGGAAACAAAAACAGTTAAAACCGTGTATAAACATTTATAAACAGAAATGGTTGGAACCTTATTGGAGCAGCTATCACACTAGCTGTGGCTCAACTGGCTCTACTGGAGGCTTGCTGCGCCTACCTAGCTAGAAATTCATAAATTCTTTTCTATCCTTCACAGTTTCGGAGATTGTGATATAATTCCGGAATGCTACAAGTACTTTGTTGTTGGCTGCAAATCGGCCTTTGCGGCGGCCATCAATTGCTGGGATCTAGGCGCTACAGGGTGCTACCGTAATGATCTGTACAGCCCTCACCTATGGCTTCTCCCGTCAATAGCAACTTACAGTATCGCAGCGCTAGGTCCGTCGGGGCACTCGGGATGTATAGGGTACATTTCTACAGCACAGACAAGCTTCAGATATGTTGTGCTGACATTTACAAAATCGCAGGTGCAGGTAGGGCATGATCGGCAGGGTCTGCCGACCCCCCCTTGACTCATGGCGGTATAGTGTGACATAGGTCTGCCGACATCATCACAGCAGACTCTGTCGCAACGCCTCGGCTCAGCGTGACCCATGGTGGTGCAGCTTGGCAAGCTGCGCCGAGGAAGGGCCTGAATGCAGTGAATTCCACACCATCGGTGCCGGATGGTCGTGTGTAAAGTCACCATCGAATTCTGGAGAACAAAAGCTCTGACAACAAGTGAGAGAAAGCTGGGCGCAAACATACTGGGGATGTTGTAGACCTTAACTTTATCCTTAAGGCCCATGTTGGGATTGACTCTGCTATCGACATGAACAGGGGAATGACCACAAGGAAAGAAACAATCCACATGATTCAGCCTGCAGGCATATATCCATTGAACCCGCCCTTGTAAAAATTGTCGGGGATGTATTCAAGCTTCTCCTCAAGCGGCAGGTCATAAAATGCCTTGCCAATGGCGAACTGGAGATTGACAGCTTCCTGCGAGATACCGAAGTTTTTGACATAGAAAAATCCCTTCTTGCACATGGCCGTTATCAAAGTGTTTGCGAGCTCTTTATGCCCCTTAGGCATGGTGTAGTCTCGGCGAGCACAGCCCCTCATGACATCCCAATTTGGGAACCCTGTCATGAGGGTCTGGGCGTAAGTGCGGCCCAGTAACCGTACCCTTCCCTTATCAATTTATGATCCCATTTTCCCACACTTTACGGCTCTGTCCTGCTCTGGTTTGTAGCCTGGTGTTCTGGGGGTTTTCTCATATACATTCAGGAACTGTTTTTGGGTTTTTGGGGTGCTAGTGGGTTTCCTGGCGAGTCAAGTACTGTGCTAGCAGGGATCTAGGCAAGATTGGGCAGGGACAGGGTTTGCCGATGTCCTGTATCAAGAGATAGGGGCCAGCCACCTCTGCGGCCCGAGTTCTGGTTCATTGTGGGCTTCAAATGGGGTATCAGTGATTTATACAGTGAGGAGACACAGTCTAAAAGGCTTTCTAGGCAAATCTGTTGTGTGTGGCAGGAGGGAAGAGAGTATTCACGACTTTCCAGAGCAGGGCAGAGCCGTAAAGTGTGGGAAAATAGGATCATAAATTGATAAGGGAAGGGTACAGTTAATGGGCCGCACTTACGCCCAGACCCTCATGACAGGGTTCCCAAATTGGGATGTCATGGCAGATCGGGCACTAGCCTCGTGTTGCTTCATCTCTTATGTTGTGGTATGTCTTTGTCAAAGCCCTAGCTGGTCGCTAGTGGGGTTGTTCTGCCTATCGCCGTCTAGTCGCTTACCTAGAGATTAGATAGTACCACCGGATCTCGCACCGAGCTTCCTAGCTCAAGGTGCTAGCCCCTAGTTGCACCTCCATCGTAGATATCCGTCTGCTAGACCTTCGCTAGCTCCATCACAAGCCATCTCTGGACTACTAGAGTCTCATAGGTCATGTCTCATGAATGTATAGGCAGTGGTTTAATCCCTGGTTGTTTGTACACTCAGCTAGCAGCTAGCACGTCACACTAGTGTAGCCTCGTGCTACAGTCAGCAGTTAGGGCTCGCTCTGACTCTCCTTTATATCACCTAACAAGTGGTCTGCGTACTAGCTAGGATGCTAGTAACAACAGAAGTGCTAGTTGCTTCCCGTTGTATAAATACTGGTCATAGGAAATCGCAAAATTAGCCCTAGATGCCACGCATTTATGTTATGCCGTTTCAGCGTGTCATGTGAAAACTGCGGTCTCAAGAGTCACAAGTTGATTTTCACGATGGCGCTGAGTTGTTTCGGCCGAAATCTATTCAGAGATCAATATCAATCTCCGAACAATCAAATCCCCGATAACTCAGAATAGAGAGCTTGCACAGAGCCACCAGTAGCCACTCGGTGGCTACTGGTGGCTGACTTGGCATGCGCAAATCAGTGGCTCCACTTTTGGTGGCTCCATTGGCAGTATGTGAGCAATAACACACCTTTTTTTAGCAGTACCAGCATGTTACTCATTGGTTATCCTGAAGCGTGTTGAGCTCAATCCGACCACCCAGGCAAAGGTATGAGGCTCCTGTGAGTTCATCACAAGCATCAGAGACTGCTTTAAGAATGACAGTGAAGTGAATTCCGTATTCTGAGATGACTTTCTCCATAATGATGAACGACAAGGTGTAAAAATATTCCTATTACCTATATGCATTGGCCTCATGTATCAAATTCCATCAGCTGCCCTATTTTTTGAGCCACCAGTTTGCACATGCCTGCTGAGCCACCTGGTGGCTACTGGTGGCTGATGTGCAAGCTCTCTAATAAATCCTTGAGGCATAGAGGCAGGAGCCTACATTCCTCCTTGCTTCCCATCCTCACTGTAAGCTTCAAGTACTTACTGTTCAATTTCCTTCATTGAATTCATAGGGTCACAGGTCACAAGCCTCAATTTGTATGAAAGGTTTCGTAGGTCACAGCATCACAAAGGGGTCATACGAAAGGTTCCCTCCAACTCAAAACTGGCCAAAAATGGCGAAAAAGAAATGGTGTAGCGACCCTGCAGGGATAATTGAGTACCTAAATACATCGGTTAATGAAAATACACCCGCTGATGGACATCTGACATCGCATCTCACACAAACTCACGTGCCTCGACATCAGAGCCGTCTTCTTCGTTGTGCCGCAACCAACCCAGATACCGCCGATTCTGTTTTCTCATCCGCCTGCTTCTCTCTCCTTCTTCTCTATCCCCGCTCTCAGCTGTGTCGGTCCCGGCTGCTGGCTCACCATTAGCTTCGAGTTCAAGATCCTCAAGCGCTGGCTCAGCACCTGCTTCAAGATCCTCAGCAAGTCCTGCAGATTTCGGTCTGGCAGCCATCTGGTTGGTATGGCGCCACACCAACCAGATCAACCATAGCCCCAGAAAGTAGTCTGACGACATAATAACCTACACTGTGACACAATTTTTTTAAAGGTGCCAGACACCCTACAAAGACTTTCTGGCCACACAATCCGAGCCACTCACCACAATCAACTTGCACCCCAGTACAAGACACACCGAGCCTCAATACCAAGCAAGGAGCAGACAAGAAACGGCAGTGCTTGAGGGTGAAGAAAAGGACTTGATGGTCTTGGAAGATTTGTGTGGGCTCAGAGGACTTGTGTCTTGATTGCGACCTGGAGGTTTGCGGCTTGTTACGATAACAGGCACTTGAGTTTGCAGCTTGAGCTCGGCTGTCAGGGGAACCTTCGCTCCGGCTCCGATTCCGGCCCTGGCTCCGGTTCCGGCTGCTTCCGCTCCGGACAGTTTTCTTTCCAATGCCCCAGACGGTGAAACGCTGACTATGGGGCAAGCGGTGAAATAGCCACAACACAAACCTTGTAAATGAATACGCGGTTCGATAATGCAACTACAACAACTCAAACACTATAGTCCTCGTGCAAGTTCGGGGTTCCAATCCAGTATAGATTGTGGCAATTTGAACTTTAATTCTCTTTGAGAAGCAAGACTTTACAGATCTACAAGTCGTATAGATAAAACTTGCTCGAATCCGTTCTAGGCGCAATCGCAATAGACAGACGAGATTTTATGTTCAACGGTTTTGTATGATGTGGGTCTAGGTTTGGAGATGGTACTCCGATGCGTAAAGCAAGTGATTCTTATGAATTCCGATTCCAAATAGTATCCGCGATCGCTAATCCTTGCGAGATTACAACCAATTGTCAAGTCTGATCCGTTTCCTTATATTCCACGCGTCCGTTCCGTTTATCCAATATGTCCACGCGTCGTTTATAAAGATCCAAATCCAACACAGATAATATTCAAACAGGGAAAACAAACGAAACTTGGTATAGCTTCTGGGTGTCTCCGAATGAATGACTACTCTACCGGTTAAGCGTGAAGTCTAGTAACTTCGCGTCCAACAGGTGGGGTGAGATTCACTGGTGTTCCTCCCATAACCATCCACTTAAATACGTTACAGGATTCTAAATATAAATGAGACTGATACAAACAAGCGATAGGGTTCAGGGTATATGACTAGTGGTATGGCAGCTAGCCGATGAACTCCTGTCAGATATCAAGCGATTAGTAAAATTGAGAGAGATTTATAAGAAACATCAACGAGCCGAACTTAACGATGAGTCAAGATCTACATCGCTTAGGACGATCGTGATGGGATATTGTTGATATGTCAACTTTTAGCCGACCTCCTCGTCAGCACTCCGTTACCTTCCTCGGTAACCATCCGCTCAAATGGTTCCGCCTTGAACCGTTTAAGTGATTTGTCTGAAAATCGTGATAGCCGCCGCTTCCCAGTACCAGAGTACAGTTCCTTAGTCATTTGTTAGATCGACCAAGTCCCGTCCTCTCTTGGCAGTTCTAGAGACATTAGATGATGCCCAAAATGATCCCTCTGGTTCAGAAGGATGTTCCCTCGTGATAGGCCCTTAGTCAGGGATGTGCAGTAGCCCCAATCCGTTTCCAGGATGGTAAGGCACTTTCCGCGATTGCTCCATTAGCGACTTCCCACTTCAACCCTTTACCAGGATTGTTGTCCAGCGTCTTTCTAATGGTTCGAGACACATTACATCCCTCTTAGCTAACTGCTCAGGCCAGCATTAGCTCTTTGCGAGATGACGTCGTAATGTAGTGAAGTACATTATAGTACGTTGCAACTTGAGCAGATTTGAATAAATGCCCGGGTGCCCCAATACCAGGTCTGTCAACGGTTTTCCATCCACCACTCCGGACACTCCTGTGCCCGTCCATCCGTCCGTCCAACTGTCCAGGACATCTGTCCACTCTCGCTGGTACGTGCTATGCAATCAAGTGTGGGATCATTGTAGATACCTATGGACATGTGCTACTAGGTAGTTACCAACTAGTATATAAGGTTTCGCCTAACATTGGAATCCTCATCCTTTTCTTCTCTTCGGATTCCCCTGCTAGGTGTGTAGTATTTCCACTCCCGTACTCAGTACCCATATTTATACTTCGGATTCCCCCACTAGTTTCTGCACCCCACATTGAGCTTAAGGTTGCCCTTACAGCAGAACAAAGGATCTAAGGGATCAACTGATCAGGATTGGGAAGTTTGGTGCAGGTACAGATTCGGACCACTATTCCAGTGCTCCATCCTCCCCCACTTCAAATCTTGACCCCTCCTACATTCTGATGGACTAGCCACCAACTCCTAGCGCCGCGCAACCCGAGATCCCGAGTACCTCCGCTCTGGATCAAGCTTTCGATGCCATGGCCCAGTTCACTGCCATCAAAGGTTCCCTCAGGGACATTCAGCTTGTGCTCCACCAGCTATTGCTGAACAGCCAAAGTCTGCTGCCTGCTCCCATTGATAAGGTGTGAACTTGAACACACCCGAAATAAATTGATTTTGCAACCTTTCAGTTGGTTTGACTGATAAAACCCGTGAATAAGGCTAGAATGGTGCTTGTCGTTGCCCAACAACAGAGCACCAGGGTGTTCTATGCATTTGAAAGCCAGTTTTATTATTATTTGAACCACACTGGTCATACCACTGCTCCTGCAATCTGTACAGTTTGTGCAGGTTCGCTTGGGTAATTTATGGATGCTAGGCCATCGAACACACAATGGGATGATAGAAAGATATTATAAACAGCTACAGGAACCAAGGATAACTTGTCCACGATCATTTGAACTCTATTTGAAGAGGATTTCCCAATTTGGAATCTAGTGGTTGAACTTACGGATCTCTGGATTGTTCCGGAGCTCGTTCACATGCAATTCGGAGTATGGATGTCTCACAGAGGTCTGGAGTATCGTTCCATTGGTCTGGACAGTCTAGACTCTGTCAGAATAAAAGGAAATAAGCTGGGAAAAGATAGGAATCAAAAAGCTGTACAGTCTCCTTGGAGAATGGTTTCTTTTGGAGAAAGCGGTCAAAGCGACCTTGGATCAGACAGGGAGGATGTCAGAAAATTCCTAGAGCAATGTGTGATAGGTCTACAGTTGCGGACAATCAAACATGACAACTTTCTATTCCGGGGGAACGGCTCGTGGGATTGTCTTCTTTTGTTGATAATAGCACTTCTAGAATATATTGTGAATTTTCCACGTCGTCAAGTTGAGGAAAAAATTACATAATGGTGTCGATGAGCCCTCAAAATTTCGCCGCCCCCCCAAATCTTATGTAATCAACCTCGGAGTACCCGGAAATTGAAGCTCTTGTCAAGGGCTATCATTTGGTGAATGAAAGAAGAAATTCTCTCGAGCCGTTTGTCTACAATTTGGGTTTGATGGCATTGATGGGAACCTCGGCTAGCTTCTGAATGCTCCGAACTTCTACCAAAGATGTTCCATGTCATTCACACCACCACCCAATGTGACTATTGTCTGAGAGTACTCAAAGAGCGGGGTGTGGATACTAAACAGTTCAAGTGTGCTCCTGTTTGCCCACTGGATAGTGAGGGATGCTGCATGGCACACTGGCTCAGTCAGCAAGAAGACTTTCTCAACCAGCCGTCAATGCTTGAATCCTGAATTGTGGGCCGAGGTCATTGGTGCATTTTCCTCCCAAAGTTTCACTGTGAATTGAACCCCATTGAAATGGCAAGTGGCTTCTCTTTCCATGGATCAAATAGCTAAATCATTTGTAGTACTGGGGTTGGTGCAAGTATCGCTATCGGCAATCACCCAAGACCAGCTTTCAAGAAGCTAAAGATCATGCATTTCGGTACTTAGATGCATGCCCCCCAGAGGTTTATTCAACGCTCTTGGTGTTTCATGAGTGCTTACCGAATTGGGCTGACTGGCAGACTGGCAGCATGGGTTGTTCAAAGGCAGAAGTCCCACAGACAGGTTTCAGCAACAACATTGAAGGATTTGGAGGAGGCTGGGATGCATAAATAGTGTTTTTGCATGTCTACATAATATATAATTTATGTTGTCGTCATCCCATATGGCCACAGAGGTACACACAATTTTGTTCAAACCTGTCCAAAATTTCGCCACCCCTTATTTGTCGTGGGAAAATTCTGAAAAATTGGTTTTGGGGGTATTTCATCTCTCTGAATCTGATTCTGGACTCAGATTTGCCAAAATTTCACTCAGAAAAGCAGAATTACAGTTGTTGAGTTTGATTGTCCGCAACTGTAGAAGGACTTGGATGCACTTAGCAAAGTCTAGAATGTGGATACAGGTTGCACTTGGAAACAATTCAAAAGGCTGTACATTTCCCTTGGGGAAATAACTTTCTCCTCGGAAATTGTATCGGAGGATTGCTAGGACCGATGCAGATGACTCATGGGCGCTGTTCTCTCGGTCTCACATGGAGATTTAACCCCAGAAAGTGGTTTTCTTCACAGATAATTTATGCCCTTCTAGACAAGCAACATGTACTTAAACTGGCATGTAAATTATGTATAGACAGTGAACCCCTCACCCCTGTCGGCATATATTGGACCTCTCAGACATTGACTATCGTCTGATGTCCTGTCTGAGCTATACTGGTTGAACAAGGCCTTGCCTTTTGCATTCAACTCAGCTTAAGTCTCTAGAGCTGCTTTGTACCATTTGTTTTAAGACCAGCAGTGGGTTCATTGGGCAGTAACTGAAGATTATTAAATTGCTACATCGTTTCAAGCACCATAAGTGTTAAGAATGAAATTTTAAAAAGGTTGTCCTTTGAGATTGATGGTTGATACACCTGACCTACTTCCCCAAACACACACACACGGCATTAGAGTTGTTAGTGGTTGAGTTGAGATATATTGGAGCATAGACTTTGTCTAGCTCTCTGGGGATTGATTCCATGCTGCACTTTGGTGCATCGTTTCATCGCCGCACTGCACAAAATGTGCAATTCACCTTCACATCTCCCACCCTTGTCCTGTCTTCAGCCCTGTTCCAGGCTCTCCTGCACATGTGACCAGTTCCAAATGCCCCAAGGGGCATCTGGACACCCCTGCCCCAAATCCGAGCCCACAGAAGCACCATATCTTCAAACGGCATGTGGATGAATTGGTTCCCACTCCTGTGCAACATTTCTTTGCTGCCCACAGCTCAACTTGTGTGCGGAGCACCACAATTGATATTTTTGGTCTGATGACTCATTAAGAACAAGACAGTGATGGCTCAGGTTCTGAAGTGGGAAGTGTTAGTGAATGGGGTGGCTGTGGTACGGGGGACAATGATAATTATTTTTGGGGTTCAGAGGATGATGCTCCGGTGCCACCGGAGTTGCAGTCGCCGATGAGTGTAAGTGCATTACATTGAATGGTTTCAGATCATGATCTACTTTTCTTCCTTGGACTGCCGACATAGAATCTGTCCTCCACAGCTCAGTGGAGGGAAGCTCCGACAACAACTGGATGGATGTAAGATTAAATTTTTTATTTCAAAATTATTACTCACACTGTTGTTCTCTGTAGATTGTTACTGAAAACACCGCTATAGCCTTTGATAACCAAAGCCTGTATTACAATTTACCATCTCTGCAAGATGTTAGTGACTCCAAGGACGAGGCCTCTGACAATGAGGGCGAAAAAACTGACACTGATGAACTGTCTGGAATCTGACTATAGCTAAACACTGCACATTTTGCATGTTTCAGGAATAGTCTGATTACAGTATAGGCTTATTTCTAAGGACTGGTATATGGTCTCAGTATAGCCAGTTGGGTTTTGATCACAGAGTAACGGGTACAAAAGGTAGGGAACTACCCTGTGGACTGGCAGAACTTGCCCCAAAAACTGAGGAATGTATGGCCCACAAACCTCTCAAGGGACTATTTCTAGTCTTATTCCCACATGATGGAGTAAGCTGGAAGTACTGATGACAAGGGCATGTGGGAATAGTCTTATTTCTGCACCAGTAGGCCATGCACCTTCCATGTGATAGATGTCAAGGTCCGGGGATGTCCATTCCGAAGAGGTTTCAGGATAAGCAAAGGTTGGCTAAGGTGATTTGATGGGATTGTTCTTATTCTGAGCAAGCGGAGTTGGGGAAATAAGAACCCTTTCTGGGACAAGTCTCACTATGGGTGGCTATGAGGAGCTGGAGGCCAGGGGAATACGACCTGATGGTCAGCAACAATGGGAGAGGACCAGAGACAATGGGAAATAGGATGAATGACTCAGTATCAGTCAGCCAAGAGACTGAGGGTTTCAAACCCCTAGGATGACCAATGCCACACAGTCGGACATCAAAATTGTCCTGTACACTGGCCAATGGCAATATGCTCACAGGAGTCCTTCCAACGGTGAAACGGTGCACTAGGGTGCGGCCGTGAAATCTAATGGATTGACTAGTGAGAAAAGCGAACTAGTCACTCTACTCAAACCAACCAAAACCAAAACAAATCACTAATCCTAATCCTAATACTCGTGTGTGTGTGTTTGGGGAGGTAGGGTACGTATCACCCGTCAAAAGGGTGTGCAAGGTTGGGATAAGGCTTTGCTTCAATAGCAACTATGCGGTTTAAGCACGGTTATGCTAGGGTAGCAGGGACTTCACACCAACAGGATATCAAGACTCAAGTAAACTTTAGACTGTTCAGAGCTTTCAGTTTCTTTGTGAGCGGCAGAACCTAGCACTACTGGCAGCTAGCCAAGCAGCAGAAGGTAGGGCAGACTATCAACAGACAGACACTACTTCAATATCAACCAACACTGCACGAATGGCGGCGGTTTCAACGAAACGGGGCGGTTACACAGAAGGTGGACGCTGGGCTAAGGCACGGACAGTTACACTGAAGGCGGCGGTTTCACTTCTACTAGCACAAACTAGTCTTTAGTCCTGGAGGCCTAAAGCGCTGCTACAGGAGACAAGAGAGCGTCAATTTACACAACAAGTCTTAGTCCTGGAGGCCTAAAGCGCTGCTACAGGAGACAAGTTGGTGCAGGTTGAACGGGGCTCTTATATCAATGCGATTGGTAGTCTTTTCGATGTCCCGTATCTCTTAATCTTTTCTGTGCGTCTGCAAATATATCTGATGTCTTGTCACAAATCTAGAGTCTACTATATTGCCCGTATATCTGGGGGATAGTTTACTGGCTAATACAGAGTACACAACTGGCTTTTATACATTTCAGAGAGAGGTAAAGGAGATAGACGGAATGAATAGGAACAATAAAGGGTGGGAACCCAAGTAGTGAATGACCAATGGCGTAGAAGACATTCTCAACCATGGGTATTATGACCTGCTACCGGGGCTAGTCCATATGTATTTCTCTAGCACGCCATAAGACGTGCTTAGTTGTCTTGGTTTCCATCTTTCTGACTGAGCAAGTCAGTCTTTTAGTCATTGCCGACTGGTCAAGTCAGTCTTAGTCAAGTTCTATTCAATTTCTCTATCAGTCCTGCACTTCACAAGCTCAGTGGAACTCATAGTAAATATCAAGCAGATTGACAAGATAGCGCGGCGCTATACTGGTGGACCAGTATAGTGACCAGTGCAAATATGGCGCGGCGCCATCCTATAGTGCCAATCCTCATCAATCATATCAGTAAATCCTTGATGCAAGGCCCGCATCTTTCTAATGGTCAGATCTGCCCGAGTAACCACAGTGATGGTTAATTCAGTAACATGTCTTCATCCCAATCTAATCAGTTGGGCTTATACACAAAATGGCGCGGTGTGATATCTCTGCCGGCCCTAATGTGGTTGCACCAATCCTGACTTCGTATATCTTGTTTTTAATAGTCATCAGACTATTCAGAGGCCGTTGAGGCGGCAAGACAATAATTCTGAGTAGTTCCCTGATGTTTCACCTCCAGCGCATAAGATAATGGCTTACCGCCACCATCTATAGCTCAGTGTAGAATATCATAATCAGGACGTAACAGCCTTTTGGGCTGCCTTGTCAAGTCTACTCAATCCTTCATAGTTGGTTTGTTACACTGACTTTCGGCCATCAATAGTGTAGCCTACCACCCCAGGGAGGGTGTACGCTCATAATCTAATGCCTCACTTCTGCCCACTAATAGGTTCAAAATGAAATAAAAACTGGTGTTTTCATGCATGTTTTGGTACATGCCCTATCAACGGATAAATGGCTGTGGAAGGGGAACTCAGGCAATTTTACTAATTTCTATTTCGTTCATGGATTTGCATATGATTTTGGGGTTTGTATAAGTAGTCAGGACATTATCTCGAGTAGGGTACAGAATCACCCATGTATTAGTAGGCTGAACACTTGCGATTGGGCTGTTTCTGGGGTTGGTGCAGTGTGTATCATCATTGGACTTTAACATTCGGAAACCTAAGTTGGAATAAAGAATAGGGTATTGGAAACATCTTGGACATGATTGAGGCTATCTGGCATCTGGGAATCAAATCAAATCGTTTATTGTCATCAGCTATTGTCATCGGAATCTGGGAAATAAGCCATTGGGGCTTCTATCATTTGGAATTGTTTTATCATCGACCTCTCTGAGGTCTCTTGTACGTCGTTGGACGTCACCACCACCACCACTCTCAATACTTGCTGTCTCATAAGCTGCGAAGCTTTTAAACATCTTATTTCCACCACTTGATTATCACTCAGGCCAATTCCTGGTGATATCTTGTAGTGAAGGGTCATCTTCCTACGGGAAACACATACCTTCCCTTCAACCTTGTTAGGACCTGTAAAGGGACTATCACTCGTCTGAATCTCGGCTCTTGCACTCTCTGATTGGCCTATTTCCGATCCCTGTCTTATTTCCATAGGCATCACCGCTTATTTCGGAAAGATTTGGGTTGTATTTGGGTGATAAGTGGGTTTTTTGGGTTTAGTTTGGAGCACATTGTTCACCAAATCCATACCTGAGGTTGACAACACTGACAATGAGGTGTTCCTTGCGTGTTCCCCTCAGCCTCAGGTGCCCTGCACCCGTGTGCAGCCTGCATCCCCACCAATACAACTCTTGAACAGGTGGCAGCAGGGAAGGGCAAGATTACAGGGTACTGGAAGGTGGAGACGGCAGAGGAGAAGGCCGTACACTTGGAGAAGGATGCAAGGGAATATGCTGAGCCGGTGGAGGAGGTGCAACAGAGAGAGATAGAGGAGAAGTGAAAGCAGATGGCCTGAGACCAGGAGAGAGGGAATGAGTGCATGCAGTGGCACCGTGATTGCCTCCACAAGGCGAGGATTGCGGGTGGCTGGATCCCCAGGAAGAATAAACAAGTGGGTGGAACAGCCTATTCATTCAATTCCGCAACTAACTTTGACACTGTATTAGAAGTGTGTAAAGCTGGCCGACCACAATGAGATCTCTACCCCAGACACCGAGCTCCCAGAGCACTCGTGCATGTGTCGCCAATTCAAGGAGAACAATCGCCAGGATAACAAGCCATGCAGGCGAAAATGGAAGCCTGAGAACAAGAAGTGTAATGCCAGATACACCAACTGGTTCCACCCTCTCCTGTTCTCCCAAGTCCAAGCTGCAGCCAGTTGCATCTCAAAACCATGGAAGCCCTGCCAATCGTACAGGAACTACATAGGGTCTCAAGGACTTCTACCGGTTGATGGAGCAGGTGGTGGGGTGGTGGATCGACAGCAAGGTGCAGGCCTATGGTGAACTTTCTAAAATCCAACTATACCTAAACACCACACATTTTGTGCATTTCAGGAATAGTCAGATTACAGTATAGGCTTATTTCTAGGAACTGGTATACAGTCTCAGTATAGCCAGTTGGGTTGTGATCACAGAGTAATGGGTACAAAGGGTAGGGAACTACCCTGTGGACTGGCAGTACTCACCTCGAAAACTGCAGAGGAATGTGTAGCCCACAAACCTCTTTAGAGACTATTTCTGGTCTTATTCCCACACAATGGAATAGGCTGGACGTACTGATGACAAGGGCATGCGGGAATAGTCTTATTTCTGCACCAATAGGCCGTGCACCTTCCATGTGATAGATGTCAAGGTCCAGGGATATACATTCTGGTGAAGTTCCGGGACAAGTGAAGGTCGGCTAAGGAGATCTGATGGGATTGTTCTTATTCCGAGCAGACGGAGTTGAGGAAATAAGAACTCATTCTGGGACAAGTCTCACTATGGGTATCTACGAGGAGCTAGAGGCCAGGGGAACATTACCCGATGGTCAGCAATGACAGGAGAGGACCAGGGACAGTGGGAAATAGGACGAACGACTCGGTATCAGTCAGCCAAGAGACTGAGGGTTTCAAACCCCTAGGATGACCAACACCGCACAAACGGACATCGCAATTGTCCTGTACACTGGCCAATGGCAATACGCTCACAGGAGCCCTTCCAACGGATAAACAGTTGTGGAAAGGGAACTCAGGTGATTTTGCTAATTTCTATTTCATTCTTGGACTTGCATATGATTTTGGGATTTGTATAAGTAGCTAGGACATTATCTCGAGTAGGGCACAGAATCACCTGTGTATTAGTAGGCTGAGCACTTGCGATTGGGCTATTTCTGGGGTTGGCGCAGTGTGTATTGTCGTTGGACTTTAACATTGGGAAACCTAAGTTGGAATGAGGAATAGGGTATCAGAAATGTCTTAGACGTGATTGAGGCTATCTGGCATCTGGGAATCGAATCAAATTGTTTATTGTCATCAGCTATCGTCATCGGCATCTGGGAAATAAGCTATCGGGGCTTCTATCATTTGGAATTGTTTTATCGTCAACCTATCTGAGGTCTCTCATACATTGTTGGACATCACCACCACCACCACTCTCAATACTTGCTGTCTCATAAGCTGCGAAGCTTTTAATACATCTTATTTCCACCGCTCAATTATCACTCAGGCCAATTCCTGGTGATATTTTGTAGTGAAGGTTCATCTTCCTAAGGGAAACACATACCTTCCCTTCAACCTTGTTAGGACCTGTAAAGGGACTATCACTCGTCCGAATCTCGGCTCTTGCACTCGCTGATCGGCCTATTTCCGATCCCTGTCTTATTTCCGTAGGTGTCACCACTTATTCCAGAAGGACTTGGGTTGTATTTGGGTGATAAGTGGGTTGTTTGGGTTTAGTTCGAAGCACATCGTTCAGCGGGTTGCCAGACACAAACCCATGCCAGAGATCAAGGTAGGCAACTGAGTCTGGGTGGATGCGTCCGAAATCAAAGTGATGTGTCTGTCCCAAGTTCTCGGACAAGCAGCTTGGACCATTCAAGGTTGCAAAGGTCATGGGCAAAGGTGTGTACAAGCTCAAGCTTCTGCTACACTACTCCCAGCTGTGCCCAGTCTTCCTGGTGATGAAGCTTGAGCTTGTGAAACCGGACCCGTTCCCTGGCCACCCTCAGAACGATGAGCCACTGCCCATCCTGCAGACAGACAGAGATGAGAGGTGGGAGGCCACCGAAATCCTTGAGACACAGGTCCACTACAGTGGCCTCTGGCACATGGTGCGATGGAAGGGTTATGGACTGGAGCACAATAAGCGGGTAAAACACTGACGTCTTTGCCATGGATGCCATCAAAACTTATTATGGTTGCTACCCCAATGCTCTGTGCCAGATATCATCAGCTGCTTTCAAATCACTCTCTTTCCGGAAGCACAACGGTTCATATGTCAGGACACCGTATTCCAAGAATTATTAAAGTTTAATACGAAGCAGAGCAGTGCGCTCTACAAGGGCTGCATTTAATTTTTATTTATTTTATCTATTTATATAATGATTACATTTTAGGAATAATAAAATACACAAATTAAAAACGTAAAAACTAGTACTTGATTTGGTTTTTAGGCCTGGCCACTATTTTAGATTTAATTTAGAAATCAACATATCTTAAAAGCTATTACCTGTAAGTGAGTTGAGATACAAAGAAATGACAGGGGAACCCCTGCTTTGGCTGCCTCGGCTCTATCCTCAGCTGTCCTCGGCTCTGTCTGTTCTGTCTGACTATTTGTCTGTCCATCTGTCTGTACAACCATCTGTATATCTGTCCATCCATCCATCTGTTGTGATAAGGACTGCGGTGTTGCTATTGAAAGGTATGTGATTCAAAGTTGACTGTGTTCGTCCTCTAGAGGGGAAAGTATAGTCAAATGATAGAGAGGAAGGTTGGTGTGCGAAAGGCCTGTCATCAGCTGAAACAATGTAGAGAATGTGAATTTACTAAACCTGGTCCCCTGTACGGGTGTACCAGAACCCTAAATGTGTTGCCCTGTCTGCTTTCCTTGGTGTGCTCTTCCCCTTAGAACCAGCACTGGAGGTGCAATGAGTGTCACACAGACAATGGCACCAACATTGTTTGGTCGATAGTGAGACAATCAGTCTCGTCGGGTACAGATGGCGATTTGAATGTGATGGCTTCTCTCTGGCCTGTCTCCCATAGAGCAAGGCTCGCAAAAACGATTATTCTAATCAAGGAAGCCTGGGTAGGTGACACCAGGTCCAGTGAGGAGGGACCCTGCTGATGGAGGTGTGGGAGGTGAGACACTGAGAAATGAGCAAATGTAGGAAATGTGTCCTGTCTCTGGCCATGGGGACAAGGAGGAGGGTACACGAGAGGTAGGAGAACGGGGAAGGCTGGGAGTACCCTTTAGATTGAGAGATACTTTGTACAGTGAGTGGGGAGGACACCCTGGAAGCTGCTTCTGCAGGCTGGAAAGTACTGACTACTCCTACTAAATGTGCTCCCTTTTATACCTCCTCAACGACTTCCTATGTTTCCAGAGGTGCCATGCGGGTTGCAGGTGTTTCGCAGGGGCAGGGAACATCATGAGGTGTTTCGGGGTGTATATACAGCAGGAGACTGGGCACCTCTGCTGAGGAGACCAATCGTCTTTGGGTGTGCGTAGGGCACAGCAAGGCCAAGAAACCTCAGAATATGGTCAGAGCTTCAGGCACAGCCAGTTGGTCGCATCGGAAGGTACTCGAGCATTAAGGCCGGAGGAGAGACAAATGATCTCCCTCGGCTAGTTGACATGTCATGTGAAGTGAGGGAAGGGCAGTGTCGGGATAACCTCTGCCTTGTCCAATTGGTCGGTGTCTGGCACAGGCTAGGTCCTTCTGGTGTGAGAGATCGTCTGGAAACAGTAATAGGGGAGGTCGTCCACGCATTGCGCCATGGGGACAGAGGTCAAGATGTCCAGTCGTACTCTGCTGATGATCACAGGATGCGATCGAGTAGTGACGTTGATAAGCCAGTAATTGGGCCATGGTTAGATACATGTAATTTTGCGTGTTTCTGATCGTGCTCATTACTGAAACTGTTGTTTCTATGCAACAGTACTGGTTCCTGGTAGCTGTTGGGCGAACCACAGAGAAACGGGTGGACATTCTAAGGAATTAGAACGTCCATTGGCTAGTCTCGCCCTGAAAACTGTAAGGGAAACGTGCAGCCAGTTAATAAGTCAAGGAACTTCTTTTGACTTGTTTCCAACATCCATTTAAGCAACGGAAACGGGTCAAGGGAATGGGAGTTGGCAATGTGTTGTGTTGTGTTGAGACGCTAAGGGAGGCGCGCTTGGTCACGAGTGTTTCGGTTGCTAGAGTTGCCAGTTTCCATCAAATGCAGATACATCGAAACAGGTGGTCGGCTATTCTGTGGATCCGGATCACAACTCTAAAGGTGTTCTAAGGTTCGTTCTCAAGAACCCTTTCTGGGAAACCCTAGAGAAACGGGTATCTACCGAGACCTACAAAGGAGTATTATCAAGTTCCATGCTTGGAACCCAGGGGAGACTTGTGTTGAAGCAGAAACAGGTCGAGCAAGATGCAGTGCCGATCTATCAGTGATCGACACACCCTCTGAATAATCCAGGGGTGCTGCTGACAGGTTCCTGCCTCGTAATTGGCAAGGGAACATGGCGTGCTTGCAGTGGGGAACCAATGGGAGGCGACACTCAGAAGAACAACCGACGGAAACGCGGTTAAAGAGGCGGATAAACGGACTTTTGACTGATTGGGATTGTGTTTTGGGCTTTGTAATTGTGTCTTGGCGGTTGTATAAGTATCCGAGGGTGTTTCTACGGAGGACACAGCATCATCCCCCGAACTAGTAGGCTATACGCTTGCACATTGGGTTGATCTGGGATCCTCGGCGAACGCACTCTTATAGAGTAGCATTATTAGTCGAAATCTTATTTGTTTCTGAATCATATATTATTCTGGAAACGCACTTGGGCTCTGCCTGGAAACTGTTAAGAACTCTGTGAATCTGTTTGAACTGGGACTCTGTTGAAAGAAGTGTTATTGTTGTTGTTTGCGGAGCAGGTTTCAGAAAGTACCGTCAAGGGAAAACTTTGGAAACGTGACTGCTGTGCGCTGCTCAGAAAGTACCTTTTAGGGAAAGCTCTGTGAACGCTCTTGGCCTATAAACTAGGGGCCTTACTTGAGTCTACGGGACTACTTTAAACTTGTTTCTCTGTCGCTTGGACACACACACACACACTGCGAAGCTATAAATCTATCTTGCTTGGAAACTATGTTTCCACTGTGTCTAGAAACACATTCTACTCAGCTTGCTCATTGTCTCCTTGAGATACGAAACCTCTCCCTACAACCTTTACAAGGCCCTGTACTAGGGGCTGTAACTCGTCGGGATCTCTGGAAACGTGCAGATATTGCCGTTTGATTTGTTTGTTGGTTGTTGGAACAGTCTCTGGACTGTTTCTGTGCCGATCACGAGTTGAGTGGGGTTATTTGTGTGTTTCTTACATAGGTTCTGAGCACATCAATCAACGTGTGTGATCCGTGTGGGAGGGGGAGCATCAGCCTCATTTGTTGGAGGGACGTATACGGAAAGTTGCTCGCTGTGCAGGCACCATAGGAAGGATCCCAGAGTGTAGTCCAGGGGAACAGTCATATCTTGCTGACAATGGTGGGGGAGCGAGTTCGAGTGGTGGAGAAGGCATCTGGGTGGTGGGGAGAGCATTTGTCTCACTCAGAAGCTGCTTCTGGTAACATAGAATCCTGTTTAGGGAGATCCATTACATATGTCCAAGCTTGTTCCATCATCATGCAGATGGTTCACAGCGGCCATGAGGCGACGAGCGGTGCGTAGCACGCTCAGAGACCTCACACCATCCATCTGTCAAACCTTCTGTCCAGAACTTCGTCCACCCATCCAGAACTTCTGTCTGGTCCAGCAGACAGAACTCCTGTCTGCTCACACTGGCACGTGTTATGCGGCCAGGCCCGGGATCATTGTAGATACCTACAGACATGTGCTACTGGGTCGTATATAAGGTTTCACCTAGCATGGGAATCCCCATCTTTTCCTCTCTTCAGATTCCCCCACCAGGTTCATAGTATTTCCACTCCTGTAAGCTTAATTTTGCCCTTACAGACTATTGCAAACTGATCGGGGTTTCAACCACTGGATACAGGAAGATATTGAGGGTTAGGGAACCTGTACAGTTGGGCCCCCGAACCCCTAGACACTATGGTGCTAAACACAATAGAGTCCAGGAGTATCAGCATTCACACTCCTTATATGCTGTGGTGCAGGAACTGATCATGACAGACTGTGATTGTATTTAATTCATTCAAAGCATATACAGTATAAGCTCGGTACAATCTCCCTGTACAGTAGATTGTACTTTGTCTAATCTCAGGCTTCTGCTTTGGCCTGACATAGGCATTGTGTCCATCCTGCCCCACCTCCTACCCACTTTATTGCAGGTTGCATCCACACCCTGGGTTTTATACCCGAGTGGATATCAAACCCTCTTCAAGTCGTTCCGGGTTCTGCCTTGCATCTTGACCTATGCTATATGGTCTCCTAGAGAGGATACCATTCAGTTGGTCTTGCTGCTCAGGGAACACACCAGTTACTAGTGTCTGCCAGGTTTCTCCTGGTTGGGGTTTTCACTGGGTTACTCGCTGTTTAGCCGACCCAGAGGCTGTTGCTGACAAGATAGCTGATAGATAAGGCCATGGAACCACTACTTAGATCTCCCCATGCCAACTAAAGGTAGGCGGTGCACAGCGGTTTCAGTATCCCGATTCCAACAATCAAAATCTGCTCCTGCGGATGTTGACTGCTGAGATTGCCTGTCTCGATTGGTCTCAATTCTCTGAAAAATTCAAGAGGTTGAATCGCATTCGGACTCTAACAGTATATATAATTATCATATGAACTGTACGTGCACAAGGGAACCCCGGTATTCTACTCCCCAGTGGGTCAAGCAAGCTCTGCGGCAGTTAAATACGTCGCGTAATCCCGACTTTCAAGCGCCCTGAGATTCTCAACCTTGATGGCACTAATCTTCGCTCCACCTATGTTAAGCCTCGCATTCATCGCATCAGGTGTATCAAACTCAGGCTGCTCATATGAATTGAACACCACCAGCTCGAACGGCTTGTTCCTCTGAATCTCCGGCAGCACGCAGTTCTGGCAGCGGAAGATGAAGTTGATGAGCGTCTCGTTCCATCCAGATAATGGGGAAATCGTGATGGTTCCTGCGCTGGAGGCGGGAACAGGGACAAGCTGCGAGCCGTCCGGACTGGGAAGCGCTTAGCTAGCACATGGGATCGTAAATGAAGTACTAACGAAATCGTGGATTGCTGTACGATCATACCGCCAGCCAATCCCACAGTGTGAGATCTGAAATGCAAGCACAGTCAATGTCAGGAACGATGGACAGACATCGGTGAAAGGATTTACCTTGAAAAGCCCATGAACGCAGGTATAGAAAACCTGCGCACAGGTCGTTAACCATAGAGGAACTTCGTTACTACCGACTCACAGCGGAATTGGGGGGATGCCCGAAGAGGCGGACTGCACAGGCCCAAATCCAGCAAACCCATATGGAAGTGGTACAGACAGTTGGGCAATGAAGTCTTCGGCTAGGCTCCCGTTGGTTGGCAGAACGAAACCGTATGTGGATTTTGTTTCTGCGTCCTGTGCGAGAAATGTTTACGATGAATAAAAAATCAAAGTAATACGCACAAAAGCCTGGTGCATGCAGAGCCTTAGACGGGGACCGCAGACGAAGGTGAACTGGTCAGGCTTGGCAGCCGAAACTCAATGCGAAGAGCAAATTAGTGTGCGTGGTGTACTGTACAGCGCAGTCCTACCTGCAAGAGCGAAGAGAGAATTAAGAGTGAATGCGAGGCGGAACATGTTGCAGAGCGACTGGACAAGCTTCCAAGCCGTGATTTAAGTACTTATTGCCCTTCGAGGCAGTGCTCCAGTGATAACATCGCTCCAAGATATGCTGTGTTTCAGGGAAATTAAAATACGGTACGAGCGTGGAACTTCAGACTTACGTTCCCAATATGCAAAGAACGAGAATGCATCAGGGCGGGAAGTATGCAATCTTTTTTTGATGGCTATCACTGGAACCCTTCAAATTAACTGAGATGTCCGGCTCGTCAATGAATCATATGATTACGTAGGTGGGTCCCGCGCGATCTCGGAGAGGCTGTACATTCTCGGTGACAAGGCCTCACGCGCACGAATTCCTTGCATGCGATGCATGCCCACCTTGCGTGTATTCAGCGATTGTCAATGGACATGAATTTCAACATCGCCGAGATCACCGAGGCCTCACAGAATTCGCTCAAATACGACCCTTTATGTTCACGAAACAGTCAGGTATCTGCATACGTCCATTGAAAATGAAGAGATCAGAAGCGGCTGTAGATTCAAGTGGGCAGGGCCGGCCGCCATCGACTTTTGGGCAACGGCGGGTGGGGGCGAGATAAAACGGGACATGAAGGCGTCAAACGGAGGGCCAAACACACAAATCATACAGAGAATGCATTAATGGTGTCTAGTGCTGAGATAATCTCAGAACTCCTGTTCAACGCCCTCCGGGGCCGACAGAAAGCCCGCTGGGAGTCCAGAATTTGACTGAGCAAAAGGATTATCGGAAATGTATGGAAAGGTGGCTTAAAAACCGATGAAGAAGCTCCAAAGTCGACTCAAAGCGGCACGGATAGATCGGAGCAGCATCAAGCCTCATAGGATCTTAGCGGTCAGGATGTACCTTCTCCGCCTACGCTGACTTTTATCAAACATTGATGTAAAGGTGGGTGAACGAGCGGCACGGGATGTTATCATGCCAAGATCGTCATCAGTGCCTGTGTGAACGACGTTCATTAGATGTCTTATGTATCACTCACTTCCATAAAGGATATCTGGATGACTCCCAACGTCGATCCGCGGGGTACGGGAGATAATAGACAGGTTGTGCAAAAGCCGCATGGGCCGCATGCGGCTTCATGCGGCTTTGTGGCATTGTGCAAAGCCGCACAACAAATAATCAATCCCACGAGTTATAATCAATGTCTTACCATAAAATATGTTCAATTCGAGTGTGGTGGCCCACCGAGACACGGCTGACTTGGAGTGTGAATGATTGACAGCGCAACCGATTAATGTAAAGTTTGACGTCATCATCACGGCACCGGCCCTCCGTCTCAGCTCAGAGCTCACCATTCACGCTCGCGACTGATCATGTCTGAAGAGATCGAGATCCTCCTTGCTGCCCAGGGCTTTCACGAAATGCTGAGCAAGTTACTGGAAACACTGGATGCCGAATGGATCTCGACAACGGAAGGACGTATGCGCCCAGATGGAAAGGTCGATCTTGCGTCGCTTGGTGAAGCTATATTTTTTGAACAGTTTCGGTCGGTGCTGTTCATTCTATATAGCTATCGGCCCACTAAATATACTGGTCAGTTTCACCTACGTCGAAGTGGAACAGCTCGTCCTACACCTTGATCTGCCAAAAAAATTCGTGTGCCCACAAACTCGTGTCAAAGAAGACGCTTTTACTGCGCTTTGCATGCTTCTCCGTCGCCTGGCATATCCTGCCCGGCTCTGCGATGTCGAGATGCAGCTCGGCTGGGAAGCTACACGTTTTTCTCGGATCACCCGACTTACTGCCCAATATATTTATGACCGCTGGAAGCATGTGCTCCGCTTCGATCCAACTCGCCTCACTCCGTACATCCTCCAAAAGTTTTCCCACTGCATGTCTGCAAAGGGGTCCCCCCACAATTATGTCGCCGGTCTGATGGATGGTACGCTGGAGGAAATCAGTCGCCCGATACATAATCAGCGACTTATGTATAACGGATGGAAACGGATGCACTGCCTGAAGTATCATGTCATCATTTCTCCGGATGGCATGATCATTCACATATTCGGGCCTATCGAAGGACGCCGACACGACGAGACGTGCTTCAAAAAAAGCGGTGTTTTGGAAATTTTGGAGAAGCATTTCTGGAGTCCAACGGGCGAGCCTCTCGTTGTCTACGGTGATCCCGCATACACCGTATCAACCCACGTCTGTACACCGTACAAAGGCGCCACATTGACCGAAGCTCAGCAGCGGTTTAACACTCGAATGAGTCGGATCCGAGAGCCGGTGGAGTGGGTTTTCAAGGAGCTTGGACAGCAGTTTGCGTTCCTCGACTTCGCGAGGAACCAGAAGCTGCTTCTGCAGCCTGTTGGGCTTTTCTTTCTCGTTGCAGTACTCCTTGCAAACTGCCACACCTCCCTCCATCGTCCTCAGATCTCTCAATATTTTCGATGCACCCCTCCGACACTTGCAGAGTATCTCCGCGGCGGCCCGGTGGAAGATGAAGAGCTGGATGCATGGTGTCTTGAGGCTCCGTGGGCGGAGATGGATGTTCCGGAGGAGTAGTTTATTTCTCGTGTAAAAATATTAACAACAATAGGTGTTGCAAGCGGTGACTGGTAGCAGTAGTTTAGACTATAAGAAACATAAAGAAACGATGAATAGTAAAATATGACTTCGCTGGAGTACCTAAACGAGGCTCAGAACTTCTTTCTAACTATTTCGGCGAGGATCTCCGTGGTGCGGGAGGTTCCATTCGCATTGGCACGATTATCCTGTCGCAGACCTTGTATTTCGGTGGTGAGATTGGTGACGGCATTCAGGGTCGCAGTCTGGGCCTGGAGGAGTTCAGCATGCTGCCGTTCAGCACGCTCACGGGCTTCGCTGAGACGTTTGGTGTCGTTTGCCTTGTGTCGCTCAAGCACGTCTTGAACGACTTGGTTGCGCCCCCGGCGACGTTTCGGAGGTGGTTCAACATCTGAATCGTCATCACCGAAAGATCGAGCACCGTTGTATCGCTTGGACGGCGAGAGAGGGCGGCGCATGCGCCTGCAGAACAATTTTATTTATCTGGTGTCGAGCAGATTTGAGAAACTCACTTTCGCTGGCCTTGTTTCTCGCGAACAGAGGCGCCGTCGAGCTCAGAAATGTCAAGTAAACCCTCGGCACGCGCTAAACCTCTCATGGCCGCATCTCGAAGTTCCTCGCCAGCCTTGTCCTTGAGATCCGCTTTTCGCTTCGATTTTGCCGAGTTTTCCTTCGCCGAACCGTGATGATCGTCCATGATTGCTTGGAGATTCGTCATGAGCTAGAGCGAATGAGTCACTGTGTATGACAAAAGAAACAACAAGGACCTTGATGTGCTCCGAGACTTCCTCAACTTCGCCGGTCTTCATGCGCGATTGGGTCTCCCCTTTCTGTGGGATGTAAGCTGGAATCGGCCTCGATGGCGGTACGACACACCTTATGCTCCTTCATCATTTTCATGAATCTGTTCTTGCAAGCTGAACCTGACCTATCGACAGCTGAACGAGGCCCTTCAGCCGTACTGTCCCGACGAAGAACTTCGGCGGTCGCGTTCCAGCCCTCCTCGCGCTGGAAAGGAGGAAGGAGGAATGGACGTGTTTGATCTACAGCCAAAGCAAGATAACGATCCTGCCAGGACTGCCATCGCGGAGCCCGCGCGTTCATAACCTGGGATGACAGAGTGTGAGGCTCGTCTTCCCCATCCGACGGCTCGGCGGGTGTCGGATGGGCATCCGGTTGCTCGGAAGACTCATCGTGGTCACTGTGAACACTCGCTCCATCGTGGTTCTCGTCCTCTGGGAGCTGACTACCGTCCACGCCGATCCAAGGTGGACTGTGCTCCCGCTCGGAAGAATCCTGTACTTCTGGGCTGTTGTGGGGTCTCTGATCCGTCTTATCCTGCAAGCGTGTTGAGCGACGCGTGGTTGTGTGAGAAGAAACGGTTTTGGTGCGTCTTTTTCCGCGCGCCATGGTAGAAGCACGATGGTATGTAAACAAGAAACAAAGACAAAGCGATCAACGAATGATCTCTCACGCTTGATCTACCACTCGGTGCTACTTCGCAGACGTCTCACAGGCTTCAAAGGTAAGTTTTGTATTCAAAATAAAAATTTCGAAGATGCCGCGCGGCTTTGCACAATGACCAAAAGCCGCGTGCGGCTGTTGCACAACCTGTCTATTAGTTGTACTCTGTCAGAATCAGAGCACGGAAGAAGGGTCAGACTCACCATCTGAGCATGAATATTTTGTGCATAGTACAAGTTGGCGTTCCTCTCAACATTCAACACCACGAACGTGAGCAGCGTGGCAGAATACAGCACCGCCGATTCGATAAGAATTTCCATGATTGGATTGAAATTGTGATGCGTCCGCGTCCCCGCCTTTTTCGCCGAGCGTTGTACTAGAGCGATTCGCAGGGTAATAAGAAGGGTGGTGGTCAAGTTGGTTGCGACCGAAAGCGAGAAATAGATCGTGCTGAGGCGGACAAAGTCGCGAGACTTTTTGGCGACGACGAAGGGCTCGAGACTGCGCAATTTGATGACTTGGTCGGAAATAACTATCCCGCCCAAGACTTCATTTCATTTCACGTCAGTAGCAATCATTTGTCAAGATGACTGTTACCAAGTCCGGTGATAGTTGCCAATGCAGGAAGCACAACCACTTTCCATCGGCGGTTCCACACGCACCAACAGCGCCAAATGAATACACAATCCGCCATGAAAATATTGAGCACAAAGAACGAGTCGCCCGTCCCTTCGAGCCATGCGGGCAGGTGAGTCAAAGAGCGGAGAAGTCCCGGGCCGCCTGGGAGCTCGTTTTCGTCGATTGCCTTGGAGTACCATACCCAGTTGAGTGCGGCGTGCATCGTCGAACAGATGTATGGGGCGATGACTATGACGAGTTGCCCCGTTTTTCGGAAGCTGGTGGATTGTTTCCCGTACCCTGCAAATGTCATGCATAGAAAATGTTCAACAGCGCTGTAGATAGTGTGATGAGCGGCAACGGAAGCTCACAGATCATCCAGAGCGTCACGAACACGGTGGCTGTATACAAACCTGTTCGATGGAAAAGATGAGGTGGAATGTCGTTCATGTCAAAAGAGTATGCAATACCATGAAACCAGTCCTCAACAATGGAAGAGCTGATGGGTAACGGAGGGGCCATTTGGGGTGAACGGATGGTTGGGCAATGGTCAGGCGCTCCACAGCTCTTTGGCCGTCGGTTCTTAACCGTCACAAAAATAGCGCACTGCGCGTGTCCGGGCACCTACTCAGCCAGCAAGGAGGTACAGTGTGGGAAAAGTGTACGAAAGTCGAGATATTCTTCGCGCAGGCCATGGTTATTTTTACTGTGGTTCTCCCCAAAATGGGCACCAAGATCCGCCAAGAACGATAGTCATCTCAAATCAAATTGTTTGGCATCAGGGTACTGGCCCACAGCTCATGATTCTTACCACCAGAGCCCATACAAGCCAGATGTGGACCGCGAGCGATTGGGGCAGAAAATCTTTTCTGACCACGACAGCTTTTGACCCGGCGTCTGGGTCTTTAATGCGGTTCTCCATTGCAACTACCCTGTGATACAGTTTTATACATCAATCGTTGTCAGTGTGATATACAATATCTTCACTATCTTCTCCTCCCCACTTCATTTGTCCTGTCAATCTGAACGCATACTCATCTTTGATGGTACATACTAGTAGCATCAAGCTAAACCAAATTAGGACCGGAGTTAAAATGTATATTTCGAACCAGCTGGAGCTGCATTAGACGTTTATTTCCCGAATATTCCTGTCGCTCGCTACCTTGCTTAAACTGTTCACTTTCGGGTCACAGAGCCTGATTCAGATGACTGTCGAACACACATGTACATACCCGACCCGCTTTTATTAGACAGGTTGTGCAACAGCCGCACGCGGCTTTTGGTCATTGTGCAAAGCCGCGCGGCATCTTCGAAATTTTTATTTTGAATACAAAACTTACCTTTGAAGCCTGTGAGACGTCTGCGAAGTAGCACCGAGTGGTAGATCAAGCGTGAGAGATCATTCGTTGATCGCTTTGTCTTTGTTTCTTGTTTACATACCATCGTGCTTCTACCATGGCGCGCGGAAAAAGACGCACCAAAACCGTTTCTTCTCACACAACCACGCGTCGCTCAACACGCTTGCAGGATAAGACGGATCAGAGACCCCACAACAGCCCAGAAGTACAGGATTCTTCCGAGCGGGAGCACAGTCCACCTTGGATCGGCGTGGACGGTAGTCAGCTCCCAGAGGACGAGAACCACGATGGAGCGAGTGTTCACAGTGACCACGATGAGTCTTCCGAGCAACCGGATGCCCATCCGACACCCGCCGAGCCGTCGGATGGGGAAGACGAGCCTCACACTCTGTCATCCCAGGTTATGAACGCGCGGGCTCCGCGATGGCAGTCCTGGCAGGATCGTTATCTTGCTTTGGCTGTAGATCAAACACGTCCATTCCTCCTTCCTCCTTTCCAGCGCGAGGAGGGCTGGAACGCGACCGCCGAAGTTCTTCGTCGGGACAGTACGGCTGAAGGGCCTCGTTCAGCTGTCGATAGGTCAGGTTCAGCTTGCAAGAACAGATTCATGAAAATGATGAAGGAGCATAAGGTGTGTCGTACCGCCATCGAGGCCGATTCCAGCTTACATCCCACAGAAAGGGGAGACCCAATCGCGCATGAAGACCGGCGAAGTTGAGGAAGTCTCGGAGCACATCAAGGTCCTTGTTGTTTCTTTTGTCATACACAGTGACTCATTCGCTCTAGCTCATGACGAATCTCCAAGCAATCATGGACGATCATCACGGTTCGGCGAAGGAAAACTCGGCAAAATCGAAGCGAAAAGCGGATCTCAAGGACAAGGCTGGCGAGGAACTTCGAGATGCGGCCATGAGAGGTTTAGCGCGTGCCGAGGGTTTACTTGACATTTCTGAGCTCGACGGCGCCTCTGTTCGCGAGAAACAAGGCCAGCGAAAGTGAGTTTCTCAAATCTGCTCGACACCAGATAAATAAAATTGTTCTGCAGGCGCATGCGCCGCCCTCTCTCGCCGTCCAAGCGATACAACGGTGCTCGATCTTTCGGTGATGACGATTCAGATGTTGAACCACCTCCGAAACGTCGCCGGGGGCGCAACCAAGTCGTTCAAGACGTGCTTGAGCGACACAAGGCAAACGACACCAAACGTCTCAGCGAAGCCCGTGAGCGTGCTGAACGGCAGCATGCTGAACTCCTCCAGGCCCAGACTGCGACCCTGAATGCCGTCACCAATCTCACCACCGAAATACAAGGTCTGCGACAGGATAATCGTGCCAATGCGAATGGAACCTCCCGCACCACGGAGATCCTCGCCGAAATAGTTAGAAAGAAGTTCTGAGCCTCGTTTAGGTACTCCAGCGAAGTCATATTTTACTATTCATCGTTTCTTTATGTTTCTTATAGTCTAAACTACTGCTACCAGTCACCGCTTGCAACACCTATTGTTGTTAATATTTTTACACGAGAAATAAACTACTCCTCCGGAACATCCATCTCCGCCCACGGAGCCTCAAGACACCATGCATCCAGCTCTTCATCTTCCACCGGGCCGCCGCGGAGATACTCTGCAAGTGTCGGAGGGGTGCATCGAAAATATTGAGAGATCTGAGGACGATGGAGGGAGGTGTGGCAGTTTGCAAGGAGTACTGCAACGAGAAAGAAAAGCCCAACAGGCTGCAGAAGCAGCTTCTGGTTCCTCGCGAAGTCGAGGAACGCAAACTGCTGTCCAAGCTCCTTGAAAACCCACTCCACCGGCTCTCGGATCCGACTCATTCGAGTGTTAAACCGCTGCTGAGCTTCGGTCAATGTGGCGCCTTTGTACGGTGTACAGACGTGGGTTGATACGGTGTATGCGGGATCACCGTAGACAACGAGAGGCTCGCCCGTTGGACTCCAGAAATGCTTCTCCAAAATTTCCAAAACACCGCTTTTTTTGAAGCACGTCTCGTCGTGTCGGCGTCCTTCGATAGGCCCGAATATGTGAATGATCATGCCATCCGGAGAAATGATGACATGATACTTCAGGCAGTGCATCCGTTTCCATCCGTTATACATAAGTCGCTGATTATGTATCGGGCGACTGATTTCCTCCAGCGTACCATCCATCAGACCGGCGACATAATTGTGGGGGGACCCCTTTGCAGACATGCAGTGGGAAAACTTTTGGAGGATGTACGGAGTGAGGCGAGTTGGATCGAAGCGGAGCACATGCTTCCAGCGGTCATAAATATATTGGGCAGTAAGTCGGGTGATCCGAGAAAAACGTGTAGCTTCCCAGCCGAGCTGCATCTCGACATCGCAGAGCCGGGCAGGATATGCCAGGCGACGGAGAAGCATGCAAAGCGCAGTAAAAGCGTCTTCTTTGACACGAGTTTGTGGGCACACGAATTTTTTTGGCAGATCAAGGTGTAGGACGAGCTGTTCCACTTCGACGTAGGTGAAACTGACCAGTATATTTAGTGGGCCGATAGCTATATAGAATGAACAGCACCGACCGAAACTGTTCAAAAAATATAGCTTCACCAAGCGACGCAAGATCGACCTTTCCATCTGGGCGCATACGTCCTTCCGTTGTCGAGATCCATTCGGCATCCAGTGTTTCCAGTAACTTGCTCAGCATTTCGTGAAAGCCCTGGGCAGCAAGGAGGATCTCGATCTCTTCAGACATGATCAGTCGCGAGCGTGAATGGTGAGCTCTGAGCTGAGACGGAGGGCCGGTGCCGTGATGATGACGTCAAACTTTACATTAATCGGTTGCGCTGTCAATCATTCACACTCCAAGTCAGCCGTGTCTCGGTGGGCCACCACACTCGAATTGAACATATTTTATGGTAAGACATTGATTATAACTCGTGGGATTGATTATTTGTTGTGCGGCTTTGCACAATGCCACAAAGCCGCATGAAGCCGCATGCGGCCCATGCGGCTTTTGCACAACCTGTCTAATATATAGGCGGTAAAGTATTGGTTAAATCCGTCATTGAAAGTCGCTAACTATACATAGGGTCTCGCTCCACTCCTTATAATCCTGCGTATTGTAGCGGGTCGTTCGCGACCGCAGGAGGATTGGAGCCTGAACATTTCAACGGGAAGCCTGAGATTTGCATCCAGCAATGACACGCTGTCAAACCACGGAAAGATTGAGTCCGCGCCTTGACATAAAGAATTTTACCTTGCTGTCGATACGTGTGTAATTGGGCAATACTTTACAAAAAATCTACCAGGTCTCGGAACAGTCTTGGACATTGGGACGGAAGGCAGACTGAAGTCATTCTCCCGTAGACAGACGCTTTCTACGGCGAATTTTTATAAGATCACAGATTCACTTCCAACACTCTTACAACAAGCAAGCCTCGTTGTAGACTTGGCTTAACCGACCGCAGGAACCTTTCTCTACTTCAAGGCTTAAGTACCTTGCTGGCGACCAAACTGATCTTCCGGTTGGTTCCAGCGGGCAATCTCAACTGCGGATGCAACTAGCGAAGCAGATGCAAAGCAACAAGCCCACTTAGGTAGGTGAACCCTTGTCAAATCTGTCACCTGCTCACAATTGTTTGAGCAGAATGCGTCGAGACGGTCCGTGATGCTTAAACCGGATCAAGCGGCTTAAGATGGTTTCAAAATTGTATATAGCTATAGTACATTGAATATACTGACTATTGCTATTACTATGGCTGCTTCAGCTAGCTTAAGAAAGTACCAGCACGTACCGAGTGAATCGAGCGCGACCACTTCGCGTACCTGCATCACCCGTTCGCGTTAATCAGCTCCCCCCACAAAGAGAAGAAGCAAGCAAGCACCCACCGACTGTCCTTCTCAATATCATTCCACCACAACAGCCTCTCCCCTCCCTCGTTCCGATTGCTCGCGGCGAATATCCCGTCTAGCGCCCCACCCCCGCCGTCCCCAGCGCGCTGAGCACCACCAAAACTTCACCCCGCTCCAGCCCCAGCCCTGCGAGCGCGCCCATCAACGCCCGCTCCATGCGCACGGCGCCGTGACTTCCTTCTCGGGGAGCGTCGCGCCGTTGAGCCAGAACACTACCCGCCTGGGCCTTGAGCTAATTCATGTGGAGCTCGTCCCGCAGTTGGGACGAGGGGACGCGAGGCACGCGGAGGGCGAGGGCGCGCATGTATTTGGGATTTGGCGAAGTTTTGCGAGAGGCGGGCGAGCGTGGGGGCGAGCGTGGTGAGGGGCGAGGGGGAGAAGAGGAGGAGAGGATGAGGTGCGTCGCCTGGGGGCCGAGAGCTGGAAGTAAAAGAAGTAGGGTCGGCTGTTGTGCATGAGATTATGAGGGCGGTCGCATAAACAAAGAAGCAGAAGAAAGAAGGGAAGCAAAGAGACGGGCGAGATACCACAATGCCCGGGATGTTAGATGCGGAGGACCAAGTGGAAGTGACCCCTCACACATCCAAAAATCGAAGGACGGACCGCCGCAGTACACCGCAGCGACAACGGGTGGAGGGCGGGAGATATGTCGTGCAGCACAGGGAAATAAGGGGGGAAAAAAGGAGACGAGGCGGAGCACTAGACCACATCCGTGGCAGCCGTCCCAGGCCCGAAGACGAATCGGGAAGGCAGAAGACAGAAATCAAAGGGCAAGAAAAAAAGTAGAATCACCTTTGATCGCCTCCTCCGACAGCGCGCCGTCGCTCGAACTCGAAGGCTTGTCCGCTTCCGCGTCTGTTTCACCCCCAGCGTCAGGTACGGCCTTGGCATCGGGAACGGGATACGCCTCAAGGCTGAGGAGCCATGGGACGGGGCCCAGCTGCGATGTGTTCGTTCAGATAGAGTTAGAACAAAGGATGGGGAGAGAACACGTACATCTCACCAAAGAAGAATAGGTACATGCCCATGCCGACGAAGACGCAGACCAGAATTTGATGGCGATTCGGGTGGCAGCTTCGACGGCGCCGAGACTATCGAGCGACTGAAAGGTGATCTTTTTGCGGAAGAGGAAGATACAGGGTATGTCTTTCGACTGCATGCCATACATAGGATTCAAGCGTCGACAATAGATGTCTCAACTCATGAACAACGGATGGTTGCGCTGCGCGAGTAAATTGCGAGTCTAGAGTCCGAAAGCGTCGGGCCGAAGAGCTGGGTAGTCATGGGTGGAACCGTTGACGCCACTGCTGAAGTGTCAACGAGTTCAGAACAAAGAGAGGAAGGCTTGGCTTCGGCAGATGAAGGACAAAGAGAGCGCCGCTGATTGCCGAGCTCCTGCCAATCACTGAATCAGTGGCAACTTGGCGCCTTTCTTCTTTTGACTGCCATGTTACCACTTCCATCGACTTCCCAGATGCGATTGTGATTTCCTGCACCGTGCGCGCAAACCTGATCTACTCCTCCCGTTTCTTCCCTGGACACACACCGCGTCGCTGCCAGAACTGTTTGGAAGGATGAACATGCCCACACCCGGCCATGCTCGGGTACCTACATATTATCATGCCACCTAGAACTTGGTACAAGCAAGCTCTCATCATAAGTATTCTTATTCTAGATATAATGTCTCTGCTGCACGAGAGTTGCAACTGCACCTAGTCCACCGCCTCCTACCGCCCCTGCCCTTCCTCCACCACTGCCCTCCGTTCTTCATTCGCCCAGGCCGTGCGACGTCCTTCACCGTCCTTTTTGTCGGCCCCTCCGCCGTCGCTGTTTGTCTCTCCTTCACCGCAGAGGCGAAGCTCTCCACCACCCTCCCCGCCCCGCAAATTCTTGCCCTCTCCACCCCCGCCACCCGCCCTTGAATCACCCCGAGTTCGATGTTCTCTGTCACCATTGTCACCACCCCGCTCTTTCCAAGCCTTTTCCCTCTTCGAGTTTCACCACCAGCCGTCTTCCCCAACCACAATCAAGTTTAAGGGCATCAGCACAAGCGGGCGTGCCGCTCGTCAGCCCACCGGGATCGTTTGCGCCCTCCACATTGCCGTCGAATTCAAATTCAGCATATCCTCCCTCCACCTCGCAGACACTCCCCATTTAGATGCCAGAAGGTGCGCCGATGCTGTTTTATGTGTGTCGTTGGACAGACCTACTGCCGCGTTTGTCGATCCAGCGGCGGACGGCGTGTTCTTCCCGTTTTTTGGGAGCAAAATATTACCATGGGATGGCTGGGTGCAAGCAGGCTTAAGCGGTGCACTTGCTCAAGCTGGGCTTGAGCAGCTTAAGCAGCGTAGTAGTCCGTATACTCAAGGGAGCGAAATTTTACATGGGATGACTGGGTGCAAGCAGGGCTTGAGCGGTGCACTTGCTCAAGCTGGGCTTGAGCAGCTTGAGCAGCTTAAGCAGCATAGTCCGTATACTGAATTTTGCTCAAATGGTACTTGCTTAAGCTGGCTTAAGCAGCCGTAGTAATAGCACTAGTGAGTATATTCGACCTACTATACTTATTTACAGTTTTGAATCCATCATAAGTGACTTAATCCAGTTTAAGCATCATGGACCGTCTCGACACACCCTGCTTAAGCAATTGTGGGCAGGATTTATCATCTCTCTCTGTTTCCATCCTGCCACTCCTTCCCTTCCAATTGCCATTATTCGATTATTTTGTAGTATGTTTCGCAGCTCAACGGAGTTGATGCCGCCTGCGGCATAGTTCATTATATTGCCCTCAAGTCAGCAGGCCACGCAATCCTCCCGAAGTTCGAGATGTAAAGAGGTCCATTACTTTTTTTTCACATGTTAAATCTTTTACCCGCTTTCCTTGCCATCGATTTTCCGCAACCTTCTTGCCATTATCTTGTTCTGGAAACTTCTCTTCCCTCCTTGGGAGTGGGTTCTTAGACGAGTCAAATGGGACTGAGCTCTGCTGATTCCACAATCATCTCCTCAATCCACAATTTCGTGGATTTCGCTCCTCTCCTGCCCTTAGATTATTTCAGTTACAGTATGCCTGGGATATTCCGCGAAAATAAGTCGGTTTCTCATCCAACGAGGCGCTGAAATTCCCTGGACTGCGACTATCTCCCATTCACCGACGTCTGGTATAGCTTTGCTACATCAGGCCTAATTACTGGATGCAATGACATGCGGCATTGCATACAGTGCATGGTAAATGACTACTACTCCGTTGCGGGCTGGGAAGCTGCCGAAGCCGCTGTGTCACGAAGGAAGTAGAAGAGCTCCCTTTCATCACGACTGAAAAGGAGCTCGGCGTCGACTGTCTGCTTGAACACGCTAACATCGTCATCCCTGGACAAAATACTTAGTTGAATCCGGCACAAGAATCTTCATGACACGCACCGGTCCATGAAAAGGCGGTTATGCCCGATCACAGCGTATATGACTGACCCAGCGGTGGTAGGCGATGGCACGGGATCGTCTTCAATAATGAAGGTTTGAAGCCGATCTTCGAGGGATGGCGTGGGTACCGCTTCAGGTCCTAGCACCCGCTTGAAAAGGTCCTGGGCATCGTGGGCGCTGAGGGGTACGGGTGGTGGCCTTGTCCTCGCAAGGTACGCGAGGTCCCTCTGGATAGAGGCTTCCATGGAGACGCGAGCATCGTCGAGCCGCTGGTTGTGATCCGCCGACTCGGACTCGTGGTTGTGATACTCCGTGTAGTCCATGTCCCACTTGACAAGGAATTTGGACCAAGTAGGCGCGTTGAAGGTACGTGCCTGCGGATATCGGCTGCGCATCCGGGCCAAAGCCGCCCTGCTTCGTGTGAGTCAAAAGGAAGAGACGTAGAACAGCTTACCTCGAGCTCACCACACCTCTCCACTTCTCATCCACGATCGCGTAAAATCCTCCCGTGTGAGCGTATTGATCTTTGTGACCGGGATCCGGGAGGTAGATGGGGATGCAAAGGAGGACCCCCGTGACAGACGCTGGGGCACGACGGGCCATGGCGGAAGAGAGGAAGAGAGGGCATGATGTGACAATCACATCATGATCGAGCGCCGGGCACTCGAGAGCTCAAGTCTATCCATGTATTCGGGCTCCGTATTAATTCATTTGCTTCGAAAATCTCAAATTTAGAAGCTACCAAGGTATAGTCATACGCTATTTTCAAGACGTTTCCTGGGCAAGTGCCCCCCATGCTCCACATATTATCAGCGACTGGGTACTGGGCCACCTTAGCGGTTTTGACCTCGTAAGGACGGATAAAATGGTGTGGATACAAATACATAGGTACTTGAAGGAAGGTAGGGGTCCTATGAGTGCGTGGATATATTTTTCGCGACTTTACACGATGGTTTCCGGGCCTGCCGAATTTTTTCTTCTGGCACTTTCCCAAAATGGCAAAAACGGGGCAGCGGGCCACTGCCTTAAATCGCTGGTTTGGACTCGTACCGGCCACCCCAATGTATCCCAAATTAACGAAGTGATATGAGCCCACCATTATATACCCCCAAAATTTGAATACAAAGTATTTCAGCACCGTACGCGTTTGCCTTGAAGCCAGGGATAATGGGTGAAATTGGGGTATGCATTAAATGGGGCGCTCTACGAAGCACAGACGGAGTTTTTGACGGAAAGGAGGGTACATATGGCTACATACGATGTATTTGAATATAAGAATCAGAATAGTACGGCCTCTACATACCAATGACCCCTCCAAAAAAGTCCGTCTATACACGATTATGAAATCCGTGGGTTTTGACATGCAGCCCGCCGTCAACAGGGAATCGAGCCGCTGAAAACCCATCGCCAGAGGAGGGGACAGTATTTTGTATCTCAAATACACAAACAAATTTCTAGGGCCATAGCGTATACGGGTGGTTCGCTATAGAGGCGGCCACAGTGGACCGCTGGAAATCACATTAAGGTCTTCTGCGAGGTTCCAGGAGACGATAGCAAACGGTTTTGGTGTATCGTATGAGTCTATTTTATTCCTCAGGATAGTGCGATGAGAATGAGCCCCAGACCTTGTGAATCGGTGAGGAATTGGTGAAGAAACAGTCAAGAAAGAACGCAAAACGAAGTGCGGAGATAAGAAATGACGTTCTCACGCCGCCAACTCCATCAAGAACTTGGCACTGCCTTTGATCGCCGCCGCAACTTGGCTCCAAATTTGACGTACGGAGTCCTCATCGGTCGCGTACAATACCCCAGGTCCCAAATTCCGAGTTTAGGTATTGCGCCGCCTTGTATTATGCAGGTGGCCCACTACCCCGACTGGCCCGGTAGCCAGTCGCTGATAATAAACCGAAGATTTCTTGCAAATGCATGCACACCCTGGGCAGTCATCGCCTCCGCACTGGACGCACTTGCGGAAGAAGTGGCCATCGGGGTGGTCAAACCAATCCCCCGACTCGTCGCACATGCACGCACACCCGGAACAACCGTCGAGGCCGCATTTTCTGCACACCGCCAGGCATGGTGGACGGACCTCGAATAACGGAGGCGGGGGACGGCGTGATGGCGAGTCGCAATCGTTGTCCGGAGACGAGTCGTCCGCGTCTTCATCCTCATTGTCTCGGAGAGAGGCACGGTGGCGCAGTGGCCATGGCATCGCCAACTTGAGACCTGGGTGGCAAATCGAATTCACGGGCGTCTGGAGCGCCTGGCTTGGCACAGATGCATGCTTTTTCCTGAGCGCCTCAGCTTCCTGTTTCCTATACATGCAAGGAGTCAGAAGCAATATTCAGATGGAAATGAAGAGGGTGTGGGTATCTGCCCCGCTGTTTAACACAGTCCGCGGCGCGTCTCTCCTCGCGCTTCGCTGCTGCCTTTCTGCAAACAGACCAGCTGTTATTAAATATAAACGAATAGAAATTATCCGAATAGAAATTATCCGAATAGAAATTATCAGCCGCACCGATCCCGATATCTTTCAGAGGCTGCAACAACCTTCTCGCGGTATTTTTGTCTTGTGAAGAGGTCCGACTCGGCGATGGCAGCCTGCCGGCTGTAAGATATTGAGGTCCAAGAATCGGCCGGATAACCGCCAGCTTACCGTTTCATTCGGGCTTGTGCAGATTGACGCAGCTTCTCCGCATTCCTGTAACAAAGTACAGTTAGTGCTCTGGTGTAGCGAAATAATTGCCTGTAGGCTTGCTTTTCCGCGTAACGGCGCAGAGTGCGCTGCCTATTGAGAAGCTTGGTCTCGGGGTCCAGCAGAGGTGGCCGCCGCCCCATGTGGCCGGACAGAAGCGACGAGGTGGGTGGTGGTAAAAGCAGAGGTAGGATCACTATCAAAGTTTGGAATGGATTCGAGCTGTGATATCAGTTCGCGACTCTCACTTGAGCATAAAAAAATTCATACTGTTCTTCACAGCTCTCTTGGTCTTTTCAAAAATTTAATTCAGGCTACTGATCATTCCTGGAAGCCCATATTAAATTGAGAGACTGGCGGACAACGCACAGATATTTTAATCTTTTTTTTTGTCGGTCAAAAAACTATAAGTGCCTGAAATACGGTACACTTCCATCTCCCAAAATTTGAGACCAGGCAGTGGTGTGGAAGTGGTCAAACAAAGAACTGTAATCAGTTCGCAACTTCACATCAGTTCGCGACATTTGTGGTCTGTTCGCGATCCCTTGGGTGCAAGGAAGAGCTTCAATTTATGCTGAGTTTATTCACGCCATAGAGATAAAAGGAAAGATAAAATTTATATTATGTTGCACAGTGCGCAAGATGGTCTTCTAGGGTAGAGAACAAACTAAGGCCTTTCTTCCACCTCCCTTCCTGCTCCTCCATCACTTGCTTGTACTTTATGGGATCCTCCGCTGCCAACTCCGCCTGCGTCCGGAAGCCGTGATCAATGAAGCTAAAGATCCCACTGGCCGTGTACTGGGTGAAGGAGACACGCTCATCCCCTTCTTGAACAGGTATGTTGGAGTGCGGGATGGTGGCGGAAGGGAGCAATATGAGCGCGCCGGCAGGGAACTCAATGACGAGCTTCAGATCCCAAAGGACCAGATGCCCGCCTTGCTTGGGGTCAAAATTTCCGAGCGCCTGCACTGTGCACAAACCGAATGGCAAGTTGCAGATATCACGATGCCGGTAGGTCCATACGCTGCGCCCAAAATTGGAGGTTGCGCAAGAAAAGACGGACTTGGGGAAGGGGCGGTGAAGGTGGGGGAAGCGGGAAGCGAGTTTCCGGTTGTGTTGGAAGTAGTGGTCGTATAGTTGCGGCGCCCAAAGCTTGAAGGAGGCTGTCAACTGTTAGAATTGGAAATGGAAGAAATGAGGCAAGGCGTACCGCTGGCAAAGGTCGCCATGCGAGTGATGTCCTTGTTGGCGAGCGGTTGGTCCGCAAGCCCCGTGTATTCCTTGTTATCGAGCCAGGTCGGCAACATCTGTCCTTTGCCAAACGTCAGGCCGACGTTTATCGCAGCAAAAAGCCCACGGCGGCAGCGACGCATATCCGCTGGGAAAGCTGCAGCCTGCCCATGTGTCTTGATGAAGTCATAGACGGCAGCGGCGGCTGTGCGGTAACTGGGTCGATCAGGTTGGCCAACGAGAACCAGAAAGATCCGGCCCTCGGCGTCAACAAGAGGACGGGCATGCTTGTGAAAGGTGGCGGGTTTAGCGATGAAGAGGATGCGAACGGAGGGCTTACCCTCCATCCCAAGGGATCAGCTGAAATCCCACCGCTATCAGCTCAGCCAAACTGCGCCGCTGTTTGGCGCCATGCTTTTCCGATTTGTTCTCCACCTTGGCGGCATAGGTGCTGTGCACCG
This sequence comes from Mycena albidolilacea, assembly GCA_029282495.1. NCBI lineage: Eukaryota > Fungi > Basidiomycota > Agaricomycetes > Agaricales > Mycenaceae > Mycena > Mycena albidolilacea. The sequence goes on from JARIHO010000022.1 coordinate 969,848, forward strand.
TGGGCAGCGTGGCCGTGTTGAAAGAGGGGGCAAGCAAGGGCTCGGCGGACTGGACGTGGTCGCGGAGCGTGGAAGGATGAGCAGCGTGACCCTCGGATTTGATGATGCACGCGCGTTTTGCAGCACGGCGGCGGTGAGGCACCTTGAGGCGGTGGGGCCCCAAGAGCAGTGGGCCATCTGCGACAATGTCGTCGAAATGGACAGAGGCACGGTGTTTGCGCAGTGGTGGCGGTGGCAAGTCGTCGACCTGATTGAGAGGATCAGGCGGTGGCCACTCCTCGTCTACGTCGTTGAGTGGGTTCCGCGGCCACTCCTCGTCGATCTCATCGAGCAGATCTTGAGGCTCGCAGTCCTCCTGGTCATCGCTCTCGGCAGTCACGGCTCGCAAGACGAGAGGCGTGATATCAAATGTGCTGGTCCATGCGCTAAAGACAGCGCCGCTTCGGGTCTAGATGGAGGGCTCAGCATGTGAATGTAGGTGAGGAAATGCTGGAACGCACCTTGCGACTGCAAGGTTGCCACAGCATATAATCTGGAAAAAGAAATGTCAGTAAAAGTGAGTGGCACCATGGTTCTGTGCTTGTAGATTTTTTCTGGGTCTCTGCTGAGTCCCAGGTTTGAGCCTTCACGTGGAGAGCACCAGAAAGAAAGCCTACAAGCACAGAACCAGAAAAAAAGAGAACTTACCCGAGGAACGTGTCGACGCGTCAGGAGGCAAGGTAGATGTGGGGAGCTCGTGTCTTCGGTGTGGGGGAAGAAAGGAAGTGGCGCTGTGCGCCTGTGGGACGAGAAGGAAGAGGGCGGCGCGGATGCGCCTGTGATGCAGACGTGAGGGGGAAGGTGTGTGTGTGTGCAGGGGGTTCGGCCGTCCCGGCCGAGCGGGCTTTCACGAGACAGCGGGAGAGCTGCGGGAAAGGCCGTGTCGGAGGAGGACGGGGCGCGGGACGGGACCGAACCCGTACGCAAAGGCGGCCACGGGTCCCGAAGAACGAGACCCGGAGCAACCCAACAGGAGCGCAGGCAACCGAGAGCCACCGGCTCGTGCGAGGGCGAGAGAAGCGGGCCGAGGCCCCCACACCACGGCAAGCGAAAGGAAAAGGAAGGAAAGACGATGTGATTACGATGTAAATAATATACAAAGACGAATACGACGTAGTACGAGGGACGATGACGGGTGCTACAAGAAATCAAGAGAGTCCACGTCCAACTCCGAAGGGTGATTGTGAGACCGCGCAAACTCCTTCTGCTGATCAGCCCAGGCGCGCGCGATGGCGGCGGGTATGACGCGTTCCAAACGACGCCAGTAGACGAGGAAACAGAGGGAGGTCCAACCCCCGAGTTTCATGATCACCTCGGGCGCGACGCCGGCGAGGAGCAGGTCCATGGCACCGCCGATGCGATAGCTATGGCCGAAGACCTGGTCTAGGCCTGCGTTCTTGAATGCGAGGGACGACGCGGCGAGGAAGACGTCTTTGGTGATGACGCGCCAGCCCGACGTGGACCTGTAGGCGAATAGCGGGGTACCCGGCGGGGGGGAGTGGTTGATGCGGCGGTGATTGTCGAAGGCCCGAACGGGGCAGACATCGATATCCGGGTGTGTACGCGCCGTCAGAAGACACTGGCCTCCCGAGGTCTGTGTCGTCTTCGTCCAAACCAGCTTGATATCGCGCACATCGCACCCATTGACGGCGAGGTCGGAGATGCACGTCTCGCAGCATGTGTCTCGTCTCGGGTCGAACTTAGCTGCGCTGCGCAGGACCAGCTCGCCGAGACGACGGCAGCCCCCGAAAGCCGCGAGTGCCAGTGAGCCCATGGCTGCACCGTACGGCGTTTCAGGGTCGAGGGTGCCCAGAAAGGCGCGAAGGTGAGCGAGGGTGATGGGGCCACGTCCGGGGCGGCTGAAGGGGAGGCCGGCCTTGACGGACGACTTTTTGAGGAGCGCGAGTCGCTCGTCATCGCCGAACCACGGCGCGTCATTGTAAATGTGCCAAAGACGCAGGCCGCAGAGCCAATTTCTGATGCAACTGCCCGTACATGTGCCCCTGGCCTCGGAGACGAAGAGTGCGAGTAGTTGACGGCTGGCGGGCATGCGCGCGTGTTCCGAGACGTCGTGACGGTCACAGAATTGGTGGAAACGCGTGAGTCCCGCCCCGTAGGACTCCAGCGTCTCCGGGACGTGCGCGCCGACAAGTCCCTCGAAGAGGAGGACCTGTTCCTCGAGGGAAGCCCCGGCCCGCTCCAGTGCGCTGTGGGAGACAAGGCAATGCGGTGCCGTCCACATGAAGATGCGGCGAGAGGCGGGTACGTGGGGCCGGTAGAAGCTGACGGCGAGGCGGTTCTTCGCTTGTGGCTTCCGAGCCTGCTTTTGTGGGAAGCGGGCGTTTACGGCAACACGGACGTCTGCGATGATCTGCGGGATGTGTGTAGGACGTGAAATAGAAGAGACGCGAGGCAGGGGGAAAGGGGAGGGGTCGAGATCCTGTCCTTGAGGGAGACGGGGTTGTGCGAAGGACTCAGGCGATTGTGCGGCGCAAGATGATGAAGTCAGGGACGTCGTGTCCTGTTCGAGGGAGGTGAGGCCGGGCGCGAGTGCACTGCGACACGATGAATGATGGATGGGTGACACTAGAGGACGGGACGTACGTGTTTTTGGTGGGATTGAAGGATGAAGGTGATGATGTCATAGCAGGGGTTCTGTGGAAACGTGAGACGGATGCGATTCGGTATTGGGTGACGAACGTACGGAGACAAGAAGGTTGACGACGAGGAGAGAGCGGACGTATGCGGATGTGCGATGGGAGTTTTTGGTGAAAGCGTGACGATTCTAGACGTTGGGGGGGATGGGCCCAGGTGGCCGAAAGCGCTGCGGGAACATGTTAGATTGGACGTGTTGTTAACGGGAAACGACGCACGCGAAGTGGGGACGGAGGGGATCGGGACGATACGTGGAGTGGGACGTGACACGGACCAACGGGTCCGGCGGGCCGATGATGGATGGCGCGCGCAGAGGCAAGAATATAGAGGATGGGACTAGCGGTGATGTGACAGGACGGCGTTGGGGCACGGAGGTGCTACGGCGAGATGACGTTACCGCCGACGAAGATGGAGCAAAGCTCCCTCGGGAGCTCGAACCGTCGCGGCAAGTAGTCGCGTGCATGTAGGTGCGCCGCGGCGAGTCCACGTGAAGGTGCGTCTGCGAGATTTTCGGCAGAGGGGACGTAGACGATTTTGGGTGTGATGGACGAGCCCGTGGTGACGGCAAAAGAACGGCGTGCGCACAAGTTTAAGTCTTGATTAGGGGATCGCCCCTTTTCGTGCGCGTCGATCGCGCCCTTGTTGTCCGATCGGACCAGTACGTGGACGTCCTTGAATGCGAGCTGCACCAGGAACATAAAACAGAGTTCGAGGGCGATCGCCTCCAACCAGCAAATGTCGATCCCATCGCGTTTCCACCCCGGCACGAGCCTGAGTGCGTGCCAGCGCTCGCCGATGACGATCGCGACGCCCCACGAAGTGCTGGCGTCGACGTAGATGCCGAAGTCGCGCAGTGGCCCGAGGGGCTTGAGCTTGCGGACGTAGTCAGGCTTCGAGAGCTCTTTGTGCCACCAGGTGAGGGTGTCTAGCACGGAGTTCGACAGCCAGCATCGTGCGAAGCAGTTGCCGCGGAAGGGTGACATGGCGTTCGACAGCGTCGAGAGGCGCGATGCGCCCTCGCGGTAGACGAAGGAGAGGTGGCAGAGGGCCCCGTGTATCTCCTGTAGATCGTGGAGGGTGAAAGGCTGTGAGGTGAGGATGCCCGCGATCATCTTTTCGACGCGTGCAATATTCTTGAGACGTTTTTCGAGGGGAAGGGAGACGTGATGTTCCATGAAGTCCCAGTCGAGCCCCAGGAAGAGGAGCAGGGAGGTGAAGGCGCTGCCAGTCTTGGTGGGGTGCCAAGGAGCGCGCAGCGAATTGATGGGGACAAGAATGGACGTGCGGTCGAATTTGTAGATGAACTCGCCCGCCTGGGCCGAGGCGACGAGGTTGGGGTAACAGATGAGAGGACAGTCGTCCTCGTATTTCTTGGCGTCCGCGTCTTCTCCGAGATCGACTTGCCAAATATCGATGAGCGCATTGCAGATTTGTCCTGCGCTGCTGCTGGCTGAGCCGAGACCGAACGGGTTGCAATGGTCCAGTCGGAATTTTCCCTCAAACTGGACGACGAGGAAAGGTTTATGAGCGGGGAGGACGGGGCATGTGCGGTGGAACACCTTGATATCGAATGCGCAGGCTTGCGTGCCCGGAGGAGCGTTCGCGACCTGACGATGATGAGCAACGGACGGTGACGTGAGGGGACGGTGAGAGAGGGAGGGTGGACGCTGGGAAGTGCGCGGACGTGAAGGATCGACGTGGGACGGACGCGATGGACGCTGGAGTAGCGCGGACGTGAGGAGCACCGACGTGGTGCAGACGCGACGTGAGGGTGGACGGGCGCAGACGTTGCGCAGACGTGATGGGAGTGGCCGATTGGCAGAGGGAAGGATGGGATGGAGGGGCGGATTGATGAATGGTGAAAGGGAAGGGTGTAGGACAATGAAATAAGTAAATAGACTCACAATTTCTGCCATACGCCACGGCATGTCGAATCGTGTGGGGAAATCCGCCTTGTCGATGTGGTCGTTTACCGCCGGCATGCCTGATCGAGGGGCTCCCTTGGATAGATTCCTGCAGACGCGTTTTTTAGGTGGTAGACCTGGACCTTGGTCATTGATGGAGACGATGAGGGGGGAGACGTAGAAATGACCGCGGCATATACGATGCATCTCTTCGCGGGTGAAGGGGCCGGACATTCTGCCGGCAGCCGTTTCTGTGGCGAAGTACTCCAGAACGGTGTCACGCTCGATGTCGGCGGACGGATGGTTCGGCAAGATAATGGTCTGTTCGAGTTTCGGCATGCGTCCAATCGGAAAACCCTGGCGTAAGTTGCGGACGAGGTGCGGATAGTGGCTGGTAAGATTTTTCTGGTCCAAGAGATGCTCGAATGCGTCGGCGTCGTACGGCGTTACGGTGATATCGAGGAGTGTGTCAAGATGGCCGTTTGGGTTGGCGACGGGCGGGCGCGGGTGTACTGTGGGCAAGAGATCGACATAAGTCAAAGCAGCGTGGGGGGATAGAGTGTGCGCAAGAAATGGGGATGACTCGACCGCCGCATCAAGGTACAAGGGCCCCATCTCGGACTCGCAAACATGCGGGGTCCCGAGAGAGGGCGCCATGGTCTCCCCCGCATAGGGAGCACGCGTGGAGCCGCTCATCGCCGTGCTCGCCGTTGCATTTCCGCCCCAAGTTGAAGTTGAGGCAGAGGGACTTTTGCGCGTTGCCGCGGAATGCGCGCGCGGTGCGGATGTCGCGGCCGACGATGATGCTGAATACTGGTTTTCCGTCGAGGAACACCGTGATCATCGTCGGGTGGTCGTAGGCGCTGTGCGGCCCGCAGCACGTAACGCAGGCCGGCGGCTTCCGAAAGGACTGGCCATCCCCGGATGTGGGAGTCGAAGAGCGCTCGCGGCGCTTCGCGGCGGCGGTGTTACTGTCGTCCGGGGAGGTCCTCTTGCCGTTCCTGTTTGGTACACCCGAGGAAGAGGATAAGTTAAAAGGCGAGGAGGAGCGAGAGGGAGTGAAAGGCGTAGACGTGTTTGCCTGTTTCCAGGCCCCCAGCGCGATCATCCAGTGGTTCTCCCATGTCGCCAGGGAGAAGCCGCCGCCGTTATAGACCTCGTTGCGCAACTCGTTTTCCACCGGGTACCAGACCGGGAACATCTTCAAGTCCTCGATACACTTGAGGCGGGCGAAGAAATGGGCGTGCTGTCTGAACACCGTGTTGTAGTTAATCTCGAGTTCGGATTCCCCTTCGGCCGCGGGCGTGCAGCAGATGTCGTACGCCGCGAGTAAGTTGGAGGACGCCTGCCTCCACAAACCCGGGGTGAGCCTCTCGAAGGTCGCCTCCTCGTCGCCGAGCATCTCTTCCGCCCTCGGAAAATTGACAACTTGAACCTTGGTGCCGTTTTCCAGGGTAATGTCGCACTTTGGGATCGAGTGCGGGCGGTCGTGGTACTGCTGTATCACCTCGTCCGTCCACCAGTGCAACGGGAAGTAAATTTTGTAGAACAGCGAGCGCCACCAGATGTCCGGGATGGAGATGGTCGCTTCGGAGGTCGGGGCCACGGCGTGCGGGGTTCCCATCTGCAAGGTGCCGTGGATGGAGCGCGGGGCCTTCGCGCGGTCGGCATCGCGCTTGCGTCTCTCGGTCGCCTCCTCCGTTGCGACGACGAGGCGCTGAGCAGCGACCCAGGAGGTCATGAAGACGGGGAGTGGGCCCGTTGCCTCCACGACCTCCTTGGAACCTACCAGGAGGCGTTTTTCCTCCTCCGTGTACGCGTAGTACGCCTTCAGCTTCGCCCCGACGTCTAGGGCGGCGACGCTCTCCGCGTTCGCAACAGCTTCTTCGTAGTCGCGGGTCGTGCTAACGCTGTCTGCGTTGTGGGTCTCCGTGCGCGTGTTTCGCCGATTCTTCTCGAGCAGCTCCATGTCGTCGGGGGCGGGGGTGTCGGCAGGGCGTCTGCGGTGGGCGGCGTAGTCGAAAGTCGGGGGCAGAGGAAGTGGCAGACCACAGACAGATTCTGGGAGGGTTGGGGTCGGCAGGCATCTCGGAAAGAGAGGAAAACAGAGGGAGTGCTGGCGCCGAAAAGGGTGAAAAGATTTGGATCTTGTGGGGGGATTTTTCTAGAAACCGGGGAGGCGGGTTTTCAGGCGTATGCGGACGGGTGTGGGCTGCGAAAACGCGTCGATGTGTGCGAAGGGGAGCCGGACACGGGAGGCGACGTCGAGGGCAGAGCCAACAGATTGATGTGGCTATGCAGATAAGATTGGTAGATCTACGACACAAGACGAATACATCTGGAGTGACTCCCACCCTTCCTCGCTACCCCACTACCTTGCCTTCCACTCAGGCGGCTCGCAAGCTCGCCTGCCTGAGCTCGCAGAAGTGGCAAGAGTGCACTTGCACGTGCATCCAAATAATGCGTGCCATTGCCAAGGTACAGGCACATCCACATACGCTGATCCAAACAATGTGTCCGCCTTTTGCTCACCAAAATGCCGGCGGGACTTCCTCTAAGTTCCCGGCGCCGCGTCAGCAATGTGAAATCCACAAGCTCGCTCTCCAACATCGTCAATATCACCCGGACCAAGACCAGGAAGGGACGCCATGGTACTTTGTCATTGTCGGCGCATGCGGTCCGTCTTTTGGAACAACAGGAGCTGGCCAAGGAGGCAAGCCGCCGCTCAGGTAGGTTGCTTCTGAATCTATGATTTTCTATGATTTACTTAGCACAACACCAGTCATGACACAAGCAGAGCGGACAAACTATGAAGCCTTCCTCAATGTGCCTGAGACTTTTGACTACGCCGACGGCGCTTATGAAGACAATGTTCTGCGGGGAAAGAGGGCCGCCGATATCAGCCATGCTGGGGAAGGACTGGAAGCTCCTGACAAAGACCAGGTGGACGAGGAACTCCTGGATATGCTGGAACAGCAGCAAAAGTATGTCATTTCTTTTCATTCTATTTAATCTCCTGCTGATAATGTATTTGAAAGCAAATTGTTCTCTCGACGTCCGTGAGATCGCCGTAAACGTGCAGACCGAACTCAAATACTGGTCGACGTGTTTGCGGCGCAGCTGGAAAGCATGACCAACACCTATATGTCTTGGAATCTCGTGATGGCGGAGAAGAGTCTTGGGGCCGAATACATGCCGCCTAGACGCTCTGTGCTCCAGGAGAAGTGACAGGTACTCGTGGTGGATTTGTACGGTGCGTATTTTTTTGGGGTATTAGTTTGGCCATAAGCTGAGATTGGTTATAGAGACCCGCTACGAAGAAGTGCCCATTGTAAGCGGCGACTCGTTTATCACGTCGGCATATGTGCAGCAGGGCCTCATGCCCTTGACCCCTCACCATGCGAGCGTCATTATCACAGTGCGCGCTCTTGAGGTCTTTCGCGTAATGTAATTACTTTGCCCCCGCCTCGGGATACAGGTGTTTGTGCAGTGACTTTGCGACTTGCATGTCGTAGCTCCCCGCCCATATCTAGGTGCCCAGTTCTCCACCGCGTTCGACGTCTATCTGTCCCTCCAGGCTGCGGCCGATCAACGTATGAAGGCCACACTAGGCCGCGACGTCCCCAACTGGCGATTGAAGAATGCCTGCCCGGCTTGTCTCTACGAACTCGAGGGTGAGCCGAAGCTCAAGAGGCGCTTTATCGTCACGCAGGACGGCAATAATTCGCTGAAGCGGTTTGGGTGTCATGAATGAGTTGTGCGCTTCAACAGGACAGTGTTTCCTGGAGACTCAAAGGAGCGACACGACCGCCGTCAAGCTCCGGGCGACTTCTTTCTGCCGCGATCTGATGTTGAGGAGTGGGTGAAGGACGAGGTGGATGAATTGATGAAGGACTTTGCACCGGAGGCGGGAGAGGGCGGTGACAAGGGGGCAGGGTGCGAGGAGTGCTGGGAGAACATGAAGGAAGACATAACCCCTCGTGCGTGGGGCTTATACAACAAGACAAGGATTTTTCCTGCTCTGTGCTGCCACGGGTTCGTGCTTGTTGTCATGGACATGGTCAAGAGTGGTGAACTGTAAGTTGTCTTGGACGTTGCGCCCAGGGCTAAGTACGGCTTGTCCGTAATCAATCACCTTCTACGCATGCTGGGCGAGGTGACGATCGGAATCGACGTGGGTTGCAAGGTTGCACGACAGGTGAAGGCTCACCCCCAGCTCTCGGTACTCACCAAGGAGAACAATTTCAAAGGGGCCTTCCACGGCCTTGGGCACAGTCGCCTTTGCAGTATCTGCAATATGGCGATGTACGTCGACGGCATGGGCTTGCAGCCCATTAAGTTAGACCTTCGCGAAAAAAGTGGGCCGTGGCCCAGGGGTGCTTCGCAAAATTTCCAGGGTCATGTGGGGCGTCAGGCGGCCGTTTCGGCAGCTCCTGGGCACCATCAAACTGCATCACACCATCATTCTGAGGTTGCCGTCGCAGCCGGGCGTTGCCCACATCACACCTGTGACAAATGTGACTTCCGCTTTCCTCCCGCCACCACTGCCGCTTGCTGGCTCCAGCTCATATACTCAGGACTTTGCAAAATATCCCGGGGTGTGCCCTGCAGACCTTATTCAAAATCTTTGGGCAGGCCCCAGACAGCCCCGAGGCTTACATATATCACTGTTCGGCCATCCGGATGGCACTCGGCATGGTTCACATTGATCGCTGATGGTGATTCCTGACTTGTCGGACTTTGAAATCTGATATGGCGGGCACGTGCCCGTGCCCGTCCATTTCAGGGGGGCGAAAAATCGTTTTTTTGGGCGCTTTTCACGCCTTTTTGGGGCGCAATTTAACTGATTACAGGTTTCGTATATACCCTGCTTGCTACCTGCGGTAAATCCGCTTACCCACGGCCGTTTTCCCACCTCTTTTCGTACCGCGTGTTCCGCTCCCATTCCGCACCCTGCCCCCAGCTGCTCAAAGCGCGGCTTCTGGGTCATTTTGCAGCTCCCACAGCTCCTCTGGCGACAGCCCTTCATTCCCATCCTTGCAATCCCGGGCCTGGGATCGATTTTGCGCTGGTATCAAAATATCTGTATTGGGGCTCCCCACCCGCGGCGGCACTGGATCTGTGGTGCTGGGCTTCTTAGCTGTGGGCCTCTGACCTGCCCGCCTTGTTTCGCTTGGTCCTGGCACCACCTGGCGCGATTCTACGTCAGTAGCCGGCAGCAGTGGGGAATCGGCCTGTGGGGTCGGGTGCGATCCGGCAGGGGCAGTGGAACTAGCGGGAGGCGATGCTGGCTCGTCTGAGGAGTCCCTGTGGCAAATTTGAAGGCTGGTGGACGATGGGTGAGGATGGGAGAGACATACCTTTCCATTTCACGAAGCACCCACGTGATGTCGGCAATTGCCTCATCCCAATCGGGTGATGCCTCGTCCATCGCGTCGCGCCACCACTTCAGCGCGATCAACACATTGAGAAAGCCATTCGGACCGTACAGATCCAGGCAATTCCATTCCCCTGTTTCACGCGACATTGGCCGCTCTTCCCCACGCCACACTGGATTAATATCCAGCCACCATACCCACCACCCCTTCCCGAATGCCTCTGCGCTCGCTATAACGGGTGTGTGCTTGCGGGCTCTTGCAATCCAGTCCTTCACCTCCGTAGGTCGTTTCCTCGCTGGATGGCCTTGCTTCTAGTGACAAGAACGAGAACGTAATCAGTCGTGTTACCAAATCCGCGGCGACGTCGATGACAGACGGCATTACTCACGGTGCCTTCGAAGCCCACTCTTTCCTCCCTCTTCCACCACACGCCCACGAGTGTAGGCCAGCTGCCGCCGAAGTCTTTCTTCATCAGCAGCTCCTTTGCTGTCACCACCCAAGCCTTTGCGTCCTTCTCTTTCCCTGCTGCCTTCGATTTCGCTACCGCCCCGCTCTTTGACATCTGCGGTTCTCTCGCCTTTCCAGCCGGTTTCTGTTTCACAGGTGGGGCTGGGCTCTCATCCGCGTCACTGTCGTTGCCACTATCGCTCTGGTTTTCTCATAGCACTGGGTCCAGCCTCTGCTTGGTTTTTTTACGGCCACTTTTTCGCCCCTCCCCTATGGATTTGCGTTTCGTGGTAGGCGACACGTCTGCACCACCCCACAAGGTCTCCTTCTCGGCATTCCCCAGTCCCAAGCCATTGATCATGAGCTGATTGCGCACAATAGTATTTTCGCGAGCCAAACCCTCCGCATCCATGGCCTGCAACTCAGCCAATTTAGCTGCACGAGCGCCGGCTGGCATCGCGTCCAGCTTCATTAACAAGTCGCTGCTAAGCGGGGCTGCGAACCCAGCCCCGTACGCATCAATTGGCGGGGCACTATTGTTGCTGCCATCCAATATCAGCGGTGCCGCGACGGGTCCAGGCAACAGGTGGGACGGGAAGTCGAATTCGTTTGGGTCACTCAGTCCGTCATCCAGTCCCAGGTATGATCGAATCTCTGGGTCAGAGAAGGATTCTTGCAACGGTGCGGGGTTTGGGGGGATGGGCACCGTCGGATTGGTCGGCGGTGGGGACACTGAGGAGATAGTCGCCGGCGGCGCCATTGGGCTAGATGACGGCGGGGCCACCGTCGAGCTCGATGGCGTAGTCCCTTCCTTCATTCCCGACCCTTCCTCGTGGAATTCATCTACAAGTCCCCGCGCATCAGTGTCAATTCATGAAAATAATAGAAAAAGCAGCCTTACGAGCATTCCAAACGAATCTACTGAAATTTTTCATCACCTCGCCGTACACGTTGGCATCCGCCCTCGAGAAGTCTAGCATCGCCGGCGTCTCTGCTGTGACGCCCGCATGTAAATTGCAAGATCATGAGTATCTGCCTGTATGTGAGACCTGGGAGATGCTGCTCACCTCACAGACTCTATATCGATGCGTCCCTCGTCTTTTCTGACCCGTCCTGCGAAGATAGAGATCTCGTAGCCGGTGTGGCCGGCCAGACCCTCCAATAAGGGTCCCACCAGACTCGAAAAGCGGCTGCGCGCTCTGGGAAATATTTAGGACTCGGCTACGACACCTGCTGAAGCCGTGAGGCTCACTCACTCGTCAAGATCTTCCTCATCAAGTGCCGGAAGCCCCTCCAGCGCGTCCTCGCGCTTATTCATCTCTGCTGTGTGGAGTGCTTCCGCCCCTTCCCTCATTTTTTTCTGCACTTCTGGGGTCTCTAGAGCAAGGAGCTCGCGCATGGCCTGTGCACGGATATTCATGTGCTCTGCTGCTGGTGCATCCCCCTTCGTCGCCTCACACCGTTCGGCCACCTTTCCTTTGTATTTGTCAAGCCGCATATAATACTGGAAGTCGGCCCGTTTCTTGGGGACAGGCCCTGCCGGAGTGCGAAAGCGCGTAAGCCATTCTGCCCAGGGGTTGCTCTTCAGGCCCGCCCTGTTTTTTTGGCGCGAGCACCACTCCTTAATTTTCTAGAAACAAAACAGGTAAGCAGTTTTATACCGCGATATCACGTGACTCACGGCTTCTATAGTGATTATGACTTTCTTGTGCTCTGCCTCCTCCTCGGGGGTCTGTGGTGCTAGCCCGTAGTCGGTGGGGTCGTCAGGACTGGGGTCCTGAGTCAACGGCAGCCGCCATGGAAAGTCCGCCCAATAACGGACAAATGCCTTCATCCAGATTTCACGCGTCTTCCCGTGTTTCGATGCATCGGAGTAGGTGGGATAGAAGTCTTCCATGAACTCCAACCGCTGTCCTACCCAGTCGGTACGTTTTCCCCGTTTTTTGGCAGGTTCCTTTGAGGTCATTTTCCAGGGAGCATACAAGAGCACTGTCACACAAGTAACAATAATCCTTCCTCATTCGTCATGACACCACTGGATTTGCCGCTTCCTCCAGCGACCGCCGAAGCTGTTCGCCAGTCCGCCAACCGGGCGTCTGACCTTGTTGCTGAAGCAGACCGAGAACGCGCCGCCACCTGGGACGCAAGCCTTCGCCGCCTCAAGCAGGAATGGGTGGATAACGGTTGGGGAGAGTCCTCCGAGTCCTTCCCATCCGCGGCCCAAGAATTGACGCGGGAATGGGCTTACATGCGCGCGCACAATGGTCAGTACCTTCAGATACTATCTATCCTTTTTGTTTGCTCACCCAGTGTCTTAGCTTTTCGCCAATACGTGCTGCTGCGCTACACCAAAATTCTTTGCGCTCGACACCGGCACTACCTGCGGCTCAAGCATCTTCATGAGCTCATCCACCTTCCCTTTTTCTATCCCGCCCATTCCGGTCCCGCCACCTGGGAGGCATCGACGGCTCATGACCTCCTTGTTGCGGTGCTCAAGCACATCCATGAGCTTGTCCACCCGCCGTTCACACATCCGGAATTCCCTGAAGATCCTGCCATTACGATTTGGAAGGCAAACGGCCTGTTCATAGGTCGCTGGGATTCGAGCACCTCGTGGGGAAGAGACACCGCTGATCTGACTGAGGCGGACGACGAGATATCCCCAATCCGGGTCACAGTACCCCTCCCTTTTGTACCTGGACCATGACCTGTACTACAGAAATACAATTCTTTCCCTGTTTCACTCATTTTAAGTCCGAAGTCCAAATAGATTTATCCACAGAGAGAAAATACAAAAACAGTGTCTGTAATCCTAATTATTCATGTCCTCGATCCCGTATGTCCTACTTGTCACGAAGGCGTCCAAAACTTGGCGCTCGCGACTCTGCAGCAAACGCGCCGAAGGAAGTCGGTTTGTGTGAATATAATCCACCACATCGTACCTGAAATTGACTGTCAGTACATGGTCATCGTGAAAGCGTGAGAAAGCGGGAGACACTTACCGATCCTCAAACAGAAGCAGAACCCCCTCAATGCCCCAGAGAGTATCCCCCATTGTCCACTCGCCTGGGTGCCGTTTTGACGAGACGACTGAGATGCGGGGTTGTGGCGGGGCTCTGGTGACCTGAGCCGTTGAGACCGTCACAGGGGGGGGTGCAGCTCGCGCACGAGCAGGCGCAGGTGAGGCTCTGGTAACCTGAGCCGTTGAGACCGACACAGGGGGCGGTGCGGCTCGTGTACGAGCAGGGGCGGGCGATGATTTGGCCAGTGGAGACGCCGGTTTGGCCGGTGGAGGCAGGGACCCATGCCTTGAATGGCGCCGCCGTGCAGGCCCAGGCGTCGGTGAAGGTGGTGGAGATTCCACCGGCGACAAGGGCTCATCGTCATCTCCATGATCATGATATCGCTCGCACATGAGCTTCCATATCGCACAGGCCTCCTGGTACGTTTTGGCGCTCTTCCATTGGCCCTTCGAAAATCCTTCAATCTGCTGCCTGGCGATGAACCTTCCAAAATCACTTCTCTATTGTCCACGCTAGATCAAGACAAAGAGACAGTAATCATCGGTATATATCCCCCTCTGGAATCCGACCCCTACCGTGTAGAACTGAGAATTGGTGTTCACCGAATGCCTTTGGTGATCCTCGTCGCCATGAGATGGCTGATAAATTGGAGGACAGGTTTGGGATTGCTGCGACATAGCGATGAAAGAGGGGGATCACGCCGTCAATCACAAGCTTACCTATTACCAAATATAGCCTCCTCCTCCTCCATCTACCACCATGCCTGTCCCCACCTCTGACCTTCAGCGCGGCGAAGCCCCAACATTCGCTATACCCACTGATAAATCGGCCTGCCTCACCATAATTCAATACGACTGGTCCTGTCCTTGTCGGTGTTACCCAGCAGACGCGGGGATATACACCGGGGAGTCAGTAGAGCGGGGGTGAGCTCTCTTGGCCCGGGACCTGGGGAACAGTAAAGCTACTGGGAGCCCTGCGGAAGTGACATCCTCCAAGGTGTGTCTTATCCTCTTCGTATGCGCCATCCACACTAAGTTTACATTCTGCAGGCCAAGCTTTGAACGAACACCAATCTTGCCTCATTGTTATACCTCGAATACACTCCTCGCTGAATTTATATTCATCCATCTGTTTCGATGCTGCTTTCCGCTACATTACTGCATAACATTTGGGTAGCACGCAAATAGTGTAGTGTCATACCGTTCACAATAAATAAAGAGGCTTTTCATGTTCATACCTACCTTGAAGAACCTCTCGCACCGCAATAAGAAATATTTCCAGGCACTGAACAATTTTGTCCAGGTCAAATCCTTCACTTGACGCTGCCCATGGCTTTGATTGCGAACTCGTTACGGGTTGATCACGAACTCGCTACGGCCTACATCCCAGACTGAAAGCTCTCCCTCTTCGTCGGCATGTCTGTTTTCAAAAAACTGAAGACGCAGAACTGTTCCAAAGATCTCAAGGTAGGTCTTAAATAAATTTATGATTTTTTGGAGACATGTTGGTAGACCATAGTTGACTTGGTTCCAAGGCGTAAACCTGTACGTGATTCTTCGTGCTTTTCTACACTCGACCACAACTATGCCAACTCAAACATCTCAAATTGATCCAAAACTTTTAGATTACGATAAGTATGTATCACTGTCTTCTATCCCAAGTTTTCCCGCCCTCAATACCGTCGCTGGAAGGCCCAAAAAACGCAAAAAGGCCCCAAATCAGCCTGAGCTCGCTGCGGTCAGAAAGGCAGCGCGCCTTGAAGCCATACGCAAACATCGATGGGAGTGAGTAGCTGAATTATATTCTCGACATTTCCCACTCATGCGATGCAAGAAACGAGGAGCCACTGCGAGAAAAGGCCCGAGTACGGATGGCTGCGTAAGTAGTTACTTCAAGATCGTTAACACTTAGCATATGTTCTGCAGACGTCGTCAGGCAATCAAGGCCTTGGGCTGTGTGTCCGAGGAGCAGGCTGAATGCACCAAGAAGGCCCATGCGACATACCGAGCGAAGTATAAGCCTCGTGTTGCTGGGTGAGAATGACACTGACATAGATTTGTCGCAGACATCAGGCACATCTCACCTTCAAACAAAGGCTGCGTCGACAAGAGTGAGAAACCATGAGAACCTTAAGTACCCACTCACCAATCTACCGTTTAGAGCTTTTATCGCCAAGCACGGCATTGAAGCATATCGTGAACACATCGCTGCAGAGACAGCTCGCGCCAACGCGGCATTGCGTGCGGAGCAAGTCGCCCGGGACTTGCAGAGACTGAGGCAGACACGCCCCGCTGCAACCTGAAGCCCACAGGATACGCTGCCGCCTCCTTTCCACTGCGTAGACATTTCGAATTCGTTCTCACTGATTTGAATCTATATGGATTGGTACGATTGCTCCATCTACTGGCTCTGTTTGTGATTGGGAGATAGAAATCTTGATGAGTATGCGTCTCAAGCAACGACTAGACTAATTTACATTGGCAAGCGCCATGGGCGCTAAAATAATATTCCCTTTTCGGGGCTAAGGGACTTGATCAATCTGATTCTCTTGGGTCCACCACCACACACACTCGTTCTTTTCGTTCTTGTCGACGGTCGTTATTCTTGCTTATTCTTGCTTATTTATTTTCACTCTGCACGATGCTCCCGTGCACCAGTAAACCGAACCGTAACCGCACCTCTCGCAAACCCAATCCTCCCGCAACTTCTTCCGCCTCGACTCTTGTCTTCAATGTGATGGACTTGGTGACACCACCGGAGGCAGCCCCCATGGCTAGCTATGTGGACTGTGCCTCAGCAGATGGACGGAGCATTGTCCGTGAGACGGTTTGTGTGGCTCCGCCGTCCCCACTGAAGCGTGCCCGTCTGAGAGAACCCACAATGACAGCTGCGGTCGCAACTCCTGCTGCCGACTCCCCCACGTCGGAAGATCGCTACGCTATGGCCCCGGACGACTTTGACGACTTTGACAACCCACCGATCCCACCGCTGCCCCAGCTGCCCAAGATCCTCAACCCAAAACGCCTAGAGCCTTCAGTGAGTTGCTTACAAGTTTTCTGCAGACGAAACTGGAACTTCGAATAGGACAAATCGATGAATCACTGGATGCACCTCTTGCGCGACATTTTCCTGATGCAGCTGTTGCGCCGGGATGGCTGCGGCGACGCGAGCTCGGAGCTGTGTCCAGGGTGTGGCGACGGTCAGAGACCGCTGTGTTACCGATGTCAAGAATGCTTCGGTGGTCTGTTGCTTTGTACAGAGTGTTGCTTGGACAAGCATGTGGAGCACCCGCTGCATGTCATATCGGTGAGTCTGCAGAACTTTCTCTGCAGATAGTATCCATAACCCTAGTATACCAGGAATGGAACGGCATCTTCTTCGCCAAAACTTTGCTCAGGGATTTGGGCCTCCGCATTCAATTCGGCCACGCTCCGCGCGAGGCGTGTGGCAACCCGCAGCCGGGGTATTCAGAATTTGTTGTGCTGCACGACAACGGGATCCACTCAGTTCATGTGGATTTCTGTGGCTGCGACTCTCGGCGCCGCACCGAGCCCTACATACAGCTTCTGCAGGCGGGCTGGTATCCGGCCACGGACGAAAGGCCACAAACGGCGGCAACATTTCTGGTGCTCGACAAATTCCACGTCAACACGTTACAGGCAAAAATGACCGCCTACGATTTCTACACCGTCTTGGAACGCCTCACCGACAACGCGGGAATAAAGCCGCCTAATCGCTATCAAATATTCCTTCGGATGGCGCGACAGTGGCGTCACCTGCTGATGCTCAAACGTGCTGGGTGTGGACACGATCCGTCGGGCGTATGGGGCACTCATCCGGGTGAACTTGCGGTTGACTGCCCTGTCTGCCCTAACCCGAAGATCAACTTGCCCGAGAGCTGGGAGAATGCGCCCCCCGAGGATCGGTGAGAACATTCCGTGTTTCTCTGGATGCTTAATACTGATTTTGAGTTATAGGTTCTTATACATTCTATTCATCGCACTTGACGCGTGCTTCCGCCTGAAGCGTCGCATGATCTCCAGCAAAATCAAGGATCCCGGACTGGGAACGGGCTGGGCTTATGTGACGGAAAACCCCCCATATCGGCATTACCTTCTAACGGTGACCGAGCAGAAGGAGGTAAGGATGGAGTTAGGTTTACGGCTTTCTTTTTTCTGACGGAAATGTGCAGATGAGTACATGCAGTGGCCTCGCAGCTCTTGACTACGCCAACACCAAGTTCTCCCGGGGCTACAGTACGACTGGCGTGAGAATGGGGGTTTGCGCAAGGCACGAGTTTGTGCAGGCAAATGGCGTCGGCGATTTGCAAAAGGGGGAGAGGTAATGCAGTGGTCCGTTGGCCGATAACAATACTAATCAAACTACCTGCAGATTCGCAAATATGGATTATATTTTTGGCTCTATTCTGCGACACAAGGACCCACGCATACGCAGAATTATTTCCTACAACATCGTGTGCCAATGGTGGAAGTATCTAATGGAACGCATGCAAAAACTTCCGCCGCTAGTGCGCATCTCAATGATTATGAGTCTTTTCCGGTTCGTTATACCGAAAATGCATATCCACGCCCACACTTTGGACTGTCAAGTCAAGTTTTCTCTGAACTTGGTTCCGGGGAGCGGGCAGACGGACGGAGAAGGGATCGAGCGCCCCCGGGCAAGTATCGGGGCTATCGCCAGCAGCACACGCGTCAGCGGGCCTGGAGCTCGGCACGATGCCCTTGACGACCATTGGTCATTCTGGAACTGGCTGAAGACAATTGGTCTGCGTGAGTTCGGTTTTTTTTTTTTTGGATTTATGCATGGCAGTCACTCACCGCAAGCCATAGCTGCTCTTTTACGGCGATGCCTCGACAACACCAGGAAAGAGGCAGCTTCGCAGCGGGCCGCGTTTGAGGCCTTCTCGCTGGAACAGATTGAGTGCGTGCCAGTATGGAAGAAGATGATTGATGATTTTGAGAAAGATCTGACCAAGCGGAACCCGTATGAGTTGAAGATGACTGGTAGGCGGATCGTGCATCACTGATGAATATGGCGGTCTGACATATGACAGGTCTGATAGAGATGGAGGTTAGGCTTCAGTTCGCGAAGGAAGAGGAGGAGGACGCAAGGAAGGGTGTCCCGGTGCTCCACGATGTATCACCGAGCGGGTTTGTGACTGCGGGCCTCGAGTTAGAGGAGCAGCAGTGCGTTGCTCTGGTTCTTTGCATGATGTTGGGACTGACTGTCGATAAGGCGACGTGTGCGCATTCAGGCGGAACTGAAGAAAGCCGGGTCAACAAGTCAGCAGATCAACATGAAAGCAATGCGCACAAAGCTGAACCGGGGGATCACATGATTTCGGCAGCTGCAATCAACGTATACGCCGGCGGCAATACAAGCCCTCGCCAAGCGTCCCGCTCCCGCCGCAGAGGAACTGGCAGAGAACGTCCCGCTCATGCTGCCGTCCTCGTTGACGGCAGCGGAGTGTGAGGATGGGGGCTGCACGAGGGCGATCCTCGAAATTGAGAACTCTCTGCGCGAAGCTCAATGCCGCACCGCCTTACCTCGGCTGTGTAGGCAACTGCACGTCAAATCACGACTGCTGCTATACAAGAAGCACAACTCTCGGCATCAGGGTATGAACACCTGGTCAAGAACGATTGTCGCACGAAACGAGAGCAAGATCAGGCTCCATTCCGAAAAGTTCCAGATGGCTTGGCAAGCGCGGCTGTTGATTGCGGGGGGGAATAAGGACAAGGTTGGGTGGCCGCAACTCAAGAAGGAGGATATACACTGTATGCAGGACGCAGAGGAACTGTCACGGAATGCGGAGAAGCGGCGCAGGGCCGCGGTGCGACGAGAGCAGCGGGAGGACGAAATGCGCGCAGATGGATTGCTGCCGCTGATGGATGAGGATGATGGCGAGATGGTGACACGAGGCGGCGAAAACGTCCGACAGGTGTCTTGGATCTGGACAATGGCTGGGACTGCTGGGACAGAGGAGGAGCTCGAAGACGGTGAGCAAGCTTGCCCGATGTCCAAAAACCAATTCATTCTGATATTAAATTACAGCGTTACGGATTGAGTGGTCTAAGGCATGGGCACGAAGCCGTCGCTGGACAGAGGAGGTACGCCTCCTCGAAGAGGAATGGAGGCGGCTCCCATTGACGTACGAGCATCGCGAGAGGTTGTGGAAGGAACGAGCCGTCGCAGTGCCGGTAACCAGCATTCCTGAGGCGGAGGCCGAGGGAATGATCGTATACGCACTCAAACAAGCACAGCTGTATCGGGACTTGGCAGCACGGGCGGAAACGACACGCACAGAGGCCAAGTTGGCCAGGGGGAAGAAGCGGGCAACTTGGGAGCCCATGTGGGATCCGCTAATCCCGACCGACACCGAACGAAGGGGCGACGCGAACGACGAAGATGGGGCAGGGTCTGACGACGAGGAGATGATGAGAGGGGCGACATTGACAGTGACGAAGAGCTGTTGATGGGCGACGAGGTGGACAACTGAGCGGTGACTGGGTTGGATGTAGAGGCGGGCAGGAGTGCGGCGTCGCGCGGCGTCCCTTGGGGAGAGCGCGAGATTGCACAACGCGATGCTGGGGTAGGGCGGGATGCGCCAACAGATTGTGGAGAGTCGCCAGCTGGGCGGGAGGGCAGCGGAGAGGGCGGCTGAGGGCAGTGCAGGGCAGGAGAGCGCGTTCTTGCTCGGATGGTGCCAGCAGGAAGGGAGCGCGCCATTTGTCGCGCCATTGGCTGCGACCCGCTTTCATCCGAGTGCGTAGGACGAAGGGGAGGGCGTGGGATCGCATACGGGGGGATCCTGGGGAGGGCACCAGCGCCGAGTGGAAGCCCCCAGCAGCGCGTGCAGAGTGGGCAGCTTTTTCGAGGCGGGTGTCTTTTCTGGCCGCATTTGGCCTACCGGGTAATGCCGGGATGCAAACATTTTGATAGCGGTACCGTATTTTATTCCATTTAATGAATTCATTTATCTTTTCATCGTCGGAATGGGGGCCGAGGGTGAGCACAGTGAAAAGCCAGATGCGCGCGACGCCGGGGACAGTGCTGGATTGTATCGGGGGGAGGGGGGGGTCCTCGGGAGAGTAGGGGGCGCCGTTCGCCATTTGTCGCGCCATTTGCTGCGACCCGCTTTCATCCGAGTGCGTAGGACGAAGGAGAGGGTGTGGGATCACACACGGGGGGATCCTGGGGAGGGGCACTGGCGCCAAGTGGAAGCCCCCAGCAGCGCGTGCAGAGCGGGCAGATTTTTCGAGGCGGGTGTCTTTTCTGGCTGCATTTGGCCTACCAGGTAATGCCGTGATGCAAACATTTTGATAGCGGTACCGTATTTTATTCCATTTAATGAATTCATTTATCTTTTCATCGTCGGAATGGGTTGTTAACATCTGAGCATCGAGCGACGCGTCAAGTCGACAACGCGGCCTCACGGGGCCGCGCAAGCTGAATCATTTTCCGGTTACGTATTTTCCTCTCACTGGTTCTTGCTACGAACTGCGTGAGAGGTATGTCTCATTTATTTACGTTACTCTACACATTACTTATAATGCTACCAGCCTGTACTCACAGTCGTTGTACAGGTAAATAATATACTTACTGGTTCTTGCTACGAACTGCGTGAGAGCCTGTACTCACAGTCGTTGTACAGGCCTCCCCGGTTCACATGGGTGCCGAGGGCGAGCACAGTAATGGTGATGATGCCAACACGCTACAGAGCTGCCGACGGAGCGGCGGGGTCGGTGGACCCAAACCCGCCAGTACTCGTGGTGTCCCGCAGTGTTCCGGGGTTACCATATTTGGGTATCCCAAAGATTTCGAATTAGAAGTGCGGTATCTTGCCGGAATTCAATTCCAAATCTTGCCCTTATGAGGTGCTGGCTCTGCCACCCGCCCGTCCCCAGGCAGCCCCCGCCGTATACCAGACCATAACAGGCCCTATTTAGCATCTACTCCATGCCTCAATGATACTCTAGTCGCCAGATTTCGGCTTCCTCAGCGCTGCCCGATTTCCCCCTTTCTTGCTCCTGCCCTCACTTTCCGCCACCCCACGCCCTCAATTCTTCCACAATGCGCCTAGATACGAAGAAATAATACTCGACCTTATGCCCGCATCGCCTTTTTCGCTTTATCGCGCCACAGCACGGCTTTCCTCGCAGCCGGTTTTTTTATTTTATTTTGTGCACTCTGGTCTGTTCATACACCCGGCAGGTATGTGTTTTCGGTCGGATGCCGTGCCATCAACACCAAAAATCATGCTGTGGTCCACATATAATAGATCTCGCTGCAGCACTCCTGCTCGCCTGCGCTTGCACCCGCTCGCTCGCACACTGGCCTTTATCCGCAAGCAAACACATTTATGCCGTGTATTGGCATCTCTGCACACCCGCCTCGCATGCCTTGTGGACGTTCCGCTGCTGCTCCCGGCTGCTCTGTGCATCCTGCTACATCCGCATCCCTGCACACGCTCACCATGCCCAATAGTGCTCCCGCCCCTAGCGCTCGTCTGGCCTGCTCACCCGCACGCCCTTGGACCTTGGTGCCTCGTCCGCCTGCATCGCACCAGCTTGCCCCGCGGCGCTCCCGCTTTTGCGGTGCTCGGCGTTGCTGCACCTCCGCGTCTAGTATCGCACCCAATCCCGCTCCCCGCCCGTCGTACGTGCACGGTGCGCTCGCGCTAGAGCGTTTAGCATACGCTCGTTCGTGCTCGAGCACTATTCACTCCTGCCAGGCTCCCCTGCTGGCCCACGATCCACGCGCCTGCTCACAACTGCAAACCACAGCACAATCCACTCCGCACACCATGCGCTCACCCGTCGTACCTCCAACTCCGCACTGTGCCCCGTGTATTGTACTGCCCCCACGTACACTGCCCGCTCCGCTTCTGTGCTTCTGCACTACAAGCTTGTCCGCATGCTCCCCGCCCTCCGTGCGCACCGCTTGCTTGCGCCTATCTTCTGCCCCGCGCATCTATTCCCCTGCCACAGCACAGCGTGTCGCGCTCTTACGTCCCGCACCCGCCACCCACCTGCGCCCCGATGGTCGACGCTGGCACGCCACCACACGCGCATCCATCCCGCTTGCTTTTGCGCCTGCCCCACATGCACCACCCCTGCCGCCGCAGCAGCCCTCGCTCGAACGAGCTATGCATGCGTGTTCGTCCACGCTGAGCGTGCCCACACCCCGCTCGCACCACAGCCACGGGGGGCGTGCGACAGGACAGGATGCAAGCAGACTACAATCGGTCGAGATAGGGCACGACGAGGGTGGAGGATCGATAGAATTGAATGTAGATAGTTAAAGAATTAATACTACATAGATTACATAGTTCTACACACGTCAATACATGAGTTTGCGTTGAAATACATGGGTTTGCGATGATTTTTGAAGCTGGCGCCTAAATTCCGAGTGCAAGCGCCCAGTTTGATCGCGCGATCTCATTGGCACAGCGCCCCGGACCATCTTCGGAAATGCCCGAAACAAACGAAACTTTGAACCTCGTTGGCTTACTGCTTGTATTTCGAGCTGATCACTTCCCCCGGTCAGTACTAATATCCCATATCAACCATATATTCAACATTTATCCAAAACCATTGAGCACAGAATATTTTATTGCTCGTACAACTCAAACCTCGGCCAAATCTTCAATTTTCGACAAAACTTCGTTCATATAGGTATGCGCAAGCATGTTAAAAATGCTCTAAAATGCCTATGGGATACATACAAACTATATGAACAACATTTGTCAAAATTGCATTGGATTTTGAAGATGGTGGGGAAATATCCTGGATTGAGGTGTCGAAAGCCAAGCTAAAGTGCGGTTCGCACCTGAAATTATTGAACCAGTGGTGAGTCGGTGATCCATTTTCTCAATGCTTTGCAAATTGGAGCTCCGGTGTCTTAAATACCCCAGATCTTTCGATTGTTTCATGTTCATACGACATTTTTCTTCGCTCCTAGGACAGCCAGCACGGTATTCAACCCTCCTATGTCTCGCAAATCCCCAAACAAGATGATTTTGAGTGAAAAATAAAAGTCGTCTGATCAATCCAAAATCAGTCTCAGATTGAAGATATCATACAGAAATCCCTTCCCACGAGATATAATGCCCCGAATGTGGGTCAATCACATGAAATAGTGGCATCTATGTCAAGACAAACTCAGCTAAAACATCTCCTAGGCCCACTCCCCATTGTCAAATGATTTTTTCAGAGGTCCTATACACTACCCGAACTCTTATTTTGCAAAACTCCTGCCGTACACACAAATCCTGGCAAAGAATGGTTTATTTCTCCTGGGAATGGTATTTGAGTGAATGCTCCATAAGAAAAAACGGTATAGGTATAGTTTCTTCTCCATAAAATCCATACATACCTTTTATTGACTTCTTGGGGTCATTATTGAGCAAATATCCAGTTGTGCGTCCAAAATACACAGTTTCGGTGGTTTGATGTTGTCTTCTTTCCAAATCCAGCGTGGCAGGCCTGCCAATCAGTGGCAGTGTATGCTTCCTTTTGCCTCTTCCCACCACTCACCCACTACCACCATCGACGTCCCACTGCTCTTGAATCACTTCTCTCCTCAAAAACTCGACCGACGACTTCAAACTGAGGAATAAGGCTTTTAACTGGCCTTTTGGACACTGATCCACCGCGGATGCACTCCGACAAACTGCCACGCTGGCACGAATGAATATTCTTCCTCTTATCTGGCAGAATCCATCGGCCTTGCGCACACCGCCGCCGGGCCTTTATTAACCTTAAAACCTATTCTTTGGTATGTCTTCCTGTTCTGATTCTCGCAAACCATCTGAACAGCTGTCGCACATGTTTAGTCACTGCGAGCCTCTACATTGGCACCCTCGGTTCTTTTGGAAAAAAATTACCTGTAGTGATATAAATTTAGACCGAAGACATCTGATGCCTCGAATCTTGGTGCGTTTTTTTTTTTTCATTACTTGCTTTTCTCGTTTTGTATCCACCCCGCGCAACGCTTCTGCTGCTGTTGGGGTTTGTATGGCCACTTCTTGGCTTTGTGTCAGCACTTGCAGATGGCTCAAGCTCAAATGTGGCCACACATGCATGCATTTCAGGCTGCGAGCGTTCCATGGGGTGCGAATTTGTACCTTGTGCGACGTCCACGGCTTTTCGTGTGGGATGGGGCCCAGGGCGGGTGCGGAAGGTGTGGGGTACATACTTCAGCGCAGCCCAGCACTGCCTACTCGCAATTGCACCGCCATGACGGGGCGCCCAGCCCACGCTGGACCCGATGCATGTGGGAGAGCCTCTAGACCCCCACCCTCTCCCTCCTGTCGTGTGGGGCCTCGCCGCCACATACTACCCACGCCCGTGATACGGCACGAGTGCGCTCCGCTTCGCCCACCAGCGGCAGGAGGATGCCCCCGCCCAATTCCGTAAATACTAGCACCTGCACGGGCAGCAGAGGCCTTTCCCGACACGGCTAGGCTGCGCACAGCCCGCAGCTGGGATATGCTGTATCCGCCATTCACACCGCGCCGCGTGCCCTGCAGCGGGGTGCACCCCTGCCTGAATTCCATTATGCTGTAAAATATCGGTGTGCAGCAGGGACTCACCCGACCCGGGCCAGGCTTCCCATGATGTCTACATACCGCCACACCCGTGATACAGCACAAGCGCACCCCGTCCCACTCGCAATCACCCCGCCCCGCTCGCAATCGCCCCGCAGCGGCAGGAAGGTGGCGGCCCTGGTTTCAGAAATGCCAGCGTGCATGCCACGAGCCGGGTTTTCCAGGGCGTGGGCAGGCTTTACCCGACTTCCACCCACCTCCTACGCCACCCCCGCTTGATCCAGGCAGGTGTGCCATACAACACAGTGTGTGGATTGTGCACGGTGTGTGTGCGCGCATTTGCTGCCTGCAGCGGGCAGGGTGTGCACAATGGAGAAGGAGCACTGCTGGTGATGCATTTAAGATGGGCTAGATGTAGGTAGAGGCTGTGCGGGGCGCGGCAGCGCGCCCCCATTAATTCCCTATTAAATTACTTTTGTTTCTCTTTTTGGTAATTATCACCGAGATGCCAGGCAGACCGATTCACATGGAATGGTCGCCGTGCGGCTGTCAAGCATCGTACTGATGGCTGCAACGGCGCCGGAATGCCGCCCATAAGCCTCCAGTACAAACACGACCTGTCGGCTACCCTTTAAAGGTTGCCCAGAAACTTTTCAAAGCGCCTGTGGGCTATATACCGGACATTTCACGAAAAAGTGGCCTACTGAGGTGGGGCTTGGAGGATTGCGAGAACTGTAAAAGTTACTTCTCAAAGTCCAATGCCCTTGGCGCGACCACACACTACTCCACGGTCTTCCATCACCAACAGGCGATCAGCACATACATGCGCCACACCGATCTCTGTGATGCGTACCAGGGCCTTAGTAAGTTTGCGTTGGGCGTCTTTCTTTAATCTTCCAACAATCTTCCAGCCACCGTCATCGGCAACAAATATCGGCGTGCATTGAAGATCAAGCAGGGCTTGCCGGCCTTGCAGGACACCATGCGTGCCCTCAACGTCTCCACCCGCGATGTATTCGAGACTTGGTTCACCAAGGAGAAGGAATACCTCCAGTCCATGAAGAAGGAACCAGTGGAAGAGACAAACAAGATGGAATACTACCAGAAATCGGTAAATCTCTATGCTAGCGAGTACGTCCTGCTTCTGTCTTTCTTTTGGTTATTTGTTTGCTGACGATGTTTCAGGGAGTGCCTTCGTGACATACATCGAGTGAACACGTTTGTCCCTGCAGTAACGGACACCACCTATGCCAAGACCGCAAAGCAGACACAGCATCTGGAGACACAGCGCCGACACGCTGGGGAGGTAGTGACAAAAAGCCTGGCTGCAGTGCAAGACTTGGAGCTGCGCCTGGGCATTGCGACTCGCTGGGTCGCTGGGGGCGAGGAGTGGGATTGCTGGTGAAGAACCATGCTGATGAAGAACCGGAGCTACCAGCACACACTTGACCATCTCCAGGGCTTGATTGTAGCCTGCATGTTCGAACTGGCCAAGATGAATATGTCTGGGACCGGTAAGTCTTTCATTCTTGCAGGTGCATGCTGATAATATATTATTGCGGCAGGGTACAAGCTCCGTAAACATATTGCAAAGGCACTACAGGTTCGCTCAAAGGAAGTCAAGATGATCCTGCAGAAATATAATGATGCTGCCGCTGCCCTGGACCTGCCTAAACCCAACCTAGCCTGGGAGCAAGTCGTTGAGTACGCCTTCTTGGCGGAATTCGACCTCCTGCGCGAGGGACGGGACAACACCCGTGATGGGCCATGGGCCCTCCCCGCGGGGCGGGTGGCAATGGACCAGCATTTCAAGATGCTGTGCGTGGACGAGGAGATTGAGAGGCTGAACCTTGAGATCCCCCGTCTCCTCACATATATGGCAGACGAGCGGGAGTTTCTGGTCTACCACGAGGAACGTCTACGGAAGGAGGGGAACACTGCGCTTGCATACCAAGTCCGCGCTCATTGCCTGGAGTATGGGCACTTTGATGACTTGCACAGGCAGCGACTCAACAAACTGGCAAAGGAGCCAGGATTCACCGCCTTGTTGTCTCATGATGTCAGCGTCTCCACCAAGAGGCGTGTTCCCACGGGTGCCTCAGAACAGTACCCTGGAGCTGACATCGAAATGCCAGATGCCATCGATGCGTGCGTGCGCAGGCCCCAGAACGCGGACGAGGAGGAGGAGGAAGAGGAGCAGGACAACATGGACGCCGTTGCGGAGGCTTTCGAAAACATTGTGCGCATCGCGCACAATGCAGAAGCTGCTGCGGGAGCGGGGTAGGAATCTTCGTATGGCATATCTGGTATTTTATTTGAATCAAGGGATGTAAATTTTTCTAGTATGAAGGGGAAGGTCCCTGCTTTTTTTCACGAATTTCTTTGTATTTCTGAGTGAGTTGTACTTGAAGGCGGCGGCGCTGTCAAGACCATTGATGGCGGTTGATGGCGCGGTCTTGACACTTGATGGCACGCCGTCAGTGATGGCAGAGGTCGGCCGTGATGAGTAGATAAAAGATATATTCACGAGATCTTATAGATTACAGAGTAGATAATGGACGGTTTTGACTGTGTTTGAGGTGTGCACGGCGGATGACCGAAATTCGCGTATGTTACCGTGCACCTGCCATCTTTGGTGCACGTTAGTTTACATCATTTTGTGGGCACAACAGGTGTGAGGGAATGGGACTCAAGACGGCCCTAATCCGATGGGGTAAGTAAAGATCGCTGTGGTGAGAATTCTCACGCTCAAGAGGTGTGCGATCTCTGGATCTTGGATAAATTCCCACGGGGGACCTGCCCCCCCGAATAAGGCAATCCTGAGTCAGCGGCGTCTTCTCGGCCATCAGCTGCGCACCGCCTGTCACTCGCCAGCACCGACGCCTGCACAAATGTTCCAGTAAAGTGCACGCTGTGTCCCGAGACCTACTGGAAGTATAGCATGACCACTCATCTTGCTGATAACCACCCGGACTGGGAATTCACGGCTACAACAGACACTCGCGAAGTTTTGACCGCAAAAATCAAACTTGCAGAAGGTGAGGAAGAGCGGCTGAAGGCAGAGATGCCGTCGGGTCACGCTACAGCTGCGAAACGACCCGCGATGTCGCCCCCAACACTCTGCGTCACCATCGTATAGCACGTACCTCTCGCACGTCCGCGACTTTTGATCACAATAGTCTCGGCGGGGGTGACGAAGATAATACGGATGCAGATTTTGTCCCATAGCTCAGAATACATCTATATGTATGTGTTGTTCCTACTCTTCCTCGTTCAGCAGTAGCCCATATCTGAGCAAGGTTGAAATCGGCTGCCGGTGATGCCGCTCGATGCCGACTGCTGTTCCGACTTACGGCAGCGCCACTGATCAACTTCCAAGATCCAGATCTCGCTCGCCTCTTGCTCACGCTGCCAACCTGGCAGCCAACGACGATGACTGCTGAGCGCTGAACCTTCCACTCTGCTCAACAAGTTAAACCTTGAACAAGGTCTTCTCACCACGAACTCTCAAAAATCCGATGGAATTCGGCGTCGCGCGCCCCTCCTCGCGGTAACCAACTCCTCCTCATCCGCAGCCTCGCACTCGAGCCCCTGCCGCCGTCAACGCCCGCCTTCGCCTGCTCGCCCTCGCAAGCGGCCTCGTCCTCCTCATCGGCTCATCCTATTTGTACTTCGCCCCTAGCGCCGGCGCCGGCCTGCCAAAGTCCGATCTCTCCCTCTCCCGCTCGGATCTCACCCGTCTCTTGATGTAGCCGATATCTGCGTGGACTCGGTGGCAAGACCACACAACGCACTTATTGATGTCCTCCAGTGCAACGGTCCCTTCATCCATATCGCCGTCCGTCACCTCTGCCGCTGCTGCCGCTCTCATCTTCTTGGATCATCTTCCCTGCCCGCTATTCCGCACGTCGCCGCGATGTACACTGGTACTCATCCGTTCTTGGGACTTCCCATTAGTACACGGGCGACTTCCCACCCCATCCATCTGTTTCCAAGAACCGACCCCATGCGGCGTGCTCTTGCGCTACGCATGAAATGAGGGGGAACTGGTCTTTGCGCTCTGAGAGGCACTTCGACGACGCCACGACGAGATCCACCTCGTGCAGACACAAACGAGGTGAGTCGAGATTTCTTTCCTTTTCTCTCTCGTCCCTACTAAGCTACCCGTCGATAGAATGCGCAGCTCGTGTGCGATTGCAGCTTGGCCTGCAAAGCTCTCCCATCTCCGAGTACGTCCCTTCTGCCTCCTTCATATTCTCTTTCTCGTCGCGACTCACTTACTCGTACAGAAGACGAAAACGGGGCAGCTGCTGGTGGGAGTGCGCGGTGCGGATCCGGGTGACCCCGTGTATCACCACCTTACATCCACTCGGCCGGTAGGAGGAGACGTGGACGGCTTAGAGGAGAAAGGCTCACGGTGGTCGGGGGAGATGCGCGTCCCCTCCCAAACGGCGCGCAGGTCGACGAGCTCGAGGACGAGCGTGCTCAATATGTCCTCATCGACTACGACCTCGTTCCCTATGTCGCCACCCACCACGCCCGACAGTGTCTGCGCTCGAACCTACTCCACCGCGGCATGCACAGGGGCATACCTCGTTGGTCTTTAGAGGGCCACCGCTCCCACATCCGACGTTGCTGCACCCGTGCGCCTCCGCGCCCGCCTGCACCTCCGCACCTTATTCCGTGCTTCCGATCTACGCCCAGCGCGCCGCCACGCCAGCCCGCGGCGCACGCTCCTCGCTACCGAGCACCATCGCCTCGAGCGCAGTGTACCTCGGCGCGGACGAACGGGCGCGTACGTGTGGAACGCCAAAACGCTTCGTCCATCTCGTGGGGCCGTCGTTGACTGTCGCGTTGAATGCGCGGGGCGCGGGGGGAGAGGGCAACCGGCGAGGAGCGGGCGTTGGCCGAATGCTCAGGTGAGGGCGTATGCATGTGCGGGCGGGGGTGAGCGGGGGCGGAACGGATGTCGTGCGGAGAGGGATGAGAAAAGAAGAGAGGGTGATGCCCGTAGTGACGAGGACGCCGACGGATCGCGCGCGCATTTTCGCGACGCAGGCACTGCGCCAGGGGGAGGAGATCGTCGTCGGCTGGCAATGGGACGACGCGAACGCCATGCACCGGGGTTGTGAGGTTGCTGGACTGGCGGTGTGCGTGTCTTCGCTTTTCTTTTCTTCATCTTCTTCGTGTCCACTACTGTCTGTACTTTGCGTTCGTTATTTGCTTTTACTTCGCATGTCTTTTTTGGATACCTACTATTCGTCGTTTCCTCCTGAGTTTTCGGTTTCTTATTTCATCTAGGACTTGATATCCCCCTCCTTCATTCTTTTCGTTTCCTCCGTGTATATCCACGCCCCATTCCTTGCCTTCTAATACATTCCCTCATCTTCGTAAGCCTTTGGCTATCCCATTCACATTCTTCTTCGCCCCCTTCTCTTTTTTCTTCATACTTTGACTGTTTATTTACATCCCTCGCCCCTTCTTTGTTTCTCCGTTATTGATTCGTCTCTTTCGCAGATTCCCTATTCCGCCGATGCCGACGCGACGCCACCGCATCGCGCTGCTCGCTAACATTCTGCATGTGCTCGGCGGTGCGGGGACGGAGAGTGCTTGCGCGTCAACATCTGCCGCTGCTCCCGCCCCCATCACACATGGCCTCTCCCTTTTCATCGCACGTACGGACGTCTGCGCACCCGGGGGAAGGAGATGGAGCGCAGGACGACGCCGGGGAGCAAGGAAGGCGGGAGGGACAGATTGGTGTCGGTAGAGGGAGTAAGGAGAGCAGAGGCAGCAAGGGGTCGAGGAGAGGCACGCCGGACAGGCACGCGGCGGGGCATGAGCATGTATCTGCTATCCGCACGATGGATCGGGTGGTGTTCCCGTCCGTCAAGTGTATACACGCGGCTCGCGGCGTTATGTCTTTCCTGGGCGGCGGGACGCGAAGGAGATGGAGCTCGATATCGGCATCGAGACGGACGACGCGCCGCGCGTGCGGGGATCTCCTTCCTCGTTCCTGTCCGCGTCTTTGGCGCCGCCGCGATTGGTCGCGTCTTCCTCGACGCCTCCCCATTTGGAGCGTCGACGTCTACGCTGCCCATCGCCACCCCCTCCTCTGCCCAGCACCTCTCCATCTTCGCATCGACAACGACGAACCCGTCTCCTGCCACCGCATCGACGCCGACCACGCAGCCGACCCACGCCGGGGCTCGCTTATTGGTGCTCGTACGCGGCGTGCGTGCGGTCGAGCGTGTAAGGGGGAGCAGAGGCTGGGGCGGGGTCGTGCTGGATCACGGCGAGCTCGATTCTCCGCTGTATGCGGCGCAGGTGTATGCTGGACACATAAAAAAAGCAGCGGAGGGATACATGGGCGACGGGCCGGGTACGGGTACTCGAGCGCAGGGTATTCGAGCACGAGCATCGATGCATATGCGGGCACGGGCGGAGACGCGTACGCCGCCGGCGCGAGCGGGAGCATGAAAAAGCCGTATGCCGGCCGCTGTCGAGCGCACTGGAGGATGGGGTCATACACGAGGCTCGGTGCTCGGTTAGAGAAGACCACGCACGCAGACCGTGTGTACGGAAAGACGCGATGGCGCGACCGGGATTGGGCTCGGCGACAGCAGGTGGGGGCGGGTACAGGAGGCGATCTGCTCGTCACCATACAAGTATATTTTCCCACTTGGCTTCAATTTGCTTCCTCGAAAGTCGATTATTTACTTTACCTTTGTAGTTTTGGTGACACTTCAATGCAGTTCATAGCGTATGATAATTGATCCATCAATTGACTTAATTTCTACAATTTCGGTACTACTGGAATTCAGGTCTGTGATTATGCTGTCCAGTGAAGGGAATGAAAAGGGAAATGGCGGGCTGGGGGGAAGAAGCAAGTATGAATGCAGGAAGGGCTACGGGGAAGACAAGCCGTAGATGGGAGTGGGAGCGAAATAAACGAGGAAAAAAGGAAGCGAAATACACCTCACCACCCGCCTCCTCAAATCCACTCACTCCGCTTCATTGTGGCGGGTGTGGGAGTGAAGTGAAGTGAAGAGAAGACACGCAAGCGCCCTGTGTTGGAAATAGGATCGTCGTCGCCCGGTTACCTTACCTACCCCCCCCTATCTGTTGCACAGCTTCGTCCTTATATTCGGCCTGTATCCCTGCAGTGCATTGCTGTAGTCCTTTGTATCCCCCGTGCTTGTGTCCCTGCACCCCGAATACATTTCCCTGCGGCTCACCGACTTCACCGTTGCGCGCGACTTCGACTTTCACACCCTGCGTGTAGTGGAATCAGCAGACGCCGAGCGGGCATTGAGACAACGGGTTCGATGTTCGAGATTCGTTCACGCAATGAGTGGATGTGTCCAGTTCGCGTGGTGGTGATGGCGAAAAACTTGAAGGACAAGATGCGGAGATCCGGCCCGATAGCCGTCACAGCCACTCAGCTTTGCTCGCCATTTCATGATGTAGGTAGTCTATATTTGTTTGCGAGGTTAATACCATAGGTCCGGCTTCCGGATCACGTGGATGTCAAATACAACTGCACAACACGAAAATTCGACGCGTTTTGGATCCAATGAAGCATTCTCAAGTCTTCTGGGCCATTGTAAGACACCAAAATCCTCTTGGCCTGGCGCTGCTCTTCCTCTGACCAGTTTTTCCTAATCCATTCAAAGCGAATTGATGGGTTGATAACTACCATGTGTCACTCAAGTCGTTTGAGATGTGGCTGAAGCAGAGCACTTACACATTGCAATGATGTACGCATCAGTGTCCCCCATTTTATTATAGTACTTGGTTGCAATCACAAGGCCAGGCTGAATGAATTTCCCAACATTTTCCTGTTGTAAATCAATGTCGGCAAGCATAGCCTGCCAAGCAGACATGAAGAGCTCGAATGAGGGAATAGCACCGGCTAAGACTGGGGTACTCTCAGCGGACATCATGGTTTGAACAGTATGAGGTTGCTAGAAGGAATCTTAGAGAGGCAGTAGACAGATTAGGCAACACAAAAACCTGAAGGATCAACTCCATCAATTCCAACCGATTCCAGTGTTTGGTTTCCAGTTGATGGCGAAAGGAACGAGCATCCTTGTTCACAGCAAGAAACTTGACAACAGGCTAAAAAACCGCATGAGCTTCAGTGTTCTTCAAAGTAAATCAACATGCCTGCTGCAGGTAGCGGAGCCGACACAACATGTAAAAGACAGAGTCCCACCGTGT
Source organism: Mycena albidolilacea (assembly GCA_029282495.1). Classification (NCBI taxonomy): domain Eukaryota; kingdom Fungi; phylum Basidiomycota; class Agaricomycetes; order Agaricales; family Mycenaceae; genus Mycena; species Mycena albidolilacea. The sequence continues at coordinate 1,003,086 of JARIHO010000022.1, forward strand.
TTTCACATCAGGCAAGACAGTGACACATGCCAATGCCACGGTTTCGTGTTCGGTGCTGCTCACTGTCCACTCTGAGTCGGTATTCCCCTGGCTGATGATTTCCAGGAACTGGTCGCGACGTTGACCGGATTTCCGGATGAATGCAACAGTTTTGCGGGCCCGGCATATGGGACCGGCCTTTTTTGTCACACGTGTTGCCCGCATCATGACTGGAGCGGCATCCGAGTCCGAGGTCTCTGTGGCTGGGTCCGTATCTGAATCGGAATACACCAGGTCGCCATCGTCCTTCTCCATCACCTTGATGACGGCCTGTGAACACAGGTTAATAACATGGGCGAAACAACAGATGTAATTATTCTTCTCGTCAAAGGTGACATTGAACTCTTGCAGCATCAAGGAAAGATGAAGCATTGTTGAAGCATTGTTTGAGGCATTATCCATGGTGAAATGCCCAATCTGCCCGATATAAGAATAGCACAAAGACACAACAGTTGTCAGCGACTGACCTTGTGAATTATCCCCGCATTGTCCAAGATGAGAAATAAGATCCGTGCCAATCGCTGTCCACTGTGGGCACCGCGAACACGTCGAAAAGCTAGCAGGGCTTGACGTAACACAATTTCATGATTTTCACCTCTCGGACCGAGCCAGTGCGCTGTTAAGGCAAGGTACGGATGCAAGCCTTTGCTACTCCAAATATCCGCTGTAAAGCTGATTTTTCCGATGGCAAGCTTGGAACTTTAAGCTACAGTTACTTGGAAAACTGGGATTGTACTTACGCCTAAGGCAGCCTTCAGTTCAACATAGTATGCCATCCAGGCATCTATAATGAGGCTTCTGAGCTTTGTGCGATGAGGAATGTCCCCGTCATCGAGGGTGGGATGAAGAAGGAGTAACAAATTGCGAAAGTCCGTGTTGTCGATCAAATTGATGGCCTGAATTTTGGTTGTTAGCGATGCGAACAAGGGAGAGCAAATTGTCACACCAGGTCATTCCCAACGAAGACTTTGATAAGTTGTTCTGTAAAGGCCGCTGGAGAGAAAGCAACCCGATTCATCATTTTTGCTTGCTCATTCTCCAACTCCTTGTGACGCTCCTCCGGAAGCTTAACGGACAACGTATACTTGATGATGATCTCGGCATGGATATCAGAGTGCACGGTTTCAAGGTGTAGTCTGCGTGTGCTACTGCTGGAACCAGACGCATACACCTTGCTTGGATGAAGTCAGGATATTGGGGATAGGAATATCAAGCCTCATTGCTTACGAGCAAACACGGCACTTGTGAGTTCGATCTATGGTGCTGCAACCGAAGAAATATTTGCAGTCGGCCGTCTTGTCCTGTTGCATCTCGCGAAGATCCTCAGCCTCGATCCAAGCATACCCCTCTCCATCAACACTACCAGCCACTTGGGGACGCCGCTGACAGCGAGCAACAGCCGGATTGGGTTGGTGGTCCGAAATCTGGCGTACTGGTTGGCAATGTGTCGCTGGTCCCCTATCTTCTGAGTCGTCATCCGAGTTGAGGAAGAGTTGATTGTCGGCTGTTGTTTGGATAGGAGGTAAACGCCTGGTCGTCCGCCGATGCCCAGCTGGAATGAGTGGAAATTCATCCGATCCAGACAAGCTGTCGACATCAGAGCCTGCTTCACGCTCACGCTCCCGGGGACCAGGGCTGGCCATTGCCGCCTGATGTGTGAGCTGATCAGCTAAGCGGCCTGCAAAACTACGAGCCGGAGTCTGAGGTGGAGCAGGATTTCTGGAGGAGCCTGCAACCTGCTAGAAAGTCATTAAAAGCTGTTCGATAGCGATCGAGAAACAGAAACAATATACCGTCCGTCGAGTTTGTTGCAGATTTTGCACAGGGAATAGAGGTTGCCCTATAAAACCATTTGTACCACGTACATACGACGGACAGAGACGCACCGGTTGTAGTTGTCTCAGGACGGTGAGAATCAGTTCTCCTGCCCACCGGCTGAGAACCTTTGTGTATGTGAGACATCTGCATATTATCAGACAAGGGGGAGTAACATACCGGATAGCGCGACAAAGCCTTGAGATTCTGGTCTGGAGCTGCTGGCTCGCCCCGTAGGTGCAGTTTGCGGTGGAGGTGGTGCTGCAGCTATGGGCTGAGCTGAGTGTCTGCTGCGTCTCGTAGATTCTTCATCTTGTGAAACTGGCACCAAAGGTGCAGACTCAGTGTTTTTTGTGCGTCGAGTTCTTGGAGGCATGGGGTTTGGCACATTTGTGTGTGAGGTCGGTGAGGGTCAGTCATCCGAGTATTTGACTGCTATGTCGGTGATTTGGCAACTCACCTGCTATCAGCATGGGAACATTCCCTTAGTCTCCAATGATCTAATTAAATATGATCTGTTCCGCCATGACATAGAATATCAACCTAGAAGATATGAAATGACAGATTATCATGGCGTGAATATTGAAACAGCATGATACTGAATGTCAAGTTCTCATGCTTATTTCAAGTCTCATTGGGCAGAGTGAAGATGGCACAAAGCCTGGAACCGTTTTCTGATCAACTGCAGCACACTGGACGTCTGAAACTGAACTGCTCTGCGGAAATGAACAGTAGTTGGATTCAGAACCACTGTGCAGCATGCAAGCTGTGGAAATGAATGATAGTTGCACTCAGAATCACTGTGAAGCGTCCAATGAATGAAAACGATCGGATAGTTGGATAGTAGAGACCAAGAAATGAACCGGGGTGAGCTGAGGAGTAACTAATCAATATCAGCCAGAAAAAGAATTTCTTTGAAAGAAGGCAACTAGAGCGAGGAAATTAGAATCATGAGAGTCGAACATCTAACGCGGCAGCTCGGCGGTTCAATTACCAAGTTGCATATTAATAGATATATACGTTACAGAGGTATTTCCTGGTCCCAGGGCCTGATATGAGTTTCAATGAGATGTGCGTTCACTCCAACATGAAGTTAAAATTAAAATTGCAGGACCACAACCATTCAGGACTATAAATGAACACGTCTTGCCTCTTCATTGCATCACAGATGACTTTTCAGACCACAATATTCTCCTCAGCCATTGTCACTGACAATGCCATGGCAGTATGTATCACGTCTTCCCCCAGTTCCATGTAGCTTGCTCATATTCTCGCCTTCGGCAGAATTTCACCAGGTTTTTGATTGGTATACCCCGGAAAACTCCTTTGAGCCGTTGGCTGCAGAGGGGTAATGGCCTGCAGATGCATAAATTGCGAACCCTCATATCTGCTGTCAATTCCAACCTCGTCGACGAAATTTGTGTGATTCAGGCAGCGAATGGCAGTTTGTTATTTACGCTAGAGTCTAGTACTCTGGCTTTTGATGTATGTTTCCCTTTCGGTTTTGACACATACAACCTTGCTCAGTTGTCTAATCAGGCACTTTTGGATACTCTGCATCGTCTCCTTGCTCAACGTGCGGCGCGAGAAGCTGCATTCTATGCCTCTGCAAGCGGTTGTGATTTTCAGCAGAGTCGGCGTCACTTCTTAGGACCCGTTCATCTCACAAGTGACGGATGGGCTCCAGAATCATCAGATATGTTTCAGGAGGACTACAGCGACCTACCTGATCTCATTGAATTTGATATGTAGTAATGTAACAGAAATACCTCATGTATTAAGGAGATCCCTTGTATCAGTATGCACCCTGAGTATATACTAGAACAGTGGGACTGGGACTCGCCCAGTCCCATTCTTGATGGTGAATCCCATTATTTTGGGATTCGGGAAGAGAGTGGGATTGCCGTATATCTGGTCTGTGTGATCGCTTATCACCGTGCCGACCCTTGCCGCACCAACTGCCCTGCACTGCCACAGTGCCTGTGTCAACTTTACGATCAGATCTGATCGTAAAGCTGAACACCCGTATTTATGCAGCCTCATCCCGAGAGTTTAGCTCCTTTTCAACTGTGTGAATGAAGTCTTTGAGGTATTTGAACAATTAGGATGGAGCCGAAACTTCTGAAAAGGCACTAGTTTGATCACACAGGCCGTAACAAGGGTTTCATCCAAAATCTTTCTAGCTGGTCCTCTACTGGATAAATTGTAAACTTCTGCACACACTGTCATCCAGCCTGGCACATCCTCAACAGAGAAGAAGGGGACATACATGGAATCACCGAACACCGGTGGAAACATCTGCAACACAGGAATTAGAGTAGCATAGATTCAAGCATTTTTGAGCATACAACTCGTCGGTATTCCACAACGTCGTGGGTCATAAAGTCGGCAGCAGCATCAAAAAACACAAAACCTAAAGTACAGGGTGAGAATCTCGAAATTTCCCATGCAACAACTTCACACCCTACTGGCAGTATTGGATCCCATTTTCGTTGAGGAGGGCAAAATAAAATGGGAGGGTGAGCGCCGGACACGAAGAGGTCTATTGAGTGAACCAATCGAAGTACGTGCCGCACTTATAAGTACCTAAAGAATAGGGGGGAAATGGAGATGGATCGGTGTAAGAAAGATATTAATGGAATTGAATAGAATGCGTGATTGTTTGAGGAGGGTTTGAATACAGAAGTGATTCGGGGTGCTAATAGTAAGAGCGACGGTCGGAAGGGACAAGGAAATGAAGTGAATCAAATTCCATGCACATCATCCAACGCGGATTTAATTGAACGGTGAATGGTGTTGGTCGAAGGTAAGCTGAAGGAGGCTATAATGACAAGTTAAACACACCGGGATGGCCTCTTACCATGGGGAAGTACAGTAAGCTACAAGCGAGGAAGTGAAAAAAGGGGACGCACTTTGTTGCCCCCTGTGCCCCTAACGCTCGGAATCTGCCAACGACAAGTCGTTGTCGGGCGCACAGCCCAGGAATGTCTGGGCACGGAGCCCAGAACCAGCCTACTCGAAGTAGGTGTTGAACGAGAGAGAGGAGGACGGTGCTTGTGCTGGTGCTGGGAAGCAAGAAAGGATATTGTGTGCGTCTATGGACTTCTTTCGACTGACAGCGACAATATATATAAAATCCACATCATTTGGATGTGTCTAGATGCTTGTAAACTGCATTCATCCACAAAATGGCCCATTATACCAATGTCGCTGAATATACATCAGCTTTGCAAATTTGTTTCTATCACTAATTTGGCAAGAATTAGCTGAGTATTTCTATCCAGGTTTCATGTGAATCGATGCAGAACTCGTTGAGATATCGGGAATTCTTCCAAAACATCCCAAAACAGAACTTTTTCAATCCGTGCCTTAGGTACTGCCAATTGCTGTAATAACGTGAATGGAACCTTTTCATCCTCTTTTGACTTGGGGATAAAGTTCTAAAAACCAATTTCTCTGTCTCTACAACATCAGCGATGGCATGAGGTACACGCTCCATCAATACGCAGACTGAAAGACTGCATCCAACGGTGAGAATTAGACTCCTGAGCAGTTGAAAACGACTCGCAAGGACTTGTAACCAACATTCAGAAAATTCAGATGTAATATCTCACTCAAGTGGACTTGAGTAACTTGAAGTTGACTTGCACTCACTTCAAGTGAGCCCAAGTCTGGTGCTCTGACTTCACTTAACTTCACTCAAGTCTACTTCCCCAAGTGGACTTGGGCACTTCAAGTGAAAGTCGCGGCAACATTAGGCATCTTACACTTGATCCCCAACTATGACTCCTTGAGCTGACAGCCAAAGAGCGAAAAAACTCACAGAGCCTGTTACCATTGATCTTGAGGAACCCCCGGGCACAATTATAACCACAATTGACAAGGACACCGGAATTCACCATGCTACCTGTGATCTTTGCGGGATGAAGATAGAGCTGTTCAGGTGCCAGACAGTGATGCATTTGATCAAATGTTCCTGCCCTCAAACACCCCGGTTGCGGGATCAGAGAAGCGTCCAAGAGCTAATACGACACAATCAAACACATCAGAATCAGACCGTCATAAAACCAAAAAACCCGCAGTTCGTTCTTAATTAAGTACTAGTGCCAAGTCAAGTGTAATATCTATTTAAAGCAATGTTTACCTGCGGCCCATCCCTCATTTGATCGATGGAAAGGTGTGTTTGATCTAGAAACAGGAGAATGCTGCACGATGCCTCACGCATGTTGTACAAATGCGTCGCGCGCAAGTCGCGACGTGTTTGATCTCAGTGATGCCGGGACTGATGGACTGATCTTGCCGACGACGTGCATCAAAAGCCAAACAGGAGGATACAGTAGGGGTTGATTTCAATGTTTATTTTAACGGTAGCCCCCTGTGTGAAACCCCCACATGTATCTCCTTTTTTGTTCCCTTTTTGTTCCCTTTTTGTTCCCTTTTTTGTTCCCTCTTTTGAATAATTTGAGTATGCAAGATATCTGAAGAGTGCTGGAGGGTTCATAACCCGTTCTGAAGGTGTTTAGCCTCACAAGTATTTTTTACAAGAATTTAGGACCTGAACTTGAGCCTGAACATAAGTGAACGAAAAAGGAGCAAAAAAGGGAACAAAAGAGGGAGTGAAAAAGGGAAGGAAAAAGGGAACTGTGAACAACCCTAGTATCTGCCAAACACCAAAAAAGGCGCAAAAAGGGCGCAAAAAGGCCAACTGTGAACAACCCTATTGATTGTGGGAACTTCAGAGCGCCGAAGTGCCCGAACCAAGTTTGTGCTTGTTGAATGATCCAATGATGCCCCAGTCACATGCTAATTTTCGGACATTTTTGGTACTCAAGAGCACAGAAAAACCAAAGTTTTTATTTGTGAATCTCATCTGATCTCCCCGGCCCAACAGTTCTCCGTAATCGTCGGCCATGAAGGGAAAAAGTCAAAGCAAAGAAAGAGCAGAAGGGCGGATGGCTGGATGAATGGATACACCGACAATGTCACAACGCCGACGGAGCAATTAGGTAGAATCGCGGTCGACGGCGAGTCTTCGAATGATATCGGCTCATCTGACGTTAGCGACTTTGCCTGAAAGCCGAACTCTAACCCTGTCAGACTGCCGGTGCTTTTCTTGCTTCACTTTAAATGTTGCCGGGGAATAGCCGTGGGTCGTTACTGATCTGCCAAGAGAAGATTTCAAACAGCTGAACCGATATTGTGCCGCAGACCGGTGATCGTTTGAAGTCAATCCCCACTTGTCTCCCGCCTTCTAGTTCCGACAAATGAGCTTGTGTTTTCCGACGAATATCCTTCCTTTCGCTGGCTTGGTAGTTTAGAGCCACCAGAGTCCACTATAAAATGGACGTGCACCTCTCCGTTTTGGCAGAACCCGCGACTTCGCTGTTCTCCTCTCGGTCTTATCCCTCGGTCATGTCGCGATCCAGTTTTCTCTTTCTCGCCGCTCTTCTCCCTGTCACTCTCAGTCAACTGGTTGGGACCAACATGGCGGAGAATCACCCGGCTTTGACCTGGCAGAAATGCACAGGAACTGGCGGTATGTCGAATGCCCATTGAGTCAAGTTCAAATTCAGCGTCTGATCATTTCATACAGGGACCTCCTGCACCACGCAGTCCGCCTCCATTGTGATCGACGCCAATTGGCGCTGGCTTCACCAAGGCACGAATGGATTCACGAACTGCTACACAGGTTCAGTTTCTACATTCTAAATATCCGGATTTTTTATGCTCACGTCCTGTAGGAAACACTTGGAACGCCACAGCCTGCCCTGATGGTAAAACGTGTGCGGCTAACTGCGCTCTCGATGGTGAGTCCTCTCTTCGACATTTCCAGGACAAGACTTATTTGCACCCCAAGGCGCTGATTACTCTGGTTTGATCCTCCATCTTCTCGCCGCCTTCCATTTTTGACCCCGCCTTCAGGGACATACGGGATCAGCACAAGTGGAAATGCGCTCACGCTGAAATTCGTCACCGGTTAGTTGCTGCACAGTTAAAATTGATCATTGGCTCTGCCAACATCTGTCATAGTTGGCCAACAGCCCAACATCGGTAGCCGTGTCTATTTGATGGCTCCGAGCGGTACAGCGTATCAGACTTTCGACTTTGAAAACCAAGAATTCGTGAGTCTTCCGCAGCATTCATAGCGTTTCAATTGCCAATCCTCATTGTTCTCTGCAGACGTGAGCCATTTCTGAGTTTACTACTAAGCATTTGATTTTGAATGGCGGCAGATTCGACGTTGATGTGTCCCAAGTTCGTCTATGGTTTATCCTTGGAATTCCGGCCTAATGCGTCTTCAGCTCCCTTGCGGTCTCAACGGCGCTCTCTACTTCTCCCAAATGGATGCTGACGGCGGTGTCGCTAAATCCAATGGAAATAACAAGGCCGGACCCAAATATGGAACAGGTTATTGCGATGCTCAATGCCCCAGAGACATCAAGTTCATCAATGGAGTCGCAAACTCGGCAGGATGGGCCGCGAGTCCAAATGACAGTAGGTCATCGTTCTTGTCCGGTTTGATAGAACTAATGTGAGTTCTGAAGCAAACGCTGGCACCGTGAGTCTTTTCTTCCGGATCTATTTCGATGACTGACAACCCTCCAGGGAACTATGGGTGAGCGAAGTGATGAAATAATATGACAAACGTTATTGATTCAGTTAGGATCGTGCTGCCCCGAAATGGATGTTTGGGTGAGTAGGGACTTGATCTAGGCATATTTGAACTCACCATTTTGTATAGGAAGCTAACAAGGTTCGTTAAACCGAAATTTTCATTGCTTGGGCCTAACTTCCACCCAGATTTCCACGGCGTACACCCCGCACCCTTGCTGTATGTCCGCCCATTATTTCTACCACAAATTTGGTTAATTTTGATTCCAGCCACCCTTGGACAAAGTACTTGCACTGGAACCGCCTGTTCGTCGCCAAACTCGTACGGAATTCTCTCGTGCCTGCGTTCGCAAGCTAATACGGGTTCAGCACTCAAGGCACTTGTGACCAAGCCGGCTGCGACTTCAACTCGTACCGCATGGGTGACACGACGTTCTATGGGCCTGGCCTTACTGTCGACACCAGCCAGAAGATTACCGTGGTCACGCAATTCAGTAAGTATTTGCCCATTCGGATTGGAAAGGCAACAGCTCACACAACCCGTTGGATAAGTCGGTTCTCCAATCACCGAAATTAAGCGTTTCTACGTCCAAAACGGCAATGTCATTCCCAACTCAAACAGTCAAATCTCTGGTACGTCATAACATAATCAGCTAAGCCGTGATTAATTTTCGGACTTCAGGTGCAACTGGAAATTCGATCACGGACTCTTTCTGCGCCGCTCGTACGATACTCTCACGTTCCTTTGGCTCCCTGTTTTATCAGATATTATAGAAAAGACGGCTTTTGGTGATACCAACACATTTGCTTCCAAGGGTGGGTTGGCCGGCATGTCGAAAGCCGCCAGCGCTGGAATGATTCTTGTCATGTCTATCTGGGTACTTGCTTTTTCTTCTCGTTAAAATCAGACTCTGAACCCGCATTCAAGGATGACCATGCCGCCAACATGCTCTGGTGATGCCCAGTTTTCCGCTCAGCTTCTGTCCAAACTAAATGTGCTTGATAGGCTCGACGCCCCGTACCCGCCAAACAAATCGCCGAGCTCTCCCGGTGTTACGTGCGTGCTTCTAGCTTTTTCGTAGCAGTTTTGATGTACTCATCCCGATTTCAGTCGTGGAACTTGCTCGGCAAGTTCTGGAGCTCCCACCGATGTGGAATCTGCCAGTGCCAACGCCCAGGTCATCTACTCTAACATCAAATTCGGAAGCATCAACTCGACATTCGCTGCGACTGGCGGGAGCACCGGCGGATCGCCCCCTGGCGGCGGCTCGACCACCACCTCCTCCACTCCCCCCACCAGCACTGGTTCTGTGAGTTTTACTGTCCCTTTCTCGTCGACCCGTACTCACAATTCCGGGAAAAAAGTGCGCTGCCCAATTCGCACAGTGCGGTGGCTCTCCCTGGTCGGGACCGACCTGCTGTGTGGTATGCTGCTTAGTTGGACATTTGAGAGCCCGATAACCTGATTTATGTCCTAGTCTCCGTTCACATGCAAGGCCATCAGTCCCCCGTTTTACTCTCAGGTGAGTTTCCTTCGTTTCTTGTTCTCTTTCCACGGAATCCAATATATTTCTAGTGCCTATAAACGATGGCTTGCGGGAGCGACCGGCTGCGAGTTGGGTTCCCCATTACTTCGAAAATCGTTGTCCTGTATAGTTTCACATACTAAAACCCCCTTACGATTACCATTCATGTTTCTTTTATCTCATACTGTTGTGCTGCGCAGAATACCATTTGTGACTGCCATCCTGGCCAGACTAGGAACCTGGCCACTTGCCAATTATAAGGATAAATACTTAGCCATATGGCCCTTTGGTGCTTGGGGGGTGGAATACAACCTATGCCACCGTCCTTGTCAATTTCAGCCAAAAGTGATCAGTTGATGTTAAGCGGTGCCGCAGATGATGTCGGGCCGCAGGGTGAGAACATCAACTTCTTATCCCCGAACTAACACTTCACTCGTTGCTCCACCAATTCTTACTCAATTCATGACTTCAGGGGCTCGTTCTTCTTCCCTGACTGCTGGCTTCCTTCAGAGCCTAAAAAGAACTCTATACTTCCCCTCATTTATCGATGAACTCATGAAAATGATTGCCATTCAAGCATGACAACCACAACTGGATGACCATACCAAACAACCCTTTAGCCATCTGAGTTCAGCAATTTTCAAGGTCCATCTTCACATGTAAGTCTTCAATTTCAAACATAGCCCACAGTTTTACCTGCCTGATACCTCCCCCAGGCCGTGCCGGACACTATTTCAGCCTCTTATTCGTCATATCAAAGTCCAAACATCGGGTTCTCAGGAGAATGACACAGGTGTGGATTTTGAGGCTCAGATGTGTTCATTCACTTCTTATGAACATGCATGAAACTTATTTTGGCCAACCAAGTTCTCTGACCGGTATGCTAGTGTTGTTTCTCTGGGAAGGCCCATCTCTGTGCATATACCTCACATCAGAAGCACTTTGTCCTGCCGTTTTTATCGGTCATTTCTATAGTTGTTATGTATGAAAAGGATGATTAATGGCCCTTGAACCTGATCATACACTGCAAGACCACTGCCAGTCAGAAACTCCAGTTTGCATGGGTGGCCAGGTAGCCAGTCAATTCCCCTTTCGGGAAGTCTGCTAGAAATAAATTCACTGAGCGATGAATATATGTCCAAGATGGCGCCAAATAGGCTCAAACCGTTCCTAGGATGCGCGCCTACACAATGAGCCCATAAACCTTGAGTGAAATGCTTGTGACGGCCACCAACAGCCCAATAAGTCTAAGGTGGCCGGGATCCCCCGCCCAGATAGTACATAATTTAGCGCTGCCAACGGATTCTGGTCAGCGATATACCTTTCCTTTCAAGTCAGATCATAAACTCACGATTCAACTCTCCAGTTTGGGGCCTGGCATGGGATTCTTTTTCTTACAGTTGTCAGACAGGAATTCCGAACCAGGTATGTTTCCAGTGACTACTTGCTCGTGTTCCCTTTCCTCAATTCGTCCCAGATTAGTTGCGAGGACGGTCGTGTTCAGTCCGGGCAATGCTGCCATGGATTCCAATCGAATAAGAAGGTAAATTCGATCGCAAGCAAGACTTAATTAAAGTAATCCCTGCATACACGAGTCGGCATTCTACTGATGCCCTGCGTAAGTACATTATAATACACTGTCACAACTACTTAACCAACAATTGATTTCAAATTCCTTCTCAAACTCCGCCGAACAGGAAGAACTCGACGGAGAGAGGAAATAGCCTCAGGTTGCCGAGGGTTTCCCGCCCAGCTGGGTCAGTCTTATTCGGTCTTGCAACCGATTTGCCATCACCCTCGGGCCTCGGAATGGCGTGGTTGCCGGAAGGTGAGGCCAGCTCCGCAATATTCATCAATATTACCATTCAAACGGCGCCCCGCGCATCCCTGGGACCGCTCCACGACAGGACAATGAGATCTCTATCGTAGGTACAAAGCTTTTTAGCCAAGGAGAAGGCGAATGAAAGAAAATAGAGGCGTCCTTGGGAGAGATTTCCCTCGGGGGGTTCGTTGTATTTTAAGAGTGCCTCAAGCATGGCGGGCACTCGGAATGTAGTGTCATGGGTTGGGAGTTTAAGTACTGTCCTTGACATCGTTTTGCTTATGGAGGAATCATTTTTGGAGCCTCAAACATATATATTTGAAGAGAAACCCATAGCAATAGATTAAAGGCTCCACCACTGACGAGAAATTGTCCCGAAAACAATCTCGGAAAAAACCCAGACCGTTTGAGATGCAACTATGGGGAGAGAGAAAACCCCGCGATATAACAGCTCCACCATTCATGAGAGGTAGCCCTGAATCTCGCGAGAAATAGCCCGGGAAAAATTGTGAACTGTTGCACCAGATAAAAGAGGACCTCAAGTGTCGAACTGAGAGTTATGTGTGCCAGAGAGAATGAAGGATGAGATCAATAAGATATACAAGATATGCCATCGCTTCGCTCCGGCATCAGTGCACATTGTCCGATGAAGGCGAGGGTTGGTCTTCCCTCATTGAATCTGACACAACATCTGTTCAATTTCCCTTGAAAGCTTGAACCAGTACATCCTGCATCACGCTGACCTGTTTTTCAGTTCAGACTTACCCGGCCCGATAGCTGCATGCTCAAGTACATGGCAGCTCTGGAGGTTTGATCTCGGTCTGCGAGCCTCGGGACTTTGGGGCCCTGCTCGATTCCACAACACGTGGTGCATGCATCTTCCATTTGTGAGTTTATTGTACCTGGCCTGTCCAGACGATTTTATCACAGTGCTGAATTATATCCCTCACTGTTCAGTCTGTGTGAAATGGTGGGCCAAGAATTGCTTCCACTGCTTCCAGTCAGGGAAAAACCTGGACTATATGCTGTAAAACTCGAGGTCCCCAGTGTGGCAACTGTAACCATCAACAATCTTGCCTTTCTGTGCACATTGCTAAGTGTTTCCTGGAATTTTTCTCTTATATAAGGTGAAGTACATGCTCGGACACTCCATTGGATAAGAAGCTGTGACCGCTCGGGCGCTACTGCACCAAATAAACCGAATTGATGGTGTCTGCCTCAAGGACTATTTTTCACCTATCTCAATTTCAACAGTAATTCACACGGATCGGTCGCCGGAACCCGATTCTAGAAAGTCAGGGATACACTTTCACCCAGAGATCTCAAGTTACAAAATTTCTAGTTGGCAGGGAAAGTGCCGCAGGGTTGAAATTCAGTCTGAACTGAAACCACCTTTGATTTGCCAAGAATCTAGATCCAAATCAGTCACACAGAAATAGGGGAAATCAGTGATGGCAGATTCTTGTGGAGAAACTCAAAGACTTCAGCTGTGCCGAAATTCGGGCTGAGATTCCTGAACAATTTTTGCCATTTGCTGATATAAATAGAAGGCCAGTAGCATAAATAGCTCAAGGATTTCAGCGCGGCTGATATGCACCACAACTCTTTGAGTTTCTTTGTGAGAATCAGCTGTCACCGATTTTCCGCATTTCCGGTGGGACCGATTTGGATCTACATTCGTAACAAATCACATCCCGTTTCAGTCCAGACTGAAATTTTGCTTTATTCGGTGTGTGATGCAGCAGTAGTGTGACAATTGTGCGGCAGCGGCAAAAATCAGACAGTGGCAATCTTATGGTAGCAGCGGCAACGGCAAAGCAGCACTTTCACCATGCCCTTCTATAAATGATCAAGTTTAAGTTACACGCATGTAAAAACCCTTCCCCCCATTCGCGGCGCGTGCGCTCATTCCAAATTGCACCATGTTGTGCTGTGTTGACAGAGATTCGGTGGATGAAGGGCGAATAGTAACACCGCAGACTCACTGAAAACACTATCATATGCTGGGACTGTCTGCACCAATGCAAGGCTTGTTGGAGTGCGACGAGTTGACCTGGACATTCAGGAATGCTAATACATAGGTGAGTAACGAACGAATCGGAGATTAGCAAATGTTGACTTGCAATCAGCTCAAGGAGCCGCACGGGAGAGCGCGGAAAATTGATCTCACGGCCCCTAGGTTGAATAGAATACGAGTGATGGATCAGACGAGATAAGAATGAGGGACAACGTGGCACAGCACATGGGAAATGCGTATATACGGGGCCAACACAGGGATATTAGCAGGAAGAACTTTATTTCAGTTGAGCGTGCGGCAAAAAAGAAAAAGAATGGTTTCAGTATCTTCATAGCGAGCAAGCGGGACCAATATCGCCTGGAGGCGAAAGATGCAAGACTGATAAGACTGAGATGAATCGTTCAAATTCGTTGAGATAGAGTAAATTAGTTGGAAGGCGCATAAAGGCCATAACTTGTGCACTTAGCGGATGCCTGCTGACTCATCCTCACCGTCCACCGCCATGCAGTACATCCGAGCTTTTGAATTGCTCTGTCGTCAACAATTGTTCAGTTTGGTGAATTAAAAGAATGTGTCTGCATTTGTACGTACCATCCGTATTTCGCATCAAACCCGTTTCAAACCTTCTGCAAGGTACGATTGCGGCGCAGAATGAGCGATACCAGCACATGAAGAATATGGAAATCCGCGAGGATGTGGTGAGACGCGATTAACGGGACATGGGAGGCAGCTCTGAGTATCAGATGTTACCGAAGAAGAAAGAATCTTGCAGACTTGGGATATCTTTCAGCTTGCGCGAAGATACTTGCATTCGAGAATTGGGAAGTATTGCGTCGAAATGGTTCATCCGGTGAGCTCCTTCCTGAGGGACTTAACAGATGACCTAATTTGAATCGTTTGAGGAACCTTCCAGCGATTCCAGGCCTGGGTTTCAATCTTGAGGAATCTTGCGGCATCCCCGCTTGCACCCAACATTTGCAGCAGGTCAGATTAATCTATATCTGGACTATCCAAGGAGGTCGATTAATCCCCTGGATTATCCAAGGCCCAAGTTTTATATTAATCCAGATTAATCTTACCTTGCATTACGAGGTATATGGTCATACCCTAGTAGCAAGTACCTTGTACCTTAGGGTTAATCTAATTGTAAGGATTTAATCGCTGGTTTAATCCTGCTCATGTTCTGATTGACATCAATATTCAAAATTTAATCTTACTACTCACGACATCCGAAGTAATCTACCAATCAATCCTGATTAATCTCAACCCAGATTAATCCTAGCACGTCTGATTCGATCGTGCTCGCATACACTACTCAATCATTTGCCACAGATCCTCTGGGTGGTGCTCGCCTGATAGTATGCGGCGACCGAGAGCAATAGCTCCTAAAAATACACTGTGATATCGGTGGAAAGGAAATGTTTGCTTGATGGGAAGGGAGCAGGACGGGAGAGCTGCAGCAAAAGTGAAGAAAGAGGCCTCATCATTTTGCCATTCCACCAGACTACAAGCTGTTGCCCTCGGTCTGAACGCTTGCTCGCAGCGTTGAATCCTCTGGAGTCACAAGAACAAAATCCAGGGTGAATTTGATCTGGCCGTCTTGTGAATCTTGAGAGAAGTTGTCATCAGAGTGCGAGATCCCGTCTTAAAGTTGAGACACAGTCTTGAGCTTAAAGGCAAGACACTAGTCTTGAGGAAGCCAGCCTTGAGGGAGGAAAAAAAGGTGCAAAAAGGGTGCAAAAAGGGTGCACAAAGGGCATCAAAAAGGGCTACTGTAAACAACCCTAATGAAGCCTATTCTGGGATACCATTCTCAACTCAGTTCCAGTATGTTTATCTCAAACAGTGGCAATTCTACCTGGATTCAACCAAAAAGTTTGAAACTTTTAAATTAAGTAGTTTGCCGCGGCTCCCTCTTGTCCAATTTCTCTCTCTTCTTTCGCCTCCATTTGAGGGAATGGGACTCAAGACGGCCCTAATCCGATGGGGTAAGTAAAGATCGCCGTGGTTCCTGGTGAGAATTCTCACGCTGCCAACCTGACAGCCAGCGACGATGACTGCTGAGCTCGCTCCTGGGGCTTTCCACTCTACTCAACAAGTTAACCCTTGAACAAGGTCTTCTCACCACGAACTCTCAAAAATCCAATGGAATCCGGCATCGAGCGGCCCCTCCTCGCACTCACCAACTCCTCCTCATCCGCAGCCTCGCACTCGAGCATCCTGCTCGGCTCATCGTATATGTACTTCGCCCTAGCGCCGGCCTGCCCCTGCCCACGGGGCGCCTCCGCGGCTATGTCCCCTACACCAGCGTCCGCTGGATGGGTACCCGCCCCCGCTCCCGCCGCCGCATGGACACGGGGAGAACGCTCCGCATCCTCCCACGCACGGATGTACCCGCAGCCCCGCCCATGCCAGGCCACCCCGCGCCGCTCGATGCCGATTTTACCTCGGACTTGGCGACTTCCGCATTCCACGACCTCCACACACTGGCTCAAAACTCACTGGCCGCCTTCCGCGCACACGAGCCAGCGACCCTCCCCGCCGCACAAGCGTTGCATACACTTAAGACGGGGCGGTCCCAACCCCGAGGATACGACGCCTCCTTTCTGTTTGCGAGAGAAAGGGGGTTTGGGTATGGACTGGTTTGCTTTGATTACGGATCTATATTACATTGCGTTACTTGAAAGTGTAGTATTCTTTTTCTGTGAACAAATATTCTCATTGGGATTTCACGCGAACTCGAGGTCCGGAAAGCTTGAACGAGTATAGGTCTCGCAGTCAATTTTATCTGTCGGTTTGAAGACGGGCTGCGGATCGACTTGATCTTGCGCAGTTTGAACCAGGGCAAGTTTCGAGACAGAATGTCATTATTGTTCGACTCGGCGATTCCAGTCTACCGTGCATTAGCGGTTTGTAGGTACTACTATCGTTCCAGCTGTCCTTCACAAGGTCAATTGAGCTCCAAGGGCCATTTGTACAGTTACGGCTTCGTGGTGGCGGCGGCTGAAGGTCTACTACCGAACATCTCTGGGTTAAGAAAGCACTGGGCACTACCCGGTACGTCTCATCGGTTCAGAATTAGGCCGCACCCACCGGAAGTGATTGAGGACGCAAAGTATCTTCTGTCTCGCCAACCTAGACGGTCGGAAATTGAGGTTCAGAATCAGAATCGGAACAACGTATACCTGGACGTTGACGCGCGTTGACGGGAAGTGCCTGGTTTCAAGCTGTCCGTCAAACGAGATCCAATGAGGTTCAAGGGCCAGGAGAATATCGCGTCCCGTGGCCGCGGACGATTGAAATCGCCGATTAACGGTCACGTCTCTCGCGACGTCAGTGTTTTGCACACCTATTATAAAAGTGCTGGACTGTAACCATACCACTCAGAACCTCAGCACTTTCCTCGGGTCTCTTCCTTCTTCAACACATCCTCTCCATCGAAGAACATGTTCTCCATCGCTCGGATCGTTGCTTTCACGGTCACCGCCGTCGGCCTAGCTTCCGCCGCACCCGCAGATGAGGTTGTGTCGGGCTTGACCAAGCGTGTCGTGTACAGCTGCTCTGACAGCGTCCAGGACGCGTTCGCTACCGCCTCGTAAGCCTTCCTTGGTCCATTCATTCCATGCTCTTGTGCTGATCGCCAGCAGGTACTCTGAGGCACAGATAATCGCTGCAAACGCTGCATCCTACATCGCAACCAACGGCGCCGACTCACTCTTCCAGACGTACTTCGGCAATGAGACGTCCGTGGTTCGCCCACAGTGGCTCTATAACCAGATTGCCAACGAGCACGGCACGAACTTCACGATCGATTGTGCGCCCACCACTCAATGCGGGTCCAACACGATCGCCGATACGGTCTGGCATGATACGGTCTTTACGACGACCCACAGCGACGGCACGAAGACTGTGACCGTCGGCAATTATCGTGCTACGACCTAGTAAGCGCTCATACTCTTGTCTATCACACCTGTCGTTCGGCATTTTGACTGCTGTAATAGTTTGTGCCCGATTTTCTACAACCGCGCCTCACTCGCGTCGCTATGCACTGGTGCTTCGGCGGGTCGCGCCGACTCTCTCGTTCACGAGATGTCTCATGCCTTTGGCCACACCAAGGACTGTACGTCTCGCGTTCTGCACGACCCATTGCCCCAGAGATCTCTGACGCTTTTTCGATTGAATAGATGTCTACGGTTGCGCCAACACGCGTGCCCTCGCCATCTCGAACCCAGCTGAGGCCGCCAACAACGCCGAGAACTTTGGGGTGCGATCGAGCCATTCTGCCCAAATGATCACAATGCTGACTCCTCTCATAGTGCTTCAGTATTGCTGCGTACAAGGCTACACAGTGCCCTTAAGCTGCCCCTCTGTAGGGGTGGCGGTGATCGGCTCAGCCGATCGCACTATATAAGCGTAGCTACTCTGTGTTAGCTACAAGTGACTTCTTTGAACGAGACTACAACTACCTGTTTATTCCTCGTTTCTCCGGCCGACCACTCGAGGGGAAACTGCTCTAATCGACGGAACGCCTATACCTACACTTTTTAAAACTCTCTTAGTTCTCTCAGACGAGTCTTAGCTACCCATAACAACCCGTGTCGGCACCGTCGAGACGTCGACATCGGCTGAGCAGCGCACCACGACCACGAACTCTCCTTCCTATAGCTAGTCCTAATGGTTCCTTCCATTCTTTAAAATCCAGTCTATTGAATCAACTTGACCACTTCAGTCATGTACCCCTCTAGAGTCTAGTTCTCAAAATCTCAAAAGAAACTTGTCGATGTGAATATGAATATGATGGAATATGAATACGATGATATGAATACAATATGATATAGGCCTCAACGTATTCACTCAACGTATTCAAAAATTGAATACGTTTGAGTTGTCTTTTGCCGCCTGGAGCCGTCCGCCGGCAAGAGTCGGAGTATCAAAATGCATTTGCGGTCTTTCAGATCGGCTCTGACATGCCAGCGTCGCTATCTCGGCACGAGAAGCCGAGGACTTGACAGCATCAAATTGAAATGATCCGCAAGTTGAACTCGATCAAAAAGTTAAAGTACCGAGTGGCCCTATTTCTCAACATGTGCTACGGACGGCGGCGCGGACCTCCTGTGGAGCTTGAATGGCCTGATCCTGATGATGATGCCGCGTTCGACAATATAACTGTGGGCGATATCTCCGACGATGAGGTCCAGGAAAGCCCCACAATAGTGGTTGTGAAGTCAGGCAAGCCGGAAACGCACCAAGCGGATAGTACGGCACCCCCGCCGCTCAATTACGTTCACGTACGCACCTCCAGGTATACCCCGACCCGTCTGACCACGCTCACCTTTCATCGACGAAGGACATCTTCGACTGGATATTCACCGGCATCCTTCCCTTACCTCCCGGCCTCGAAGTTCTTCGACTGGACACCCGCGGAGCTCATAACCATCTACCGAATCTTCCACAACAACACCGCGCCATTGCGGCGCTGTCTCTGCTGTTTCCGAGACTGCGGGAGGTGCAGCTGGGGTCGAAGTCCACCAATTGGAAACGGTTCGGAATGGGCAGTGGGGACGTGTGGAAGGCGGAGGGAGGAAAATCGTGGGTGAGGATAGGATGATAACATTTTTTAAGATATTCGCATGGCTCAGAGCTGGAAAACTCGGCGTCATGCTGAACGTGTGTGGCGTCACAAGTATTCAGATATTCTCTATCGAGAACAATCAATGACTAGCCGCTAGTCGAAGTACATTCCACCGTTGATCGAGATCTGTAACGAATACATAAATATCTGCAGCTCAACTGGGAAGATTACGCACGCTTTGGCCTTCGATAATAGAAAGGCAAAGTGTTCAGCAAACTCAGAGCAGGAGAACCGAGAAGAAATTCGTCACCTGTGATAAATTGCGATTCCTTGGAAGCAATGAAAGACACGAGCCCAGCGATGTCGTCTGGAGTCCTGAATGAACTGTCAGTAAGTCACTAGCCAGCAGGAAATGGAAACGCAACGCAATCATCGGGAGGGGCATGGCTTTCTCGAGCTATCAAGGTACAGTACGATAAGAATTTCGTCGTCACTTGTGAGTGCGAGCAAATATATTACCAGCTTTTTGAACGTGCCAGGCGCACTTCCGGTCAGTTCCGCATGCGATTTGTCCATGTAGGTCACTGACGAATAATACCGTTATTCAAAAAATCGTGATGACGATTGTAGGATTATTATCTTACCCATCTCTGTATCCGTCGTTCCAGGCGCGTAACTATTCACCGTAATCCCGTGACGCCCGTATTCGCTGGCTTTATGGTTTCAACTCCTCGCTTATGTGACGCGATGAGACGATGAATCAACATACCAGCCGACTGTGTCAAGCCACGGATGGCAAACTTTGACGCGCAATATGCGCTCGTCATTTGACCACCTTCACCGAGAAACCCTTTCAGTTTCTAGCAATTCCGATTTATGGAGGAGACCAGACCTTTCTTCCCGCCGACCGAACACGCCCCAATGATTCGCCCGCCGCGGCCCTGACTAATCATCTGCATCCCAGCGTACTTAAAGCAGAGGAAGGTCCCGCGGGCATTGATAGCCATGACGCGGTCCCAATCCCCGACGCTAGCTTCATGCCAAAGTGTATTAGTGAAATCCGGGGAGAGACGTGTCCGGCTGCGTACTGTGCGCAATCGATGCATATTTCATCACCCCTGCATTCGCAACCATCTTGCGGTGCATTGATGAGTTTTGCCCGAATTCGGGATGAGCGAGGCAGACACACCACGTCAACCCCTCCGTATATCTTCACCACCTCTTCCATCATATTTTTCACCTGTTCCTCAACCGAGACATCTGCGACGTGCGCAGACGCCTCGCGTTCCTTTGCCTTGATCTCTTCCACTAATGCGGTGAGCTTATCGGCGTTCGTAGGGATATCGTTCACAGCAATGTCAAAGCCGTCGCTCGCGAGTCGCAAAGCGATTCCTTTCCCGATACCTTGCGCTGCTCGTGAAAAATGAGAAAGAGCTTTGTACTGACGGAGACTCAGAAACGTGCCTGCGCCTGTGACGATAGCTATTCCTTTGGAGGACATCGTAGCGAGAGAGTCGGAGTGTGGTGGGTGGGAGTGGTCCGGTCATGGGTCCAACGAGTAGCTGACAGGCTGAACGCATTCCCAAAGATGGTTGGTGGGAAGCCGGTTGGAAGCCGGCGCATAAATAGCGAGATTCGGCCCGCACATGTCAACGGGAGCCGGGGCTTCCAACATGAAGGCCAGTAACCGGACCTGAGAGAGTGGGGAGACGACCCGACCACGAGCTGCAAGAGCGAAAGTCCGAGAGGCAAATGACAGGCCACAGCGTGCGTGAATTTTGCTCGAAGAACACGATGCACGAGATTACAGTTTTCCAAGCTTCGTCCTTGTGGCTGAAGTCCTTGCCGCAAAAATTCTGGGCATTGTGGTGGTCTAAAAGAAAAAGAGCGAGGTCCTCGACGATGCGCCACCAGCCTGCCGAGTCGCCATAATCGAGCTATACCGAGTTGTATGTTAACCAAGCTCGCCGGAGACCCCGATGCGCTATGTACGCGAGGCATTCGCACAGGAGTTCAGTAAAAACGAGGCCGATAAACAGTTCGAGGAGAGAATGCTGAAGCTTGTTGATTCGACAATCCGCCGGGAAAAGAGCTTTGTCTCTGTCGCTGAGGCTTCATTCCAGTTTGATTCCAGTTCGATCGCTAAGAGTACAAGATGCAGGACGCACAACGGCGATTGCCGAATATTGGATGATCCGACGTTGATTTCAAGAAATTACTCGAGAGATTAGTGGAACATATAAGAATTTGAAGGTTTGGGTTGAGAGAAAATGTAATGAATTCTCCGAATGGGCTGGACTAACTGGATAGGAAAGCAACGGTTCTTTTTCGGTCTGGCGAATAAGCTCACTTGAGATTTCATGCGAACTGGCCGCAAGACTTAGACGGTCCAATCTCTGTCGGATTGAAGACGAGGCGCGTGTGGTTGAAGCTCCTGATCGCCGCCGATCCCGAACGAGGGCTGTGGCTAGCCAATCAACGGCGGTTCAAAATTAGATCGAAACGGATCCTGGTTGCCGTCGATTCCTGATGGACTCCCGAAGTCGTCGCGGGGTTTGTTGTCTCCAAAGCCAAACCACATTAATGCGCCAGAATAGATGCCAATTCGCCCTCGACGCCAGAATATCCGATGCTGGTTTAGAGCAGTAATCCATATAAAGTATTTATGAGTGTTGGTGGTGTATTGGTGGTGTATTTAGGATAAACATCTTTGCGTTGCTGCCGATCGCGCGTGTTGAGTTTCAACTTGGTTGCAATCGTCCACTCAATATATGACCACGGAAGTTGGGTAACCGCGCCCAAGCCATCATGGGGCACCTTTAGATCTTCGAATCATTCAACCATGATGCGATCAAAGCCAAAGAATGATCGCACTCCTGTGTGAGATTCACAAATCGCGAGTGGAAGGAAGGTCTGCAGTCCTAACCAAAAGACTACACACCGCAGTTTCATGCGGATCTTGTCTAATAAGATTCACCCACACAAACGAAATAGTGCGAAATACCTGTTTGTCCATGCCATTCTACTTTTAGGGGCCTAAATGACGCATAACATCAAGGAAGTCGCCATGACTTTGAATTGAACGGCAAAAATCCATGGCGACTCCACGATCAATCTCGAACAGGGAGCTTTTCAGTTGTATATAAACCCGCCGCAAAAATGAGACGTCTAACACATCTGCTCTAAACAACTACTCCTCTCTCCACACACCATATCTCCTCAAAAAACACCATGACGATCTCCAAAGACTCCTCCGCACCCCTCGTCGCCGTCGTTGGCATCACTGGCATACAGGGCGGCAGCGTGCTCAAGGAGCTCGTGGCATCCGACAAGCCCTACCGTGTCCGCGGCTTCACTCGCGATGCGACCAAGCCCGCCTCCCAGGCCATCGCCAACCAAGGCGTAGAGTTGGTCTCGCTTTCGATCGTTGTCGAGAACAAGGACGCCGTCTTGAAAGCATTCGCCGGAGCGGACATTGCCTTTGTATGTCCCTTTTTGTCTCGCTCAATCGCTCAAACTGACAATCTACCGACTTTAGCTCGTCACCAACTACTGGGAGCACATGAACATTGAGCGGGTGCGTGACGAATCCATTGTCCTTGTTTCATGCAATGCTAATGGATTTGCAGGAAATCGCCGAGGGCAAGCTCCAGGTCGACGCCGCGAAGGCGGGTGGCGTCAAGAAGATCGTCTGGTCCGGCATGCCCTCTTTCAAAAATATCAGCGGCGGCAAGTACTCGCAGATCGAGGACTGCGAGGGCAAGTTCGCCGTCAGCGAGTACGGCCGCGCGTCGGGCGTTCCGTTCGTCGACGTCCAGGCGGGCTACTACGGCACCACCGTCTTCACGCTGCCCTGCCTTCTGGGCAAGCAGGCCGATGGGACGTACGCGATGCCGTGGCCTGTGCACCCCACCACCGTGATGCCCTTCATCGATGCGACGCACGACTACGGCCTGTTCGTGCGCCACGTTATCGAGCAGCCGACGTTCCCGGCTGGGTCTACTATCGTCGCGTACGGCGAGAAGATCACGCTCCAGGATATGGCGGCGCAGCTGGCCAAAGGTGCGTTTCATCACACAATCGTAGCCTGTTTCAAACTGACTCTCCTCTTCAGGAACTGGCAAGCCGGTGGTCTTCAAGGAGATTACGTCTGAGGAGTTCAAAACGAACTTGGCCGCCATGGGTCTGCCCGCCTCGCTGCACGACCGCATGGCCGCCGCTTGGGGGGCGCTCGCCGACTTTGGATGTACGTGTTCCTAACTTGTTTGGATAAATGAACCAGACTAACCCATCCGCCTGTTTATAGGGGAAGTCACGAACACCCACGACGGTCTGCCAAGGCACCCGCGCTCTTGGGCGGAGTTCGTGGCGGCTGCGGATTGGAGCACGGCACTGGCGTAAAGGAGCCCGTTTAGGAGAATTAAACTTGTATCGAGATAACGAGAATTTTTGAAGAGTCTTCTGGAGTCATATAGTCCAACCTGCGGCATTCACCGATTCGGAGGTTGGCATTTGACCCCTGTTTCCTCCTTGGTAAGCGTTTTTCTCGCGGCTGTATTTCTTTCCCGAGCACCTGATAACAGACTGAAATGGCGGCCGATGCTCGTTGCTGGTTGAAAGTGCCGGCTGAACTCCGCACGCCACATCTGATTGATCTGATCCGTCACATCCGGCATCAACGAATCACATGGCCAATTTTTGCGCCGTCATTTTCGACTCATTCTAAGTTCTTCGTCGCGACGAGTTTTTCTGGTCCATGCACGCTTGCTCGTGCCTGCGTACTCGTTCAAATTTACGGATATTTAGCTTGGGTCCAGCTCATTATACGATATCACCTCGCGCCTTGAGAACGCGCACCTGGTGACCTCACCCACACCTGGACCTGGTGACTCGACGACTCGGATCAAGCAACCAGAGTTGGACTGGCCCTGATAATTCCATGGGCAAACCTGTCCATGGGTGCAAAGACCTACATATAAGTACTGCACACGGACAACGGCAACCACCAAGATGGCTAATCTCGTCCTTCGATGCTCTGCCGCTGCTCTTCTGTTCCCTGCTGCGGCCCTAGCAGCTGCTTCTAGGACTGCGGCAGTCACCCCCGTCGTAGCCTCCACAACAAGCTATGGTACGCTGGTGAGCTCAGGACTGAGTCGTGACTCGTGCAGCTCCAGCCTATGGAGTGGTAACGTGGTAAATACCTTTCGCTCTTTCACCATCGTTCGATCGCGAATTAGCTGCGCAGCTCTGGGTATGTCGCGACACAGAACAAGTTACCTCCGCTGGACAGGTGGTCTTGCCGGTCGTTGCAAACACCGCGTCCTATTCGCCTCTCCCCAACGACCCCAGCAATCCGCAGCCGCTGGCTCTCTCGTCTCCACAGGGCTTCGGCTCCCTCTTTTACCCACTGGAGTCGGATGAATGCCCGTCCTTTGGAGCCTGCAGCGACGGAACGCGCTGGGTGGGCTGGCCAGACACCGGCCCTGTCGTGACATTCCGCGGCACCGGTGTGGCGAACGGATACGCGTTCATCGCGCGGCAGCACCTGAGCGGCCTGGCAGTGGTGAACACGCCGAGCTATTCGCTCTACCACGTCATCTCGCAGAGCGCGGGCCCCATCCCCAGCGTCAGCCTGCTCGTCAGCTCGTTCTGGTCCTCTACGCAGATCGGGTACGGCTCCGCGGCGAGCGTAGTGAACAACGGCTTCGTGCGTACATTCACGGACGGAATGCGACATCTGTTGATACCGTTTCGAGGCGTACCTGTACGGCGCCACGCCCAACGGCAAGTTGGCTTTAGCGCGCGCGGCACAAACGGGCTTCCTCGGTGCTCTAGACGAAAAGAGTCTCTACCAATACTACGTTAACGGCGGTCCGTGGATTTGATTTGATTTGATTTGAACCTAACCCAATTGACAGCATGGACATCCACCCCACCCTCGCGCACCGATTCCACAATTCCCCTCCCAAACACAAGCTCTGTGCAGGGAACGATCTACTGGTCGCCGAAGTGGAGTGTAGGTCTTCCATCTCTTTATTTCCGTCTTTCCGTTATTGATTTGATGCACACTCATGTAGTCGTACGTCTGGATCGGCGGGGACGGCTTCCCCAATGCTAACTTCTACATCTCCACCGCTCCCAATCCTGAGGGACCGTGGACCGCGGCTACGGTGAGTGCAGTCCTTAGCTACCCTTTCTATCTGCATATGTGCGACAACCGGCTCATCGCTCATCGAACGCACGCAGCATTTCTACACTGGCACTGTCGGCACGGGGAGTCTCCCCGCGTACTCAGCGCTGGCGCATCCGAGCCTGACGGACGGTACGGGGAATTATATATTCATCGTGAGTCCTTCGTGTCTCTTTACAACCACTCGACTCACAACTCACAACTACAACACCTCTCAACTCATGACCTCGTTACATTCTCATCGCGTTCTCGGTCCTTCTCTCTACTCACTACTCACAACGACCCGGTGTTTCTCCATCTCGCAATCAACTCACCTGCAATGCGATGCAGACATGGACGCGGACCATCACCAACTCCGCGGGGGTGGCCGTGTATGACCAGCCGCTCGTGCGCGTGAACTGGCAGTAGGCAGAGGGAGTGGAGGGTTCGGAGGCAAGGAATGATATAATCGGATACACTGGGGTGACTCCTTCGTTTCCTTTGATGTTGTCCGTGACGATAGCTCGGATTAATCTTTCTGCCTGAGTCTCAATGATGATGACGGATCAGCGAAGTTCGAAAAGCAATTCATTCAAGACAATAATGTACATTTTAATTCGATTTTGAATGAGTATCACCTCAAGGCTACAAATGTGTGTTATTCCAGAGGGATCGCAGAACAAAATCGGCAGGATCGGGACTGGTGGTCGTGGATAAGTCTTCGTTCAGGAGGAATTTCACTGCAGGTGAATCACTGCGTTCAAGCCGGTCCTAGAACGCCAAATTCTAGGCGCGTTGATATGGGCTAGCCGAGTGTAGCCACGTCTAGCCACTCGGCTAACAACGGTCTAGGCCCATAGCCGAGTGGCTAGACGTGGCTACGTCACATCAACGCGCCTAGAAATTTGGTGTTCTAGGACCGGCTTGAACGCAGTGAATTCCGTAAATATCAGAAAGAGTATTTGAACGGAGAAAACTCACAGGTGCGATCGATGCCCGGAACCAGGTAGAACCCATTGGAGGGAAGCCCGGTGGTGTTGTCAACAAATACGCCCACTGTACCTGCGGGGTGATCGAGCCATGTCCATGGCGCGACGCCGCTCGTGGCAGACAAAGTGAACGTCAAATCAGCAGTCGAGCTAATTTGAATCTCGGGGTCGACAAGGGAAGCACCTGCCAGCGAGACAGGTGTGAACTGAGATACAGTTCAGGTAACGTCAATTTATGTTCAATACTGATAACGCACGACTTGTTCGTTAGTGACGGTTTTATTTTCCACCTGAGCGGTCAGATTGAGCAGCATCCACACATCTGTGGCGTTCTGACCGGCCGGCAGAATCGCATCCAGCCCCAAAGTTTGGGAAATCAACGAATTGTTGAGCGGCGGGACGGTGAACGCGTGGGTGCTCGTGTTCAGCAGGTTTCCGCTCCAGTCGTACCAGGTGAGCTGGGCAGATCCATCTATCGCTTCCCAGCGATCAGACGTAACTATAACCTCGAGCGTCTGGTTGTCCGGCGTCCAGAACGGATAAATCGTCAGTGGAGAGAAAGTCGTGGTGATCCCATATTGCAGAACTTTCCACCGCCCGGAATACTCGATGCTGCTCCAGCTGACGCCCTGCCAGATGTCGTTGAGTTGCCAGACCAGCGCACCGAGGTTGTTTTCGCCCTGGCCGGCGCCCCGCCTGTACCAGGAGATCTCCGACATCATCGTCATCGACTGGAAGATCTGCGTGCTCCAGCACCACTGTGCGAATGTCTGGTTGGAGTCGGATGTCGAAGGCGTCGGGAGCCAAAGCTCTACGCCCTGGGTCATTTGGGCCTGGCCTTGGGGTGCGTTTGGGTTAGGGAAGGTCAGGCTTCCAGCCGGAGGGTGGTGATCTCGTGAGGCCACGACCGTGGAATTGAATGAGAAATCGTCCGGAGATGTGAGCACTTCCTCCCAGGTGTAAAACGACGGCATTGAGTGGAAGCTGAGGTGTGGTGAGTCGCATGCGTGTTCAATTAGGTCATTCGACTAGCTTACCCGAATTCATTCACAAAGCTGCATAGGTGACATGGTAAGGTATCCGCCGAACTGGAAAGCGGACTACGCACCGCGAGACAGGGAAGGTGCTGTAGTTAAATGCTTGGCTAGCATCGTAGTTGTATCGCTCTGCCGGAATGTATCGTCTGGGTCAAATACAACTTACAGTTATTTGTGTGCATACCACTGTTCCCGTATATGTTTCCTCGCGTTCCGTTGTTGAATCGGAGGATATAGGGATCCAAACTAAGAACACCTTTGGTT
Organism: Mycena albidolilacea; assembly: GCA_029282495.1. Classification (NCBI taxonomy): domain Eukaryota; kingdom Fungi; phylum Basidiomycota; class Agaricomycetes; order Agaricales; family Mycenaceae; genus Mycena; species Mycena albidolilacea. The sequence continues at coordinate 1,030,948 of JARIHO010000022.1, forward strand.
GTCGAGCAGTCGGTGTAGGGGACCTGTGTTATGCTAAGTACTGAGTAGGGTGTGAAGTCACGGCCCTCGCACCGAATGAGTTTCCGACACAGCGATGTCATGCAAGAAGTCTTGGAACAGAGTCACAAACTAGAACGAAAGCCGTGAATTATTGCAATTGGTGTTGAAAGACGCCTTTCACCTCATTCTGGATATATTTTCAATACCGAGTAGAGTGGGCAGAGTCGAAAACGCACCAAGTAGATTGTTCCATTCGCCATCGAATTATTGACACCCGTAACGATTCCCTCAATCTCATTTCCACCGGCCCATTGGACGTTACTGGGGTGCTTATTGATGCGCCGGACATTCTGGCGCACTTCAGGTTCGATGGATTGCAGGAAGAAATTGTTGATTGGATACAGTGTGTCGGAAAATATGAACTCTGACCAGGCGAGGATGCCAAGCTCGTCGCACAGCGAGTAGAAGTCGTAGCCCCCGATTTCCTCGGAATCGGGCTGGTAGATTCCCCCGCCCCAAATGCGCAGCTGGACATTGGATTCATTAGCTTTGACGAAGTTGAAACGCAGACCGAGCGTATTCGCACCATATTCTGGCCGCTCTGCACCGCACTCTCGAGCACCCACCGCACCTGATCCGTGGTAGTGCGCGCGTAAAATGGGTCGAACGGAATGATGTTGGTGCCCAGACTATAAAAGGCTTTTCCGTTAATTTCAAAGTGCCACTGATCGCCTGGAGTGATTCCGCGCGTGTCGATGTCTTCCTGGGTGTACGGTAGTTGTGCGAGCTTGATGGTACGGAAGCCTGTGCGCACAGTGAGCTCGACGACATCTTCGGCCGAGTCTGCGAAATCCAGGGAGATCGTGAGGTTATAGAGCTGCGGTGTGCCCAGGTTATGAGGATACCACCGCTGAGGGATCGAGTCCGGTATGTGCCAGAGGACGGTGAACCACGCGGGGGAATCGGTTGTTGTTGGCAAACTATCAACAGAGAACTTGGGAGACGTGATGTCGAGTTCTGTGAAAGCGAGTGATATGGAAGGGGAAGTAAAGGCTGCGGCGGATCGTAGAGCCAGAGTCACGTTGACGACCCAGTCCGCCGTTTCGTTAGCGGGTACCGAGAAGTTTTGGCCAACTTTGTAGATATCCACAGAGGTTTCTTCGACGAAGACGAATTGTTGGGCGTCACTTGTGCTCGATGAACTGGCATTGCTAGCGTTTGAAAGAGACACAAGATACGCGGGCTTGAAGATTCCACTTGGCACAAAAGCGGGTCCCTGGCCTCGATCAACTCACTGAATTGTGATGAAGAAGAACGATGTACCCAGTCCCAACCAAAGTCCGATGCTATTTTGCGTATGTACGCTCGATCTGCAGCCACCTCAAACTGCTCGGATTAGACGCATTCAGGAGCGGATTCACCGACACTCACAGTATCGCCGATGATAGTCTCTGCGTCTGGTCTCATGCTGACGTTGAGACCATAATAATATGCCGATTCAAATGCGACTGTCAAGTTCCCCGCGCCTATTGCGTTGAGAAACGAAACGTCAAACACGTATTGGCGAAATTGGTTGTTGACCCATGCGACGGGCTGGTCAGCCACCGTCTAGTATTCCTGGGTTTTAGAAGGACTCGAAAATACAGATAACAATAAATGGACGCTCACAATGTTCGCGATTGTATCAAGTCCATGAAACACCAATAAGAGCTGGTCGGAGGCGTTGAAACTGTCAAGGGCCGGAGCTAGGTCCGCAGTATAAGTCCAATTATCGAAAAAGACCCAACGTTCGCTAAAATCTAAGAGATCGTACTCAGATCGATGGACGACCTGCCGTTTGACGACGTTCACTGACCGTTTATGCCGAGGAGAGGCTCTGTTATGACTCCCGCACGGAGTAAATCGAGGTGCGCCTGGGAGGGGATAGCACCAGGGACAGAAATTGAGCCATTTTGATTGATCAGAGTCCAGTCGAGGCCCGAGAGGTCGAAAACGGCCGCAAATGCATATGGGAATAGCCACCAGATGAAGAATGCGAGCATGAGAATGTTCATTGTAGAGCTGGGGTTGAATATCGAGGATGAACGTGGGTGGTCAGAGAGAGGCGAGGACTCACAGAGAAGCCCGAGTGGAGTTCGGGTGGCGATGCTCAGACAGCAGAGTCATGGGGATCGGAATCTCGTACTCCTCGCGTCAAAGTTAAGCCCCGAATGACCGAAGCCTCCCTTCTGACCCATTCACATGGGTGGCGTCCATCATTCTTCGAGAATCGAACGGTCCATCGTAAAGTGGGTAAATCGGGTGTGAATCCAACATATCAGCGGACGAATCATGGTATAAGACAATGCAACTCGGGGTGGATAGAAGCTTGAAGCAATAACTTTTGCCCTTCCAGGAGGGCTCATGACGACATGAGTATCAGATCGGTGCGGTTCCCGCCAAGTTTCTGTCGGAATTTCGGGTGTCGACAAGTTGGACACGCAGGAGCTCTTGAGAGCTTGCCATCTGGATGCTATAGCACTCGCCGAGTCGTAGCACAGTGGCACCGTTCGGTGTTTGATGGGAAACATTGATCTAGGTAGAGAGCTTGAGACTCAGAGACTCTCCTCATAGGTCCGCGTCTTGGCAGCACCGAGAGTCGGTGAGAAGACTTGATAGTGAATGGGCAATTCGAAAAACACTTGTCGCTACTGGCTGGTGGCTCATGGCGGAAATTTGCAGGACCATAACAGATCCCAATAAAGGCACAGCCTGTCAGCCTCAAGCGCTGATTATGATCTGCCAACTCCATTTATAACGGGGCTGTGTTGCAGTCGTAGTCTTGTCACTTTCTCCCTTCCTTTCTTCATGTCGGACAGCGACCTCTATAGTCGACTTCTCCTGCCCAAGGGCCACGGGTACCCTTTGTTCCATCCCCAACCATTCGACGACCTGCCAATGGAAACCCGGCATGTGGGAATAGACATCGGAGACGTGGGCGTGGTCACTTCTGACGGATCCTTCGACGCCGTATTCAACATCCGTTTCTCAGCCCACCATCCCCGGAATAGGTTCGGTGTCCCTGAAGGATTTGAGCAGATCACCCTCGATCCTGGAGACGTGGCTCCCCGAGCTCAGTACCACCGCCCCGGATGCGACGTATCAAGTACACGAATCCATAAACGGCGCTTGGATGTCGACGTCGATGTCGAGAGTAACGTGTGAGGGCCTGTTTTCGGCCTCGTCCTAGAATTTGGCATTTTACTGACACTGAAATCATCAGGTTTGTTCCTGTAGGGGCTGGAGCAGCCGTAGAAATATCTGCCTCATCGAACGAGGTGGCGGTACTCCTTTTGCCGGGCGGCGGCTCGCGGACCAACCTTCGGCCCCTGCAAAAATTTCGTGATTACGCCCTCAAACATGCGCAGCGGTGGTATGCATTCGTCAACGGACGTTTGCAACGAATGGTGGGGAACGGCGATCTGTATCTCGTCACTGGGACGGACAAATCAAGCTCTTGGAGTCTGGCAGCCGTCCACAATCACTCTGAAAACTGCAGAATCGCTCTCAGGTTGAAGGCCATGCAGGTTGCATCTGCGGGGACGTCGTGCGCCTGGGCATGGGAGACTTCCAGCTCCTTTGCGAATTTTGGTCCGAGAGGAGGCCCAGGAGACGAGGGGCGGACCGAAAACCAGACCGTCTTTCTTCGCGGTTTCAAAGTCGCGATTCGCTCCTTTCCGCTGAGAAAATCTGCAACGGCTCTCTCGATTGTAGAGTCGAAACCATCCAATATCCTTTCAAAACGCGGCTCCACTCCCTTTTCGCAATCGACCTCGGGTACAAGCAGTTTCTTCCGCAATGTTTCTCTCTCCAGCGCCAGTGGACCGTCGGATACTGAAGATGAACCCGCGGAATCGGTCGAATATTTTCCGGGGAATTCCGAGGTTCGTTGCTTTTCCCAGTGGCGCATCTATCGAATCATCGCGACAGACCTACCATCCTGCATCGGCCATAAACGAATACCTCCTGCTGAAAACTGTGGGTCATTCATAAACGGCTTAGCCTCAATATTGACACAAGAATTGCTGTATAGTCTCTTACCGTCGATGTCGCGGTAACACACGACGATGAGTGGGCGTCTGTATTGAAGGAGGTGAGTCGCTCAGGACCTACAGGCTCATACATGCTTGACCCTGGTTTGCAGAGCGACGAACGAGTTCCAGACAACGTAGAACTGATCAACCGTATCTCCCGAAGATATCATATCACCACCGGCCCTTGTGAGCTTGTGTCCCGTCAAATTACAGCTCCAGCTAATTGAGCTCCGAAGATGGGGCCTGGCTGGAGCCGATTTCGAATTTCAACCCGTCGGCTCTTCCTCTTCTCAAAGCCCGCAACCAAGAAAGCGAACAGATCACGATGTTCTGTCGTGCACTCTACGACTATGACGATCAAGCCGCTTCTACCCTCTCGTTTCGCCAAAACGACATCATAGAGGTGTTGGGCTCGAACTCGCCGTCCGGATGGTGGGATGGAGTTCTGCGGGGCGAGCGCGGGTGGTTCCCGAGTAACTATGTTGCGGTAATTTCTAAAGAGGAGGCTGAGATAGCTGTCGGTGGACCCGATATCTCGTTAGTGCCCATCCAACAATAGAGGAGTAGGAGGGCCGATACTTGAATGGCGCGGAATTTCTGAGGCAGATGTAGAATTAAAACAGATGTATAGGCACCTCAAATCGGACTCGAATCAATCCTGTGTGCACTGGTCCTCGGAAGTCACCGGATGGCCAATGCTGAGCGTCCCTGGCTGAGAGAGAGGTGTTGGCTAGGAATGGAACCCGAATGCAATAATCTCATCTCCTATCGTGTTCGTGCGATGAATTCTCTGGTCTTTTACTTACCAAGACTTCACATTCATCTTTCTTCCATGCTACGGTAATTTAAAACCGAAACAATCCCTAGCTAATCCTCGCAGTTTTCCCTTCATCAAACAAGCCGACGCCTTCAAAATATCTGATAATGAGGAATCTGTCGGCTCTCATACCACGTACCTTTGAATCTTGGATGTTTTTGCAGGCGCTTCGCTAGCGGCAGAAGCCTGTATGTATATGAATGAGATATCGAATGATTCGAATCGCTACTGAGGGCTGGACGCTCACGGAAGGCGCCGCGGCAGAAGCGGCACTGGCAGCAAGGTCAGCGCCCGCGGCGTCATGGGCGGCCGTCACTGATTTAAATTATGCACTCGTAGACTCGCCTAGGGCGAGTTGAGGGCGAGTCACTCGCCGCAGGGTTTTGATGATTATCAATCAAAGCTGACGGCGACGCCGCCGCGAAGCCTCTGATCGACACATCATCCGAGTCAAACCATCCCCCGGCGAATCCGACTGGTTTACGAGTCTAATGCACTCGTTCCTTCCAGCTCCACTCAGAGCTCCTGCAACCCAGCTATGCGCACGCACACGCTCCCCCCGCATCCTCATACTCGCCTGCACCGCCGGTGTCCAGATATGTGACGGGTTGGGTGGATCCAAGTCTGCGGATTTCTGCCCTTTGCCTCCTATCTGCGCAGCATAGTGTGTGGGAGTGAGAAGGGGAAGGCGAGGTCGGACTGTGGAATGTCGGTGAGGCGAATGCAGCTGTGAATGTCGACGGCCGGAGGATGATAATCGGCATGAGGGAATGAAATGTCCGCTGACTTCGCCCGCATTCTGAATGCGGGGAAAGGGAATGAGGACGGGAAGAAGAGAGGCGCGGCTCAGGGCATTGCACGTTTGTTTCCTTCTCTGTCCTTTTCGCTTCTATTCTAAGCGATCTTTGCCATAGCATATGTAGGTGCACGGTGCACGCCCTCGTTTTCCCGTCATCGTCAGCTACTTTTTTCTTTCGCTGGCAGCTGCGACCTTGACTATGACTTCAGCGTCTGCTTCAGCGGGCAGTCACGGCTACGGCACAGCAGGTCGGGAGCGGGACGGAGGAGGAGAGGTGGGAATTAGGATAGGGACGATATCGTGCGCATTCGAGGCCGCGCCGCGAGGTGGGTTCCAGTGAATATTCATTTTGCCTTTACCTGAGTGCCACATTTCCCAGACGACGCACTCCACTCTATCGCTCGTCATCCTGGCGCGCCCATCGCTGCGCATCCTACACGTCCTCCACATATCCACGCTCACCGTCCCGCACCAGCGTCCGACGCTTTAAGGGCACCGAATGTCTTTCAGTAGCACCACGAGCACATCGTCTTTGTGCGGGACTCCTTCGCCCCGCTCAGCAAAGCGACATCATGGACGCTCTCGCTCTCACCCATCCCCGTCTCGACCGTCCTCTCCGGCACGGGCGTCCCGCTGGCAAGCTAGGGGCGCACCCTCCGTAGCAGGAGGTGCGGATGGTCAATCTCGCTCCGCTCCTCAGATCGGGAGGCTTTACTGGGGGGACGAAGGAGAATACTGGGAGAGGAAAGGAAAGCGGAGCAACACCGCCCGACGTGCACGTATTCGCAATTGGCCGCGTCGCAGTCGGTGGTCTCCCCTTCGCGCTTCTCCTCATCGTCCACCATACTGGCCAAAGCCTCACCCGCAAGCCGCTCCCCGTGCACACGCATACCTACGCATTCTGCTGCAGCCGTTGAGTCCGTCGCGAGTGCTCACGACGGGCGGTCCAATGAGGAGATGGACGTACCCCATATGGTGTGCTTGTGCGGATGCGCGAGCAGCAGTAGCAGACACATGCAGGCGGGAGGTTTGGTGAAAGAACTATCACCACCGCCCGCGGGCTCGCTCGCTACCACGTTCGTTTTCGCTTCCAGCGTGACGGCCACCGATGGCGTCCTTCGCTCGCCAACGAGCTCACCCGGTCGCGGAGCAAGTGCGCACGGCATACCAGATGTTTTCGTCTTCGAGCCCGGACGATGTCCTCAGCCTTTGTGGCACAATTCCTTACTGGAGGCGCCGCACGCGCCGAGGCTTCTTCTCAGCGTCTTGCTCGCCGTTGCCGTCACTGCAGGCAGACTCAGCATGAGCGTGAGTCCGACTGGATTACTCTTCATGGTGCGGGTGCAGGATGCACGGGAGTGGCGGCTACGTGGAGTTCGACGCGGATGATGTAGTGGGGGAGATTTAGAGGACTGACGGTGGGGTGACAGACGCAGGTGGAAGCAGAGGTACGGTCAACTGTTCGCGAACGAGGAAGACGAAATGAACTCAATATGAAGCATATGATCGATGTAATCTCAGTCTGTATACTTGTATATGCTGGATGGACGTAGTAGCACTGTACTGTTAATAAACTCGTTGCGGATGGGCTATGGCAAGCTCGCCCGAATAGGCAACTCTCCTTCCTTATGCAGAACAAGCGGCTGCTCGGCCGCTTTGCGGCCTCGCATCCCCTTCCTCTGGTGTGAACTGGAACTGTAATAGAGATGGATTGTGCCTCCAAAATCTAATCAAAATAAATTCAACTCAGGGACTGAGCATTCAAGACGACCCATTTTACTGGACTTGCCGAGGCTGTATACGTTGAGTGATGATAGGATTTTACGCGGCCGCGGCAGGCGCGGCATGAGTAGAAACAGAGAGCTCGACGGAAAAGGTTAGAGCTGATGGCCGAGTTTAAAAAAGCTTCGGACACCCGTAATTTTAAAAAGAGGGTGATGAGAAGTGAGGCACAGTCAAATCCCACTACCAACACCAGCGTATTCCACCGGCGGATTGCCTTATTTGTCATCAAGCCATCGAGACCAATTCCGAGACTTCGCCCCATTCAACGCATCGAATGACGAGAAGTAGTGGCGACCAAAAGAAACATATCAGAGCCGGAGCGATTTGGATGCAGGATAGCCTTGGAGATCCGGACCGAGTCAATGATAACAGCCCAAAGATGCCAGGATTGTAAGTTAGACGAAGAGAGGCCAATAGTCTCGGCATATGGATGTGGACAGAGATGGCTATTTTGGCCAATATCAATTGACGCCACGAAGGAGAGCTTCGAGAAATTGAAAGCGAGCCAAGCCCCAGCTCTTGGCAATAGAAAGTAACTCGTGCTTCAAATGCAACTCCAGGACTTGACGCGGCGTTCCAGAAGTGAGAATATGGATCGCGGTCCCCAGCGAAGTAGAAGAGAATACACAAAGGAAAATTGTCGTTTGACTCTGACTCACTGAGTACGGGTCATTTCTGACTCGTTTGGAAATCCTGCTTGATCTTGCGACTCTGAGTGGGACAGTAGTTCAACATAATTTTCCTAGTCTTTTTGTCTTTTTCCCTTGGCACTCAATGCTCTGCTGAAGAGACGATGCTTTTCACAATCTCAGCTTCCCGTAGGGCATCAAACCGTCCGTTTTACGCCCACGGGCGTAAGAAATATGGCGTAATTTCCTTACGCCACGGGTGCAGCCGTCCGTCAAGGTCCCAACTCATGAACCTAACGGGACGGGTCCCGTGCGTACCGTCCGTTTACGCCGTATTTACGGTCTTGGCAAGCTGATCTGGATTCGAGTGCGAGTTCAGCTTGAGTTCAGCCCAAATTCACCTTGTTTTGGCCTTGAACAGCTTGTGAAAAAGACAGAAGTGCTGTTGGCATCCAATGCAAAAAGGTTGCGAGAATCAGAAATGTGCTCACAACTCGGCAATGAGCTTGGCCCGCCGCACTGGCGCGGCCGGCAACGTGCGAGTTGCTGGGGAACTGATAACGCTGGGGCAGGCTCTCGACATCATCGGTGTGCTCACTTTTGGCTGACTTTGTGAGCCCGTCTTTTACGCGTAAACGGCCGGTTACGGGGACCCGTAAACGGCTTCACCCGTACTGTCGCCGTGCCGTTGGAGGTCGAACTAACCTCGCTGACGGTACGGGGGCGTAACCGTTTTTACGGCCCGTCGTTCCCGAATTTTACGGGACGGTTTGATGCCCTAGCTTCCCGCCACTGGAGATCTTTCGTGCTCAAAATCTACAGACACTGGGGCTTTACTATACTCGCCTTTGACCCCCACCCACTCAGCTCTGCGTGTTCAAGGCAATTTGGATGACTTCTGCGGGGTGTGTTCACCCTCTGGACGCAAGGTGACTGGATGGAGCGAACAAGATAAAACTCCTTCCGGACTAGGCGCCCCGCAAGAAACACGCAGATCCTACTCGGTACACGATGCGTAGTTCTAAGCGTTTACAATTTCCATGACTTCTCCAGCGCATCCGAAAACTCCTTCGACGAAAACAAACTGAAATGCCCCTTGTCCTCAAGCATCACAGTGTCGATATGCGTCTGGCAGCGACTCACTCCGAAGTCGTCCCACTCGCCCGCCGGGCACAGCTCCCGCATCAACCCCAAGATCCCTCGGCCTGCGAGGTACACCGTGATCGGCGCCTTCACCTCATCGATCATGGTGCTCAACAATCGCGTCAATGCTGCCTGCCTTTCGACCTCGCTGGTAGTCCTACCGGTCAGGCGCATCAAATATGGGATCATCACCGATCCCGTCTTCTTCACCATGAGCGGCATCTGTTTCGCTTCATTGTTACGCGGATCGCTCGTCGTCCAATTCTCGTGCCGATCGCTACGAAGGAGTGCATAAACCTGCCCGACGGCCGATTCGTGCCGAGTGGTGCCAAAGCTCCCCGTTTCCGAGTCCTGCAATAGAAGAGGAGAGGCATAGAGGAGCGGGAAATGGTCGATCAAGGGGGGATGTGTCAACGACGCCACACCCACACTCAGACTCGTCGGTTAGTGTGGACGACTCGCGCCAGTGTGGTGTGAGTTGTGTGAGTTTGGCGCAAGTTGAATGAGAAGCGCCATTCTCGCGTAAACGTAGGATAATTCTGTTCTGGGCTCAGGATCGCCAAATGCCGATCCGATCTCATTCTTTTGTTATTTCCTCCCTCTTCCATCCTGACCCACTCACCATGAACAAAAACAACGCCCAGCCTCCTGTACGCGCTCTCGACCGTTCAGCCCGACAATGGGGACCCCAAGAGTGGGGCTTTCGATGGGACGAGGCCAGAGCTGTAATCACAAGGTGTGTGTCATCTACCGCTTCTTACCACTTCAATTGCCAGCTCACGCCCGCCGCCCGCCCGCCTAGTCTCTCGTAGCCGTGCAAAACCGCCTGCATCGCTCGTCAATTCGATCCCGCCGCCTATACCCACCCGTCCAGCCGGGCCCGGGAGCTCCTCCTCTCGTGCTGGTCATACTCAAGCAAAGTGTGATGTACCGCAATTGCCGCCTGCTGCTGTCGCTAGATCTGATCATGAGCGGGGCGCGTGCGATATCCACGGGGGTGACCGGTTTCTGGTGCTTCGAAGTGGTCCACTCGCATGCAGAAAGTGTTGGATGGAGATTTGCGCAGAAGTGCCGTGTGCTTGAAACACCCCTGATTTTCAGATCCGAGCTGGGGGCGGGCAGATGCGCGTGTTAACGAGGCGCGGCGCAGTAGTGCCTAACTATATATTAGAGTACATGTACTGCATGTATCAGTTGAATACATTTACATGCACCACCAAGCTTCGCACTAGAGCAGGCAATATCAATAAAATCTGTGTTCAATCGCTCAATGGGAGCCAGTTACATTATTATTACTTCAACTTTGGAACCCGAAATGGCCTCCAAGTCGCCCTCGGGATCAATCGACAATGGCGCAAGTCGTGTTGAAGTGCGCCACAGTGGCGGGACAGTGGCGCAACTCGTCCATACTAGCCGATGAGTCTGAGTCTGAGTGTGGCGCAGTTGGTTGATCCCCCGATCAAGGCCATCTGCAACAACTTATCCCCGTTCGCCTCGAGCCTGCGCACAACATCCAGCGCGAACACGCACCCAGCGGAAAAGGCGCCGAGACGGTACGGGCCCTCTGGTCTCGCTTGCTTGATCTGCGCGAAATAAAAGCTCGTGAGGTCGTCGAAGCTCGAGAGAGGGGTGTCTGTGGTGTACTGGATTGCCCAGAGCGCAGAACTGAACGACAGCTGCAGGGGCTGGAAGGGATGGTTAACAAAGTTACTTGGCAAAACTAACTTAGCCTTACAAAATTTACTTTACTTTACTTGTGGCAGACAAGTAAAGTAAAGTAAGCAAAAGTAACTTGTAAGTAACTTAAGTAACTTGCAAGTAACTTCAAGTAGCTTCAAGTTAGAATAAGTACCAGCATGCTAGAGTAATTTAACAACTCTAAGGGTCATAACAAGTGCCAAATCACGCTCTTGCGACTATAACTTAACAAAATTGGCGGGATTTGATGCCATCTGATGGCATAAGTTACTTTGTCTGATCGCATTGATCTAACTTGGCGGGCCAAGTTACTTCCAAGTAACTTCAAGTAACTTCAAGGAACTTCAAGTAACAGTAAATAAATGTGTAATTAAATGTAAATGAGCACTATTGTACACTACGGTCCCTGGACTTTGCCATATCCCATAGCCAAAATCACGGCCGCAGTCTCTTGACCCACTACGGTAGAACTACAGGGAATACAAAGAAGTAAGTTAGCATAGAGAATGGGTGCCTCAGGACGAGAATTTATCAAACATTACACAGAGTTGGCACATAGACTGTTTTGAAATTAATCTGGGCCGGTGGGTTCTCCTTTGAAAGTTAAGTTGAGCCGTTCATGAAGCGTGAGTTATGCGTGTCAATGAATCAATATATTCCTGCAACATTCTGGCATGGAGAACTGTCGTCAAGGACCTCGGGAATTCAGGAATGAATGGTCTTTGTTAGAACTCGCTCAGCACTTTGAAAAGCGGGCCGTTAAGCACCCTTGAATAATACCTGAACCGAGATTTGGAATGTGAAGAGGTCCGTGAACTTTTGATGGCGGCGCGATTATTTTCCCGAATCACAGGAGGCAGGTGACAGAAGAGCAACAGGAGAATATCGGGTCCGATGAGGACTCATCCAATTTTCTGATGGCGGCAAGGTAATCATGGAGTCTGAAGTGTGAGCTTGCGATACATGACAGACTTTGGTCGTTGGTCATGCCAAATGAATTTCCATACCAGCTGCAATGATGCATAATGCCATTGATCTTCACTATTCATCGTCCACAATTGCACGGCCACGTGTGCCTGCACTTTGAAAATGAACTGGTGAGATTATTGTTTGTCTGTTCAATAATCCTGACGAGACACAACATGCCATAAGATTAATCTTTGTATTCTACTATTTGTGTGTGGACAGATATTAGTAGGCATCTGCCTCCACCGCAGTCTGGGTATGTTGCAACCTGGACTCAATTTGCATGGTTTCAAGAAATCTTCGGTCCGATTTTGCTGCATGTGATATTGATTGGTGCATAATGGGTGTTTGGAAGACATCCATGTGACAGAATAGACATTCATGAATGCCTAATGCTACTAAAGTTGTCGCGTCTCAACAAGGAATATGATTCAAGTTCGAGGAAATAACAATCAAAGCATTCACAGACACTCTGGTAGAGTTGGAATGATAATTAATGATGTGTATAGTATGCCTCATATGTTAGGAAGCATCTATTGAGGTCCTTGCGTTGTCCAATCAGAACCGTAAAAGTTGAGCTGTCAACAAGTTAGTTTCGTCAAGCGTGGGAAAAGTAAAGTAAAGTAAAGTAAAGTTAGCCCCGCCAAGCCAAAGGGGCGATCAAAGTTAAAGTTAGCGGTCACAAGTTACTTTATTCACTCTCGGCTGGAAGGGCACCGCACCTTCCGTCCCCGCCGTGTATGATGATAAGGGGGACGTCGCCTTTCTGGCCGATTACGAGCTTGATGATGTTGTCGTCATGCTGGTTGACGACTTTCCAATCGAACGGCTTTTCGGCGGTGAGGTCCTCCGGGCTGGCGGTGTCTCCGGTATTGGCAGAGTTGCCGCTGTCAGATTGCGTGAGTCGATCTTCCAGATCCTGAAGCGTGATGTCCGCCAGCAGCTGCAACTGCGTGATCACGAACAGCGGCTTCAACGCCGACGAGAGGCGGCTGGCGGAGAGCGAGTCGAGGCCGTACGAGGTGAGCGGCACCGCCGGGTTGAGTTCCGACTTGTCGAGATGCAGTTCGCTCAGTACGATGTTTTTTAGTTTGCCGAGATCATCCGAGGCCAGGGTAACCGATGCGAAGGGCGTGAGGAGATGGCGATACAACGGAGATGTCCGTTCACGGCGTCCCAATCAAAGTCGGGAACGTAGGTTTCAAACGAGCCTGCGCGCATTCTCTTCAACCCGTCTTCAACGCATTTGGAAAGATCTTGAAAAACTCGGTCGTGAGAAGAGGGGCCACAGGCGAGAGTATATAACAAGCATACGTTGAGAACTCATCGCCCACTTCAACCATACCATAGAATGCGGCTCGGAAATGGTAAATTGACTGACCCCAAAGGTCGAGTCTGTGATCCCCGGCGCAACGAGACTGAAGGCATTGTGAGACCGTCCAGTCAGCCATTCAAGCGCTGTGTTCGCGCTGAAGAAAATATATCGATTAGAAATGCAACGGGAGGAGGTTGAAACCCCGTACCTCGAATAATTGGTCTGCCTGGTGGACATGAAAAAGTCAAGCTTCTCGATGGATATGACCTTCTCGAGAACTTGAAACGCGCCAATTTTGCTATCAATGGCCATCGCATAATCACTGCGACTCGCCGAGTCGGCGCCAAACGACATGAACAGGCCGTCCACGAGCAACGCCGTGAGGAGAATGCAGCCAGCGAGAGGCCTATCGAGTGCATCAGCGCAACCGTCTGCTCTTCGGACATGGAGTCGCACGCCTCGAGACGCAGTTCGAGGTCGGGAAGCGCCTTCAAGTACCCGAGAACGCGGTTCAGCATCTGTTTAATGGGGGAATTCATGGAGGCCGCGCCCGAACGCGAAGTCAAGACAATCCGACGCGCCCCGCGCTGACATGCTGCGTTAGTAAACGTGGGATAAGAAAATTTTGACAAAACCACATACTGTGTACAACCACAGGGAGAGATGGATTCCCAGCGAGCCTATGCCCCCAACTAAAAGATAAACTCGTTCCGGATCGAACAACTTGGGAGTTGAGATTTGATACGTGGTCGGAAGATACTCTTTCGGGGCCTTCCCGCTCACAGCATAACGCGCCAGGGCCCGGGGAGCAGACACAGTTGGAAGATATTTCTGCAATACATCCCCAGCCAACCAACGTTCCCGCTGCAGTCGCGGATAGACCCCGGATACGGGGTCGTCCCATACGAAAAGCGATGCGTTACGTGACAGTCTGCTCGTCAGTGCCTGGAGCGCCGCAGAATCCGAGCCCGCCGTGGCGATAACAACAGTGCTCGTGGACAAAGATTCCGGCACGGCGATCAGCGTAGCGGGGTCGAGATTCAAGATCTCCCAAACGTGTCGGATACCTTCAGAGAGTGAATCGTCCACAGCGATATGGACGCGCTGGCCTATGAGGCGTTCTGTGTGGACGAGATGACTGCCGAGTGCAAGAGCAAGTACGAGAAGCGGGACCACCGTTGTGGACGTCGTGTGGACATCAGCGTTGGCAGGGAGCTCTGCGATTTCGCCCTCGACAGACGTCGCAACGTTGGAGAGCTCGGATGCAGAGACGCCGACTACTCGAGTTCCTGGAACCCATGAGGCACAGCGCGAAGCTTGGACGACGCCGACTACTCCCCTCAAAGACCCGAAACTGGAAACGCTGAGAATTTGGACGAGTACTCCGCCTGCTTGGGGACTCTCGAGCGAGGGGTGCAGGGATGACGTTAGCGCATCAAATTTCCATTGTTTGGGGAATTCCGCTGTGGGTGTGTCGAGGACTGGTGGGCGGAGAACAATTCGGGGAACAAGGAGGTTCCCGTCGGCGTCACGTTCACAAATACTTCTTTCTCGAGATTCGAAAATCCGGCGAAGTACCGAAGGATAGCGGTCCGGCTGTCGGGCCTCCAACAGGTGTCGAAGAGAACCAGCCGACTCGGAATGTCTGTATTCAAGCCTTTCTGCCGCAGGGAACGCGTGAACCCTCGTGCAGCAGCCCCTGCGACTGTATCTTTCGTGGCTTCAATCCACAGTGTCTCGGGCGTTGGTGACCGCTCGAGGTCGGAGACGAGGTCATACAGATCCAGTGCATGATGAGGAGATGGGAAAGTGACGGTGTGGAGATCTTTCTGGTTCGTATCAGTGGTCGAATGAGGAAAAGCGGAAATATTCAGCGCGTCCCGTTGAGCCCTGAGAACGAGAAAAAGCTCAGACGGAGCGTCGCTTGCCGACGCAGTGAAACGATTGTGGTGCAGAGCAGTGCGCCAAGTCGAAGCATCGAATCTGTGGTACTCTCTGCCAGCGCTCAAGCCTTTCCATCCCCCATGCGGAGGGAAAACGGCATCTATCCATGTCGCCTCGGGTACCGGTCCTCCGCCGACCTCTGAGAGGATGAGGAAACCACCAGGAACTATCAAATCATGGAGATATCCCAGAGATCTTCCACAAATCCAAGAGCATGAATGCCCACGACTATGTCGTAGCTCCAAGGAGACAATCCCTGGTTGGTGAGATCTTGGTTGGGATCAAAGGAGAAGGAGGGTAATCCGGACGAAATATCGGATGGGTGGGTAACGAAGCCACTGCTGACGCAACTGAATGAGATGTTGGGATATTCCTCGGATAATGCACGGATGTGACCGGATAAAGAGCCTGAGACTGTTGAAAATATTGGGTATGCAACAAGAATTATCCAAAGCGCCAAGTACCATTTCCGATCTCCGATAGCGAGACGACAGTTTTGCCCTGAGTGATGAAGTGATCAAGGACATCACGAACTTGCGTGATCGCCGCTTCGGCCGGATACGAAAATTCGCTCAAAATCTGGACCGGGATAGCCTGGGCCGAGAGTCAGATGAAGTCCAGGGGGAAAGACATATATGGGATACCTTCAGTGTTTTGACTGAGTCCAAAATACGACCATGGGCCGACTGTTCTGATGTGGATCCAGGGTGTTCGACGAGAGTGTCCAGAAATCCGTAGTCTGTACAATGACTTCGGACCACCGGAGACGCCAAGGCCGAGGAGCTCATGGGCTGGTACTCCGTCTCGTAGTGGGTGAGACGTTCCCGATCAGGAGAGACACCGTGCTTCGTGATCTGCGCCCCGAGCATGCTACATATCCCACTTCCCCCTGCGTCGACGATGAAGATGTCAAATACGAGATGGTCTGAATAACGATTAGCTCTGAATGCCGTCCAATATAAAAGATACCGACCAGGATTCCACTTGCGGAAGACGGAATAAGAATATAAAGTACTTGGAATTCTCCCCTTCGTGTGAAGGAGGACTTCTTGTATTCTGGACGGAAGATAGTATGTTGACTGATTGGCGTCGCCCGTGAATGCCAAATGTATTAGAACATGAAGACACGAATCCAAAATGGCTGGATTGATAATATATTTAGTGTCATTGCGGATATTATGAGATCGGTGCGACTGGACTCAGTAGTTAGACGGATCTTGAAAGGAAATTGGTGTTTATCTCGACTATGGCCTCGTTGTCACCGGCCCAGATTTGCCGAATTTGACGGAATGCGGGGCCGTATTGAGCAAAGTACGAAATTGAATCGTAAAAGCCTGGGTGAAGAGGACGTCAGTTATGTCCCTCGGCAAAGAGTTGCCTCGATACCTTTCACCGGCAAAGGAGCGCATCGAGCTCGAATTTCCTGGACGTTCACCACGGTCGACTTGCAGACAGGCCCTTCACGAGTCAAATACCCGCTAGCATGAAGACGACGCTGTCGAAGATTTAGAAAAGGAAAATCATGTTCAAATCAACCAACCGGAGCATGGAGCTGGTCAGGGGCCCAAGAATTCACCTCCCAGCGATGTTGGTCGGTGGTGATTTCAACGCGCAGGACCTTCTCCTTCAGCAGGGGTAGCATGGAGCTGAATTCAACGTTCCACAAATGGGACGCCCCGAGTTCAAACGCCTGGAAGCCATCAGATCAGATTTGGGTTGAATCGAAGGAGGTAGACGCACCATCTCCAAATACGCAGTAGCCGGTAGGATAGAAGTCGGGGTGGGTCAACACGTTCAAGGCCATATCCTTGTAATTGAGGGGACCGACGCGACCCTCTGTAACAGCGGCTTGGATTGCCGCTGTACGATAAGGTATGGCTGTTTGATTGAACGGATTAGTCTTTCAGACAGACGCTTCAACGATTGACACCCTTACTTCGCTTTTTAAATGGATAGGCGGGCAATGCAAGCCTTTTGAGAGCCGCGTGTCCGTTCAGGGCCTGGAAATCTACTCTATTCGACCCAAAGCAAACGAGCTTGCCTAGAGCGTCGAGATAGTCGGTGGTTTCAGCGAATGGTGCGAGATTTTTACTGCGACGCATCGGTGCGATGACAAAATCGGGCTTGACGTCCCCAGTTGCGATATAAGACGTCAGGACGGGGTGAGGACTGATTTCGACGAAAACCGCATCCGGATGGTCATGGTATATGGCCGCAATTGCTTTGGCGAAGTGGACCGGACACCGAGCGTTTGTCCACATATATTCGGGAGAAAATGGAGCGACCCATCGCGCGCCGGTCTGAGTAGAGTAGGTCGTTCTTGAAGGAATGCGCGCGCCAGGATAACGAGAGTAGATGTCCTGCATTCGTGCCTGGTAATCCTCTCGACATCTCTCCATCAAACTCGAATGGCCGGCAACGCGGGTTTTGATCTTCCGTGCGAAGAAGCCTTGGCTCTGCGCAAATGCAACAGCAAGATCGATGGTTGCATCGGAACCAGAAAGTGCAACGGCATCTGGCCCGTTGTAACATCCGACCTCCAGGACACCGCCGTCGAGATGGGCCATGACATGCTCAATGATGCGAATAGCTTGGTCCCCATTGCATCCCACCGCTGCCATGGCACCTCCAAACGCCTCCACAGATCTCATGGCCAATCCACGAGCAGTCGCAATCTCCACCGCCATCTCCTGTGAAATTGCGCCAGCAGCGTAGAGCATCGCGGTCTCTCCGGCAGAATGGGCGACGACGATGTCCGGGGTGACACCGTGGGCAACGAAGAGATCGTACAACGCTATTTCTAGGATTATTAGCGCCGGCTGGGTGATGGCAATAGGCCAAACGTCGGGGAAGGTCGACGCAGTTGAGCCAGGGCCGAAGAGTCCCTCGTTGAGCAGGGAGTGACCAGTGCAGCGCTGGTAGACGGCGTCCATACGACCAATATTGGCCCGGAACGTCTCGAAATCTCTGAAGAGTTGGCGACCCACTGAGTGAATAAGTAGGATAATTAATTGGGTCGAAAGGGAGTGGACGTACTGTTAAAATGCTGGGGACCTTGTCCAGAAAATACGAACACAATGGGGGCCTTGAATTTCGGAGAAAGAATTGGAGGAGGAAATACGACGGTCTTTTGGCCGGGTGTCCAGGTAGCGAAGGTGCACCAAGTCAGCTGTCTCGATCGTCGACCGTAAATGGTGGAGAGAGTGGACGCGTCGTCGAACAGATTCGCAGCAGCTAAGGTGGCAGCGACTTCCGATGCGCTCTGCGGAGACAGTCCGCCAGCTAAGAGCAGAACTGGCTTCACCAGTGGAGTACCGGGGGCGTATTCGGCTGAGGGCGGCGCTGCTACGATGACATGTCCAGTTGAACCGCCGATTCCGGAGTTCGTCATTGATATCAAGGACGTGTCCGAGCGTCGCCCCAGTTTCGTGATTTGGGTCGGTACTTGTATGTTGTATTCTTTCCAGTGGATCGCCGGATTGGGAGTCACGATGTTCACATTTGGTGGAATGAGGCCTGTTTCGAAAATCGAACAGACTTTCGACAGTGACGCCAGAAAAGCGGTTATCTCCAGATGGCTAAGCAGGTTGATTAGTTAATCGATATTAATCAATGACAATGAATTTACCCTATGTTCCCTTTCACGCTACCTAAAAGCAACTCCTGATCCCTGTCTCCGAATTTCGATCCAACCCAGTTAGCTTCAGTGGGGTCTCCAGCTTGGAAAGACGATTTTAAGCACGCAAAATTAATCAATTCACCAGAAGCTGATTCACCTGCTGTACCCGTTGCATGCAATTCAAGGAAGTCGACTTGAGTCGGAAAATAGCTCGTTTGACTGAATGCCCTTTCCATTGCATTCTTTTGAGCGTCTGAGACCGGAGCGTAAAGAGGTGCCGCTGAGCCGGTAGCATTTATCGCCGTCCCAAGTACCTACCGTAGATTGAGCCGGATTACGAATGAAGGAGCAATGAACTTAAAGAAGCATAGATATGGTCACCGTCGTGGATGGCCTCGTCCAACAATTTCACCACCATAACAACAATTCCCTCACCCCGTCCGAATCTAGGAAATATCAATAAAAACCCAATAAGCTGGAAAAGTACGTACCCGTCGGCAGCAGCATCAAATGGCTTGCACTTTCCATCAGGCGCCAGCACAGAGCTCTGAGAATAATGAACAAAGTCGATAAATCTGCATATATATTGAGTATGGCCCACATCCGGCAAAAGGATCTGACCTATGATTGAGTTGGCAGCCCCTGACAAGAGCGGCTTTACATTCGCCAGCACGAAGGGCTTGAGTGGCAAGATGAAGAGCAGTCAATGACGAGCTGCAGGCCGTGTCGACAGGAACTGAGGGTCCAGTCGAATCCAAATGATACGAGATTTTGTTTGCAATCATGGAGGGGATTCCTGAGAGAAGGCCACGAGCCTCGAAGATGTCCTGGTAATATAAATGAGGCGACGACGTGACATCTATTGACGCGGTATTAAATACGTGCTCTCCCATGCTGAACGCGTCGAAGGCGGTCCCCGCCGTGTAAACTCCAATGTTTTGACCGCGCCAGTCAATTCCAGAGTCCAACAGGGCAAGAAAAGAATGCTCCAGGAGCTTCCGAGTACTGAGCGCCATAGTGTGGGCATCCTTGGCTGCGATTCCAAATTCTGCATGATCGAATTGAGATATGTTCTTGAGGAAACAGGCTTTCCGCGGCGGAACTTGGCCTAGATTTGATCCTTGCCATCTGGAGAATAAATATTATTTTCCATTGAAACAGCAAACACTGGGTTCTCACGCGTCAATGTTGAACCTGTTGGCAGGTACTTCTTCATATGCCTCCCCCTTCTCTAGCAAAAATTGGAAAAAGGATTCATGGTCGAGATTTGACTCAGTTATGTTGCCGCTAGGCAACTCAGCGGATATGCCAATCTGGGGGTTACAGTGTTAGCTTTATGGAACCGAAATACGATTCATAACATACAATGGCGACAGCAGGCTGCGGAAGAGACATATTAAGACTAGGAGGGTGACTTGAAAGAAAGATGAACACATTGGTCATTTGTTATGTATTTTCACAGCCATCAAAGAACCGTCGAGATAGTAGTGGTCATTCAACAGAGACGGGATAAGCATGCCTCGCCCCAATTCACCGGTATGCAAGGTGGCAATGTGAATGGCCTCCACACATGGGGATGGACTCTGAGGTTGCTTGGGGATAATTTAAGGCTATGAAATGAGAACGTGGAGAGAAGGGAGCGGGAAGTGGATAGAATGAATGGAAAGAGCCGTAATCGAAAGCCGTGAATTTCGCCTAGAAAATGACGGCCTGTCTTTTCGGTGGTGGTCGTAAGCAAGAGGTCCTGTCACGCATCATTCACCTGTCACAAGACAGCACTGCATCCGCAAGCATCAGTGGGCCCATCAATCACATCGGGTACTTAGGTAGAATTACACGGCACCAACTGTAAAGCCCAAGCCCGTCAAGATAGAGGGGGAGATCTGATGGGTCTCCCCTTCTAATTTGACGGGTTTGGGCATGGGGCTGCACCATGCTTTAATTACAGGTTAGCAATCACTGCATTCAGACCCCCCCCCGTAGGCACACATGTGCCTATGTTCGCAGATCTCTGCCGAGGTGGGCCTATCCAGGTCTATGTTGGTCTATGTTGGTCTAGCATGTCTGCCTACGTGAGGCCTGCCCACGTTAACCGATCCGGGCCGATGGTGGTGTGCCTATCATAGCCGACCGCAGCCGACCTGAGCCCAGGTAGGTGGCCATCAAAATGATGTCACGGATTTGTTGGTAGTACACTTCTAGCTAGGCCCATCAGTCGGCACTGGTCTGCCTACCCATATGCCTACTGGGATCCGGCAGACCTGTGCCTATGGGGGGGCCTGAATGCAGTGAATTAATAGCGATTTAGCCGGAGATTTTGATAGATGTACAGATACTGTACTCACTGCGTTGAGACCCCGTAGACTGACCTGGGTCTACGGGGGACCTCAAAACAGTGACTGGCCTGTAGCGTGACGACCGCTCGATGACCGGGGGCGACACGACAGTCAAGAGTGACCGTGACCGTCGTTGCTCAGTTTCGTCAACCGCTCCATGTGCATGCTATCGGACCAGAGCAGGGTAGCGGAAACGCGATGTATCAGCTCAAATGATACGGAAACCCGAATTTCTAATTCGGAATCAGTATCAGGTCAGCCGAAATTTGCCTAATCCCGGTGTTATTAATATCATGATATTTATCCAGATTGCTTATCTCTGTAACTTGCAATTACGGCTCAAAGTTCTTTCTCTGTGCTTGTTGTGGAGAACATCAGATCCGCTGGAATCAAATTTCTGGTCTATAGCGGCTATTTATGCTAATACAATTGGGAACGTTCGGAGCCATATACGCCACACGGGAGAAGATTGATCCAGAAGAACCTCAAACTAAAGATGAGGGAGATAGAGGCCGGATGACATCCTCCGTCAACGGCAAACGTTGCCCGACGGAGCCTGGGCGCGGCGCACTCCTGACCGGTCTTCACTTCGGGGTCGAGTGGTGCTGTGGCAATCATGGCGGTGGATAGAAACTTGAGGTCGAAGTTGGGTGTAGCTGGATGTCTAACGAAAGCATTTACAACGGAAGGGGCAAGGAATAGATGGCCGATTCGAAGCCCGACGACCGAATCAACGAACCAGGGTTGGGTCAGTGATGGGCTTTTTTCGGACATGAAGTTGTCCAGCGACATTGCTGGAGTGAGAAGCCAGGATTGAGAGCGCACGCAAGCAGTCGAAGTGTGCCGAACCACGCACGATCCACGCCATGTGTGAGATTCATTCAAATAACCTCACAGAGTGTTTCACTGCGTTCCGACCCCCATAGCCACAGACATGGTACGTTCTGCGATGTGGGAACCTTAGTATCTGTTTACCTACCTTCTTCAGCTTCTGAAAGATGTGTGGCGATGGAGATAAATGTTTTACAATGACTATCAATGGAGGGATCACAGTATCCCGATTGCCGGCATCTCTATTGTACCACAAGTAGCCTTATCCTCTAATAATCTGAAGATTTGACAGGCCATGGTTATCTGAAAGAATTATATACGCTTATGGGAAGTCAACCAATTGAAGAGTAGAGACAGGTAATTTCAACTTTCAAGACATTTCGAGATACTTAAGGAAAGCATACCATGCCCTCATACGAAATCCGGTCAGAACCCGAGCAGTTAGCGCCCATTCAAGCTCAAGGTCAGGACAGCTCGACCGTTATCTGATGCATGTCATGGCCCCAAGTTCTTTCGTTGAAGTTACTCATTCTGGACAGTTAGCAATCCGAAATCTCCGAACACAATGACGCAAAAGTCAGCGAACTGATTTAGATTTTAAAAGCCGCATTCGGCACCTAATTGTTATAACCTTTGCACACGACATGTTCCGTGACTGGGGCAAGCCTAGACCATGACTCACCTCATGCGGGGTCTGCGAAAAGCTCACTTGTTCTAGGTGCGGCCCGGGACTTTACAACACAGGGTCGCAACTTGTTTTCATGACCTAGGTGTTGTCGAAAAAACGGCCTGATGCGCGCAATGGATTTATACTGAATATGACCTTGCAACGGTATATATTGTATCCGCCGCGTGGATTATATTGAATTGTAAGCTGCTATGACCCATCTAAATATATATGGCAATCCCTCTCTTTCCACGAGCTTCAGTGACTACAAGTACCAACGAGATGTCGCGCACAGGTCTTTGTGGAGCGAATGTGGGGCCATATGGTTGCACTCGGCCGGTGTTGAACTTGTACAAATTGGCAACCAGACTGAGATCAACTACACCAAACGGTACGAGATCTACCTGGCGCGGATCTGTCGTGGGCTGCGCAGGTGGCTCGGGACCTATTCACTTCCTGGGACAGCATCCTATTCCCGAATGCTGAGGACTCCCTCGGCGAAAATTTGTCCGCAAACTAACAAGCTGAGCAGGATAAACTCAACCGTGACGAAGCCATGGATATATTTGATGATGCGCCTTCTGTGCCATCAGTACGTCGTGGTTGACATCCCAATCCCTATTCTCATAATTACCCTCCAGTCTCCACATCGAGGCCGCTCCGCCGCTCGGCCCAGAACCCTCGAACACCCCACCGCTGACAAACGAGCAGCAGCGGTCTTCCACGCTGCCCGTCGCCAACGCCAGCACCAAACGCTAAGCGTAATCGCGGCGGTGGAAGCAGGAGTGGGCATGCACGTCGACAGCGATGATGATACACGAGTCGAAATGTAACTTGGCTACGGTTTAAGTAACATAGCCGTAGCCGCAATATATATATATATTCCGCTCTTATTGTGTGCCCGGCTGTAATGGATTATGGCTCAATACGAGTGGTCTTGACTACATGTGGCTCTTGTACGGTTACAACTATGAAATGGTATTCAGTGGGTTGTCATCCCCAAATGGTTTAGACATGTCCGTTACAATGTAAGGAACGGAATCCGCCGTCACAACAGTTTACAACAGGTTCGCATTCCGTTATGCGCAATCCAGGATTTTTTCGACACAGTGCTTCTCAATAACGTTTGACGGCATTGAAATCCAATACAATTGCCTACGCCAGTGGATATCAATAAATTGATCACGTTCAAGACGCCAAACGAAACCAGCCTTCCTTACCGAGCCAAGCCGCACGATTCAATAACAGGACCAGGTTCAAACGAAAATGATGATAAAATATTCGAGTCTTCTTTTAGACCATTGTTTGCGGATTAGCTCATCTGTCTGATGTAAATGTCGGTCTCCCGCGTCCAAAAATTAAGCTTACCACGGTTATACAATGAGTTTGCGTAAACGGCGGATTAGCTCCTAGTCACCTGTCTGATGTAAATATCGGTCTCCCGCGTCCAAAAATTAGGCTTCTCACGGTTATACAATGAATTTTACTCCGTCAGACCGGCGTGCAGGGCGGAACTTCGCATGTACTTCTCAACGAGTCAACTATCGAATAATGAAACCTCTCTGGGAGGCCCAGGGGCAATGGTCTATGTATAGAGAGAGAGTGTGTACACCGGAGGAATCCCTGGAGACCGGTGTCCATGAGTTGAACCGTGCCGTGTAATTTTCCTACCTACTTACCTACCTAGACTTATGAACCAGTCTGGACGTAATCAAAGTGACGAGTTCCGCGAGTTAGGCATAGATTTTTCCCTGAGTTACCGGATGGGGACGAGCTTCGTACTATCTGCCTGTCATTCGGCTAGATCTGATCTCCTCAGATCTCTCCTTTTCAGACTCGATCCCATCAATGCCGAATCGTCGCTATGGAAGGGCGGGAGAAGTCCAGTTGAACTCTACTGACCACGATGGCAGTGGATTCGGTTCAGGTCTGGTTCCGGTTCTTGAGCGGCGGCAAACACAACACAACATCAGAGAATTTGTTTAAAAGCTGCGTGGAAAGGCCGATTCCATCTTGCGACTTCTCATGTCTCTTTTTCCAGACCTTGCATTTTTCCATCTTGGCCTGGTGCGATTTCATCTTCTGTGGGATCCACGAATTAATTGCAAGCCGTGTAGAATGCAGCACTCCTGATTGTGCCAATGACTTTACTGGTGCTCGCACCCTTTGTTCTTCGCCGAAATCTAGTCAGTGCTGCAGGAAATCCCCTACCCCCTGGGCCACTTTTCCGTTACCCTGTTATTACAAAGCAGCCGGAATATCTGTTCGACCGTTGGGCGAAAGCCTATGGACATCTCTTCTCTCTCTGGATGGGAAACAAACTCTTCATCGTCATCTCCGATCCCCAGGTCGCCCGGGACCTTCTCGTCACTCAAGGGGCAATTTTCTCCGGCCGCTCACCTTCGATGAAAAACACAACCATTCTTCAGGGAAGAGGAATAACCGCCTCAGGGTATGATGATAAATGGTATGTATCGTTCATCTTGATACTCCGCTGCCGATATTCACCTCCACCCAGGAGGGTGTGTGCACTGCGCTGTTTCGTTTCACTCTTCCGCTCGCTCACCTTTCCTCCAGCTTCATCGTCGACTTGCCAATTATACTCTCTCTCCGAAAGCAATCGATTCATATGCACACGTTCTTGATTACGAAGCCTCTGTCTTCGTCCACACCTTGTACTCCGACGGCAAGCAAGGGACGGTAGCCATCAATCCCATGCGTCATGCAGGTCGCTACGCTTTCAAGTCCGTGTATGTTCGGTCACATTGAGAGTCATCGCTAACCACCCTTGGTATTGCAGTAACATGCTGACCATTTCTGCCGGAACTCGAAGCACCTCTGACCCATTGTATGAGCGGACCCTTGACCTCGCCATGGACCCGGAATTCATGGAGTTGACTGGTTTTGTATTCCTTGGTTTTTCGCTGGCTCGTCGACTTATTTTTCTGCTTAGGCCCATTGTCAAATGCTACCGACTTCCTACCATTCCTCCGATGGCTCCCTAACGGTAAACTCTCTCGAGGAGAGAAGTTGCACGACCGCATCGTGGAAATCTACGGTGCCGTCTACACCGCGATCAAAGAGCGTATTGAAAAGGGCGAGGGCGTACCGGAGTGCCTCGTTAGAACGTTGATTGAGACGGAGGAAATTGAGAAGCTCGACTGGAAGGATACCTGCCTTCTGGCTGCTGCCTTTACGATGGGCGGCGTTCACTCCGTGGGTATTCTACCCAGAACACTACAACGGACTGAGCTTCCGTCAGACGTCCGGTATTCTGGATTGGTTCCTTGCACTCATACCGCTATATCCTGAGGTTCAAGCTCGAGCGCAAGCAGAACTTGACCGTGTTATTGGTCGGGAGCGTTGGCCGAATGCGATAGACGAAGCTCAATTACCATACATTCGGGCTATCATCAAGGAGGTAAGCTGTCGCTTTCATCTTGATCCTCTATTTATCATTAAGGGAAAAAGGTTGAACGCATGCATGCTCCGTTCTGGATCCCGGCACCACACTGTGCAACCGAAGACTACGATTACAATGGCATGTTCATCCCGAAGGACAGTGTGGTGGTTCTGAACTGCTTCACTTTGCATCACAACGAGACTCGTTATCCTGATCCGTACGTAAGTCTTTGTCTCCGAGAAAATTAATCCGCACAATTTAATCCTTCCTGGTAGATTTAAATTCAACCCGGATCGTTACCTGGGCGACGACCTCACCTCTGAAGATTCGGCGAAGCTGCTCGATGCGAACGCAAGAGACCATTGGACCTTCGGTGCGGGCCGGCGCATTTGTCCGGGTATGGCCGTCGCCGAACGGGAGCTCTTCCTTGCAGTCTCTCGCATTCTCTGGACATTCACAGTCCATGAACATCCTGACGAGCCTATCCATCTGGACGCATACAGAGGCAATGCCGCACGCACCCCTTTGGCTTACCGAGTGAGGTTCGAACCAAGGCATGATAAGGTGCATACCATGCTTGCCGAAATTGGGGAGACCATTGCGGCGTAATTCTTTGGCTTATAAACATGTACAAGACGTGCATCCGCTTCGCTCCGGAAGGCGCGGCAAATGGACAAATGATGAAATAGTTGCTTGATTAATGATCACAATTACAACACAGTTGTACATATCGTTCAAATAAACAGTTGATGAATGAATGAAAAATCGAGGATAGGGCGAGGTCCAACGGAACGAACTCACGCCGAATTATAGTGCACGGAAAAGGGGAAATCTGCGGTGTTCAGCGAATCATACAGAGCCAAGAATTCAACCAGTGCCGAGGAAGAGCATATGAAAGAATTCATGGTAGGCAGAACTCCAAAAGGGCATCGAGACTCCTGCCAATTGGGAACCAATGGAGACGGTGCCCAGCATCTACCGTTTCTTTACAGCAATTGGCAGTACCTAAGACACAGATTGAAAAAGTTCTGTTTTGTGATGTTTTGGAAGAATTCCCGATATCTCAACGATTTCTGCACCGATTCACATGAAACCTAGATAGAAATACTCAGCTAATTCATGCCGCATTATTGATAGAAAAAAAATTGCAAAAATGATGTATATTCAGCAACATTGGTTTAATGAGCGATTTTGTTGATGAATGCAGTTTACAGGCATCTAGACACATCCAAATGATGTAGACCTTTGTCAGGTAAGGCTCTGATAAATTCTGCAAGTTGTAATAGATTCAGATTGCAAAGACCTCAGCAGTGGATTCAAATTTCACAATATTTCCTGATTGTAGTGTATTGCTCATTGTCCTGACGTGTTTACAAGCATGATAGATTGAACTTTTGAGGATTACGACTCGATTACAAGTTTCAGGATGTAGCAAAGCTTTACCTGACAAAAATCCACAGACTTAGCCGAGTGGCTTGGCCAAATGACTTGCGCTGCTTAGCGGAGTTTGAATTGGCTGGGGCGGGCGGGCGTGGCGTGGCCTGCGGGGTGGCTTGGCTTGTGCTCGGCTACACTATACATTCTCACTGTGAGCATTCCCTCAGTTCCTTCATACTCTTTGTCCACCATGATTAGTGATGTTCTGGTTTGGTTTGGTTTTCAAACCATGGTTTTGGTTTGGTTTCAGCCGGTTTTGGTTTCAGAATCCTCAAACCAAAACCAAAACCATGGAATCTGGTTTGGTTTGGTTTGGTTTTGGTTTAAACCATGGTTTCGCAGCCATTTGTGACCATTGTAAGAACATTATAAATATTACATGAACTAACAATCCATCTCGTAATCTGGGTTGTAATTATCCGGTTCATCAGCAAGAATACCATCCCAACCGCCCTCATCTTGAGCTAGGCCCGACTCGGACTACTCCTCGTTACTGCTCTCCTTGTCTTGGAGATCATTTGTGCTGTCATTGTCCACGAGAGCAGATTCGCGGAAAATCAAGTCCCGCTTTATCATACATTTCAGCACTTGTAGTGCCTCAACAATGTCGGGATTCAGCCGATTACGATGCTTGCTAATGGTGATGCCTGCAGAGGAAAAAGCCTGCTCACTGGACACCGAAGAAAACATAATGGCTAGATAATCTCGGGCAAGTGATGCCCAGACAGGATAGCGGTGGGCATTTTGCTAACGGATACCCAATCAGCAAAGAAGCCACGGTCACAATGCAATTTTTTATGTACGCCCCACCATGCAATCGTGTCCATCCCTTCAGGAACAAGCTCAAGGGTGCTGGGGTACAACTTGAACTCGTCAAGCCATGGTTTCAATGGATTGATGTGGGTTTTAGCTGGGCCAGACATAGGGATGTCATGATTGAGGACAATTGAGCGTCGTAGTCTGCTGTTTGCTGGTTTTTTGATAAAAACTGGAACCGTGCCGGCGGATGAGCCGTGAAGCTGGAGATAGCGCTGCTTAAACTGTTTCGAATTATTTTTGGGAGATGACACAACAGGCAAATCTGACTCACCACTTCCTCCATTTGCGCTTCAGCTTCGTGCTGGAGATCCTCTAGCCAGTGCATCTGGAAGTAAAAGAGTTTCATTGCTGGATTAAGAACTAGGCAAAGATCATCCTGCGATCTGGCATTGAAACTTGGTCTGAAAAAAACTAACCCATCGCAAATGTGTACGCATCTGAGTTTGATGTCTTTTGGTAATACTCATCCACCTTCTCGAGGGCCTCTTCAATTGCCGGGACGAAATGTGTATACAGAGGATCTGCAGCGAGTTGGGTTGACGCAAGGTCCCTGTTCCGAGTAAGGACTGCCAGCAGATTGATCAGAGCTGAGAAACTTCAAACCCGAGTTCGAATTAGCTGAACGCAGCAAAATGTCATTTCAAGGCCTCGGGAAAAAATAATAACTGCGTCAAAACCATGGTTTATAACCATGGTTTTGGTTTCACCGGCCTCAAACCAAAACCAAAACCAGTGCGAAACCATGAACATGGTTTGGTTTGATTTCAGCAAACCATGGTTTTGGTTTGCTGGTTTGCTGGTTTGAAACCAAACCAAGCACATCACTAACCATGATCTCTTTTCTTCATGGTTGTGTTCACAACATCCCCATCAACCCCGCTGCTGCTATTGATCACCCCGTCATCGTTTTTCAACTCGGTGTCACCAATCCCAGACCGAGCCGGCACATTTGATGCTGGCCTGTAGCACACCAAATATCCTTGTCATTCTGTTGTGAGGTAACCCATGAAGCGAGAATTTGGCCTGAAATTACAACCCAATCCGATTGAGACATCACGTAAACTCTGTCTGGTGGGACACGGGATTAGTGCCTATTTGTCAGGGGAACCCCCACTCCTCCAGCCTTTCCGGCTATCTTTCCGGCTATCCTTCCGGCTTCCGGTCCGGCTTCCGGTCCGGCCTCCGGTCCGGCTAATGCCCCCGACTTTCCGCCCGCCCGTTCTCGTTGGCACGTGCTATGCGACCAAGCCCGTGATCATTGTAGATACCTCCGGACACGTGCTACTGGGTAGTTACTGATTCGTATATAAGGTTTCGCCTAGCGTGGGAATCCTCATCCTTTCTTCTCTTCGGATTCCCCTGCTAGGTGCGTAGTATTCCCACTCCTGTATTCAGTACCCATATTTATACTTCGGATTCCCCGCTAGTTTCCACGCCCCGTGCCGAGCTTAAGGTTGCCCTTACACTATTATCCAAACGTCGAACTTATTGACTCACTCTGCTGCTGTTCAATTCCATTTCTACGTCAGAGTACTCTCGATGCTGGACGTGGTTTGCAAGGCTGAGCCAACTGCAAACACTCTTTCCTAATGTTCAGTACGAAGTAGGTGTTCTTGGTGCAACATCTAACATTGAGTTTTGTCGTCTTTGTAGGCCTCGAATCAGCAGAAAGGGATGTCCATAGCTCCACAACAATTTTTTTTTTTTTGTTGAAAACAGTACCTAAGTACATTGCGTGGAACTCAGATGATATTTTCCTGTTATATATATTCTCCCAAAGTGCAGTTGAGAGGAAACTCTACTTGACTCTCTTGATTAACAATGCCAGATATGGTTTCACTGCATTCACTGACTCTTCTTTGCCCTTTGTTGCAAGCAAGCCACACCCCCACCTGGTTTGATGGCATCAGGTGAAATGGCTTGTGATGACTTAAGACCTGTTCAACCGCACTCAAAACAATGCAAAATTTATGTGAACCCTAACAACAACAACAACAACAACAACCACTACCACCACCATCCCCAGTGGTTGTCGTCGTTCCGGCCGCATTGAACGTCGGGCACTCGTTTGCCGCTGTAGTTCATCTGCCCAGAACTGTCTACTGCCCATTGACGAGGTTTCGGCGCAGCACAATGATCACCAACAAAAATCTCCAGCCACCATCCATCGCACCCTTTCGCCCCAGACAACGCAGAGCCTGTGTGCCACATCCCAGCCCTGGTGCAGATAGTTTCCATGCCATACACTTGTAGCGGCCCTCACCCACCTCCAACGCTGCCTGCACCTGTTATCGCCTAGGCAGGAAAGCAGCTGTCTGAGATGTAACAGATGTTGCACTCACAAAACAGCTTAATGCCCTCAAAAAATATGTCCAAAAGCTTCAGTCATGCATTCTACATCTTCTTGATACATGGACCCTGCACCTGCTCTCTGCAGTCACCACTGTCATTCACGACATTGAGGCGGCATCAGTTCATTTCATGCCCTCAGTGCAGTGTACTACTCCCACTCTATTCCCCAGCCCTCATCCTCATCCTTGATGCCACTTCACGGTGCTCTGAAGCCTGCGACACCTCCTGCTGTTGCCTCATTGAATGCAGGGCAATGGATTTTGATTGGTTGGTCACGTGATAATGTACAACTCGGACACAGTCAGCAGCAAGTGTGGGATAGTTAATTTATATTTAATTTATCTACGCACTTACATACCGCCTACCGTGGTCGGCGTCTCGTCATACCTCAGTCACGTAGTTGACATAGGTAGTGTTCACAATCGTAACATCATAACAAGCATATTGTAGCTCCAAAAAAAAATTCTCGCTGTACTGACTGTTTACTCATCCCATTTTACCGATCTTACTTACTCACTGACTGACTCGGCTGTTTCACTGTATTACCAACTATATTGACTTACTTACTGCAGCTTACTATTGATCTACATCTCTATTGACTTCGTTGCTTTCGTTGTTAGATTTTTATTGACCTTGTTAGTTAGTGGCAGATTATTTACTATTAGATTTCTACTGACTGTGTGACTTACTAGTTTTCGCTGTTAGATTTTACTAACTTTGTTAGTTACTCCTACATGGACTTGAACACTCGACCTCAGAAGTACATCATGTGACTTATGCACGGGACACAAAACCACTAGACTAAGCAAGCTTTTATATATGGGGAGCGGATGTGCAATTTATGTACTCCTTTTCGGGACTTTAGCAGTGATTCCAGTCCTATCCCAACTTCTATTTGCCTGAACCACCTCAAGTACGCTGCCATCATGTGATCCAAAAGGGGCGAGAATGCCTATTGCATGTGTGGAGAAATTCAAGGACCTGGATAGTGAGAATGGCTATTATGTTTGAAGAAATTGGACTCACTCCTCGCAAATTTTCGAGATAAGAAGTGTTCTCATTCCCGAGCCAGTTCCTCTTCCCCAAACTCCAAGTCATCTCCTACTGCGTCTGCATCCACTTCTTCCTCCCCAGAACCGAGTATCAAGCCTTACACCCCGATGCTGACGTACTTCTCTACACCCCTCCCCGCCGTCCCTGAGTCTCGCCCCGGCTCCAACTATTCACACTCACTCTCGCCTGATGCGCATAGCCCGAGTGCAAGCGGAGCCGGGAACACCCTGTTCTCCTTCCCAATGCTGAGCCCAATGCTGTGCGTCAACATCAACACCGGCCCGCGGGTGCCCATCTCACCCCACATGCACACTGGGTCGCTCCTTGTTCAGCTTGCCTTGGCGCACCCTGCACCCCACCAACCTGCACGGCACCGTCAGCGAGCCATGTGCACGGAGCTGCACCTGCACGCACACTCATCACACGTCTGCCCCACCCAGCTCGGGTCGCTGCACTTGCACCCCCACACAGCACTCTCCCCACCTGCACCTCGCCTCGTCCTCAGCGCTGTCTTGCCCCAGCTTCGTCCTCAGCCAGATCCAGTACGCAGCCCACACATACTCCCCCCCACACACCTGGGAGCTTGCCCCTCCTGGAGGACCTCAAGCTCGTGTGCCCTGCCTCTGAGTTTGAGTTTGAGGCAGAAGCAGATGGGGATGGTGACAGGGAAGAAGGGGTGTCTGCAGCGTGAGTGTGTAGTTCGTATTCGGTGCATGCAGGCGCACTTTCAGGAACAACGGGTGCCGGTGGGCGGGAGTCATGTATTGCGCTGGAAGAAAGTGAGAGAGTGAGCGAAGAAAAATCGGGCTGCAAATGGCACGACACTGACAGAACCGTCGCCTCAGTCCCGTTGACTCTTCCTTGGAGTTTCCGGGCCGCGATGAGATGCTCATGCCCAACCGAGGCTTCTCCCTGTGCGATCAGCAGCGGAATATTCGCGTCCACCAACACACGTGGTTCGCCCATGCCTGCTTGAGGCTGTATATCTGGCCCATCACATCGATGAGTGATGCAAGCTCCCCTGCAAACTCTTGCATCGTGAAGATGAAGCTGTCGCCAGCCATTAGAAGAATTCGGGCAGAAATGGGGAGACATACAAGTAGACCAAGAACACATGCTCATTCTCTGCGCTGCTCAGGATCTCAGTGTTCTCTGTACAGATGCTGTCCTGCAGATCCGTAGCTATCTTGGCGGTGACGCTTGGGCGGTATAGCCGCAAAACAGTGTGGTTAGAAGTGCTCTCGAAGAAGCGTGGAGAATGAGTCCAGGGTCTTGGTGATGTTGGCCTGCACAGCTGAGGTGGCGGACTGCAGCCTAACAGCTTGAGTCTGTAGTAGCAGGTGCCATACAGTGCCTCATCCAGTGTCCAGCATCGCGAGCACGTACAGCGCGTCGGGTCCCTTGCCCGCCTCTTTCATGGCCGCGATCGTGTGGGCAAAGAGCATGTTGCGGGGAAGTGGTAGAGAGCTCCGGGGACTGGATGCACGAGACACCCAGGAGGGCATTGAGGCGCTGCACAATGAGGATGGTGCGCGAGGCGATGGCAGCATGGATGGTGTCGGTCTCGGATTTCTAGAGCGGGTAGGAGGGGTCGCCTTCATTAGAGACCTTGCACAAAAGCCACACAAGCCGCATGCGGCTTTTTTGCATTGCGCAAAGCCGCATGGGGAAATTTTGCTTTTGTGGCTTGTAGCATATGCATATGAATAGAATGTGTTTGATTCCCCACCCGTTTGTGTATACTTTGTATGGTATTGAGCGAATCGACCACCATCAACTCGCTACAGACATGACATCATTGACATCATTCTCGCTTTCTCTTTACCATGTCGGAAGAAGTCCAAATTCTCCTCGCCGCCAAGGGCTTTCACCAACTCCTTGCCGACCTGCTTGATGCTCTCGATGAAGAATGGATCTCACAAGCTCAGGGCCGCATGCGGCCCGGTGGAAAGATCGATTTGGCTGCCCTCGGCCAAACCGTCTTTTTGGAACAGTTCCGGTTTGTTCTTAGCCTCATCCAGTGTCGTTCTCGCTCATGCAGCCTGGTAGCTTCACCCAGACTGAAGTCAGAGAGCTGGTTATACATCTTGATCTACCTGCCGAGTTCATCTGTCCAGAAAGTCGTAACAAGGAAGACGCTTTCACAGCCCTTTGCATGCTACTCCGGCACCTGGCATCCCCTGCCCGACTGTGCGATATCCAAATGCAGTATGGCTGGGAGACCACACGCTTTTCTCGCATCACCAGACTCGCTGCACAGTACATCTACGACCGCTGGAAACATCTCCTGCACTTCGATCCGACTCGTCTCACTCCACATACCCTCGAACAATTTGCCTACTGCATGTCTGCAAAAGGCGCACCTCACCATCATGTCTGCTCGCTCATGGACGGAACACTTGAAGAAATCGCTCGCCCAACGCGTAACCAGCGGTTGGTATATAACGGATGGAAACGAATGCATTGTTTGAAGTATCATGTCATCATCACTCCAGATGGCATGATTATCCATGTCTTTGGTCCTATTGAAGGGCGCAGGCATGATGAAACTTGCTTCAAACAAAGCAGTGTTCTGGAGATCCTCGAAAAACACTTCTGGACCCCAACACGGGAGCCTCTCGTCGTTTACGGAGATTCCGCATACACCGTTTTGACTCACGTTTGCACTCCTTACAAAGGCGCAGCGTTAACGGAAGCGGAGCAGCTTTTCAACACCCGGATGAGTCGGATCCGCGAACCAGTCGAGTGGATGTTCAAGGAGATTGGGGAGCAGTTCGGGTTTCTGAGCTTCGCAAAGAACCAGAAACTCCTTTTACAGCCCGTCGGGTTATTCTACCTTGTTGCAGTTCTCCTCTCTGACTGCCACACCTCGCTTCATCACCCTCAAATCTCACAGTACTTTCGATGCAAGCCGCCGACGCTTGCAGAGTACCTCCATGGCAATCCTGTCGCAGACGAGGAGCTTGACGAATGGTGCCTCTAGGCCCCATGGGCCGAGATGGACGTCCAAGATGAGTAGTTGATTGGATATGTAATGAAGTTATAGCTACGACAGGATTGTAAACTAGTTACAGCTCAAAATGGTAAGATAGACGCGATTACGATGATGAATATGATACAAAATGAACGCAGGACTTCTCTTTATGGTGCGGTGACTTCAAAACTTTTTGGCGACAATCTCGGCAAGTAGTTCGGTGGTTCGCGATGCCTCCCCAACATCACGGCGCGCACGGTTGTCCTCTCGGAGACCTTTGACTTCGTTGGTGAGATTGAGAAGGACGTTCGAGTCTGGTTCTGCGTGTGAAGCAGTTCGTCGTGTTGCCGATCAGCATGGCTGCGAGCGTCCTGCAAACGTGCGGTATCCTCGTCGTTGCGACGCTGCAGGACATCGTGAATGAGCCAGTTGGGACGGCGACGTTTTGGGAGCGGCTCGATGTCAGAACTCGCGTCGTCCGATGAACGAGCACGATTGTGGTGCTTGGAAGGTGACAGGGGACGACGAGCGCGCCTGCAACACAGTCGTTTAATCGAATTTTGCAACGAAAAACAAGCGGCTCACTTTCGCTGGCCTTGCTTCTCACGAACTGAGGCACCTTCAAGCTGAGAGACGTCAATCAGGCCCTCAGACCGTGCCAAACCCATCATGGCAGCGTCCCAAAGTTCCTTCCCAGCCTTGCCTTCAATGTCGGCTTTCTTCTTGGATTGCGAGGAAGATTCCTTCGCCAAGACAGCATGGTCCTCCATAATTGCTTGTAGCGATGTCATGAGCTGCAACAAATGAGTCGTGAACTGTAGGAAGTTTCACAAACTCACCTTGACGTGATCGGAAATCTCTTCTACCGCTCCAGTCTTCATGCGCGACTATGTTTCGCCTTTCTGAAGAGGTGTAAGCGTTAAGTAATTAGATGGACAATAGAACGTACCACATGCTCCTTCATGAGCTTTGTAAAACGGTTCTTACAGGCTGAGCCAGTCCTGTCAACAATTGAACGAGGTCCAACAGCGCGACTGTCACGAAGCAGGACTTCGGCTGTCTCATTCCACCCCTTCTCATGCTCGGAAGGATCCAAAAGGAAGGGACGCGTCTGGTCGACGGCCTGTATGAGATAACGGTCCTGCCACGATTGCCAGCGAGGAGAGCGTGCTTTAGTTGGTTGCGGATTGGCTGGTGCTCCCGGATCGCTGTCCTCGTCCTCATCTGCCTCGGGGGACGAGGACGGAGATGTATGAGAGTCACCATGGATACTGACGTCGTCCGATGGCAGCTGGCTCCCCTCTATGCCCAGCCAAGGTGGGCTTTCATCGCGTGTGGCAGAATCTTGAGCAGGCTCTATGTCGGAACTTTCATCGTGCTTTTGGTTGTGATTGGCCTGCAAACGCGTCGAGCGACGTGTTCGGGTATGAGGGGGACTGCTTTTGGCATGTCTCTTGCCATGAACCATCGTATAATCTGAGTGGCGAGGTGGAGTGGCGAGACGGAGGGGAATCAAAGCAGTATTGATGCAGTCAAATGTTGGCTTCCCACGCTTGGGCCACCACGGCGGCCACAGAACACAGATTCCGGACATTACAGACCACTTTTCAACTCCAAAATGGCATTTATTAATGTCAAAAATTCAAATTTCCCTGTGTGGCTCTGTGCAATGCAAAAAAGCCGCATGCGGCTTGTGCGGCTTTTGCGCAAGGTCTCTATTGGGTGGGCGGACCTGCAGGGCGGATCGTAATCAGTGCCACTGCGAGGGGAAGGGAGAGCGGAAAGAAAGCGCCGCTTGCCATGCTATCCACCCCGATCTGGCCGCTGAGCGGCAGGCACAGGCCCATGCTCACGAGCTTGTACACCAGCGCCTGCACCTCCGCGCTCACATTCGTCAGCTCAAAGTACCCGCCCCTTCGCCCGCAATCGCCACTCACACCCTTCGAAATCGAGTGGAAGCTGACGAGCAGGACCTTGTCCTGCAGCCCCGACTTCTCCAAATCGCGCACGACTTGTTTCAAGGACGTGATAATGGGTGGTTTTTCGCGTCGTGGAGGTTGTTCTGGTAGACCTCGTCGGCGAGGAGGACGAGCGAGTGCCGCGCGCAGAAGGGGCGTCGACATGCAGATGATGTGCAGCATCTCGTAGTTGTTCTTGAGCAGCGTGAGCTTGAAGCGGTACTCTGTCAGGTCGAATGTGATGGTCTGCAGGCGTGCAAAGCAATCGAGACAGTGCACGGTCTTGCCCTTGACGCGTGTCAGGTACATGTGATTGTCCAGCATGCAGATCACGCTGTGGTTGCTGTGTTTGTTCAACTCAAGTTAGCCCAAACAAAATCGAAATGATGGAGATGAGGATGGGGCGAGGGTATGGAGGTGCAGGAACGAAAAACAAAGAATTTGTATTCATAAAAAAGCCCTGCTCTGCCACCCCTGCCACCCTGCTCAAATGTAGGAGTTGGGTGGCAAGCAAGAGAGGCAAGCATTGACAAAAGAATGAAAGAGCAAAAAGTGACGCACATTCTCTAAATACGAAGAGGCTAAGCCTCTTGGAATTGGAAGACCGGTTTCTCAGGGGTATTCCAGGCTGGTGGCAGTAATGTAACCACTCTTGGGCGGTGGTTGGGTAAAATCCGAGTTGGAGTCCATTGAAAGTAGTTGGTGATCGGACTCTCGGCGCCATTGGGTCTACGTCACGCAGCTTCCAAGTGCGCGATGCTCGAACACCAGGGCGGAAAGTAGCCCGTAGTGGGAAGATGGAAAGCTGGCGGAAGTATTGTCAAGACGACTCGGAGGTGACAGGCCTAAACAAGCCTCGCACTACACGTGATACTATCCCCCCTAGATCTCGGACACCTCAGGAAAACTGATGCATATCATTTGATACAGTGGTCCTGGGTCCAAGCTGAGTGGATAGATCATCAGTAATTTGTCTTGTACTCTGGTACCACATCTTGCTTCATAAGAAACGAGTAAGAATTGAGCAAACGGCGTCATTTTTTCGGAGGTGGTCAGGTGTCCGAAACACGTCAAATTCTGATTGCTGGCCTCGTATATAATCTCCTTCTTGTTGTAGGGCCTCCAAACTTCATGGCGTGGAGCACCTCAATAGGTAATGTAATATGCATGAAGAGGAGGTCAAAGCAACCACAGTGGTCAACAGGCAGCATGAAATTTCTTGCCATCATTTTTTGCAGTTGCAGATCAATTTGACCGGCATGGCGGGATCTTTCAGTCCATTCTAAAGGCTACAAGACACCTATGGCTCCAAATTTTTATATAGACACTCTTGTGATGTAAAGGTATTTTGTAGATGTGTTCATGGAATAATATGACCCTAAGGAGATGCTGCTGAGCCTTAAAATACACGAAATGAGCGAAAATAACAGAAGTCGTCAACTTTTCCTGGCGATATATATCCCAAGGATATAAGATTGCAAGGTTTTTGAACATTGTACCTCTAGATCACCTCATAACATTTATTTTGAGCCATGAAAGTCACGAAATGGTCCAGTATTGGATGAGCAATGTTTGTGTGTCCAAGTTCCGGGTTTGTCCAAGAGGTGAGTGATCGGCTGATCTTGTCCTCTGATGTGGCCATGCGAACTTGGACTGTTCCAATGTGACAGCATAGGCCAATTACCAGCATCGAAGTCATGTTTCATGTCTCAAGTTGAGCATCTAGGACACTGGACCTCGTGTGTCCCTGCTCATACATATTTGTTTTCAAGAGTACTGGCTCCTGGCACGCAGTAGGCGGGAGAGGACAAATTGATGTAAAAATTGCCGCAGTGATCGCTGTTATTTGCGAGCGCCAAACACTCTCCTTATTTGGGGGGGGGGGGGGTTGTGGGAACGTAGGCCATGATCTTCTGATCACTCACCTCTTGGGTTTGTCCGGGATGTTGGGAGGGGATAGTATCCCCGAACGGATTCAAGATTTGCTGTCTCTGCGTTTGGGAATACATTTTGTTACTTGCTATGCCTCTGACTGCCCAGAAAATGGATTTGGACATGAGCTTATAAGACCATTACAATCCACAGACGGGCTTGTAAGGAGGCGGCGCAACTGATAAGACACTGGTTTGCTTGAGTTGTGTTTATCTTACAAGGGGCCGATTACGAGTACTTTACGTAGTAAAGTGATCATTCTTTTCATAATCGAGACCAGGTTTTTGAGTTCGTGAAACTTTATCAGTGTGTTTTTCCGATGTAATGAAATAGTGGCGGTGTTCATTAGCTTTTTGAAGTCTTTTTAAGACCTTGATCTAATGAATTTAGTGGTGACATAATCAAGGCGGATGGGGCTGGTTCGAATCTGCCGGTTCAAACTGTTTTTTATTTTTAATTCTATTTTCTTTCTTCATACTTCTCGCCAGGCAGTGGCTCGATAAACATGGATCTTCTTCTTATGTTGTTCATCTCAGTATTCTAGTGCAAGGTGGTTCACTATTTGATCCAGCCCATGAGTCAACATTTCACGGTAGACTGCAATGACGCCTACTCAGCTATGGTCTTTATTTCAATTAAGTTATGCCTACCTTTATTTGTGTACCATTTGCAGTCATAATTGTAAGGGTCTTAAGCTTTTGTAGGGACTTCGGTTATTCCCGCACATGTAGATTGTCCCCCTTGATCGACACTTTTTTCCCCTCCAGCGGTTGTGGATTTGTTCCTTCGTGTTTCAATCAGGCAACCACTCATTCAGGCGACAGTGAACACTCGTTTTGGTCCAGCTCCCTTCCCAAATAAAAACTGTTGGCAGGCCAAAAATAATGGGTATGATAGGTTAGCATTTTATTGTCTCACAAACCTCCTAGTACAACACTGAGGCTCTATCTGTGAATTCGAGTTGGTTCAGGGTTTCGTAAATATGCGATACGTTCCAAATTATAACCGGTTGTATTCTTGACATTCCTTGAGCGGCCGGTTTTGTCGTTCAGTCCTGTCAAAATCATTTCTGAAAAGAGGATCAGCGCATGCATGCAGATGCTGCTACACACCGTGCAGAATTTAGTCGCCCTCGTACTTGAGGATCAAGACATTGTTTACATAAGTCAGGAACACAGGTCATTGTCGAGTATAGTTGCCCATGTGAGAAAACTTCCCCTCATAAATCCAAACCCAACTTTTGTACTGTGAGGCCTTGGCACCCATTGAAGGTCATCGCATAGCAGAGTGCGAGAGGCACCTGCTTCCGAAGAACAGTGAACTCGAAACCACGAGGTTGGAAATGGCAATTGATTCGAGGGATGTGGAGTCGGATCTGGGGCGAGTGCAATTAATTTTCCGTGAAGAATTTCCGAGGAAAGGGAAGTGACTTGCAGGATCCACAACTTCCCCCGCAACCACAGACGAAATTGTATCAACCTCTACACTGTGTCGCAGTAAATTGTGC
The DNA here is from genome assembly GCA_029282495.1 of Mycena albidolilacea. Taxonomy (NCBI): domain Eukaryota; kingdom Fungi; phylum Basidiomycota; class Agaricomycetes; order Agaricales; family Mycenaceae; genus Mycena; species Mycena albidolilacea. The sequence continues at coordinate 1,071,005 of JARIHO010000022.1, forward strand.
ACGATCACCCTGGTGTTTTTTGTCAGGCCACGAGAGGCGTCGAAGTTCTGAGTCAGTCTGCAGATGCACCCGATCTTGAGGCGCAACTCATGGTACAGGATACCCGGTTCTTCGAGGGAGTTTAAGAATTCGGGGTCCAAAAAGACACCTTCACTCGAGTCGTCATCAGCAATGGAGTCGCTACTAATATAGCAATGTGAGTCTCCCGGGACATTGAAGAATTGTCGAGTTGAATTCATCAACAAATGTGTTGAATGGGCTGAGAATGGATCACGAGATACACGTCACAGGATCGGCGACGACAGCTGCTGGAAACACAAAGTCAATTAATTCCTGGGCCGAATGTGTGTGTGGTAGGCAGGAAAGATCCACAGAATCGTGCAAGTGGTCATGCCCAATGGAATCAAGAAAAGCAGAGAAGGCCAAATCGGCTCGTTGGCGCATTGAAATTTGGAGCTCCAGGGTTTCGAAATGGTGAAAACTGTTTGGGTTCGTATGGAGGCCCTGCATATAGCACTGCGTCCGCCAAAACAGACGATGGGTGCAATCTACAGATATTAGTTTACTGTGTTTCGGCTGGGAATTTGGGATTTACCTGGCGGAAGTCGCCGACTGTGACCAGCATTTGACCGCCCCAAACACGATTCGAGCCTGTGAGGGATCGCATAAGATGATCGGCACAATCGAAAGCTTTGAAATGAAGCCCTCTGATCTCGTCGATAAAATGACATTTGGCTGCCCGCAAAAGTCTTGCGCGATCGCTCCAAGGTCCGACGGATGATTTGAGATGGGGGTTGTATTCATCTACAGGTATTCCGTAGAGATAGTGAGTCGTTCGACTGCCAGGGTAACTCTCTGCAGCGAATGCGGAGGAAGCAGACAATAATACAATTTCGTCCCGTTTGCGTAATGCACCGATCACGGGATACAGAACATAGGTCTTTCCACGGCCGGCGCGTCCATCAACGTGAATAGGTAGGGGACTCTCCAGAGTTGAGACTTCCATGATACGGTCATAAATGCGATCGCTCGCTAGACGTACATTAATCGGGAGCAACTGCTGCGAGACAAATTGAATTCAACTTACCTTTTCGGGTGTAGTCTCTGTAACAGATACCCTATATTGATGACAAACAAGTAAGTTAGTTCGGGTGTGAGTCCATCCATGAACACGCAGAGACTGATGGGATCTCCGCCCCAGCGAAGACGCTCAGCATCCACTTCCTGCTGGCATTCCATGGGTTCCAGAAATCCAAGTTTGATGTGCGGTGACCCATAACATTCGATCTCTGATGTTGGCGGAAAGCGTGTCTTCATGACTTTCCCAAATCAGTAGTGCCAGACTGCCTTCCACGGCAAGTACTGCGAATAAGTATCCATCGGAGTTGACTTGGTGGTGCACCAAAATTCACCCATTTTTTGAATACCATGATGCCTTCGTCACGGTTATTAAAGAGGCCAATGGCACGTACAGCTTCTTGGTATGTCCCATATGTGATCCCGTCAATAGTGCGCACGTCGGTTCAATCACGGGCAGTTCGGTGGAGAAGGAGTGCGCGAAGGCAGAAAACATCACCGTGCCGAGGATAAACCATCTGGATACGGCACACTCCAATATGGCCAGGTTGATAAAATTGAATGTGCATTCGTGGGCGACCCGGAAATTCGTTCTCCAGAACCTGAAGGGGGTGCATTGGTTGGTCGGGATCGTGCTTTTCGAGTCGACACTCGGACCCGAATTCAACGTAGGTCATGTTGTCAACTTCCGGATGGTGAGGGCGTGACATGTATCGAACCAACAGTGTCGCATCCGGCTCTGAACCGTTCTTCCGGGCCATCTGTCCATATTGACGACCGGGCAAGTGGATGGGAAGCCGCTTTATGCCAGGCTGCTTCTCTGAAATGTGGAAAGAAGCAAGGTGTCTTGCCGCTTCGATGCTGGACAGATATCGGCCCCCTTTGTAATCGCGGATTTCATCGACAGGCTGCTTCCGAGATGGTGTGGGTCTGCCATCGCAGTACTGAGGATTGGACGATTGTTTGGATATCGCCCAGTTGGCGTGATGCAAAGGTTTGAAGAAGTATCTAACAAAGTACTGAAAGAGGTTGACGCCGGTGGAGAACTCCAAATTGATGTGGCAGTCATACTTGAGGATAAGCCATGGAATGTGGGACACGATGAGGGCATCTTCAAGATGACGACGGCAATGTTCAAAGTAACCTGGGAAAAGAAATTCAAAAAATATTATTCATGCGCAGGAAGATGAAACAAACCTCTTTCATTGAAGGATGACTCTGGTTTGAAAGCCTTGGGGAAACCGTACTGGCATTTGCGTGGCTAGCCGCATCGATGGTATGTGTCACGTACCGTGACTTTCATGCCCCTTTTTCAGCTCCTTCGGACTCCGATTATCTCCGACACACAGCTTTTCTACAATACTGTTGTTTCCATTGGTTCGTACTGCATTTGACTCATACCTATGCCTATGCTATGTTTTGACTCATTTCATCACGGGAGTCTCGGACCTCCGATGATTTCCGAGTCATACTGATTTACATTGATTCATTATGACTCAATCCATCACAGACCCACTCGGAACTCCGAAACTCCGGTACTTACATTATATCCCCACTAATACTTTACTCTCCTATAAATACAAGCCATGTCCGTATTTAAACTTCAGTTTGAATACCGACTAAGTTTGTGCTCTATCCTGGTTCCCCATCCTCTCTGTCTTTCCCTCTTGAAATCGGGCCTTGGGTGTAGAGAAAGGCGCAGCGCACGAGCTGAAGCCAAGCCCGCTCCAACCCCCTCGGGATTCCGAGTCGGATTCCGATCGGATGGGACTTCATGTTCGTTCACGAAGAACCTCGGAATCCAATGGAACCCGACGTCCTGCTTGTCCTTGTTCAATGTTCATGGGTCACGTCTCATTTTGGGAATTCCGGATGTCCGATCGGTCCCGAGGATTTCCGGCACTTGACAGTATGACTTTGAAGGGTTTTGGATATGTGTCATATGGCGTTTAATGGCATCACGCATGGCACCCGATTCCCGAGGCAGTTGTGCACCGAGAAATGTGTCAATTTCTGCGGGTGTCCTTGGTACATTCTTCACGGCGACAGCGATGTGCTCGTGGGGAAGACCACGCTTCTGGAATTCCGTGACGCGGATGCGGTAGAGAATAGGTCCGAAGACGTCCCGTATATTTTTCATGAGGGCTGAAAGATATTGTTGGAAGACACGGACGATGAGATCTGGACGATCATTTGCGGATTGACCGGGTCTCAGTTCGGAAATAATCTCGGGCCATCGGGGATTGGTGGTGAAGGTGATGAGTAGTGTTACTGGGCCGGGTGCTTTGCGAAGTGCGAGACAGTCGTAGATATTGACAGAGGCTCAAGCTGGGGAGTGGACGAAAGGAGAGGGCGGTCGAACATCATCCACCGGCTCTTCATTGCCGGTTCCGATGTATTTGTTTCTTCCCCCATCACTGTCCCATTATCCTCCACATTCTTCCTCCCTTCAAATTGTACTTTAAGCCTGGTTTCCCACCTCAATTAGCTCCTTCCGAAGGCCTCACCGGCTTCAAACCCCTAGGTTGTTCCTAAAGGCGCCTCTTCAATCGTCAAATCACGCAAGAAGCCGCACCCGGCCTCTGCCTCTTTCGGGCATGCCGGGGAAACGGCATGACGCGCGCGTCCATCCAATAAACTTGACACACACCGCCTTGGTTCCAAGCAAGCGCTTCTTTGGTCGGATCCCGCCATTAGGGCGGAGCCATCGCTGCGGACTGACTCATTATACATCGTCATGAACGTGCCTGAAGGCTGATTGGATGGACACCTGCCTTTTGAGTGGGCCTTGAGCGCACGAAAGTGGGCCGCGGCATCGTCGGCACTCGTGTTCGAACCCGTTGAGTAAAGGCGCGCAATCATTGCCGGGAGCAAAGATGCGGTTGTTCAGCGGTACTGTAGAGTTTCATTCAATTCGGACGTCACAGGTCACAGGGCCCAAAATGTACGAACTTTTTCGGCCTGGTCACAGGTCACCGAGAGGATGTACGAATGTTCAGGAAAAGTCACAAATTTGGCGGAAAATGGCTCAGAAAATCGAATTTTCGCGCGCGCGTATGGTAGCGGACCGAACTTCGTGACAACTTTGAGTCCCGATTTGGTAATGCTTACTAGGTGCTCAGATTTTGCTTGACAATGTATTTGAGGGTGTAGATAGTACAATAGGAAGGCCCTTCAGGTATTCCCCGGAGCAGAACATTGAAAATATAAATAAACAAAATTCGCACCAAGATTTCGCCATTCAGTGGCGGTGCTGTGGCGGTGCGTCGCCATCAATCTCGCTCTAGCTGTCTCCTCATCACTCCAGACCATGCTGAAACTCGCGAAGCACCAATCGCACAACGTGAGGAGTCTCGATGGGAGGTTCTTGCCCATCCAGACACCCCACAGGAACCCTAATTTCGATATTTTTCTGCTCAAATTTCGCCATTTTTAACCCTAAATTAAGACCACCTCCGATTTCTCCAAAATGAAAATTTCGAAGGGAAACTATACCTATGTTCCTGCTAAATCTCAAATCTCAAAAGGTTTTGGTTGAAATTGCAGCTTGACATGAAGTTTTGACTGCTACCATAAGCGCGCTTGATCGGGAAAGCCGCGGCGTTCTCACAAACCGGCATTGTGACGTGATCGGCCTTTTTGCTTCCGCTTGTTGGATTCTCACGACGCGTTCCTCCTCTCACCTTCGCGCGCGGCAAATTCAGTATGAATTGAGGGTGGAGAGTACAAGTATGTCCTCTAATCCATCCCTGGGACTGCTACATTGTTACCACTGTCATTAGTGTGTCTCCAGAAGTCGGCGTACTTGGGGTTAGCACGGCGTTTGCGCTTGCCTGTTTCCACCCCATCCTCGGCCACAACGATCTCAGCCTCGGCGTCCTCAGCATCTCCAGCCGAGCCAAGACCAACAGTGGCCCCACCCTTTGCACCCTTCACCACTCTGTTCTTCCGGGTCTTTTTTGTGACGACGTGCTCGACGACTTCGCGCGTGGGAATCTTGGAGTCATCGTCGCCCATCTCCTCGTCTTCGTGCTGCTCCAGGTCTTCGGCAACAACCTCGTCGTTTGGGCTATGTACGAACTTTTTTTTCGGTCACGGCCCGGTCCGCCAATGTATGAAAACTCAAGTTCGGACGGTCGGGTCACAGGTCACACCCGAGTCCGAATTGAACGAAACTCTACAGTAGTAGTACAACAACAATGTGGTTGGTCTAGGCTAAACATACTTAGTTCTAGGAGCTGACATTGTGATGATGAATGGCCTCATGTAGTTAACCAAGGCAGGCGCTGGTGAAAGCAGAACTTTGCCTGCGCCGACACAACAGACCGGTATTGTGATCGGCGATCAATGATATCGGTAACATCCGATGTCTTGTGCACGTAGGACAAGCACAGCCACAGCCTTCGACCCGCTTGTTGCTTATCTGCGACACGGTTGCTTTGCCGCCCCTATAGTGTGTATGTTCACAATTTTGTTGAACTCCTGCACGCGGCATTCCCGGCCCCTGTGTCATAAGTCAATAAGTTCGATCTAAATCTTATATTCAGAGTCTTAAACGCCTGTTGCACAGGGCGATGCATTTAGTCGTCGTTGTGGGTCAGATTCACATTCCCAACCATTCATTTGTTGATCGTATCCGGCAATTCTGTGGTATATTCAGCTGAGTCTCGGCTTCCACCAAGCAAACCGACTTTAGCTTACATCCGCAGTGATTTGCGCTACGTCTCACTAGCATTCGATCGACGATCACCCCAAGCGCTTCAATTACATCAACTGCCTCTTGTCGTCTTGTAGGGGTGGAGCATCATAATAATGCGCATTGACCGCCGGATTCGGATGACATGTTCGGAAATCATCGACATCAGAACGGAAATGATGGCAATCAGAAGTGATAACACTGAGGTTGGCGCCGACGAACCCATGACCCGAGTTGATTTGAGTGGGGGCGTTTGCGTGAGAGCGGCAGCTTCTGCCGAATGGAGCCGATATTGGGCTCCGCTGAGCCGGAGATCTGAAAGTCCATGTCCTGGAATTCGCGAGAGATGGAGACAATATCTGCCAAGAATTTAGACTTGAGGGTGGTCCACTTGTGGAGATCCAGCATCCAGATAATCAAGCCGAGCTTGGATTAATGAATTCCGGCCAGCCGAGCCGAGTGCGGAGTTGGCGGAGTTTAGAAAGGGTTCAGACAGACGCGAAGCTGCTTCGGAAGCGTGATTTTGTAAAGAGGGTAATGTGTGGGCGCTACGCAGACCTTAATGGATCCCAGATCACGCGGAAACTCCCATGCTGCATTAGCTCTGCTTCGACGCCTGGAGGCTGGTGTGATCATTACGTTCTGTGGGCGCAGCTTTCCTTCGCCCACCATGTCGTCTCCGTTCCCCAGTCAACGAGCTACCTCGACGGCGATGCTCCTTCTGCTTCATTTCTTTATCTGCTCTACCATCCCGCGTGTCCAGACTACGTTTGTCAATCGCACGATCGATGACACCTACGGCGACCCTAGCACTGGCACCTACCCGACGTACAATACTGAAGACTGGATTCCCTCCCTCGCACCCGTCAATGGGCACGCGGTTGACGATACGCTTCACCGGTGCGGGGGGCCCACGGTGGATGGGGCCTGCAGCATGACCCTTCATTTCGAAGGTAAGAACCTTCCTAATGCTACGTATCCTGCGAGTCTGAGTGTGTCCATACACTCAAGGAACCGCCATTTATGTTTTCGGGTATTGCGAGTCATCGTCGGATCTTAACCTCAGTACCAATGTGACGCTGGATGGAGGTCCAACTGAAGATATCCCCTTCACTTCGCCTCTGCAGTTTGTGTACAACTGCTCATTGTATTCCAAAACTGGTTTGGAAAACGCTAATCATACCCTTACCTTGGCCGCAATTACTGCATGTGAAGATGTGCAGTGGTCATTCGACTTTGCAATGTATACGTGAGTCAACGAGTCCGCATTTCCCCCTCGCTCTCATGTGTAAAACAGGCACGAGGAGCCCAACCCAGTGTCGCCCACTTCTCCGACATCATCATCATCGGGATCGAACAAAAGGAAGGTCGCAGGTCCCATTGCAGGCGTTGTCATTGGTGGTCTACTTCTTTGTGGTGTTCTTGCATTCCTCGCTTGCCGTGCCCGTCCTGGACAGCAGACCCACACCTCCGTCTCTGCCGACGGTAGTGATGCCGCTTCGGAAAAGCAGGCTCCTCCTTGGTTGTCGCAGCCCCTCCCCGCTGCAGGCTCTTCCGAATTACCAGGACCCGCGCTACCGCACGAAGAGTGGACGCCCGCGTCGGCCCGGGAAGCGGTAACCGTACTCGTCGCCACCATTCCCAATGGGCGCATCCCTTCCGCCGCTCTCACCATGGAAGATACGACCGCACAGGACCTTAATACGCACCGTGACGAAGAGGTTGTCCAGCCACACACACGAGAGCTCACGAACACAGCGCAACCCCTTGTCACGGAGATAGGTGCGCAGCTCATGTCTGAGATAGAAATTTCCTCTTCAAAAGCTATTGGAATCGATTTGGGAACTGCCTACTCGTATGTAACCTCCTGAGTCCCCGTCGATTTGTCTGACTGACTATGTCAATTCCACAGCTGCGTCGGCGTCTGGCAAGGGGATCGTTTTGAGATCATTGCCAACGACCAGGGTAACCGCACCACACCCTCGTATGTCTCGTTCTCCGACAACGAGCGCCTCGTCGGCGATGCCGCGAAGAATCAAGTCGAGATGAATCCGACTAACACGTACGGATTTTATTACGCTGTTTGTTGGCGATGTTCTGACTCGTTGCGTGGAGGGTGTTTGATGTGAAGCGGCTCATTGGCCGCAAATTTGATGACAACGAGGTGCAGGATGATATAAAATACTTCCCTTTCACCGTCGTCGGTTGGGGAGGCAAGCCCTACATCCGCGTTCAGTACCGCGGCGAGCAAAAGGAATTTGTAAGCCTTTCCTTTTTCTCTTATAGTGGTCTCTGGCTTTAATTGTTGTTTCTATTATAGTCGCCCGAAGAAATTAGCTCCATGGTCCTTCTCAAAATGAAGGAGACCGCCGAGGCATACCTCGGCACGACCGTCAAGGACGCTGTCCTCACCGTCCCTGCGTACTTCAACGACTCGCAGCGCCAAGCCACCAAGGACGCCGGCACCATCTCCGGCATGAACGTCCTCCGAATCATCAGCGAGCCTACTGCTGCTGCTCTCGCGCACGGTCTCGACAGGAAGCTCGCAGGCGCGGGCGAGCGCAATGTTCTCATTTTCGATCTCGGCGGCGGAACGTTCGACGTGTCCCTCCTGAGCATCGAGGACCGCGTCTTTGAGGTTAAGGCCACTGCCGGTGACACGCATTTGGGCGGCGAGGACTTCGATAACCGTCTAGTTGATCACTTCTCTGCGGAGTTCAAGCGCAAGAACAAGAAGGGTATGTTTCATTTTATTTTACTTTTTCTAGACGCGGCACAAATATTTGCTTCGTAGATCTCTCCTCCGACCATCGTGCCATGCGACGTCTCCGTACAGCTTGCGAGCGTGCTAAGCGCACCCTCTCTGCCGCCACACAGACATCCATCGAGATCGACTCTCTCTTCGAGGGGATCAACTTTCACACGTCCCTCACCCGCACGCGTTTCGAGGAGCTCTGCGGGGACCTCTTCCTTAGCACTCTCGAGCCCATCGAGAAGGTGCTCCGCGATTCCAAAATCGAAAAGTCGAACGTGAACGAGATCGTCCTCGTCGGTGGCTCTACCCGTATCCCGCGCATTACAATACTTGTGTCCGACTTCTTCAACGGCAAGGAGCTCAACAAAAGCATCAACCCCGATGAGGCTGTCGCCTGTGGGGCCGCCGTCCAGGCAGCCATCCTCTCCGGCGCCGTCCAGGCAGCCAGCCTCTTTGGTCCTGTGCAGCCAACCATTCCCTTAGCTGGTGAGGCCTGGAAGGAAACAGACTGCGCAGGCCTAAGCCTTCGCGACATCACACCGCTCTCCCTCGGCATTGATACTATGCCGCTGGGCATCATGGCTATCCTCATCCCACGCAACACCGTCATACCAACCAAGAAGAGTGACGTGTTCACGACGTACTTCGACTATCAGACCGAGGTGCTCATTGAAGTATACGAGGGCGAGCACGCACGCGCGAGGGACAATAACCTCCTCGGCAAATTCGAGCTGTCCGGCATTCTGCGCGCGCCGCGCGGTGTCCCGCAGATTGAAGTCACCTTCGACATCGACGCGAACGGGATCCTCAGTGTATCCGCCTACGATAAGATGACCGGCACATCAAACAGCATCACCATCAACACCGACAAGGGGCGGTTGTCGAAGGACGAGATCAATCACTTGGTTGAGGAGGCGAAGAAGTATAAAGGTATCTTTGTTTGTTTCTTCCCTGTATCTCCTTGTGCTGACTGCCTTGTTTCCGCGTTCAAGAACGTGCTTGAGTCGTACGCCCAGACCTAGCCAAATGGCTTGGTTGAATGGCTTGCGTTGCTTAGCAGAGTTTGAAATGGCTGTGGCGGGCGGATGTGGCGTGGCTTGCGGCGTGGCGTGGCTTGTGTTCGGCTACGCTATATATTCTCACTGTAGGAGTTTCTTCAATTTCTTCATATTTCTTGCCCATCATCCTCCCTCTCCTTCATGGTTATATTCACAACATCCCGATTAATGGATTTGGCTGCCTTGGCGCCATTCTTGAACACTGTTCTTCAACTTGGTGTCACTGTTCCCAAACAAGCCGGTGCGTCCAACAACTCGAGATCCGTATAACAACATCCACATGTCAATCAGTCCCCGCCGCCGTCGTCGATGGTGCACAACACCCATCATACCGCCTCGATATCTGGTATTTCTTAGAGTCAATCCCATTTCATCTTGATGTTTAAATCCCTGAATGTTAGTGATGATTGTTCCACGGTTCAGCCTGGTTCTCTTGCCACATTTCATGCTCAACTCGATGTTAGGAAACAGACATTTCAATGTGTATACATCTCTAAAATCAAGTTGCTTACTCGTTGAGTGATCTTGCTGAAACTCGAGACACAGACCAGCCCACTTGCCACCAGCATGCCAAGTGATCTGTTTAACTCAATCAGATTAAGCTTAATTCTGACCCAAAACACATACAGTGCACAGCGCCACCTCTCCATTACGTATTTTTTGATCCAAAGAAAATTTTTGTGAATTATTTCCGATTTTCTGAGCCAGGAAACCGGGGGCAGGGGGAAAGTGACGCTGTGACGTTGCAAGCGACGCAGATCGGCACTGTAGTTTTTTCAACTGATGCTGATTGACGCAGCGGGTTGCCGCTTTGTCACACCGGGGCAGCGTCACGTATACATTGACGCACGCAACACTTCTTTGACGCAGCCATCGGCGCACCCAGCGCAACATGTACCTTGCCGCTGGCGTCAACTACCTTAATAAAACTGCCACGCAAACTAATTCTTAACCCACCTCCACAGGTTTCCGCTTGGTTATTGCTCTCACATATTGCCACTGTGTCAATCAACTGCGACTCCCATGTGCACGGTACGCTTGAACCATTCATTCAATTGCAGAAGAGATAATGGAGCCTCCATACGGTGGGGAATCGTAGTCACTATTGAAATAGGATTTATTTAGGTCCCATGGGACTGAAATAAATTCTTAGGATGCAAATTTGGAAGACTTTGGGGTGTATTCTCGGATAACTGACCCAACGGTGTTGGCCGATTAGTTGTCTGAGCTTAATTCGAGGCTTTGGGTAAATCCACGGATTCCCTTGCCTTTACCAATGACATTTCTGCGTTTTAACATGAGGTATGGGTAACCAAAACTCCTATCCCTTTGCCCGGAAACTGGCCAAAGGAATGCGATTGGCATCAAGATCTCATTTTTTCCCATGATGTTTCACTTTTTCGAGGTCAGAAGTGCTTCAATACCAATTCTAGTCCCAGATTTCATACAGAGCCGCAAGAGAACCTGTGGATGGGCCACTGGGTACTTTTTCAACTTTCGGATCATTTCAATTTGATGCTGTCAAGTCCTCCGCCTCCCGTGCCGAGATAGCGACGCTGGCATGTCAGAGCCGATCTGACTCTGGTGAAAGTCCATCATATTCATATTCACATCGACAAGTTTCTTTTGAGATTTTGAGGACTAGACTCTAGAGGGGTACGAAGTGGTCAAGTTGATTCAATAGACTGGATTTTAAAGAATGGAAGGAACCATTGGGACTAGCTATAGGAACGAGAGTTCGTGGTCGTGGTGCGCTGCTCAGCCGATGTCGACGTCTCGACGGGGGTTGTAATAGGTAGCTACGACTCGTCCGAGAGAGCTAAGAGAGTTTTAAAAAGTGCAGGTACAGGCGTTCCGTCGATTAGGGCAGTTTTCCCTCGAGTGGTCGGCCGGAGAAACGAGGGATAAACAGGCAGTTGTAGTCTCGTTCAACGGAGTCACTTGTAGCTAACACAGAGTAGCTACGCTTATATAGTGTGACCGGCTGGGCCGATCACCGCCACTCCTACAGAGGGGCAGCCTAAGGGCACTGTGTAGCCTTGTACGCAGCAATACTGAAGCACTATGAGAGGGGTTAGCATTGTGATCATTGGAGTAGAATGGCTGGATCGCACCCCAAAGTTCTCGGCATTGTTAGCGGCCTCAGCTGGGTTCGAGATGGCGAGCGCACGCGTGTTGGCGCAACCGTAGACATCTATTCAATCGAACAAGCGTCAGAGATCTCTGAGGCAGTGGGTCGTGCAGAACGCGAGACATACAGTCCTTGGTGTGGCCAAAGGCATGCGACATCTCGTGAACGAGAGAGTCGGCGCGACCCGCTGAAGCACCAGTGCATAGCGACGCGAGTGAGGCGCGGTTGTAGAAAATCGGGCACAAACTATTGCAGCAGTCAAAATGCCGAACGACAGGTGTGATAGACAAGAGTATGAGCACTTACTAGGTCGTAGCACGATAATTTCCGACGGTCACAGTCTTCGTGCCGTCGCTGTGGGTCGTCGTAAAGACCGTATCATGCCAGACCGTATCGGCGATCGTGTTGGACCCGCATTGAGTGGTGGGCGCACAATCAATCGTGAAGTTCGTGCCGTGCTCGTTGGCAATCTGATTATAGAGCCACTGCGGGCGAACCACTGACGTCTCATTGCCGAAGTACGTCTGGAAGAGTGAGTCGGCGCCGTTGGTCGCGATGTAGGATGCAGCGTTCGCAGCGATGATCTGCGCCTCAGAGTACCTGCATGGCGATCAGCACAAGAGCATGGCATGAATCGACCAAGGAAGGCTTACGAGGCGGTGGCGAACGCGTCCTGGACGCTGTCAGAGCAGCTGTACACGACACGCTTTGTCAAGCCCGACACAACCTCATCTGCGGGTGCGGCGGAAGCGAGGCCGACGGCGGTGACCGTGAAAGCAACGATGCGAGCGATGGAGAACATGTTCTTCGATGGAGAGGATGTGTTGAAGAAGGAAGAGACCCGAGGAAAATGCTAAGGTTCTGAATTATTTGATTGCGGTCGAGGACTTTTATACTAGGTGTGAAAAACACTGACGTCGCGAGAGAGGTGACCGTTAATCGGCGATTTCAATCGTCCGCGGCCACGGGACGCGATATTCTCCTGGCCTTGAACCTCATTGGATCTCGTTTGACGGACAGGTCGAAACCAGGCACTTCACGTCAACGCGCATCAACGTCCAGGTATACATTGTTCCGATTCTGATTCTGAACTTCAACTTCCGAATGTCTAGGTTGGCGAGAGAGACGACCCTTCGTGTCCTCAATCACTTCTGGTTAGTGCGGCCTATTTCTGAACCGACGAGAGAGGTAGTACTGGGTAGTGCCCAGTGCTTCCCTAACCGAGAGATGTTCGGTAATAGACCTTCAGCCGCCGCCACCATGAAGCCGTAACTGTGCAGATGGCCCTTGGATCTCAATCGACCTTGTGAATGACAGCTGGAACAATAGTATTACCTACAAACCGCTAATGCAAGCACGGCGGACTCGAATCGCCGGGTCGAAAAACAGTCACTCTCGAAAACTTGCCCTGGTTCGAAGTGCGCAAGATCAAGTTGATCCGCAGCGGCTTCTTGGATGAGCAGGAAGCACGGGGCCCGTCTTCAAGCCGACAGATAAAATTGGCTGCGAGGCCTATACTCGTCCAAGCTTTCCGGACGTCGAGTTCGCGTGAAAACCCAATCAGAATATTCGTCGACAGAAAAGGAACCATTACAATTATAACCAAAGCAAAGCAGATCCGTAATCAAAGCAAACCAGTCCATACCCAACCAAGCGAAATACAAAACCAAAGTCACCGTCAACGTCCCCATACGAAATAACTCCCGAGCTCCGGAACGGGCCACCACACTCACTCGTCCTCACCCCAGAGCGCCCCCCACTCCATCAGCACCGCAAACCAGTAGCAGTCGTTCTGCGCATCGGTGAGGACCTGTTCGGCGAATAGGCGGCCTGTTTCCTGGATGCGGTGGGCCTGTGGGCGTGAAGATTCAGTCGGTATACTGTCGGGAAGCAATGGAAGACGATTGAGGGAAGGAACTTACCTCCGCATCATTCGCCCGTGCCCACTCAATCTTCGCCGGCAAATCGGCCAGGTCGGGTCTTACGGGAATGAAGTGCTCGTAGGGCACGAGCCAGGGTGTGAAGAACTCTGCGAAGGCGGTGGACTGCAAATGATGTCAGCGAGCGGTTCATCCCTTTCTCAGTGAAGTGAAAACGGGGTCTTCCATCTCGGAGAAGCGAGGAAAGAACACAGAGAAAAAGGAACAAGGAAAACGCGTGGAAGAAGAAACGTACCTTGAACACCAACCCCCCGCTCCTCAACAAGCCCAGATACCGCCCCGAGAACGAGTTCCCGTCGACGTCGAGCAGGTACTTGTACCCGTACGCCTCCTCGCGCGGGACGCTCTCGTCCGTGATGTTGTACGCGGCGCGGATAGCCGCGGCGTCGCAGTTGTCTGTGGTCGCGTTAGCACCTTCTGGTTTCCTTAACCACTCCTCCTCCCCCCTTTGGCTTTTACACCCCAGAAAGGAAGGCTTTGTTTTGAGAATAAAAAGCGACGCACCCGTGCAATGCCACTCATGCCACTGCGTGATCCGCACATCGAACAGCCCCTTGTCCCGATTTTCCGGGCGGGAGGCGAGGTCGATGAGCCGGAAGCGCGGGAAGGAGAGGTAGTTGTTGCCGCGGATGTGTCCGCCGTTCGATTTGCCGCGCCAGTCTGTGGGAGTGTACATGTAAACGAACATGTTCATAATCGAATAGCAATGATTAAAACAGAGAGAGAAAAAGACACTCACATAACACCCCTTTCTTATCCTCCCATTTGACGTCGTTCGGCCTCTCAAACTTACCCGCCCACCACGAGTTGCGGTAGTAGAACTACATGAATTCACTTGTTAGCTTCACTTGTCCCACTTTTTACATCCGCCGAGTATCGCTCGTCAAGAGGGGAATTGCGAGGCTCGGGGGATGACAAAAAAAGAAAACATACCTCCCCCGGCATCAACACATCCGCGAAACAACTCCCCCCACCCTCTGTCGTCGTCGCAGTAGACGCGTCGGCCAGCTTGGTCATGCTGAGCACGGGGACGAGGTCGGTCGTAAATTCGGCGGAGGACGCGGAGAGGAGAACTGCGAGAGGGATTGGGTCAGTTTCCAGGGAAGATGAGGAAAAGAGGTCAGGCGGAATAAAACTGAAGATAGCAAATCAGTGGCATGAGGGAGGGATGAACGGTACATTACCCTTGTTCGGGCTCGTGTGATGAGAACGACGGGAAGGGAAGGAATATGGGGAGGAAGTCGAACGAGACGACGGACAAGAAAACGAATCGCCCGAAAGGAACTCATCCGGAGATGAGACGCAGCTGAAAATGGGCATCCCGAGGACGCTCCAAAAGAAATCCCCGCCCACCGAATAGAAGAAAAATTAGGTAGAACAGAACACACTCACAAGACACATCCCGCGCCACGCCCGTCCCCCTCGGCGGGCGACACACGTCCCTCCTCGCCGGCTCCGAGAAGAACGCCGTCGTATTGGGGGGCGAAAGCGTAAATGGGGTGGGATCAGCCAAAGTAAGAGCGCCCGTGAGGGCAGGTGGATCGTCGAAGAGCGGCCCGATGTCGAATAGGACGCGCGGCTCGTCGCGCCCGTTGATGAGGACGGTCATAGGGGGGAGGTGGGTTGCGAACTATGAACAGAGTTGAATGAACGAGAGAGGGCTCAGGGGAAGAGCTAATTGTAATGGACAGGAAACGCACTTTGTTCATAGTATTCTCCCAATCTCCATCGAAGTACGTCGCGCCCTGCTCGGGCTTGTGCGCCCGCCCGGTGCGAACTGTGAGCGCAGCGACGCCGTGTGAGTCCGCAGCCAGCTGTCGAAACGCGCGCGACCATCAGGAATGAATTGGAGGTCGGAAATAGAGGAGGGACTCCAACGCACCTTCGCCTCCATCGCCTTAACCCTCTCCCGGAACCACCCCTTCTTCCCCTTTTCCATCCGCCAAAACGGCGCAAAGTCTCGCCACACGCCCTCATACGCCCCCACTAGACACTCCCTTTCTTTTGCGAACGCAAAAAAGGCGTCGTAGCCGCTGGGAGGGACACGCCCTGTCTTGAGCGTGTACAAGGCGCGCGCGGCGGGGAGGGTGGCGGGCTCCCGGGCACGGAAGGCGGTTAGTGATGATTGAGCGAGGTTTTTCAGGGTGGCGTCGTCATATGATGACGAGGAAGGCGGCAAGTCAGCATCGAGCGGTGAGTGATGGCCGTCAGGCGGTGGCGGCGGCTGCGGGTGGTCCCAGTCGCCTCCATGTCCATGTGGTGGGGGAGGGGCATTCCCACCGCCGATCGGGCGCTGCGAGGGGGCGTAGTACGGACTCCAGCGGTGGGGGACGGGGAGACCCGCGCTGGGGCCAAAGTAGACGTAGGATGAGCCGACGAGGAAGAGAAGGCCTCCAGTGAGCGCGAGCAGCAGCAGACGCGCGCGGCGTTGGCGGTGTCGGGGACCCGGGTGTGAGGAGGGGTTGGTTAGCGCGAGAAGGGGCCGTGCGACGGTGGATTCCATCGATGAGTTTCTTTCGAGATTTTGAGGATTAGGGGGTTCGTCGAAGTGGGAGTTGATTTGGTCAAAAGTTGATTCAATAGAATACTGGAGGAGTTGAAGGAATGGATGGAAGCAGGACTAGGACTGAGAATTCATGGTCGTGGTGCGCTGCTACGTTGACGGGCGCGGGAATTCCCATCGGGAAGCACGCCTACTTTACCCCGCATCGGCGATCAACCGGCGTTCAAAAAAACCTTGAACTTTGAGGTACGGGAAGCGCAGCGGTGATTTTATGGTGTTGCGCGTCTATTCTTCCGTACAAATTTTGCCTGTTCAGAAAGGTATGGAACAGTGGGGAACGCGGAAAAACTCTTGGGCTTGGCATCCATGCCGGATCGCCGCGTTTCACATGTGCATCCGGTTTGTGTTGAAGCTGTGCTCCAAATGCAGCGAAAGGGTCAACCATTCCTAGGTACATCACCATAACAAACGACATTCAGCGACCACCCCAGCTCCTTGGGTAAATAAGTCACTTCGGGAAGCGGGAGCAAATTAAAATCAGCCAACCAGCCGATTTTATTGGCATTCATCTGGACATTCATGTCAGCCGTGGCACGGCTCTGCCCTTCATAACGCAGCCTCTGTAGATGAGTGGTCGTCTCCCGATACACATTGTCTTTGAAAATGGAGGTTAATTCGGGTCGTAAGGGTTCGACTCCCTCCGGAGGTATTCAGATGCCTGAGTCTCATTTTTCCTCCTGGCTCTCATTCATCTATCTATTGTCGTTCTGTCTCTCGCACTTCCAATGCATTCAATAAAGCCTCTGTAAACGAGCGGCGCATCACCCGATATCTGTGATGAATAGTTCGGCCTCCTTACAACTCCGGGTTTCGGGGGTTCGACTCCCTCCAGAGGCATGATACTGGGCTGCCTTGTTTTTTTAACTCAAATGCCCACCCTTCTGTTTCAATTCCGAATCTATCACTGTTACGAAAATTGTAAACGCATTTGTCCTTACGCAGTGGCATTTTTGGCGGCGAGCAATGCACAGGTGCTCTTTTCCTGCAGCTCCAATCAACCCGTGGAGAACAGGTGCATACCAGTGTTCAAAGAAGAAATTAAGCCTCTGTGGACGATGCAAGTCGCCTCACGTTCGTACACAACTCTCATTCTTGGGGTGAGGAAGCGGGGGTTCGATTCCCTCCGGAAGCCTTCGCTTGGTTGAGTATGACGTTTTTGTTGCAACCGGCCAGGCCATGTATTATTTTTGCTCCCAACATAGAAAATTCAGAAGAACCTCGCCTGAATCCTATGGGATCATTCACACTTCACTGTGGTCAACGCCCCCTCCGTTGTGCCCCCAAAATGGCACATACCACCCAGCGCGCAGCGTACAAGGTACAAGCCTCTGTGGACTATGCAAGTCGCGTCACCCAATTAAAAGGGTCCAATGGAGTGATGAGGAGATGGGGGTTCGATTCCTTCCGGAGGCATACACGCGGCGTCACAAGTTTTTTCTTTTCGGCCTGTTGTACCGAACTGTTCCCCACCACCGGCCATACCGACTGTAAATGGTATCCGGACTAAAAAGTAGAAAACGCATGTGTGGCTTCACGCGTAGCGGGGCCATCCGCCACAAGTATTTCTTCGCAGCGACTGATGCAAGCCTCAATGTGCTCTTCTCCTTCAACTTGGAGTAACCTGAGAACACCGGCAGATACATACCACCCGGTGCTAGCAAGGATTATAAGCCTCTGGACTCTGAAAGTCGCCTTACATGTTTATAATTGTTCCGTCGTTCGGGGATGAGGAGATGGGGGTTCGATTCCCTCCGGAGGCCTTCGCCTGGAGTATGTTTTCGCTGCAACTGGCCTGCCACATATTATTTTTGCTCCCAACGCAGAACCTTGCAGAGCAACCTCACCTGAATCCAATGGGCTCATTCACATTTCACTGTGGCCAATGACCCGGCCGCTGTGGCCCTCAAAAAAGGCACACACCACCCAGCGCGTAAGGTACCACATACAAGCCTCTGTGGACTATGCAAGTCGCCTCACACTATTTAAATGGACCCAGTCAGAGTCATAAGGAGATGAGGGTTCGATTCCTTCTGGAAGCATGCATTGCCTTTGCTGAAGGTTTTATTTTTCGGCGTGCTGTACCGAACCTTTCCCCGCCACCATGGCCATGACAACCGTGGATGGTATCTGGTATCCCGACTCAAAGAATCAAACACACCTGTCTTTAAACGTACAGTAGCGTGGCCTACCCTCCACCACGAGCATTTCTTCGCGGCAAGTGATGCAAGCCTCAAGGTGTTCTTCTCCTTCAGCTTGAAGTAACCTGTGGATAACACTGGCAGGTGCATACCACCCAGTGTTCAATTAAAGAATTATAACCCACTGTGGACCATAGAAGTCCCCTTACATTTGTATGGGTTATCTCACTCCTGGGGTGAGGAGACGGGGGTTCGATTCCCTCCGGAGGTCTTGGCTGTCACGTCGGAAATTCGTTTTGTTGCCCCCAAATCAAGCCAGATGGTATTATTGCTCCCAACACAGAACCTTTTAGAACAAGCCTGCCTAGTCAGCAGCCCGTCCATGTGACCCCCCAAAAAGGCAGACACCACCCAGCACACAGGGTACAAGGTACAAGCCTCTGTGGACTAAGAAAGTCGCCTAACACTACTTAAATGGAGTGATGAGGAGATGAGGCTTCCATTCCTTCTGGAGGCATAAAGGGTTCAGCGGGGGATTTTTCGGTGTAGACCAAGTTTTGCTTTGCGCCCGGTTTACTGAACCTTTCCCCACCACCGGCGGGGCGATTACTTTTTTCTTACGCCCTGTACTCCTGTATTTGAAGCTGAAATTGAATCTCAATATCAGGGTCTGGGTTAAACACATTTTCAACATGTACACACAGCATACAGTACTCCCGTAGAAACGGTCTCATTGATTTTCAATCGTGCTGAACTAATCAAAGGAGGAGATGAGCGTTCAATTCCCTCTGCAGGCATGCACCATTGAAATCACTGTTTTCTTTTCCGTTTTGTCTCCTTGTGAATACAGTGACCTACTGCTTTCTCATAGGTGCCATCTCTACGGGATCTCGACGACGTGTCTCGCGCTTCCACTGGTTCGTTTTTAATCAGAAGCCATTTGAAAATTAGATGTCAGAAAGTCGAGACATGGCCGGAGTATGAATACAAGGTAGAATAGGAGAGTATCTGAAATACATCAGGGATATGCAAGATGAGGTCTGTAGAGTCAGGTAATACAGAAAGAAACGCGCCGATTTTTTCGCAGAAAAGCGAGGGTGTGTGTTCGCTTTAACCATTTCCGGTGTTCGCTGACGGCTTCAAGTATCTTCGCACAGAATACCATCGCTTGACGTGGTTCCGTCGTCGTCGTCATCACGCATTGTCCCAGAGATGGACGCGCGCCCATCGTCGGACGATGCAGACGCGTCACTATTATCGGACCCAGATCCGTTTTCCCGTTTTTTGAAGAGCCACGCACCGAGCCCCACTGCACCTGCGCTGACGGCTTGAATTGGGAGGGCGGCTACGGCGATTCCTCCCGCGGCCGCGGATTGCGCCAAAGAGAACAGGGAGCCACTTGCCACAGCGCCACCGTAGAACGCGGATTGGATGCTCGCAGCGATCGACCCTGGATAAATTTACCGGTCAGCGGACCTTGGTATGGATGGGGAGGTGGCAGGCGGACGAACCGCCGACGACGCCCGAGGCGCTGAAACCGAGAAGGTTCAGGGTACCCACGAGAATGGCGGGGGCAACAGTAATTCCCCCGACTGTGATGAGTCCAACGGCGGCGGCCCCTGCTGCGAAGGGGTGCTCCCTTCTGAAACGTCGAAGGGAATCCCCAACGGAATTAGAGTCTGGATCGCTATCAAACCATTCTACCAGGCCCCAAATGGTGGAATACGCACCGTTGTTTTCGAAAGCTTCCTTCTTGACTTGTTCTGAATAGCGCAGACGTTAGATGGGAGCTGATGGGACCACCGCAACCTCACTTTCGATGTGAACCAGAGCAGCAGTAAGTCTTTCCCAGTCCCATTCGATCCCCATTTCACGTTGAGCTTCTTTCAGCACGGTGCGAGGCTCGTCGCTCATGAAATGCAAGGCAACGGCACCCCAATGCTCCCGCGGAAGGCGACGTTGCTTCAACCCATAGCGGATTGTGCTGATCCAAAGTTCCACATTCTCTTGGGGTGTTCCATGGTAAACTGGACCATCCCAGCCTTTCAAATGTGCAGAGATGTCTGGCTTCGACATGACGAGAGTGTAGGTGAGAGAACAATGAGAGTGGCGATAAAGCGTGAGATGAGTCAATTGATCGCCGCAGCACTCGATATGAGGTAAATTAACCGCAAATGGCTCCTCGGCTGTGCTATTCCCCCATACATCCATCTCCTTTCGTCTTTCCTCTGCTACTGCTCTTCCTTTCAACTCCTTTTGTCCTCAATTCCCAGCGACGCCGGACACTGTCTCTTCACTTACTGCTGCCCCGCTGACCTACGCGCAGTATTTTCTTGACAGGGCGCAGTTGAGTGCAGTTGCTGCTGCCTACAGCGCAGCCTGATTCTATTAATCTGGTTGGGGGCCATGTAGTTCCTCCCCAAGATATAAAACGGCGGGCCCATCAGTTGGGATGGCAGTTTTTCGCCCACTTTCCCGCCCTCAAATTTACCTCAAGTGACTAATTCTCAGTCTTATATGCCAATGATTCAGCTCACTACTGCTGGGGATCTTGGGTTTTACTGGGGCTCGACTGAAGACTCCTCACAAATTTCCGGGTTCTTTCCATGCTGGCACCAGGCGCATAGTGTCTTCAAGTACCCAATTTTTCTTTCTTCTCCCACTCCCCTCCGTCGCAAATTATTCCAATTTCTGTGGAAATCATCTTCAAGCTCTCTTGAATGAATTATGCCTGGGGATCGAGCCTCGCTGTTTCATTCCCTGAACTCATCCAAGTTTCACCCATAATGACCCTTGAACTTCCAGAAAATCGTGGCGCCGGCCTTGAGCAAATCAATCTGTACTCGATTGGGCTCGATGTTGAAGCGCGGGGTCGGCGTGCACGTGTGAAAGCAGAAATCCATCTGCCAATCACACACACAACCAAACCAAAATGCGCGGCGAGGTCGGGACTCCACACAAAGTATATGTGTGCTGTAATCCAGGCGATAAACATCGAATGCCGGTGCATAAGAGCTCGAATAAAATATTGATGGTAATGCGGCACGGCCAGCGCGCCGCCGAGTGTGTTGTGCAACCCTTTAAACCTCCTCCATTGATTCTCCTTCCAACATCTCTTCTGAATCCACCACACCAACATGTCCAACCCAAACCCAAATCCGGCCAAAATCCAATCCATACCATCCAATGAAAACCATGCAAGAAACCAGAGCAGGGGCATAAGACCCTGCAGCAGGACCGCTAGTCTTGCCAGCAAGAACCAGGACGCTCCTGCCGCGGGTCGGGCCGTGTAAGGCGCACAACGATCCATAATTGGGCAGGGTTCTGGTGCCAGAGCTTGACTTTTGACGCGTCCACTAAAACAAAACAAAAACAAAAAAAGCAAGAGAAACCGAACTAAGAGGGGGTGAAAGGTGGGGTATATTATATTTTATCGAGTTTACATCCAGCTTTTATATCTACACTGTTTAGTCTGCACAGCCAATCACAAACAGCTATTGTTCACGTAGAAACCATTGTTCAGATGAAATGTGCTCCCGTTTCCTTCCAACCCGTCTCCTTCTCGACACGCCACAGACCAGTGCGCGCTGTTCCCATCAACCACGTGTCCGTGAACTCCTCGGCGTTTCAACCTACTCCCACGAATATTCAGAAAATCGCAAAATCAACCCCGTTTTTACTGATTTCACCACTGGACAAATTGCTGGCTCATCAATGTGTCAAAATTTCCTCCTGTCTGCGACTTCTGTTCGCCGATGGACTCCTAATGCAGGGTTCAGCATCATAGATGTGCTGTATTTTCGTATGTCGAATGAATGATCTTTGTTCCTTCATATCGCAACAGTATTGTCGCCACCTCCGTTCCTCTGTGGAAAACGACGGGCGTAAGTTCAAACATCATTCTGATGTTATGCTACCTACCTACATCTCTATTTTATGTTGTAAGTGTGGTGTTACAAAACAATATTCATGGCTCTGTTCATCTCAAACCGGAGCGAAGCGGAGGTCTGTCTTGTCCCAATAATAGATCTCTATGTAGCGGGCCACGGCACACATCTTATCATTGGTCCTTGCTCACACCCTCTTTGGTTTAATTTCGCAAATCTTCCCATAGTTAGTAATATTCATTTCTGACTAGATAGCATATAAGCACAATGTAATTCCGAATGAATCTCTTGAGCATTTGTTGAAGTAAAAGTGAGGATCTTGACGAGATTAAGTAGAGCGAAGAGTAGTTTAGTTTGTGAGAACACTATTTGTGAAAAGGCTGCTTAGAGAACACTGATGCTCTAGCAGGATTCCACATGTCTCTGGGTTGAACTACGAAAAGTTACTGACCAATTACTAAGAACAACCGAAGGCCAAGCTGCATTAATAATTCCTCAAAATAATTAATGCGAGGGATGCAAGATGGAGAACATTGTTGCAAACCAATGAGGTACATGACGGTAACTTTACTCTACTTAAATACTAGGCTGTGTATATAGACACTGCGGGTAGGTAGGTAGGTAGCATTACACGGCACGGTCTGAATCACAAACCCCGGTTTCCAGGGATTATCCCATTGTAAAAAGCAAGTAAAATTGCACCATCGCCCTTGTACCACTCCCTGCCATCTAAGCCCCAGAACGCAGATCCCACAGGTTGCCCTGTGCCCCATGGTAGACCCCAGACAACAGAAAGCAGAAACAATGACCTAAAATTAATCAGCCCCGAATTCAGTCAGACAATATGTGCTCTATGGACATTGAATTGGCATGGTGTAAAATTCTTGAAAGGACTTCATACACAAACTTTCCAACCAGAAAAATAGTTGAGCGCTGGTAGATAATGGCCTTGAGAAACTACACACTAGTGAGTTGGGCCATTTTATCCTGCAGTTTAGGTATGGCACGGAATAATTTAACCAGAAAAGCCTCACACAAGCGCAGCACCACTGTATCTTTGGTTCTTCCTCTGCCCCTTCTCTTTGATTAACCCCTTCTGTCGTCGTCTCTCCCCGCTTTTCAACACTGCCTTTTCATTTGCTGTCAAACAGCTGACCTGTACACAGCTTTTTCTTGAAAGGTCGCAGTCTACGGCGCAGCATGATTCTATTCATCAGGCCAGGTGACCGTGTATCCTCCCGGCAGATTCTTCACATATAAGGATGGTGTGAGTGGAACCCTTTTACTCACTGTTCTCCTCAAATTTATTTACGTTTTTAGTCCAATCTCTGGATCCACTGCTGCAGAGATAGTCCTCTACCTGGGTTCAACTCAAAACTATGACTTCAACTCTGGGCATCCACTCAATTATCCTCAACATTTATATGTCTGCAACTGCTACTGTGTCAGTGCTCTCAATGCTTTCAATGCCGAATCTCAGGCTAGCTGTGTCGTGTCCGCTGCTTCCCCACCCATGATTGCATGTCGTCTCAGTTCTGAACCTCTTCAACCCACACCACATTGCTTCCAATCTCTCTGCCCTGCGAACCTGTTACAGTCTTGCCGGCTTTTGTTTATGTCAAGATTTGTGGTGTTCTCGCATCTCCGTTGTTCACTCTGGCTGGCAACAATTTATGAACCAAATTCACGCTTTCATATCCTGGATCCTTCCGCCACTTCTGGCTGGTGCAACTTGCTAGGTGAATCAAATGCAAGATTGAAACATTCCGCTCAAGTTGTCCTCAATTACCTGCTCTTGCCAATGCTTCCTTTGCCTCTCCTTTTGAGCTAATCATTCTTGGTTGACCAGCAGTGAGTAACTGCTCCTCTTCTGCCGTGTTCCCTGTTATATCTCTAAAAATTTCCTATGAGTTGATGTCTTTGATTCCCCATCTCGTTTGCCGATTTCACTATCCATAGCATCTTTATTTGGGCCCATGTGCTATGTCTATGGGTGACAGTGTTTTTTCAAGTTTTTCAAGTGAGAAAAAGAGGGAAAAAGAGAGAAAAAGAGAGGAAACTCATAGGAATATATGTGATCACCCACCTGTATTTCTCCGGCTGAAATGGAGGTCAAAAGCACAAGAATGCGCAAGTTCGCGGATGTTACCAACAGCCGACTTGATTCCGGCATGTTCCGGTTGAAAAGCACCAAGGTTCCCGAAATGGGAACTGTGCGGATATTCGTCATAGTAGGGCAACCAATGATTTTCAAGAACCACTCGGCGCGGTTTTCCGGATTTCACGCTGTCGTACGTAAGCAAGTTCAGGTAAGTACAAATGATGTCCCAACTCTTGTCTCCGCTCGCTCTTGTCAATTGAGATGGTATACCGAAAGACTTTTACAACCTGTGTTAGCAATTGAAAGAAGCACAAGACAACCGCCCCCAAGGCGACGGCGGCATGATTGTGCACGACACTTGCCTTCAAATTGGAGGGAACCTCAAGTGTGTTGCTAAATATTTAATACCTTTATGCTCATCTTCCCCCCATGTCTATATGATTTTCTGGCTAGTAATTGACTGAGGAGTATTTTAAGACAGGGGAAAGACTTCAATTGAGATTTCTACAATAAAATAAGGGGATGTACTAGATTTTCTGGCACCAATGTGTAGACATCTCATCTGCACCTTCATCGCCATTTTTTTGCGATTTTCCAGGCATTTTTGAGGGCGGAACGAACGAGTTGGGCGGGAGGGGCGGCAGTTTTGATGGCACTGATGGGAAGTGTCGGGAGGGATCGCCTAGCGACGTCGCTGCCGGACTTTGATGACAGCGACGGGGGAATGATGGGACGGCGGTGTCAAATGTGTCAAATAACATTTGGCCCGGAGCTTCACCATCGGAAGCTGGAGGCAAACAGCGTCCAGTAATGCACTTGCCAATAAGACCCGTCGGCACGGCTCAAGGGCCTTTATCGATTATTTTCTTGGTCTTTTCTTACCATGCTTCTTACTACCGGAGCGAAGCGGAGGCATGGTCTTGTCTTATATATAGATATCAACCGCGGTATCATTACGGTTGTCTGATCAACTGTCAGCACACAGCTTGCCTGCGGCGCTGCTTCTCGGCAATAATCCGGCATTATCGGAGACAGCGGAAGAAGAATATCTTTGAGAACCAATTCGCCCAATGGAACGGTTTGAAATGATTTTCACGTATGGAACAGAAAAGAATTCTGTACTTCCCCTAGCAATGCTCACATCAACAGTTTTAGCGCGCGACAGGGCTCCCGGCAGAAATGCGGAACAGTTGTGATTCCAGATCGTGTTCCTGATCCACTCCCGATCGTGGCAACCGGACCCACGCTAATAATGGGTGTGAAGGCCAGCTATAAAACTTCCCGAAACCGCTCCACGCAGATTTCCGTCGATTCCACCAATTTTTGTCGGCGCTAGCGGAAAAATGCTCTCATTCCCAGCGTCGGTGCTGCATTTCCCGTCCTGGGCTTTCCGGAGCACAGTGTGTCGCTCCGTCTCGCTGGCGTACTTCGCCACCCTGTTTGGCCTCTGGCGTCTGGGGTTGCTAATCATGCTGGGTCGCGGGTTTCCGCCCGCATTCCCCGAGTCGCGAGCACTCTTTGTGACGACTCTTCTTACCGTACCGACCTGGGCATTTTGCATGTGCATCGGGTATCTCTGCTGGATGTTCGAGCTTTCTCTAGGGAACTGCTTTACGCGCTGGCGGAACCCCCACGGGAATTACACCGAGCTAGTCTTTAATCAAGACGAGGAGATCGAAAGATGTGAAGAGCACCCGTCTCCACGCGCCGGAGCCCACAAAACTGCCTCTCGAAGACAGCGGCCTGTCGCGTTTATCGCACTGTGGTCGGGCTATTTCTCTTTGGTGATCCTTGGAGTGTATCTCCTGGTCACATATGAGCTCCCAGTGGACCACCACTACAAGGCAGATGTGCAGCTGGCCAATCGTGTGCCCAAGAGGGACGGGTACGCATCAAAAGGTGCGTCGCGGATGTCGTAAACACTCTTTCTCTTTTATGCTAATGTTCAGGCAGAGAAAATATTTCTTGCCGCGATGTTCTACAACAACGCGCGGGTCGTTCCATACTGGACTGTCGAAATTACCAAACTCATAAATTATCTCGGGTCGGCGAGTCATCCCTATTACTCGTTCGACTTCCCATCTTATTGTGGACGCATCAGTAGGACAATGTCTTCGTTTCCATCGTGGAGTCGTACAGCACGGACGCTACACCTGCGTTGCTCCTCGAATTTGACAGGAAACTGGAAGCAATGGGCGTACCGCGCCGGATCCTGACACAGGAAACCTCAATACCCCGGCCAGCATCATCGACGGGAACCCAGTTACCACATATCGAGTATCTCGCGAACCTTCGCAATCTCGCCATGGAGCCTCTGGCTACACAAGGAGCGTACGATCGCGTGCTCTTCAGCAACGACGTTTTTGTTGAGGCGGAGTCCATCGTCGAGCTCCTCAATACGAAGGGCGGCGACTACGACATGGCATGCGGGTTAGATTTTCACAACCGCGGGTACGTGTCCTATCCCATTCGATTGACACGCCGCCAAACTCTACCCAGGTTATACGACCTCTGGGTCCTGCGCGATCGTCTCGGGCATCTTGCCTCAGCGCTGTGGCCGTACTTCCTCGAGGACACGGGTTTCCGCGCGGTTATGACCAACGAGCCCGCACCGGTCTTCGCCTGTTGGAATGGCATCATCGCCGTGCGTGCGGACCCTTTCCTGCCAATCCCTCTCCGCAAGGGCCAACTCTCCACCATTCCGCTGACTCATCCCCTCCCGTCTACGCACCCTGCGTACCCACGCCCCCTCAACACCACCCCCGCCTCCACGTCCCCCGTGCGCTTCCGCGCGTCCAAGCCCGGCGAATGCTTTTCCTCCGAATCTTTCCTCCTCCCGTACGACCTCCGGCGCCAATTCGCGATGAAGAATATCTACGCGAATCCCCGCGTGATTACCGCGTACGAGTGGCGGTTCTACGTCTGGTTCAAATATATCTTGAGGCACTGGGCGGTCAAGTGGTTTATTGAGCGGGTGGAGAATGGGAACGGGATACACTTAGCGAAGTTTGTGCTTGGCAATCCTGCCGAGATATGGCAGTGGGACGGTAGCGAGTGTCATCCTGCGCCGGTGCGTGGTCCTAATCCCCGTTCCCTCACAAATTAACATACTTTCGCAGGGCTAAGAACATTCCACAAACCTGAAGTCGAAACCTTGGAAACATTCAGTACAAGATTTTGTGAATAGACTTATCCAGACCATTCACGTTAGCATTTTCGCGGCATTGCCCTGTAGAATTGAAGTGTAACCAAGTTCGTTATTGAATTCCTGAAAAAATAATGCGACGGAACTGTAAAACGAATGAGCGAAGGCAAGGAGCTGGTTATTACGTCTTTGATCATGAGGGAAAGAGAAAATCTATACGGCTTGCAGCCAGCCAAGTCATCATTTCTATGCCGAGGGCGAACTGGTGAGGCTTTAAGAAGAACATACCGCCGTCCTCTTCCACGACATCAGAACCTCCGCGAGTATGTATCACGAATTCCCAAACGACCTTTGTTTGTTTCTTTACAAAATCGCGCATATCTGTCTAAAGCCAAATTTTGGTCAAAGGTCCACAACTCTGGTACCTACGTCAATGCCCACATTCTACTTCAAATAACCTCACCCATGTGTACTGCTTCTCTCCTCAAGCAATCCCTACTATTCGGGCGGCTTTCCTCAACCGTAGTGGTGAGGTGCTTCGCACCCCACCGCGCTCTGGTATTATTTCCAGTCGACCCGGATAAGCGGAGTGTCATACAAATCCTCCCCGCTCGGGGCAGGCCTGGTGCGTGTGTACGTCTGCGTCGCACTCAGCGCCCTCTTTCGAAGTACGAGAAGAAGAAAAAAAAAAAAGGGGGGGGGGACTCACAAGGAAGATATAATCTCCCGTCCCGTCAGTCAAGCTCGGATGTGCGATCGCAGAGTACGCGGGCAAGCTCCCATTCCCAACCGGACCGCTGTAGAATTGCTGCGGTGACAATAATCAAGCCTCGCGCTAATACAGAATTTATACTCAAGGGAGATGTACCTGAGGAACACTCCACGGGCCCTCAGCTTTCGACGCCGTGGAGATGAGGAAGTTGGCGTCAGGGAAAGAGTCCCCGCCGATCCAGACGTACGACTGAGTAAACATTAGAAAGTCGATCAATGAATAAGAGTACGGTTGGGAACTGACCTGCCATTTGGGTGACCAATACACTGTGCCCTGCGTGGCGCTCGTGTTGGGGAGGGCGATGGCGGTGTTGTTCGAGGCAGGCGCTGTTTTGACCCACGCTGCAGAGGGTACCGTCTTTCAACGAAAAGTCCGATGCAAAGAGATGGAGTCTTTACAGCCATTAACGTAGTATTCGTAAATACACTTATCTTCTATCGAGCCAAAAAGGTCCGTCAGTTTTGCCCTTGCTACTGCCAAATGACGACTCGGCGTGGCGCCGTACAAACACGCCTTGGAACAAAAGAATACATCAGCAAAAGCACATTCTAACGACTAACGTACTCACGAATCCGTTATGCCGGACGCTCGCTGCGGTACCGTACCCAATTTGCGTACCGGACCAGAAAGAACTGATCTCGACCTTCGCGGTTGGTAGCGGCCCCGCGTGCTCGGATACGACACGGTAGAGCGAGTAGCCTGGCGTGTCAAAAATGTCCAGTCCGCTGAGGTGCTGGCGTGTGATGAAGGCATATGCATTTACGGCGCCGTTTAGGCCGCGGAACGTGACGAGGGGCCCCGTGTCCGGCCAGCCCACCCAGCGCGTACCGTTGCACAGTCCGAGCGGAGGACATTCATCAGCTTCAAGTGGGTAGAAGAGGGAGCCGAAAGGTTCCGGCGATAGAGCCAAGGCTTTGGGTTGATTGCGTCCGCTCGGAAGGGAAGAGAAGGATGCAGTATTTGCGATCGAGGGGTCCACTGGGTTTCCATCAGAGTCGACTACCTGTGAGTCGCGACATGTCCAGAGCTGTTGAGATGGAATCCACCATAAGCCCTCCGAAATCCGACAAGATGATCGACATTCACCACAACATTTTCGGTCCAGAGGCTGGAGCTACAAGAGTCGCGATTCAAGGGATCGGCCAGAGAGCCATAGCTTGTGGTTTCGGCGACAACGGGTGTTACAGCACGAACGGTGGCAGAGAGGAACACAGATGTAGCAACATATCGGAATATGAGGCTAGCCATGTCGAAGACGTCTTCGAACCGAATAGACAGACTGGCTGTCTTATACTGCGCAACTGAACTCCTGACCCAAGCACGCGCGACCGAGAATTGTCGATGTGATGCAGACTCTTCCTTGATCGCTTCCTTCATCTGTCCCTGGCAGACCAATCGATTATCGAAGAGTTTGGGCTGAAAGGGGGAGCATCTGCTTCCATCTCGCGGCGGAATCCATTCATGTCCAAGCCCAAAGAGACCTCACCGAGCTTCCACTGAAGTCGACGAAGTCCACAGCAAGCGAGGTTGACTGGAGCCTGAGGTCAGGTGTGCGAGTCAGGCGGAGCAGTGCGCGGGGTCCCTGACCAGCGTGGGATCATTCTAGCCAGGAGCCGCCTTCAGAACGACGGGGGAGCGTCAAGACTCCGAAAGAGAGAAAAGATCGTCGTTCGGAGTCCGATAAATCCGAGTCCGATCTCATTCCGGCAAGATCCGATTGCATTGAACAATCGACACAAGTTGAACCAAATTCAATTTCACGCTCATCGTTGTCTGGCTTCAGAGAATCTCCTTCAAGGCCATTCATTTCTCGCTGTTTCCGGTCATTCGAAATTCTGGTGTCCATCCTGATCCGCGCTTTCCAAGCGGAATACATGTGCTCCGAACGTCGTCCGTTCAGTTCCCAACTTCAAGTCAAAGATATTCTGGAAACTGGTGAGCCGAGCTTGATTTCATGCTCAATACGTTTTTCTTTCGGTGTGGCGGCGTCCTATCCTCGTCAAACAACAGGTAATTCTAAAGGCATGAAAATCGACGGGTAATGAACGTTGAGCCATTTATCACCAGTGCTCTTGCGGCTGGACACCAAAGTCGACCATGTTATCGCACCCAGTGGTCTTCAGCGCTTCAACTTCAATCTAGGATGCCACTCCGCCCCACCCTTGTCCGTCAGCTTGATCCCCTTCTCCAACAGCCTCTCTGCCGCCTGCACCCACACGCTCTTGGCAATGGCATGTCTATTCCGCATTCAGTTAATCACCATCATTTGCAGAAGAAAAAAAAACAGAAAAAAAGGTCTCATGAAATGAAATGAAAAAACGAAGAAACTCACTCGGTGTTAGGCCACTCGCACGGTAGTGCGCGAATCTCACGCAGCGCAGGGAGGTGCACCAGCGCGGTCTCGAGCTGCGGGAAAATTCCCGCCCAGATCTGCTCAGCCCGCGTCTTGTTCACGTGGACGCTGATCACGATGCATATGTGAGCACGCAAATCGAGCGCAATGTGGATACAGCACGCACCCAGGCACTCGGTTCACCAGGAGCGTCGAGAGGAAGTCGTGGCGAAACTCCACCTCCAGCCCGCTCGCGCCGAGGTCCTGCGCGTGGTCAGCATGTGTACGAGTGGGAGCAAAACAAGAGAACGAAAGACGGAGGAGTAACGCACAACTAACGTACATAGTTGCGGCTCGCGTCCACCCGACACACAAAGGTGCTGATATTCGGGCACAAGGTGAGCACATGCACGCTGTGAAATATAGGCGTCTCCGTCCTGAGGGTCCATATCTTCGCGCCGTGCGCGCGCAGGAAGTCGACCATTGGAGTTGGAGCTGCTGGGGCACCGAACTGTGCCGGCGCGGGTTTGTCATGGACAAAGATGGAGACGCGGCGCAGGTTGGGGAGTCTGGAGCAGCGAATAAAATATGTGAGTGGGGTGAAGCCAACGGGACGTACTCCATCTGCGGAAACACCGATAACCCCTCTGTCGATTTGAGCGTCAGAAACTCGAGTGCAGGGAGTGCGTCCGTCGGCACCGCGTCTACCGAGGTGAAAAACGGGTCCCAGTTATTCATTGGGGAGGAGATCACCGCCCACGACAAGGTTCGGAGCGCGGTGAAGCACGAGAAAAATGCGGGTGACCTGTCCGTGGCGTCCCCACGCGTGAAGGACATGCCCGAGAGCTCCACGAGGGTCGCGCCACACGACTCCGCGAGCGCGCACAAGCCGGCGTAGGGGAAACGCATGCTGCTGTCGCCGAGCAGACGGGAGAGGCGCGGCATGTATGGGATGGCGCGCGCGAGACTCTGTCCACGGTCAACGGGGTCGCACAATTTGATGTCTAACTCGCGGATGTGCGCGCCGAGCGTCGGCGTCGCGAGAACACACTCTGTAAAACGGGACACCCGACGGCGGCCGAGGGCGGGTTCGCGGTACAAGTAGGGGAAGTGCGAGCCGCTAAGGGATACGTCAGATGGGCCGCGGAGACATACGACTGAGAAGGCTCACGTGGAAGAGTTTGGAGACGAGGAGGAAGCGAAGACGCTTGGTAGTGGCGAGCCGCTCTTTGACCCCTTTCATGTGCGGGGTCTGGTTCTTGGGACGAGGCTCGAGGCCAAGCATAGCGAAAAAGAGGATGCGGCTCCATATCTTGTCTGCGATGGGCTGTGGGATGGCCATGAGCGGTCGGAACGTCGGGTCGGCCGGCAGACGGGCGGACAACTTGTACACGCGTTTGCGAGAGGGAGCATCCGAATCCTCCGCCCATCGGAGAAGTGAATTGACTCTCACATCAGCCGACGTCAGCAGAGGGACTGATTTCTTCGGTTTGGACCGGATCTCTATGGCCTCGATTGTAGGAATTGCTGCGATCTCTCTGATGACGGTATCGGGAAAGAAGATAGGGAAAGACACGGTCTTGATGCCTGGAAAAGCGCACACGGCCAGCACGAAAGATTCCCGCGCAAACGGGATTATGCGGTACGGCAGCAGGAGTGTATTCTAGGTTCCATTAACGGATGAAGCACAACAAAAGACACGGCGCACTGTGTTTGTCCATTTCGTGCGACATCCCTGGAGAGCAGTCATCAGCTGGAGTACTGCCTTATTCTTCCAAAGGTTGTCGGGATCGTCAAATATGATGAGTCGTGTAGGGTTGATCAAAGGCAGCCCAGCAACAAGGCCAGCGGAGGAGTCCGACGAGGGGATTTGGAGAGAGACAAATAAATCGGTGACGTTGGGGGCGAATTTAAGAATGTGGTGCATATGAGCGCCAAATCCGCCCTCGGCACGCAGTTTCTTGATGAATCGACCGAGGTCGGGATTCTTTTGCAGTGCGTCGCCGAGTGCACGACACTGAGCCTTGGACCTGATGACCACCACGCTATACAACAATGGGGTCGCTACGCGAAGCCAGGCTTTGCATACTAGGAGGGTCGCCGAGCTTGACACAGAGTACTTGGCGAAAGGAGATTTGAGCGACAAATCCGAAAACATATACTCGGGTACTTTGAGAGCGGGAGATAGAATCTCGGAGACAATCTCATCTGGGAGACTGTTAGCCATGTTCCCGGAGTCCGCTGCGAACGGAAGTAGACCCGTCGAATGAAACCAGAGACGCGTCGAAGGTTGGTGTGAGACAAAGAAAAATTGATCAATCAATTGCGCCGGCAATATCCGAGTGGTCAGGTGCTGACCAACGCCGAGCCTGCCACCACTTGGTCACCACATGGATTCCATCGCGTCTCGTCCTGCCACTGGGGCCGAGTCACAGGTGGCCGCTACATTATCAAACGCATTGCAAAACTCCGAGGCCCGAAATAGAGTGTTGGAATCCAGAATAAAAGGAAAACGCCCTTGTGCGCGAACTGGCTTCTAGTCAAAGGTGGCCACTAACCCTGGAGTTCCGAAACTCGATCCCAGACTCGTAGCCTGGGGATCTGTTCTGCATGTGGTCGCGCGAAAGCTGGGGCAGACCGTATACAACCCCCAACGATGGAAGAAGTACACGGTCTAATAGTAACTGCTGCGGTGCCTCTGATAACCTCTTCTCCTGCATTCTATAGGTGAAATCGCTGGATCGTAAACTCAGCGTCCCCCCCCATGGTTGCTCCTCCAACTCCCATACAGCAGGTGCTTCTAACGCTTCGCGGATTGGTACGTATTTTGCTGAAATTTCTGTAGGGACACGCCAAAACGCCGGCCATTCCAGCGGAACCTGCCAGGCTGCCATCACCGACCACGCGGTTTACGATGCGAAGGCTGAAGCAGAACACCTTCCATTCTACGAATACATGGAAACTCTGCAAGTCCCAGCAGACCTTCCACCAATCACCGCTCTGCAATCGCTTTCTAAACCAGATTAGACGGGCTTCAAGAGCTTTTACCAGGGTCTGAACGGGGTGTGTGTTACCTCCATTTCCGCAGATTGCCAATGTGTCCGCTTCTCATCTCTTCTCTCGTAGTTTCTGGGACAGTCCAGGTGAGTCCTTATCAACTGAATCAAGTTCTATACCGAACGAATCCGTGTCGAATTAATTGGAGACCTTACATCTATGCCCCAAACCGTGTCCTGTGGTGTCGCGGTGACCAGCACGCGCTCCTCTTCTGCCCCACCCATCTCTACGACCCATTATGGGCCGAGTGGTGGCTGCGCGCGCCCGACGCTGCGCCCGTCGGGGAGCCCCGCGCGCTGTTCGTCTTGTCGGGAAAAAACATCATCTACGTCGGTACCTACATGCTCCTAAGTCTCCGCCACATACGGCTCCCGGGCGCCCTTCCGCCCCGCGAAATTGTGGGTCGTTCTTGCCTTCCCCCGTGGCCAATACCCATTTATGTAACAATGCTAACGATTGCCCGTTCTCGCACACCCAGGCACGCCGCCAAATCGTCATATCCACAGGCGCATGCGACGCGGGAGTGCTGGCGCCTGAAGCGCAGATCCCAACGGAGTGTTTCGGGCTGCAGCGCGTAGGGTTCGATGAGGAGCTGTATCGCGCGCTCGTGCAGCGTTTTTCCATCCCGCTCTCGGTTCCAGCGGTAGATATCACAGTCGCAGATACGGAGACTCAGGTTGTGGTCGGAAACGGAGGCGGAGAGGGGGTGAGCAAGAAGAGGAAGAGAAGAAGGGGGAAAGGGAAGGAGGATGACAGGGTTGGGAATGTCGATGTAGAGTAGATTAGATCGTAATTTACCAGATTTAAGTAGAGGAGAGGAGAGAATGGAGGACAACGGGAAGTGCACATGTGGCGAGTCGTTCAACTCCGCTCGTGGAGTGATTTCATGTCGACTCAGACAACAGCAAGTACAACTAATAATTGTTCGAACGTTCGGATCCAATGTTAGTCTTGCGGTCCCTGTGCATCAAGGATACGTTGCTGGCACGAAGTAGTATACTATTATCCCTCACAATGACAGTATCGTTTATAAGGCTCTTTCTGGATTGGAACTCTGCGGCCGTGGTATGATAGTATGTGTATTATCGACCCTCCGCGATAGAAAGTCCCTGGAAATGGCCCGTTATAATCCACAAAAAAAAAACCTACAACTACACCATGTCCGTCATAAGTCAGGTTGAACTACCCCTGGCGTAGTCTTGCAGCTGCGCCCACTCCAGCAACGCAGCGTACAGATAGCAGTCATTTTGGTCGTCCGTTAGTACCCTCCTCGCCACCTCCAGACCCCTCTGCTGTATTAATCGTGCCTCTTCCGGGTTTGCGTTCGCCCACTCAACCTTTTGTACCAGATCCGACAAGTCCGCGAGAACAGGCACGTAGTGCTCGAATGGCCGCAACCAGTCGTTGAAATACTCTTCAAATAATGTGGACTGTTGCACACAGTCAGCTCTGAAGTAGGGATTGGCTTGAGGAAGGAAGTATGAATCACCTTGAACACAAGCGAACCCGAACGTAAAAGGCCCAGAAACCGCCCAGAGAACGTCGTGCCGTCGACGTCGACCGCATACTTGTATTTATATAAGTCTTCGCGCGACTGACCCTCTCGTGTTATATTATACTCCGCAATAACAGAATCGCGATCGCAGCCCTCCTCGCAGAGCGTCTCTGCAAAGGTCGTGATCGCGACGTCCAGGAGGTCCGGCCGCTGCCGTCCGATGTCCACGAGTTTGAAGCGCGCGAAGTGGTGGTAGTTGGTGCCGTTGATCATGCCGCCGTTGGACATCCCGCGCCAGTCTATAAATCGTAAGACAACCCGGGCGTGCGAGGAAGCATTTTAAAAAACAATTGAACTGACAAATTTGCGGCTTCTTCGTATGCCAAGGAACGTTGTCCGGATATCCATATTTGCCCGACCACCAGCTGCGCTGGTAATAGTACTTTCAAATCCCATTAACCGGGAGTCCGGCAAAGATTTCAAGCTGGACACACCTCGGTTGGAAACAAAATATCGGAAAAGCAGGGCGATATCTTCGCCATACTCAGCATCGGGTACAAATCGGTCGTGTACCCCGGCTTCGCACTTGCAAGGATAACTAAACTCCTCCATCGTTAGTGATGCCAAGACTCAGATACCGGAAATAAAACGACGTCACGTACAACCACTATCGCCGTTTGCGGTGGCCATGAATCCGGCGCTTTCCAAGGGGACATTGCACCCGCTTTGGTGCGCGAAGAACTCGCTGGTCGGGTGGGGCTGTATTTGAAATGGCGTAGAGTCATTGACCAAGAAGGCACTTTCCCGAGCGCCGGGCGCACGGTAGTTGAACGCCACGCGGGGTTCGTCCCGGCCGTTAATCAGGAACGTCATGTTCGGTAGTCCTCTGGAGAACTGGATGCAGGTATTGTAAGCTCATCACGGCGGGGAGAAACGGGGAGTTGAGATGGATGCACGCACACGCCGCCAGGTATCCGGCCACTCCCAGTACGCGGTGTTGCCCTCCATGTAAATCTCCCCATCGCGGACTTCTACCCGCGCAATCTCGGCGTCCACGACCTCAAGCTAGGTGCGTATAGCCATCAACGGTTTGAAATAGGTTCCCGGGCTACAAACGAACACGCACCACCCGGCTTGCACGGTCAATCATGTCTTGGAAGGAGCTGGCGTTGGTCCGGGCGAGCTGGTAGAACGGCTTGAAGTCGTGGTGGATCTGGTCGTAGTCGTCGATGAGGCACCCCTTCTCCCTCGCAAAGGTGAACCAGTTCTCGTAGTGCGGAGGGGGTGGGTGGCCGGTTCGCAGGGTGTATCGTCCACTCGCCTGCGCAAGTGTCGTGGACTGCCGTGCGTACAGCGCATCGACGGCCTCGCGCGCGACAATGAAGGGATCGACGGTGTGGGGCGGGTATGGGGCTGAGGCGAAGTGGGCCGTCAGAACGATGGCGCAGGCGGCCGCACCTAAGATTCCAGCCGTAGCGGCTGCGGAGCGTCCCCATCCCCAGCACACGGACACCTGGGATCGATCGTGGCGAGAGTGCGAGTTCTCTGTCGACTTGTCCTCGTCCTGGCGATCGTCATGGGCAAAATTCTGGAGAGGAAGGAGTGGAAGTGACGATTCAAAATCGGACTGAGGGAGTGTGGGTTTGAAGTGGTTTCGAATTGTCCGTAGGTAGTTCATCGAGTATAGCGGGGAAGGATGGACCGCATTGAATCGGGCATGCTCCAAATATGGCCTGGCGGCGCCTTGAGCCCGGTTGGGGAATCTAATGGATATGGTAAGCACATAGTTGGTGCCTTTGTAACGTGTTTGGAACACTTACTTGAGGTTGGTGGAAGCTCTGGATCAGGAGTGATTTGGGTCGGATGTCCATTTGACCGTCCCGCTAGATAGACGGCCAAATTTTGGTTCCTTGCGGCCATGGTACGCCAAGGAATGATTGCCCCAAGCCCTTCCGAGTCGAAGATGTTGCCCACTGTCCATGATCATCAGGGACCATCGCAGAAAGCCACGAGTTCAATAAACCCCACCTACCCAACTTTAGTTGCTGAAGTCCCACTTTGATTCCGGTTGTGTTTGTGCGCGAAATAATTTTTCTGAGTGGTTTTTACACCCAGCAGGGGTCCCCAGACACGAGCAAAAATTGAACTCGCACCTTATTACAGCTTTGTCAAAATAATAGGTTGGCCCGATTTGAATTCTGCGGGTAGAAGCGGGGCGACAGAAAAACCTGCGGGGAGCACTCGCCGCTGCCATTCTACTGAAAGCTGCCATCAGCGTTCGATTCAATTCCGCAGCAATCCGCAGTCGGTCGTGGCAGGTCTTAGATGTCAGGCTGCAAATCTTCGGAACCGCACCAATAAAATCACCATGACGATCCGCTCCCTTCCGAGACGATTGTATTTATCGGCTGCTTTCGGACGAGATTGGCCGTCCAGTTGTGCAATAACCAGATGGGAGGCTTGCAAGCAGAAGAGTTGCTCCATGGACTACGAGAAAAGGTGAACGCCAAGTGAGCGCTCAACTTGGACGGTGGGACGGCCCGAGCCGTTCGAGTTTAAAAGAGGCCGGTGCCGTGTGGTGTTTTTGGAGCGGCGGAGTTCCCAGAGCCACTGATTCGATCGTCGACAGGCTGCGAATGTGTGCATACTACTTGCATTAATTGAATGAGGTGAATTTTTCGGATTAGTCAGCGTAGGGGAGTGACTGCGTTATTTCAGACTGGGCAGGACACGAGGAGGGAGGTGAGGATGCCGTGGAGCATGCGTCC
Source organism: Mycena albidolilacea (assembly GCA_029282495.1). NCBI lineage: Eukaryota > Fungi > Basidiomycota > Agaricomycetes > Agaricales > Mycenaceae > Mycena > Mycena albidolilacea. The sequence goes on from JARIHO010000022.1 coordinate 1,108,920, forward strand.
CGGGCGAGACGGAGCTGGGTTTAATTGTTGGGATGCGGTAGGGGCAAAGAGCCTCAGCCGTTCGGATTCATAGGCCGAATCTGCGCGTGGTTGCATCGCCACACCGCTGCTCTTTTTCCTACCTCCATCCTCGATGCGCATTCGAGACGGCTGACCTGTAGGATTTATGCAGCATCGACCAGCAATTGCGCCGGTGCTAAGTAGAGTCTAGGACCGAAAATATAAATCCCGTGAGGGCCTATCATTTTGTTGACATCGTCGAATGAACGAAAATGAAAGGTATAAGTTTGCGCAAGTACATTAGTTTAACCTATAGGGCCGGGATTGGTTTTCTCACCGTTCTGAGATGGAACATCATTAGTATTTAAGGGATACAACGAAGTAACGGACGCATACAGAGTGCATGATCTGGTCGTCTGGACGGTGAAAAATGGTCAGAGCGATTGTATTTCGGACTTTCCAATGCGCCCATATAATCTACAGTTGGATGGCTCATAATGCATAAGGTTGGTTCCCTGCCAAATTGAACAGGACTTGACCGAAGTCTATGCATTATGACCATTTATGCAGTATGACCTTGCTTGTACAGTGGTAAAATGCATTTTGGTGGATCTAAAATCCGATGCATCATGAGAAATTTTGGCAGGTACGCATTATGAGCTTATACATTATGAGCCATCCAACTGTATACAGTTGCAAATTTTTAGGGTGTCGCCGAACGATATCTTTTGTGTCACACGCAGGTACACCATCAATCTCCATGTTTGACAGCGCCAGAGAATGTGTGGCGGATTCTTACCTAGGGTCAGAACGGAATGCGTACGGAATTAAAGCAAGATTGAAGGTTGCGACACCTTGATTATAAGTTGGAATAGCTGACCGGAGCTGTCGCCGTCAAATGGGGACGAGAACAGCGTCCATCCCTGGCATAAACTGGCAAAAACCTCTGCAAAAAACATGATGTGATTAGCAGGTGTGGGAAGGGGATGGCCTGTGAACATCAGCGCAATGCTGCCGGTTTCGGTGCTACGATATATGGGGCGAGTTAGTCCGGGGGCGCAAGCAATACTGGATGGGATACAAACCTTCCGTAAGAAGGCGTCCAAGCCACACTACTTTTTTGCAGGATATCACCGACTTGGTGGGCGAGTGGATCTCCGCCGAAGGACTGAAATGAGGGTAATAAGAGGGCCAAATTCAATTGGAATGTGTGAACTTACCTTACGAGAAAAATTCCGAAGTTTCTCGATGCTGGAGGGATCTTTCGCCCAGTGCTGTGATAGAGAAGTCAGCGCATGAATGGCAGGCGAATTGAGAGCTGACCTCGAGGAACATAGGAGGGCACAGCATGGTTGTGCACTTGTTAGCGAGTGCTATTTGCGATAGTCTTTCTGGCGTGGCATTCACCGCATTCGTTGTCGGCGCAAAGAGGACCATCCCGCTGTAAGCCTAATTTGGATTGATACCGGAACTGTTCATGACAGAAAAATTGGGAGAAGGGGAGGAAATCACCGCTCGTATGACAGACAACACTCCCATGGCGTCTGATAGACATCAAACGAGGGGAAACATACGAAACATCGCGCTACCCTGGGTTGTTTGTACTCTACTCTATCGGCCTGTAGGGAGGCGACAGTCACGGTCACGATTGGCTCGTCGCGTCGCCGCCATCGAGGGCGGCTCACGGTCACGATAACCTCCATCGCCAACGAGCTGTCGTGACAAAAAATGAAATTAAATTAGTAGCCTCGGAACTCAAGTTGGAAGTTAAAAATAGTGAATTCTGCCGATTCCCTGGTTCAGTTGAGTAACTTTGCTCGTATCATCCCGGAAATTGACTGACGGAGCGCGAAAAGTGGCCGGAGAAGAAACTGCGTGTCGCCAACTTAGATGACGGTCACTCTTGACTCTGTCGTGTCGCCCCCGGCCGCTGGACCATGTTACGGTCATCGAGCGGTCGCCACGTTACAGGCCAGTACAGTACCCAGCTGGTAAAATCCAATGGGTCTGTAAGCAAGCAAGTGAACGATTGCAAGGATCACAGCGAAACCGAGCCGTACGTGATCCATTTATGGCTTGGAGGTATTTATGGGTGAGACATTATGGGTGAGGGGCACAATCTTGGGGAATGAGGTCGATCCTAAGATTTTGAATCAGTGTTGAGCATAAATGGAGCTGCTACGGATTATGCTTGCCAGATGAATGCTCAATGACCAGGACGCGCTCATCTGAAATGGCCTGCAGAGGTAGCAGGGCGTCGAGATCCGTGCGCTGATTGTCAGAGATATCCTCGTACGTCGGGATTGGCAGGATCTCGATCTTTATGTTCCGTGCATCCAACAAGGCATTGGCCTTGCGCGCAATGTCCAGCATGTGACTGTCTTGGCTGATAAGAAGGTACTTGATACCCGACTCAGCGATAAGGTGCAAGATCGCGACGTCGGAATTTCTGGTAGAGAGAGGAAATACAGTACATCCTGCACGCACAGCACAGAAGATCAGAGACGCGTATAGGATGGAGCCTGGAGGATATTGTTAACTTCTGATGGGAATCGATTGAACGCATGGGGACGTACCAGTGGCCGCCAGAATTCCAACCACAGGGGGATGCGCGCTAGTAGTCTATCGTTCCGGTATTACCGAGGCAACGCCGTGGCAGGATCTGGGCAGTCGTGTCAAACATCTTCACGGCTTGAGGCCAGGCGATATTTTCGAAACCATCGCGCGCAGAGGCAGACTCATAGCGGAATAATGGGTGATGAGGGTTCATTGTCGCCTGGAACTCGAAGATTTGAAGGATGGATAGCGACCCGTCGACGGGTACAGGCGTGTAAGTGGGCATGATGCGCAAGGTAGAAAGGCGACAAAGACTAGACTAAGAGCAAAATTGTAAGCAACTGCGGGAGCTTTTCACGGGAAGCCATCATTACTGCCATGGATACCGGGAGGTGAAAGCGATATCGTCGGCGTAAGCAAGAATACGTGGGAAGTGGAATTGGTAAGTTTTGATCAAACCGTCACCAGAATTAAATTGCTAGCATTGCTTCGGCTGCAAGATTTCCATATCTGGAAAATGCCTAGTGCCTCGGTAAACCTACTTATAGAGAGCCACATAGCCTCATAGCTTGTTCCTACATAGCATCATAGAGACATAGGGCGATAGGGTGATAGCCGTCCATAGAACTCGATAGAGCCAGGTAGAGCCGGGCAGAGCGGGGTGCTCTCTGTAGAGACGGTGTCTAGATATAGACACACCCCGGTACTTTCCCGTTTGGCATTCTCATTCAGAGGGCCCTCCGGCAAGAGGTGTGCACCGGCAAATTCCGAGATACCTAGGGGCGGGGGTGGGATTCTCGGCACGCTTATCAGTTTTTGACGTGCCACTTCTCCCGAGACGCTTCTTCTGACTTTGCGATGGCGTCAAATAAGTCCGAGGCATGAATAGTAATCTTCTGCTCGGCTTCCGAGCTGATCCCCACATATATTTCGATCAATTCGTGGCCGATTTCGAACTTTTCGATACAATTAAATCCAAAAGAAATCCGATAAATTGAGAAAAAGTTATTGCCTCAATAGAAAAAAAAATGGGTGTGACGCGTGAGCTCGATAGGATAGTTGCCGGCACAAGGTCCCGCATCGGAACAGCCGGTGACCGTACTACATACACAAGGCATCCTATGTATGCTACAGATGTACCTAACTAATCTCCACTGTTATGAACTAGCTCGCGTCGAATCTGTTCCTTTCCTGGCCTATAGGACAATCATCAACCTTCCTTTTTAACAATTGCCAACCACAGGCACGATGAGCAGTGCCAACCTAACCGTAATCACCTAGGAGTCAAGTGCCAGTTCTCTGGCCCTTGAAAGAATTCACTGACATCCAGAAAGCAACCATAAGAGCGAACCGTCTCCCAGCTTCAATTTGGGTACACGAAATACATTCAGAGCTGGACTTTTGCGGATCCGGAGTAGAGAGGTTATCCAGTAACTCAGACCTGTCTATTCTCTGGAGAGATGTGGTCGCTCTGACCCGATGTTCTCAAGACCAAGTTCACCTTCCTTTTAACTGGCCAACAGAGTCGAGGCCCCAGTGAACTGTATGGCAGGCGCCGGATAAGAATAGCCGTCTTTACAGGATAATAGCGGCCAATGATGAACCAGATGCCCAACAACTTGTACGAACGTACAAGGGTGACAGTATCAATTACAGATGAGACGGCGGGAAGCTCGGGAAGGTATTGAGAGCCATCACACTGTCTTAATTACAACGGTCACCAGCAAGTAGAGGCATGGTTGTCAAGATTCGTGGATTTTATCCAGGACGCAAGGAGAGAGCACAAGAGAAATCCGGGAAAAGCTCCTTGGCTGAGCGAGTGCACCACAGATCTCAATTCCCAAGCTGTTGGAAGGAGTCATTCGAGAGTCGCCACAAATTCCCGTGAATAATCTTGGATACCTCGGAGTGGAGCTTGGAGTGGAGCGGAAGTCTGGCCCGCGTGGATTTCTGTCTCATGTATGATTCGATCCGCTCCATCGGACGAGTCTCCACAGTGCCCGAAACAGCTCGAACGAGGACAAACGACCTCGACAATAGCATGGCAAGCAATGAGACATATATTTACCTCGGCTCCCGGGCTCACCCATCTCACTTGCACATGAAACATGGTGCATAGCGGTCTCAGTGGAGAGAACAAGGTATTTTCGTTTTCGGGCTCCCCTCAACGTAGTGTCCATCCCCCATCCAACCCTGGTGGTCCAGGAGACCTCGATAATACGAGATGGTGGTTCGTGGTAGTAGCGCTCGGTATGGTGATTTTCTCATGATGACCGAACACAATTCTGAATCTGACAGACAAACCAATGATAACGCTACATGGACTCTCGTTCCCAGCCTACCGCTGCCGCTGCTCGGAGGAGGAGGAGTTAGCCCCGTCCCTCGGTTCGTCGCGGCTCATGGGGTTATTATTAGTGGTGGTCGAGTCTGCGCAAAGGAACGGAAATGATGTGTAAGAGAAACACTACGTGGACCAGTACGCTCTCTCGTTCCCAGCCTACCGCTGCCGCTGCTCGGAGGAGGAGGAGTTAGCCCCGTCCCTCGGTTCGTCGCGGCTCATGGCATTATTATTAGCGGTGGTCGAGTCTGCGCAGGGGAATGGAAATGATGTATAAGAGCAGGATGGAAGCCGAGAGACCACTCACTCTGCGCGTATTCCTGGCCCTTAGGGGGCGGGAAGCCCGTGGCATTCGTAGTGGCGTTAGCGTTCGCGCCGTTGATTCCTGAGCCCCAGCCTACACAGGGTCAAATTCTCCGCAGAAAATGAATAGACAGTGCATGGACAGCGCGCACCCTGCAGCGAGCTGTTGGGGTTTTTGTTGATGTTTGTTCGTGCAGACATTTTGTTGGGAGAGAAGTAAGTAATGGTCATGAGTGGCGTTAGAGGCTCTTTATACCGGTCCTCTCTGCATGACGAGGATGGAGCGGCATGAGCTCACCCTGCGAAGATGTGGAGCATGTGGCGCAACGTTGGCGCAATGTCAGGAGAGCCGTTCGGATCTATCGGCCGAATCAGTAGTTTGGCCGCATCGCCACACCGCTGGTCTTCTTCCTGTCTCCGTCTCCATCCTCGATGCCCATTCAAGAGACGGTGTACCATTCGGCCGCAGGATGCATCTTCCGGGAATTGCGCTACCACGTCTGGGTGGGTTACTGACTCGTTTCTGACCCCAAAAATCACAATTTGAATACCAATCTTTTTCTGCAGTGTCCACCTGGTGTCCACGGCACCGGCGTATAATCTCCCCGTCTGCCTGATAAAGCTTGATAAATGGAAGATCAATTACGATAGGGCCCCACCTTTGAAGTATATCAAACGGTCAATGAATCAATTTTCCAGAGCAGGACAAAAAGAGACCGGTCTGGGGGCATAATTTCTCAGCATTGCGTCGCGTCTCTCCCGCCTCCACCGTCTGCCTCCCATGTCCAATGGCACCAAAAACCCCTCTCAACCTTCTCGCACATCATTTAACCTACTAGGATCATGCTGTATATTCTTTTCACCCTTTCTATCGCGTTGCGGGTCACTTTCCCAAAATGGATGTTCAAAGGAAAGTGTGCTCTAATTCAGGAAGTCCTTGAATCATTTAAGTTTTGGTGAAAGACGCCGCCACCGAGATTCCCTGGTTGCATTGAGTGCATAAAACGTGTGGAATACAAGGAAAAGATGTTTCATTTAATACCGGTTTCTGCGAAATGACCCTTCTCAAAAAACACCGATTAACAAAAATCTGGGGACATCAATATCAGAACTGAGTTGGTAGACTGAAAGGACCCAATCGAATAAGTATTTCAGCTTAGCCCTTTCCACCGAGGGATTCTGCTCAGAATTGGTGTAGATATCAGACTTCCAACACATCCCCTTTTTTCACAAGTTTGCGGCAAGCCTCTCTCCGAGATAGTCCGGCGCGCCGGACCGGAGACAGGCTTGCTCCGAACCTACCAAATACTGTAGTATTACGACCAAAGGTTCAGGTGACGGGCGACAGCCACCTATGAACTGAACAATTTTGGTGCTGGTGACGGTGATTTTGCGATTTTCTGGCCTGAAAAGGCAGAAAAAGTGTCAAAATCCGGCCCGGCTCTGCCGGATTACCATATATAGTAATTACAATGATTGCCGAGCAATGATCATTAAGTTCAGTGAACAATTGAGGTGCCGGGTGACACCCCGTGAACCTTTGGTCGTAATACTTAAGTAAGACCGAAATGCTGGGCCGAAAATATAAATCCCGTGAGGGCCTATCATTTTGTTGACATCGTCGAACTTAGCTGAAAACACCAGGAAGGACTGTGAAATCCTTTGGAGGGGTCGAAATGAAAATGAAAGGTATAAGTTTGCGCAAGTACATTAGTTTAAAACTTCTGAATATCTTCGACAAACTCGTCATGAGCCAAAATATTTGAATGATTAGCATCCACCTCCACAACTCGGACATCCTCATGAGCCCAATCCACGCCAAATGTTCTCCACTTCTCCCGTGAATCTAGCGAAATGTTCTGGATAATCCCATTTGTTGCCTTGTATACGGTGACCGGCGCCTGTATTTCTTTGGTCCACTGAACCATGGCATCCAGAACCTCGTCGTACCCCTTCCTATCGCCAAGTGCCTGGTTCAACATGAAATCGAACGTGCGAATCGTGCCGCCGATCAGATTTTCGTACATGCGTGCCATCAGCTCAGACATATCTGCCGGGCGCAGACGGTTGGTCCACCGCTCCCAGACAGCTGCAGCGAACTTGGTCCACCACGCATCATTGTAGGCGCGATACACCGTACAGATGCTGCGGACAGAACGCTCGTGGTGGTCGTGGAGAGTCTGGGCATCGCTGAAGTCGGCAGATGTGTCGAGTCCCGGACGAGGGGTCAAGGCAGCGAAGGGGGAGCTATCGATGAGGGCGAGTTGAATAACCTTGTCGCCATTTGCTTCCAGAAGTTTTGTGATACGGCAGGCCATGATAGTGCCGGCAGAGTATCCACCCAGGCGATATGGACCGTTGGGTTGAGATTCCTGGGGTACAGGTAACACTAACATCTTTGAAGAGTCACAAAGCCTACCTTGATCTTTTGATGATAAAAGTCTGTTTGGGCGACGAAACTCGTCCGTGGTGTTTCATGTGTGACTTGAATGGCCCACAAGCCACTGTGGAAGTGGGTCTGCATATATGCGAAGGCGTATATAAGCCCGGTGCCGCCTTCACAGAATGTCAACACCCGTTAAACCCTCGGCGTACGGCACTCACCGTGGAGAAGAATTAGCGGCGGCTCTCCCGCCGGCGGCTCACGCAGGCGGACAATAGTATGGTCTTCTTGGTCAAGGATTGATGCCGGGACGTTTTTCATGAACGAAATATTCCCCGTCTGGGGAGATGACGCTGCGCACACTATAACACCGAAGATCAACGAGGCCAGTCTCCCAATGGTGGGCGATGTAAAGACTATGTCGTGGGGTAGGGATTGAACAACAATATCGGGGACTCCGAGATCGGGTTCACCGAGCGAGTGCATTATGCCACGGCGGATACGTGCAGCAAGAAGACTGCAATAATGTTTTGAGCGGGAATTGCTGAGACAATATACCGGACTACATGCCTGTCGGCGCCGGCCTCGAACATATCTTCGTTGTCGGATACATTGGAGTTGACATGGGCGTGAACATGTGCTCGCACAATCTCAAGCGCGTCATTTATTGAGATGTCTCCCCGAGAGACTGTGCCGGAGGAGAAGGATGACGATGCGGTTTCATCAAACGTATCGTAGGCATCCTCAATTTCCTGCGTGTGATCTTTGAGAATAGAGTAGCGTTGCGGAGTTCCTTTCAAGTTCATGTGAAAAGGCTTCGAAGGGTTGAAGAATATTATCATCTGCAAGATTTGATTATGCGTGATGATGGCTGAACTTCTAAAAACCAAGTCTACCTCTTTGAATAGTCGTGAATGACTGGGTGAAAAGTTGTTCGCTTGTTCAACCGTAGGCCTATTGTAATTATTGTGGGTTTAAATGCGGATCTGAGAGAAGGCTCAATTTACCAGATCGCATCTCGGAATGATTGTCTGTCCAGGATCTTTTCGGAAGGTACCACAAGAACTCCGGCGTGTGGCTTTGCCCGCCCGAACATTATAGCTGATTCGACAAGGGGATTTTGCGCCAGGATGCGCTCTGGAAATATAATTAGCATCGTTCGCAAGAATACGAGTGGCGCACCTATAGGGCCGGGATTGGTTTTCTCACCGTTCTGAGATGGAAAATCATTAGTATTTAAGGGATACAACGAAGTAACGGACGCATACAGAGTGCATGATCTGGTCGTCTGGACAGTGAAAAATGGTCAGAACATGTACCAGCGGTTACATTTCGGACTTTCCAATGCGCCCATATAATCTATACAGTTTCGAATTTTTCGGGTGTCGCTGAACGATATCTCTTGTATCGCACGCAGGTAGACCATCAATCTCCATGTTTGACAGCGCCAGAGAATGTGTGGCGGATTCCTACCTGGGGTCAGAACGGAATGCGTACAGAATTAAAGCAAGATTGAAGGTTGCGACACCTTGATTATAAGCTGGAATAGGAGTCCGGAACTGTCGCCGTCAATGGGGACGAGTACAGCGTCCATTCCTGGTATAAACTAGCAAAAATACGGTTGTCAGCTCTGAGAGAGACGGAGGGGCGTAAAAGAAACCTGGAAGTATTCCCAGCCCTCTTTCTGCTTTTCTTCTGCAAAAGACACGATGTGATTAGCAGGTGTGGAAAGGGGATGGCCCAAGCCCACTTGTGAACATCAATGCAATGGGGCCGGTTTCGGTGCTACAATATATGCGGCGAGTTAGTTCGGGGCCGCAAGCAAGACTGGACGTGATACGAACCTTCCGTAAGAAGGCGTCAAAGCCACACCACTTTTTTGCAGGATGTCGCCGGCTTGATGGGCGAGTGGACCTCCGGTGAAGGACTGAAACGAGGGTATTAAGAGGGCCAAATTCAATTGGAATGTGTGAACTTACCACACGAGAAAAGGTCCGAAGTTTCTCGATGCTGGAGGGATCTTTCGCCCAGTGCTGTGATAGAAAAGTCAGCGCATGAATAGCAGGCGAATTGAGAGCTGACCTCGAGGAACATAGGAGGGCACAGCATGGTTGTGCACTTGGTAGCGAGTGCTGATTGCAACAGTCGTTCTGGCGTGGCATTCACCGCATTCGTTGTCGGCCCAAAGAGGGCCAGGACCATCCCGCTGTAAGCCTAATTTGGATTGATACCGGAACTGTTCATGACAGAAAAATTGGGAGAAGGGGAGGAACTCACCGCTCGTATGATGGATATGACTCCCATGACGTCTGGTCTGAGCTTCAGCTTGATAGACGTTGAACGAGGGGGAACATACGGAACATTGCGCTACCCTGGCTTGATTGTACCCAGCTGGTAAAATCCAATGGGCCTGTAAGTGAGCAAATGAACGATTGCAAGGATCACAGCGAAACCGAGCCGTACGTGATCCTTTTATGGCTTGGAGGTATTTATGGGTGAGGGGCACAACCTTGGGGAATGAGGTCGATCCTAAGATTTTGAATCAGTGTTGAGCATAAATGGAGCTGCTGCGGATTATGCTTGCCAGATGAATGCGCAATGATCAACGCGCGCTCATCTGGAATGGCCCGCAGAGGTGGCAGGGCTTCGAGATCCGTGATCTGAGTGTCAGAGATATCCTCGTACGTCGGGATTGGCAGGATCTCGATCTTTATGTTCCGTGCATCCAGCAAGGCATTGGCCTTGCGCGCAATTTCCTGCATGTGGCTGTCTTGGCTGATGAGAAGGTACTTGATACCCGACTCAGCAATAAGGTGCGCGATCGCGACGTCGGAATTTCTGGTAGAGAGAGGAAATACAGTACATCCTGCACGCACAGCGCCGAAGATCAGAGATGCGTATAGGATGGAGCCTGGAGGATATTGTTAACTTCTGATGGGAATCGATTGAACGCATAGGGACGTACTAGTGGCCGCCAGAATTCCAACTACAGGGGGATGTGCATAGTCTATCATTCCGGTATTACCGAGGCGAAGCCGCATGATCTGGGCAGTCGTGTCGAACATCTTCACGGCTTGAGGCCAGGCGATATTTTCGTAACCATCGTGCGCAGAGGCAGACTCATAGCGGAATAATGGGTGATGAGGGTTCATTGTCGCCTGGAACTCGAAGATTTGAAGGATGGATAGCGACCCGTCGACGGGTACAGGCGTGTAAGTGGACATGATCGGTAAGGTAGAAAGGCGACGACAAAGACCAGACTGTGGCTCTATATAGGTCTACCGAGGCCCTAGCCATTTTCCAGATGTGGAAACCTTGCAGCCTTCTGGTGACGGTTTGATCAAAAATGATACCAATTCAACTTCGCGGTACACGAGGCGCCCTCGTATTTCTTCTAACGCCGACGATATCACCGCCCCGAACAACTTACATCACTGCGGTGGTGCTAAGTTAATCCATGCATGGCTTCCCGTGAAAAGCTCCCGCAGTTGCTTACAATTTTGCTCTTATAGGCTTATAGCTTGTTCCTACATAGCCTCATGGAGACATAGGGCGATAGGATGATAGCCATTCATAGAGCTCGATAGAGCCAGGTAGAACCGGGTGCTCTCTGAGGTTGCCGTGTGATGTGGCTGAATCTTGCTGAGTTTCGTTTTTTTTTGTGTGACGGTTTGCCGACGGGTACAGCCCTCGAGAGTGACAAATGTCAGTGACTAGCTTGGCGAGATTGCGGTGTGATGCGGCCGAATCTTGCCGAGTTTCGTTCTCGCTTTTCTTTACTTACTACTTACCGTTCAAGCGGCGACTCCAGCATGATCGTTTGTTCTCGGATAAATAGACGGAGCTCGAACGCATCAACCCAGTCGCGATCACGGAACGAGTCGGCATGCGCGCGAATAGGCTGGCGAGTAAATCTCGACGGTCCGTATGAGCCCATGAGAAGCAGGACGGCGACATACGTGATTCCTAGCCTCTTATAAACAAACAGTATAACTGGAACCTCGTACCTCGGTTGTTATACGTGACTCCTGAATGCGATCAAGTCACGGTCAGACAGGCTGTCAAGGAGTTCGAGGTCGGCGGCCGTGCGCTGGGCGGTATTCCCTGCGGTGGGGAACATTGGTATGGGTATCAAAGGAATTTCTACCACTTCGGAGACAGCTATGTAAGTATCAAAACTTCCAGGTGAGTCACTTCCTTGGCTGCATTTGTGTCGCGTCTTCTAGGACATTGAGGACGGCAAGTATCGGGTGATTGTCACCAACGTCGAGACCCTGATGCAACAGGATGGGAGCTTGAGAAGCTGTGAAAAAGCCCCTTTTCACGTCACGTCTGTTTAGTGTGGTGTGGGACGAGGCCCACTGTGTGAGCAAATGGGCTGGCTTCCGTCCGGAGTACAAGGAAGCCGGCCGCCTGCGCTTCCTCATCCCACGATTCATCCCTTTTGTCATTGTATCCGCCACCCTACCTCCCGCGGTCCTTGTCCGACATTCTCCTCGTCATCCAGTGGCGTTCCACCTGCGACATGTGTACCCTCTGGCAGTGACTCGGAAGAGCCGCTCACGTGCTTCATCTCACTGCGATGGGACTGTTTTTAGTAGAGCCCAAACGACTTGATGCAAATATCGCCAAGGCCGAGGCCCGCGCCGCAAAGAAGGCTGAAGCAGGCAGGACGCCGCAGAGCAGCCGGCCGCCAAGCGCGCTGCCGTTGCTTCCCATGAGCCTCCCAATATACCTCTCCCTGTCCCCATCCCCCCTCCATCCGCGCCATTATTACCTGACAAAACTACGAACCCCGGGGATGCTCCCATCGAAACCACCGACCCAGGCGATGTCTCCGACGTCCCTACCCCCGACCTCCCGCAATTTCCCTAGACGAATACCGTACAGATAGACGCGCCGCCTACAATGCTGTTGTGGCGCATGAACCCGCTTGGAAAAAGCAGACCAAACAAAAGGGGGCAGATCGGCTCTCGACGGCCTGATCAACGCGCCCACACGGCAGCCGGAGGATCCGTGCTATCGCAAGCCTGTAATGATATTCTTTTCATGGATAGTGGTTTGGCCACAGGACGTGAAGAGGCAAAATAAAAAAAGCAGAGAAGGTTTAGGCCATTATAAGGCTAACATTGTATCTGTGTGTTCAAGGTACTATATCCTTCCTGGTGTAGTGGTTATTTGGGGGTAATACTGGGGCATAGTTACAGTGTAAAAAAAACACACCTCACAAAATAAGCACACCTACATTCTTTACGGAAATTTACACAGGTTGAACAAAATCACAGGTTGTTCTGTCCCTGATTTTCCCCGTTAAAACAGTGTCAGGTCCAATGGTTCACCCATACGTCTGTCCAACTGTATTCCCACACTGTGTATGAACACCTTGGATCAGCGTCCGAGGACGTCTTCGCCCAGTCTTCGAGCAAGATTCATCCCTAATCATTCCGGAAATTTTGTTGTTTCGGAGTTACCGGAAATGTTCCTGATATCTTGAATTCCAGCCACAGAATAAGCACTGCTCAAACTAGACATTCAGGGTTAGTATCTACTTCACTGAAAAAATGAGTATCCGACTTTGTAATTCTGTTGGCTGATATGCAACATATCAGTCAGCATATCAGTCACCGGTCCAGAGCGGCCCGCCTGTCCCGGGTGTTCCGGCAGTATCAACAGTAGTATCAGTCACTCAGATTTGCTAAGTATCGGGCAGGCACCTGATACTTCCAGTTTCGGCTGGTCCAAAACTACACCTGATTTCTCCAATATTGGTGGCTCTTATATTGTGGCTGGAATATGAGATATCAGGAACATCTTCGGGCCTGCCATTACAATCGGTTTGGCGGAGTGAATTCAGCATCGTCGCATTTGGACTCATACTTGCCCACATTGGGCAAGTGGGTTCTTGGGATGTCGTACCGGGTGCTCATTCTCGTGATGACTGTCTCAACGGCCAAACACTATGTGCTTGATGCAGCAGCAGGCTCTGTCATTGCAAGCATCACTTGGAATATCCGGTTCGAGTTCATTTCTTAAGTGGCAACTGAGTAAGGGAGTATGTACAAGAAATTTGGGTGAAACAGGCCACAAAAAATGAAGAAAGGCACCAGGCCATCATGCAGCAGAGCCCAGACACCGACTTTCTGCTTGTGTAACAGCATTGTTGTTTATTCGTTTTTTTCCCCATGCCTCCCCATGCAGTAGTTAGCAAACCTTGGAGCTGGTTGTTTGTGCTATCTTGACTTGTTTTATCTTGTCAAATGGCTTCGAATCTCCCAGTGCAACCTGGGTATTATGGTAGAAATTTTATGTGCATCACAACACAGCTTACTTGGTGCTATGTACAACAATTTAAATCTCTGACCAGCCAATGGACGGTGGATTTGAATATCTCATCCATTTCGATTTCACTCACCTTTTGTGCAGCCAAGCAGGTCAACGGCACCGTACCCAGATCTATCCACAGTCCCGGCTAGAGGCTGTGTGCAACCAAGATCAATATTCTTGGAAAAAGCATTTCTGTAAGAACAGATTCTATGGAATTGGTGGTGAAAAATTCAAATCTTTTTCACCTCATTTGAGCTTCCTTTTGAATTTTTCACCTCGGACTCACAAGATAGTGAAAATGTTTTGAGTTTTTCACCACCTTTTTCAGTGAAAAATGTCTGAAAAACAAACAACATTTTTCACCATAAATTGTGCTGAAAAATTTGAATCTTCCAACCAGTGAGTTGCTGGAATGTGCAGTGAAGTAGAACTGAGTCAGAGTCAAACCCAGTTACAAGATTTACTTATTTCTAGTATGAGCACTTTGAACTCAGGTCAATCATTCAATTCAAGGCCTAATACATGTTTCACAGAAGCTCAAGATACAGAAGGATGTACAGTATGATATAATATGATACAATATGACAGATATGATACATGATCTCAGAAGAAGAAAAAAACACACCCAACCCCTGAAGACAATCAAGAAGATTCCCTATACCTGTTAAATGCTCTGGTGGTGTTGCCTAGATCTGGGGCAGAATTGGCCCATTTTGGCTGTCTATCTCTGGAGCTCACTTGATGTTCTCTCCGCCATTTCACAGCAGTTTCGCCGTCTCAGCCGAGGTGAGTCCTCAGATGTTTACTGATAGACTCCCCGCCATTTGCTTGCCACTTGCACTCACCGTTATCACAGCATGGAGGTAATTCAATGTTGTTAGATGCAACAAGTTCTGAGGTCCAAACTAACACACACTTGTTTTGAAAGTGTTTCCACCTTGCATTTCCAGAAGGGCACTCAGTGGATATGGGTCTGTCACTGCCACTCGCAAGCTGGACGGCTTCGGCCAGATTGAGTGGTGCTTCACCTCGAAGACAACTTCCAAATTCTTGTTTATTCTTGTCCTGTAGATATTGGTGAGTTCCCAGATTTGAGATAATACTTTGAGAGCCAACTTACGGCAATAACTTCTGCTGCCAAGTTGGGTTGTGCCCTTTGACTGCCCTCATCTTCAAGCGATCTCAAGCCACCCTTCCACCCACTTCCAGGTTGAACCGCTCATCCCAAAGTGTGCTATTTGGATCAAAGGCAGTTGCCATGCTGATTGCTGATCCAGGAGATCTTGGCTGAATCTGTGTATTTTTTGAGCAACCATTGTGAGGTGTGTATTTCTGTGGAGTGGCTGAGGGGGCTGAAGAAAATAAGAATCTAGGCTGTGTAACATTTCCTTGCACTGATTTGTGGTGTGTGTTTTTTCTTCTTGTGTTTGTAACGTGTGCACTTTGTTACTTGTACTAGTTTGGTAGTTGTGTCTTTTATAGCCCTGATGAGTGCTCCTTCTATTTCATGGTATTGAATGAATGAGAACCTGCGTAATCATTATGAAATTTAGAAAAGCAAAGCAAGACTTGAAACAATGGCATTCCATGTCAAATTGGAGTCCCTGCCACCCAAGTTTTGGTTCAATAGAGAGGTTGTGATAAGCCATCACAAGCCATCTGATGCTTTTCCAGCATGTGCATCTGGGTGGCTTCCGGATTTGGATGGCTTTTGGGTGGCTTTGAGAATAGCCTCCTGGCAGCCTCATGTTGTACTATAGACCACCCTCACACCACCAACCATGCAGAGAGCTATCCTCGAGTCTAGACTGCGCTTTACAGAGTTGCTAAAGGTCATTTCTGGGGACTGGATCGACAATTGTGACGGCCCAGCACCAGGGCAAGCGAGAGTGGATTTGAGGGCTTTGAGTGATGCCAACTGGTGGAAATTTTTCCGGTACCTACCAATACAAGAGCTTTCTGGCCTTGGTTGCTCACACTCTGCACTAGATTCACACAGGAATAGGTTCATGTGCTGGCCTGCATTTGAGGGGGCATAGTGGGTGTGGGAGAGGTCAACAGTGGAGCGCATACATCATTAATCCATGACCTCATAAAGCCAACGGCACCCCGAAGCCACCCGGATGCACATGCCGGAAAAGCCATCAGATGGCTCATGGTGGTGTACCACAACCTCTCTAATATGTGCCATGGTGCTCCGGAAGCTATTGTAACTGTATCAGTAGCAGTGGCAAGTGTCCCCTACTCTACCTGTATGCTTTAAATTTGAAATTGATCAGAATTTTGGTGTGTGATGAATATCCAATGTTGGGAACTTTAGTGGCAACAAGAGAAAAGGTAGGCACAATTACGGCTTGTACAAAAAAACTTGATAGCAAAAGTGCCAGCTCTGGTCGAGATTCATGGGTGACATTCTGACCCTCAAAACAGCCACTCTTTCCTGGCACTTGCCGGAATTTTGATGCCTGAGCCGAGGAAAGAATGATTCAAGGTGTAGACCTGAGTACACCGAGATTTTCGAGCAGCTTGCATTTGATGTGGCTCGAGAGGCTCCCTGCAAAAGCTCAGAGCCATTGAACCTGCCCTGATTCTCGAAACAGCCACTCTTTCCAGGCAGTTGCCAGAATTTCGATGTGTGAGTTGATGAAAGGATATTTCAAGGCATAGACCTAAGTGCACCAAGATTTTCGAGCAGGTGGCATTCAATGTAGCTCAAGAGGCTCCCTGCAAAATTTCAGGGATACGGAACCTGCCCTGACTCTTGAATGGCCACTCTTTCCCAGCACTCACCAAATGTTGATGTGTGAGTTGGAAAAAGGTTATTTTGAGATGCAGACCTGGGGGAGCTGAGATTTTTGTGTATTTGGCATGCACTGTAGTTCAAAACTGTTAGATCCGTGTCGGAAAAGGGACGGAAGGATGGAAGGTCGGAAGACGTAAAGCCGGAAGTCGGATATGGCCATAAGTGATACCACATAGGTGAGCGGGTACACCAACTAACTTGGCTTGAGGACGGAAGAACGGAACTCTGACTATGGAGCTATGTGGAGGCAAAGCACGTTGATTTTCAACTAAAGATACAATAGAACATAATACAGAGATAAGTCTAATGCGGAAAGAAGTATGTAAAAGACAATAAGTACAATAAGAACAATAAGAGAGAAGCATAGTTGCATAAGTCATATGATTGATTTGGGGAACACTCAGAAGAACTTCATTGTGAAAACCCCAAAGGTTGTGCATCAACGGAACTAGCTGGACGCAACAGGATGTTGGTTGAGACGTAACAGCCGTAAGGGCTGTAACCGGAATAGACCGGAAAGGATCAGAACAGATTGGAAAGTGCATGGTCGTGTCAGGGGAACCCCCGCTCTTTCGGCCTTTCCGGCTATATCTCCGGCTATCTTTCCGGCTATATCTCCGGCTATCCTTCCGGTTTCCGCTCCGGCTTCCGCACCGGCTATTCCTCCGGCTAATGCCTCCGGCTTTCCGCCCGCCCGTTCCCGTTGGCACGTGCTATGCGACCAGGCCCGTGATCATTGTAGATACCTCCGGACACGTGCTACTGGGTGGTTACTGATTTGTATATAAGGTTTCACCTAGCATGGGAATCCTCATCCTTTCTTCTCTTCGGATTCCCCCGCTAGGTGCGTAGTATTCCTGCTCCTGTATTATAGTACATATATTTATACTTCGGATTCCCCCGCTAGTTTCCACGCTCGCGCCGAGCTTAAGGTTGCCCTTACAGCAGAAGAAAGAATCTAAGGGATCAACTGGTCAAGATTGGGAAGTTTGGTGCAGGTACGGATTTGGACCACTACTCCAGTGCTCCATCCTCCCCCACTTCCAATCTCAACCCCTCCTCCGTTCCGATGGACCAGTCGCCCGCTCCCCTCTTCGCGCAACCCACGATCCTGAGTGTTCACACTCCGGATCCGGCTTCCGGAATTGCGGATCGGCTCGCTGCCGTCGAAGGCTCTCTCGATGCCATCAAAGATGCGCTCCGGCAGCTATTGCCGGACAACCAAAATACACCGCCTGCCCCCGCCCCTGCCGCTCCAGCTCCGGCGCCGGGTCCAGATTTCTCAGCCCCCCACCCAGCACCCAAAACGGTCCTCCGACCGAATCCTCCGGCTGTTTTCGACGGCGACCGGACACAAGGACGGATGTTCCTTTACTCCGTCCTCACCTATTACAGGCTGGTTCGGGAAGCTTTCATGGCGGACGGGTCCGTCTCACAGGAAAAACTTGTCCGGTTCGCCATGTCCTTCATGTCGAAAGACGCGGCTGCCCGATGGGCGGAGCGGCGCGTGTCTGCCGTACCGTTCCCATTCCCCACCTGGGCCGAGTTCGAGGCCGAGTTCCGGCTCCGGTTCGTCGAGGAAAACAAACAGGACCAAGCCCTCACCAAGCTTGAGTCCCACTCATACTTCCAGGGCTCCCGTGACATCTACCGGTACACAGACGACTTTGAGGAACTGGCTGTCACGGCCGGTTACTCGGATGCTCTCGTCCGGGTGACCAAGTACCGCTCCAGTCTTGACCTGCGGGTCAACATCGCGATCACGACGTCCGGAACCCGCAGCACCCAGTCGAGATCTGGATAGACCACAAGAACTTGGAGTACTTCCAGAAGTCGCAGAAGCTGAACCGGTGGCAGGCCAGGTGGTCCCTGTACCTGTCCCGGTTCGACTTCGCCCTGTTCCATCGGCCCGGACGCCTTATGGGACGTCTGGATGCGCTCTCGCATCGTCCGGACCACGGAGCCGGCTCGGAGAACTCGGACATTACGCTCCTTTGGCCGGAGCTCTTCCGGATTCGTGCCATAGAGGGGATTGCGGTTGACGGACCCGAAATTCCTCTCCTGCGCGATGTCCGGAAGGCGTTCGCGACCGAGCCGGAGCTTGAGGACCCTGTGGCGCTTGTCGCCCGGCAGCTCCTCAAGAACCGAAAGGCTCCTTCCCCCCACTCGGCCGAGTGGCACATCTCAGATGGACTCCTCCTGTTCCGCGGCAAGATCGTTGTGCCATGGAATAAGGACCTCCGTCGCCGGATTATGGAGCAGCACCACGACACGTGCGTCGCCGGACATGCTGGTCGCTTCAAGACGTTGGAGTTGATCTCCCGGAACTACTAGTGGCCCCAGTTGTTCCGACACGTCAGCCAGTGCGTCGGAGCCTGCGATGCGTGCAACCGAACAAAGGCGCTCCGGCAACTTCCCCACGGTGAGCTTCATCCAACCGAGATTCCGGATGAGCGCTGGGACACCGTCTCGGTGGACTTCATTGTCGAGCTCCCGGAGGCCCACAGGTTCGATGCGATCATGGTTGTGGTGGACGTCCTCGGTAAGCGAGCCCACTTCAACGAGTGCCACACTGGCCTCGGTGCTGTCGGAGCTGCCCGGTTGTATTACCGGAACGTCTGGAGGCACCACGGAACTCCCCGGAAGTACGTTTCCGATCGTGGTCCGCAGTTCATCACTGAGTTCACTCGTGAACTGTGGCGCCTCATTGGTATCGAACCTGCCATCTCCACCGCTTACCATCCGCAGACCGACGGTCAGACCAAACGCGTCAACCAGGAGCTTGAACAGTTCGTCCGTATCTTCATGAGCTACAAACAGGACGACTGGGATGAGCTCATGCCGGCAGCCGAGTTCGCCTACAACAACCACGTCCACTCCTCGACGCAGCAGGTACCATTCATGACGGACACCGGCCGCCTTCCTCAGATGGGTTTCGAGCCGAATGGTAGGTGCTCCGCCGACGAGTCCGTCAACGAGTTCCACGACCGGATCGCCGCCGGAGTCTCCGAAGCCAAAGCTGCCCTCGTTAAAGTTAAAGCCAAGGACGAGTTCAAGCTGTACTACAATCGCTGGCGCATACCTGCACCGGAGATCAAGGTAGGCGACCGGGTCTGGGTGGATGCCTCTGAC
This sequence comes from Mycena albidolilacea, assembly GCA_029282495.1. Taxonomy (NCBI): domain Eukaryota; kingdom Fungi; phylum Basidiomycota; class Agaricomycetes; order Agaricales; family Mycenaceae; genus Mycena; species Mycena albidolilacea. The sequence continues at coordinate 1,128,759 of JARIHO010000022.1, forward strand.
ATCAAAACGACGTGTCCATCGCCCAAGTTCTCGGACAAACGGCTCGGACCCTTCAAGGTCGTAAAGGTTGTGGGCAACGAAGCGTACAAGCTCGAGCTTCCACCGCGTTACTCCCAGCTTCACCCAGTTTTCCCGGTCGTGAAGCTCAAGCTTGCAAAGCCGGACCCGTTCCCCGGACGCCCCCAGCACAACGAACCACCGCCCGTCCTCCAGCCGGTCGGAGACGAGAGGTGGGAGGTCAACGAGATCCTGGAAGCGCAAGTCTGATATGGCAGCCTCTGGTACATGGTGCGCTGGAAGGGTTACAGTCCGGAGCGCGACAAGTGGGTAAAGCACTCTGACGTCTTCGCCAAGGATGCCATTGACACCTACTACCGCCGCTACCCCAATGCCCCCCGCCGGATCGCCTCGGCTGCCTTTGACTCGCTGTCCTTCCAGAGGCGCGGTAGGACCATCCGCTTCATACGTCGGGACACCGTATTCCCAGGGGGGGGTGATGTCAGGGGAACCCCCGCTCTTTCGGCCTTTCCGGCTATATCTCTGGCTATCTTTCCGGCTATATCTCCGGCTATATCTCCGGCTATCCTTCCGGTTTCCGCTCCGGCTTCCGCACCGGCTATTCCTCCGGCTTTCCGCCCGCCCGTTCCCGTTGGCATGTGCTATGCGACCAGGCCCGTGATCATTGTAGATAACTCCGGACACGTGCTACTGGGTAGTTACTGATTTGTATATAAGGTTTCACCTAGCGTGGGAATCCTCATCCTTTCTTCTCTTCGGATTCCCCCGCTAGGTGCATAGTATTCCCGCTCCTGTATTATAGTACATATATTTATACTTCAGATTCCCCCGCTAGTTTCCGTGCTCGCGCCGAGCTTAAGGTTGCCCTTACAGGTTGTAACAAAAACACTCCATGCAAAAATTCAGGGGAAATGAACCCTGACTCTCAAAACCTCCATTCTTCATCCAATTTCTTCTCAACAAAGGACATTGCACATTGGAAGATCCTTACACATGGGACAAATTTGTAGTAAGCCTTTTGTGCATGGAAACCATTCTTGAACTTCTCTGTCATTTATTGAACAGCCCAAGTGCAGGGGGGTCCGAGCTTTACCGGCACTTTCCGGATTTCTGATGGTCAAGTTCAATCAAGGTTGAATCAGGCCTCAGGGTTGAATGCATCCAGATTCTGGGGCGGTTGAGGTACAATTGCACTGGAAATCCTATCTGCAATGTTTGGCTAGGGAAAGGGTGAAACTGAGGGTGAGAGCAGGATTGCTGGTATTAGAGAGTGAGTGCAATATGCAGCCTCAGAACCCCTCTCGTTGCACAGAGTAGGGGATCCAGAGTTGAACAGGTCATAACAACTGTCAATTCATGCTCTTGCGACTATAACTTGACAAACTTGGCGGGATTTGATGCCATCTCATGGCATAAGTTACTTTGTCTGATCACATTGATCTGACTTGGTGGGGCAAGTTACTTCCAAGTAACTTTAAATAACTTCAAGTAACTTCAAGCAACAGTAAGTAAATGTGTAAGTAGATGTAAATAAGTGAACTGAAACAAGTCCAGGTCTTTTTCCTCACCCATATCTGAGCCAGTCAGCTTTCACGAGTAGTGCTTCAGCTTTCCGCGCCCTACAGCACCCTATCAGTAATTATTGCATGTCCCAGGCTGTGCCAACATGCACTGTACATTAAAACTCAATTTTCTTTCACAGGAAATGTGAGTTCAGCCATTTCCGTGCTATTATCTCGGTCAGTTTATCATTCGGGATTAGAACAACTAAAACCAAGCTTCAAGACATCACCGAACATCTGTGGGCTGCGGTGTGCCTGTGATTGAATCTCTGTTTGTGTTATTGAGTCATTTCTTTCCTCCAAGCTGGACTAGACTTTCTAGAATTCCTTAGCAGCTCAAATTCCAACATAATGCCTCAAAGTTGTTGGGGACACTGTTAAAGTTATTCACATTTGGAACTTGGCAATTTTGGCTTGGTCCTGACTAATGTATACCTCTAGATAGCACCAACTAGATTTGATAGTAGTTAGGGAACCTCATTTCCACAAGAGACTCTTCAAAACTTACGAAATTTAGGGGCCCACCATCGTCAACCCATCGGCCCGTTGATGGCCGCTGTTTCGATGGCCGTCATATCAGAAAACTCTGTTCTGTCAAACTTTTTTCTGAACCCCTTGACAGAACGGGCAGATGGAACCCATCGAACTGGTGCAACGGATGCAGTGAACATCAACAATGATGAAGGTACTCACAGTGACTCTGGTAGAGTGAGAATGATAATTATTGATGTGTAGAGTATGCTTGAGGTGTTGGGAAGCATCTACGGGGTCTTTTCATTGTCTTATCAGAACCATACAGGTCAAGGTAGTTTCGTCAAGCGTGGGAAAAGTAAAGTAAAGTTAGCCCTGCCAAGCCAAGGGGTGATCAAAGTTAAAGTTAGCAGTCACAAGTTACTTTATTCACTCTCCACATCATTGCCAGCGCTATATTTTTGTCTTTCTTTCGGTTGAATAGTTGCTTGGTTCGTCCACTCCCCGTTGATCTCTCATTCTGCTCCAGAGGTGTGGCCCAAGTTAATATCTTTTGGATATGTCTTCTCATATATTCTCATGCCCAACCCTTCCTTCAGTTTGGTTGAAAACTTGATTGGATGCTAGGTTGATTCAAATTCATCAAATTCTGTCTATTCGGGCTTCAGATGACTTTGAATTCGTTGCAATTCAGTGGCAAGTGTCTACGTTCAGTGCTAATTTACTGCGGGGACATTGTCGGAAAAATGCCAGTCAGCATGCAACGGCATGATGAGGCATTGAACCTTTGGACAGCTTGGAAGTGCTTCAAATATGTGGCAGAGGGAGTTTGAAGCAGCTCCAAGCCATTTGCAGCTGCAATGAGAGTTCCAAGGCATTCCATGCCATCTGAAGCTGCTGAGGGCAGATGCAGTTGATTTCCCCACCGACTGTCACCAGCCAGCAACGGTAGGAGATATGAGCTGCTGCCGTTAAATATTGAAATCCTCATCGCAAATGACCGCGGACACAAAACTTGGATGGAGCCCGACTGAGGTAAAAAACCGGTACATTTTAGCTATATGAGTTCGTGCACTCTCGGGCGCAACTGTCACTTGGTTCCTTGTGGACGCCATGCGACAGGGGTGTGCTGGGAGAGGTGTTGCCGTTGGAACTGGTGGAGGGACTGCCAAATGTCTTCCGACACGCGGTGTGTCATCTCGTCGCATTCCGGGGTGGTCGCCATCAGCCAGCTGTGTAGGAAGGGCATCTCGGGAATGCCGTCATCGTACAGAAGGCGCGAAGACAGATGGCAGGATTTCTGCAGCGAGGTGGAGTAAAGTTGCGTCATTGCCAACTGATTGATGTGGGGCATGTATATTAACCGCCACTTCGTGACACTGTGACGCCAGCTCTCTTCCTCCCCCCCAGACATCTTCAATGGTGTGTTTCCACGTACTCTATTAGAGAGCTTGAGCCCAAGCAGCATGCCGCTTTTTAGGTTGTGCAAAAAGCGGCATGCCGCTTTTTTACAACATTTGTGTGCATCTCAAATTCACACACCCTGATGCTATTGCACCTTGTTAATGCCCTTTAGAAGAAAAAAAGAAAAAAGCAGCATGCCACTTTTTGCACAACTTAAAAAGCGGCATGCCGCTTGGGCTCAAGCTCTCTATTCAACCCTCTCGCTGACCTCGACTTGTCTATTCAGGCCTTGTACCTTGGTATGTCATGACCACTTGCCATTCGCACTCATGTTCGTATTTACACTATCACTTGGCCATCAGAGAATATTGTATCTTCACAATTTGCTCAATATAAATTTATTACTGTTCTTCATGTGCCAACTGAGTGTCCAATTTACGAGAAAATTAAATCGCTACATTTGCTGGCTGGGTAGGCGAGTTAGAACCTCACAGAAGCAGTCAAAAGGTTCCGAAGCATTGTTGGACCATGGCAGTGCTTGGAACTTGCGCCGTGGCATGAAACTGCATGGTTGATACCGAGCTGTGCGTTCGAAGCCAGCCCGAGGCATGCGACCATGCCACGGCTTCAAACGAGTTCAACGCCGATTAAAGCCGACTGGGATTTTTCCGACAATACTAGGTGGTAGAGGCCTTTGTCCACCGGTGGTAGTCGTCCGATGCAAGTGGTTGAGATGTCATGCGCTCATTCGGGTTCTAAGGGTTCGAGTCCCTCCCAAGGCGTGAGCTGGTTAGAATACCTCCCCCCCCCCACCCCCAATTAGCCAATGAGCACGATCTTTATCGCGTAGAATTCCTTCCCGCTCTCTTGAAGGATAGTTTCGGAAGTTCTGAGGCGAATTTTTCTTGCTCCGCAAGCAGACTCGGTGCACAAACACATTCGTATCAAGTCCAAGATATATTCGTATATACATCGTTCTCTCCGTTTCCAGCATGCAAAATCTCCATCCACCCCAATCCTCCGTCCTCCGTCCTCGGTCCAAATCTAGAACCACCGACCAAAACCAACGCCCTCACGCACACGCCGGCAAATTAGTCAAGACCACCACCCTCCCCGTCGACACCTTCACCCCGTCGATCTCCGCGCCGACCGTGTGCTTCGCGGAGCTCTGCGTCGTGGGGAGGCTCCAGATCGTGTACGCTTTGGACGTAGAGTTACCCGCGGCGGGGGCAGGCCGAGGAAAGTCCGTTTCGACGACGGTGATGCGCCCGACGGAGTCCTTGACCTCCTCCTCGAGGAAGACGCGCGTCACTTTCGCACCGGTGCGGACCTGCGTTGTCGCGTCAGTCGGAGTCGGAGAAACGCCAAAAATAAAACAGCAACGAAACGAGGAAACGTTTGTACTCACCCCAACATCAAGCCGCCCCTCCACCGGCTGCGCATTGGGCTTTGTCAAACAGCTCGTCTTCGAAAACACCACCGCATCCTGCACCGCGAAGCCCCGCCCGCCTTGGTCGAATACCTTCCCTTTCGTCTTCTTCTTCGCGTCCTCCCCATTCTCGTAAACGGAGAAGGAGATACGCGTAACCCCAGCCGCGGCGTCGAGCACCACGCCCGGGTCGTCGAAGGAGTACCACGCGTTGGTGATGGTCTGGCCCGCGCCGGCGCTCGAGGACGATGCGGTGCCCGCGGAGACGAGCGTCGCGTTGAAGGTGTGGTTCGAGTGGTCTGTGCCGAGGAGGAGGACGGTGCGGGAGGAGGAGTCGGGGGTGTTCCAGAACTATGGTGGGGCGTCAGCATGCTATATCATCGTACGAACGTGGTTTATTCATTCGAGTCAGTGGGTGGAGTACGTATCAGGGTATAGCAGGGGGAGGGGCGCGGAAAGAAGGGAAGCAGGGCAGGGGAAACGAAATGACAGAGACGTACTCGAACCTCTCCTGCAAATAAGAGCTTATCTCCGTCCAGCGTCAGCTGCAGCGCATCCGGCTTCGCAGGGAGCGGCGAGAGCACCTCGCTGAGGACTACCCCGCTCGGGACGGTGTCTAGCATGCGCGCGAAGAGCGAGGCGCAAGTGGAGGCGAAGAGGGCGGGGGAGGATGCGAATCTGCGTGGGGGTTAATATGGGGTGCTAGCGAAGAGGCCATCGGTTGGCCGCAGGGTGCGGGTCGAGGCTATGCGATGCAACCAGCCCTTTTAAGCGCAAACAGACCGCACAAAAACCACACATCGCTAACAGAACTCGAAGAAACATGGAAGCAACTCACCCCCGCATAACCTTCCCCCCATCGCTCCCGAAGATCCGCGCGTCCGAGTTGGTCGTCGCGTTCGTGCCGACAACTAAAGGATTGCGCGTCGTGTTGGCAATATATTGGGATGCGCTGAGATGGGCGAGTTAGTTTACGGTGTGATGGAAAGGCTGAAGGGGGAGGGTGGGGATGGATGGGAGGATGCGTGTGCGTGTGCCCTCCCCGCGGAGAGGTCGAGGGCTGTGGGTAAGTGGCGCACGTATTACAGTATCACGATTGTGCTCCGCTCGAGAAGCGAACGAGAAACAAACCACGCACACAGAGTTATCAAACGCCACCGGCGTCCCGTCAAAGTGCGCCACAGACTGCGTGTTGGAGGTGTCGTTCAGGTCGGGCACGATGTCGGGGAAGGGCGCATGCGCGACGCCGCCGAATGTGTGTCTGATGAAACGTAAAATAAATCAGTCACGAGAAGGGGGAAATGAGATGGTGTGGAGAGGGAAGACGGAGAACATAACAGAGGTACGGCGGAAGTCGGAGGGCAACGGACCCGCCGAAACGTAAAAAGAAGCGAAGAAGACCGGCGGGAATGACATCGAGCGCCTCCCGTCATGACCCCAAAACAAAACAACAAGCGGAACACGCACCCACACGCCACCAACCCAATCATCTCCGTCTTGCTGAAGCCCTGCCTCTTGAACGTCGCCGTGTGCGTGGCCAAGTCTTCCTGCGGCTGCGGGACGCCCGGCGCGTTGGGGGCGGCGGCGTCGATGCGCCCGCCGCGGAAGGGGATAGAGGGGCCGCCGCTGGAGATGAAGGTTATTATCATTGTTATTAAGTTTATTTAATTCATGGAGGACGGAAGGAGATGTGTGTCCAAAAGGAAAGAGATGGAAGACAGGGAGGAGACGAACCAGTTTTCGATAGCGGTGATGGCGGCCAGTGCGAGGACATCGGCGACTGCGGTCCCAGTCAGCATTGAGAGAAGGGGAGGCTACGAGGGGAAGGACGTACGGGAGACGTATCGGTTGGCTGCGGGGCCAACGATGCGGAGCGTGTTGTTGAACCCGTCCGCGACGTTCTGTTACGAATGTAAGTTAGTTCGGCGTTTGGAATCGAAAGGGATGGAATGAGAGTAAGGCAACGCAACAAACCTCAGCCCGAGCCTGTTCCTCCGGAAACCGGATGGACGCATCCATGCCCCCAGTGCCGTCGACGTTGTTGTGCGTCGCCATGTCGTGGTACGCCTGCCACCCCAGAGAATTCAATCAAAAGTCTCTCCACCCTCCGTGAACGAACGACAACGCACCGTCCGGATCCAATCCGCCGCATTCGACCGCCCGGACTTGCCAGCGACTTCAAAGATGAAAAACGTGCATGGCTGCACAAACGGCGCAAGCTGGTGCCGGTCGGTGTCGAAGCGGAGGGACTCGAGTGCGTCGAGCTGGGGCGAGGGCCAGATGTATGCGTGCGCCGCAGTGGTGAGAAGCACAGTAATAGTAAAGAGCGTGAGTTGTGGCATTGAAAAGAAAGAAAGGCTCCAGCGAGGAGGAGGGAGGGAGCAAGAAAAAGTACCGTGATGTGTATTATGATCCACGCCGCTGGCGGTTGCGAGATCGAAGCGAGTGCACGTGTCAGGTTGACAGGTTCTTTTCCACGGTTCTGATTGCGAGCAGGTAAATGAACCCTTTGCGGAGGGCCAGGCGTTGTGTTGAGAAGAGTTGTTAACTTATTTTTCCGGATTCGAGCAAGCCTTGGAATTCTATCCGTACTCATCCAGTCCTTGATCGCGTCACAGCCGAAACCCTGTCGGGTTTTTTCCACTCCACATCCCTAAAACCGAGGATCCACTCGGGTCCGTGCTCCGGACGCCCCACCCATACCAAGCTTCCGCGGACCGCGGTGCGTCGCCTGACAAAATTCGCCCAACTGCGAGGACGCCCACTCGGGTCGAGTCGACTCCCTCCGGAGGTATGGTGCCGTTGCTATCTTTTTTCTTTTTTTCTCTATCAAGTGTTTCCTTGGGCCCTCAGACTAGTATTCCCTGTCGATACTATACAGGGAAGTATAAGGCTCTCGCTGCGCTGGATTCTTCAACCCAACTTGTTAAAGCAACCGCAAGTTGCGAGAACACCGGGGTTTACTTGAGTACTTACATCCTCTACATGTCTCTTCCAAAAGCTTCTGTAGACGATGGCATGTCATCAGATCAATGTATCATATCGCTCTTGTTCATGTCCTGAGAGTTCGACTCCCTCTGCTGCTTGTAGGAATATCTTGTTCTGGTCTTTTTGACTGCCCCTCAATGAAAGTGGTAGAACCACAAGCAAATGAAACCCCAGACGCCCTCTTTTCCCGAGCTTCTCCTATTCTAAACCCACTCCAACCTCACCTGCAACCTCGACTTCCCTAGTGGTTTCTTGCTTATAGTTCTCTCCTCCACCCACTCACTTCAAGTTGAGCTAAGCCTCTGTAGACGCCGGTGTGTCGCCCGATGGAATTGGTACGAGCTCAAAGGGACGTAATCGTTCTGGTCCCGAAGGTTCGACTCCCTCCAGACACTCTGCCAAATGGGTTGTATTGGCGGGCCCGAAGATGCTCCTGATATTTCATGTTCCAGCCACAATATAAGAGCTACCAAGATTGGGGGAATCAGCTGTAGTTTTGGACCGACTGAGACTGGAGCGCGCTGGTCTATCCCTTGTCATCCCCGGCCAAGGGAAACGATAAGGGGGAGAGGGAGGAGCTACAATTGTTAACGGCCACTCAATCGCTCTGCAGGGTTTTTATTCTAACACACGCTACATCAGGAAAATGTAATCCGTCTGGAACGAGGTAGCGGGTCTGATGTGTATTGCCCGTACGGCCCCAGATCGCCAGACCTGCCAGAATTTTGTCAGAATGTATCTATCAGAAAAGGCAAGCCTTTTGCTCCGGGGCTTGCAGAGTAAGTATTTCTGTCTCTTGACTTGCCCACACGTCTTGATGGCCACCAGTGTACTTGATCCAAAGGTCGAAAATCAATCGAAAATCGGTCAAGTCAGGCATCCCACTGTGGCAGGGGCAGAGGGCCGGCGTGTGGAATCGTTCTACATGCCAAGTTTCTCGGCATCTGTACTGGCAGGCGGTATGGCAGGATCAATCTTCATTCTTCTTCATTCCCCAGTTTCTACACTTGCTTTATTTACAGCCACTATTTCGTCCGAACCATACTTTTATATTCTTTGTTCTTTCATCCAGGTTCCACTCTGAGCTTGCAAGAGGCTCCAAACGAAGTTCTTCTTGTTGGAATGGTTTCGGCATCTTACATTCATGCTGTATGTCATTTTTATTACCTTTCGTTGACGTTTACGGCTCAATTTCAGTTGATATTGATGGCCCTCTTTTCTTCTCCCACCATCTCCCACTGCCCTCGCCGCATCCTCTGGTCGTATCCTTCACATCCTCTGGCTACCGAAGCATCAAAATTCCCGGTAACGTAAGTTACTGGGTCTTAGGGAGCATGATTTTCGATTTTGGCCGTGCATCACAGTTTTGTCAGCGGTTTTTGCGTCAGCAGTGATCTGTTGATCTCTCCCTACCAAAAATGCTCGATGACTTCGGCAGGTAGGCCGATGATTGCATTCATAATTCTGTTTAGATTATCGTCCGATTGTGTCGCTCTCCTCAACCCAGCCTTAACCTCAGTGCCATCTCGAAAATTCAAGTTTATTGCCTTTGACAAGGTGTGCACACATAGCACTAGTCGTCCTGCATTTGTTACACTCCAGGAACTGCCCGGAAAACTAGCTGGTCTGATATGGGACACCTCTTTTCAGCGCAGCCATCTGTCTGGTTGAATGAGGCTGGTACACCAACCTTACAGGACAGTGGTCCTACTTAATTACTTGTGTTAGATGGGTCTGCATTCTTCCCATAGCCTCCTTTGATTCTCTTCAGGCATGTGCTCTCTCGGGCATCTCGGGCAGCAGCATCCAATTGTTATTCCTTCAGAATATGGTCCGTAGGCAGGTAGGTATTACACCGTGCAATCCAAATAATACAGTCGAACCTCTCATAAGCCATACCCCTTCGCTCAGGTACCGAGCTATGGGTTATGAGGGAGTATGGGTTGAGAGGGAGGGCCAATTCTTTTTTTCAAAAAATGCGAAAAATGTGTCTAGAGGTCTATCTACACCAATTTAAGCTATGTTGTCGAAAAACTGAGTGATTGGAACTGTAACTAGAGCATTTGTCTCCTCCAGCTGTGTCTGCCGTCCAAACGAGGAGAGAAGCTGCTCCATTTGCGTGCGAAATTGTCGTCCATCGACGCGGTGTATTTTAGCAACGTGGAAACGGCGCCAAGTGCCTCACAGCGTGTGGGGCGAGGCTCGAAGTCGGCATCGTCATCTACATCATCGTCACCGCCGTTTATTTCCCCCATCTCCTGTGCATCTCGTGAAGCCATAACCGCCTTGAAAATATCTTCCACCGTCGTTGCTTCATCAATCAATTCCCTCTCTTCAGCCGGATTGAGCAGAGACTTAATAGACATGCGATTGGCAACGCGCTACCCGACGACGTCGGTTCACCTTCATTTTGCGGTGTCCCAATGTTGCCTGAAATGAACGGATCTGTGTTTGGCGCAGCAAATCTATGGCTTTTTCGGTGGAATGTGTATGGGTTATGGGTTATGAGAAAAGTATGGGTTATCCCTGCAAACCAACCCGGTTTCTATGAAATTCTATGGGATAAGAGGGTGTATGGGTTGATAGGTGTATGGTTTATAAGAGGTTCGACTGTAAAGGCTGGTGTCAGGGATTATCCCACTACCTCGGATGAGTTTGCAAATATCATGAAATTCATCCCTGCCCCGCTGTGGATCCTTGCCACCAGACAGAATCGATTAGTCCTCTCGCCAACAGTACACCTCATATCCAATGATTTAAACCTGCTGTAATGGTACAGAGCATAACATTTCAAAGATACTACGTGTATACTTTGCAACCAGGACAATTGTGCTAAGGATCACCGTCGCAACTGTGTCAGGTTCGGCGGTACATAGCAATATCCCCATAAATGATTTGCGCAGTTCAGTCACGGCTGGAGAACTTGCGCATTCTATGAGGCATGGTCAGGAGTTCCAAAAGTATCACGACCCCTCATTTGAATTTTCCCGGTGAGATGTCCGAACTTGTAGAGGCATAATTCTGGTTTCGGCAGAAAGCGGTCTTTGAGTGCAAGTGGACATTCAGAATACTATTCATGTCTCTCTCGTCTTGACTGGCGCGGAGGTGGCTGGGATTTTCTGGTCTTTGTGTCCTTCCAAGCACCACGATCTGCACATCCTCGCCGCTTGCCTGTCTGAGACGAGGTGGATGAGTGGTCCACAGGAAGAGATACAGGCAATGTACAAGTCCGGATATCAACCGAGTACGGTTACATGTTGGAGTGAAAGTGGGGAGACAAAGGTCGAAAAAATCAATGATTCAAAGGTGCGCCAATGGAATTGGTGACCTGCAGGGCCGCTTCGCAACCATGATGTTGACCTTCAATACAATTCAATACAATTCGGATGGGCTTTGCCTCCTGCACGATGAAACATGATAATTGCTGGCCATATTTCTTGCTTCCTTGACTCTTGTTCCCGGGTGTATAAGTGTATTCAAAATGGATTTCTTCCATCAAAGATATTGTAGCATCAGGGTTCGAAGTGAATCCTCTGTGGATTATGGTGAGAGTAAGTCTTTTGCAGAGCAATTCTGCTTGTTGTGCTTATGTGCTTAATTCCTCGGTACTTGGCGCAGTCCACAGAGTAGAGATCCTTGTGAGTAATATGAAGTGTGTAAGTATTTCCTTCTCTTCAGCTGCGAAGATAAGCTTTGGTCTGATATGTCGGTTCACTCGTTACGGGCTCTGCCGCTTGTCGGCCTTACAGCTTTATCGACTCAAGATGCCCCCAAGCCGGCTTTTTACCCTCAAACTCAGCTCCCGGTGGCCCAGCACACGATTACCGGCGGCGGCGGCAGCCCATCCAAGTCCTCAAGATGTCTCCACAAAAGCTCATCCCCTTGTTGTCTCCCCACCTCCCTGGTCTTTCCCAGCTGTCTCTCATGCCCCTTTGGTCCTGCGCGGGACGTTCGCTTTCAAGATCGTCAATCACTCGAGCTCAACGGATCTAGGCATTGAAACTTCCAAGTCGTCAAGCCTCCCGCCTTCAAGTCGTCAAAGTTTCTTGTGCTCAAACTAGGCCTCATTGAGTTTCAAGCACACCGCAGGTGGGTCGCCGAGCAAGGTGCAAACATCAGCTTCATCTATCAGGAACCAAAAACAAGGGTACATCGATACCAACCTCGATGATTTTAGCTGAGCTGACAACATATGTCGATTCTAACCCCCTCACTGAGGGGTGGGGATCGACGTCATTGTGTCCAGTGATGACGTGGCTTGAGAGCCAGGTGTCGGTGCGTCCCATATTATTCAATCCGCCGCTTCAGCCATCTTCTATTACTTCCTGCAGACATTCTCACTGTGCTGACAATAGAATTGAAACGGTTTCTGTACCTGTACTTGTACACGCCCACACTACATTGAATAAAAATGCGATTTGGGGAGAATAATTCGACCTGGCTACTACATTTAAGATACTGGAACAGAATGGCACACAGAACTGGCAGATATTCTGGGATCAGTAAATATAATGGGCGGGAAAGGCACCAGAATATATTCTGGCAGATTGTGGCATTATGAAGCCGAAAATGTACCCATATGACCTCCTGGCGTGATGGCGACGTTGGCGGAGCTGGCGCCAGCTCTGCCAGAGAGAAAAAAAATTCCTGATGTAACATCCCAGCTGGATGCATTCAATCTTCGACCACCACGCCATCATCCAGCCCCAGCTTCGGCTCTCCGGAATTCGTTCAAAAGGGTCGAGCCCTCGTGCACCCGCTGCTGAATTGGTGGACATAATTGAGATAGAGTGGGATTGTCCGAGACAACTTGCTTCTTTTCATTCTCTTCTTGTGATGGCCTTCCTCTGCTCTGGGCTATTTATTTTAAGTTTCAACCCTGGAAATCTGGGAATAACAGAGCAAGGAAGGTCAGAGGAGCGAGACAGGATTTTTTTTTTTTTCATTCTATGCCACCCACCACCATTTACTTGCATGTTTCCTTCTAGTGTGCCAACACCAGTGGACATCATGTCCACCTTATGGCCAACACACTTTGTGCAGCTTCTGAGGTCGTGTGTGCCCGGCCATGGTGGGAGCACCTTGGCCACCTTTGAGACGTGGCACAGGCAGGCACATGGAAAATCAACGGTGCCGTTGTCCATACCAGAACTTAAGTACTTATTACTGAACTTGATTATTCATTACAGAAGTTAAATGGTCACATCAAGACTTAAGTATTCAGCAAAGACCTAAGTAGTAGATGAAGACTTAAGACATGTGAACAGGTGTTAATGAAAATTTAATTAAGTGAGAGGACTTAAGTGCTTGGAGACTTACGTGGTGGGTGGTTTGACCAAGGACCTGAAGAGGCAAAATAAAGAAAGTGGAGAAGGTTAAGGCCAATACAAGGCTAATATGGTATCTGTGTGCCCAATATACCATATCCTTTCTACTGTAGTGGTTAACTCCTTCATCCTCTTCTGGTCAACAACCTGGAGGTCTGGTGTTTTGAATCCCTTGGGTGGATCTGTTTTTGGTCTTTAGATAGGACTTAAGTGGTGCGTGACTTAAGTTCGGGTAAGGTTGGGGAGGGGGTGTGGTCCTCACATTTGGTGTTTAGACAGGACTTGAGTGCATGGAACTTAAGTGGTGCAGACTTAAGTTCGGGTAGGGTTGGGGAGGGGGTGTGGTCCTCACATGTACAGGTGGACCACATGCAGGGCAGAACTCAAGTTCAGTGGGACTTGAGTTCCACTGTGGTTTAGACCGGCATAACGTAAGTTGAGCTCCTTCAATTTCATCAGGCACTCAGGTCCCGAGGGTTCGGCTCTCTCTGGAGGTGTGATTATTGCATCTCCTGGCAATTTCTTTCTGTCTCTCTCTCTTAAGTGTTTCATTGGGCCTTCAGACTGGTATACCTGTCGATACTGTTACAGGACAGTCTGAGGCTCTAGTAGTTGCTTTAGATTCTTCCACCTCAACTTGTGAAGCAACTTCAAATTGCCAGAACTTGAAAGCCAGTACTTATATCATTAAATCTCCACTCCACAGCCTGTGAACGATTGTATGTTACCTGTATCACTCGTTCAGGTCCTGAGGGCTCAACCCCCTCTGTCGCCTGTACAAGAATCGGGTTTTTTCTGGCTGTTGAATGGCCATCGGGTGAATGGGGTAAACACTTGCAATAGAATCACAAGTAACTCTGAAGGCCCAAATACCCAACATTGGGCTAGCTTCTTCTATTCTAAACTCACTTAAAGTTTAACTTCAACTTCCCCAGTGATTTCTAACCAACAGCTACAGGTCTCTGCTCCTCTGGCCCACTCCAACCTAACACCCACGTGCCAAACTTACCTGTAACTCCCGTGCAGAGATCAGAGACCAACGTCGCAGTCCATTTCGGTGATGAACCAATGCAGAATTAAATTTCACATTGAGAATCCACAACAGCCCACTCTTCGTTGAAAATGTTGAACCTCAAAGAAAGAATCAATTTGACTTTCAACTGTGCCGAGTTGCCACTGCGCGGACGTCGGCGACTGTGGTCCCAATTAGCATTGAGAGAAGGGGAGACTTCAAGGGGAAGGATGTATGGGAAACATATCGGTTGGCTATGGGGCCAACAATACGGAGCATGTTGTTGAACCCATCTGCAATGTTCTGTTACGAATGTAAGTTAGTTTGGTGTTTGGAATCGAATGGGATGGAATGGGAGTAGGGCAACACAACAAACCTCAGCCCAAGCCTGTTCCTCCATAAACCAGTGATAGGGTGTGTGCCAAAACATGCATGAAAACACCAGTTTTTATTTCATTTTGAACCTATTAGCGGGCAGGAGTGAGGCATTAGATTATGAGCGTACACCCTCCCTGGGGTGGTAGGCTACACTATTGATGGCCGAAAGTCAGTGTAACAAATCAACTATGAAGGATTGAGTAGACTTGAGAAGGCAGCCCAAAAGGCTGTTACGTCCTGACTATGATATTCTACACTGAGCTATAGACGGTGGCGGCAAACCATCACCCTATGCGCTGGAGGTGAAACATCAGGGAACCACTCAGAATCATTGACTTGCCGCCTCAACGGCTTCTGAATAGTCTGATGACTATTAAAAGAAGATATACGAAGTCAGGATTGGTACAACCACATTAGGGCCGGCAGAGATATAGCGCTGCACCATTTTGTGTATAAGACCAACTGATTAGATTGGGATGAAGACATGTTACTGAGTTAATCATCACTGTGGTTACTCGGGCAGATCTGACCGTTAGAAAGATGTGGGTCTCGCATCAAGGATTTACTGGTATGATTGATGAGGATCAACACTATAGAATAGCACCGCACTATATTTCTCTGGTCACTATAATGGTCCGCCAGTATAGCACCACGCTATCTTGTCAATCCGCTTGATATGTACTATGAGTTCCACTGAGCTTGTGAAGTATGGGACTGATACAGAAGTTGAATGGGGATTAACTAAGACTGACTTGACCAGTCAGCAATGACCAAGACTGACTTGCTCAGTCAGAAAGATGGAAACCAAGACAACTAAGCACATCTTATGGTGTGCTAGAAAAATACATGTGGACTAGCTCCAGTAGGTCATAATACCCATGGTTGAGAATGCCTTCTATGCCATTGGCCATTCACTACTCGGGCTCCCACCCTTTATTGTTCCGATTCATTCCGTCTATCTCCTTTACTTCTCTCTAAAATGTATAAAAGCCAGTTGTGTACTCTGTATTAGCCAGTAAACTATCCCCCTGATATACGGGCAATATGGTAGACTCTAGATTTGTGAAAGAAATCAAATAGACTTGCAGACGCACAGAAAAGACTAAGAGATACGGGACGTTGAAAAGACCACCAATTGCATTGATATAAGAACCCCTGTTCAACCTGCACCAACCCGTCTCCTGTAGCAGCACTTTAGGCCTTCAGGACTAAGACTTGTTGTGAAAACTGTGCCCACTCGTCTCCTGTAGCAGCGCTTTAGGCCTCCAGGACTAAAGACTAGTGTTGTGCACATAGAAGTGAAACCGCCGCCTTCAGTGTAGCTGTCCGTGCCCTAGCCTAGTGTCCACCTTCTGTGTGACTGCCCCCATTTCATTGATACCGCCACCATTTGTGCAGTGTTGGTTGATATTGAAGTAGTGTCTGTTGATAGTCTGCCCTACCTTCTGCTTCTTGGCTAGTTGCCAGTAGTGTTAGGTTCTGCCGCTCACAAAGAAACTGAAGACTTGAACAGTCTAAGGTTTAACTTGAGTCTTGATATCCTGTTGGCGTGAAGTCCCTGCTATCCAAGCATAATTGTGCTTAAACCGCATAGTTCGCTATTGAAACAAAGCCTTATTTCAACCTTGCACACCCTCTTGACGGGTGATACGTACCCTACTTCCCCAAACACACACACACACACACACGAGTATTAGGATTAGGATTAGTGATTTGTTTTGGTTTTGGTTGGTTTGAGTAGAGTGATTAGTTCGCTTTTCTCACTAGTCAAATCATTAGATTTCACGGCCGCACCCCAGTGCACTGTTTCACTGGACGGACACATCCATGCCCCCCGTGCCGTCAACATTGTTGTGCATCACCATGTTGTGGTATGCCTGCCACCCCAGAGAATTCAATCAAATGTCTATCCACCCTCCGAGCACAAGCGACAACACACCGTCCGAATCCAATCTGCCGCATTCAATCGCCCAGACTTCCCAGCGACCTCAAAGATGAAAAATGTGCATGGCTGCACAAACAGTGCAATCTGGTGCTGGTCGGTATCGAAGTGGAGGGACTCGAGTGCGTCGAGCTGGGGCAAGGGCCAGATATATGTGCACACTGCGGTGGTGAGGGGCACAGTAGTACTAAAGAGTGTGAGTTGTGGCATCGAAAAGAAAGAAAGGCTCCAGCAAGGAGGGAGCAAGAGAAAGTGACAGTGACAGGATCCACAATTCCACACTGGTTGGAAGCGAGATGCACGTGTCAGGTTGACATGTTCTTTTCCACGGTTCTGATCCCAAGCACCTCTGCATCATTCTTCTTTTTGCAGTGGTCAGACGGCGTGTCTAGAAGAGTTGCGAACACCAATTTTCGAGGAAGCACTGGAGTTCTATCTATACTTATTCATCACTTGATTGGGTCACAGTGGAAACCAACTTGAAACCCACTATGTAACACGGTTTTTTTCCACTTCACATTCCCTGAAAATGAGGTTTCACTTAGGTCTAGCCTCTGGTTAGCCAACCCATACCAGGTCTCCACAGACTGTGTTGTGTCACCTGATAAAATTGGTTTGATTGCTTTGGGTCTCGAGGGCTCGAATCCCTCCAGAGGTGTGATACCATTTTGGCCTAAAGCCTGTGCCAGAGATCAAGGTATACATAGGTGACTGAGTCTGGGTGGATGTGTCTGACATCAAAATGACACATCCATCACCCAAGTTCTCGGACAAACAGCTTGGGCCCTTCAAGGTCATGAAGGTCGTAGGCAAGGGTGTGTACAAGCTCGAGCTTCCGCCGTGCTACTCCCAGCTGCACCTGGTCTTCCTGGTGATGATGCGAAGCCAGACCCATTCCCCAGACATCCTCGGATGGGCAAGCCACCCCCATCCTTCAGGCAGATGGAGACAAGAGGTGGGAGGTCTCTGAGATCTTTGAGGTATGGATCTGCTACGGCAGCCTCGGGGAACCTGTGCTCCGGCCTTTCCAGCCGCTCTTCCCGCTGTTTCTCCATCCATCACTCTGGCCACTTCTCTGTCCGTCCATCTGTCCATCCTTCTGTCCAGCACTTCATCCATCCATCCATCCTCGGAAGCATCCAGAACTTCCATCTGCTGGCACTGGCACACACTATGTGATCAGGCCTGGGATCATTATAGATACCTACAGACATGTGCTACTGGGTAGTAACTAGCTTGTATATAAGGTTTCGTTTAGCATGGGAATCCCCAATGCAATCATGTACAGATTTGACTCAATATGTATAATATCCCCTCCATCTGTGCCCCCTTCCGTGACAAGACTGGATCCCTTCGGATTCCCCCACTAGGTGTGTAGGATTTCCGTTCCTGTATTTAGTACCTATATATAGACCTCGGATTCCCCTGCTAGTTTCCACACCCTGCACCAAGTTTAAGGTTGCCCTTACAGCCTTGGTGGACCAGCAACTCAGTTTCAAAAAGTTCCTCTGCATCAATTCTCCCATTCTTTTGTATTCAGACGGTACATCAGTTTATTGGTAGTTAATAGCCGGACGGGAAGCTAAAGAAGGAAACCCCATGCAGCATTTCCTCTAAACAGGTTCAGCTAGGGTATCTTTGGAGCTCTCCACTTTATAGGCATGTAATTCCAAACTCTGCGATGTGATTTGCGTTATGCGCGTGTGGGCAAAGTGCATAGATGTCCCCGTCACTCCCATCTGACTTGTGGGCTCGTATGCAGCGCCCATCCCGACTCGAACAATAATGAGCATTGGCGAAGTGACCTAATAATGAAAATGAGACAAGATACAAACCAAATCACCGACTCACGTAAATCTGAGTCGCGATGGGCTCAACAACTGCCTGAGCGGGATGGGCAATTGCGAAGAGAATGACAAAGACGAATTGAATAGCTAAGAAAAGCAAGCCCGACTCAATTACTATTCCCATGGCCTTCTGGATCGAGGTGCTCGAATGCGAAATGCTGCTCTCACGGGTCATCCACCAAATACGGCCGACGATGAGAGAGGACACCATGAAATTGACGATGAGAGACAATGCGAAATCTGCGTCTCCTATCGGTACGAGTGCAGCAGGCACTTGTGGTGCAGTTGGGTTTATAGAGATAAGTAGTCCGGTCACTGCCAATCCGCAGGCTGTCGACCGATTGAGCATTTTTGGAACTGGCAATGGATAAGTTCTTACCCATGGATGCAAGTGCGATGAGTAACGGGAGTATAACGACCCAGATTGATTTTCCCCACACCAAATAGCAGCGATATATCTCCAAGTTCAATAAGCCTCAGCGAAAACCGAATGGACATCACTCCTCCTTACCAGAAGCAATTGGCTGAAGAAGTCCGTGAGAAGCCATATTGTATCCGCTCCTAATCATGTACAGTTACTTGGTGGAACGCAGCAGGAGAAGCGGATCTGCGCACCAACTAGCAAATGCGTCTCAGCTGAAATATGTGGGCGAACATGCACCATCTGCGGGAAGGTGTAAGCCGAGGCGCAAGGGAAAACAATGCAGATATACTGTGCCGTCGTAGACGTTATTGAAGTTCAGGGCATAGTGTACGGTGCACAGAGCAAACATGAAGCAAGTGAATGCGAAGATGGGGAGATTAGACAGTCGCTTGCCGCGTGACCTGTGTAGGAGGACATGGGTCGCTATTCCGAATAATACCACGTTGACGCCTTGCAATCTCCAAGTCAGTCACTAGATTTGGATGAATGTATAGGCTCACCGTATCCGACTCCTTCCAAACCAAAACCGATAAAAGTAGCCTGGTCGGAATTCACAGTACGGGTGTAGGAGGGAGGCATCGCACTCGGGTGTGGGTTGTCCAGCTACATGACAACGGCGTTTAAATGATTCAAACTAAATTTATCCGAAGCAACCTCGTGGGCGTCCCATCAGACGCAAATCATAATGGAATTTCTGATTTCTCGACAAGAGCACCCCGAACGTCGCCTTCTCTCCACTCTGGAACATCAGACTTAAACTGTGGCGCTAAACGTTCCAAAATTGCTTCTGCAAAATCCGTTGAGGAAGATTACTTATTACAAAAGCGCCCTCTTCCTTCAATCACTGGGGTACCAGTGTAGCTCTGCTCCCCCAATCCATAAAGCTCTCTCCGTAAATCTTCCTAATGATCGGCGTATAAGTATGGGCCTACCGTGCGCTTCCATTTGACAGGGTCCTTCGCTTATCGCAATGACATGATTCGGCCGGCAGGTTTCACGAGAATGGGTATGTATGTTCGGTATTCAAAGAATATGTATTTCTAGCCATTTGACAGATCTATATCCACCGTGAATTTCTACAGTGGGTCCGCCATCTCGAATCAGAGGATTGTCCGGCACAGGGACATAAACGGTGGGATTTGTGTTAAGTATGGGCCTACCGTGCGCTTCCATTTGACAGGGTCTTTCACTTATCACAATCGCATGATTCGGCCGGCAGGTTTTACGAGAATGGATATGTATGTTCGGTATCAAAGAATATGTATTTCTAACCATTTGACAGATCTATATTCTCCGTGAACTTCTACAGTGGGTCCACTATCTCGAATCAGAGGATGGTCTCCATTCTCTTCGCTCCAGCACAGGGACATAAACAGTGGGATTTATTTCCGGATGGTGTTCTCTGGGTGACTTTGGGGTGACTGTCAATTCACGAGCCCGTCTCAATGGCTACTCTGTTTCAATCGGGGTTAGGTTTGACAGTTCGCAGTTCTTCCTGAGCTCGGAAATGAAGTGCGTAGTTGTCATGAGACAGGAAGTGTGGAAAAATACCGTGGACCCACAGAGTGAAAAGCGTAAGAACAACAGACGAACCTTGAACGGGTGTGAATATATTGGGTGGTAACACAGGTTTCGTTAAAGAACGGTTAATAATTAATAATAAACCATAAGGAGATGGGATAACATGTACACACAAAACTTCGTCATTTCGTTAAAAAAACGGTAGATCAAAGAATGACAATTGCAGGGATGGAAGGAAGGAGGATACCGGTCCCAATAACTTGAGGGAATCAGGACACAATCATAATGGAATCTCACTGCTCTGAGCTCTCAACTGTATCATGATTTCCCAGATCAAGGGATGACAATCGCAGGGATGGAAGGAAGCACCGCACCGGTCCCAATAACTTGAAGCAATCAAGCACGACCTGGTGGGAAAAAACGTCCGAATCAAAAGCAAAAGTGATAATAGAGTGATTTCAATGAGTCGGAAGATCAGTAATTCCCACGGGCATCGGGACGAATTGTTGCGGCTGAGGCTGAACGGGAATCGGTGGGAGAAGAGAAATTGAAAGAGGCCAAGAACATAACCATACGGACAGAAAGCAAATGCTCGAGTGCTGCCTTACTGCTTGGCTATTCCATAGTGAACGAGAAATTGAATCGAACTGCCAACGCGAAGAACAACACAAGCAAACTTCCAAGGTATTTCAATTAACTGACAACATTTTGCCCATGCCGATTCGGATGCACAAACTCGATCTCTTTCCTGCCCTCAGTTGAACTCGCTCAATGGCATTCTGCACAACGGTTCAGCGAAATTGAATTGAAGGTGAGACGCAGCTTACAGTCAAAACCAATGTATGGATTTGGCCTCGGCAAAGTTGCCAAGTTGAGATAAGGCTCGTACCACCCTTGGGCGGCGAGCATCGTGCAGGCGGCGAGTATAAAGTTCGCAGAGGTGATGATCAAGAGCAGCTTATCCCACGAGTGGTCTCTCTGCTCCTCCAGAACAGCACTCAGTTCCTCGGGCTCTCGGTGGAGGGGTTGGTACTGCGACGACGAGAAGGGAAACATGTTGGGAGTGGGAGGCGGCATTTCATTCTTCTCAATTGGTGTTCTCTATCTGCGTAATCTCCGGATAATCGCCTCCAGAAGCAACATGATCATGGGCCGTCTCACGCATTCAATTCGTCACTCCGGAAGCAGCGTGCATGACCATCCGGGGTTTCCCTCTCCCTCACTGCGTTCCGCCCTCGGCTAGAGCGTGACATGTCGAGGCGCATGGAACCGTTGCCGAGGTGCCGCGAGTTTTGTGTAGCTGGCATCACGGATCTAGAACATAGCTTTCTCGCTTAGCTACACGGAGCCTTGGCGAGGTGCACCGATGGCCGCAACGGCTGCATAGATGTCAGTCGTCTAGGCAGCTGCACATACCTCGGCACGTTCTCCGTCTACCCGAGCAAGCTTACGTCTTCGATGTGGAGGTGCGTCTAGGCGCCTCGTCACGCCTGGTCATTGATGTGACTAGCCGGCTAGATGCGGCTAGACACCGCCTCCGGCTAGGCGCTGGCTAGGCCTCTCGAAACGGTGACTTCTACCAGGGGGCGGAATGCAGTGCCTGACGTCGGGAAGCGACGCATCGCCTCAGCCCTATCAGATCATTCTATCATGTAATTACTGTCCTATTTCGTTCAATTCGTAAGGTGGTTGGGGTGTGACACTGACACCTTGAACCTTTCGTAACCGGTCCCCTTAAGGGAGTTTGATTCACCGGCAGCGAGCTCGGCTAATTTCGGCTAGCTCGGCTAAGGCAAAATCGCGATGCAGTGCAAATCGGGATGTTGGTGGGAGAAGTATCTGATGATAATCTACGCAACGTTTCAACTCAGCTGCCGCGAAGTGAAAATGAGATAATCTCGACGAAAATCAATTCCTACTAGTAATTAAGTAGTACGGGCTGGACCTATCGTAGTACTACTGGTTACTGTAAAGCCCGATGCGGGGAGGTAGGGTAACTTGCCTTATGATGTTTAAGCGGGCCGAGCGTCGTCAGTCCTGTATGGGATCCCGGTCCAAAATGCCTGATTCTTGCGCACAAAATCCATTATCTGTGCAGGATTCCCGCAGCGGCGAGTTTGAACAGTCGTCTCGTTGGAGGAGCCCAGAGGCAGGAGCGTCGTGTCTGCTTTACACAATAGAGTTTGTCGCAGTAGGTCGAAGCAATGGTTCGCGTGGTCAAAAGCAACATCGCGGTCGTGTGCTTTCTTAAACAACCCATCTCGCGCGACGCGGTACGCAAAGCGAACGGTGTTCACGCAGTGGAGCTGGTGGTAAATCGCAATAGAGAATGGGACCCCGTCTTGCCCCAGCCGAATGAATCCGCGGCTGTGGGGAACGATGGTGGCCCACTTTGCGTCGTCGTCAATCGCGAATGCGCTGTCGGGATCTTGCACGATGTCAGTCGTCGGACTGAAGCGCCCCGGTACCTCCTGGGGCTGTTTCGCATACTCTGTGCATTATGAGCTCCGTCGTTTGCTATCGCGCCAACGAAATCACTGACGGATGTTGGGCTCCTGCGGGCTGAAAAGTTCCTTGGAGGGGCCGGTTATCCTCCAGACCGTAATGAAAAGCAGAGAGTTGAAAAAGCAGGACAGAGCGGTAGCCAAAGCGAGGACTCTCGACGACATCTTCATCGTTGGAGGGAGCCGAATGGCGAAGATCTGTGGGCGCTCTCTGAGTCACAAGATCTAGTAACGCGGACTCGGTGCCAAACACCGGCGTCTCTTAAAGTTGTGTGCACTATGACCGGTCTAATTTCTTTTCCCACAATTCTGGACGCCTCGTGGTTCATCACCGGTACCGTGATTAAGTACAAGACATTGTCACATAATACCCCTGAGGAAGATTGTTGCCGCCGCCAGTGCCAGCAGGGATAAATTGAACACTGGAATCTGTCAAGGTTCGGCGGCGAATCAGCGCCGCCCATCGGTTTTTTTACATTGAGTCGTAGAGTGCAACTACCTGCAAAGCATCTCATCAGGAAAACTCAAATGTGGAGGGACTCTTCCATATGCGATCAGGGGGATCTATCCGTCGATTTTCCGATTGTCCTCACTTCTCAGGCTATAACGATTGAACGCCAATGTTGAAGCGTCAGATTTTGCCAAGTTTATTGGGTGATTAGGGGGAGCTTTAGCTTTGGCTGTTCCGCATATTTTTATGATGAGGTCGCGAACTTCGGCGAGCTACTACACCCCTCAAACCGTGCCCCACGCCGCCTGATTCTCCTCTACAAACTTCCAAACTTGTACCCAATTGCGACATCGGTGATCGACCTTGTCACCGCTCGCACCGGGACCACAGGCACCCGCCTCATCACACCCAATTATTGCTGGCTCGAGTGTGATGTCTGCCATACACTCGATAACCTGGCGCAGCTGACCAAAGCAGTGTTCGGCCACCGCTGAAGCGTCGCGGCTTCCATCGTGCATTTTTGTCAACGTGCGGCGGGCAGTGTCCAGGCACGCGAGATCGCTGAATAGGCCGACCTCGAATTCCTGCTGAGGAGACCCCAGCTTCACGCGTCCCTGGTGCGCGGGGACAAGTGCTGCCCAGTTGAGGTCGTTGAATAGGTCGTAGTGGGCATCGGTGGCTTTGAACTGGAGTACCGCGTGTTCCACGGTCACTGGCAGTTCGAAGGTGAACGGTGTGTCGGCGGGATTGAGCAGAGCTATATTGCACAATGTCGGCATCCAACTACTTGAGGCACAAAAAGTCACGTACGAGAGCCTGAGGCGTAGAGGATATGTAGAAAGGTTAATACATTGAGTGTGACGCTGGCGAAGAGCAGAGCTGATATGGCTGTATGGAGCGGGGTCATTATGAGTACGTTGTACGCCTGCTGCGGTTGGCCAGCCAGCTATCTAGTCCTGATCCACAGACCAGTCAGTGTTTGTACGATCATCGGACCCACGCGGGATCATGCGGCGCCCTCCCTGTTCTTCCATTTCCCAGTACCATTGAACTTCGATCAGATTGTTGCTGGATGCTGGATGCCAGTCAGACTCGGGTCACACGAGATAAGAAGAAGACCGACTTCGCCGATCCGCCCACGCACGGTGCATTCCAATCAGAAATTCAGAATACAGTTAAATGGTATGATTCTGCGCCCACAGCACAGCTTGCATATAAGAAGTTCATGAGGATCGAAGACCATAGTTTCCTAACCCCGAGTCTGAATACTCTGAAGCGAAATGTTCAACGTGAAGCTCTTCACTTCGATCTTCATCGCGTGTCTGCTGGGTCTGACTAGCGCTGTCCCTCTCAGTAGGTGCAATTGATCTAATAGGACTATGTTTCCCTGCTGACATATACGTTGCCCGTCTGCAGGCGATATCTATGTTACGAAACCAGCACGTGGTGAGGCATAATAAGTGTCGTCGCAAGAAGTTGAAGGCTGTGGATAGGAGTTCATAACCTCAAGCGGGGGTCAGGGATTCTCTGGGCCAACGCTGACGAACCTACCACTGCTGAGGGTGCGGAGAACCTCAAGCGGGGAACAGGGATTCTCTGGGCCAATACCGACGAACCTACTACTGTTGAGGGTGCGGAGGAGACGGCGCAAAGGCTGAGTTAACACAGAGCGAGTCAGATGCGTGACAGTGTGCTTGATAGTATTTCGCCTGAATGTTACTGTGATCGTGTCGTACGGGCCGTTGATAATCTTAAATTTGGCGACAGCGCTTCAGAAGATGCAAGAGAAGTACTATTATGGGAGTCACTACAGATGCCCGTTGACGATGGGAGCGATTACATTGTATGGAACAGAGTATAATCCTGGACAGCCTCACGGTAATGCAGACATTTGGCTAAACTCCACTCGCCTCATTCGTCGGGCTTTCGGTTGTTATCCGCCACTCCACTGATGATCCACCTCCCATCCTTCTTCACAAAGCTCCAGATGTCCGTCCCGACATGATCCAGATTTCCATCCATCCAAAATTCGTATGGGGTCCACGCCATTGCGATGTCGCGGTCGATGAGGACGACGGGTGTACCGACAATAGGCTCTGACATCTTCTGCGGCCAATCAAATGGGAGACGCTCGACGACGCCAGCGAGCGTCGTGTGCAACGGTACGCCGTTGCGAAGGAGGGTCGCACCACCCGCGGGAAGAACCTGCGCGAGCATGAGCGCTTTATCGCGAAGGCGGATGCCGGACAGGAAGGTCTCCGCCACGGCCAGGACGGCGAGTTGCTCCTCCGAGAGGCCGTCGGTATTGTAGCGCGCGCTCTGAGTCATCGGCTGGAGGCAAGGTTTCAGCTGGTCAGAACATTGCTAAAGGAGCAAGAGGACGGACTTGGCAGCCTCAAGTGTGTTGAAGTAATGTAACGAAAGTGTATGCGAAGCTGTGGCCCTGTTAAAAGCCGCTGATATATCAGGTGACTGGGGATCTGTTTTGGGAGCCAGATGATGGCAAGATATGATGGGTGCGTTTCTTTGATCCGTACCACCACCATCGTTTCTTCGACAGGCTTGTTCTCGACAAGCTTGTTCTGCGAAGTTCTCGGTGGTTTTTGGTCCGGTTCTTAGAATAGCATGGTAAAGCTGACGTACAGGGCTGCTCTCGTCCTCTTAATAAGGCTCTTATCTTGATCTGCTTCCTGCTGCTCGCGCCGGGACCTCCGCCGTCTCTTTGGCATTTGCTACGTCGCTGGCCCACTCTTTCTAAGGCAGTGCTGGATGGGACACGACGGCTCTCCATTCAGTAACCGGCCATCAACGTACTTGGGGATTGTGTCCGAAAAGACCGAAAACTATCCTGTACGGCGTCCTCATCGTCTCTCGAGTCCAGCGCCGCACAGGGTTCCTCTCAGAACTCACCTCCTGGTCGGCACCCTGCTTTTTCTATCAGGAGAGCCTCGTCTACTGGCTAATGTTGCCGCGACTTGAAAAGTCGAATTTCGACCTGGAAGTCTTCGCACTTCGACTTGACTTATAACGACACTCAATGAGCGTCTCGTTGGACCCGGTAGATCGAATAAGCTGCGCGCCGTCCGCAGTGGCGTTTGTGTTCCTATTGAAAAATAGACAGAGGTCCGATGCGGTAGGAGGACTCGAGGCGCGCGTAACTTCTGAGTAATGGGGGGCCGAAACGAAGAGCCGCCACCTCCAAGAAAATAACAAAAACACCGAGATAAGCTAAAGAGGGCATCGGCGTGGCTGTGGGTGGGGACAGCGGAAATATGAAAGAAAAGGGTGTACACTAGGACAAGACCACGCACCCGCGTCGCGAGCGTTTATGAAGGATCGGTTAAGTGAATGGCTGCGGTGTTTCGTGTATGGAGCCCCATGTCAATCTGAGTGTACCTGAGTCTCGCCGTACATCATCCCATACCAAAGTGCCTGTGCTCGACCATTTGACCGTGGTCGCCCTGGCTGCTCAAATGCCGAGCTTCGCTGTACCGCCCGTGTAAACATCGGGGACCGATGTCTCGGACAATCGGCCTACCCTCCTCTTCCGGCTCCGTATGGGGCATCTAATTCGGCCTGTTAAACACACCCTGTTTCCTCGGCTCAAATTAATGTCGCTGTAATTACAGCTCCATTGGACCGTCGTGTCTCCTAGCACCTGTACCCTCTTGTATAGTTCTTCGTCAGCCTGTTCAAGTTGAATTTCAGACTTGGAGTTGCATACCTACATCTGAGTTTGTGGCCGGTCCGACCTGCTGTAAACAAGCTTCTGCTTCTGAAACCTAAATTGTTGGCTCAGAGACCGCGTCGCCGCCGCTTCGATGGTCAAATCCAGTTGAAGATACCAGCGTGTTGAGCAGATCTTTTCGGGCAGTGTCGTTGATTCTTGCATTGTATCTTCTCGTGCGAAACAGTACTTCGCGGTGTTCACCACTTGATCATGGGGTCACACTATCACACAGAAGGAAGTATCTCATTGCCGTTTTCATTAGAAGCTCGAAATGGCTACAGCAAGCTGCCCAAACAGAGCGCCGGATAGATCTACGGCTTGCATACCCTTCTCATGGACATTCTTCTCTTGACGACGCGCATTAGTCCAAGAATCAAGCGACTAGAACAAAAACATCCACATCTACATCCGGTGACTTCAAGAACGCGATGTGTTCGCGAATGTCGGCAGCCACCGCAGTATATACTTGGCCAAAGATAGAAAGCTTGGAAGCGATAACTTCCACCTTTGTTTGGAGCTCTTCCAGGTCTGCGCGAAGACGCTGAAAAACAGCATCCACTCCAGTCCTCCGTCCTCCATCTTCAATCCAAACCTACCCCAACGAACAGGCCCATCCTCACCTCACGTACACGCCGGCAAATTAGTCAAGACCACCACCCTCCCCGTCGACACCTTCACCCCGTCGATCTCCGCGCCGACCGTGTGCTTCGCGGAGCTCTGCGTCATGGGGAGGCTCCAGATCGTGTACGCTTTGGACGTAGAGTTACCCGCGGCGGGGGCAGGCCGAGGAAAGTCCGTTTCGACGACGGTGATGCGCCCGACGGAGTCCTTGACCTCCTCCTCGAGGAAGACGCGCGTCACTTTCGCACCGGTGCGGACCTGCGTTGTCGCGTCAGTCGGAGTGGGAGAAACCCCAAAAATGAAACAGCAACGAAACGAGGAAACGTTTGTACTCACCCCAACATCAAGCCGCCCCTCCACCGGCTGCGCATTGGGCTTTGTCAAACAGCTCGTCTTGGAAAACACCACCGCGTCCTGCACCGCGAAGCCCCGCCCGCCTTGGTCGAATACCTTCCCTTTCGTCTTCTTCTTCGCGTCCTCCCCATTCTCGTAAACGGTGAAGGAGATACGCTTAACCCCAGCCGCGGCGTCGAGCACTACGCCCGGGTCGTCGAAGGAGTACCACGCGTTGGTGATGGTCTGGCCCGCACCGGCGCTCGAAGACGATGCGGTGCCCGCGGAGACGAGCGTCGCGTTGAAGGTGTGGTTCGAGTGGTCTGTGCCGAGGAGGAGGACGGTGCGGGAAGAGGAGTCGGGGGTGTTCCAGAACTATGGTAGAGTGTCAGCATGCTATATCATCGCACGAACGCGGTTTATTCATTTGAGGCGGTGGGTAGAGTACGTATCAGGGTATAGCACGGAGAGGGGCGCGGAAAGAAGGGAAGTAGAGCAGGGGAAACGAAACGACAGAGACGTACTCGAACTTCTCCCGCAAATAAGAGCTTATCTCCGTCCAGCGTCAGCTGCAGTGCATCCGGCTTCGCAGGGAGCGGCGAAAGCACCTCGCTGAGGACTACCCCGCTCGGGACGGTGTCAAGCATGCGCGCGAAGAGCGAGGCGCAGGTGGAGGCGAAGAGGGCGGGAGAGGATGCGAATCTGCGTGGGGGTTAGTATGAGGTGCTAGCGAGAAGAGGCCATCGGTCGGCCGCAGGGTGCGGGTCGAGGCTATCCGATGCAACCAGCCCTTTTAAGCGCAAACAGACCGCACAAACACCACACATCGCCAACAGAACTCGAAGAAACATCGAAGTAACTCACCCCCGCATAACCTTCCCCCCATCGCTCCCGAAGATCCGCGCGTCCGAGTTGGTCGTTGCGTTCGTGCCGACAATTAAAGGGTTGCGCGTCGTGTTGGCGATATATTGGGATGCGCTGAGTTGGGCGAGTTAGTTTACGGTGTGATGGAAAGGCGGAAGGGGGAGGGTGGGGATGGATGGGAGGATGCGTGTGCCCTTCCCGCGGAGGGGCGGAGGGCTGTGGGTAAGTGGCGCGCGTATTACAGTATCACGATTGTGCTCCGCTCGAGAAGCGAACGAGGAACAAACCACGCACACAGAATTATCAAACGCCACCGGCGTCCCATCAAAGTGCGCCACCGACTGCGTGTTGGAGGTGTCGTTGAGGTCGGGCACGATGTCGGGGAAGGGCGCGTGCGCGACGCCACCGAATGTGTGTCTGGCGAAACGTAAAATAACGGAGTCAGTGAATTGTGGGAAAGGGCGGAAATGTACGAGAAAACGAGGTGGTGTGGAGAGGGAAAGGCGGAGGAAGACACAAGACGTAAAACGCAAGGAAGCCCGTCCGCCTCGCGTCAAGGCGGAAATGAAATCGAACCACGACGGAAATGAATGAACCCTCTGAACCACACCTCTCCGCCATCGCCCCGAAACAAAAACAGAACAAAAAACAAGCGGAACACGCACCCACACGCCACCAACCCAATTATCTCCGTCTTGCTGAACCCTTGCCTCTTGAACGTGGCCGTGTGCGTGGCCAAGTCCTCCTGCGGCTGCGGGACGCCCGGCGCGTTGGGGGCGGCGGCATCGATGCGCCCGCCGCGGAAGGGAATAGAGGGGCCGCCGCTGGAGAGGTGAGCGTCAGTATCGGTGTGATTGAGTCGTATCATGGAGGACGGAAGGAGGTGTCGAAAAAGATGGAAGGTGGCGGGGAAGGGAGGGGAGACGAACCAGTTTTCGATAGCAGTGATGGCGGCCAGTGCGAGGACGTCGGCGACTGTGGTCCCAGTCAGCATTGAGAGAAGAGGCTTTGAGGGGAAGGACGTACGGGATACGTATCGGTTGGCTGCGGGGCCAACGATGCGGACCGTGTTGTTGAACCCGTCCGCGACGTTCTGTTACGAATGTAAGTTAGCTCGGCGTTTGGAATCGAAAGGGATGGAATGAGAGTAGGGCAACGCAACGAACCTCAACCCGAGCCTGTTCCTCCGGAAACCGGATGGACGCATCCATGCCCCCAGTGCCGTCGACGTTGTTGTGCGTCGCCATGTCGTGGTACGCCTGCCACCCCAGAGAATTCAATCAAAAGTCTATCCACCCTCCGAGAACGAACGACAACGCACCGTCCGGATCCAATCCGCCGCATTCGACCGCCCGGACTTCCCGGCGACCTCAAAGATGAAAAACGTGCATGGCTGCACAAACGGCGCAATCTGGTGCCGATCGGTGTCGAAGCGGAGGGACTCGAGTGCGTCGAGCTGGGGCGAGGGCCAGATGTATGCGTGCGCCGCGGTGAGGAGCACAGTAATAGTAAAGAGCGTGAGTTGTGGCATTGAAAAGAAAGAAAGGCTCCAGCGAGGAGGAGGGAGGGAGCAAGGGAAAAGTGCCGTGATGTGTATTATGATCCACGCCGCTGGCGGTTGCGAGATCGAAGCGAGTGCACGTGTCAGGTTGACAGGTTCTTTTCCACGGTTTGCGAGCAGGTAAATGAACCCTCTGCATTCTTCCTTTGCGGAGGGCCAGGCTGTGTATTGAGAAGAGTTGTGAGCTTGCCGGATTTCGAGCAAGCCTTGGAATTCTATCCGTACTCATCCAGTCCTTGATCGCGTCACAGCCGAAACCCTGTCGGGTTTTTTCCACTCCACACCGAGGGTCCGCGCTCCGGACGCCCCACCCATACTAAGCCTCCGCGGACCGCGGTGCGTCGCCTGACGAAATTCGCCCGTC
The DNA here is from genome assembly GCA_029282495.1 of Mycena albidolilacea. Taxonomy (NCBI): domain Eukaryota; kingdom Fungi; phylum Basidiomycota; class Agaricomycetes; order Agaricales; family Mycenaceae; genus Mycena; species Mycena albidolilacea. Next base: position 1,159,510 of record JARIHO010000022.1, read on the forward strand.
TGCGAGGACGCCCACTCGGGTCGAGTTGACTCCCTCCGGAGGTATGGTGGTGTTGCTATTTTTTTTCTTTTTTTTCTCTATCAAGTGTTTCCTTGAGCCTTCAGACTGGTATTCTCTGTCGATACCGTTACAGAGAAATATTAGGCTCTCGCTGCGCTGCATTCTTCAACCCAACTTGTTGAAGCAACTGCAAGCTGCGAGAACACCTGGGTTTACTCGAGTACTTACATCCTCTACATTACCTTCTTTATTTCTTTACGTCTGTCTGTCCGTCCGAACCTTTTTAAGCTCCGATTAGCCGTGAGGTCGGCACCAGTGATCTATTCGCTATAATTCTCAGGCTTTACCGTGCCGTCGGCTGCCGTGGCCGGGCCGCGCTCATATAAACTCGCATGTGAACAAGCAATGACTTCTAACAGCACCTTTTATCCGATCAGCTCCGGAGCGAATCCAGAGTCTTTGCTAAGGCCGCCGTCAACATATCAACCGAAGGGGTGGGCCGCCTCGCGGCCCACACCACTCTTGTATGGCATAAAAACATTGTTCGCGGCCGTTCGGAGCTTTTCAGAAGTCTTGAGCGGAGATACTTCGGGACGTCGCAAGGTGGAAGGCGTGGGAATTGGCTTTAGGCGCGCAGATAACTATCATAACGACCCAGGCAGCTCCACGCCTGATTCCCAAAATCCTAACCGTGCCGTGTAATTCTACCTACCTACCTACTCGCAAGAACGATGAAGCTACTGTTCGGTGCTCTATTCGCTCTGGTCGTTTCCGCTCATCCTGGGGGCGATGGTATCCGAAGGAGGGATGAGCACCCCTTCGTGCACGATCCTTTCGCCCATCCAGACGACTACACGTCCGGTAAGGTGCACAGGGTTGCAATGGACGCAATGACCGCCGCCGTGGACGTCATCCTCTCAGACGTCGAGCATGCGACGGGAATATTCGACCCAGCCGTTGGTATGCACTCGATCAAGGAGTATACCCCGTGCGTCGACGGCTACGCCGGAAAGGATGTTAACAACACGTATATGTGCCGCAACCTCGACCTGTACTCCTTCACTCCCCACCGCGATCTTGGGAGTCCTCGAATGCAGCTCGGGAACGATATCTGGGGGTGGTCTGCCACCAGGACAAGCGACGGGGTGACCAGGGAGTTTGGGCTCATCGGGCAATTCGATGGAACGGCGTTTGTGGAGGTGCTTCCCACAGGCCAGATCGCGTATCTAGGGCGCCTGCCACCACAGAGTGGCACGGCGATCTGGAGGGACATAAAAGTCATCGGGGAGCATGCGTACATCGGGAGCGAGGCTTTCGGACACGGCATACAAGTTTTCGATTTAAAATCCGTAAGATTCAAAGCTTTGATTGGTACTCGGCCGCTGTCAATAATTCGTGGTTTAGCTCCTCGACCCTTCCTTGCTCAAGAGCCCCAAAGAATTCAATATCGACACGGACCTGACGGCCTGGTATTACGACGGTCTTCCTCGAGGATCGTCTCACAACCTCGTCTCTCATGCCGAGAAAAATCTCATCATTGCTGTTGGAGCAAAGCCACGCTCAGAGTACGTTCTCAGCCGTGTTTTTCCTCCTGCGTTTGACAGCGTCCAATAACAGTGTCTCAGGCCTGATCTTGATAGATGTCGCCGACCCTTCGAATCCTAAGACAGTCGGATGCACCGGCGAGGTCGACTACGTTCACGAGTACGCAGCATCCCGCTACGCCTACATTATTACCGCGATGCATTGACCGCCATTAGCGCTCAATGTCTGACCTACTATGGCCCTGACACAGCATATAACGGCTCCGACATGTGCTGTGAGTCGTCCTCATCCTTTCAATTCAAGTAAAGTACAAATCCTTTCGATGCAGATTCATTTAACGAGGTTTGTGCTTCCCCGAATAGATGTTTATGATATTTAATGTGCACCAGGACACCTTCACCATCTACGATATCACTGATCCATCGAAGTGATTACTTCTTTCGAATGTTTCACCTTTCGGGGGCTTATTTAGACCTCCAGGCCGTCCATTATATCGTCCACCTCGTACTACGGTGTCACCTACGCACATCAAGGCTGGGTGATCGACGAGAAGGACCAATCGTACCTCCTCATGAACGACGCGCTGGATGAAAGTTACAAACAAGGTTCGTTGAATGACTTCTTTTTATGCTCTGATCTAAGCCCCACGCAGGCTGGGCGAGTGACCAGAAGACCGTCACGTACATATGGGACATAAAGGACCTCTCACATCCGGTCCTTTCAGGGCATTACAAGTCTCCCGTCGTCGCGTCGGATCACAATCTCTACGTTGTTGTACGTCTAGTTTTCTACCTCTACTTTCACTTCGCTACTCAACTGCTGATCATGAATGCACAGAATGGTCTGGTCTACGAGAGCAATTACAAGAGCGGGCTGCGCATCGTTAATGCTTCCAGCGTTACCGAGGACCCTACGGGTGCTGGCTTTTACGAGGCTGCGTTTTTCGACGGTGGGTACTTCTATTTCATGCAATGTCGTCCTAACTAATGGCTCGGGCGCAGTTCACCCCGACGATGATGAAATTGGTGGTGACGCCGACTTTGGCGGTTTATGGTCAGCGTATCCGTACTTTGCTAGCGGGTACATTCTCCTGAACACGGTAGAGAGAGGGCTCTTCGTCGTTAAGTATAACAAGACAGATTGAAGCTGTTCATGGCACCATGTACTGTATATTCTCCTCCCGCTCGCACATGGAAGCCACGATTTATGAACGCACCGAAACGACGTAAACGGAGGAAACCTGCTGTCCATCTTTGTACACATCCGAGTTGCTCCGGCACTTGTCTCTCTTCCAAAAGCCTCTGTGGACGATGGCATGTCATCAGATCAATGTATCAGATTGTTCATGTCCTGAGAGTTCGACTCCCTCTGCTACTTGCAGGAATATCTTGTTCTGGTCTTTTTGACTGCCCCTCAATTAAAGTGGAACCACAAGAAAATCTGACGCCCTGGACGCCCACCTTGGCCGAGCTTCTCTTATTCTAAACCCACTTCAACCTTACCTGAAACCTCGACTCTTGCCTACACTTACAGCTCTCTCTTCCACCCACTCACTTCAAGTTCAACTAAGTCTCTGTAGACGCCGGTGCGTCGCCCGATGGAATTGGCACGCTCAAAGGGACGAAATCGTTCGGGTCCCGAGGATTCGACTCCCTCCAGAGGCATGTCGGATTCGTAAAGACCTTTTTATTTATTTACTTTATTTATTCCTGACGGAGAAACACAACTGCCGGAGCATATATACACTCGCATCTCCAAGCCTCCGTGAACGGCGGTGTGTCACCCGATAAAATTAAGACGAGTATTCCCCAGGCACTAGGGTCCCAAGGGTTCGCTCCGGAGGTGTGATTACCGCATGTACCTGCAATTTTCTTCTGTCTCTCTCTCCCTCAAGTGTTTCATTGAGCTTTCAGACTGGTATAACCGTCGATACTGTTACAGGGAAGTCCGAGGCTCTAGTAGTTGCTTTAGATTCTTCAACCCAACTATTCAAGCGATTTCCAATGGCCAGAACCTGAAAGCCAGTACTTATATCCTTAAATCTCTACTCCACAGCGTCTGTGGACAATTGTATGCTACCTATATCACTTGTTCGGGTCCTGAGGGTTCGACCCCCTCTGCCGCTTGTACCAGAATCGGGTTTTTTTCGACTGTTGTTGAATGGCCATAGAATTAGAAGTACCTCTGAAGCCCCGGATACCCAACGTTGCGCTAGCTTCTTCTATTCTAAACCCACTTCAAGTTTAACTTCAACTTCAACTTCCCTAGTGATTTCTAACCAACGGCTACACACACCGGAGATTACCAAATTTAGGTGCCCCCGTGCAATGCTGAAACTGGGTTGGTCGGTTTTAATTTCGGTGAGCCAAAATGTGAGCTGAAAGCACTTGAATCAGCCCAGATTTCGATCCCTAGTCCTAATCTGATATCTTGAGTTTCAACAATGATATCAGGCCACCCGAGGTTAGAACCTATATTTAGGAATCGTGCAATAGGGGCATCTGCTGGCGGGAAATCTGGGTAAGAACAGGTCTGGGCAAGACCCCCAAATTTAGGCCCGCACGAGGTTAGTTCTGGAATTCAAAGTATAGAACAAGATAAGCCTTCGCTTCGCTCCGACAGATGAGGAATTAAGTGGGATCGAAAATCACATTGGAACTTAAAATAAAAGAATTAATTTGTTTGGGCAATGCACTCAGAACCTGTGCTTGTGAGTCGTTGAGATAAAAGTTTTGAACCAATAGCATAGCAAAGAGATATTACAACATGTTGTGGTGAGGATAGTGAGCACTGAGCAGAGGCAAGTGTTCAAGTAATTTCCTGGCACGTATCTTGAATAAAGGTCAATCGAACCCCAGCAGTACTGGTAGCTTGATAGTTGTGGGGTGGGAAATGTTGAAATCGATGTCGTGCCTGTGCTCCATACTGGCAAGGTGATGGGACCGGTTGCCTACGTTGACAGTGAGTTTATAAAAGGAAAATCTGTGGCTAGACAGCGTACCGAGATAAAACACGGCACAGCTGAATCCCCCGACAGACATGCCGCATTAAACAGGGAGGGGAGCAATGAAGTCCGGATGAAATGCTTTTCATCGTGAGTTTATCCAGGGGGCGAAACTGATTTGCAGTTTAATATTTTGCTAGGGTATCAACGTTGAGACTCACCTGGTAAAAAGTCACGATCATGTACCCTGATCCACCAGAATGTGGATGGCCAGAAAGTTTTTCCTTGAAGCCATTCGGCACGGGCTGGGAGAGTTCTGGCATGTACCCGGGAGCCAAGAAATGTCGCTCAAGTTCTGGAATGTTCCCGAGAGCCACATTACAGCTCTTTGCGGTACAACAGGCACAGTCTTTTCTTTTCTGTTTTGGCAAGTTTTCACGAGAACAGCTGCCCTGAGCTCAATTCTCAACTGTTTCCCCTCAAAATAGGCTCATTCGATTCGTATTGAAAATCCACAGCGAATGAAATACCGGTATTTTTGATCCTTTTACATAATGAAATTTCTTCTGGAAAAACTTGGTTTTGAGTCGGACATGTGTAACACTCGAAATACTGCCCCGATTGGCCTAGTTTTTGGATATGCTGTACATCTGATGCGGCCATAGACAGCAGCGTGTTTATTTATATTACATGCAGAGTGATTGTGATCTAGCGCACACTTTAGCGAAGTAGATATCCAGACACTGCCATAAGTAGAGCTGTTAATGAAGGTTTGAGTACATTAAGCTCCGTAAACACCCACATTGGCTAGGGCTGCATCAGATGTATAGCATATCCAAACACTAGACCAATCGGGGCAGTATTTCTAGTGTTACACATGTCCGACTCAAAACCAAGTTTTTCTCGAAGAAATTTCATTATGTAAAAGGGTCAAAAATACCGGTATTTCATTCGCTGTGGATTTTCAATACGAATCGAATGAGCCTATTTTGAGGGGAAACAGTTGAGAATTGAGCTCAGGGCAGCTGTTCTCGTGAAAACTTGCCAAAACAGAAAAAAACAGACCGCGCCTGTTGTACTGCAAAGAGCTGTAAGGTGTTTCACATATGAAATTTTGGCCCCGACTTGGGAAATTGGGACTCCACTGTGTGAAGGATTGGTCGGGAAATTCCAGACTTTTCTCTTGAAATTCACACTCCCTGATGGTTTGTCAGGATGCATGTCATGAATTTCAAGATGGGTTTCCTGATGGTGAAGTTCCAATATTTTACCCATTTTATCACCCACCAAAATCATGTGCTTTCATCGTGAATTATCGTCAGCCTGGTGACTTGTAGGTAGTTGTTAAGTACCCACACACCGTTGAAAGCAAAGTTTTGACCCCGGACCAATGGCAAAAATCCCGCGATCTTTCAGCAGGTGTTTCTACCTAAGTCAAAACTTTGCTTTGAACGGTGTGTGGCCATGCTGGCCCTAAAGACTTACAGCACTTGCTCCACCGACTCCAACCACGACCTCCACACCTTGCTTTCTTCCCTACCACCACCATCTACCTCACCACTACCCATATGAATTTCCACGGCATTGTTGTCGTTGACGCTGTCGCCACGTGCACCATTCCCACCGCCCTCAATGCCGCCATGGTCTTCCCGGGCTGGCCCTAAAGACTTACAGTACTGCTCCACCGGTTCCATAAATTCAACCACGAGCTGCAGACGAGCTCTACACTTCGCTTTCTTCCTTACCACCACCCTCCGCCTCACCACTACCTGTCCGAATTTCCAGGCCATCGCTGTCGTCGACGCCGTCGCTACCATTCCCACCGCCGTCAATGTCGCCATGGTCTTCGAGCTGTCGACAAGAGACAGGACATGTCATCTCTGTGTATTCATTTTGGTTGGTGTGCTACCTTCCAGCCTCAATCTCATTTCCGGTCTCCCAGGATACTATATGGTTCAACAAAGGTTTGGTAGTGCGTGTCATTTGGTCATCATTGCTTTTGCACTTGGTCTCAACTGCCTTGTAATTCTGTCATTGCAATTCTCCCTTTATGTCTAGATTCTACCGGTATCTAGGTCTCCGATGAGAGGAGGAATCGGCTGTGCGCCCCAATCCGTATTCGAACCACTGTACCCCGTGTATTCCGTAGTCAAACTTTGAATTTCATTGTGTTCCATTACGTTTTCAATATGAAATGTGAGGAATAAGAGCCAGACACAGTTGGCTCCTCATATACCCACCACGAAACGTAGAGGACCCACGACAAAACATCACGAAAACAGCATCAGGAATGTTCCTATAACCACAAGAAAATTCAACACCCTCGATCGCGAAGTTATGTCATGAAACCAGAAAAAAACATCGTGAATTTCGAGGCCAACCGCCATGTAATTCATGATCTAAAGTCGTGAAAGGGATATGTAATTTCACGATGGTTTGACCGCACAGTGCTCAAGTTGGAGCATCAATCGTGAAACACCTAGACATATTTTTATGCCTCAATTTTAATGTTACCGCTTCGCGTATCACGGAAAGATGGAATTCAGGTGCAAGGCCGGCTTTAACCGAAGTTGGGGCACCGATTTGGGGATCAAGTTGGGCTACATACAAGCTGGATGTCAGGGCGTGGTCTCATGCATGACTTGACATTCAACTTGGATTTTGTGCATCAAATTTGGGGCTCAAATTGGGGCTCAAGTTGGACCCAAATGCTCATAGGTGAAGCACCCTATTCTTGTGCTCCAGTGTCTCGTGCACACCCTGAATCCCAGCATGCGGTCCATAAAGCTCCTTCATCCCGCGCCGTCGAATTCTGAAGAAATACCCGAAGTTTTGCTGGTTGCGTTTGCTGCATGGGAGTCGAGGAGACTGCTCGCGGTCATCCTCATGCGAATTGAGGTTGGAGAATGGGATGGGTGAGCTCTTCCACAATAAATTGACCATCTTCCCCGTGAATGTTTATTAAACCCGACTATATATATTGCGCTAGGTAGGGAGAGGTAACATCAACCAGGAATCTTACCCCTGTTCAATCTGCAAAATAAGTGGATGGCAGTTCATCCAGTGCGGTACCTGCTGTCAACCTGATCCCACGGTCCGCTGGAGTGGCGCGGAAACCCGCACGGTGTTTATGCGCCTGCAGTGCGCGTCTGCTTCCGTCTCAGCCTCGAAGCGACCGGCCCACCTTACAACGGAGTCGGATTCCATGGTGCTCGGTCCCGCATCTCCTCGCATGCCCTGAATTCCCCGCGTGAGGATGCTGAAACCAAATGGCAGGGTTTTAAATACGACTCAAATCTTCTAGCCCAACCATGGACTCAATTAACCCTTCTCCATTGGCCCCATACAGCACTGCCCTAACCATGATGACGGAATCAGGGAATTTGTTCCACTTCTACGACGACCCTGCAGGGTCAAGGTCCATTTTGACTGTTCTAATTAAAATTGAGTGTTGGGGTGTGACAGTGTTATGAGCTTATACGATCACGGGATCGTGTTTGAGGATGCGTCGCGTCCGGTGCTGACCGTGTTTTCGGCAAGAATTTCGGCGTAACATCATTGTAGCGCAGGCTCCATTAACCATCCCGCGAAAGATGATCCGTCTAGCATCCAAAGGCGCCCACGGCTGTTGATCCGCCCGATTCACCGAAAAGACGCGGGGAAATTGCACACATCAAAGGCATCCCAAGCTTAAGGACAGCAAAATTAGCCTTAATTAGCTGGCCTCTGCGTCACCTCGTCTCCGTGGGTCGCGGCAGGCCCCCGGTCACTCCCTACTAGGTCCCTCCGTTTTGCTTCGGAATTTCGGACTGATTTACTCTATGAAAATCGCCCTTTTCCGCTTGTTTTACTCTACGGCGGAGGGACAATTTTTCCACGCTATTTCTTTGCGTTTTTTCGGCTCCCAGCGCCCAGTCTATTCATTTTTCGCGTCGGGGTGGGTTTCTGAACCATATTGCGTTGTGTTATTCCCGCTGGTTGAGAGCGGCCTCGTTTGGGAGCACAAGGATGAACTTGAACAGAGTGACCATCAAGTAGGTTATAAGTATTGCTGTTGTGGTCTGGAACTGCTATTCAAACCACATTGAATCCTGGTTAGGGCTATTCGCCGTACCGTATGTCGACGGCTATTATACGGCTGCATTCCTGCCCGTAACCCGTACAGTATTGAAGAGGTACAGAGGGTCGTACGGTACGGTACGGTGTCGTATTACGGCCGTCGAATCTTACGGTACAGTAGATAATTGATATTTTAAACATACTGGAACAAATAATCAATCTCCCAGGGGTGTGGTAATGTCCCTACGAGCCATACGCAAACAATTTCTCACCAACATGAGGGTTCGAATCGTGTCCGCCTGCAAGCTTGATCGACCCAGGCTGATTGTATCCCTACCACCAGAGAAAATGCACTCAACTGTGACAGCTGATCCTGCAAGTCCCAAATTAGATTCTGCTGTTCTACACTGAAGGAAACATACCGGGAATGGACAATATGTCCAACGCAAACCCGTGAAGCGAGGGAAACTGGTGGCGCCGCGCAAACCACCATTCAATCGGGTCGCATGTGTCAAAATTCTCTGGCACAAGTTGGAAATATTGCACCAGTTCATCAATATTGACTCGGTCCCGGCGCATGTCGTAAAAAGTCCAATAAAATGTGCGATCCCGTCGGTGCGGCGGGTTGAATAAAAGGAAAGGTTGAATATCAGGAGGCGGCGCAGGGGCAATGTGGAGCGGGCGGCGCATAAAACGGACCCAAGCAAAATCTAGTAGCTGTACACAGAGGGGGCAGACTAAGCTCGATGTCCAAGAAACTCTGTGATTGAGTCGGGTTGGGCACGGAGATGAACAGAACGAGAGGCGCGAGTAAGCAAGCCGGCGGAACGATAAGAGTGATTGCCGGTGAGGATACCGCTCTAACGGTACGGGTCTGTACGGTATGCCGGCCGGGCACCTGCCGTACCGTCGGCTGTTGCTGATACCTCCCGTACGGTACGGTGACGGGGTGCCGTATTTACGGCTGTCTGTACGGCCGTATATACGGTGACGGCGAACAGCCCAAATCCTGGTGCTGAGGCCGCATTTGGAGTTCAAAATCGTACTCCACGGAGCCTTCTCCAAAAGTTTTTTCTCGGGCTCCGCCCGATTTAGTCTATGGCGGAGCGGCGCGAGGCGCCAGGGCCCTGTTTTACTCCATATCTCGGAGCGAAAAACACCCAATTTGGGGCTAATTTACTCTATTCCGGAGGGACCTAGTAGGGAGTGACCGGGGGCCTGTCGCGGCTCAACTCTGAAGCACAGAAGAGACGGCATGTAGCTAAATGGGGAGTTATTTGACCAGTGCATCGAATGGAATGAATACGGCACTAATCCTTGAAGGAATGCACGGAAATCTCGGCAATGACGGCCGATCGCGTCCCAGGGATCGAAATAACTCTCCATGAGATTTCAATCAGGTGTCTAGGGCGTACACAGTGCTTGTCCCTTTATATTCGAGTGCTTGCCACGCTCGAACCCCACCCTACTTCATGCCTCTCATTCTATATTGTATCATTGCTTTGGCTGGGGGTCTGGGCCTCTTGCTTATCCGACAGAAAAAGCGGCGAGCCTCTATGCTACCTCCTGGGCCGCCAGGAGATCCCCTGGTTGGGCATCTTCTGCGGATGCCCTCCACAGACTCCGCTCTGGTGTTCCACGAGTGGGCCAAAAAATATGGTACCCTGTCCTCCCATAGCTATAGTCGTATGTACTAACATATGCTCTCAGGCGACGTGATGCGGCTCGAAGTCTTGGGACGCACAATGATAATCCTAGACTCATACCAAGCAGCCACAGACCTCTTGGAAAAGAGAGGAGCAATCTACAGTGATCGGCCCAAGTTTACTGTCTATGAACTGTAAGTTCGCATTGTTTCGGAGCGACGATAAAGGTTACGTAGTTTCAGGCTTGGTTGGGACCCTTCAATTAGCTTTCTCTCATACGGGAAACGATTCAACAAGCAGCGTACAATGCACCAGTCGTATCTAAACCGCAACAAGGCCGAAGACTTCAAAGTGATGCAGACTCAGGAGGCGCGGACACTGGTGCAGAACTTGTTCGAGTCTACACCAGACAAGTACGAAAAATGCATGGGAAGGCAAATGTTTCTCCCCGGTCCACAACGAAAGCACGTTCCCTGAGCGACATAACAGATTTGCCACAGGAACAATCAGTCAAATTGTGGCGGGCCATCGAATCACTTCCAACGATGATCCATATCTTCACATGTCCCACATGATCGTCGAGGCTATGTCTAAAACCGGAACCCCTGGAGGCAGCCCTGTTGACTTCTTCCCAATCCGTGAGTCCGTTAATCTATTCGTCGGAGATGATCACCAGACCATTGCTCATAGTCCAACACTTCCCTTCTTGGTTCCCCGGAGCAAGCCACATGGGTGTTGTGAGGGCTTGCAGACCCACCGTTCAAGAGCTTTATGAATATCCTTTTCGCACCGTGAAAAACCAACAGGTGAGGGAATGTTTGCATTCCGGTCTCTTCAACCAATCGGTGTTCTGCCGTTGCAGGAGAGTGGCGAAGCCGAGCCATCGTTCATACTTCAGCAGTTGGAGGCAATGGATCCAACTGAGGATGATATAGATCTGAAAGGCGCAGCAGCTACTATGTTCGGAGCAGGGGAAATTACGGTCAGCTATTTCTCGAATAATTGCTGTCAAACGTCCGCCTCTCAATTGAGCTTTTTAGACATGGGGCGCAGTGTCCATTTTCTTTCTCGCTATGATTCTGCACCCTGAATACCAGGTCATAGCTCGGAAGGAAATTGACTCCGTTGTTGGGGATCAGCGGTTGCCTGAATTTGAGGACCGAAAGCGTCTCCCTATCGTGGAATGCATTCTGCAAGAGACCCTGCGGCGAGTGGAAATTTTTCATTGTTTAGACTTTCTGGTTGACGGGAACATTTATTGTAGCTGGAGGTCTGGAGTGCCGCTAGGTTTCAATTTTACACCGGATTACAACTGTACCGTTGACCGACCTTTTTCAAGGCATACCTCACCGTGTCATGGATGACGATGTGTACCGCGGTATGCTCATACCCAAAGGCTCGCTTGTAATCGCAAATATCAGGTACGGATCTGCACCATCGGCACACTTCATATTGAACTTCTTCCCAAGAGGGATGTCGCTCAACGAGAGCGTATATTCTGATCCTACACGCTTCTACCCCGAACGCTTCCTCCCCAAGCCGGCCGGAAGGGGAGAACCCTACTTCAACAACACTGTGTTCGGTTTCGGCCGCAGGTTCGACCATTTACATCCCGCCCGATTCTCTGACTCAGCATACTCTAAAATCCACCCAGAATCTGCACAGGACAATACGTCGCTGAAAATAGTCTCTGGGTTGGAATAGCATCCATCCTCGCATCCTGCAAGATTAATAATGCCGTGGATGAGACCGGAAATATTATCGTGCCAGACCCCACGCTTATCGACGGACTTATCAGGTTAGTACTGTGGCTTGTTGGCCGTCCAATACTTACCCACTGTGTAGTCACCCCAAAGACACTCGATGTATCATCTCTCCTCGATCTCCCGGCGTCAAAAAACTCATTAGAGAGGCGCTGATTTAATGACTTTTCTCTGTCTTTTTCTCGATGATTGTGTTATGAACTGTCGATGACTCCCTGTACTTAGTGACTTGAATATTCCGGCTACCTCTATAACGAAGATTCAGTGAAAACAATTCAAGCGCCGTTGAATGGTCGGGAGTAACGGTGGAGTATATTCCCGTGACTGGTAAGATCCTCGGTGGGTGATGCATTTCGGGATGAAAAGAATGAAGCCAGATGTGAAGAAGTATCTCGCAAAGTACATGAGGGCCAAAAACAACGTATTCCAGAAGAGACAAGCAATCGAATCAGGAGAATCGTTGCGAAGGGGAAAAGGTAAAGCACCGCGACATGGTGTCAGATGACCAGTTGAAGCAAGGAGTTGAGGGGGGAAGTGGAAGGGCATTGAGAATTAGGACATGAGTGGTCAGCGGCACGCGCACAGACACTCAGGAAGTATATGGATTAGATCGCTCAGGAGGTGTCCCTCGACGCGTGCAAACGGAGAGGAGGATGATACCCGGATATTAGGGGAAGTCAGAGTTGGCGATTCAGTGTCGATTCTGAGACGATTCTGGAATCGATTCTGAACCGATTCTGATGCCAGAATCGACCGAGAATCGAAACAGAATCGTTGTTCCTCCTCCGGAGGAGGAACAACATCAGAATCGACTCCAGAATCGAGGATTTCGATTCTCAGTCCCAACAAAAACCAACTCCGGCTCGATGCCGGACTCCGAAGTGGAACAGAATCGAAATCAGAATCGACACCAGAATCGACTCGGAATTCAGTACTCTGACTTCCCCTATTGGTGTGAAGTCGCTTATTTGTATCAACTTCGGCCGGTGAAAGGTGATTTGATCCAGTATTCAGGCTCACTGATGTATATTCCCGCCACTTGGGACCACCACACATAATACTCCCAGAGACGGTATCTGGCAGTCAGAATGCGCTCATATGGTATCGGAACAGAACGGGCACGGTGAAAGTGCCGCTTTGCTGTTGCCGCTGCTGCAAATTGCCGCTGTTACCGTGGGATTGCCGCAGCGCAGCTTTTTTTACTGCCGCTGCATGGTCTCACTGCCACTGCGCTGCCGCAGCAATGTCAAATAATTTTCAAACTTGAGATGCGACCATTAGCACATAGCTCCATCTGCATAGTATACGGTCCCGAAGGAAAATCTGCATCAACTAACCTTTAAATTGAAATACGACCAAAATAGTCCTTGAGTGGATTAACATCAATTTGGCATCCTCACTGCAGTACCCTTCAGAAAGTCGAAATTGCTGGTCTGTTGGCCACTCAGAGATCGAAAAGAATTGAATATCAAGATGACCGGAAATGCAGGGCATTGTGTTCGTGAGCAATGTCCGAAGCATCAATTGTTGTATTGGTGATGGTTGAAATCTCTTTTTCCCACCGTAACGGAGTCTGCGGGACTCTTTGCGCGGTCAGTTCATCGTTGACGGAGATTTTTCTCCAGGTTTACGGTCTGCAAGAAATTCTAGGGAAAAATAACTAGTTCCAACCGCCCTCATCTTATGCCCAACAATGTCGAACAAGATGGATGGCTGGTTGTAAGTCAATGAGGCTGAACTTGGAGGAAGCAAGTGTGTGCTGGATACTAGTAGTAATGATGGATGTACATTAATCAAGGTTAGATTATATTTACCAGAAGGGCGGAGTCTTGGCAAGGCGGTGTTCAGTATGGAATTAGAATGTTGAATGGTGTTCAAACGAGCCAGAGCTTTACTTACTTAATGTTGACACTTGAATTGAAAGAAAAAGTAGAAGTGGGCTAGTCATGGCAGTGGCGAGATCCAAACTTGTTAAGGAGGGGATTGCAGCGGAAATACTGCGAGAGAGGACCACAGACCCAAACATGACTTGAACATGATTGCCGCCCAACTGCTGCTGCATTGTAAGATTGCCGCTGTATCTGGTCTGTGAGTGCTGTAGGAGTGCCGCAGCATACGGCAGACTGCCGCTGAAAACAGCCCAACTGCCGCTGCAAAGTGCTGAGTTTGCCGCTGCAGAGTGCTGCCGACCGCCACTGCAGAGTGTTTGCATGTATTTTGGTGCCGCCAGACTGCCATATAGTGCCGCTGCATCGAAAATTATTCATGTCTTAATGTCACGGACGGCACAAGATTCAACCCTAGGCGATGGTGTAGCAATATATTGAATACAGTAGAGTACAATGAAACATTTTAAACCACCAATTACAATACCACCGAGCAATTCAACATGTACCCACAAGTCAAACTGCCGTAGACTGCCGCTGTAGTGCCGCTGGAACTGCCACTGCATGCCGCAAAAGCACTGCAGCGGCAAAAGTCCTTTGCCCGAACAGAACGTTGCTCCGAGGAAGTCTGAATTACGTGAGTCAGTGAATTATGATCAAACGAGCGAAATACAACCTACCTAGCCTGGGCAAGTCACTGACGCGGTATTACAATTCGTTGCATTGGCGCCTAATCAAAGTTCCAAAAGAAAATCGCAGGAACACCGAAATAAACGGAAAAATGGACCCGACCCCAGGGCATGAGACGAAATAACTTGCAAATGTGAGTAAAGAAGTCGAGGGGTAGATAAGTGACATATTTACTCAGTGCTGACTTGGATAACGGGCGGGGGTGCAGTGGTAAACATAAGGAGTTAGATATCAGACAAGAGAGGGTGAAGCATACGATCGCGATAGCACAATCGTGGTGTCTACCTCAGACGCCGACAATTCCGAAACTATCGACGTGCCATAGACGTCGGTAAGATTATTATTGTCGCCTTGCTATAATGTCAGTGACGCCCTCCGAGGGGTATCTAACGAGACGTACCCATTTGCAGGACCTTGCGCGAACAGGTAAACTGGTCATGAAAGAAGGGATGATTCAATTACACATCTTTTAATTTTGACAGAAAACGAGGTGACCGTGATAAATGCCGCCGCATCTAAAGTTCCCATGGCTAGGATCTATCCGTTTTGAATAACTTGACCTTCCAAAGCCACAACTGAAGGTGTTTTGTTAGAAAGACCATGATTGTTAACACTTGCGACCCTACTCATTGTTCAGTACCACAGTCGAAGCTTCAACCTCAGAGATAGCAAGGATTATTGAGAGAAACATCGAAGGCTTCATCAGGTTGCGATATAGTCTCAAGACTTTCGATGAGAGCAATCAAAGCAGCTGAGTTACGTTCCAAGGGTTTGGTCGCTGGTCATAGTGGTTAGGATTCAACGAGGAAGCTAGAACACTTGACTGTTCAAAACACATCCCTAGACTGTACGTGCTGCTTGTTCCGGGTAGGAAGCTTTCCCCACTTGCTATGCGATACAACATACAAATGGGAAGAGTGACGTGGGTGTCCAGTACTGAACGTGAGCGTACAGAGGCATACAGGCGGGCATTCGAAGAGGCATTGAGACTATTTTTGGGGAAGCAGGGCACGAAGACTCAGCGGCGCACGCGCATAGGCTAAGGAAACGCACGGTAAGGACAATATAACGTTGATGACACTGGATGTTTTGCCGACACAGAACAGGATTTGCTGGCCTGTAGGCATTGTCCTACATTCGGGGTGAGGAAGGCAGTTTCTCTGCCCGAGCAGCTCGTAGCAATGTGCTGCAGGGCTCAAAGGTATGGCAGAGCGCTTGTGCATCAGGAAAATCCATAAGTTCCCCATAGATGAAAGGGCAGCTATGGCGGCCTATGGGGTGCTGTGAGTGTCTATGAGATACCCCAAGCACTATAGCAGGCTATGGTGAGCTATGGCGAGCTATAATGAGCTATGAACATTGGAGGGATCTATGAGAGTCTATGAAAGTGTCTTGGGTTGCTATGTCGATCTATGGTGAACTATGGCAGTCCATCATGACACCAGGGCAACCAGCAAGGCATGTGAACACCAAGTGTGTTACATGCATGTGGCTTGCAGTTGAAACAAAGTCCACAAAGGTGCCTTTAACAAGCAAAGGGGGGCTTTGTTGCATGCTTTATTCCCCTGCACCAGAGAACAAAGCATGCACCAAAGCCGCCCTTAGTCTGGTAAAGGCGGCTTTATAGCCTTCCTTCCATATGTGAACCATATGCATGTAATGCATGTGGTGTTCACATGCATCATTGGCTGCCCCCGGTGTCAATTTTTATTGCCTACTATCATGGTCTATGAGTAGCCGTAGCTTTACAGCTCTTTGTGGTACAACAGGCACGGCCTGTTTTTTATCTATTTTCAACAGTTTTGACTAGAACAGCCGCCATGGGCTGAGTTTTGATCGGATTTCCTTGAGAGTATGTCAGGGGAACCCCCGCTCTGGCCACTTTCACTCTTCCGGCCGGATCTGCTCTGGATGCTTTTCCAGCCAGATCCGCTCCAGGTGCTTTTCTGTCCACCGCTCTGGATGCTCCTGCACCCGTCCATCCGTCTGTCCAACCGTCTTGGACATCTGTCCGCTCTCGCTGGCAGGTGGTATGTGATCAGGCCTGGGATTACTGTAGATACCTCCGGACACATGCTACTGGTTAGTTACTAATTAGTATATAAGGTTTTGCCTAGCATGAGAATCCCCATCCATTCTTCTCTTCGGATTCCCTGCTAGGTGCATAGTATTTCCGCTCCTGTATTCTAGTGCCTATATTTATTCTTTGGATTCCCCTGCTAGTTTCTGTGCCCCGCACTGAGCTCAAGGTTGCCCTTACAGCAGAAGAAAGGATCTAAGGGATCAACCAGTCAAGATTGGGAACTTTGGTGCAGGTACAGATTAGTGTCGTTCAAATATGCCATTATTCACGTCCTGAAACCGCTCCTGATTTTTTCCCTACTCACGATCAGGAGCATGTTCAGGAGCACGAATAAGGAGTCCTGATTAAAGTAGGAGCACCATGGGTCCTTATTTCGCTCCTTCTCTTGTTCCTGCTTGATCTCCTCCATCAAACCTCATGCTCGGTGATCAGCTTACTTGGAGTGGTGTCTCATGTCATAATTTTCTCTTCCACGCTACTGACCCAGCCGTCAACATCGAGTTCTCCTTCCTCCCTCTGCTCATAGTCCTTCAGGGACATGGTCTGCTCTCCTAAGAAGAATGGCAAAGGCCATTCACAAAATGTGCGGGCCGCGGCCCTCGTTTAGACACTGTGCGGTGTGTCGCCATAGCTGAGGATGAAGGCTAGAAGCAACATTGAAACTGTATGACCTGTGGCCGGCACGTGGCAGGCGCATGGGATGTGCGTGGGATGCGTGGGAGAGACGCTGGAGCTGGACGGGGCCGCCTGATGCCCGAGATCATGGCTGGGGGCATGCCGAGCATTGCTGAGCAGGAAAAAAGCAGGAGAAAGCTCCTGCTTGCCTCCTGGTTGTAAAATGCACAGAGGGGGGTTTCAAATATGGTCATTATTTGTTTCCTGATTTTTTTTCCTGCTTCGAAATTTGAGTGGCAATCCCACTGAAATTTGAAAATCAGGAAGATTTTCAGGAGTGTAATAATGGCCATATTTGAACGACACTATTCAGACCACTACAATGCTCCATCCTCCTCCACTTCAAATCTCAACCCCTCCTCCATTTCGATGGATCAGCTGCCAACTCCTAGCCGTGCAACCCGAGATTCTGAGTGCCTCCGCTCTGGATCCAGCTTCCAAAGCCATGGCCTGGCTCACTGCTGTCGAAGGTTCCCTTGGGGACATTCAGCTCGCGCTCTGGCAGCTATTGCTCAACAGCCAAAATCTGCCGCCTGCCCCTGCCCCTGCCACTCCAGCTTCGGTGCTGGGTCCTGATTTTTCGACTCCCTACCCAGCTCCAAAACTTCCGGAAGAGTCAATTAACGAGGACCCAGACCGGGCAGGTTATGTGTCTAGATGCCTGTAAACTGCATTCATCAAAAAAATGGCCTATTAAACCAGTGTTGCTAAATATACGTCATTTTTGCAAATTTCTTTCTATCACTAATTCGGGAATTAGCCGAGTATTTCTATCTGGGTTTCATGTGAATTGGTGCAGAACTCATTGAGATATTGGGAATTCTTCCAAAACATCTCAAAACAGAACTTTTTCAATCCATGCCTTAG
Source organism: Mycena albidolilacea (assembly GCA_029282495.1). Classification (NCBI taxonomy): domain Eukaryota; kingdom Fungi; phylum Basidiomycota; class Agaricomycetes; order Agaricales; family Mycenaceae; genus Mycena; species Mycena albidolilacea. Next base: position 1,177,668 of record JARIHO010000022.1, read on the forward strand.
GTACTGCCAATTGCTACAATCAATGTAAATGAATGGTACTACGGGAAATTGAACACTTGATGTGCAAACTGTGAAAATCTTAAAGGGACAAAGTAACCTCTACACTAAAGTAACCATAAAAAGTTGTGGTGCTTTATGTGATACAACAGTTGTTCTGCCTCCCAGCCCCATTGAGGCCCCCACACATCTCAACTATTTACATTCTTTTGGTGTGTTATGTTTAAAGTAGTATTGGTAGGCAACATAAACCATAAACCATGATTACGAGTACTTCATGTACTTGTTCTTTTCATCAACGGAACCAGGTTTTTGAGTTCGTGAAACTTTTATCAGTGCGTCCTGAGGATGTAATAAATTAGTGGCTGTTTTCATTAGATTTTTGTAGTCTTTTTAAGAGTCTAATCTAATAGATTTAGTGATTATATCATCCACCAAGAGGATGCTGGTTCGAATCTGGCTAGTCTATTTATATTTTGTTCTCTTTGTTTCCTAACCTCTACCTGGTCACACCTTCCAGTAGTCGTATATATTGTACACACACCAATACATTTAGTGTTCATTCGTATAGCTTTGTGTTGAGCCTCTTGTTCTATTTATACAGTGAGTGTTGCGATCATTTTATTCTTTTACTCAAGCTCTGATGGAAAATAATTGAAAGATTCAGAGTATTCGCTTCATTGGTCTGGAACTATGCTTGAGTTGGATTGCTGTTATGGAATTCCACATTGTTCACCTGCTCTCAACTGCGACGAAATCCCTACACACATTTTTATTATTATAAATTCTGCCCATAACTGTATTGGCAATTCATGAGGGCTCAGTGCAAACAGATATTGTCTGCCAATGGCCTAAGTTCGATCTGGGCCTGTTGGAAGGACCGGAATTCACATGAAGTTCGAGCACAACAAGAAAGTCATCATCAATATTGAGTAACATACCTCAATTTGTCTGTCTGTCCACTTTTGACGTTTTAGCATCTTGTGGGCACCTTGAACACTACGTGTTCGTGTACTGTTCGAAGGTGCCATCATTCCCTGTGGCAAATACAGATGTCCCAACGACTAAGACCCATATGAAATAGTGGAACTCCGCATGGTGGCGGTGCAGGCAAGATGTACGCAGGGCTTCAGAATATCCCGAACACATCAGATTGTCGGCTTCAACAGTGTAATTCTTTCTTATCAGTATTCTTTGCAATCACATTGAACCAGATGTTGCTTGTGACGCAAGGATATGTTGTTCTAACATTATTCAAAGAACCCCCAGTTACACAATTATTTGGCTTTCAAAGGTATTAGGTCCGTACTTTTTATTGTGATCACCGAAGCGATGCCATCACAGTCCTGTAAGTCGCGGTCAAAGCACTGAATATGAAGTGCAAGTAGGTAGATAAATGTCATACACTATGAGAAAATGAGCTATTCAATAGTCGGAATCGATAGGCGCTAAAAAACACTCGCTCCTTCTGTAAGGGCAACCTTAAGCTCGGCGCGGGGCGCGGAAACTAGTGGGGGAATCCGAAGTATAAATATATGTACTATAATACAGGAGCGGGAATACTACACACCTAGCGGGGGAATCTGAAGAGAAGAAAGGATGAGGATTCCCATGCTAGGTGAAACCTTATATACAAATTAGTAACTACCCAGTAGCATGTGTCCAGAGGTATCTACAATGATCATGGGCCTGGTCACATAGTACGTGCCAACAAGAACGGGCAAGTGGAAGGTCAGGGGCATTAGCCAGAGGGATAGCCGGAGGGATAGCCGGAGCGGAGGCCGGAGCAGAAGCTGGAAAAATAGCTGGAATGGGTGGAAAGGTGTAAAGTACGAGTCATGCCATGCAAAGCATCGGCCCTCCTGCCAAGTTGTGTGATGTAGGCCAAACCCATCCTTGCGGGTCACCAATCTAAAAATAGACCCAAAATGAAACTTACAGAGCTGAATGAGAGCTACAAGACTCATTAAGATTATTTTTCAAGAACTGGCTTTGTTCAACCATGAATTGCAAGATACTTTCCTGGAAGCAGTGCCTTCTCAGGAATTGGATCCTCCTGATCAGGTCTGAATACAAGGTTGGCAAATTGTGTTCAACCCGGTTGAGTTGTGTTGTCCCATAATTGATGAGAAGATCATAGCTCTTTGCGGTACAACAGGTGTGGCCTGTTTTTGTTTCTATTTTCGACAGTTTTGACTAGAACAGCCGCCATGGGCTGAGTTTTGATCGGATTTCCTTGAGAGTAGGCGCGTTCAAATCACATTGGAAATCCACAGAGGATGAAATACCGGCTTTTTTGATGTAACTATGTAATAGAGTTTCTTCAGAAATATCATGGTGAATTTAGTATATGAGACAAATCGGGTTTCCTTTGGTTAGATCTCATACCAGGCATATCATTAGAAACAATAAGTCAGAAGGGTAGTGGGGTGAGGGGAAATTTTTTGCTTTTTGGCTGAACTATGGGTGCTATGAGGCTATAGCTACCATGGCTACTATGGGGGTACAGTGGTGCGTGCGGGCCCTTGGCCATGTGGCACTTTATTACTTACAGGAAGTTACTTGAGTTTTGTACAGGTTGAGGGAGGGATGGTGGAGAGTGTGCTGTGAGGTTAGTAACTCGAAACTAATGTGAGTATGTGCCTCAGGGGCTTGGTGAATTAAACTCCGAGATGACATAAACAAGGCCGGCGTTTAACCGCCGGCCACTTTTGATGTCGGTTTCACCAATTCCCGAAAGCTCTCCAATTTTGTTTGGTGGTCGAAATCGGAGTACACCGGAGAAACAATGAAACGAAAGGTGTTTTTAGGTTTGTACAGATATGGTGCAAACAGCCATTTGAATGAACTAACCTGGCCGCTCGGTGGCAGGAAAGCATTCTGCATTGTGCCAGTTCAACAAACAACACGAGTCCTCAGTTTCGAACCTCTGGAGAGAGTCGAACCCTCTTCTCCTTCGGCACCTTGATTGACATGGTACCTGTAGCTATTAGAGGCGACTTCTGTAGTCGACAGAGCACCTGCATCCTTTTCAAGTTCAGTTTGTGGTATGCAGTTGTTTGAATTGAGTTACCTGAACAAGGGGCTGGTCGGCCGCTTCGTGGCCTCCCAACCTCTTTTGTGAGGTTATTTCCCGTCTGTTTGCAAATGGTCATGATTTCATGCAGGACTGACTGCAGTTGAGTGGAATTGAATTGATAAGTGCTTGGAGGATTGCGGAGCAGTCTTTTTTTCAAGGTTGCAGTCAAGGTCAGAATTTTATCCCCAGCCTATCCTTCAAAGCGAGGGTGGAATTGATAAGGTTGCAAGAAAATTCAAGTCGTTGGTGCCAGGCGCTTGAATTAGAGCCTCGGAAACTATAACAGTGAGCTAAAAAACGGAATTTGGCATTGTGCACACTTTTATAGGCGCGCGCGCGCTTGAAGTTGATCATGGGGCCAATAGCCCCGAGAAAGTGCCGTTTATTGAGCGCTTCCAAATTGTCGAGCCTGATCTCCCAAAAGCGGAGTTTAAAAGGCTTCAGACAGACATGGATAATTTTATAAAGAGGGAGACTTTCCGCCCAGTGCGGGCCCGAAGAAAATAAAAAACACAAACTGGAATGGATTCGCGATCCGCACCGGAATGAGCTCGGCCGGCCTTACAGGTGTATCTAAGATTGACCAAAAGATTACAATTTGACCGTCATGCAATGCCTTTGGAGGGAGTTGAACCCTCTTTCCCCGAAGTGCCACTGAGGAACACAAATCACTTTTTCTCGGGTGAGGTACCACTCATCCTCATTCGTTTTAGGGTATGCGTTAATCGGAGTTGTTAGAACGAATGAAAGGAGGGGGGATGTTGATTGGAATTTTGCCTTGTTGGAACTTGAGTTGAGGAGAGAACCATAACTATGAAAAGGTCTCCCGCGAAATAAACATCAAGTTAACGTTCGGTAAAATGATTGCTGAAAATAATCGCAACAGAAATCTTGCAATGAACGGAACCTGCTAAAAAGAATTGGAAGGCAGACTGAAGCCTCCGGGGGGACCGAACCATAATGACCGTTGAGCTCGAATCTGCTCTGACCGTTCGTCAGCAGAGGCTTGAACGAGGTTTGTCAAAGCCACATTTTTCTCATGAATAAACGGAAAATAAAAATAGACCGGCACTGAGTACTGAGTCCTGAGGCTCACTCGAATGCAACTCAACATCTAGGTTCGGCCGAACGAGCCGATCCGATCCGACATGACATAAATGGCATGGCATCATCACGGCGAACTTTGCCTTTCTACCACCATGGCTTTTCTGTGCGTTCACAGTCAACGAGAGCAAGACGATCTTGACTCGGATAATTAATTTTCAAGGTGATCCCGAATCTAGAAGACATAGAAGCCCTGGCTTCGCGATGGCGAAAATCAGGAAGAAGCACTTCGAAAAATTCCAATACTGGCACGTTTGTCATATCAGGCCATAACGAGCCAAAACGAGGCTCGATTTATCTTTGAAATCTCTACCCGCGCTAGGTAGGTAGGGGTGAGGCATTTTTTCGATGATGATCCGGATGCTTACGAATTATTACCTGCTTTCGAACGCAGCCAAGCTTCTGGAAAATATGCTCGATAGTATCGGAATCCGAGAGCGAATAAACGTGGTCCGCGACAACCCAGACGGAGACGGGGCGCCGCACGCACTGCTCTAGCTGTTCTCCGTGCGCCTTCTGCGTAGATTCATTTTTGTGGCGACGACTGCGGCTGGCGTGATGCATTCCCATCCAAGAATCTCTCCTGACCTGGCTTGGCTGGCTTATCTGACCCGAGACTCGCTAAGCGCACGTTCGCTGGTGGCCCTATATGGTCGGGCCGATCTCACCCGACGTACCCCCTTTAGTCACGGCTAGTTCGCTGCAAACGTGGGTCTTCCCTTGGCCATTTAACACCAGCTGCTCTCCTGGCCCTGCGCTCGAGCCGCACCAGCCCGCTAGGCAGCATGCTCGACCCCCTGGGCGCCGTCCCCGTCAACGGCACCCTACCCTCTTCTTTCCTCGCCTCGCTCTCCTCTAATGTCAATATCACTACTCTTTCCGCCACCCCAATCTATCTGTTCGCTCTCATTTTCCTGGCAACTTTGTACCCCGCCCTCGCCCCGGCCTTTCCGAAGACCCGCCAGCACGCGTGGATCCTCACGACCATCGCCGCCGCAGTCATGACCTTTGCCTCGCTTCCATTCGTCCTCGACTACGTAAAGCGCGGCGGCGTGTGCGGCGTGCTCCCTCGGACGGACGTGGCCATTGCAGTGAATCGATTTTTCCAGGTGCCTACTGTTTTCCCTATTTTTTCCCTATACCCTATCCCCCCCGAGATTGGACCGACATCGTATCTGTCAAATCTGCATTCAATCCATCCATCCATCCAATGTATCTATTATATCTGGGCCGAATCACTGACGCATTTTTTTCACCTGCAGGCCTACCTAACCGCCGACCTCGCTGTCGGCTTCCTCTTCTACCGCGCGCAAGTTGGCTTCCTCACAGGCTGGGTGCACCACGTGGTGTATATCGGCATCGTAGAGGTTGCAATAAGGGGTGGGTGGGCGCATGTGTTTTGTTTGGCGGGGGTTATGGAGGTACGTTCCCGTGTTCCCCCTTTGTCCTCTTTTCTTGCTATATTACCTCGATCCGTTTCTTTTCCGGCAGACATTGCATACGCACCCGTGGCTCCCGTCCCCGCCCCCCCCTCCTCTTTTCTCCCATTCTTGCGTTTCTATCCTTTTTTCATTCATCGATTTGTTGCTATGTCCACCCTCTTCTATTTAGTTGTTCTTTCGTTTCTCTTTCCATTTTCTCGGTCATCGCGAAACCAGCGCTAATACCCTCTCGCACAGCTCCCCACCCTCCTGCTAGGCCTATCCACCCTCTTCCCCGCGCTTCGCTCCAACGTCCTCTTCGCACTCACCTTCTTCGCGACGCGTATTTGCTTCCATCTGTTGCTGATATGGGACTGCTTGATGCGCGATCATTCGTCCTCGTATTCGGATGTGATTCATTCGGCTTCGTCTTCATATAAGGATGCAACTCCGACGCCGTATGCAGCTATTCCGACTCAAGCGCCGGCGCTCAACATGCGCGTCCCTGCGCTCATCATGCTCAGCATCTTTCCGCTGCACGCGATGTGGTTCAAGGGCTGCGTCGCGGGGTTCGTGCGGCGCTATCGGGCAGGTCATCCCAGCTCTGCGGTTGGCGTGGACGGGAAGAACGGGGTCGAGACCGAGAAGCAGAGGCATCCACTGGCGCCGGACGTGCACCCCGACGCGCGTTCGCTCGCGCACCACGCGCGTGTCTCTCCCCCTCCCTCTTCCTTCGCTTTCCTACCGACGGGAGCGGGCGAGTGGGGCCTGCGCCGACTCCGCGCGCTCTCCTCTGCCCTGCTGGAGCGCGGATCGATGGGGCAACGGTGGCTCGGCGGGCCCGCGGGCTGGGTCAGTACTGGCGGGGAGGACGGAGGGAGGTGGGGCGTGCGGAACGCGATTCTGGAACGGCTGCGCCAGGTTCGGCTTCGGCAGCAGCAGCTGCGGAGGCCGGGGATGGCGCGGCGGATGAGCGCAGGGCTGATTGCGGCGCTGACGGGCAAGGAAGTAGTTAATAGGGGGAGGGAGGAGTTGAGAAAGGGGAAGGAGGCGTTGGTGGAGTATGTGAGGGGGTTGGCGTGAGCAGGTAGGAGTTTCCGCTGGTTTTCTTTCAGGTTGAAGATTTCTGATGTTGGTTGCGTCTGGTGTAGGTTACTTATGCCCCTCTCCTTGTTATGCGCGTCGTCCGTTTACGTGCCCCTCCATGCGCTGGAATATCCTCGTGTGGTGCCCGAGGGCGGGCGGTTAGAGCGTTGGACTTTCTTGTACTTTTGCCACTACTACTTAATTGGACGTAGGTAACGCGCTGTAGCTAACGATTTTCATGACATGATATTGTTGTTGTATCCTTCGGGTAATGGGACTGTCGCCCTCGCCGGAGCCTTGGCTGTCGCTCGAGTCCAAACCGAAGCCCCACATCATTTTAATCACTGCTCGGTCACGTACAGCCTCATCCTTCTTCGTTCTGTGCCACCATGTCGGTCGCCCAATACAGCGTAATCCGCACCCCCTGTGCTTCTCAAAATCGCTCTTTCTCATCTCCCAATGCGAGATCTCCTCGTCGCGGTACCGCTCGTCAGCAGAATGTGGTAGACCGCCACGCTCACCCCTGTCCCGCAGCGCATTCTCGAGGTTCTTCGAAGAGGACACCTCGTCCGAGCACATAAAAAATCCGCTCCTCACGGAAATATTCACTCCGTTCTTTGTCTCCGACGGGTGACCATGGCAGGAAGCCAGCTGGCGGCGTATGCTCGTTATTCAGCCCTCGCCTAGACGCTGTTCCTCAAGGAATTCGGCCGTACAATGGAATTTAGCTCTGGCCGGGAGGCTGAATGCGAGCGAAGCGCGCTGCTCAGTCTCGATCAATTCCAACTACGAATGGGCTGCCTCTACGACCTCCTCCTCCAACCCATGATCATTGACCGTATCTTGGGTATGTTCATCGTGAAGCGGCACCTCGATAACGATTTAAAAGAGCGAGAGCGAAGGAGAGGTCGATCTCAGCCTCATGGTGTCTGTGGGATTCATTGAGGAAACCACGCGTGTCCACACAAAGTCCTTAGGAAGTGGTTCTACAACGAGGCGAGCATGTACGTCGCAATCGAATTTGGAGGATGGGACCGCATGGGAGTCGCAGTGTTAGCCCGCAGCCTCGTGAAGAGTTTGACAATGAAGAGGCCGACAATGAATCGAGCCAGGAGGGGCACCCGGATAAGTTGGAGTCGGCTTGGAATCGTTACTCGTAGCCAAAGTCCTCAGAGCGACGCCAGTTACGAGGAGCAGTCGGATGACGAGGGCCATTCGGACGAGAAGTCGGGCTGAAATATTACTGCACATGTCCACAATACCTCAATCTCGACCATATATAGTTTGTGAAGCTTCGTCTCTCCCGGGGAGGAGCCGGCGGAACCCCAATTGCGGTAGAGTGGCTGCGGAATTCGAGGTCAGTTTGACTTCGACAGATGAAACACCGCACAGACATTGTTTCAGAGTTCGAATCAAGTTCGAATGGCAGAGGTGGGAGTTTGACGGAAGCTGCTGTTGAGAAGTTCATTGTTTCACTTTGTAGTCCAGGTCCAGAAAATTGTATCCGAGGAATGGAATGCGAAGGACAGGATTTGATGAATCGACTGCACCCAGGGAGGCGAGACGATGGAAAAACGAGGAGAGATGGAGAAATGGGAGGTGGAGAGGCAAGCGTGTAATTCGCACATGGTGCAGGACAAAAAATACATTTTTGAATAACAAAATGGAAAAACCCCACTGGGAACGAATCAGTGAGGCTGAAGAGGAGAACGAGAGAACTTGAAACTCACCAAGAGCAGAGACCCAAGAAAGCTGTCGACTGCATCTCTGACCTTCTGCCAGATGTTGTTGATCCCGGCTCTGACCGCCAGGGGGATGTATCCACCACCAGCGTGATATTGTTCTTCCAATACTTTTACGCGCTGTTGCAGCACCCAGAGTTCTATCACAAGTGCTAAATAGTTTAGTGGTCTGGCAAAAGAAAAAATGCAATATCAAGGCAAAAGGCTACAAACCAGCTTGGATCTCCTCCTGGGTCGGAGCAGCAACAGTCGAGTCATTGGACGGCGTGGATGGTCCATGACAGGACCCACGGAGGAGTCCTTGACCCACATTTTGCATTGTGGCTGGAAGTGGGCAGGTGCTCGGCTTTCAAATAGATGGGGAGCAATCCTGGGAAGGAGAAACGGCTTTTGAGTTCTTGTGGGTGAGGCTGACATCAGAGGGGAGCAAAAAAAAAGTGTTGAGAAGTTTAATGTATATATATAATGCCCTAAATTTGTCTGATTGATTGTGTGATCTGATCCTCAACTGGGCAGCTCCTATGCCTTAGAAACCCTACTGACTGATGGCCTCACCGAATTTAGTATGCACCGAGGGTCTGGGCACCGGGGAACGTGATTCTGGCCATGATGGGAGCGGTGACAGGCCCGCCGTCTTTCTTAATTGAAGTCACAAGAATTTTATTTGCAGAGTTCTTACAACCTACACATAAACGAAGCGCATACCAAATGTTTTGTATACATTCCTTCAATATGCGCCTCGCTCTGCCATTCTTCATCCGGCGCTGCTCGCAGTCCGTCGCCCAGCCACGGCGGCCAAGCCCCGGATCGATTCCTGAGGATGCCTCTGCAATCAATTCCTGTGGTCTCTCCCTCTGTGCATGACCAGCCTCTTGGAACTCCCTTCTCTGCCTCAAGTTGATGTGTAATGTATGTGTTGTTTCTATCTCTTGTGCGTGCCACCCGCTGTCTTCCTTCTCGTCCTATATCCGCTTTCTACTACCAGTCATTTCAAGCCTCTTTCCTCACTTGTGTTTGGTCTCATATTTCTTCTCTGCTGCCCAGCCGCATATCTCTAAGAAGCCCTAGGAGTTTTGTTTAATCATCTGCTGTTGAAACAGGAATCCAGGATTAATCCCGGATTAATTAATCCATCTAAAGGTATCAGTGGGGGATGCTGAGAGTAGGGATTAAACAGGGATTAAACCGGATTAAACCTGATTTTGGTGCGCTACAAAAATGACACGAGGCAGGATTCGAATGAGGAACCTTTCCAATATTACTCATATGCGAAACCAGAGTTCACAACCACTACACTAAACCACAGATGTTGGACCTCCTTCTACACGATATGTGAGCTGTCGGAGTGATAGGGCCATATCCATTGAAGGTGTCGGTGGGGATGTGTCAGTGGGGATACTCAGAGTAGGGTATGAGCAGGGATTAAACAGTAAGAAAGACATTAATCAGGATTGAACTTGTGATTAATCATGTTTGAGGGATGGCAATCCAGGATTAATCCCAGATTAATTACTTTATAAAGGTGTTAGTGGGGATGCTGAGAGTCGGGTATAAACAGGGATTAAACCGGATTGAACCTGATTAAACCTGATTTTTGCAAAAGGTATCCCTTTTAGGTCAGTGGAGGCACCAGTTGAACTCTACAGAATCATGTGGAGAGGAGATGGCACATATCAGTCCAGTGAATCAGGGTATACTGAAAGAGGACTCACAATTGACTAGTCTTCATCAATGAATGCACCCTCTTCTTCATCACTGTACACATATCCCCTTGTGACAGTGCATACAGACATTGCATGACCAAAGGTATGATTAAGGAAAAGCTTAGTTGAAGCCATGGCCCAAACATGATTAATCACAAGTTCAATCCTGATTAATGTCTTTCCTGCTGTTTAATCCCTGCTCATACCCTACTCTGAGTATCCCCACTGACACCTTCAATGGATATGGCCCTATCACTCCGACAGCTCACATATCTTGTAGAAGGAGGTCCAACATCTGTGGTTTAGTGTAGTGGTTGTGAACTCTGGTTTCGTATATGAGTAATATTGGAAAGGTTCCTCGTTTGAATCCCGCCTCGTGTCCTTTTTGTAGCACGCCAAAATCAGGTTTAATCCGGTTTAATCCCTGTTTAATCCCTACTCTCAGCATCCCCACTGACACCTTTAGATGGATTAATTAATCCAGGATTAATCCTGGATTCCTGTCTCAACAGCACATGATTAAGCAAAACTCCTAGGGTTGCTGTATCTCTCAGCAGTGCGTTTTCGGGAGGCGGGAGTGATCATCAGCAGGCTGTGTATCAGATGTCCTTAAGCCAGTGCATACATTCTTCACCCACTGAGTATACTTCTGCTGAGCAGACCTTCCCAATTCTTGCACAACTCACCAACCATCGGCCTCTGCGCAATCACAATGTCTTCAATGCTTCCCATTTGCGGTTCAACCTCGTGCTGCTGATTGTCTAAATTTTGACTCCGCAGACATCGAAGTTTGATGACCTCATGCTCAATCCAATGTCCAGCCCCTTCCTCCAGGGAACTCACACTGGAGGCATCTGGGATCATTTGATCTACAATGCTCGCTTGGTTTTCCAACACTACCATACACAGGTTGACTCTGGCGGCTTGTCTGAATCATGCCCAAGGGCTGTGTTCTTCAGCAAGCAGGAGCTAATGGGGAACATCTTTTGGTAAATCCGTGCCCGCAGTCTTGACGAAGAGGGTATACTGTACTTTTTCGTTCAAATCGACAGGGGGTGTGACGCGTGACTCATTTTGCCTATTCGAAATTTCGGCAGCCACCGAAATTCTGCGTGACACCCTGAGAAATTCGACATTTGAACTGAAAATGTTGTCTTTTCTGCAGTTTTAGGCGGTTTGGAGGCCTATGTGACTGCTTGAAGGTTCAACAAAGGCCCGGGTGACACGTGAGTCATGACCCCGACCAAATTTCGTGATCGACAGAGGGGTGTGTGATGCGTGACTGACGATTTGAATGAAAAAGTACAGTATTAGGGTATATTGTACTGGCATGGTCTCGGCCTTGTTTTTTTTTTGCTATCCCGGTCATCTCAGTATATCACTATGTTCTGGGGTCAGCTAGACTCACTTAGTCAAGGTTCAGCAATGTGAGTCTAGGTCTGGCTACCTGATCACACTGACTCTGTGCAGCCGACTACATACACTTTTGTGTAGGGCCGGGTAGCTGATGGCTGGCTGGCTACACTGACATCATGCAGATCAGTGCAGATCAGTGTAGGTGCGTATAGTTGTGTCCGTCTCAGTTTCGGCGCCTACCTTGACCTTGTCCCAGGCTGCACTGAATCTGTCTGTATTCAATGCCAGGTAAGGGGCATTCTGTTCATCCTCACACTCATTAGATTCGTTGTTGTTGTGAAGGAGCCAATGCAGAGTTGCGAGAGCCTAATTGGGATCATCACTGTTATAATTTCGAATCGGCGGGTTGTAGACACGTCCATAGACACCGCTCCTGGGAGAGTTGCCACTCGGCTCATCTCTTGCTCTCCGACACCCATGTACCAGTCTTGCTGCACCGCCTCTCTGAGCCGAAACTGGCTGCGGCAACGAAGCGGCAAGACTACAAGTTGTTCTCCACTTGAAATCAGGTATGTTCACCTCTGGTTAGGTGGCCAGCAACACCTCGACTGACCTACCCTGGGCTGAACTGACCTCCCTTAAGATACAAACAGCTGCACTGACCTGCACATACCTAGACTGACCTGCACAGACCACTTCTAGTCACCTAGACAGACCCCTCTGGGCAGCTGCGGGTAGGTCATCTGGCCTCAGCCTGTTTCTGGGGGGGGGGGCGGAATGTAGTGTATATAACGGCTACCGAACACAGGAAAAACGGCAACTCAGAAGTTTATATTTCCTTCAATGAACCCAGTTTCTCGCGCCCAATTCCCGTCCAAGTTGGGCGCTTGTTGTTGTTCATTCCTGCAGCTTCTGTGAAGTCATCGGGGTCCTTCCTTTGACGCCCCGAGTCACACTCGATTGTATTGAGCATCGAAATCTTATTCAGCGCATAAAACCCAGCCCTTCAATGTCTGGATTTCATCCCCTCCGATGTTCAACTTTCAGCTCATACTCGCGAGTTTCATATCCTTTCCGACTCTACGGAGGTTATCTAACTTATTACTCCCAGGCGGTTCTTTTTCTGTCTGGCTCTGTGCTCATTAGTGTTGTGGCAACACAGCTCTCCCTCGCTACGCAAACACGAATCCTTCCCCAGAGTTCGGTTCTCTGACCTTCGTCGGAGACGTTGCCGCCGGAAGCACTCGTATTTACTACCAAAACCCGGACAGCGGCATCCAGGAGAGCATCATCAACGACCCATTCGTAGTTAGCACCTTCGACGCAAGCACCCTCCTTGTCCCAGCCGACGAAGTTCTCTGTGGAACACCTATCGTCACCACGACGATCAGCGAAAATGGGTTCCCGATTCGCGTCTTTTTCGTATCACCCAGCTACATCTTGAGCGGGTATGCGTGGACAGGAACGACTTGGGAAGGTTGGCCGAAGTGCACCGGCTGCATCACTGCGAATCAGTTCACCATCGAGCCTGGGAGCACAGTGCTGTGAGCGATGACGGTTTGGGGATTTTTGTAATGTCTGAAGTCAAGGAAAATCAGATGCACGACCAATGGCTGATGCTGTGGACTTTATCTAGAATGAATAGAACTTTTCTTCCCCGACCTATTCCGCGACCGATTGTGCTAGCCCTCAAAGTCCAACTCCTCCCGCGAAGTGCGACGCGAATTACGGCCTCGCCCAGCCTCGTCGCGGTACCTTCCCGGCGCGCCGTGCGTCAGAGGTACCTCGTCTGCACCCCCATCCACGATATTATTCTTCGACATTGTTCCCAAGCGAAGACTGTGGTACTTCGAGTCGGCACTGGAATGCCAGCGCTTGAGCCATGTCCCAGCGATCGCTAGCACAACGAAAACGAGCAGGCTGTTGAGTACGAGAAGGGCGATGAGCGCTGGCGAAAGGGGCGTTTTGGAGGTGTCGGAGGTGACGAGGACGGCGGCGACGGCTTTGGAGTCTGAACCAGTTGCGGCGCTATGGTGATTGGGTGGTTCAGAAGATGGCACGGAAATGAATTCGGGAGACTCACGGGGACGAAACTGGACACGCGGGAGATCCTAGGGCAGCCGGGGGACAGACGCCAGCCCCGGTTGAGAGCGTGCCACTGTGTTGCTGGAGAACGAGGATTAGGAAAATGCACAGTACATGAGCAAGAGCGGTACAACACACAGAATACGTGCATAGCGTCGCGTCCGCATAAACGCATGCGAGATTCCCTGCGGTCGAAGTCACCGAGGACCCAATTAACGGGGAGTTCTGGAGGTGATGTTGGTTGCATTCGTATTCGGTGGAACTAACTTTCTGTTAGAAGGTAATCGGCGAAGGAGTGTACCGACCTACTTACTCCGTGGATGTGGACGTGTCGATCGAAGGGGGGCACGTTCCCGACCCGCTCTGAATGCTTCCGTTCTGCGTGCTCGTTAGGAACAAGTGGGCATGAGACAAAGTGTACTGACCCCCTGCGAATATGAGCAGACATCTCTGTCGGAATAACGACACTCGAGGAGCGTCTCGTTGGACCCGGTAGATCGAATAAGCTGCGCGCCGTCCACAGTGGCGTTTGTGTTCCGGTTGAAAGAGGGACAGAGGTTTGATGCGGTAGGAGGACTCGAAGCCGCCACATCCAAGAAAATCACGAAGACAGCGAGATAAGCTAGGGAAGGCATCGGCGTGGCTGCGGGTAGGTACAGCGGAAATATGAAAGAAAAGGGTGTACACTATGACAAGACCACGCCGTCGCGAGCGTTTATGAAGGATCGGTTAAGTGGATGGTTGCGGTGTTTCGTGTACAGTGGAGCCCCATGTCAATCTGAGTGTACCTGAGTCTGGCCGTAAATCATCCCATGCCAAAGTCCCTGTGCTCGGCCATTTGACCGTGGTCGCCGTGGCTGCTCAAGTGCCAAGCTTCGCCGTACCGCCCGTGCAAACATCGGGGACCGATGTCGCGGTCGCTTCCAGTAATTAACTAGCGGGTAATTAAATTTCACGCAGAGACACCACGTCAGCCCGTCCCACCGCTCGTTGTTAAGTATGAGCTCAAGGGAAGATTCGACTCAACTTCGAACTGTGCCGAGTTGCCGTCGGATAATTGCGGAACAGTCGGAACTGAGTGCCTGCACCGCCACATTGCGCGTTCTGTCGTTCTTCACAAGTTTTTGCCTCGCCCTCCGAGTCTCTGCACCGACTTGATGCTGCCAACCCGACAACCATATCTGCACTTTGGAGCCTTGACGGTGCCTATATCCTCTATCGGCCCTCCTAATCACCCAGATGTGCTTGCCAAACGCAAGGCAGACGACATCCAAATTGTGGAAGGACGTATCGCCGACGCGATCAGTCGAATTTTGCTCCGTGGACGCCTTCTGAAGAGGACGCTCTGTCTTCCGAAGCAATTTCATTCACTTGATCCATCACCCTAGAACCCTTCTGCTCGCTCACTTCGCTATCTGACGGCTTGGTATGATCTCCGCTTTTCGGAAGCGGCACCTCCTGCCTTCTATTGTCGGTCCAACCCTGCAACATAAGCTCGTGTATCTCAGGCACTAGGTCTTTGTCAGGCGAGGCGCCTGACTTTGGTGATGTCCCCGGAAAACAATAACACAGAGGACTGCCTGCCAAGAGAGTGCATCTGCCAGAATGTGCCACGCAGCTGAACCTCTCTTAGGGCTCGGAGTTCTCCTGCCAGACTTTTAATGCGCTCGACCAGTCTCCGTCTCCCGTTACACCAAGGTCGACATCGGCGAGGCTCAAGAAATCGAGCTTCTGTGCGTGGCGGAACAGGAAAGACACCCTGTACTGCTCGTCTGTGCCGCACCACTCAAGTCTCAAGCCCGTTTCGGCGTCGCCGAGGATGCTCGAGAGTGGGATCTTCTGCATGCGGCCAGAAAAAATGACCGTCAAGTCCTGGAGGTTGGTCGCCTGACGCAACAGGTCTGGGATGTGCTAGTTCGCCCGGATGCGTAGCGGCTTCATTTCTCGCTGTTGAGGCGGTTGGCATGAGGGTATAGAAGCCGAATGGAGTGGTATTTGTTGCCGATTACTGAGATTTTTTTTGCAGACGAGTCGCAGATGGCGGATATCTGCCGTCAAGCAGAGGCCGCAGTTACAATGGATGAGCTCCGTCTCGAGGGACTTTACATTGTCAAATTTCTCTTGGCTGCCGGTCTTGTGCCGTTCCACATGGCGCGGCCTGTGGCGTCGGGACATGGGAGGATGAAGGGCGCAGTTACGCTCCCCCCCTCGCAACCGTCTCGCCCGAATTTGAATTCCAGGGCGTTGTGGCGATGTGGAACAGCAGCTGTCGCTACAATACACCAATTTTCCGGAGACTGTGGCGTCGGTGAGCCTGCGAGCCGCGATCTATCTTGGCGCTTTCCCCTGTTTTTTTATTCTGTAAGATCATATGCTTGGTATTTCCCCACCATCGTGGCGTCAACACCCCGAATGCATCCGGAATTCAAACTAGTGCATTGCGTTTGTACGAATCAATGCCGTCACCCACACCGAACCCATACCTGACCTTTTCCTCGTATCAGACATCCTAAGCCGATTCAGGCGGTGAAAAGCACGCCGACAGGATGGGTTTTGCGCGCAGGAGCGGGAGTGTAAGATTTCTGGGTGGGACCGGCTCGACCAGATCTATTTTGCTCCCCCGCACCTTTCGGACGCCCAGATGTATTACCGTTATGATGGGCTTTTTTGAGATGAGGCAGTGAGTACATCCGAGTCTGCCCTTTTTTGAACCGCTGTTGCACAGCGCCTGCATACTGGCATTTAAAACGTCCAGGATTGATCTCACGACGCAAGCCATCCGATGCCGCGCTTCCTCTCCTCGAGAGGGGAACCCCCGCCCTCTAGGGCGAGGTTGAAACCCCCCAAACCTCTGCCTTCGAGGGCGAGGTTTAAACCCCCAAACGCCCTCCCCGACGCCTTTTGGACGTCCATGGTCGCATTACAACAATCAGCAGACGCGTTCCCTCCGCTTAAAACCACCGTTGATCGTGCGATTGCCCTCTGTCACACTGCCGAGGTTTGCGTTGTGTTTCATCCTGGGGGAAAGACCCTAATCCCACCCTTCGCAGCGCATGGAGCACTTGAAGGCGGACGCTTACGACGTTGCATTTCGGGTCAAAGATATCATGGACATTCTTGCTGACACGGTGCCTGATGCATTTGATATTCCGCCGACAAAGTTGCAAAGTATCAACCGCTTCTCATCGTAAGTTAATCCACGTCTCTTGGCATACAGACTCTGATTTTTCGGCGCAGTCTCCTGGACAGAATTAACCGTTTCATGGAGAGCATATCGTCTGCTAGTCCTCGTTCCGCCTATACGCATTTCAAGACCAGACTTGACGACACATGCCGCGATCTCCAGAACGATCGCCCCTTCTGTGACATAAACGCTTCCCGTGGTTCTCTGAGCACACATAGCCAAAGTAGTCTTTGTCCCGCTGTGCGTTCTCTCGGGCCGCAAGATCCCTGGCTCCCGCCGGCGAAGTCGGCTCCGCTAAATGCTCTTCCCGATGTGTTGTGGACGTCGATTCTTGCATTGAAAGAATCAGCAGACGCTGTACCCCCACTTAAAAGTGCTGTCAGTGCCGCGATTGCCTTATGCCAGGTTGCCGAGGTCAGCTCTTCTCAAGCCAATAAACAGTGTTTAACACGCAGTGTAGCGCACCGAGCACTCCAAGTCAGACGCGAGCGCGATTGCCCTTCGGGTAAAGGAGATCATGGACGTCATTGCCGACGCGGTGCCCGATGGATCTGACATTTCACCGCGTATGTTGCAAAGCATAGACCGCTTCACGGCGTAGGACAGTTTATATTCCATATTCAGTGGTCTGATTCCTTTTGTACAGTCTTCTGGAGAAGATTCAAGACGGTATGCAGAAGATTGTCTTCGCCAGCAGGCTATCTCGATTTTTGCATCTCAATCGCAACGAAAGCCTGCTGAAGGGCTTCAAGACCCAGCTTGACGACGCATATCGTGATTTTCTGGTTCGTCATTTTGAAAATAATTCTGCATCTCAGCACTCATCTACAACCCAGGCCGCATCCACACTCCGTCTCGAGGTTCAACAAGCGCAGATTGCGATCAACCTGGCACAATTCAAAATTCGAGAAGAGAAACGGCACGTCGAACTCATCAACTTGACAACTGTGCGTGTCTCTACTCTAACGTGTCGAACAAAGCCGATCTCAGATCTCACCCGCAGCCTAATCCCTGGTCCTCGATATATTATTCTATTGGTTTTTTTGGCCGTCCCCTGATGCTTCCATACAAGTGGCATACTTCCCCCTTCCTCCATGATACCCATAAACCCGAGCTCGCGGGCCTGCGAGCCAGGGGACACAATCGGCCTACCCTCCTCTTCCGGCTCTGTATGGAGCATATCCCTCAGCCTGTTAAACACCCCACCCCGTTTTCTCGGCTCAAATTAATGTCGCTGTAATTACCGCTCCATTGGACCGTCGTATCTCCCAGCATCTGCTCCCTCTTATGTAGTTCTCGGTCAACTTACTAGAGTTAAATTTCACACTCGAAGCTGCATACCTATATCTGAGTTTGTGGTCGGTCTGACCTGTTGTAAACTTATTAAACAGGAGGATCTTCGCGCCGCGCGGACTTTGGCGCGTTCAGTTCCAACCGCCGCTTCGGCAACGACCAACACTTTATCTTCTTTGATCTGATCTCAGCGTCGGTGCAAGTTACGCCATTAATCGCTAGACGGGCTCAGGGTAAACCCAGATACACGGGGCCGAACAAACCTTTTCGTCGGAGATGCCTCTGTGAATCGGGCGGTACGCCCTGGGACTGATGATATCGGCCCTTGGAACTGACGGGCAAATGAAGTGAAATCGGTAAGTCAATTGGGCCGCACCAGGCCGTCCCCAGTGAAGTTTTATTTTCAATATCGCGTAAGTAATGTGGCGGTCGTCTCCTAGTTTATAATCGCTGATTGTCCTCCGCCCAGTCCATCCTGAATTCAATTCCCGAAAAAGGACCGAGGCCTAATATCAGCTTGAAAGCAGAATATCGAAGAGTCGTAATCCGGAGGATACAGATAATACATAATAAAATTAACAACAGAGGAACATCGAAGGAGACGTAAGTGATCATATGTATATATTTTGTTTCATTTCAGAATTCCCGCCGTCGAGGCCAAACCCGCTTGGATATACCGCAAGCTAAATTGCACCCCGGCCCCCACCACCCACACCAATATCCACGCCCTCCGCACCCGCACCCAGTTGCCCGGGCCCGCTCTCACGGATCGTCTCCGGGTGCGCATGTCCGTGCCCACCGTGGATGCGGTTCCACAGCCCCGCGACCCCCCCCACGCGATCCTTGCTCGTGCCGCGCTCGCGCGAGCCCGAGAGCGCGCGCTGCTCCCCGCCGCGCTCCCTCGATGTCGACATGTTCCCCGCCCCGCCCCGGCCAGAGGACTCGTATGCACCCGGGTGGTGCACAAGCGTCTCGGGCGGCGGCGCAGGCGAGGAGGTGAGGTTCGCGAGGCCGCCGCGGCCCGTCGAGTGCACCCCATCGACAGGCGCAGCCGCTGCGCTCCGTCCGCGCTCGTACGGCGGCGGCGGGCCCGCGGCGATGTTCCCCGCCCCACCGCGGCCGCTCGAGTGCACTTGGGCCTGCCCCGAGGCCGAGTTGTTGCGCGACGGCGACGGCGACGCCAGGGGCTGCTGCCCGCCCCGGGAGCGCGACCGGCTGCCACTCATATTCCCCATCCCCCCGCGCCCGGTCGAGAAGACGCCCTCGCGGTCCGCCTGCTCGTGTGTGCGGATCGCCGCACGCTCGTCTGCGTCGCGGACATCCTTGTCCCCGGCGGGGTCGCGCGAGGGGGAGCGGAGGTTCCCTGCGCCGCCGCGCCCGGTGGAGCGCACTTCGGATCCGATGGCGACGGCGGGCTCGCGCCCACGGGTGGAAGAGAAGTCGTCGGGGCCGCCGAGGGGGCGGTCCTGCGGGGTGGAAGCGGGGCGGATGTTGCCTAGCCCGCCGCGGCCTGAGGAGGCCTGCGATGGGGGATAGATGAGTTGGAAAATCAGGGGGGAAATGCGATAAGGGGGAGTAAAGGAAATAGGTGCATACCACTGGGTCTCGGCTACGTGAGGTTGAGCGGTCAGCCATGGATATCGCTGGTGTTGACGATAAGATGTAGAAGTGGGCCTCAGACGCTGTGGTCGGAGGAGGAGAAAGAGAAGAGGGGCGGCTTTTTGGCGGATCTCCGCGAATCGCAAGTATGACGCGACCTGTCAAGGATCGGCTCTTGCTCCGGCCCGACTTGTTCCGAGTTGTAAAAAAAATTCAACCAAAATCCGTTCTGCAGATCTGATGATTGGCTTCGTCTGCGATGAGCCCAGCATTGGCTCGGCGAGCTCCTCATTAATCCCTTCTCAAAATCCCTGCAATATTGGAACATGCCAAGGTCCGAATGACCGAATGGTGAGTCACCATCAAGATCCGAACCAATTGCCACAGGCACGCCATCTACGTCTTGTCTAGTCTGCATTTTGACGGGCAGTCAAGTACGCCACACGTTTCGTGCCAGCACCCTTTGTGATCAGTACATCCAACGATGCAAATACACAACTATTCAGACTGCGAGTACTAGATACCAAGCATACCAGGTACATTGTGCTTAGTCCATCCATGGGATGAACATTCGCCAACGGCATCACAATGCTGCCCACGGTTTATAATACTCGATTTCAGAGGTGGCAACCGTCGAGAGCTAGATATAGTTCTCGGGCATCGCTCATTGGCGAGACCCAACACATAAATTGTGTCGATATCAGGCCCGAGGGTCCCCTGACCTCGCTCCTGTGCGAGGACGTGAAGTAACGATTAATGTGAACCCGACGAAGGAGTCCACATTACGCTCCGCATTCAGAGGAAATCATGAATACGATCACTGGAGGGCTGGCCAAAAAACGGACAGTCTTGAATCGAAGGCAACACCGTAAACCTGGACGGCAAGGGCGTCCTGGATAGTCGTGCTTCATAAAAATCTACTGAGGATGCGAGACGTAGACTCACGGTCGAGAGATGCGCCTGAAGATCGACGACCTGCGCTTGCCGCTCCGTCAATTCTTCCACACGCACTTCAACTCGCAGCGCCGATGCGGCCTATGTGTGGAGTGAATCACCTTCTTTGTGGGGACGATCTGAACGCACCAGCAAATCGCGATACTTGTTCTCAAGCTGAGCCTTGATCGTTTGTAACGCACGCTCGTCGTCGTCGAGGTGCATGATGCATGAGACACGGTTTGAAAGCGCGATGGTCGCCGTCGAGCAGTGGACGTTGTTCAGAAACCCGACAACAACTTAGACCTTGTCGAGGGACTACGAGGAGGCAGAGGACACACAGTGAAGCGTTCGATGCTTTGAAGCATCTGCGACGGGATGGCCGATTCGTCGGGAACGGCGGAGGCGGCCACCTCAAGGAGGATCTCCGCAGTTCGGTCCGTAATATCGCGCGCGTCAGACTTGCAGCGCTTCGCCCGCTAAGAAAACTACATGAGCGTGTCGCAGGGTAGCAAACACGAACAGGCCTACCTGTGAGATATCCCACACCGCTAGCACCGCGCCCACCACGCTCTTGGGCGGCGGGAAGGCGTCCGTAAACTCTTTCAATGCCTGAAGGGAGACCGAGCAGTGTCCGGTAGGACAGATGAGATTCGGGCTGAGGGGGTTTCAGCGAGGGGAAGGGGAGCTGCATGAAAGCCGGATGACCCTCGGAATGCGATGGGAAGCTTGTAAGTCGCTGGAAGACGGGCTGTTTGTAAAACACACGAGAAATACCGGAATTGAAACAGAATGGAACCGACGTCTATGCTCCTTCGGCACATAGCTATGCACGCGCCGCTCTGTTGGTTTGCGGGCGCTCACCTGGAACATATGTTCGCCGCTTTCAAGCTGTTGTTCGGCAGATGAGCGCTGCAATGACTGAAGTTCGAGATCCGGTATCACTGGCGCATGGCCGTCTGTATTCTGTCAGCTACATTTTGATGTTATGGTCTTCTCCCGCCAATGGTGGTTGGTCCGTACTATAGGTAGTTTTGTTACATGGCACGGTCCGAATAACTAGCGCCGGCTCCAGGATTATCCCGCCCGCCATACAAAGCACGTAGAATTGCACCATTACCCACGGACCTCCAATTTTTCAACAATGCTGGGCGGCGTCTTAGCGCTCCGCATGTAGTGTCTCCGGTGAATATCGCCCGTCTTCTTTCTGCGGGTAAGGTCCGTCCCGTCATATATTGAGCACCGCCAAAAATAAGAGACACGCACATCTTCTTGCCTCTTACGCTCGAGCTCCATGACCTTTAGGAAATGCCTGTGCGGATCCCGCACAATTCAATCGTAATTATAGTAGCATGCCGTTGCCCCCTTGAGCGAGACAGCAATACAGTGGTGGGGCCAACTCGTTCGTCGTTGATCGGAGGGATGCCGACCCGTCGACAATCTCGATTCCAACTCCGGTGGTGGGGTATGAAAGGGGTATGAGGACCCATGCAGGCTGCTTCGGGCGAATACCGCGACGGGTCGCACAGCCTGGCGGCGAGATCCCGTCACGAGTAAGTACGAGCAGATTTCGAGGAACCGCCAAGATTGGCGGTTCTCCGCCGGCAAATACTTATGCCGAGTCAGGGGGGAAATGCGGGGAAACCGGTGGGTCTCGGTGGGTCCAGTTCGTTGGGGGTGACCAGAAGGTCGAGTCGGCTGGGCCAGAGACGTCTCTGGGAAAACCCCATAGAATTTGATGTCGGGTAATTCTCCCGAACCCTGGTACTTGCTGCCGTATGCCATGTCTATTGGCAGTCACAATATGACGGTGTGTCGGCACTATGGGACCGTGTAGCAGACAGTAAAGGAGAAAATAATGAAATGGTGCATTGAACTGTACCCTAGCATTTATAGCTAGTAAATATGTCCTTCGCCAATTCACCTGATACTCCATTTCGAAATAGCCATTTTCACAACCCGTTCTGCAGCTCGATGACTCCCCAAAAAAATGACTGAAGGGATATTTTTGGAGTGCGTCGGTAAGCTTATGTATCACCAGATACACGCGGAAGGCAGTATATACCGCCTCAAAAAGGCGGAGGACCGAGTTGGCATCTGTTGGCATTTGGCGCGGCATCAACACATCGCGTATTTCACGCATCATTGCCCGCCCATCAATTTCTACACGGCTGTCGTTATTCTACCCTACCGCTGAAGTTTCTAGAGACGTCTCCAGAGAATCCGATCCCGACGGATTCGACGCCCTCAAGTTGTGACTCGTGGGAAGCAGCAAGTGATCCTGGATCTGGGTCTTGATGTCGGCCTTGGAGAACGAGCTTGAGAGAGAAGATACTAATAGCCAGTCCATAAGGAACGGAGGGCCAGGACCGGAACATACAGACATTGTGTTTTTTGTCAACCAGTTGAAGAGCTGCGGGCAGGGTGGTTCATTGAAAATCACATGGACGACGTTACGGTTACCATGACCAGAATGACACCAATCTGGGGTCTTTTGAGGTATGCGAGTTGGCAAGCGCCTGAAAGAACGGAAGAAGAGCAAACTATGCGCCGGATTGAAACAACGGGTGTATAAGATTGATCGAAATAGTACAGTACCCGACCTGTGAACCCGCGGGTTTCTACGGGGTTTGATACACTTTAAATTCTTTTGGGGTCTCGCAGCCTTTTTTGATGAAACGAAAACCCGGTAACTGGCATACAATTCATTCAGTTTGCTTCAAACGATGTTTTTTGTTGAGATGGCTACCCCCAGGAGGTTTTTAAAAAAGGCTCACCACTTTGCCTTGAATATGTGTTTTAACCTCGCACGTTGATCGCGCATTCTCGAACCATAGCCTTAGGTATGCGCGGATCGAAAAGCCCGGCAAAACACGCCCGTACAGGTTTCGAACCCGACCCGTACCGGGTACGGAACTGGCGGGTACGGGTACAAGTTGGGTCTCTGACACTCGCGGGTTGATTTGCGTCGAACCCTGCCTATGTACCGGACGAATTCTTGTGTGCAAGTGTGCTTGAATGCATGGGCGCAGAATTTCACGTGAGATTTTTTCAGTAGCCGCATGCGTAGACAATGCAGATGGCTATTGAGGTCAGTCATTACATGCCTGGTTTACCATATTTAAAACTCGGACAATCTCGGCTTTCTCACAAAGAAACAAGCCGCAGAAGGACACATACGGCTCGTATGGCTTTTATACAACCTCTTCATTATGAATTGGGTACAATTCTCAAAAAGCAACAAAGAAAAAACAACACCCATTGCTACCACGGGCGGCCATCATCAGCACGCCATCCGCCGACATTTCAACCTCGTATTCCTCCCCATCCCAGATCTCTACCAGCTCCCAGGACGAACGATCTCTTCCTACCGCTGACATAGTATTGGTGTCCCGTTTAATAATGGTTAGATGTAAAACATGGCACATGGCGCCACTATGCGATGCTTACATTGGTACATTCCAACAGATTGCCGCACAATCTGCTTGCATCCAACCGATCTCAGTGATACAAACCCATGAACCAAACGAACGGAAAATACTCCCGCGACCTCGGCTGGAACTAAACTTTATACCACTGGAGGATGGACGACACACATTAGCTCATTTGCAGCACCATTATAAACAGCCTGGCCCCAATTGACTAACCCTGTTTCAGTTTTCTCCGTTTCACCTTGGGGGTCTGGCGGGCTTAGGCGACTGGGATCCCGCGTAATTAAAGAAAATCTGCCACTCGCTTGCACAGGCATGTACCATGACCTGTGGGGAACGTTGGTTTGCTAATGTTGGCGTTTCGTATATTCCTGTCAATATTTTCTGGCAGGCTCCTTAACAAAGACTCTGGACAGGCCTGGAATCGCCAGGCGCCGCATCACAATCTGAGGATATCTATATTTCCCGACATATTCGGTCATTGCTTGCGTCCGCCCGTGGGCATCAGTCAATTTTGGCATCAGCCTCGGGTAAGAATCCCCACAGGTCCACAAGAGACAGAAGGAGAAAGAAAGTATTAAAAAAGCACTTGAGCCTATGCGATGATTTGGGGATGCTGCGAGGTTAATCTTGGTCTAACCCAGATTTGCCGAGTCCATGTCATCGCTTTCGCTGTCGCTCTCACCTCGATTTTCTGACCCCAAACGAAGGGAGCGGTGCCCTGGTTTGAAAAATGGACACACGCAATTCGTCTGGGTTATTTTTTTCATCGTAAGCGGGGGGGCGAGTCTCTTTCGGGCGCGCGATCCGAGTTACTCTTGGGGAGATGGCATCTGTTCAGATTCCCTCAGTGTGTCATAAGACTGGAGACACCCATCGTAATAGTATTGCACGATCCGGGATCTATGATGATCACTACTGGATTTCTGGATACAATTCACAACACATGAATTGAATCCGGACAGTGAATGAATCTGACCTAGGAACCATCTTGCTCCCGTGCACGGTGGACGTACGTGGTCTTGGGCCATTGACGAGAGTTTGAGACAAGCAATGGCCGGACGTCTGGACCGCACGCTAGAAAACCTCTGATCATCTGGCTCAGTATGCCGCGCAAGCGGATGGACTGAATACCTTTCAAAAAGGTGATGAACGCGGATTTACGTGGGTGTCCTGCGAATCAACATATGGCCACAGTCGCCTCCCAAAGGGTATACGTCGTCCCCAAACCCGTCGATTCTGTGGTATGGAATGATTATAAAAGGCCTGAGCGGGCGAACAAAACTGACCACATTGTTCAGCAAGCCAAATTCTACGTCCGTCCGTCGATTACTCTACACTCAAGATGACTTTGACGCTCTGGAAAGACCTCACACCACTCGGCCGGCCGCTGAAAGAGCCGTCAGCAGGCTCTCCTCACGTTCTGATAATTGGGGGCGGGGTAACCGGACTCACCACGGCATGGGTCCTCCTGGACCGGGGCTATCGTGTCACTGTCCTCAGCTCGTAAGACGCTCTGGATTTTTTCTCTCACCAACGCTGAATCTCCTGTCCGTGTAGGGACTGGGTCAACAGCCAGCGTCGCTTGACATCCCAGATAGCCGGGGCACTCTGGGAGTACCCGCCCGCTGTTTGTGGCCAACACACGGACGCCATCTCGCTCGGCCACTCGAAAAAATGGGTCATGAGCGCATACCACATTTTCGATGCCATTGCGTCGATCCCCGAGCTCAGCAACGCGTCGGGAATCAGGATGATGCCTGCGGACTTTTTCTTCCCAACCGCTGTTGAGGCTGATGCGAAACAGTTCTCAAAGATGCAGGAGATCATGGCCAGCGGTGTGAGAGGCTTCCGACGCGGGGCGCACCTAATTGCGGAACGAGGGTGCGATCTCTCATACGGCGCGGTGGACGCCTACGAGGTGCTCTCGCCCGTCATCGATACGGACCAAGCCATGGAGTGGCTCACAGAGCTTGTCGCAAGCAAGGGCGCAAAATTTACCACCGAGAAAATCGAGGGCGACCTCTTGCTCGCGGAGGATACTCTGCGCGCTCGATTCACGGCCGACGCCATCGTGAATTGTACCGGGCTCGGCGCCGAATTTCTTGCCGGCGACAGGAGCGTCTATCCAATCCGCGGTGGCCTCCTTCGCGTTATCAACGACGGCGTGGACTTCCCCAAGATAGACGCCGCTCTGACTATCAGCGCCGATGTGAATGTCAACGAGATGATTTTCCTCGTTCCACGAAACGACAATATCCTCCTGATTGGGGGAATAACGGAGCCGCACAAGGGTAGCCTCGACCTCACCCTGGATAGCCCAATAATCCAGCGGATGCGGAAGAGATGTGAAGCATTCTTACCCGGTCTCGAGAACGCTCGTCTCGATCCGACATATCCTTTAGCTCAAGGCCTCCGGCCATTCAGAGGGCAGAACGTGCGCGTCGAGCGCGAGCTCCGCCGAGCCGGAAGTCGCATTGTGCATTCTTACGGACACGGTGGTTCTGGGTGGAGTCTGTCCTTTGGATGTGCCAGCGACGTTGCGTTACTTGTCGAGGACGCCTTGGCCATTGTTCCTGCCAAGTCAATGAGGGATCCGATCGGAGCGCCAAAAGAGATGTACGGAGAGATTCGGGCAGTTCTATAGGATAAGCTTTTTCTGTTTGCAAATTTATTTATCTTGTCCTCTGGGAAATAACGATGATCGCAAGGAGAGCAAGAGCAGCGTATTGATGGTCCACAAGTCCCGCCAAAGGAGGACTTCAGCACCCATCCAGGGAGGCATATTCAGCGGCGATATGAGGGACTCAGAGTTGACTCAGAGGGAGAAGAAGAGAGTGATCGCGAATCACAAAACCTGTGCCATAAATTGAGATTTATTTGCTCCATGCGGTGCAAGACCTTCTGGAATAAATCTTGTCGTCACCACCAATCACTTTGTGGTCAAGTACGCCGATCCTTTCACCCGTTGTCTTATCCACGCATCAATCGACCCATGGCATCTGTCGCTCGAGTGTCACCTGTACCCTGCTGAACTGGAGCGAGTGATCTTTGAAATTGCGACTGCTTCTTGGCCTCACTCGATAACAAAGCTCGTCTTGGTTGCATGGTGTGTTAAAATATGGCTCGTTCGGATATTTTTTTCTACCATTCCGCACTCTCGGAAATCGTCCTGAGCCAGAGCATTGCTGGTGCCTCAGCCGGACTGAATATTCCAACTCCTGCCACTGTCAGCATGGCGCTCAAATATTTACAATTCAGTTAGTTAGATGGTCCGATGAGTAAACACACCCCAAAAACACCAACACTGGAGGATGGCTCCAAACGGGAGCAGAGAACCTGCTGACTTTTCACGCTGGCCAGTCACGAAATGCGTACGATGTTAAAATTAGGACCTCCTTTCTCACCACCACGCTCACTTCCCCTCATCGCACGAATTCTCATAGTCGGATCCGGCCACCACTCTCAATGGCACTATATGCAGTCCCGGACTACACATGATCGCGTTTAAGTGCAGCCGCCGCCAAAAAGCATCTAAATATTGACCTCAAGCCGCTTGTGCCTATTACCGGATTGTTCCCGGATTACTCTGAACTCCTACTATTTAATGGCTGGATTGTGTCGGACTGGCTGGGTTCACTGTCTCCGATGACACATTCGTCTCCCGCATCCTTTCTGGTGCTTGCGATAGGGACATGCGTCGTGAGTTCAACTTGACTTTTTGCGCTGTGGCTCAGCTGACAGAACCTGTAGCTTTTCTCGTTTTTGATTTTCCATTTGTGGTCATTCGACCGATTCAAGTGCCTGAGGTGCGCTCCTCGTCCTCACTTGCACGTATTCAGGAGGTTACAACTTGAAGGTGAAATAATGGCGCAAACTCCGGAGCTTTCAAACGAGTCATGACAGTACGCCCCGTCCTCCCTCTTGACACCGTATCGCTGATGAAAAAGGCGCTCAGTACTCGTACCTGCTCAGCGCGCCGTTAATAGCGACATACGCTCTTGTGTTCGCCGTCATCAAGTACCGACAAGGGTTCATCGAGTACGAGGGTGGCGGTGAGCGCCGCGTTCTATCGTCTCTCCATGTCTCTGATGCACGTAGTGATTCCGAAACCGTATATCCTCTGGCCTGACGCCGAGCGGCGTGCTATTTTCCCTTTAATGCTGACATTCAGTCTCGGGTGGAGCTTGGGCATGTGTGTATTATACGTCTCACTTCCTTTACCACCTAATACCGTTTCAGTATGTCGCACCTTGAGGGTGAATACTCTTTGCTCGGGAATTCCCTCACTGATGCCATCACCAGAGCTCTGTTTTTGGCTTTTCTTTGTTAATTCTGGGAAAAAAAATTGGTTTAGCAGTCTATACTTCCGTGTCTGGATCGTTGGCTCAGGCATAGCGCTTGTGTACATCCCGCTCCTCACCATCTCGACAAGGTTCTATCCACTGAAGGTTAGTTACATCCCCCCAGGAATTGTTACTCAAGTGCTCGGTGCAGTGCGAGGCTTACGCGTTCTTGGGTGGCAGCGTCGGGAGTTTGCTCCTCACAATACTCTTTATCCCGATGCTGTACGTTGATGCCACCTGAGGTCTAACATTCGATTCTCAGCCCTTCTTTCAGTTGGGTCTTCCCGTCTTTTTAAATCGCTTTGGTCAGTCTACGTACATCGCTCACCTCACCAACTCATTCACACGCAGAAAAAAGAAGACGTGAAAACTGAAATCATAGTCCGATTAACGAAATTTCACGAGCTTAACGTGCAGTTGCAAATGCCTTCGTTCCAACCTCATCACTAACGGCGGCCGCAGATCATTCGCACCATTTTTCGCTTCGTTTGTACGGTTATTTGGCCGGTGGGAGCCCAGACCCTCATGACAGGGTTCCCAAATTGGGATGTCATGAGGGGCTGTGTATGAGACTAGCCTGACTCTTGTCGTGGGTGGCCATTCTCGGTGGGGCGGTCATGGACCTGATGTCTTTGTGGATTTTCTTCCCTCGCCATATAGAGGGAGAGATTGCTGCCAAGGACGCCGCGCAGCGGAGGAGACCGCATCAAGCGTGCGATCAAACCACCTCTAGTAGTGGGCTTCGTGAAGCGAGTGCGAGACCTAGCCACTATGTCAAAAATAATGTCCCCGTCAATCGCCTTCCTTCGCCAAGTATGCAGCCTTACAGCTTCCTTCCGAGTCACAATGGCCATGCCGGGAGTTCGATCATGTCCTCGCCAGAGTCGATTCACAAAGAATGGACGTATACAGGGTACCAGGTGCCCATCCGAGAGATACCCGTTCGTTGTGCAGCAGACCCAGTCTCTCGCGGAGACATCCAAGGTTTGAAGCATCGCCAGTCTCGTGCACCACGACCTCTACCTCTCGCGCATTCCCTCCAAGGTCAATCCACTGGTGCACAACTTCACCTCTCCAATCGGTCTGCCATTTCGTTTCGACTATTGAGCCCTTCTGACACCTTTAATTTGTAGACATTCAGGATGAGGAAAAGAGTGGATTCGTTCCATCTAATTATTACATGTAATACCTAAATTATCATTACTTGTAAATTTTATTTTGTTTGGCCTGAGCTTGGCATCGATTCGAAGTCTAATAACATCCAAGTTCAGACAAATATAGGCCGGAGCAATGCAGCCGCATTTTGTCCTAAGACCATCCTAAATTCGATAAGAAATGCTATAGTATGTATGACTCGCGAGTCAGAAGACGCGATCACGTGGCCCGGTTGAATCTCGCGAACACATGGGGGGCATACGTAACTCAGCATCAGATACATCGTTCATATGAGAGTGGGATTTGGGCTCGGGTACAATGTTTGTTGGTTCCCAAAAGAATTTGTGAGATTCGGACAAGCCAAGCAGGAGAAAGGTAAAAAGAGACTTGCTCTGCTGCAATCTCGACAAGGTAGGTAGGACAAAATAGACTACTTATATACTAAAATGGTATCTAGAGCAACGAATGAAGCCAAATTCGTAGGCAAGGGATACATGTGGAAATTGGGATGGCCACATGCTTGGAGTTTGCCATGACGGCGTATTTCCAATTCCAACAGAATTGAGAAAAATGCGCCCAAAAGAGAAAGACAACAAGGAAGGAAAAGGGAAGATTCAGGTTTTCATGTAGTCCCTCGTAGACATGCAGTTCGAACAAGCTTGCACCTTAGTTTGAGTAAAGTACGAATGCCTGAATATAACTCTCCCGGTATCTCGGTGCAACCGAAATGCCGCGTGTCCGATACCGTACGGCAACTAGTTCCCCGCTGCCAGTCTGTTCCAAAAGAGTTCAGAGACATATCATATCAATCGATTCCCCGACGCGGAGTGGATCGCGCAGCACAGATAAGACAATGCGCCACCGCAACAACTCTCTTTCTTCAAGCTCCCACCCACGCAGTGGAAGACTAGGAAAATGCAAAAGGAGGACCTCGATGTCTTTGTCGTCGGTGCAGGTAAGTATAACTCATTTGCTGTAACGTTTTCTGCTTCTTACAAAACTCAGGTGTGATTGGCCTCTCGACAGCGATTCGCGCCTTGGAGGCTGGATTCAGTGTCACCATATTTGCAGAGATTTTTCCTGGGGACGAGAAGAGTATAAAATATGCGTCTTGCTGGGCGGGTGCAGATCATATCAGCGTGGCAGCAACTGGAGCTTTTATGCATGGTCAGCCTCTACATCATCCAAAATATTATCCTTCTCTGACGCTCCTGTGAATCGGAAGAACTGGAACAAGAGACCTTTGCAGTTTTCAAGGGATTGCTCAAGGAAGACCCGGACGTTCCCGTTATGGTTCGACCGCACCAGAGATACGTTCAGGATGTATGTCTGCCCACAAGCCTCCACACTAATTCGACTAAACGCTTCATACTAGGACCAACCGGACAATTGGATGAACACAGACCATCTGCGTAATTTCTACCCCGATTTCAGCACTCTGGATGCCAGCGAGCTGCCGCAAATAGCTGTTCGTGGTGCCGCATTTTCCACGGTGCGTAGATTTCTGGTTATATGCGCCGGTTGAGTCTTCAATAGGGTGCAGCTGTGCATCGATGTGCCGAGATATCTTCCGTACCTCATGAACCGTTTCCTCGCCTCCGGAGGCCGCGCATTCAGGACGACACTTCCTTCGCTGTCGGCACTGCTTTCCAACACAGACCGTCCGACCTTCGAAGTATTCCCACCGAATTCGTCCCGTTCACCCCCTACCCTCCGCCCGACCGCCGTAATAAACTGCACTGGACTCGGAGCATTATCGATCGGGGATGTTCTCGGTATTTCCACGCTTCCATCTATAGACAACAGAGCTGAATCCGTTCGAAGACACGCGCGTATACCCCACTCGCGGCGAGGTTCTGATCATACGTGCACCGTGGGTTCAACGCGACTCCGGCTTCCGATGGACCGACGGGCACATCTCGTACATGATTCCCAGGCAAACCGGCGATGTGATCCTCGGCGGGACATACCAGCCCGATGACTGGTGTGTCGACCCCGACACGTTTTGTTTCTCCAATCGTTAAAACTTGATCTCGGTCAGGCACCCTAAGTCGCGACCAGAAACCGTAAAACTGATCAAGGAGCACGGCATACAAGCGTTCCCAGAGCTTCTGCACCCAAGTAAGCGCGAAACACTGAATATCGAGGATCTCGACGTAATCGAGGAGTGTGTTGGTCTCAGACCGACCAGGAAGGGGGGCGTCCGCCTTGAAATCGAGTCTCTGGGTGCGTTTGATCCTCGGGGTTGTTCTTCGCGATCATTCTCTGAATCTGATATCTTGGATGAGTACAGCAGTCGGTGAGAGGACCATTCCCATTGTGCACAACTATGGGTATGTGCCTTTATCCAGATGACACCTGATAGGGATATATCTGACAGATAAACAGACATGGTGGCGCTGGATACCAATCGTCCTGGGGATCAGCAACACGAGCGGTTCAGCTTTTGAAATCTGTGTTGAAAACTGACTCGGTGTATTAATCATGTTCCCCACCCACATAGTATAAATCATAGGAAATGGCATGCACGTTGATCATCTTGATTTAACTATTGGACCAATGTTGGAGGACAGTAGCAACACAATGTAATCAAATGGCCCCACAATTTACTTCTTCCACCAAGACGGCTTGGACATAACCGATGAACGCGTCCTGTACCATGGCGAGCCTTGAACATCCCAAAGAATTGGTTGGAATTGGGTTTGTAGAACCGGCAGTCTAGATTCCCGAGCTACCGAGTAGCGAGCCGATGTCGTTGTTTTAATCGAGTGTCTTACACAGCTTCTCCATGCAGGGCACACGACCATAATTTCACCGATCGATCGTTCGGACACTGAGATTTATTTTGAGCTAGCGAAGCCACTTCCAAGTCCCCGCTTTAGACGGTGTTGAACAGTCTGAACATGTTCCGTTTAATTTGATTGCATGCACGGAGACTAATGACGGGTGAATGCCCAAAGGGGTGGGAAACAAGGCCCAAGGGCAGATGTTCCTTGCACACGAATAGCATCGCACCGATCAATCGCCAAGTTTCAGCCCCCGCAAGCGCGCGAAGAACTAGATGAATTCTCCTGTAAGCTACGTGTTCGGCAGAATTTGTTTTTAAGACCGTTTGTGTCGCGCGGGGATTCTCAAGACCACTGCGTACACTCCAGAGTTCACGTTGATTTTTTTTGATTTTTAAACATGTGGCACACGACCACAATACCCCCGACCGATCGCCCATTCATTCCGCCTTGGTGAAACCAACTGCCCGACAACTCCGACACCACGGCAATCGTGAATGCCGCTTTGACAGCTGTCAAACAGAGTTTTTTTATTTACGTTACCACTGCCCCCCAGTAAGCGCTCCATCGATGTCTCTCGTTTGGATGCATATCGCTGTTTCGCTTCAGCCCTTGGAGGCCATAATCTTCCAATCCCTTCTTAGGACGGCTCGGAGCCGCATGAGCCACCTGGCTGACGGGTACTAGCAACAACCCGACAAACATACCCGCCTGACTCATTGACTCTGAGCTCCCGAAGGTCGGAGACAGGGCGCATGAGACTTGCCCCTGGACCGGAATGCCGAGAGAGTTGGATAAGTCTCAGACAGGGTGCGTCGCCTGAATAAAAGGCAGACGATTTCCTGGCTATTCCTATCATGGCTTCCACCACTCTCCCCACTCCCCAGTCGACCACCGCTGCTTCCTCGACAATGACTGTCGTCTCTGTCTCTCCACCATCCATTCCCGAACGCTCTGTATCATCCCAGAGCCTGGACAAGGGCAGTGCAGGGTCTGTCGCTTCGTCAGAAGAATCACCGTCCAAGCCCGACCCCTCTGTCCCAGTCCCCAGTTCACGCAAAGGCAGCGCGTTCTGGCTCTCCTACGCCGCCGTGTGTCTTTGCACCTTTGTATCCGCTCTCGACATTGTGAGTCCTTCATTCAACCCTGCCTGTTATCGAGACTGAAGCGCACTGTCCCAGACTGCAATTCCTACCGCGTTGCCGTCAATCATTGTGGATCTGTCCGGCTCTGGAGCCTCAGCTTGGGTAGGAAGCAGCTATACACTCGCGTCCGCTGCTCTTGTACCATTCACGGGCAATTTGGCGAATATCTTTGGCCGACGTCCTATCATGCTGGGGTCTATTATTCTCTTTGCCCTCGGCAGCGCGCTCGCCGGGAGCGCTCAGTCCATGGAATGGTTAATCATAGCCAGGGGTGCGTATCCCCATTTCTCTGAGGGGCCAAATCTGACGCTGCATTGATAGTCGTACAAGGCATGGGCGGCGGAGGAATGACTGGCCTTTCAAGTATTATCGTCGCCGACTTGGTCCCCCTTGCGGAACGCGGAGCATACCAAGGCTTCAAAACGATGATGTGGACCTGCGCAGCCGGCTCTGGACCCATACTCGTAAGTCTCCCGAGTGCGTCTGCTGTTTTTCCCGACTGACAGAAATTCCACAGGGCGGTGCTTTGTCCCAGAAGGCGTCCTGGAGATGGTTGTTCTATATCAATCTCCCCGCCAGCGCTTTTGCATTCCTCTTCGTGCTTATATTCCTCCAAGTCCGCACTCCATCAGGCGACATTTGGAGCAAGCTGCGTGTCGTGGACTGGTTGTACGTCCATTTCTTCCATTCACTTTAATTTTCTTGGCTCATTCACATTCACAGTGGGAATTTCCTCCTAATCACCGGTACGATATTGAGCAATATCAGTCTCACCTGGGCCGGTGTGCGATACGCATGGACCGACTTTCAAGTTCTCGTGCCACTCGTCATCGGTATCGCTCTCATGGTTGCTTTTGTTGTCTACGAGAAGTGCATTCCTTCTGTGCCCACGATGCACTGGGACGTGGTCGCCAATCGTACTGCTCTTGCGTCCCTCATCGCCACATTCATCAACGGAGTAACCAGCATATCCATCATATGTACGCCCATTCAATTCGCTTTTCATTACCCTCCCAACCAACCATTTATCCAGACTTCCTGCCCCTCTTCTTCCAAGCTGTGTTCCTCGCGTCGCCGCTGGAATCTGCAATCTACGCGATACCCTCCTGCCTTCTCATCTCGCCATTCAGCTTCATGCATGGGATAGTCGTCTTGAAAATTAAGCGCTACCTTCCGGGCAACTACGTCGGGTGGATCATGATCATCGTCGGATTCGGTGTGGTGAGCATGCTCGGAGCGGACTCTTCCCTCGCTCTACAAGTCGCCTC
Source organism: Mycena albidolilacea (assembly GCA_029282495.1). Classification (NCBI taxonomy): domain Eukaryota; kingdom Fungi; phylum Basidiomycota; class Agaricomycetes; order Agaricales; family Mycenaceae; genus Mycena; species Mycena albidolilacea. Next base: position 1,212,381 of record JARIHO010000022.1, read on the forward strand.
CCAAATCATCGTCGCAGCTGGAACCGGCGTCGTCGTAAGTCTAACCCTTCCGATCACAATGGACTGCGCTAACCCACCTCTGCTCAGATCTCCGCCCTTCCCTTCGCCCTCATGGCGCCCATCCCCGTCTCGCGCCTGGGATCCGCGCTGGCCTTCCAATCCTTCCTCCGCACCGTCTCTCAGACCTGGGGCATTACCATATGCGCCGCCATTCTGCAAAACACCGTCAAGCACCGCTTCCCCGCGCGCTTCCTCAAGGAGCTCCCCGCCGGCTCCGACTTTGCGTTCTCTGCGCTCTCGCGCATCGCCGCGCTGCCCGAGTCGATGCAGCACGAGGTCAAGGTCGCATTCGGGCAGGGCATCAGCACGATCTACCGGGTCATGATTGGCGTGTCGGGGCTCGGGCTGCTGTGCGTGCTGTTCATGAAGGAGGTCCCGATGCGCGGGAATGTGGATGCGAAGTTTGGGCTGAAGGAGAAGGGTGAGAAGGGAGGCAAGGGCGATGTTGAGAAGGGAAGCGTTGGAAAGGCGGAGACAGAGACAGAGACGGACGAGAAGGCCGAGGTTGAAACTGAGGAGGTTGCGGAAGTGGAGCGGCTCGAAAAGGTGTAACCCGGTCATGGGACACCAACTGTTCTTTGCATTTCTGGGTTTTTGGCATTTCACTCTTGGGTTTGGCTCATAGACATACATCAATTGTATTTTTATTCTCATATCATAGTCTTGCAACAATAGCATAGGTTTTCGTTGTATGTTTGTTCTCGAGACCCGTGGTCCTTCAAGTTGTTTAACTCTGGACTGACTAAGAACTTGGTTCGACCAGAACTAGAATTATTGGGCATGAGACCAAGCTAAACAAGCCGCCTTCGTGACCGATATTTAACCAGTGGTGAGCGTGAACGTTGGTTTCGTGGAAAGTGGGCGTAGTTGCGTTCCTGAAGAATGAGCAGGAGACTTTGGAGCTTGGGCAACAAAACACCTAAGTAGGAAGAAATTCAAGAAAAGAAGTTGTTACAAAAGGTCGCATGAGCGTCAGAGCGTAACATCCGCAAAAACGGGTCTATGATCGCTCGCCAAAACCCCATCGTCCGTCCGAGAGCTCTCTACCCTATACCCATCTGCCGTCCTGTATGATATATCAGATATCGTGCCTAGTACAACCACCTAAAGATGAGACGCACCACCCTCCATTGGTGCCCCCAAATACGAAATCAATCCGCTGCCAGCTACTCGTAATACTCGGGGCCGTGAATCCGGTGAAGGTCGCGAAGGTGCTTCGGACGGCGCGGCGCGGCGCCTCTGCTCTGAGATCGAGCATCGAGAACGCGGGGCTTTGCGGTGGGACGGCGTACTTGGCTGCAAAGGTGGCGTTAATGGCCACAGGTGGTGTAACGCCAGTGAAGATGTTGTAGGCGCCGGAGTCTGCACCGGTGGGCGGACTAAGCATGAAGAATGAATGAGAAGAGGAGAGAGGGAATACACGAAACATGTCCCACCTATTGAAGTCTCCGGTTACGAGCACGGGTTTGTTGGTGGTAACGGCCTCGAAGCGCGCACGATAAAGGATGAGGGACGCAGCGAGTCGGCGTTGCGCATCCGACTGGTCGTCCATGTGCGTATTTAGAAAGGTAAAATTGGTGCGATCGCCCGTCTTGAGCTGCAAGTGCGCAACAGTACAGATGCGGAAGGAGCCCGCGCCAGGGAATTTCGACGGTTCAAAGGGTGTATCGCTTATGAACAGATGAATAGAGCGCAACGTCAGTTGGCTGGGATAATGGAATAAAATCGCGTACGACGTCCAAAAGGTGTCATTCGAGATGAGGAGTATATCCGTCCTGTGCGAGGTCGATCAGATCGAATACAGGGTAGGAAAGGCTGACTTGCTTCTTATAAAAAATTGGACTGAATTCGCCCGCGACGATACCATTATCACGGCCAACTCCAACCTAAAAGGAGGAGTCGGTCAGTGAGAGTCGAGAAACACCTCATCTGCGACTCGCCCAATCCCAGTCGCTCCCCAGTAGTTCTGCCATATCGAGGACTTGTCTGATCAGCGCTTCCTGGAAGGCTGCGGACCCATGAGAACCAGCAGTCAGTGTCTAGTCTAGATCGAGTAGATTCACCAGCTAAAATGATTCCCTCGCTGATGAGGTGCTCAGCAACGCGGATGCGACGGAGGCTCCACGGCTGCTCTGCGGTCAGACTGAGATAATTCGGCTGGATAAGCGGGTCCGGCAGACTGGCGAGAGACTGCTGGACGGTGATGTTGTTCGGAATCGAGTCGAAACGCAGGTTGTAGGTCACTAGACGGAATGCCGCCGCGTACCATGGCGAGCACAGTGCCAGAACAAAGGATAGGACATGGGGGCGCATTTGAGAGTAGGCTGGCCTGGAAGGTGGGATGGCTATAAAAGTCTTGTGAGGAACTTCTGAGAAGCTCTCGACATGATAGCGACACGTGCGCACGGAGTCGATATTTAGAAGTTGAACGGCTGGAACGTTTGTGGGCCAGGTTCATACTAGCCTCTGCTGTGTCAAATCTGGGACCTTTCCCACTTCAGGGCGAGACTTTCTCTTTGACCGGTACCGAATTGAGGGACAACCGTGCTTTGATTGTGGTATTTCGAGGATCCGACCATGACAGGATTTCTTTCCGAGCTTCGAAGAATCACAATCGCGTCCAAATCGCGTCGATTCGTCGGCGATTGAATCCGCATGCAACAGCGCATGATCATTTCTCTGCTCGAGAATCAGATCACAATCAAGCGCCAAGAGATGAAGTGGCATCGAACCATACCGGAAAGTTTGAAGGCGGGAGGTGGTGGGTTAATCACCGTCGCAATGGTCGATCGTCACATCAATGATTCTGTGACATGATGGTACCCGGCGATCTGCAGACTACTTATGGTGCACGCCAAGTGCACGCCGTTCGTTTCCGCCGGGGCCCCACCATCTATGCTCTTCCGCGCCGCCCCTCAGCGATGTTGCACGACCTGCATGAAACTCGAGAAGGCTCTTTACCGGCGCGTCAAGGCCAAGGTTTGGACGACCTCTTTCGGTGAGCCAGTAACACGATCCGTCGCTCATACGACAAGATACGATCGATTTTTCCGCAGTGTATGGAAGTGCACGGGTTGAGAGAGGTATGACAGTGTCTCTGCGCTGAATCAGTCTACCCTAGGATTGGTGCGTAGGCAACAGGGGTTTCCGATGCTACTTGGTAACTCAGGGCAGCACACAAACCGAAATGCGGTGATCCTGGCATTTCGAAGTTCATGACATCCGGACACTTTTCCTCGGGTTGTGCTTCATCCTCGCGTTTTGACCCGCTTATCTTGGACGAAACCCGCCGATCAAGTCATTTGTAACGCGGCCGAAAATCCCGACCAGCCTCTCAGCGCCAAAAATATGACCATGAAGATGGCAGGCGAGCAGATCTATAAGTCTAGGTCTTGGAACATAACGGGCCGCCGTGAAGCAGTTATTGACAGACTTTTCTTAATCTGACTCTTGCCGGGTGTAGTTTCTTGAAACAACCGCGGGATCGTACTCGAGATCATCGAGTGCAGCGCAACTCGGAATCATAGAGTGAATTTTTCGAGCCGGGCCTGGAGGTGCGTTGGGCGTTTACCAATTGTGGATTTTTCCTGAACTACCGCTCGCAAGTGCCAAGCATGTGCAAAGCCGTTCCTGCAGTATGAGTCTGTCTGACAATTATGTTTTTTTTTTCAAACACAACTTTTATTCGACGGGCTCAACAAAACTTTGACAGATCGGACCCACAAACCAGTGTGACAAACGGATGCGTACCGCTCCCATTCCCCCTCCTGCTATGTCCCTGCTCCTGGACTCACTCATTCTCGACGATCTCGTATCGGATCGGGAGGCCCTCCTGAACCTATGCCTCGCAGTAGGGTTCTACCGCCCGTCGGACGGGGACGGCCGTCTTTTAGTCTGTTCAAGGCAGCCCAAGGCCCTTGAGACGGACGGGTCCCGTCCCGTCCCGCCCGGAACGGCCGTTCTACGCGTAGTTTACCGTCCCGTCCATAACGGTCGTTTGACGGGTGAGTTAAGCAGCAAAATGAGACACATTCACTTATGTAAATCTCGATAGAACTAAATAGAAACAAGTTCTCCACAGGCTCTGGTGCTACTATGCATACTTCCCTAAAAATTATGAAAAACGGGATCTCCGCCTTTAGTGCTTCCGCGCAATTATTTCATGCTTGCTGTATTTTGATCCAAAGACCGTTAATTTCGGGCTTCCCCGCAGGAATTGGGACTACTGTGTGGATACGCAAGGTCTCCGCCTGTCCGCCAATGAACTCCTATATTTCACACTGAGACCCGTTGAACCCGTCAAACGGGCGGGAACGGGCGGCCCGCAAGGTGGCCCATCAATGGGTTAACCTGCCCCGTACCCGTCCCGTGACAGCCGGAACGGGTAAAAACCCGTCAGTCCCGTCCGTCAACCCGTCAAAAGGCGGAACGGTTCATAACCTGCTTACCCTCGCTCGACCTTATGCCAGGCGCGAAATTTGTACCACCATCGGCGATTGGACGGACAACACGGAATACGAGGAAAGCAGCCGACTCGCCAGACGTTTTGAAGAATTCTTCAAGGTTTGTGCAAGAGACATTCGACTGGCCTTGCTCGCTGATTATTGCCCTCGTAGCCAGAGACTGGGTTTCCGCCGGTATACATTTCCTTGCCGACCTCGGAGATCGACCTTGTCCAATCCTGGATACGGTGGAGAGAATCAATGTCATCTTCGGCTCTGAGGTCCGCGCATTGAGTATTTTCACGAGGTAAATCTGTTCAAATTTTGACCTGATCTCTACTTGTGTGTGGTCCTCAACCATGAATAGGATCTGTATTCGGGAAAGCCCTCGGCATCCCTCAAAGATTTGTGCCTCGGCGCTCCCATTGACGTGGATGAGTTCAGCAGTATTATCCGCGGGATTCGCGGGCCTGTCATTGAGCGTCTGGGGTCAACCTCGTCAATGATAACGCGGACACGGGCCCCCAGCTTTTAAGCTTTCTGGGCGAACTGGTGGATAGAAAGCATTCAAGTGGGCCCTTCTCTGCTGCATTAGAGAACCTGTGCGAACTATGTTTGCTGTTGGACGGGCAGTCGGCTTCTTTGGTACGACCAAATCATCTTCAACACAGCTTCAGACAGTGACCAGTCCCTTGCGACGGCGGCAACGGTTTATGCACACCACCTGCCGCCCTCCGTTCTGTCTTAGTCTCTCGTAGACAGACGCCCTATACGGACTAAGCTCGTACCTCGCTGTATAGTCTCTCGTAGACAGACACCCTATACGGACTAAGCTCGTACCTCGCTGTATAGAATTCTGTCTCGTGGGTAGGTAAATGCACCTTCCAAATCACCTCAGACGAAAGTGGCGGCGATCGTAAAGTGGTGTGTGGGGCATATCAAAAGCCAGAATGGCATTGATAGAGAAGAATTGGCCCGAGGTGGAAACAAAGTAAATAAAGACCGATTGGTACTATAACTATATTTAAGTATGCACGCGTTTGCAACGATCTGCGGTCCATAAGGATGTGCACGGGTCACCCGCGGGTCTACCTCGAGCGGACCCGGACCCGTACCCCTCAATACCCCACCCCTGCAGGGGTACGGGTCTATACCGTACCCCCCCGCACCCCTCTATGGCGTCAAACACCGAGGTATTGGACCCGCCTTGGGACCCGCGGGTCCACAAATTCTCGAAAAATACCAGCTCGGAACATTTAATGAGCCTTTTATTGGTCCAGATCTGAGTGAATTGTGCATATTGAGTCGCAAATGCCTTACAGAGGAAAGACAACCTTTGAAAATTTGTTTTCGGCTAGTGCAGGTGAGTATCGGCAACGGGCAAGTTCCGAAGCTGATGTGCGGCGATTCCTAGCGCTATTTGAGCTGAAATATGAGCTTGAACGAAGTGTTCGAAGGTGGCACCTGAAAATAAATGGAGAAGGTATGAGTGATTTTCTCGCCTCTATCTTGACTTCCCCGGACCCGTCCGGCACCCTCGTACCCGCGGGACGGGTCCACGGTATGGCGCGGGTCCGGAAAATCACACACCGTACCCGTACCCTTTAGACCCGTACCCCCATACCCCCCCTCGGACCCGCGACCCGTGCTCTTCCTTATAGACTGCGGAAGAAATTCGGTTTACAATGATCAGCTTGTTGAGGATGAACGCGTCTTTCCAATTTCAAGTCCGAGCCCTCGTCCTCCTCGTCCTCGACCCCGAGTGCCAACGAACTATTTAAGCCAATTTATTTTCAGCGTTACATATACACTCGACTTCTATTTCTGCTTTTATTTCCGTTTGAGGTTCCGGTTTCTCACCCTGCCCATTCTCAACATCCCCATCTTCCCCACTCCTCTTCTCCTTCAACGCAAACTTCGAGTCCACATCCCTGCGCATCGGCACCTCCTTCATAAATAGCACACACACGAGCCCCAGTCCCGCCATCCCGATCATCACCCGATAAATCGCGCTGATACCGTCCCCGAACGCCGCCTTGACCTCGTCCTGCATCGGCTGGGGCAGCCCGGCAATGCGTCCAAGCGCGGCGAAGGCAAAGTCGCCCGTGGGCAGCTGCTTGATGAAGCGCGCGGGGAACTTGCGCTTGACGGTGTTCTGGAGGATGGCGGCAGAGATAGTTATGCCGAGCGTCTGGGAGAGGGTGCGGAGAAAGGCGTTGAAGGCGATGGCGGAGCCGAGGAGTTCGACGGGGATGGGCGCCATGAGGGCGAAGGGGAGGGAGGAGATCTGGGAAAATGTGTTAGTTTGATTTGGTCGATTCGGTAGGGGAGGGAAACGCACAATGATGCCAGCGCCGGCAGCGGCGACGATCTGCGAGATGACCCGAAGAGCGAGGGACGAGTCGGACCCCAGCATGCTCAACAACCCGAACCCAACGATGATAACCATCCAGCCAATGTAGACGCTCGGGAGATAGCGTTTTGCCTTCAGAATCACGAGGCCGTTGAGGAGGCTGAATGGCGAGATGAGGAAGGCGGAGGGTATCGAGTAGATGGCGGATTTCACGGGCGAAGCGAGGAACACGGCTTGAAAGAAAAGGGGCAGGAAGTCTATACGGGCGGTTGAGAAATTAATGAACGCAAGAGAAGTAGGTGGCGTACACAGGATAGAGATGCTCGTGATCCCGCTGAAAAACGTGGCGACGAGGGAGGCGAGAGCAGTGCGGTTGCTGACCACGTCCCAGTGCATCGTGGGTATGGTGGGGATGTACTTTTCATATATAACGAATGCGACCATCAAAGCAAGGCCGCTGATGAGAGGAGCGAGAACTCGAATGTCGATCCACGCGTAGTGAACACCAGCCCATGTGAGACTGATGTTGGTCAATATCGTACCGGTGATGAGGAGGAAGTTCCCACTGTCAAGGCGAATTAGCAAAGGGGATTCAAATGAACGGAAGAAATGGATGACGTACAACCAGTCGACGATGGTGAGCTTGCTCCAAACGTTGCCCGATGGAGTGTGCACTCGGAGAAAGAAGAGGACAAAAACGAACGCAAAAGCGCTTGCGGGGAGGTTGATGTAGAACAGCCACCGCCAGGACACCTTCTCGGAGAGGACACCACCCTAACGAGATGTTAGTTGCGGGATACAGCGAGAGCGAGGACTACACACAAGTATGGGTCCGATTCCTGACGCAGACGCCCACATCATCTTTTCGAAGCCCTGGTACGCTCCACGTTCCGCAAGAGGTACGATATCCGCGACGATGATGCTGGAAAGGCCGTTCATTCCTCCGCCGCCCATGCCTTGAAGTGCTATTGGAGCCCGTCTTAGAATGTGACCTCTCAGACAGAGAGGGATACGCACTCCTCGCCACGATCAACCACTCCATAGACTGGGCAGTCCCGGCGAGCGCGCTGCCGAGGGCGAACAACAGGATGGACCCGAGCATGACAGGACGGCGGCCGAAGATGTTCGCCAGATTACCCGTCAAGGGTGCTAGAGCTGAAGAGGCCAGCGTATAGCTGCTTCCTACCCAAGCGGAGGCGGCGGAGCCGGACAGGCTGTCGATGATTGAGGGTAGCGCAGTGGGTATTGAGGTCTGGGACGAGGCTCCTCAGTGGGTGATCATGGACACGATTCAATCCACTCACAATGTCGAGAGCAGATACAAAGGTGCAAATGCAGACCGCGGCATACGACAGCCAAAACGCGCTGCCTTTGCGTGAACTCGGAGGGTCGGACGTGGAAGGAGAGTTTTCGGAGTCCGATGTAGAAGAAACGACTGTTTTGTGCAGACTGTGGGACGACACAGAATGTTCAGAAGCAGACGACGGTGAGGCAGATACGACAGTATCTGTCGAGGACGCCGCCATCGAGAGAGTAGAGAGTGTGAGAGTAGGATCGGAAGACATGGTGGGAAGGCAGCAAGTCGTGTGCCTTTTATTCATCGACGCACCCTGTCTGAGACAACCCTCGGCCTGTGGGGCCTCCTAGTGTCCTTCTCAGGGGCCAGTCTCGCAATCCGACCCAGCAAGTTTGACTCCGTTCTCCATCCGAACAGGCTGGTATTTTGTTGAGACGCCTTTAAAGTTATGTAAAAGCCCATGGGGTCCACGACTGCCCAACGAGAACTTGAATTTGTCGGCTCCGAGGACTGCAGAAACGCGTTTGTGAGCCTTTGTGTGGTGATCGGGCGGAAGTAAAAAACCTCTGACAGCTGTCATGGAAGGTGATTGCCGCGGGCCGGCGGCGTTTCGGGAACAATTCCACCCTTCCAGATAGATCGGCATAATTCTGGTCGTGTGCACTTGAAGTACACTCACTGGCCTCGCTGTTTTTGGGCGCCAGTTAGCCGTTTTGCTTCAATTTGACTGCAATCAGAAGCTTGAAGCCACCTCGACATGTTTGAATCTTTCTGAACATCATCAAGTCGTGCGCTGGTTCGAAATAGGAAATACCCCATCTCAGGCGATCGTCGCTCGGCAAATTTCGGTGCACCCGTCACGTCATTGCTACATCTCACCCTGATTTTACGTAGACCACCTGCTCTACAATAATCAACTTGTGAACTTTGACAACATTCAAGGTGCACGCAAGATATTTGGTGGTATTCAAGTGAGGTGCTTCCCACCGGTTCCAAGGATCGTTGAGTCGATTGGTACTCCGCTCGAATCTCCCTTCTATTTGGGGTAGGTAAGTATCGTTACACGGCATGGTCCCAATAACGAACGCCAAAGTGGGGCAGTGTTCGGTATCAGGGAAAGCAGCCCATTCGGCGCGTCTCGGCTAGAAACGTGATTATTTGTGGGTGAAACCCCAATTGGGAGCGACTTGGAGCAAAGAAATGTTACAGTGACCATGGCACGACGCACGCTCTAAAAAATAATGAATCTGATTGTCATTTGGTTCTAGCTGGACGATCGATTTGTTACTTAACGTGTTTACCAAGTCATAATGGACCGCGGGCAAAAGACGGCCTCGTACCAGTGCTGCAGGGCAGCCTTGACTAAATCGAAGAGATTTACATGTTTCTTGAACTTGTAATCATAGCTAGTACTATTAGTACTAGTAGTAGAACACCGGTTGGTTAGCTCGTTCCCATCCCATTCGCGCTCCGTGGAAACTGATCATGACACAAAGGGGCGTGGTTTTCTTAACCATACGCATTTCCTCAACTTAGTTGGGGCTGCGCGCCGTACCCGCTACGGGCACAGTGCATGACGGGTACGGCCGTCAGTTCTACGGCCGTCGATTGGAAGTCGGACGGCGGTAACGGGTCGACGGCTTCGGTGATAGTATTATAATAAATTTTCTTCACCTTCATGGTTCAGAATGACTCAGAGATAGTCAATCAAAGCGTCATTAACCTGGTTTGTTCCGCTTTTTCATTGAAACACTCTCGATGTTGGGGGAAGAGAGATTCAAGGGTGTGAAAATCATTTAGATTGTACAATTCATCTGCTCACCCAACAATGAATCAAGTCCACTGGCCTTCTTTATTCGTTCTTCATTATCAATGCGGGAACTAACTCAAAAACTGAACGTTGTGATGTGCTGAACTCTATCACTCTGCGGCCATCATTTCCAGCATCTACCCCAAACCGTCGTTTCGAAACTGCTGCAGGATTCCTGGCGGCAAAGATATGGGAGTTGGATGGAGCACACACCGCTTCCATTATGGAAGAGTTCCTAGTGGAAATAAGGCTAGGAAAAGTGGTTTTGAAGGCACAAATAACCGACCTGTTGGACGGCTGTCACGGCCGTCTTTCGACGGCCGTTGGAAGTGGGCAAGAAGCGGCCGACGGGACGGTACGGGTACGGGTATTAGAGCAAGCCGGCGTCCTTCCGATGTCGTACGATTTCTTCTGATCCGAATACCGGTAAACGAAGTTTAACGAACCATACGGAAGATTTTGCGAATGAATTCGGAAGTTTAAGCGGTACACATAGTCAACAGCCAGTGAAGATGCTAACCTTGATTGCTGAAAGATAGAAAATCAAAGGAGCTAGCGTGAACGGGAGGTTCCGGGCGAGAGAATAACGCCTCTCAGAGAAGATCGAAAAAATATATACAGAAGTTGTTGGGAAGAAACAGTCGGGTGCGGGGAGTTGCACCCCGGACTGCCAAGCCGTAATTATCCGCACGAGTTACAGGATCCGGCGGTGCACCGTACACCCGGTCCGAATTTATGGGAGTGTCTCTGAATACGCGACACAGTTCACTCATGGCAATAGGGTTCGGAGTGGGATCATGTCAGTTCCCGGGCGACATGTCCAAGTTATTTCATTTCCCACCACGGCCCAATTCCTCTCCAACGATGGCATCCTGGCTTTTGATATGACCCACCACGGTCGCCCCCAATTTCGTCTGACGTGATTTGGAAGGTGTATTTACCTGTCCATGAGACGCCGGAGCAGAGCGCAGCGAGGTGCTGTGCATAAACCGTCGCCGGCGTCGCAAGCGACTGAGACATGAGACAATATAACCGTCAACGCTGGGGCTCAATAAACGGGGAGGTCCCGGAGGGCGAGCTGCACAAATCGGTCTGGGCATCCGATTATGAGCTGCGGACCAGCGAAATCGATGCGTGCGTCACGTTCATCAGTTTCGCAAGATTACCATCAAGTACGGCGACCGCGGGGGTTTCGAGATCGAAGGCACCCAGAAGGACGACGTTCAAGCAAAGCACAGCGTCGGTGACATCATTGAGAAACTCTTCAAAACGCCCCGCAAGTTCCTCGCTCGACTCGTTATCATCAGCCAGCCCATCTCCCAGCGTGATGTTAAGTTCGCGTCAGGTATAAGGTCGAGGATAAGCAGGTTGTGGTTTCCTGCGAGGCACAGGTTGAGGAACCCTTGGAAAGGTGGTTACAGGTCCCAGAGCTTGTTGAATTGATGGGATTTGAATACTTATGGTCACAGCCTCTGAATCACAATGGGCGAATACTTGGTCGAAATACTACAATATCACACACTGCAATTGTTGAAGCTCACTCGATGTGGTAGGACCTGGATGAAGGACATTCTGATGCGGCGACAAATTGTGAGTTCTAAACAGTTTTGGACCCGAATGATTTTGTGCACGGCCAGGGATGAACTCTTGCTGGGTCCCTACAACTTTTCAGGTCAAAGAGAGACCCCAGAAGGACTAAATTTGTAGTGTTGCACTTCCCGGTTGGCGACTACTTAGATTGGTTCTGTAAGTAACAGAGACCAGCGGCCACTTTAATTATCTCGCAAATACGAACCCGCCAAATATATAGTTTCTCGCAGACAGACACTTCAACAGTATGTAACTCGTACTTACCTTGCTTGTTGAAGTCTCTAACCGCAGGGGTCCGGTCGGGTCAGAATCTTATTATGTAAACTGCGGAGTTTGAATTCCGAGTCGCATCGACGGCGCCGTTTGGCATGTAAGACATCCAAATCACTCAAAGGAGGTAAGGTTTGGTTAAGGCTCCAACCGTTTAGCTTTCGTTTACAACAGCCCGTAAACTAAACGGTAAAAGAATCACAAATGTTTACATCCGTTTGCAAAACGTTTAAAAACAATAGATTTGCGGGCAGTAAATTATAGGGAATTTTAGATATACAACGAAGTTACGACTGTTTCAATTTGAATAACCCGGCCTTGATCCAAATCTTCGTGAGTATGGCTTTCATGATGGTGTCAGCGTGCATGGAGGAGTGGGTTTCGCGGCAGAGATGTTGTGATTTTAAGAAAAGGCGCTCAACAGATACACTGCACCTGGAATGGCGAAGAATATGACGGCCGTCTTTGGACAAAAGTCCCGTTGACACGCGTGACGACGCGTGGTAACGCGTTGGGCACGTTTGCACGCGTTGAAGTAACATTGAGGTGCGTGGAGATGCATTGTCAACACATTTGACATTCGTTGGCCACTGCGTGACCAGTCGTGGTATGCTGGTACAGGTTTTTATCACAGAAAACTGGTCATCACTTTCCACGCGTGGCCACGACAGCCGACGCATTTGGATTTCCTCTCGTCCAACGTCCCAATTTGGGGATTTGTTTATTGGTCCCAATTCATCCCCTATTGGTCACTACATAGTTTATCATCTGTGATGAATGTGTCGTCAGTGTCAGTGTTTATGGAGGAGCGAGAGCTGCAAACCCCTACCTGAGCTCATTTGCACTCGTGCTTGAAACCCGGGGTGGTCTAGACGGTCAACTAACGGGACAATTGCGAGGTCTGCACCGAGAGGAGAGCGAGTGGGAGGCTGAGATCTCGATTGGCGAGGCGGGGCTTCGCTCATGAGGAGAGCAGAAGACAGGGGAGCACCAATTGGGGCCAAGAAATTGGGACCAAAAAAAGTCCCTGATATTTGCCCCACAAAAGCTCCTGAGTGGAAATGAGTTACAACGCGTGTCGACGCGTTGGCACAAATAAAATCTCAACGGGTTGTCACGAGTGGGCACGCATTGAAAACGCGTGCAAATTATAGCCACCCACCGTACTCTGTGAATACAAAAATTCCAATGCATTGGTCCATCCATTGAAAACGAAGTTGTAACGCGTCGAAACGACGTTCAACGCGTGACCACGACATTCAACGCGTGGCAACTCGTTCCCACGCGTTACAACGCGTGCCCACTCACTTCAACTGGACTTTTGTCCAGTCAAGCCTGGTATAGAAGAAGTCACGAGCCATCGCGGCAATGACGGGAAAGTCGCGCTCGTGTATCTGCAAAACGAGATTGTCAGCAATGACAGGGAGGATGTAAGTAACTGCTGCCCAGCTAGAACACTCTGATGTACGGCACTCGCACCATTAGCCACTCGGGAGGATTCCTGGCGATTACGTGCAGGTTGAGAAGCCATTTCGGGTCCAATTAGTTAAAATGAAGAACGCGTCTGACGCGTCTAGTCACGCAAATCGTTACAAACGTTTTTAAATGTTTGAAAGTGAAAACGGTTGGAGCCTTAGGTTTGGTGTTAGAATGACCTTAAGTATCCGATGTTCTCTCTCTTCAGAATTTTAAAATAGAGAGAGGAACGCTGGAGGAACGTGTCCAGTAGAGCAAGTGATTTTCGGACATGTGACGGCCGAAAAGCAACCGAAAGGCGATACACTTGCAATTGGTCCAAGTTTTCCACAAAAAAAGAAACAGAAGCCTTCAGAAAGCTCTATGATTCAGCCCTGGACTATAATTGAACGTTTTCTACCGCAGATCGTTGAGGAGCAAGGGGTTTCGGAGAGAAGCGGCACTGGCAGTCACCAACTTTACATAATAACGTTCTAACCCAATCCGGCACCCTAACAAGACTACCTACCAAATATATGTTCTCCGATGGAATAATAGTACGGTATTATTATTCGTCTTTGCACACAACGCTTGTCTGCGAGAACAACAGACATGTTCAGAGGCTATATACATTTCATTTCACACCGCGCTCCCAATCGTCTCTCTGCCCATCTTTATATCTACCCCGTACCATAGCTTCGGCGGCGCGACACCCTACGCATACTCCAAAAACCCCTGCAGCCGCGCTGCCGTCCGCGGCGGGAAGCGGAATGCGCGCAGCTTGTCCCCGAAGGTGCGGGTGATGCGTGCGACGCCGTCTTTGAGCGCTGGGGGGAGAGAGGGTGTTAGCGAAAGGCGAAAGGCGAGGGAAGGAATGGGAATGAAGAACAGGCGGGGTGCAAGAACGGCTCCAAGCGCCCCCAGTGCCCGGATACGCAAAACGAAGAGGAACGGTAACGACTCACCATCCCCCACCTCCCCAAGCACCGTCCGCGCCTCCTCCAAATGTATCGCCTCCTCCCTCTCCCTCTCCTTCTGCAATGCTCTCTCCTCTGCCTTCTTCTGCCCCTCCTCCCCCTCCATCTTCTTCTCCACCTCCCCCAAAAACGCGAGCACCTCCTTCTCCGCCTCAGGCATCTCCGCCGGCTTGGGCCGCAGCGCCGCCTGCGCCGTCTCCACCTCGGCGAGGAACGCGAGCAGCGCCTCGAGAATGCGCGGGATGTCGCGCTGCACGACGCCGAAGCGGTCTTCGGTGAGGGAGGCGCAGGTGAGGTGGGTGAGGACTGTGGGGGCGCAATTAGCGATGGATCAGAAGAACGGAGAAGAGGAAGAAATGGAATGAAAAGAGAGAGAAAGGAGCGGTGGGGGGAAGGGGCGACGCAAAGTAGGTACGGCGGAGGTACGAAGGGATGGAAGAATGTGGATGGTGAGGGACGAGGTGATGTCAGGTAGAATTACGAGAGGGAGGAGAGAAATATCTGGGAGCGAAGGGTGGGATGTAGGGAGTGGAAGCACGGCAGTGGACACATGGAACGGCAAGCCATCCTAAAAGCACGAAAAACACGCACCCCCAACAACCTCAACACACACCTCCCTCCTCGGTACCCACCCCGCCGCCTCCCTCCCCTTCCTCTTGCGCGTCCACGCAGCCGGCAACCCCGCCCGCCCCACCGCCTCCAGCACCTCCCCCGCGCTCTCTAGCGCCACTTTCACCCACCCCGGCACGGGCAGCGCGGGTACCATCGGGAGGACAGCCTCTAGGAGGGGCCGGAGCTGCCATTTGACTTGCGGGGTGTGTTTCTGCAGCTGCTCGTGCTTGGGCGGCGCATGCGCGTGCGCGGGAGGAGGAGGAGCAGGCGACGCGGTCGCGGCGATGAGCCCCTCAATCGCAGTGCCCACCCGCGCCCCAGGCGACGCCGGCGTCTTCGGCGCGAAGATATTCTTCTTGAGCGGCGTCAGCGTCGGCACCAGCACGCTCGGGCTCGGGCTCGCGTTTGGCGTGCTGCCCGTCCCCATCCCCGCAAATGCAGATGGGGAGGCAGCGGCGGAAGCGGAGGCGGAAATGGAAGGAGTAGCGCCCACAGGCGCGCCGCGGCTCACCAGAACCGCGTATTCCCGCCCCAGCAAGATTAGGGCCTCGCGCACGAGGCGCCCCCACACCGCGCCCTCGACGTCGAACGCCTCCGCGCGGGCCTTGAGCGCGACCGCGTCCGAGGCGGGTGCGGCCGCGAGGTGGAGGAGCTCGGCATAGGCGAGGTGAGTGTAGATCGTCGGGGGCGGCGGGGGCGTCGTCATCGGTGCAGGAGAGGACGAGGAAGCGGCGGCGGAGGGGGAGGGGCGGAAGAACGAGGATGATGAGCCGCCGCGCGCGGGCGTGGAGAACACTGACGATGCGACGGAGGCGGAGGGTGTGGGTGCGGGGGTGAGGGCTACTGAGATGCCTGAGACGAGTGCGCGCATCGAGGGGGTTGTGTGTAGGGGCTGGAGACGATGGTCAGCGGGTTGTTACAGTATGAGAGAGAAGGGAGACAAAATAATGAGAGCATAGAAAAAGGCTATTGGCGAACGGACGCTGTCCGTCTGCCACTGTTGGGATGGGCGTGCCCAGCGAGAGCCACCGCGCCCTCTCCGTCGACCGCGCGCGACGCGGACACCGGCGTGAGCAGCAGTGCCCTGTTCCCAATTGCCTCATGGGACTTACAGTATCGTCGCACTCCGACGACCACCACGCGATCCCGCACCTACGGCCGCGGTTGCGCTCCCCGGCGCCGACACATGCTCCAATATACCAATCCCCCAAATGCGCCTAGACAGGGCCACCACGCACATAACCACACACCAGTCGCCGCGCATCCGCTCGCCTCACGCAAAACCACATCGCGCGCGCACGCTCCCGCACGCTTTTGTCGCCACAACGGCTCTGGCGCGCGAGCGCGTCCCCGCACCAATCCCAATCTCGAGTACATCGCGCGCGCACGCCCCCGCACGCGTTCGGCCCCACAACGGCTCTGGCACGCGAACGCGTCCCCCGCGCGATCCCAATCCCGGCTGCGATGACTCCGTAGACGAACGACCCAGCCCTGCCGACGCGCACCACTCCCAATCCTCCCCTCTCCCAAAAACACAGCCTACACTCCTCCCCTTCCCTGCCCGAAGACGAAATCCAAAAAAAAAACACAGCCAAAAAACCCACCTCCCCAACGCCCCACCTCCAGACCCCGCCGGCCGCCTCCCACGCCCACGCCGTCCCCGCCGCGAGGCGCACCGCGCGGGGCAGCGCGCGCAGGGCGGAGAGGCGCGGAGTGAGGAGGGGGCGGAGGAGGGGGGAGACTGTGGAGGAGTCAGTATTATGCCCATACATACGGATAAAAGTGGGGAAGAGGGCAGACAAATGAAGGCCAAAGAGCGGGTGACTGTCCCATCCACATATCCGGGTTTTAGACGGAGGCCGTACGGCTCCTCGTTTGGAGCATACACCCGTCCCCGCTCATTCCCTCTTCTCCAGAAAGAAGAACCAGAGAAAAACCAAGCAACTCACCAAATGGCACCCATCTCGCGACTGGCAGAAACACAAACAGCACCACGAGCGCACCGAGCGGGGCGAGGAGCGCGAGGAGGGCCGGGGCGAGGACGGCGGCGGGGTGGGGCATGGGTGTGTGGGGCTGGGTAGGCGGGGTTAGTACATACAGCCCGAAGTAGAAGTAGGGATATGCAGCACACAGCACGCACCCGGAACGGAAACACCCACACGTCGCGCAGGAGCGCGCGCAGGACGTACAGCCCCGCGAGGAGCGCCTGTGTGAGCGCGAGGAGAACAAAGATCGGGTGCGGGGTGTAGGGATGTTTTCTGCGGAAATTATCAGCAACTTGTCGTATCGGGTAGGGAGGCGTGTAAGAGTACAGGAAGGATTATGGGGAGCAGAGACGCGACGCACCGTGACCGAATAAACACTGGCACACCCGGGTCGAGGATCGCCACATGCAGGCCGAGAACGAAGAGCGCGCTGAGGACGTGCGCCTGCAGGGCGTGGAGGGTGCGCGCGCGCAGCGGCGGTGCGAACGATTTTTTGAGCAGCAGGAGGGGCGAGGGCGCGGTGGTGTGTGTTACTGCGAGACGCACGCGTTAGCTCAAGAAACAAAGGATGAAAGAGAATTGGAGGAAGGATGAAGCAACGAATGAGAGCGGCAAGCTACTCAACCTACCCGTCAGATACGCCTTCCTCAGCAACACCACCGGCAGCACCCCGCCCGCCCACATCCCCGCCGACGCGCCCACCACGCGCGCCAGCGTGTATTTTCCTCCACTATTCTTCCCACTGGGACCTTCAGCCCAAAACAAAGCAAACACAGTCCCCGCGAGCGCGACCGCGTAGCTCCACGGCAATATGCGCCCCGTGAGGCGGCGGTGGAGGACGCCTTGGGCGAGGGGCGGGTAGAGCGCGGAGGCGGGCGGGATGGGCGGCGCGGCGCTGCTGCGCAGGGGCGTTGTGATCGCGCGAATGGGCGTCGGCGCGGACGACGAGGTGTGCAGGCCCGACATCGAAGACGGATGGACGACGCGTTGAGGAAAAGGTGGTTGATGCGTGGCTGTGCGCGGCTTTTGCCGGGTGTGAAAGCTTGAGAGTTCAAAATGGTTTCATAAACGAAAATTGAACCAGCCCTCACCTGGGTTTCGCCGTATAGGTGGGTAAAAAAAAATCAATTTAGATATTCCACATTCAGGTGTGGGGAATCAAACCCCGTCCTGTAGCCGACTGAATTTCGACCATTCACTCAGCGCTGCTGTACACCATGTACCGTACCTGAGGTGAGTAAGGAGTTCGACTTCTGGAAAAACCACCTACCACACAAAGAGAACGGGAAATAAAAACACTGCGGCATGCGGCATTTTCAAGTTTTCAATAACTCTCCGCACAGCGTCTCTGTCCAATCACTGTCCCCTCAATTTCTCCGTACTTAAGGGACAGTTAAGACAAGGTAGGCCTCATTCCATAAAAAAGTTCCAAATTGCCGTTAACTCAGGGATGGGAAGGGTTGCAGTTGCCCTCCTGCTTCCTCAGAAGTTGTCAGTGTGAGGCAATATCGGTGGGCATCATGCACCACACCTAAGTTCACTGTTTTTTGCAAAGACTGGATAGCCTACCAAAATCAACGGCAGTGAAAAAGTTTCCAAAAATTTAAAAACAAAAAATCCAACGATGAAGAGTCAGTTCGGGCACAGGGAATTGAACTACGAGCTGCAGCCGGTAAAGTTCTCTCGACCAGATCCGCTGCTGTGCACCGCGCACCACACCCAAGTCGAGGACCTTGTTCAAGCCCCGGGTAGATTACTCAGCGCAGATTGCAAAGACCACATAAAATGGCCATTAATTCTGTACATTCAAGGATAGGGAATCGAACCCCGTCTCGCAGAGTGGTTTTCAACACAGAGCAGTTCGTGAGCAGTACTATGCACCATATGGCTTACCCGACTTCAGGATCTAGGTCAGACCCTGCTCAAACTACTTACCACAGTAATAGAAGAAAAATGTTGGAGGTTGTAAACCGCTAGGTGTAAGGTGTCAGGTCAGATCCTGTTCTGCACCTGATGTTTCTGTAATTACAATTTTAGGAAGGCTGCAACTGCTGTGCCAGTGCACTCTAAGTAAGTAGGTACAACCCGTATGTTCTGAACGGGACCGTGCTGGCGTCATTTATCCTAACTTGTTCTTGGCAGTGCAAAAAAAAAAAGCGGAGGTAACTCAATCAAACCCCAAGCTGCAGCCAATTGTCTATGTTTTTGTAAAGTAACCGGAAGCTGCAGTGCACCATGTATGTGAGATTGAGGTGAAAACGAGGTTCAACTGATCCCGCAAGAGTCTTCCACAAGTCGCAACTTCACACCGAGATGAGTGGATGAAGTTTGGATTCTATAACCAATCATCCATACTAGAACCACTTATATACCTTACTACTGAGTCATAAATAATCTACGGGTCCATGTAAGTTGAGTCACAGTATCTATCCGAGTCAAACTGAAGCCTGCACAATTGTTGCGCATTGGCTGCACACTCACTGACAAGTCAGCGCATACACGGAAGTAATATCCGTTACAATGTACCACACCTGAGTTGAGAATACTTATGATATACACACTGGTTAAATTACCCACCAAGAAAAGTTGCATTTACAGAGTCAATAGCAAAAAAGAGGAAATGAACCACAGCCTAGATCATTCACTATTTGAACACAGACACAGGCTACAGTTGAGTCTGTATACTTCCCCAGAGGAACAACACCATGAGTTGTATGTACATAATGTCGCAAAAGTCCAATTTGAGTTATAACCCCTTGGAGAGGCTTACAGACTTATAACTACCTTATACCTATCTTATAGCCAGGGTGGTACCTGTAAGTACTTATAACTTTCCCCACTTTCTGCCAATAAAATTGGTGTTTTCATGCATGTTTTGGTACACGCCCTATCACCAGTTCAGCTTCTGCAACTTCTGGAAGTACTCCAAGTTCTTGTGGTCCGGCCAGATCTCAACTGGGTGCTGCGCACCTTCGAGGAAGTGCCGCCACTCCTCTAGGGCTCGGACAATTGCAAGCATCTCCTTGATGTGGATCACGTAGTTCCGTTGGATGTCGTTCAAGCTCCTGGAGTGGAAGGCAATGGGGCGCCACTTTCCATCTGCACCCTGTTGCGACAGAACAGCTCCGGTTGCTCGATCTGAACTGTCTGCTTCTAACCGGTACAGTCGAGATTCGTCCAGGAGGACCAAGACTGGCTCCGCGGTCACCTGGGCGATGTCCGAGAACGCCCAGATAAACCTCCGGTAGAAGTTAGTGAAGCCGAGGAACTGCTGCACGTCCTTCTTGTTCTCGGGCTCGGGCTGGGCGGTGACACCGGCGACCTTGACAGGGTCCTTCTTGACGTGGTTGTGCGAGGTTATGACACCGAGGTACTCAATCGTGGACTTCTCGAATTCGCACTTCTCTGGCCGAAGGAAAAGGTGGTGCTCCCGGAGCTGGTGGAGCACCTCACAGACAATTTCGTGGTGACAGGCAAGGTCAGAGTGGGCGATGAGGATATCGTCCAGGTAGACCATGACGTCTCCAGACAGAATCAGATCCTGGAAGCTCTCGTTCATCATTGTCTGGAATGTGGCCGGGGAGTTGGTAAGGCCGAAGTACATCACCAGCGGCTCAAGGAGTCATATGGAATGCGGCCTTCCATTCGTCACCTTCCCAGATCCGGACGTTGTTGAAGCCCCACTGGACTTCGAGTTCCGTGAAGAACCGAGCTCCTTTCAATCGGTTGATAAGATCATTGATTAAACGGAGCGGGTACCGGTTCTTCATGGTTATCGTGTTGAGAGCCCGGTAGTCCTGGACAAACCGGAGGGCACCGTCCTTCTTCTTAACAAAGAAGACCGGGGACGCCATCAGAGACTTTAATGGGCGGATGTGGCCGGTACTCAATCCCTCCGAGATGAAGGCATCGAGCTCCTTCTGTTCGAGCAGAGAGATTGGGTAGACCTTGCAATTGGCCAGTTTCGCATCCGGGACGAGTTCAATGGCGTGATCCCATGCCTGTCCAGGAGGGAGTCAAAGGACTCCCTGGCAAATACGTCCGAAAATTCCGCAGCCCAGGGTGGGACCTCAATTCCGGCCGGTGCAGAATTCCGTGCGTGAACCTGCACAAGAGGCTGCGAGACAGTGCTTCCGGCACGAATCTCTTCGGCCGGGGCGAACACAGTGTAGAGGATGTGATCGCCCTCTTCGAGCTCGTCGTTGTCATTGTCATTGTCATTGGCCAAGTCCGGAGTGAGGTCTGGAAGGTCATCGTCGTCTGCCGGGTCGTACCCATTGTCTCAGGTCCACTCTTCCGAGTCGACAGCGCAGATGGATGGGGTCGGACCTTCACGTAGCTGCCAGAGGATTGAGGCAGCAAGCTTCTCATTCTTCCGGACAGCCCGTAGCTCCTCCCAGCAGGTGCATCATCTGGTTGGGCAGAGCATCATGTAAACCTCCTTGGTCTCCCAGTTGATCTCTGGATTGTGTTTCTGGAGCCAGGAGTAACCGAGGATGACGTGCTGTTTCCCAAGCTGAGTTACGGTGAGCTGGATGCGCTTGGATTGCCCCTTGTAGCCGGCCACCATATCGACTACACCGTTGATGCCGCCCGCTTGGTTCGGGCTGCCGTCTACATTAAGAACTGGGATGGGCTGCAAAAAGGCCAGACCAGAAGGTTGCAGGAGGTGACGTACTCCGAGTTGATGAAGTCTCCGGTCGCTCTGCAGTCGACCAGAGCCTTCACCGACATCCGGGCGGCGGTCTCAACAGACTGCAGGTCCAACGGGATATGCAAGGAGTTTCGGCCTTCAACAAGGTCGATGATGTACTGCGGGGGAAGTCACCGTTCCCACTTTGGGCGATAAACACGCCGAAGCGAGCCTGTCCTCGTTCCCGGCTCAGGGACAGGGGCCTCTGTCACTGCCCTCATTCCCGGCTCGGGGGCAATGCAGGTTTCCATCTCCAGGACAGAAGGAAGAGTCTCGATCACTCGGATGGAGACAGGGATGGGGGGTGCGCCACTCGCTACTACCTCAGACTCAAATGTATTGGCATTATCTGAATACACAAGGGCGTAGCGATTAGGGGACGTGACCGAGGGCGCACCGCTCACTCTGCCGGAGTGGGAAAACCCGTCGGGTCCGCATTGTTGTCGCCTGACTCGTTCGGAAGCGAAGCGGTGGTGGCAACACAGGCGAACGGCTCGTTGAGGAGGTCGTCCCCGAGTTGATGAACGACCTCATCAAGAATGTTTGTGTGCCAGACGTCCGGTGTAACCAGGCATTCCCGGACGAGGTGTCCGGCCGCACCGCACCGCACCGGAAGCAAGAGCGTGGGAAAGCATGTGCTTGGGTCCGGTTGACGTCCTTGGAACAACTACTGGGATCACGGGTCCAGGAGCCGGCGCGAACTAGACAGTAGCATGCGCAGGGGTTGCAACTGGGAATATTCCCGCTGCACGCAGCCGAGGTAAAGCGGCCGGGAGCCGAACCAGAGGGTTTCTGGATCCAGCTCAGCCAAATGCCTCGTACTGGCAGAAAGCACGTGTGTGCCAGCCGTCGTAGTCGGTGAGGTCAGGGGCAGTCCCGGACATCGTGATCGCAACATTGATCTTCGGGTCGAGGCCGGAGTGATAATTAGTGACCCGGCCCAGAGCGTCCGAGTAACCGGCTGTTACACACCAAATAAAGCAAAATTTCTATGTGTATAGAAACTCAGATTGATTTCCTAGGAATCTATGTAAAAATCAGTGCTGTTAAGATTAGGGATATCAAGGTGCACAGAAACTCAAAGAGAAAGTATGGGAACCAACACCAGAATCAGCCACAAAGAAACAAAGCACTTTCAGCTGTGCTGAAAGGGCCATGGAAAGCTCTAAAATCAGTGCGCATTATTTTGAGCCATTTTTGCCATTGGCCTGCTATTTATACCTCCACTAGCAAAATTGCCTCAGGATTTCTGCACAACTGAAATGCACACTGAATTTGTAACTTTCAATACCCCTTTCAGCGCCATTGAAACTCCTTTGTTTCTCTCAAACTGATTCTGGTATTGATTTTCACACTTTCTCCTTGAGTTTCCGTGCACCTTGACATCCCCGATCTTAACAGCACTGATTTTTACATAGATTCCCGGGAAATCAATCTGAGTTTCTATACACATTGAAATTTTGCTTTATTTAGTGTGTTACGGCCAGTTTCTCAAAGTCGTCTGTGTACTGGTAGATGTTGTGAGAGCCCTGGAAATATGAGCGGGACTCAAGCTTGGTGAGGGTTTGGTCCTGCTCGTTCTCCTCTACGAACCGGAGGCAGAACTCAGCCTCGAACCTGGCCCTGGTGGGGAATGGGAATGGGTCAGTTGATGCATGCTGTTCCGCCCATGCATGCCATTCCACCCATCAGGCAGCCGCGCCCTTCGACATGAAGGACATGGCGAACTGGACGAGTTTTCCCTGCAAGACAAACCTGTCCGCCATGAAAGCTTCTGGAACCAGCCGGTAGTAGGTGAGGATGGAGTAAAGGAACATCTGTCCTTGCATCCAGTCGCCATCGAAACAGCTGGAGGATTCAGTCGAAGGACTGTTTTTGGAGCTGGGTGAGGGGCCGAGAAATCTGGACCCAGTGCCAGAGCCGGAAAAGCAGGGGCGAGGGCAGGCAGTGGATTTTGGGTGCTCAGCAATAGCTGGCAGAGCATGTTTTGGATGCTCTCGAGGGAGCCTTTGACAGCAGCGAGCCGTACCATGGCTTCGGAAGCCAGATCTGGAGTGTGAACACTCGGGATATCAGGTTGCACGGAGTCTGGTGCAAGCGGCTGTTCCATCGGAACAGAGGAGGGGTCGAGATTTGAAGTGGGGGAGGATGGAGCACTGGAGTAGTGGTCCAAATCCGTACCTGCACCAAACTTCCCAATCTTGACCGGTTGATCCCTTAGATCCTTTCTTCTGCTGTAAGGGCAACCTTAAGCTCGGCACGGGGCGTGGAAACTAGCGGGGGAATCCGAAATATAAATATAGGTACTAGAATACAGGAGCAGAAATACTACGCACTTAGCAGGGGAATCCGAAGAGAAGAAAGGATGAGGATTCCCATGCTAAGCGAAACCTTATATACTAATTTGTAACTACCCAGTAGCACGTGTCCAGATGTATCTACAATGGTCGCAGGCCTGATTGCACAGCACGTGCCAGCGAGAGCGGACAGATGTATTGGGTGGTTTGGCGGTCGGATAGAAAAGTGCAGAAGTATCCGGAGTGCCAGTCAGAAAACCATCTGAAGTATCCGGAGCCATTCTGGATGGAAAAGCGTCCGAAGCGGCCGAAGCATCTGGATCGGGTCCAGATGGAAAAGCGTCCGAAACGGGAGTTCCCCTGACACTTCCGTAAGTAGTTATAAATAATTACAGTGCCTTTTCGAGCCTTACAGGTCCCCAAGAAACCTTACAGGCTTATACAACGTTGTAGGCACCTATAGGCACCTATAAATCATATTGGACTTGTGCAGCATAACAGGAAACAAAAGTGTTTAATTCAGTAAAAATGCAGAAACAAAAATTGAACATATATGAAGATTCAGCATCAGATTATATCAGAAACACCACCTTCTTCGCAGATATCAACCCATACCCCTTCAATTTACTCAAGTGCAGATGTTTCATTGTTCAACAGCTGATTGGGGGCAAGCTCCAGTAAAACCTTCTGATCACCCTTTTGGACAATTGCAAACCTAGTATCAATCTGAGTCATATCTTTGGCCTGCAATGACCGCTCAAAAAGTGGTCGTGCTGTCTGCCAGAGGCCAATTGTGCTTGATATGCATCCTTGGGCCTTTGCAAGATCTCCAAGACGTGTCATGCACTGTGCTCGGCTGTGATGGACATCCATGTGAGTAAATCCATCCAGGGCCACTATATAAAGACCGGTGGCTGTTGCTTCATCCTTTCCGATGACAAAAACATCTCCCAGGAACAGAAGTGCTTTGTGAAGTGCCAATTTGTCATTCGATTTGTAGGCATAGGAAGTACATCATTGGCCATTTGGATTCCCTTTGAGAAGCTGGCCAAGCTCCAATATCCGCAAGTCTTTCCAAACAGAATGAATTAACTTGATTGTCTTTTCCTGCAGCTGAATGCAAACATTCCTCAAATTTGACCCTTGCCATGGAAAACCTCTTTTCTTGGAGGTCAATGTCAGCCTCGAACATGTTACAGTAGATCATCTGTGGTTGAAAACCACGGGTGCTGAAAATATCTTTTGCTTGTTTCAATTTGCAGGATGCATCCTCTATGTTCCCGGACATTGTGTCACTGTGTGCAAGATTGACAAGAGTCAATCCATATTGGAAGACATTTTGGTCAGGAGAAGTAGTTTCAATTATTTCACGATAAATGCTTCTGGCTTCAGCATATTCTGATTTCCGAAGATGTATTGATCCTTGGCTCACAATTATTTTATGATCAAAACTCCCTCCAGACATGCCACAAATACTGATGATCTTTCTACCTCTGTGGAGTTGGGCCATTGCTTCCACAAAGTCCCCAAGCCATGCAGAGCAGAAAGCTCCAATCCAAAGTGCTCTTGCTTGCTGATACAAATTTGCTGACAATTTTGATAGCCTTTCTGCCTCGGTGGCATGTATTTGAGCAGTTTTATAATCCCCAACCATGGATTCAAGCCAAGCAATCTCTATCAAAGAATTACACTGCTGATTGTTGTTGCCACAGATCTTTGACAATTTTAGTGCCTTTTGGTAATATTGCAAAGCTTGTGTTGAATCCAATTTAGAGTACATGAAATAAAGACCTGCTGCCTGATAGAATTTGGCTAAGAGGTGGTTATATGAGATCAAAAATGGTTTAAAGAAGGATGCAGACTCACATTCAAGCAAAGGGTTGCTAACTTGTTCAAAAAGAGTTATTGCCTGTGTTACACACTGCATTGGATCAGAGATACGGTGCCGATGGCTTGAGGTCAACACTTCAGTAATAAAGTATATCTTGAGCAGGGAATCATCCAGTCCATGTAAAATAGGTTGAAGATGAATCATCAACACTGTATAACCATTTCGGGTTCTGCGGTACAACGAGTTCAGTGATATTATGCTGAGGATTGTCTGTGCAACATCTGGAGCCTTGTCATGCAATCCCCATTGCAAGACATTGTGGAGATTTTGCAGATTTAGATTGATTTCATTTACCATTGGGCATAGTTGATCCAATAATGTGTCCTGTACAGCTCCAAAAGTGTGTGGAAGTGATTGCGAAGTGATTGTATGAGGAATGGGGATGGATGCAGAAACTGCTGGACATGTTCCCTCACCGGCATCAACAATCGAAGTCTCTTATTGGTATCTTGATAAGCTAATGATGTTGCTAGCAATGTAGCTTTGCAACTGAGGATGTTGGAAATTGTAAGATTATTTTGAACCAGTTCAGCATCAGCGAGGCCATCCGGAAGGATTGAGAGCAACCTCAGTAGTTCCTTGCTATCAGATGTGATTCGGGGACTTGAAACAGAGAGACTGATGGATGCATCCAAATTTGACCTCCTGTCATAACCCACAGAAAGCAATGCTGTCTTTTTCATTCCCCATCGAGTCAAAACATTTGACAGACCCTCGTGTTCGGACAAATGGGCAATGAGATCTATAGCTAATGGCATATTATCTGTGAATTGGAGGATTTGGTGTATATCCTCATTTACATAGATGTTGTCAGTGATATCCATAAATGTTTGCTGGGCAGCTTCA
The DNA here is from genome assembly GCA_029282495.1 of Mycena albidolilacea. NCBI lineage: Eukaryota > Fungi > Basidiomycota > Agaricomycetes > Agaricales > Mycenaceae > Mycena > Mycena albidolilacea. The sequence goes on from JARIHO010000022.1 coordinate 1,238,959, forward strand.
TCCGACAATGGTCTTAAAGGGGCTAAGAATGGACGAGTCCATTGAACCCTTGCTGGCCGCTCAGCCCCACGCATTGCAATCTGGTAGAGATTAGTAAGGAAATGCTAAGATCAGGGCCGGACATACTATCAATGTGAGGTGTTCTATGTCTGTAAGCATAGAAAGAAACTCTTCAATCCCACTTCGAGACTGTATCGGTTCCCACACTGTTTCCAAGTTGTCCAAAATCAGGAGAGATGAAGACTTCTGAGAGAAAAACTGGACAACAGGTTTTGTGAGATCTTTTCCAGGATTCAATCCCACATGGAGAGCAATGAGTGTAGCAAGTTCAATGCTGGTGGTTGCGGCTTCCGCACTAACAAAGAATCTCTGCCCAAATTTTTCCACAGCATCTGGATGGTGGAGGACCACCTTCGCAAGGCTGGTCTTGCCCATGCCACCTCCTCCCAGAATAGCTATTCTGGCCGACTGCTGGCCAAGTATTTGCATGATGTCTTCCACCTCTGAATCACGGCCATGAAAGATCTTGGGTTTAGAGGGCAACAATGAGAATGAATTTGAACTTGAGAGTGAAAATTGTACAGGTAGGTCCAATAATGATTTTTAGCTTACCTGTTCCTTGAGTCATTTGCACCCAGATAAACCTGTGTTTGGTTCACTCAGGTGATCCAGACAGTCAATGTGTACATACCGATGAGCCAGCGGAGTTGGTATCCCCATCTGAAAGTGCTTGAATCCTTTCAAGCAATTCTTCATGTGCAAATATAGCTGCCTTCTTCATCTTGCCAATGTTGTCAATTGTTGCAGGGCTGTCCGTGATCTAAGTGAATTCAGCCAAGCTTTGAGGTCACAAGAAGACATAGATCATACTCTGAAGACTGTCATTGCTTTGTCCAATCCCCGATGACAATCTTTGAATAGGTTCCGAATTGCATTATTACGGAAAAGGTGTTTGATCTTGCTCCCGCCTTGTTGCACTTCAAGAAATCTATATGTTTTGTGGAGAGTTCTACAAGGGATGCTGATAAAGTTTTGTATCGGAAAAGATACAACTTACTCTGCAAACTTCCCAATGTGATCCACTGTTGCAAGAGGCAAAGATCCAAATGTCTCAGACTTGAGATTGAGGTTGATGATTGCATATAGGACTTGATCAATGTTCTCCATTAGCCGAACACATTCATCTTTATTATGTTTTAAATTCTATGCCATGCTGTAATTAGTTAATTGTCCAAAGCTCAGAGCTTCTTACCTGAGCCATACTAATCAAGGCTTCAATAGTGTTTGAGATGTTTTGGATAAATGGTGGGCTAAATGCATCATTGAGCTCTTTGAGAAGTGGCAGGGTAGATATCAGAGATGTGATGGTGTTACTCAGGCGAGTTTCTGTTACAGTAGCCTGGCGGGGCATGTTGAGATGGGGGGATCAACAAGCCATGCATGTTATATGTGACTTCTCAAAGCTATAATCTATCACGTGTACCAAGAGAAACCTGACTCAGTTGCCCAACTTCTCCGATAATTCCGTGTCTGTTACAGCACTTTAAATGGTGCCAGATGATGAACAGAATACTGGATAGTGAAGATCGCTCACATGATGCCGAATGGTGCCGACCAGCCCTGTGACAGTTCCATATGTATGCTGAGATATGAGCGTGAGCGCGACCAAGTTCCATCTTCTCCTGACATATGCCAGCTCATGGCAGAGGAGTTCAGGGAGTAATGTACCGGCAACTAAGAAGCTCGCTGGTGGCCGCCGCTGGCCACCACTGCTGATGAGTGGGTTTCTGAGTTCAGCATACATCAGGAAAAACCTCCTTTGCTAATCAGGTCTGATTAGCCTAAAATCGCACTAATATGGCCAGATTACCTTGCTTATTTCCATTAGCTTTCTAGTGACGTTGAAAATAATTTAATGGTAAGTTGGCACTTAATTAGCTAGGCTTGCAAGGATTATCGTAGGGTTTGGGTACAATTGAGCTGACTCAAATGGAACGGATATGCAATTGGAACATACAAAAATTATATTCAGATGCTAACAACTACAGGTGAAGGGCATTCTACGGTACATATAACTATTCTAAAGGTTTCACAGTTCACAGTAACAGCCAACCCTTGAATACGGATTAAACGACGTGTCGAGATTAAGGCTAATGAAACGTACATAATTCCGGGGAGCCTGTGACATGTCATGAGGTGCCCGGCCGCGAGAACAAGAACTGAGGCGATTCCACTGTGTCGGTACCATTCAGTAAGAGGGCAATGGAAAGTGCCGTTGAGAATATACCGTGGAGAGTTGGCAAAAAACTTGTGTCAAGTGTACTATGCGCTGCCGAAACCACTCGTTCCGGATGGTACATACCTTGCACATATAAACATTGGGTCGACAAGCATGCACTGCCTCTCATGAGTAGTCGTACCACGGCGGTCTTCTTTGAAGACTTGTGATGCTACGAGTGCATATTGTCAGCACTATGACAATACAAAAAAAAAAATCGACAGAGCTCACCCGAGTTGTAGTCTTGCCTGCAGGTGAAAGGATTTTGTGCCAATACAAAGTGAGCTAATATCTCCGACAATCGCGTGCAGATCCGCGACCGCAGAGTCGTGGACGGCGACGGCACAACCATACGCTGCGTAACGGCCTTTGGGCTTGGCATGTTTTGGCAGCGCAGGCACGGAAGGCAGGAGCTTTCAGAACAATAAGTAAAAAGGTTATAAACACGGAGAGTACATACCAAGTCTTGTAAGTAGGCTCCAAACTCGATGCGTGTGTACTGTGCTTGCTGATTTTCTTTTAGTAAAGTGGTCCGAGGGCTCATGGAACTTACCGAATCGGTTTGGGGAACTGCGCGAATCAAGGGGATAGGGTGAGGGAGCGCTGGCCAACAGGTAGAGTGGAAGGTGGTAAGGGAGGTGGTGGGAGGAAGAAAGAAGAGGTTTGACGTGTCGTGTCACTCTGAAACACCAACCACCTTTTTGATCTCACGTGTGCGCTTAACACGCAAGCGTCGGCTGTGCTCAACTTAGGGCCGGTACCCAGGCAACGGACTTAAGAGAGAAATATTCGAAGTCCTCATATTTTTCTCAGGCGCAGTGAGCTTTCTGATGCAACCCATGCAAACATCATTGCACACACGCCTTCCCAGAGGTAATCCGACCTGGTCCAGTCAAGAAACAAGCTACATTCGCTCGATCAAGATAATAATCGGCAATTGAGCTAATCTTGCCGCTTTACTTAAGATTAGCCTAATCTAGAATCGACAAACAAATTAGTGGTAAATTAGTAAAGGAGGTTTTTTCCTGATGTACCAGCTGGCTTATCGGCAATGATCGGCAGCTCATGGCGGCTGCCACGGCCAAGCAGCGTAATGCGGTGGCCGCCGCTGGATTGTATTCCCTCTCTGGTTTTGACTGAGAAACTCCTTACTGCTGTCCATGGGAATTTTCTGGAATCCACCGATAAACCGTGCCATAACAAACCGGATTCCGATGAATTCCGTTGGCCGGCCTCGCAAACCATGAGAAACATCCAACTCAGTCGCCCGACTTCTCTGCCCATCAAGCCACTTCCGTGTCTGATAGCAATCTGACAGTAAGTGATATAACACTTTCAATGTTGTCAGATGATGAACGAATCCGGAAATAGACAAGAATCTGGAATCGTCAAAGATAAAGACAAGATGTGCCTCCGCTTCGCTCCGGCCACCGAAGATGAACGGAGAAATGTGTGTATATTGCATGTGAGAAGTACAACGCTGGGATGAAAAACAATGAAAGTGGGGTATTACTAGTGCCTGAAATATGAACCTTGGATTAGGAAATTAGATTCGAAAAGAAATTATGCATTATCCACATACATACTGGCGATTCAAGTCAAATCTCGGGGAATCCAGGCTGAACATGAGCATTTCCAACGATGGGATTGATCTGGAGAATTCTCACCCAATACAATGAGCTGCCAAGGACATTCAACACGAATAACGGTAGTGTTGAGCCAGTCCGGCGCCAAGAGAGGAGTGAGGCAAGATGGGCCAGTTTTGAATCCATTTTTCGTAGCAGCTGGTGAGATAGCATCGAGCCAAGAGCATCAGGAAGCGAAGGAATTTGTTTGTGCCTGTGGAGCGAAGTGAGTGAATTGCAGTCCAGAATGCTTGCATGCAGATTGGGGATTACTGAGGGAGCAAAGATATCACATAATATGGGAACTCATTGAGCATAAAGCAAGCCAACAGTGGAGAAGCCCATCCAGATGTTGCAACCAAGAGGGCAGTCAAATTGGGAGCAAAGAATTCAGCCAGAACATTGTAGGCCTGGTGCCGTCAAATCAAAGTGGGAGGGGGAAAGACAGAGATGAGGAGCGAGGATGCTGGCCTTTTATTCACGCCATGATGATTCAGCCGTAGTGAGAAGATTTTACGGCGCAGTTAGAAAATAACATCTGGAACCGCCCCTGACCTCACCGACTACGACGGTGGCGTGTACGCGCCTTCCGGAATTAGGAAGCGTCCAGCCATGCCCGGACCGGAAACCCTCCAGCCCGGCTTCCGGCTGCTTTTCCTCGGCCATATGCAGCGGGCGTATTCCCCGCTCTGGCACCCGTGCACACTACGGTCTCGTTCGCCCCGGCTCCGGCGCCCGTGGTTCTGGCAGTCATTCCGATGGATGTCGACCGGACCCGGATGCACGCTTTCCCACGCACCTGCTTCTGATGCGGAGCTGCTGAACACCTCGCCTGTGAGTGCCCCACTATGCCCGACGTCCGGCACACAGACATTCTTGACGAGGTCGTCCGCCAGCTTGGCGACGATCTTCTCGAGGAGCTGTTCACCCGGCTTGCCACCACTGCCTCGCTGATAAGCCAGTAATTGGGCCATAGTTAGATACACGTAATTTTGCGTGTTTCTGATGGTGCCCATTGCTGAAACTGTTGTTTCTATACAACAGTACTGGTTCCTGGTAGCTGTTGGGCGAACCACAGAGAAACGGGTGGGGGTTCTAAGTAATTAGAAACGCCCATTGGCAAGTCTCACCCTGAAAACGTGCAGCCGATTAATAAGTCAAGGAACTTCTTTTGACTTGTTTCCAACATCCACTTAAGCAACGGAAACGGGTCAAGGGAATGGGAGTTGGCAATGTGTTGTGTTGTGTTGAGACGCTAAGGGAGGCGTGCTTGGTCACGAGTGTTTCGGTTGCTAGAGTTGCCGGTTTCCATCGAATGCGGATACACCGAAACCGGTGGTCGGCTATTCTGTGGATCCGGATCACAACTCTAAAGGCGTTCTAAGGTTCGTTCTCAAGAACCCTTTCTGGGAAACCCTAGAGAAACGGGTATCTACCGAGACCTACAAAGGAGTATTATCAAGTTCTGCACTTGGAACCAAGGGGAGACTTGAGTTGAAGTGGAAACGGGTTGAGCAAGATGCAGTGCCGATCTATCGGTGATCGACACATCCTCTGAATAATACAGGGGTGCTGCTGACGGGTTCCTGCCTCGTAATTGGCAAGGGAACATGGCGTGCTCGCAGTGGGGAACCAATGGGAGGCGACGCTCGGAAGAACAACCGACGGAAACACTGTTAAAGAGGCGGATAAACGGACTTTTGACTCATTGGGATTGTGTTTTGGGCTTTGTAATTGTGTCTTGGCGGTTGTATAAGTATACGAGGGTGTTTCTACGGTGGACACAGTATCTTCCCCCGAACTAGTAGGCTATACGCTTGTGCATTGGGTTGATCTGGGATCCTCGGCGAATGCACTCTTATAGAGTAGCATTATTAGTCGAAATCTTATTTGTTTCTGAATCATATATATATTCTGGAAACGCACTTGGGCTTTGCCTGGAAACTGTCGGAACTCTGAGAATCTGTTGGATCTGGGACTCTGTTGAAAGAAACATTATTGCTGTTGTTTGCGGAGCGGGTTTCAGAAAGTACCTTCAAGGGAAAACTTTGGAAACATGACTGCTGGCATTGCTCAGAAAGTACCTCTTTAGGGAAAGCTCTGTGAACGTCCTTGGCCTATAAACTAGGGGCCTTACTTGAGTCTACGGGACTACTTTAAACTTGTTTCTCTGTCGCTTGGACACACACACACACACGCTGCGAAGCTATAAATCTATCTTGTTTGGAAACAATGTTTCCACTGTGTCTAGAAACACGTTCTACGCAGTTTGCTCTATTATCTCTCTGGGATATGGAACCTCTCCCTACAACCTTTACAAGGCCCTGTACTAGGGGCTGTAACTCGTTGGGATCTTTGGAAACGTGCATATATTGCTGTTTGATTTGTTTGTTGGTTGTTAGAACAATCTCTGGATTGTTTCTGTGCCGCTCTCGAGTCAAGTGGGGTTATTTGTGTGTTTCTTATATAGGTTCTGAGCACATCAATCATCGCTTCCAGACGAGTCGACTGGTGAGGACACAGACCCGGCGGGTTTTCCTCTCTCGGCTGGGTGAGCGGTGTGCCCTCGGTTGTGTCCCCTAATCGCTACACCCTCCTGTATTCAGATAATGACAATACATTTGATTCAGAGGTAGTAGCGAGAGGCGCACCCCCTGTCCCAGTCTCCATCCAACCTTCCATCCTGGAGATGGAAAGCCGCACTGCCCCCGAGCTGGGAATGAGGGCAGTGACGGAGGCCCCTGTCCCAGAGCTGGGAACGAGGACAGGCTCACTTCAGCGTGTTCATCGCCCGAAGTGGGAACGGCGACTTCCCTGGCAGTACATTATCGACTCTGTCAAAGGACGAAACTCCCTGCACATCCCGTTGAACCTGCAGTCTGTTGAGACTGCTGCCCAGATGTCGGTGAAGGCTCTGGTCGACTGTGGGGCGACTGGAGACTTCATTGACTCGGAGTAAGTCATCTCTCGCAACCTCCCCATCCGGCATCTCTTGCAGCCCATCCCCATTCTCAATGTGGACGGCAGCCCAAACCAAGCGGGCGGCATCACCGGTGTTGTTGATATGGTGGTCGACTACAAAGGGCATGCCGAGCGCATCCAGCTTGCCGTCACCTGGCTTGGGAAGCAGCACGTCATCCTCGGTTTCTCCTGGCTCCAGAAACACAATCCAGAGATCAACTGGGAGACCAAGGAGGTTCGCATGACGCGCTGCCCAACTGGATGCCGCACCTGCTGGGACAAGCTGTAAGCTGTCAGAAGGAATGAGAAGCTTGCTGCCTCAATCCTCCGGCAGCTGCAAGAAGGTCCAACTCCGTCTATCTGTGCCATCGACTTCAAAGAGTGGCACGGAGACAATGGATACAATCGGGCCGATGAGGATGATGTGCCGGAACTCTGTCCGGACTCGGAAGACGATGATGACGGAGAGGATGACCTCGAAGAGGGTGATCGCATTCTGTACACTGTGTTCGCTCCCGTTGAGGAGATTCGCGCCAGCAGCACTGTCTCGCAACGCCTTGCAGAGGCCTACGCCCAGAACTCTGCACCCGCCGGAACCGATGTTCTGCCCTGGGCTGCGGACTTCTCGGACGTCTTCAACAAGGAGTCCTTTGACTCCTTGCCGGAGAAGCGAGCATGGGACCACACTATCGAACTTGTCCCGGATGCGAAGCCGGCCAACTGCAAGGTCTACTCGATCTCCCCGCTCGAACAGAAGGAGCTTGATGCCTTCATTGCGAAGGGGTTGAGTACCGGCCGCATCCGTCCTTCCAAATCCCCGATGGCGTCCCTGGTCTTCTTCATTAAGAAGAAGGACGGAGCCCTCCGGTTTGTCCAGGACTACCGGGCGCTCAACGCGATGACCATGACAAACCGGTACCCCCTCCCTTTGATCAATGATCTTATTAACCGTTTGAAGGGAGCCCGGTTCTTCACGAAACTCGATGTCCGTTGGGGTTTCAACAATGTCCGGATCTGGGAAGGTGATGAATGGAAGGCCGCATTCCGTACGAACCAGGGGCTTTTCGAGCCGCTGGTGATGTACTTCGGCCTTACCAACTCCCCAGCCACATTCCAGACGATGATGAATGACATCTTCCAGGACCTGATCCTGTCTGGAGACGTCATGATCTACCTGGACAACATCCTCATCGCACACTCTGACCTCACCTGTCATCGTGAAATTGTCCGGGAGGTGCTCCGGCGACTTCGAGAACACTGTCTTTTCCTCCGTCTGGAGAAGTGCGAGTTCGAGAAGTCAATGATTGAGTACCTTGGCGTCATCATCTCGCACAACCACGTCGATATGGACCCCGCCAAGGTCGCCGGTGTCGCCATTTGGCCTACGCCTGAGAACAAGAAGGACGTGCAGCAGTTCCTCGGCTTCACGAACTTCTACCGGAGGTTCATCCGGGCGTTCTCGGATGTCGCTCGGCTGCTTTTTGACCTGACAAAAAAGGGTGTGGCCTGGACCTGGACCGCTGCCTCAGCTGCCACGTTCCAAGCCCTCAAAGACGCGGTGACTGCAGAGCCCGTCGTGGTCCTCCCAGACGAATCTCGGCCGTACTGGCTGGAGGCAGACAGCTCCGACCGGGCAACTGGAGCGGTTCTGTCGCAGCAGGGGACTGATGGAAAGTGGCGCCCTGTTGCCTTCTACTCCAAGAGCTTGAATGACGTCCAACGGAACTACGTGATCCATGACAAAGAGATGATTGCGATTGTCTGAGCCCTAGAGGAGTGGTGGCACTTCCTCGAAGGCGCGCAGCACCCGGTCGAGATCTGGACGGACCACAAGAACTTGGAGTACTTCCAGAAGTCCCAGAAGCTGAACTCGCAGCAGGCCAGGTGGTCCCTGTACCTGTCCCGGTTTGACTTTGCCCTGTTCCACCAGCTGGGTTGTCTCATGGGCCGCCCAAATGCACTCTCCCATCGTCCGGACCACAGTGCCGGATCTGAGAACTCGGATGTTACGCTCTTCCAGCCGGAGCTCTTCCGGATCCGGGCAACGGAGGGCATCACGGTTGACGGACCCAAGGTCCCCCTCCTGCGCGATGTCCAGAAGGTGTTCGCGACCGAGCTGGAACTTGAGGACCCCGTTGCGCTTGTTGCCCGGGAGCTCCTCAAGAACCGGAAGGCCCCCTCTCCCTGCTCGGCTGAATGGCAGATCTCGGACAGATTGCTACTGTTTCGCGGTAATATCGTTGTACCGCGAAATAAGGACCTTTGACACCGGATTATGGAGCAGCACCACGACACACAGGTTGCCGGGCACGCTGGCCGCTTCAAGACGTTGGAGTTAATCTCCCAGAACTACTGGTGGCCCCAGCTGTCCCAACACATCGGTCAGTATGTCGGAACCTGCGATGCGTGTAACCGGACGAAGGTGCTTCGGCGACTTCCCCACAGCGAGCTTAATCTGACTGAGATTCCTGCTGAGCGCTGGGACACCATCTCGGTGGACTTCATAGTCGAGCTTCCGGAGGCGCATGGGTTCGACGCGGTTATGGTTGTCATTGACATTCTTGGTAAGCCGGCCCACTTCAACGAGTGCCACACTAGCCTCGGTGCTGTTGGAGCTGCCCGATTGTACTACCGGAATGTCTGGAGGCACCACAGAACCCCCCGGAAGTACATCTCTGACCATGGTCTGCAGTTCATTGCCGAGTTCACCTGCGAGCTGTGGCGCCTCATTTGTATTGAACCCGCTATCTCCACCGCTTACTATCCGCAGACCGACAGCCAGACCGAACGTGTCAACCAGGAGCTTGAACAGTTCGTCCGTATCTTCACAAGCTACAAACAGGATGACTGGGATGAGCTCCTGCCGGCAGCCGAGTTCGCCTACAACAACCACATCCACTCCTCGACGTAGCAGGTGCCGTTTATGACAGACACTGGCCGTCTCCCTCGGATGGGTTTGGAGCCGAACGGTATGCGCTCCGCCGACGAGTCTGTCAACGAGTTCCACGACCGGATTGCCGCTAGAGTGTCTGAAGCCAAAGCCGCTCTCGTCAAAGCCAAGGACGAGTTCAAGTGGTACTATGATCACTATCACGTACCTGCACCGGAGATCAAGGTAGGCCACCGAGTCTAGGTGGATGCCTCCGACATCAAAACGACGCGCCCGTCGCCCAAGTTCTCGGACAAAGGGCTTGGACCCTTCAAGGTTGTGAAGGTTGTGGGCAACAGTGCGTACAAGCTCGAGCTTCCACCGCGTTACTCCCAGCTCCACCCGGTCTTCCCGGGTGTGAAGCTTGAGCTTGCGAAGCCAGACCCGTTCCGGGATGCCCCCAGCACGACGAACCACCACCCATCCTCCAGCCGGACGGAGACGAAAGGTGGGAGGTTGACGACATCCTTGAAGCCCGAGTCCGATACGGCAGCCTCTGGTACATGGTGCACTGGAAGGGTTACGGCCCAGAACATGACAAGTGGGTAAAGCACTCTGACGTCTTCGCCAAGGACACCATTGACACCTACTACCGCCGCTACCCCAACGCCCCCTGCCGGATCGCCTCGGCTGCCTTCGACTCACTGTCTTTCCGGAGGTGCAACAGGACCATCCACTTCATACATCAGGACACCGTATTCCAAGGGGGGGGTGATGTCAGGGGAACCACCATCTCAGCCCCTGTTTCCATCGACCCCCAGTGCTCACCCTGGCACATAGCCTGTGATCAGGCCCGAGACTATTGCCAGGCACTTCGTCACCTATAATGTCATGATGCGTTGGAACTAGTTCTCAATGCACCAGTGCATCATACCCTGTGATATGTGGCTGTGGGAGGTCACCTCACACAGCCACCTCCCACGGTCTCCCATCACATCCATCATTTGTTGGTCAGTCTGGACACGTGCTACTGGCTAGCTTAGTTTTTAAAGTTGCGCCTAGCATGAGAATCCTCATCCTTTCTTCTCTTTGGATTCCCCCGCTAGATGTGTAGTATTTCCACTCCTGTATTCTGGTACCTATATTTATACTTTGGATTCCCCCGCTAGTTCCTGTGCCCTGCACTGAGCTTAAGGTTGCCCTTACATGGACTTCACTTATCAACTATCCGATCATTGTTGCCGTCCTGATTTGGTTACTTGAACCAGGTCAGGATGGTAACTCACATATCTCCACAACCACTTGGTGGTTTGAGCTGATTAAGGTACTTGCTCAAAGCCAGCACCTTCCTCTACCTAATACTGAAGGTCCTAAATGGGGGACACGAGGATAGAAGATTGGACTGCCTACATGATTGAACAGGAAACAGTCACACCAGACACACTCAAGCATTAAGGGGTTGACACACGAGGATCCTATATATCTACCTACATGTGATTAACTACAGACACCTTACTCATATCCCAGCGAGTAGAATAATCATCGTATTGTAAGCATAATTGTACAGTATATAAGGAGGAGGTTTTAGCGAGGATAGGCAGTGAACTTTTTGTCCCAAAGAGCAGTAGCCTTTACTGGATACTGCCTGATAAACGATGGCAATTCGGGACTTGTCACCCAGGACTGACTTTGTCAAGAAGTTTTGTTTTGTTTTCACAAGTAACTCAATATTAATTGTTGGCTCGGGATTTTAAGATTGGAAACGGTAAAGAAGCTAGAGAGAGCTTATTAGGATTGAGAACACGGCACCACATTACAGTAGCCTCGGAAGGCTTATAATTTAGGATTTGAGAACACGGCACCTTGTTAGGATTGAGAGTGTTGGCTCAAGCTTGTAAAGCTTTAAACTCGATTTTTTGGCTTAGGCACTCGTTTGGCACTGCTCAAAGAGGTCTAATACTCTAAAGCAACCCTTGGACTTTGGACTAGACCTCTTAAAACAGGTGTGTTCCTCACAGCCTTTGTTGGATTATCTGTGCTCCTTAAACCTTCTTAAAGTGTTGAAAAGACCCGTACTCGGTGGTACAGTCTAAACCATTCAAGGGGAAAGTAGTTAGGATTTGGTTAGTAGTTGTGTTTTTGCTTTAATCAAGCAAACTCGCATGCTGCTCATTGGGTCTTGATTAAACTAGTACTGCTGTTGTGGACACTGAGTAAGCATTTCACTGTCACCACACAATCATCTGGGAGGTGCTCTGGCAGCTCCAAGACCATTGCCTCTTCCTCCGTCCAAAGAAGTGCAAGTTCAAGAAGTCGACAATTGAGTACCTTGGTGTCATCATCTTGTACAATCATGTTGAGATGGACTCTGTCAAGGTCGCTGGTGTCGCTGCTTGGCCTGCGCCCGGGGAGCACATGGGTTCGATGTGGTTATGGTTGTGGTTGATGTCATCGGTAAGTGGGCCCAGTTCAACAAGTGCCACACCAGCCTCAGTGCTGTCGGAGCCACCCGGTTGTACTACTGGAACATTTGGAGGCACCACAAAACCCCCCAGAAGTACATTTCTGACCGTGGTCCACAGTTCATCTCCGAGTTCACTCGCGAACTGTGGCACCTCATCGGTATCAAACCCTCTACGTCCACCACTTACCATCCGCAGATCGATGGCCAGACTAACCCGTTCAGTTCATCTTTTAATTAAATAAATAATAGATTCGTTGATCTCGGCCAAGCGTATCCCAATCAGGTCACTCTCTCTGATGTCGCAAGCAATGAAGGCGCAGACTCAATCATTACTTGACAGACTGTTCTAAACTTGTGATACTGGATTTTTCATTCAAATTGACAGGGGGGTGATGCGTGACCCTTTTTTCAAGTTCGATATTTTGACACCAGCAAAATTTGGCGTGACATCCCCCAAAATTTCGACAAATTCCACGGGAATTTTCGCTTTCTTGTGTCTTTCAGGCGATTTTGGACGTGCCGTGACCAGCAGCAAGTTCAACAAGGACCGCCGTGACCTGTGACCGCAACCGAAGTTCAACATCGACAGAAGGGTTCGCGACCCGTGACTGTCGATTTGAACGAAAAACCCCAGTATAAACTAGTTATGTGCATGGCTAAATCCAAGGAATATGGACGAAGAGTAATCGCGTCGAAGCTGTCGATGTACGAGAATTTTGATGAGAGAATATCAAGAGAACTGACGGCTAACGGTGTTGGAGGACCTACCTGAGAAGGGATGTGCCAAAGGCAAGCGCGTACACAGCGACAAGGAGAGAAAGAGAGTACACCAAGTCACGATCTCATCGATCAGAGTATCGGCAACAATCGGAGATCATCGGATCTATCATTAATCGTTCTTTAAGTACCCTAGCAGGGTTCGGGTTTAAACCGTATCGTGCCCAACGATGCCCCTGGGTTTAAACCGGTTTGAACCAACCTGGTTCGAACCATAAATACTTCTCCTATGGAAGTTGCCTCTGGCTGTATGATTTGTGGCTCGAACCCAGTTTAAAGCCTGATGGTTCGAACCTGGTTTAAACCCTGATGGTTCGAACCCGGTTTAAACCCTGATGGTTCGAACCCGGTTTAAACCCTGATGGTTCAAACCCGGTTTAAACCCTGATGGTTCGAACCCGGTTTAAACCCTGTTGGTTCGAACCCAGTTTAAACCCTGTTGGTTCAAACCCGGTTTAAACCCTGATGGTTCAAACCCAGTTTAAACCCTGATGGTTCAAACCCAGTTTAAACCTTGATGGTTCCAACTTGCCATTCAGTCCATCATAGTTTGAACTCAGAGTCAAAATGTTCAAACCGCAGATTTTTGTTAACAAAATCACATAATATTGTGGAAGTGACTCTATCACTAATTGCATTTGAATTATCCCGGAAGATCTAACTAAGCTTCATGTGAAACCGTGCAGAATTGACTGAGATACAGACAATTCTTTGGAGAGGATGAAAAATCACCCAAAACAGAAAATTTTGATCCCCGCCTTCAGCACTGACATTAGCTGTGAACACATCTGCTCTCAAGGGAAGCAACAAAGAAAGGATCTGCAGTTTGAAGATTTTCACTCTGAGTTCAAACCATGATGGGCTGAATGGCAAGTTCAAACCATCATGGTTCCAAGCATCACAGTTTAAAGCCGTACAAACCATCATGGTTCACAGCTAATGTCAGAGCCAAGGGCACAGATGAAATTTTCTTGTTTTGGAACATTTTCGAAGGATTGTAAATATATTGATCAGTGTTGCAGCAATTTGCATAAAAACTGAATAGATATACTCAGTCAATCCATGCGCAATCAGTGACAGAGAGGAATCTTCAAAAATATTAGTTATCAGGTAATCTGTGTTTTCAGGACATTTTCACACAAAATATTGTTTTTATATGCTTAGAATATGTCCCAGGGGTGCAATACTTTGTGTGGAACATATGTACCTATGATAGAGCTAAACCACATGAAATGCTCAGATAAGTGTGATTCTCACAGGATCTTCAGATGCAAGAAAATGCTCAATCACTGTGTTCCACCCCCTGGTACAAACACTGTTTCGAGAAGCCTAGCCAGTGCCTAGCCAAAGGTGGTGTCTAGCCGCAGCTAGCTGGCTAGTCACATCAATGATGAGGTGTGATGAGGTACCTAGATGCACCTCCACAATGAAGACATAAGCTAGCTAGGGTAGACAGCGACTGACATCTATGAAGCCGTTGCAGCCATCAATGTGCCTCGCCAAGGCTGTGTGTAGCTAAGCGAGAAAGCGATGTTCAAGATCTTTAATGACGGCTACACAGAACTCGTGGCACCTCGGCAACGGTTTCGTGTGCCTAGACATCCCATGCTCTAGCCAAGGCTGGAATGCACTGAATGCCTCCAATGCGGCTAGAAGAGCTCTAATAAGGCTATGTGTAGTTCTGGCTCAGTCACATCCTCCTGTCAGTATGAATATTGTTCCTTACAAAATGTTAGAACTCTGTGGCATCTTCTAAGAATATGAAAACAGCATTTTGTGTGAAAATATCCTGAAAACACAGACTACCTAATACCTAATTACTCTCTTTATAAAATTATGTCAGTCCATCTGTCTGTCTGAAGCCTTTAAACTCGACTTTTAATCTATCATTCCGGCAGAAGTGGGAGCCAGCACAAAGCGCCGGCGAGTGCTTGTGTTTTTGAAAATTCCTGTCTATCACTAATTGTGCATAGATTGGCTGAGTCTATCTATCTAGTTTTTATGCAAAATGGTGCAAAATTGACTGTGATATTTGGAATTCTTTGAAAATACTCCAAAACAAGAACTCTGAGTTCAAACCATGATGGGCTGAATGACAAGTTTGAATCATCAGGGTTTGAACTAAGTTCGAACCATCAGGGTTTAAACCGGGTTCGAACCAACAGGGTTTAAACCGGGTTCGAACCAACAGGGTTTAAACCGGGTTCGAACCAACAGGGTTTAAACCGGGTTCGAACCAACAGGGTTTAAACCGGGTTCGAACCAACAGGGTTTAAACCGGGTTCGAACCAACAGGGTTTAAACCGGGTTCGAACCAACAGGGTTTAAACCGGGTTCGAACCAACAGGGTTTAAACCGGGTTCGAACCAACAGGGTTTAAACCGGGTTCGAACCATCAGGGTTTAAACCAGGTTCAAACCACAAATCATACAGCCAGAGGCAACTTTTGTAGGAGAAGTACTCATGGTTCGAACCAGGTTGGTTCGAACCGGTTTAAACCCAGGGGCATCGTTGGACACGATGCGGTTTAAACTCGAACCCTGCTGTTGCTGTCTTTAACGAAATGGCTCCTCGGCTGTGCTCTTTCCCCATATACCCACGCTCTTTCGCTCTTCCTCCGCTCTTCGTCTCTGCTTAGCTCCGTCTTTCCTCAATTTCCCGTGCTTTTACCACTGCCCCACTGACCTTTGTTGCTTCATCTGGCCAAGTTACCATTGTATTTCCATCCCCACCGTCTTCCTGGACCCCATTAGGTCCGTTCAACTTCCCCATTTCTTCAACTGTTCACTGTCCGAACTGTGCCGCAGTATGCACAGTCCAAATTTACTCAGCAGACCAGCCCGCAGTTCTCTTTTGGCAGGTTTTGGCAAGTCGCAGTTCATCGCAGTAACTGCTGCCTGGGCCACAGGAATGAATTCCAATATCAACATGTGTTCTCCGGACCTGTGTGCTGCGAACATTTTTTGCCCTTAGATGTTTGCCATTCCTTCAACCTTCGCCCATGAAAATATCCACACTTCGGATTCATTGTTCCTTCCTGTCTATTGGTTTGTGGCGTTGTGGTCACGGTATTACATACGTATCCGCATGTAGTAGACAGCTGCCATTCCACTCTTTGTCCATATCCGCCATGTCCCTCAGCATGGCCGACCCCTTTCCCTGCTACAGCGTTGGCATGGTCGAATCCTCGATTTTATTCGGTATTCCAGAGCTCTGAGTTCTATATCTTGCCAGCTCTGATATTGTGTCGTTATACTGAATGCTGAATGAATGCTTCCTCCTGTTTTCTTTTGACTGACTGTGAATTTCTCACTGAACCATTCGTGGTGCTCCCATTCTTTGGTTTCTACAGAAGTGAAATTGCCTTTCTCTCACACTTTTGGATCCCGGAGCAAAGCGGAGGATCATCTTGTTTATTTAGTTAAAAGATGAGCTAAACAAGTTGGAACTATTTATTAAGCAGCCCTAATAGAAAAAAAAGCAGGCAGAAGTAAAATTTAATTGCATGAATTCAGGGCACACAGGAAAAGCAGCCTTCCGAGGCAGGATGGGTGTTGTTTGTTCAACAAATATTGAATCTTATATGGAATTAAAAACACGAACTGAACGAACTGAACTAAGAATTGAAAACACCAAACTCCGACAAGCGGGGTATGCCGTTTAGCCAAGCCCATCGGAGAAGGCTGGGAAAGAGTAAGAACAAAATGATGTTACATTCGGTGTGCCACAAGTAATAAAAAAGGCAAATGCGACATAATGTGACACAATCACTTTCAACTCGATGGTGCCATCTCAACCCCTCTTAGTTCGAGCAACCCGTGGCACGGTTGGACAGGCACTCGGTCGTGCACACACCGTTGAGGTTTGTGTCACGCGATAAGCCCGACACGGTGCTGCCAGCGCAGTCGTTGAGGACCGCCTGCGCCGCGTTGACCAGGTTGCCCTGGGTGAGGCCTGAGACGGCATCGGCCCAGCTGACGCAGCACTGGTTGCCGTTCTGGGTGGTGCAGATGGAGCGGGGGGACGCTTTTTACCGGTGTCAGTTTCTTCTGTCATAGGAACAATAGAGAGAAGGAGAGGGGTTGGGAATGCAAAAGAAGTTGAGACGTACTCCCCACGCCTTGGCCACCATTGCTGCTGAGCGACGAGATCAGCTGGCGACACGAATTGACATCGGCCGTGTGGCTTCCACTGCACGTAACGGCGTTGTTGCCGCACTGGCGCTTTTCGAGGCCAACAGCGCGCTTGGAGGCGCCGTCGGGGTAGCCCCAGAAGGTAAGTGTCCCGTTGGCCGTCTCCTGCGTGCTGAGCAAGACGAGGTCCGAGGCATCATCGGCCAAGGGTGAGGCACCCGCCTGGAAGAAGGCCAGGGCCGAGAGGATGAAGGCGGTGTTGAAGATCATGGTGAGATTCTGGACAATGTCAGAGCTTGGTAAATATTTAGGGACTGGTCAGGCAGGCAGTCTTACATTTTTTTTTGCTGGCTGCCTCGAGGTGATGGGCTTCTGGGAGTGTAAGAGACTGGTTGAGTCCGGGTCTGGTCAGTATGCGAGAAGGAGAGTTGGCTTTATACTTGATGAGGGCCTCCAAATGGGTATCCCATTCTGAGAATTCCTACTGTACATATGGAGTAGATTGAGGGCGGCTCTCCGCATACTGTAATATTCCGGTCAAGTAAATTACCGGTATCTTGAGCAGATGTCCTGAGGTTACGTGTACATGTTTGGTGTGATCTGAAGATACCCTTTCTGCTCGCTCCAGTTCTCAACCTTGCTCAAATGAGAAGCCAGGCCAAGCCAGAGTCAGTGGCTTGAGCCATAGCTTGGAAGCGAATTTTCAAAGTGTGATTTTCGATGTTACTCGGCCACTGCGCATGCGAGTGGTGTATGAGTACCTTGTCCTAACTTGCATGTGCTACCACGTGTCTTAAAAACAGATACCGCGAGTCAGATTACACCTCTTTACACTCTTCCATTCTGCCTAGTCTTCGTTAGCAGCACCCGTAAGTTCGTCATTTCATATTAGCTCCGGCCCCGGAACTAGATGCTTCCAAGGTGCTCCATAATTTTATTCGATTCAAACGAAACTGCTCTTCAACGCTCAAGCCATGACTGATTCGGGGGCGGTTGTTCGTTTGTTTTTGCTTTCAGCAACGAGCACTTTGAGCTTCCATCGTGAAGAATTCAAGCCGTTCAACACCGCAAATCCATACGCACTGGCACGGCTTGGAAGCAACCCCATGCATTTACCTCTGCATTCCTGGTCGATTATCTCAACTTTTGTTGATCATCATTTCCGCCTTTGTCGCGTACGCCACAACGAGTACTTTGAACTGCCATCGTGAAGAATTCAAGCCGTTCAACGCCGCCAAATCCATGCACACTTGCACGGCTTGGAAGAAATCCCCATGGACTTACCCCTGCACTCCTGGGCGATTATCTCAACTTTTGCTGATCATCTTTTCCGCCTTGCGCAGCTGTGAGGCGAATGCGGAATAAACGGCTTTAACAGCGTTCCTCGACTGAGCGTCACTCGAGCATCGAAGGGAAAATATGATTTGGGCGTATATTTGAGCAAAGTTTCGACTGACAGAGAAACATGAACGAACAACTGCGGGATGAAGATGGTGAGAACGAAAGATCCAGTCTTGGCAAGCATAGGCGTCGATTACTACAAAGCGGAAGATACTGCGAGGCGAGGCGGTGCAATGCACAGCGACTCAAAGCCGTTGATTCGTGTGGCTACTGGGGATACAGGCACGGTCCCACTCGGGCAGCCGGCTTCCAGGAATTATCCCGGTGTACATGCAATAACTAAGCTACATCTTCGTGGACCCCTTTATATCCTTCTAGCCTAAGCACGGGGTCGCAGCGGTCTGTTGGAGTCAACACTCGCCGGGGCTAAAATAACATAAAGAAGCAAAAAACAAGTTAGCACTTCGACACGGTCAGTACTCAAGATAGAGGGCGTAATTTAATAAGGAGGGTAATGATGGGCATCCTTGCGGTGAAGGCTGAGTTGAAAAGGCTTCGGACAGACAGGCGTAATTTTATGGAGGGGGTAACGAATAGTGTCCTCATGTTTGTACTAATTCCACGCCGTACGCGTGTGATATTCTGATGTATCCAAGTTCGAGTGGTGAACGTAGCTAGTGTTTTGCTGGCCCTGGCTTCAAGTTAGAAATCAAGCCGCCCCATGGTTTCATCAAGCTAGGCCAGGACATCCTGTCGGTTTCACCTAACTCTGGCTTCTGGCTTGAGATTTCTTAGGCTATGGCTCCCACCAGTACGCAAACTTCCACCGATCAAGTTCAAATTTCCGGGCAGATCCACTTTTCGGTGGGTGTTTTACATTTTTATTGTTCAGCACTCATTTTACCCTCTCTATAAAATAGCGTGTGTCTGTCTGAAGCCTTTTAAAATCGGCTTTTGATTGATTGGCTGCAGACCTCTGGATAGGCGCAGCTTTGAAGTTGTGGATACCCGTCTGGCTTTGACGCCCGGAAGAGACATCGGTTTTGGGGCTCACACCACTCAAAAAAGGCTGCAGACGGACAGACAAACATGCGTGATTTTTCAAAGAGAGATGAAACTGGGAACCTGTAGTTTCTAAAATTTCATTGTCTGAATCCGATACTTCTCGGATCTCCGGATTGACTGTTTTCCATTTATTCACGTTTGATATAGAACAAGATATCACGCGTGCGTTACGTGTTCAAAAACAGACGTCCATTGATGTCGGTGCTTCAACTCGGAGTTCATAGTCCGCCTGAGAAAATCAAACACCAGTGGCGGGAGATAGAATGACGGCAACCATAAGTCCAGTTTAATCCGCCACTGGGGTTTGATTTTCTCCGGCGGACTAAGAATTCCGAGGATAACATCCCCCTATTCCTTCGTATCTGTCCATAAAGAGACCTGAAACGAGAGCCTAGAACGAACACGTCAGAAGATGTGCGACATCAGACTTTCGATTTTTTTTCTTGGATTTCTAAGAAATCATCTAAGAAGGCAACGATATTGGGACAATTATTCTCAGTTGGAACAACGGATATCAACGATGTCAAATGCTCAAGTTGAACTCATGCCCCCATGTGTTGTGTAATCCATGTCTTTCAGTTCTTACAAGGTGTCGACCACAAGATTTGAGGGGGATGCGGGAGAACGCGGAAGACGAACCCCGGCTACATGTGAGTAAATCCCGTACACATGGCGTACGCGACAAAGGCGGAAAAGATGATCAGCAAAAGTTGAGATAATCGCCCAGGAGTGCAGGGGTAAGTCCATGGGGATTTCTTCCAAGCCGTGCAAGTGTGCATGGATTTGGCGGCGTTGAACGGCTTGAATTCTTCACGATGGCAGTTCAAAGTACTCGTTGTGGCGTACGCGACAAAGGCGGAAATGATGATCAACAAAAGTTGAGATAATCGACCAGGAATGCAGAGGTAAATGCATGGGGTTGCTTCCAAGCCGTGCCAGTGCGTATGGATTTGCGGTGTTGAACGGCTTGAATTCTTCACGATGGAAGCTCAAAGTGCTCGTTGCTGAAAGCAAAAACAAACGAACAACCGCCCCCGAATCAGTCATGGCTTGAGCGTTGAAGAGCAGTTTCGTTTGAATCGAATAAAATTATGGAGCACCTTGGAAGCATCTAGTTCCGGGGCCGGAGCTAATATGAAATGACGAACTTACGGGTGCTGCTAACGAAGACTAGGCAGAATGGAAGAGTGTAAAGAGGTGTAATCTGACTCGCGGTATCTGTTTTTAAGACACGTGGTAGCACATGCAAGTTAGGACAAGGTACTCATACACCACTCGCATGCGCAGTGGCCGAGTAACATCGAAAATCACACTTTGAAAATTCGCTTCCAAGCTATGGCTCAAGCCACTGACTCTGGCTTGGCCTGGCTTCTCATTTGAGCAAGGTTGAGAACTGGAGCGAGCAGAAAGGGTATCTTCAGATCACACCAAACATGTACACGTAACCTCAGGACATCTGCTCAAGATACCGGTAATTTACTTGACCGGAATATTACAGTATGCGGAGAGCCGCCCTCAATCTACTCCATATGTACAGTAGGAATTCTCAGAATGGGATACCCATTTGGAGGCCCTCATCAAGTATAAAGCCAACTCTCCTTCTCGCATACTGACCAGACCCGGACTCAACCAGTCTCTTACACTCCCAGAAGCCCATCACCTCGAGGCAGCCAGCAAAAAAAAATGTAAGACTGCCTGCCTGACCAGTCCCTAAATATTTACCAAGCTCTGACATTGTCCAGAATCTCACCATGATCTTCAACACCGCCTTCATCCTCTCGGCCCTGGCCTTCTTCCAGGCGGGTGCCTCACCCTTGGCCGATGATGCCTCGGACCTCGTCTTGCTCAGCACGCAGGAGACGGCCAACGGGACACTTACCTTCTGGGGCTACCCCGACGGCGCCTCCAAGCGCGCTGTTGGCCTCGAAAAGCGCCAGTGCGGCAACAACGCCGTTACGTGCAGTGGAAGCCACACGGCCGATGTCAATTCGTGTCGCCAGCTGATCTCGTCGCTCAGCAGCAATGGTGGCCAAGGCGTGGGGAGTACGTCTCAACTTCTTTTGCATTCCCAACCCCTCTCCTTCTCTCTATTGTTCCTATGACAGAAGAAACTGACACCGGTAAAAAGCGTCCCCCCGCTCCATCTGCACCACCCAGAACGGCAACCAGTGCTGCGTCAGCTGGGCCGATGCCGTCTCAGGCCTCACCCAGGGCAACCTGGTCAACGCGGCGCAGGCGGTCCTCAACGACTGCGCTGGCAGCACCGTGTCGGGCTTATCGCGTGACACAAACCTCAACGGTGTGTGCACGACCGAGTGCCTGTCCAACCGTGCCACGGGTTGCTCGAACTAAGAGGGGTTGAGATGGCACCATCGAGTTGAAAGTGATTGTGTCACATTATGTCGCATTTGCCTTTTTTATTACTTGTGGCACACCGAATGTAACATCATTTTGTTCTTACTCTTTCCCAGCCTTCTCCGATGGGCTTGGCTAAACGGCATACCCCGCTCGTCGGAGTTTCGAATTTGGCCGTGCGGGTTTTGATGACTTGGGCGTGTGCGGGCTTGGGCTTGTCCTCGGTTACACTAAACATCCCCACTGTAGATAATGTGCCCGTTACTGCCATTCGGTGCGCCCTCTTCCTTTCCTTCCATCACCACTCTCTTCGGAATGTTCCAGCTCACACCGTCGCCGTGATTGGTGGCGAGTACGAGTGTCCAACTGTAACGTTGAACTCTTACTTCTGGTGCTTCTACGTATTTTGTATGCCACTAGCAGTTGCCCGTGTCTTCGCCGCGAACATAGGAATTTTCCGCATCCCCAGCCTATTGCCGGACCCATAGAAAATTACCACCGTGCAAATTCCCATGTCGGTATCGCTACATTGTCATATTGAGGTTGATTGATGTTCAATAGTTGACTCGATGATTTCCTTGCTCAGGAAACACATTCATATTCATCTTGACTCCTGGCCTTCATCTTCATGACGTCTATCACTGCGTAAGTATTCAATATGAAACTCACACACAGACTCGGATTACAGCTACAATAGATATTAAATTACAAGAGAAATACATACTTACGATCGTGCAGGGATGAGATAAGTGGGATGATTAAAGGATTGTGAGAAAACATGCAATGCGAGAGGAAAGATGATGCGAGAGACAGGTAGATGAGGTGAGGGATACAGGAGTGGGGAGACATGCGTCTACGCCCTGGCCTTGCGGGAAGCAGTGAAAAGCTGGTTGAAAAGCGCATCCCTGAAAAGCCAAGAATCAATCTCACTGCAAAATGAGGAAGAGAAGACGCGAAACGACTTACAACTCCTTGTTCATCTCCTGCACAGGCAGATTGTCCGGATGGCCGTAGTCGCACACCGCGCGCTTGCGCACAACGAACGGAAGCGCCTCAAAGACCTCCCTGAGGAACGCCTTCCGCTCGAGCGTGAAGTGCCCGCTGTTGCGGGACTTGGTATGGCGCGTGAGCGAGTCGAGGCGCGCGAACGAGCGCGGGCAGCCGTCACAGAAACATTGTGCGGCATTGCGGTCGTGGATCTGAATGTGGCGTCCCATGTCTCCGTAGGCACACGTGTGATTGCAGGTGGGGAAGTAGCAGGCCACTGTCTTGGAGCCAACGAGGGTGCAGCCGAGGTCGAGGATCTTCTGCAAGCCCGCAGGGACGGTGTCGTCGTTCGAGGTCGGGGAGAACTTCTTAGCTGAGGGGGACGAGATAGAAGGGACGGGGACAGGTGCAGAGTCAGACGAAGAGGCGTCCTGGATGGCCCGGCACTTGGTGGCGCGAGGGCCCTTGGCACGCGGCGCGCGGCGCTTAGCGGGGGTCATGGTGGCCGCAACGTCAGACGAAGCACCCGCTGCAGCGGAGGGGCGCGTCCTGAAAGCCGGCGCAGGAGAGAAGACCGGACTCAAGCCGGCAGCACGCATCGCGGCGCGGGTCCGGTACACAGGAGCGGCAGCCTGAAGAGCAGTCCGACCAGGAAGCGGGCAAATGGGGCGCTCGTCGACGTCCATGGTGGGGAGATCATCGTCGCTCTCGCCACCCGAGTAGTCGTCGTCGCCTTCCGACTCCTCCGCCTCGTGCGCCGCACCCGCGAGGCTCAGGTCCTGCAGCCGAGTCGCCGCCTTGTCCAGCGCCTCCAAAACGGCGTACACGGGCTCGGGCTCGAGGAACGGGTCGGACGTGCCGCACGACGCGTATAGATCGGCGAAGATGCTCTCGACGGACTCGAGGGACAGATCCGCCTTCGGCAACACGGGGGGAGCGGGGTGCGGGCCGAGTGGCATAGCGGCCTCGGTGGCCGGCGGGTTGAAGAGCGTGGGCCCTGCGCGGCGAAAAATGTGTCAGCTGGGAAACAGAACATAGGTGCTAGTTCGCGTACCAAAGAGGGAATAATCCATGTCAAACGAAGGCGCTTCAAACGGCGCCTCGGTGGAGGGTACGTAGGGTTTCATAGGTCCTGCGCGAAAGAAATTGTATTCAGCTGTGCGAATATAATAAATGTCGGGGACTTGGCGTACCAAAGAGCGCGTCATCGGGGTCGGTGAAGGCGGAGATGCCATTGCTGAGCGGCTGGTCGCCAGGTATGAAGAGGAAGCAGATGCGAGGGGATTCAGGGGATTCCATTAGGTTATTGATTAGTAGGTCGGAATATGAACGTGAAGGAAAGGTAGTGGTTGGATTGTCGCAGACAAAATCCGTTCGTTGGAATATAGACAAGTTGGGGGGGAATTGGAGAGCCACCAATATCGTCAGACCTCCTTTATACTCTCCCAAGAGACAATGGCCACCAAAGCGCGAGCCTCGACCCACCAAGTAGGTTTCCCGAATAGGCAATTGCAGCTTTGGTTGAATTTCGCTTCGAGACAATGCCGTCGCCAAGAACCTCGGAGACGGATTGATGTGGTGCAGGCGCTTATGGATCCAACAAAAAAAATGCCGAGAGCCACCCGTTTTTCTGGAGAGTTTGCGCGGATTGGTTTGTCGAACTCAAACAGTTGCTGTTTTGGGAAATAAATTGCAAGGATTGGTTCGGTGACACACGGCCGGGCGCTGGGAGGGATGAGAGGCATTATTGGCTGTATGAAGGCGTTGGCAAGGCCTGGTGGTCGAAGAGACGCGTCGGCTGGGCTTTCGAGTGAGTTGTGCCGACCGTGTGTAGCAAATGCTTGACAAATTTCGATACACCAGCGGATAATGAGGGATGGACGGGTTCACGTCTGCCACACGGAAGCGCTGCCCGAGGGCCAAATGTGTACCTAGGCGCCCGCAAGCAGTAGAGAATTCGACGCGCTGTTCCCAGGGACCGAGACTATCCCGTTATAATGACTGCCTTCCGATCTTCAGATCTACGAGCCAACGTCGGAGCCCGTGGATGCGATGAACATCCATTGAACGCGCCTCCGAATCCGGTGGTCGATGTTTCGTCGAAGAAGCGCATATGTACCCGCTTGGCACCACCCCCCATCCCACACCTCCACAAACACCGCTCCTTCCGCCGCCCAATTAGGCAATAGTCGATACCTCCTACCTCCCCGCCACATTCCAAATCAAATTCAGATCGAAAAAGCCTCCTCCCACACACACATATCAATAAACGAAACTTTTCCCGTGCTTTTATTTCGTGTTTTGTTTTCTCTATCCTATCTACCGAGCTAAGTCATTATTTGTATATAGTAATGAATGTGTGGGACCGTGCGCGACTCACGGGCAAATCAGTCCAGGCGAGGGTCCAGGGTCGAGGGGCAAATATCATAAGCATGCGCGGCCGCGCGCACGCGCGTCAAGCGCTCGTGTATGGTCTTGGTGATGCGTGCACGAAAACTATAATGATAAAGCAAAGCGGGGGAGCGGTGAAGCAAATACGCGGAGGGTGTGGGCGCGAGCGCAAATTACGTGGGTTGGGTGCCGCGGGACAGGACGTGCGCGCGGCGCGCACAAAGCGGGAGGCGGGAGGATCGGGGATCGTGTAAAGGGGATCCGGGCACTTCATTGGAAGAATCCGATAGCCAGTCAGTCGATGGGAATCCGCGGGCATGTATACTGCGCGTGCGGGATTCAGGTGGAGGAGCACCGAGCGGAGCCAAGGTGTTATGCCACTCCAAGGTTATGTGGATGTAAGCAAACAGGAAATTCGAGACCGCGCTGAATAAAATTACCATCAGACGCAAGAAAGGAAGGGAGGGCGAAGCAACGAACGAACCCTCAACCCCCAAACCTCGACGGCAGCGGCGAAGGCCACTCCCCCGCATCCCACGCCTACCCCTCCCGCGCCTCATCAACAGACTCCATCATCACAAATGTCGCCGCGCTCTCCATCCTCGTATTCACCCGCGTCGTAGTCTCTCGTAGACAGACACTATATACTAACTAGGCTCATACCTCTACCCGTGCCCCAATCGGGCGCGAATAATCCACATGGTCCCCCAAGGACCGCGTCGAGTGCGACGCGGGGAGCAACACCGCCAGCCCGGGTCTCAACAACCCCCCCTGCCTTTCCCCATCCCCACCATCCGCGCTTCCATCCGTGAGGGCAGGTGACAGCAGCGGCAGCGGCTGCCCCGGCGGCAGGCACCACCTAGTCTCTTATAAACAGACACTATAACTGGAACCTCCAAACAGCAATTGTGGTCTTCTTTCCACGAGAATCCGTATCTCGGCTGTTCCTGCGTGCCGGGACCTCAAAATGCGGCATCGCGCTTCTCTAGCCTTCCACCCGAATAGTGGCGAGAAAATCTACTCGTTTTGTGTCTCCGAATCCAAATCTTGAGGTAAAAGAGACGAAGATACACGTTTCTGCGTCCTTGCCATGGCGTAAGACTTTTTGTGATTATATAATAACGGCGCTAGCATCAACACGATCAAGGTCAGTGACAGACTATAACAACCGAGGTATGTAGACCGGTAACCGATCTGTCTACGGGAATACTGTCGGTAGACAGACCGGTCGATCTGGGCTTGAATTCAGATGATACGCATTGTCGACGTCATTCCTCACGTGAAAATCACGACTTGCCAAATTGGGACATAAACCCGATAAATCTGAAGCCCGAGTACCTCCTGTTCAGTAGAAATAAAATACCAAAACTCTGAATTGTGAAATAGATATTATCCCCTGCATCCTGGGATTTTTTTGAGGCATTTTGGTGCGGGTTTGCGTGCCTCAGATGGCAAACGGCGTTTGTGGCTATGTTGATGGGGCATCAAACGTGACTTTCACGTGGTGAAATGAGGTGAAATGTGTATCATCTAAATTCAAGCCCAGATCGACCGGTCTGTCTACTGACAGTATTCCCGTAGACAGATCGGTTACCGGTCTACGAGGTATGAGGTTCCAGTTATAGTGTCTGTTTATCAGAGACTACACTGGGGCCGGAGTGAGGGTTATATGTTAATAAATGTAGAGATCTGTATTAGTATAGAAGCGAATTTGAGAGGACGACGAAAGCTACTGAAAGACATGGGACCAGATTTATCTCTTATGACTTGCCTTCACAATTGTAGGTAAACATGAAATTTTATAAGTATAGGGCTGCTCAATTCTTAGCTCGTCCGCTCATCTCGTCCCGTAAATAAAATAATTCGTTGTTTGTTCGAAACAAATAGACACAGACTCGCACGTACGACCATCTCTTATTGCCAAATGCCTCAGATGACACAGCTCAATGGCAATCAGGTATTTTATATGTCGCCGAAAAGCTTCTGGCGGCTGCCATTTTCCTCGAAGATGATGTGGACGATCCCGATCTCCTTGGCATGAACTGGAATGACGAGAAAGCCGTTGAGAAAGCCGAGCTTCTGAGTGACGACGTCTCCGATATGCTGGATCTTACAGCTGTGAACTAGGCAGAAATAGCACAATATAAGCTACAACAAGATTTTCAAATCCAAGGACTTTTTCGGGTTTGACATCTGGCCCCAGATCGCGAATTTTGCCATGTTTCGGTCTGTTCTTGTCATTCCCCCCCCCCCTTTCGAGCTAACTCTCTAAAACAATGTCTAAAGGGACATGTCTGATTACGTAGTCCAACTACTTTCCATAAACGAAATCTTCCACTCCACAGGCCGACACCCGCAACACCCCATCAAATCTGTACTGCTGAGCGTGTCAATTAGGTGTCATAGCCGCCTCGGAGACCCAACATACTGTTACGATGAATCAATGGCACGATTAAGCCCACAGCTGGCGCAGGTTATGGTGAGAAAGAGGCACATCAGGAAAATCCCAAATTCTACCGTAGACACATGGGCA
This sequence comes from Mycena albidolilacea, assembly GCA_029282495.1. Classification (NCBI taxonomy): domain Eukaryota; kingdom Fungi; phylum Basidiomycota; class Agaricomycetes; order Agaricales; family Mycenaceae; genus Mycena; species Mycena albidolilacea. The sequence continues at coordinate 1,266,738 of JARIHO010000022.1, forward strand.
ATTATGTAGGTCTCCGGTGGTCTACAGGTGTCTATAAGTGTCTATGGAGGTGGTATTGGATGCTATGGACTATAGATTATGTGTGCTACTATGATGATCTATGGGTGGCTATGACTTTTGTTGTCTACTATCACAGTCTACGATTAACATTAGATATTTTTATCAATTAGTATCAGACTACACAATTCAGCTCAGCTGAGCACACTTTGCCTACCAAGTATATTTGGACCTGGTCAGGAGCCTTGTCCAAATTTCCCAAAACCAATGCTTGAATAAAGCCAACACCGTGTCTGGGAAAGTCTTTTGTGATTTGCAGGCCAACAAAGCCATTTCTTCCAAAGTGCCCTTAGACAAGTCCTGTAGCTCTCACTGAGGTCTACAACTTTTGTTTTGGATCTATTTTTGGATTGGTAACCCACATGGGTATTAAACATTTGCCACATATTCCAAGTATAACAACTAGAATAGTTGAAGTGAATGAGGGTTCAAACAGTGGTAGAGGGCAGAGCGACTGTAGTCCCCAATATAGTACATGAGCTTCCACCACCTACCATGGTTACTTTAGTGTGGTGGTTATTTTGTCAATCTCAAATTTTCTCTTTTCTCGCAAGGTCGAGAATTCAATTCTCGTCTGTAGCAATCATTTAGTCTGTATTTGTTTGCGGGGTTGATACCGTAGGTCCGGCTTCCAGATCACGTGGTTGTAAGACACCAACTCAGACTCTTAAATTTTTCTGAACCTTGAGAACACTGCAGCAAGCCCTCAAAAATGAAGCTCCTGCACGTGGCACTCGGAAATCCGTCCCAATGCAGAAGGAGTTGCCCAATTTGGACTTCCCGTTTGGGAACACTGACCTACGGTATCAGATGCGTGAACAAAATCAGACCATAAACAGTTCTCTCCCGTCTCCACCTGTCAAAGAGAGAACACGTGTTTATGGTCTGACTAGGGAGACTAGCATCATTTAACTCACAGTTAATTAAACATTAAGTGGTTTATCATTTCCTGAAAGTGTCAGTTGAATCCGAATCCCTTACTAGACTATAAGAACTGATAGTGACACTCAAGGATGGGGTGGTTGAAAGAAATAACTTTTTTGGTTGACTATGGGTGCTACAACTTTTGCTACTCTCGTAGACAACCTCATGATTATGGGGGTCTATATGTGTCTATGAGTGTCTATAAATCTGACCCCCCCCCCAAACAAAACCAAAAAAAAACCAAAAATAAACAAAAACCACCCCCCCCCCCCCCCCCCCCCCCCCCCCCCCCCCATCCCACCTTACTATAAAACTAGCTGTTTGCTATGGTGTCTATGACTGCTATAAATGTCCATGTAGGTCTATGTAGGTCTATGTAGGTCTACATAGCAACTTGGGTTTTTCCTAATGCACGTACAAACACTAGTTTGTGTCTATTTGTTTCAAACAAGTAATGTATTATTTTATTTACGGGACAAGACGAGCCACGAGCTAAGAATTGAGCGGCCCTTATCGCAGTTCAACCCGCCGCTACAGAAGCAATCCGAGCATTAATTGAATCTCCTTCAACAACCAATTTCACATCATCAACCCGGACCTTTGGGAAATAATGCGCAAAGGCATGACGAGAAGGAGAAGGAGAGGTTGGCTTTCAATGTTGTCTTTGGATGACAATAAATTGGCAGTCCCAGATTTTATTGGTTATGCATACATTATGGTCGATCTAGGTTCACCAATGTCCATCCGAGTCGGCTGGAGCTACTCCAACTTCCATGGCCTCTCAACCTTGTCTGGGGCCGTGAGGATCGTAAAAATTTGCAGGCTTGATTCGACAGCATTTGTAACTTCTGCAGAGTGTGTTGATCAATTGATACCTCCTTGACAGTTGACTTGACCAAATTGATGGTCCAATTCTGTCCGTTGCTCCAACCGTTTCTCGACAGCAGTGGCATCCTTCATCTGTGACGAACGGACAAAAAGGGGGTGGGCACCAGCCCAGATCTCCTTGGCCTGCATAGATTCGCCGCGCCGATTCAGGATATCGCCAATTCCAACCATGCACTCCGCTCTGAGTAGATGGATGTCCAATTTTGTTGCTCCTTCCAGTACTGCATGAAAGACATTTAGAGCAGTTTCTTCATCACCCATGATAGTGTATAGGTCCCCAAGGCGCCGAAGGGCATGCAATGTGCCCCAGGGATCCTTTGTTTGTTGTGTGAACCCGAGGTAAGACATTACCCAGCGAAAGGTGTCCCTTGGCCTGTACATGCCATTTTTTGGGTCAGAAAGATTTGCCAAGCATAGGCCAGAAAGATCTGTGCGGATACCCCGAACTTTTGACAAACAGCCGACAAGTGCAGAACGGGCGGCTTCGGTGTCGCCACCAGAGAGTGCAAGTTTGGCAGTCACATAGGAACACATGGTATTGATTGACGAGGAACCAAGGGTCGCAGACACAGCTCGTGCAGCACTCACATTAGCAAGGATCTGATCAACTCCGCCCTGCGTAAGAACGTCTAGATAGGCGATACTGGCGAGAGAATGGGCATGGAGGGTAGGCAGGCGTGTAGGAGACGTCTTGTTGACAATCCGTGAGTGGAGTTGGCGTCCCTCGATATACTCGCTCTTTTGGAAGTGGAATTGTGCTCGGACATAGAGGCATTGGAGGTAATCCCGCGAGGACTCCATCCTGCTCAATATCAAAAGCTTCTCCATCTCGTTGGAGAAGTCGAAAGCCCCTGCTATATTGCCCACGAGGAAGTTGGACATAGCTAACTCGTAGAGCTGCCAAAATCTCGAATGGTTCGAGGCGAATCTTCCTATCCTCCGGGCTTTATACGCGATTTGAAGTTCCCAATATGGATTCCTACTGCGGTTTGCAATGATGGCTTCTGTCCTGAGAGACAATAACTGAAGCTCAATATCATCTGTAGACTCGGCCAAAGTAAAAGCGAGTTTATTGAACTCTGTGGCCTTCTGGAGGTTGAGGAATCTTGGATGTCGACGCAGGTAATGGTGTGCCGCGGCGTGGTAGAAATCGACGACTAAATATTTATTACTTGGTTGCATGTACTTCCATGACAGGGAATCCTACCTTGGTGAATGGTGTGATTTCCTGCCCCAAAATATTGAGCTCCCTCCTGGATCAAAACATCAGGGTCCTCTTCAAGTTGTCGATCGAATTGGAATGAGTCTGGATTCCGAAGACATGAAGCTGCATATCTCCATCGCAACTCTGCATTGCCTGTCACATGGATTAAATGGGGAACTCTTTGGAGGAGGGGGCTGTTGCCGTTCAGCATATTCCATGAGAAGCTGTCCAAGGTGATGATTCCGTGGCCGAGGTCCACCAACACAGCTGTTTCTTCCGTTATTAGGCCTTCGAGCATGAGTTCATTAATGTTTCCAAGATATGAAACCAGGTCTGGAATAAGATTGCCCGGAAGATGTTGGTAGTTTGACCTCCAAAGCTCCAGGAGGTCTCGGAAATATGTACGAAGTGGCTTGGAGAGGGAGGGTGAGGGTGGATGAACACGTCGGATGTATTCACGAATAGGGTTCAGTGTTTTGAGGCGACCCTTGACATCAATGTATGCCAAGGAAGTACCGACCAATAATGACTGCCACCGGCAAACATCCGGAATGGGGACCTTGCTTGCCATGATATCCTGTGCCATAATTCCGTCTGGCAGTAATGAAAGCAGGGCGAGGAGATTTTTTGCATGCGGAGACGACGAGATTCGTTGACTCCCCAGCGAAAGGGTGATGGATTTCTCGAGATTAGACTCTTTATTATGTCCATCTGAGAGGAGAGAGGTATTTTCAATCTGCCAACGAGTTAAAGTATCCGGATATCCTTCGAACGAGGCAATATTGGCCATCAGACTGACTGCCAGGGGAAGGTGATCCGACAGATTCAGAAGGTCATTCAGGGCTGATTCCTCCGCGGTTCCGGTCCGAGGTTCATCGGCAACATCAATGAATATTTGCCGTGAGGCGGAAGAAGAAAGAGGCTCAAGAGGAGGAAGGAATGGTCTGTTCCATTTCACTTTTCCGGGCCTTTCGGCACCCCGCATAGTAATCTAAGGGCCCAACATCAATGGGTCACCACTGCAAAGATGCATGGGAATTGGACACACCAGCAAGGCGAGAGTCGGAATATCTGCCAACAGGGATATAAATTCTTCAACCTGTCCACGAGATTCCAAATGTTCCCATGGTGTTTCGAAATTGTCAAGCAAAACAAGGCATAACCCACACTGTCCAAAGTGCCGTACTATTGCCTTTGAAAGGTCAGGCAATGGCTCCAACCCCAAATGTGAACCAATATTGATCACTAAATCGCTGCGGTTGCTGGTAGACTCGCATGAGATGAAATGCCTGAGGACATATTTCTCCATAACCTCAGGATTATGCAGTGCGGCCATGGCTAAAGTCGTCTTTCCTATGCCCCCCGGGCCCAATATTACCACACGGGCAGGATCAACGAGGAGGCTATTAATGAGATCTTTGAGCTCGGAATCTCGCCCATGAAACACTTTTGGGGAGGCAGGGAGCAGAGAGAGAGAACCAGAACTGTTTCGACCAGTGGTCAGTGCTGATGATAATGGCCAGTTTTTCGTTACCTGGTATTCAAAGAACTGCGTATCTGAGACGTCATATCAGCCAATATGAGATCAAATCGCGAATAATGCCCACCGAAGAAAGATTATCAAATGAATCGCTCTGGGATGAGATTAGTTCAAGGAGCTCTTGATGCCGTTTTTCAGTGTCGTGGTTGAACTCTATAAGGGCACTTGCGATGCCTGCTCCAAATTGGGTCTATCAACCCATTTGTCAGCCGTGGCTCGTCTCCTAGGATTGGCCCTTACGGTAAAGATTTCCGACGTTGTTTGTAGCTCCTTCTCACAACTATCCAACTGTGCAGTAATTTCGCTTTGCTTGAAAAAGCGTTTGAATTTCCCCAGTCCGCCCAGTTCTCTGAGACAGGACTGAAATTTTTGAAGCGTGCTACAATCGAAAAAAAAAATTGAACCCAAATCAAGGACGAACATCGAACGTACGTGGCAAAATGGGCGAGTTTATGGAGCATCTCGCGAGACCGGATGTCCTCGGAGTAGATGCACAATCCCATGAGTACACAGAGCAACTGATGAATCTCCTCCATCATGCGGAGGCATCGGTCTTTTTGAAGTTTGATATTCTGCAGTTGGATTAAGACGAGACAGGCAGTTCTGCATTACACGAACATACCCCCATGAGAGGAGTCATCGTCAGCACAACAGTGCAGATAGTGTCGAGGAATGGTATCTGGGTTGTGGCCGCCACATCCTGCAGGGCCTTTGCGACAATGGCAGTGTACTGAAGAATCTTCTCCAGTGCGTCGGGAAATATGGGAGGCGTCATGGAGGATGGGGAAGAGATCACCTGGCACTCACCCACTCGAGGTATTTATCTATTTTCGATGCAGTGCAAGGGCGGAACCATGTGATCATGATGGGTGTATCGAAAGTTGATGAGCGCGTGCCTGGCTGCCCGCATGACTGCACACCACCCCGCACAACTTTTAATAATCCAAATCTGTGCTGCCAGTCCTCAAGCGGAACGACATCCATGTTTACCTGATACGAATCCGGGAACAACATTTTTGCTGCTGAGTCCTGCACTCCGAAAACAAACAAGAAAACAAGTTTGCTAGTTGCCATCACCCGTCGAACAGAACACGTCATCGGGTTTAAAATATGCCCGACGCTAAATGCCGAGGGATTCGGAGGGATTTGGCTGGCAGAGGGCCGTCATAATAGTGGTCCGGAATGCACGGATTAAGCAGAATTACGTCCGGATGCAGCTCTCCGCAAAGGTTGCTTGAAACGCTCCCCGTGTCCGTCTACAGTCGATTTCTCCTCGAATGGCCATCAATTCAAGCGGCAAACTCGCAAGGCTTACGCAAAGCCATCATTTACGGCTCAGCCTTCACACGCATCAATAAACGAAACTTTTCCCGTGTTTTTATTTCTTGTTTTCTTTTCTATCCTATCTACCTAGGTAGTCATTATCTATACTGCAGTAACAAATGTGCGGGACCGTGCGTGACTCGCGGGCGAGTCCGTCCCGTCGAGGGTCCAGGGTCCAGGGGCAGGTATCATAAGTATGCGTGGGCGAATGAAGCTATGGATACTTACACGTCGCGCGCGCGTCAAGGGGTCGTGTGTGGTCTTGGTGGTGGGTGCATGGGAACTATAGCAATAAAGCAAAGCGGTAAAGCGGTGAAGCAAATACGGGGGGTGGCGGAGGGTGTGGGTCCGCGAGCGCAAATTAAGTGGGTTGGGTGCGGCGGGACGGCGTGCGTACGTCGCGCAGGAGAAGGCGGGAGGCGAGAGGATCCGGGATCATGTAAAGTGGGATCCCGGCACTTTTATTGGAAGAATCCGATAGCCAGTCAGTCGATGGGAATCCGCGGGCATGTATACCGCGCGTGCGGGATGCAGGTGGAGGAGCACCGAGCGGGGCCAAGGCGTTATGCCGCTTCAAGGTTGTGTGGATGTAAGACAGGACATTTGAGACCGCGCTGAATGAAATTACCATCAGACGCAAGGAAGGAAGGGGACGCGAAACACCGAACGAACCCTCAGCCCCCAAACCTCGACGGCAACGACGGGGGCCACTCCCCCACATCCCCCGCCTGCCCCTCCCGCGCCTCATCAACAGACTCCATCGTCGCAAACGTCGCCGCGCTCTCCATCCTCTCATTCACCTGCGCCCCAATCGGGCGCGAATAATCCACGTGGTCCCCCAGGGACCGCGTCGAGTGCGACGCAGGCAGCAACACCGCCAACCCTGGGCGCAGCAGGCCCTCCCTCCTTTCCCCGTCCCCACCATCCACGCTCCCATCCGTGAGGGCAGGCGACGGCAGCGGCAGCGGCTGCCCTGCGGCGGGCGCCACCCCTCCATGCCGCTCGAACACCGCGCAGCGCCGAACGCAGACGGCGAGTTGAGCAGCGAGCTCGGTGAGTTGAGCAGCGAGCTCGGTGGGTTGAGCAGCGAGCTAGGCGGGCGCGTGCCGCGGATACTCGGGTCTTGCAGCGTGCCCGGCTCGAAGGACGGCGGCTGCGGGGAGCCGGAGCCGGGAGCGGAGTGGAGAACGCGCGCCCGCCGCGCAGGCGCCACATCAGCCCAGGGGGCTTGGGGCTCACGGGGCCGTCGTCCTGCGCTACTTGGATAGAGACGGCGGGCAGGATTTTGTGGGTGTGCGGCGCGGCGGAGGAATGGTGCGAGTAGCTCGAGGGCGGGGTCCTGGCGTGCGTGTATGAAGCGGACGGGGAGCCGGACGCGAAAGTGTGTCCGTAGTCCGACGTGGGGCTGCTCATCTGCCCGTGCGAGATGGACGAGCCGCCGCTGGGGCCGGAGTGCGAGTTGCTCGAGTGCCCCTGCGACGACGGCGGCCCCCCGTGGCCGTGGCCTTGCGACGGCGACGCCGCCCCACTCCCACTTCCACTCCCACCGCCACTTAACCACATCCCCGGCTCGACGGCCGTGAGCGCCGCCCCCACCTGTGCGAAGGGCATCTGCCCGTGCCCGGACGACGAGGGAAGCACGCTGTGTCCGACGACCCGGATCCGCTCCCGCTCCCGTGCCCTCCGAGCTCGCGTCCACCAAGCCCTGCTCGTGCCCAGCGCTCGTCGACCCGTATCCGCGCACGCTCTCCTCATCCGCCGCAAGCGGGCTGCGCCACGCGCTGCTCTCGCGCATGGTCGGCTGCCCGCCCTGGGCTCGCCGGGCCCCGGGCGGCGAGCGGGAGCGGAGGCGCCCGCAGAGGAAGAAGATGGCGAGGACGCCGAGGATGAGCGCGACGACGCTGCCGATGGCGACACCGACGATGCCGCCGAGGTTGTGCTGGAACGAGATATCAGTAAACGAGAGGGAAGAATGGGGAGAAGAAAGGAGAAGGTATGAGGAAAATGGGACATGGCCAGTTGTGGCGTTTCAGGGTGTTTTCACGCATTTTTTCGCGTTTTTTGGTGTTGTCCCTGAAGAACGGCAACGTTATGTCAACCTCATTGCGTCTTACCTCAAGTGTTGTCGATCAGGGATGACGTCGGGTAAGTTCTTGAGCAAGCGGTAGAGGTATTTTAGTTCTTCGTTATAGTAGGTCGCCCCGGAGCCGGATATTTTGCCGGGCGACGCCGAAGATGGAGGCGAAAGGAGGCGAGTGATAGCCGAAGTAAATTAAAAACAGCCATTTCGCCCAAATTTCGCCCCGACCATTTAAAAACCGGTTTATAAACACTGGCTTATAAACCGGTTTGCAAACCGGACTTATATACAGAGCCCTACTCCATTTTTCTCCCTCTACTGACGAGTTTGTACAGCCGAAATTCCTAGTGCCTTCTGCTCGGCACTCGCGGCAGTGGCCAAATACGGTTATAGCTCCGGCCATCAATCAAACCAAACACCAGCATACGGTACCCAGTATTTGACTGATTGCGCTAACGGTCCCCTGGTCCGTAGTGAGGCGAGGTACCCGTCGTCCGGAGATTTCCACCACTCCGATCGGCATTACGGCATGTATCGGCGCTCTTCTCTGAGCGGAGTCCACCCCCGGCCCCATGTCGGCCTCCAGCATTTCCTCTAAAAGATTGTCGGTTGTAGGTCTTATTAAAAGTGCTCGAGATAACGTGGTCAAAGTAATCTGGCACTCTCTCCGCCATCCAGGCTTGGCGTTGTCATCGGTTGGGACTAGCCACTGCCGTCAACTTGAGCCGTAAGGTTCAACGCCACGAATCTTGATATATGGAGAAGCCGACACTATGACTGGTGGACGAAGGTTTCAGAAGAAATTATGTTGCTTGGTCCCCGTTTTCGCTATCATATTTTACTACCCACATCGCTCTTTCTTCCCTCCTAGCGTCATGTCAGACTCTAAAGAGCTTTCTTTCGATAACCATCTGAGGTACGCCGAATGTCCCGCTCGGCGGATTGGAGCCATTGGCGCACGCTTCAGCTCTTCACAGGCCTTTGGTCCTAGGAATCTTGATCCCTGGGATTGTCCTCTCCGCCACGGTGCTTATGGCTTTTGCATACACTGCCTCGCAACGTCTCTCGCGCCCTCACTTGCACCGCGTGAGCTTCCGCCTGCTCGTATACGCCTTGGTATCCAAGTGCGTGCCAGAGGCATTTCCCCCAGTTACATTTTTGTCTCACCTCGCTGACCAAGCTTCATCCTTTCTGTCACCCTGATTCCAGCCGAAATGCTCATGAAGGGTCCCATATCTCCCGCTGGATGTGCTTTCGCTGCACTCGCTGTTATCGTGCGTCCAACGACTAGAATTCGGCTGCTTCATTCTAATCTCCTGCAGGCGTCGCACTTTTTCTCCACCTGCATGTACTTCTGCATGGCGCTGAATCTTCAGTAAGCCTCCCCCATTCAAAACCGCACTTAAGCCTGGATTGTTGGCCGCTAGATTGGTTCTGGTTCACGGTGTCAACGGTCTCAAGATGGAAAAATACTACGTGATGGGGTCTTCCCTTCTCGTCGCGGTCTGCACTATCGCTCCGCTCGCCACGGGTAGTCTTTTATGAACAGACACGACAGTAATATTCACTCGTACCCCATGTTTTGTACGCCGCAGGTCAACTTGGTCCCTACGATGGTATCTGTTGGTTCAACAACCCGGACCCCGTCTTGCAGCTCCGCTGGCTGGTCGGCGCGCAGTCGTTCTGGATTCTGCTCATGGCGCTCTCGGAGCTCGTGTGTTTCGTCATTCTGGCGTCGTACATGATACACCATAGAGTTTGTGGCATCCAGTTTCCAATGATCGAGGTGTTTCTGACTACAGTGGACGCAGATATCGGTTAAGCGCATGTTGTCCGGTATCTCCACCAAGATGACTACCTCCGAGTCGCAGCACACCTCATATATAGCTGCACCGCTCCTTCAATTTCGAGTTATAATTCTACGGATCAGTACGCCTTTCTGACTTATTCGCCGTATCTATTTGCAACTTAACGACTGATGAATGCAGCGTTGTATCCGCTTCTCTCGTCCGTGCTCAACTTCTCCAACATTATTCTCGATTTGTACATCGCTCTACGCCTGGGAGGTACCGAATTAGTATGTCAACACGCCTAACACGGCTGCTATCCCGTCACCGATGCTTAAACGAATTGATAGACTTTCCGGTTGAACGTTCTCGGTGCACACTAATTCGAGACGTACCGGATGAGCGGTCGTACTGACTGAACCCCACAGATATCTGCATAGTCTGCGCGCGTCCTTTTCTGTACGCCGTCCTCGCGGCGACCGATCCGGTGAGGGCTGTTCCCTACTCTGACGTTTCCCGGGACTAAAGAAACATCATAGTCTTTCTTACGTGCCGTGCGCGCCGTCCGTCAGCCCCCTATCGCAGGCCGTAGTGGCACACAGCATGGGCCGACCTCCCGGCTGCAGTCGCAAAGCTCCCGCAGCACCACGCCATCCTCAGGCACCCTCACTCAGGTCGACGGGAATAAGGCAGATGGGGACGGCGCAAGCCGAGGGAGGGAACCTGGGGATGCGGAAGAGTGTCTCCAACAGACAGAGGCAGATATCCATCCCATGCACCTGCATCGAGATACAGAGCAGGGGATCGCGCCTGATTCCAGCGTTGTTCAGAGCCGCACGGACAGCATTGAGTTCCAGATTTAGATCTGGGTATCTTCACTGCGCCGGTTTTTCCGGGGGACATTTGATTTATTTCGTTTCAAAATGAAATTGTATATCCATATATTGTATAGGCACTGCTCATAATCAACTTTGAATCGATTGAACATTTGGGAACCTCTGTACCTCACCAATGGCCCTTGTCATCCCTGTCCCCTTTCATGTGACTAAACAATCAGGGATCAAACCTGATTTTCCGTTGAGATGTGGATTGTTTAATCAAAACTCATATGGTTACTGCCCTCTTCCCACTCCAGTCTGGGCAGGGTTGTCTTGACTTTTAACCTGTGAAGACGAAGAAGGGTTAAAAGCAAAGGCAAAAGCAAAGGTGCAACAGAGGTGATGGACACCTTTGTCCCCTGATCCATCAACATGCAAACCATATGCATCTAAGGCATGTGGTCTTCATATGCCTCGGATTTTGCCCCCAGTGTAAATGGACAACTAATTATTACACAACCATTCATAAACATCCTGTTTCACAGATGCTCGGGTTACCTCACCCTTGGCACGGAAACTCTGTAGGCTGCCGTAATACCTCCATGTAAATCACATGGCCTGTATTAGAAACGAAGTAGATAATTTACTCTCCCATTTCAACCATTCAGCCATACACCCCACAAGGAGAAATGCCCTCGTAAGTTCGGAAACTCAATCTGAATGAACGGAGTGATTCACAGAAGATTACTCAATTCAATTCCTTTTACAACAAGTAACAAGTCAAATATAATTATATGCGGAAAGATCACTGTCCTCTTTGAGAAGTCAGACTGCCACTGGATTAAGGTGTTTTCCATTACCCTTGCTTTCCGGAGCACCATGTTCCAATTGATGATCACCCCACTCTTCCGGTTTCACAGATGGTGCGTTGATCTCTCCCAAAGCTGCTAAATTGCATGCATGCTTTTGCAACATATCTTGGTCAATGGTGGTCAGGCGCTCGTCAATTTCGGCCATCTGTTTTATCTGTGATGACCGTTCAAAGACTGGTCTTGCCATCTCCCAATGCTCGGCAGCACTCATCGAGTTGCCATCCCATTTTGAAATGTCCCCGAGACAGACCATGCATTCTGCTCTACTGCGATGGACATCTATGTGGGTGAAACCGTCAAGTGCAATACTGAACAAGATGATGGCTGTGCTCGCATCACCTTGTGCGAGGAAGGTGTCCCCAATGAACTGTAGTCCCTTGTATATTGCCAGCCTCTGCTTTGACCTGAGAGAATGTACAAGGAACAGAGTTAGCCAGGTAAACTGCCCACTCTTTACATCCCAAGGCCTGATATCAGCCAACTCTCCAGAGAGTATGACACAAGATCATCATATCTATCCCAAGCAGATTTCAACACGCTATACAACAGTTCCTTGGCCGTAAAGAAATCATTTTCTCTGAGATTGATATCTGCTTGTGCAAGATCACACCACCCAATTTCCCTCAATTGTGAGTGTCCCATTGTGCTAAATACTCCTCTTGCTGTGAAAATGCTCTGCTGCACATCCTCTGTGTCTACTCCCATATGCACATCAATCTGTGCAGCCTTTACCAAGGCCAAGGCCTGAGTGTATGGATCATACCCAGCAGTGGTCTCATGCAGAATTTCATTTTGCCCATTACGAGCCTCCAAGTACTCTCACTTGGAGTCATGTACACTTCCCCGAGTGTTCATGATGTTATAACCCAGAGTGCCATCAGATACACCACAAAGAATGGTGGGACCTTTTGCCCTGTCACACAATACAATACTTTCTGAGAAGTGGCCAAGTGCTTCACAGGATGTGGCCTCGATGTGTAGTGCTTGGGCTTCTTGATATAACTCTGCTGAAATTCTGGCTACCCTTCCGGCCTAAGACGCAAAGGTCTTCGCTTCAGAGTAAAGTCCGAGGCACCATTTCATCCATGCAAAGTAGTACAATGCATCACACTGTGCTTTGGTGTTCCCAGCTGAAATTGCCAAAGAGAGTGCATGCTGACAAAATTTGATAGCTGTAGGGAAGCTCTGGTTGACGGTGTAATAAGATGTTACACTCACCTGTAGTCAGACTCCACGAGATTTATGACAGTTGATAAATCTTTTATATGGAGTCTGATTTCGTTGGCAGGTCTGATCATGGACCTCGGTTTTTGACGGACACGTGATCATTTCCCCACGCCCAAATTCGGACAATCTCATCTCACCGGAACATTGGGCACTTGCATTATTCCTGAATGCATTCAGACAGAATTTTGGATTGCTTTTCTCCTTTCAACGAAATAAACTGGGTCCAAAATGCATACAAGAGGCGCTGTTTGTGTGTGTGACTTGAAACAGTGATGATACACTGAGAAGAACCCCAAATGTCGGAGAACTTTGTGGGACTAATGATGTCTTTTGATAGACTTTCTATGTAGTCGGAATGGCCTCTAGGCCATTGCAAGTGGCCGAATCCCGAGTCTCAACCTGATTTGGATGTGAGAACTGGTCACATTTTCCATCAAAAACCCAGGTCCTTGATCGCACCCGCCAACAGATTCGGACTAACACTGATATAGAATCGACCTAAAAATTGTGAGTCATGAAAGTTGAGCAGTGTTTGAGATCCCACATTTAAGGTCCACATCATGAAGGTTGTCAAAGTAGGCTTGTACTTTGGCAATTAGTTGTTCTGGATTGGTGATTGGTTTATATGTTCGTGAATTGAACAGCTTGGTGATAAAATATATTTCTGCTTGTTGGCTACAGTTATTTGGAAATGCATCCCAAATCTGTTCCATCAAAGGGATGTATGCTCAGCCTATAAGACAGCTGAAGTTATCCAGATAGCAGGCAGAGTACATGCTGTCTTCCAAGTCCTGGTGACTGCCTAGAAGGGTTGTCTGCAGTACATTCTGAATGTTGGAGCAGTTTGAGGTTATTCAGGCGATGACTGCGGACCATGACTGTCTTCCATGGGATTCCACAAACAACTCCAAGAGCTGGTGGAAATATTTGGGCAGAGGATAAATGAGGTGAGCTTAGGGAGGCTGGATTTTGGCTATATATTCCCTGACTGGAACCAATGTTTTCAGTCGTCTATGTTCATCATTGTACACCAGCGCTGTGCAATTCAATACTGATTTACTGCCAAGGATATCAAATCGAAACTTACTTTGTAGCAGTTCCACATCTGATAGACCATCAGGGAGTACTGACAGGATGCGCAAGAGGTCTCATGCGTGAGGGACAGCTTTCATCCTGGGACTTGGGAGCGATAAGCAAATTGATAACTCCAAGTTGTCCCTTCTATCATATCCCTCCGATATCAGTGCTGTTGTCTCCTCCTCTCAGCGAGACAACACTTTGGAACAGCCTTCCAAGTCAACCAAATGTGTCAAGAGGGTGACTGAGAGTGGCATGTTGCCTGTGAGGGAAAGAACCTTGTCAACCTCTGCTGGGTCATGGATTTCATCTGCAATATCAATCAATATCTGTTGAGCAGCAGCTTGTTCCAAAGGCTTCAGAGGGGGTAAAACAGGTGGGTCCATGCTACTTTGGCAGGCCATTCTGTTCCTCGCATTGTGACCTGACAAAAGGTTGTTCAGGAATTCAGGACCATAGAAAGTCGAAATACACTCACTATTAAAGACAGATGAACTATATCTGTAAGTAGAGAGAGAAACTCTTCAACCCCCTTTTTAGAGTCAATTGCCTCCCACGGAGTTTCCGGATTATCCAACATCAAAAGACACAGAGGGCTGCTGTAAAAGTGCTGAATAATTGGCCTGGTGATGTCGTTGCTAGCCTTCAGTCCTAGTTGGGCTCCGATGAGCGCAACAAATTCCCTTTTTGTTGCGACACCATCACAGGGGACAAAAAACCGGTTTTGTTGATATCTAGCAATGATTTCCGGATGTACTCTGTGAATATTCTTATATTATTCAACATTGTTGGAGGTAGTTCTCCTTGGATGTTAGAAGAGATATGGGCAATGATAATCGCATTAAGCATTTTATAAGTCTATTCCATCAGTTCGGCACAGTCACTTGTCGCAAAAGGCCTTTCTCAATTATAAGCTATTTTAATCAACTATAAGCCGGTATAAGTCTATAAGTTTTTTCGGGGGTCTATAGACTTCAGAATGGAGCTATCCTCGGTTATAAGTCCTTACAGCACTTATCAGGGTTATAAGTGCTTATTGGAGATTAGAGCTCCTTATTTGCGGAGCTTCTTGGAAAAGAAAAAATTCTGTCATCCCTTCAACCCATTTGAAGGGACAGTTCATTCGTGATTTTACTTCGTAGTAGTAGTAGGGTCAATAGTACAAACCTAAGGAGTCAGTATAAGTAATGTAGTTGAATTCACTATCGGAACGAGGGCAAGCACAAGCACCTATGTAGACATGCATGTGAGTGAAAATTTTGGAAGGTTATCAACTGAGTTATGTACCATGTGTGGGCTGGTGTTAGCGCTCTACTCCAGCTCCACTGCCTGTGAAATGTTGGAAAAAAACCTGTTTGCTGCCCTTCAAATCCAACCGAAAAATTATAGAAAAAATCTTAAACACCCGGAAGCTTGTAAGAAGCAGTTTCGTGTTGCAGGTAAATATCACTTGAGAAGCAGGAAAGTTATAAACACTTATAAGCACTTATAACTCAGTTAGAAGTCGGCTATAACCGACTTGTAACCCGCCTATAAGTCTGTAAGGTTTCGTACCCCCTTATAGGCCAGAAGGCCCTTTTGCGACACTTCTGTTTTGCTTAACAGTCTGGTGTCTGAATAAGATCCAATATGATCCATGACACAGTGAAGATCTCCACCTGAGTATATCTCAAGAGTGCCTGAATTTTATTGCAAACGGCACCCAGGAAAGGGGTGTTTAGGCAAGTGGAAAGGAGTTTCAATGTAGCGACAGCTGCCGCCAAGGTTGTAGTAATGGTATCCAGACAGATCTGGGTGACGGAGTGTTGAGGGGGCATATTGTGTGGCTCTGTAATGGAGACAATATGCTGAGTTCTTATCCTGACTATTTCCCCTTGGTATCTTACAGTACCTGACAGATTCCAGCTGCCATCCTTCTGTCATTTCTGACAGGCGACAACCGAAGCAGTGGGTCGCTGAGGCACTCTCACGTTGAAGGAATTGGTTCACTGGGACTTTGAGCAGGAGATAGATGGTCTGCACATCGAGCCTATTTTATCGGTGATGTGGACACGTCTGGCAGTAAAAAAGCGCCCAAAAAGGAAAGAGAAGAAAGGGGAAAGAAAAGAATCATTACTCAGATATCAACTTTGCAGCAGAAAATGCACCCATAGGCAGACCTTCAGGAGAAGGTTCCTCAAGAAAACATGGAGCTACTCCAGAAGGATTTGTTCTTTATGAACCCTGAAGGCAATGGTGTAAGAAGACATGTCAAAAGTGCAGACAAGATGGATGTAAAGGGGGCAATAGACGAACCCTCTGTGAAAAATCCCTGTGCAGATTGCAATAGGATATCATGTGAGGGTTGAGGCAGTGCTTTTCCAGATACAAAGTGTGGGCGGAATTGGTTGGCCACAGGTGGTGATTAGTGTGCTTTTTCCAAGGTATGGATTTTAGCTTGATTGTGATACTGTCATTAAACTGGTCAAAGAAATAATTGTTGGGCTTGATAGATGGATAATATATGTAATTCTTGATATGCAGCAATTTTATTTGAGTCAAAATGTGTAGTAGTGGAAGAGAACGACACAGATCTGGCAAAATGTACAAGACGACAAGCGTGGGAATCGCTTTCCTTTTCTGGTTGAGCTCAGCGGAGTCGCCTGAATTATTGCTGTTTGTGGTTGAGCTCCCATCCCCATCTGGTTGAGCCTTTTGGGGCTCAACCAAAAACAGTTGATTTGAACGGTGCGGTTCTGGTGTTTGTGGGATCAAAATCTCCCCAAAAGGCTCAGTACGAAGCGGACACAGAGTCGAACATGTATGTGTGTCCGTAGTCCGATGTGGGGCTGCTCATTTGCCTGTATGAGATGGACAAACTGCTGCTGGGGCCGGAGTGAGAGTTATATCTTAATAAATCCAGAGATCTGTATTAGTATAGAGGCGAATTTACAAGCACGACGAAAGCTACCGGAAGACATGGGACCAGATTTATCCCTTATGACTTGCCTTCACAATTGTGGATAAACATGAAATTGTATAAGTATTGCAGTTCAACCCGCTGCTATAGAAGCAATCTGAGCATTAATTGAATCTCGTTCAACAACCAGTTCCACATCATCGGCCCGGACCTTTGGGAAATAATGCGGAAAGGCATGACGAGAAGGAGAAGGAGAGGTTAGCTTTCGTTGTTGTCTTTACTTAGACGATAATAAATTGGCGGTCCCAGAGTTTATTGATGCATACATTATGATTTATCTAAGTTCACCAATGTCCATCCGAGTCGGTTGGAGCTACTCCAACTTCCATGGCCTCTCAACTTTGTCTGGGGCTGCAGAGCCCTAGCTATAAAATATAGTCAAAGGTATATGGTGCTTGCCAAAGGGATTGTTTTCTCGGGATACGGAGTTTGCCAACTGGTTGGCTAGCACCAAGCACTCGACCTGCAGGCCTGTGGCACTCCTTTTTGGGCTCTTGAGGGGGGGGATTTCTATTCTTTGTAGCTATTTACCCTTTGATTGTATCTAATAAAACCCGAAAAAGATGCCTTTGAATTTCCCATATTTGATGGGGTCCAATTCTGGTTGTCCTAAATTTCTCATCCCAATGTGGGAAACTGCACCCATGCTCTTTCTTGATATCAATTCTGTTTCCCCTCTTGTCTGGCAACCTCCTACCATTCCCACGCTGCGCTCCCGTCCATTCCCGCTTCCCCCCTCGGCAACCCTCCTTACCATTCCCACACCTCATTTCTGTCCATTCCGCTTGCCTCCTGTTCCCTCCTGTTCCCTCCCCTCGGCAATGTCCTACCATTCCCATGCCTCGCTCCTGCCCATTCCCGCTTCCACCTCAGGTACCTCTGTTTTGCTTAGTCATAGGCCTATTAGGCCATTTACTTTGTATGACAGCAAATGGCCTAACAGGTCACATCGGAGGTACAATGGCAGACACTTTGTTTACATGCTTTCCCCTTTGAGGTGCTGCCGGCATTCACTGCCTCCTGGCTCTGCCTCCCATCCCCGCCTCTCGTGTGTGCATACCTTACAGCACTTGTAACTGCAGAATATCCACCATCTCACCTGTAAACACGGTCCTCGTTCTTTTTTAAGTCTCCCAACGCACCACGAAGCTAGACAGCTACCCTTCAGATGGCACCTACCAATACCACTCTCAGCAGACGTTCTTTATGCGCTTCCAAGCCTGCAATGCACTTGGGACCTGGCACGCACTTTACCAGTCCCCTCAGAGTGCGACATGAACACAAGAATCACCTCATCATCGGTACCAGGCGCACTGCCACTATTGGCGGGCTTCGATCCCGGCTCGACATGCTCCTGAATTGCGATCAGCCTCCCAGCCTGCCGGCGCATGAACAACTCAACCATGCTGAGCCACCTGCTGAGCCCCTTGGTGAAACTGAAGGCGGAGACAACTGGATTGACGTGGACCCAGAGCCTTTGGCACCCATTGCGCCGCCTGTTCCTTGCCCTCGACCTGGACTGGCTGCTGCTGAGCGGTTGAATGTTGCCTGGAACATGCTCCTACCCATTCTGAAAGGTCCACATGCCCAGTACTTACGTAGCAGCTACGGCCAGCGCCCCTCCCTCATACCTTCGGCGATCCGTTACGAATGTGTTGCCTCTTGTGGGCTCCCAATGAGTGCTAAAGTAAGATGCCTCTACATATTACGTTCATAGCCCTCATACCTTTTTACCCGATGGTCCTTCACTGACTCTGGATGCAGATCACCAGCTGGTTGATGTGACTACCTGCTGCTGCATGCCGGTCGCTGCCCTCCTTGTCCAAAACGGAGTGTTTCCTGCCTTGCCCACTAAGGTACAGACCAGCATATCGATCAATCTCCTTGGGATTTATCGAGCACTCTTTGAGCGATCCTGTGATGCCGTCACAGCTCTAGCGTTCGCTCTCCAGACCATATATCAGCATTTCGGGTTTCCAGTACACGGACAGAGGGTAAGTTGCTCTTTTATATGCAAATATCCTCACTGAATTATCATTTCTCAGAACCCTGAACTTCTTGCGACAGATCCTTTCCACAAGTTGATCGGCCAAGCAGTTCTTTGGGACTGTAACCTCCGAGTCTGATTGCAAGCCAAGGTTGATTCGGCCCTCAGCGTAGCAGAGCTGGCACTTGCCCCTCCTGCTCCAGATCCGGTCCCAGCGCGGGTGGCAGAGCCTCCTGTTTCTGTTTCTGCGACCAACTCTCTGCCTCCCTCCTCCCTCATGTCTATTGAAGAACATGACACGACACTTCCACCTCCCTCCTCCCTCATGTTCATTGATGAACGGGAGGATACATGCCCACTGCCCATGCTTTCTCCCAGACCATTCTACCCAGTGCCGCCGGAGCCTCCGGTTTCCGATACTGCTGCTGCAAGCAGCACCATGTGTTCTTCATCCCCAATGTCCATCGACGAATTGGGCGCGCTGCTATCTCCGCCCCCATCTCTGTCACCATCTCCGCCCCCTTGTCATGCACCGCCACCAACACCGCCTAACCCTCCGCCGCTCACATCCCCGCTGCCATCTCCGCCATCATCTCTACCGCCTCCCCACACAAATCCACCGCCACCACCTAATTCTCCGCCGCTCACACCAGGACGAGCTGCCCGTGCTTTACGAGAGCGGTGCCCCGCATGTTTCGGTTTAGAAGAGTGGGGGAAGGTCGCTCAAAGAGTATCTCCCCTTCCTCTTCATTTGTATATAACATATGGCTCATGAACTCCCCCACAGCGGTGGCGATGTCCAGCTTGGTGTGGATGGCTGCTTTAACTACCGTCACCTACGCCCAGCAGGTGACGGTCCAATCTTGTACGACCCTTCGTATTTCATCTCGAAGGAGAAGGTCGCACGAGTTGAGGAACAGATAAACGGGGCCTGGAAGAAGCAGCCAAGAACCTTCAACCCCGCAATCCCACAGGAGGCTCTGGACGCCTGTCAGGAGTCTTGGAATGCTGCAAACGAGAAAAAACAGAAAACCGACACCAAGCATTACGATGCCAGCGGTGTCTTTGTGATGACCTGTTGTCATTCACAAGTTCTTTTCCTCTGTGACATTGATACCCCCGGCGAGCAGCAAAAGTACATTGTTGCCCTGTTGGAGGAGGTAAACAGCCTTCTTCCACCGCAGGCAACAATTCTGCAGGCGTACAATGTAGGCTGTGTCACCGATCACAGCTTTAATGTGGTATGTTTTTCATGTCGCCACTCAGAGCTTCCGGCCAACCCATTCCACAGTTTCAAATCCTGACAGACAGTTTTCGGGAGCGTATCTCCTTCATCATCAGCGCCATGCATGCCTTTGGGCACCGTTGGGTTTGCCAGCTGGTTTATAGTCCCCGCTGTCGTGATGGTGCGGGCTTGAGTGACATGGAGGGTGTCGAGTGCTTCTGGTCCCAGATCTGGAAGCTCATCCCTCTCACACGAACACAATGGGTTGGTTATTTATTCAATTCGTCCTAAAACATCGGTCTAATGGAGCCCAGAATTCCCATTGTCTTTGGACCATAGATCAATACAATTTGTTTGTCAATCAAGAGGGTGTTGAAGGACTCGGAGCCTGGTTGAAGCGACAGGAGACCAAGAATCTCATCAAAAAGCGTAAGACTGCCATCGAGACACTCATACAGTGCAGTGTCTCTGAGGCTGAGCTCCGACTGCAGTGGGCGGCACAAAAAAAAGCACAAACCTCTGTGCACTCATGTAAGGCACCTATTTCTAAATCCATTGTTTTTTCTCATTGAGATCCTAGATGCCCCCGTGCGCCCACAGTGAAACCTCGACAAGGTCCTGAAGCTGCAGGAGCAGATCAACACCATTGAGAAATCCATTTCTGACACCAAACAATCCCTCACTGCATTCCGCCTCCTGGTACAAGACGCCGTTTCGAGAGGCCTAGCCAGCGCCTAGCCGGAGGCGGTGTCTAGCCACATCTAGCCGGCTAGTCACATCAATGACCAGGCGTGACGAGGCGCCTAGACGCACCTCCACATCGAAGACGTAACCTAGCTCGGGTAGACGGAGAACGTGCCGAGGTATGTGCAGCTGCCTAGACGACTGACATCTAGGAAGCCGTTGCGGCCATCGGTGCGCCTCGCCAAGGCTGTGTGTAGCTAAGCGAGAAAGCGATGTTCGAGATCCGTGATGCCGGCTACACAAAACTCGCGGCACCTCGGCAACGGTTCCATACGCCTCGACATCTCACGCTCTAGCCGAGGGCGGAACGCAGTGCCTCACCACTGGGAGCACGAAGGTGTCCCCCGACACCCTAGCCCATCTTCGACGTCTCCAAATCACCCACGAAATCCTCAGCACCCAAGCGGAGGCACTGTATGTGTTTCTTAACATTTGTACCTCCTTTCCTGAGCTGCGGGGGCTTCTTTTGGACCTCGTGCGAACCCTTGTCATCATGAGGGACTTCAAGATCAATATATGCGGTCGTGCCATCGAGTCTTTTTACGAGTGGGAGACTCTCGATTGCGCTGTTGCAGGATGATGGGAGCCTCTGGATAAGCCAAATCTCAGCCAGAAAACATCTAACCAATCGTCGTCTAGGCACCAAACTGCACCAGGCTACTCAGAAGACGATCTCCAAGCGTGCACCTGCTCTCCTTAAAGCGATTAATAAGTTTAATTCTCACTGCACTAATCTCGGGAGGCTCCGGCCTCCGGGATGTAGCATTGCTATTCCACACCCACTCCCAATGAAGCTCAGCCTTCTTCGTGAAGATGCCTCGCTCCACGAGGACGTCTGGCTTACCCCATCTGAAGGGGAAATTCCTCGATGGCTGGACGATGCAGATGTCCGTGATGAAATTTGGGCCCTCCACACCTTCGATCAATGCCAAGAGGAGCCACGGTGGCTTCATATGGAGCGCAGGAACTTGACAGAATGGCTGTCTCACGAGCTCACCGTTGTTGAGCGGGCGATGGATACGAACGAAGGTCGGCATCTTTCTCCATGTCGAAATTTCAAAACTTGATAATTACATTCAGATCCCTGTCTTGAGCTTCCACTGCAGCAGCGGCGGCAGCATCTCCAATACCTGGAGAGCTCCTGGTGGCTTCCGAAATAAACCTGTTTTGCCCACTTTCTCCAGAGTGCACTGTCTGCCTCCCTCCCGATGTCCACCTCCACCACCTCTACCTCCACTGCTGTCCCTTCCACCACATCCACACGTACTTTGTCCACTATTTCCAATGCTCTCACTCCCACTACCGATGCCAGAACCGCCCCCTCCTTTTCCATGTCTACAGGCGCCTCCGGTCTCGTGCACACTGGCACCTCCGGTCGCACACGCACCTCTGTGGGATCTAGGCTCGGTGCATCTACTCGCACTCGCACTCCCGTACGCGCCTCCTGATCTACCATCGCTGCTGTCTCCACGTCCGCCGCCTCCATGCCCGCTGGTTCTGAGTGTTTGCTCCCAGACTTGGAGCCAGAGGCGCTATTTGATGAGCCTGCCCCAGAAACCGTACCCACTGTCGAAGAGATTGATCCCGCTGACATCTCCAACATGGACGAGCCTCTCGCCATTCAAGACATGGCATACCAAGCTGACTCCGACGACGAGGAGGACTCTTCTGGTTTCGAGACAGGCTCATCAAACTCCCAGATTATCTGGCAATGCGCAGTGCGTCAGGTGAGAGCTCTCATGTCCACATGTACTAAACCTCTTACAGACTGGGCTTAACATCGACACGACCTTTCTCGCTGATCTCCGTACATACAATCAATCCTTAATAGTCTCTCAAATGGCGGTGCCTCGCGTCGTTGTCGGTCTCAATGGCCATTCGACAATGGAGGTGCATATGTTGGATCTGGACCGCCTTTGCGCACCAGCCGGTCGTCTGAATGGCGACATTCTAAATGGCACTACTGCCGCACTTCTCAATCTTTTCGATAACCCAACCTTCTGCCTTTATCCCCCCAGTGCGACCGGATGTGCACTCCTCAATACCTACGATCTACATCACACGTGATTTAAAGCCCCCGATACCGTTCTTTGAGAGCATCTGTCACACACTCGGTACTGGGAAAAACCCGTCTGGGTTATACCAGTTCATCGTCCCAAGGAGGAGCACTGGGTACTCGTAATTGTTGCAGTTCAAGAAAATCGTCTCTTCTTCTTCGACAGTCTTGGGAACCGTACCGGCTGGCATCAAGATATTCAGGTGGCTCCGAGTTTTTTAGGGTTTCATTTTTGCTGAGATTTTGACAGGATATCTGTATGATTGCCTCCGTTCTTCGAGGTTTTCACACCACCAATATATCGGAGGTACTGATGTCGACGGTGCAGCAGCTACTGACAGGCAATATACTTACATTGCCTTTCCAAATGGCCAGGGGATGTTCATAGACTTTGTATCTTTCCCCTATCACAATACTCACTGTTTGCAATCAATACCCGTTTTTACCTAAGAAAATGGTTACATTTCAGTCAAGAAACTTGAGATAATACAAATGGTAGATCGTGTGCACCTGCCACTGCATGTAAAGTTCCCACATAGACCATTCCCACGCCCAATCATACGGGTGGTATAGTTCGCCGAGGGTGACAACTCTCTCGAATGCCTCCATCAGCTCCAGCACCTCAGCGGGCAGTTTCTCCATTGCCGCCTCTTGGTCCGTCTCAAACGCCATACGGAGCTCAATGTCCCATTGATGGAGCTCCTGCATTCTGTCCCCGTGGAGAACAAAAAGAAGATGTTGAGTGTGCAAGTGGTAAGCATTTGACCAGGGGTTTGGCGCATTGGGGGGCTCATTGAAATTGTGGGGGAACGGTGGTTCGAGCCTCCATTTGTTCAATTCATTCAAGATGGCAGCATTGATTTGTCTGCAATGCGCCTCCTGATAGGCGGGCCGAGTGTCGAGGAGCAAGAACTGGCAGAGCCTGAGCACCAGCTTGCTGGGAGGCTGGAGCCCCAGTATCGCAACCTTGACCGACTGCTGCCGGTGCTGGGGTGGCCTTGGAGCTGCTGCACGGACTGCTTTAGCACTGTAAATGAGTTATGAATATATTCTGGGATTGGCGACGGCACTGCGAATGGCATACTGTGGGGTACTATGATACTTCTTGTCTCTTTCCCTCTTTGCTGAAGCCTGTTCGGTGGTGGTAAGGTGTTGGGGACAACAGCCCATAAGCAAGATGGTGGTAATGGACAAGGTGCGGCAAGAGCTGCACTGTAATCTTGGCCACACTCAAGTTGCTTCTGTGCACGACATTTCAAACCGACGGGGAAATTCCCAAAAATTCGCAGGGAGGTAGGGGTGCAGCACACTACCACAATGATCTATTCAAATGGGCAGAAATGGATATCGGGATGGACAGGGAAAAATAAAATGCACGGTTCAATGTTTATACAGCTCCTCATTGGCTCATCAAATGAGCCAAGGAGCGGCGTCATTGACTTGTAAGGAGCAAGCAGGAGGCGCTGCTGGTGGAAAGCCGAGGAACAGTGGCGCGGCGGCACTATATAGCTCCAAAATGGTACACGTGACGGCCCCTCCTTTCCTTTTTCCCACCTCCTCTTTTTTTTTTATCTCCCTTCTTGCACGCGTTTTTCTCTC
This sequence comes from Mycena albidolilacea, assembly GCA_029282495.1. Taxonomy (NCBI): domain Eukaryota; kingdom Fungi; phylum Basidiomycota; class Agaricomycetes; order Agaricales; family Mycenaceae; genus Mycena; species Mycena albidolilacea. The sequence continues at coordinate 1,291,105 of JARIHO010000022.1, forward strand.
CAAAGCGCGTTTTTTGTATTCCAGGCAGGTCTAAATCCTTCCCTATCCTCTCTGTGCTGATACATTGCTTTCGGTTTCTTTTTTTAAGCTCACCCATTGGCCCAGAGCCTCTGGCACGTCGCCAATTGACGCGCGTGATACGCGATGGTAAGTGATCGGATTTTCTTCCATTCTGTCTTTCTCCTCCTTTTCCATGGCAGCATCTAACCTCAGTGTTAGATGGACAATCCGTGTCTTCTCTTCACCCAACGACCAGCTGTCAGGGGAACCCCCGCTCTTTCGGCCTTTCCGGCTATATCTCCGGCTATCTAACCTCAGTGTTAGATGGACAATCCGTGTCTTCTCTTCACCCAACGACCAGCTGTCAGGGGAACCCCCGCTCTTTCGGCCTTTCCGGCTATATCTCCGGCTATCCTTCCGGTTTCCGCTCTGGCTTCCGCACCGGCTATTCCTCCAGCTAATGCCTCCGGCTTTCCGCCCGCCCATTCCCGTTGGCACATGCTATGCGACCAGGCCCGTGATCATTGTAGATACCTCCGGACACGTGCTACTGGGTAGTTACTGATTCGTATATAAGATTTCACCTAGCGTGGGAATCCTCATCCTTTCTTCTCTTCGGATTCCCCTGCTAGGTGCATAGTATTCCCGCTCCTGTATTATAATACATATATTTATTCTTCAGATTCCCCCACTAGTTTCTGCGCCCTGCACTGAGCTTAAGGTTGCCCTTACACCAGCCAAGAATCCATCACAATACCCTGTGACCTCGCAGACAACCCCGATTTTTTTGCAAACACCACCCTCCTTGGCAACAATGACTTCTCCGGCGACAACGGCTTCCTCTATCCCACCATGAACACCAATGGATCTCTCGCCCAGAGTGACCTCCTCAGTGCTATGGACGAGGAGATTGACGAGCTCGCCTCCCCTTCGCCAAGTCCCCAGGGTATGCAAGGCTGGGCGGCCACTCCTTCTTTTGTCCAGACGACAGCAGCGCCTCCTGTCCCCCAACCTTCCTTTTCCCAGATCGACAAGCTCGCCTCCCCTTTGCCAAGTCCCCAAAATATGAAAGGCTGGGCGGCCACTCCTTCTTTCCCTTCCTTTTCCCAGAATGAGTCCGTCGTGCAAGGCTGGGTGGCTGCACCTTCGCTCCCTCCAAAACAGCCTCTTTCTGATCGATTTGGCACTGTCTATGACGGCGGTGACCCGTTTCAGGAGCAGACTGACAACGATGGCTACTGTTCTGACCCAGAGACCAATACGCAGTCGCCACAGATCGGTGGTGGCCGCCGTAGGCACTATTCCGCGACGCCACCACCGACGCTTACCCCCACTCGTCTGCGCGCCAACCATAGGCCTACTTCGAAGGCAAAGGCCACCATTGCCACTGCTTCCCCGCCCGAGCCTGCTCCACCTCCTGCACGCAAGCTCTTGGCAAAACGGCCCCAACCCACAATGGAGCCTCCCGTCCCTGGAACAGAGCCTCCCATCACCAGACCCGCCAACTTGGTGCGGCAGCAGTCCACTCACAGTTCTGCTCAGGGTACGACTACCAAAAAGCGCGCCCCTGTTCCTGCCACCACTCCTCAGCATGTTCCTGTCACTGCTCCCCACATTCCTGTCGCCGCTCCCCAGCACCAGCACGCCCCTCCCCCTCCGACACGTCCCCCTGCGCGCGCCGCTCCCAAGCACGCTGCTCCCAAGCACACCACTCCCAAGCACGCTGAAACGGCGTAACATAAATGCGCAGCATCTAGTGCTAATTTTGCGATTCCTATGACCAGTATTTATACAACGGGAAGCAGCTAGCACTTCTGTTGTTACTAGCAAACTAGCTAGTACACAGACCACTTGTTAGGTGATATAGAGGAGAGTCAGAGGGAGCCCTAACTGCTGACTGTAGCATGAGACTACACTAGTGTGACGTACTAGCTGCTAGTCGAGTGTACAAACAACCAGGGATTAAACCACTGCCTAAACATTCATTGAGACGTGACCTAGGAGACTCTAGTAGTCGATGGATGATGTGCTAGGGAGCTAGTGATAGTCTAGTGGACTGGAATCAACAATGGATGTATAGCTAGGGGACGGTGTCTTGAGCTAGTTCGCTCAGCACAGGTCCAGGCTGTACTATCTAATCTCTAGATAAGAGCCAAAGGCAGTGCCAGGCGGAGAGATCCGGTAAAGATGCAATGCTATGGACACAGGAGAGATGCAACATGACAGCTAGGGCCTAAGGCAGGCAGCTAGCTCAAGCGAAATAGCAGGAAGGCTATTGGAACGGAGCTAGGGGACAATCACATAGACTGGGTTGATGTCCTGACCAATGAGGGATGACCCTATGATGTTGGTTGCAATCCCAGGTTGTCTAGATGCGACAGATAAACACTCTGACAAACAGGGATGACCCTATGATGTTGGTTGCAACCCCAGGTTGTCTAGATGCGATAGATCGATGCTCTGACAAACAGAGATGACCTAGGCAACCGGTTGTAACACTGGGTCGTCTCAAGGCAGATAGATCGATGCTCTGACAAACAGAGATGACCTAGGCAACTTGTTGTAACACTGGGTCGTCTCCAGGCAGATAGATCGACACTCTGACAAAGAGCGATGACCTAGAACACTGGCTGTAAGCCCAGGTGACTAGGTGCGATCCTTGGCTATAGATGATGTGCCCAGGATCTGCAATATACCCACGAATAAGCTGCTAGCTCGTCAGCGAGGCTGACCTAGCACGTGACAGGATGGCTCTAAAACGAAATGGCAGTCGTCTCATTGGCTGTTCATCTTGTATCACCTCATATTGCTTATTGTATTATTCAGCTTGCTTTTCACATCTATTTGAAACCTAGTAGTATAAAGGGAGCACAGGAGTGACTAGCACCTCAGATTAGCACTCCCTGGTCGAGTATGAAGCTGGTGCAGGTGGTCTCTGATAGAGATTACACCCCAGTTTTGTGCGACACTAGTGGAGGTAGTCTCAGGTTGCTAGTGAAGTTTTTAATGCGCTTCACTGATAGTAGTCTTTATTGGAATTAGAAACTGTTGACTCTGGAACATGGAGTGATTAGGTTGAGGATTTCGTGTTGTTGGCTCTAGCAGACCTTTGTTGGTTCTGGCTGACCTCCACATATAAAATAAGGGTGTTCTCTTTGAGACCCAACTTCAGTTGCGCTAGTGACTTTGCCTTCACCCCGACAAGACGGAAGCTCTGTCGTAGTGTGTTGGATCGCTTGCTAGGTAATTGTGTGTTGACTTGAGCCCTGCTAAGATAAAGATGGACTAGGGTGTTCTCTTTGAGACCCAGCTGCAGTTTGCGCTAGTGACTTTGCCTTCACCTCGACAAGACGGAAGCTCTGCCGTAGTGTGTTGGATCGCTTGCTAGGTGGATTGTGTGTTGCCTCGAGCCCTATAAGAAGAAGACGAACTAGGTGCCCCCACCTCTAGTTTGGCTATAACTTGTCAGTGACTTCGCCTTCATCCCGATATAGACGGAAGCTCTGTCGTAGTGTGTTGGGTCACTAGCTGGACGCTTGTAGTGAACTAGTGCCGATAAAAGCGGAAAGGTTCCTGCTCTTGGTTAAGGAATAGGTCAACGGTTTTAGGACTCTTCTGGGAAGCCCCCAACTTGCCTTGCCGTTTGAGGATTGAAGTCCCTTGTTGTTAGCCTCAGTAGTCTTTGGGTGTGCCCTTAGCGAGCATTTTCACAAACCTACATACTCTGCCCTGGTGTTCTCGACCTAGCAGTCCAGCCATCTTGTATCCACCCCATATAAACACACCCCGGACCATCCCTAGGTTCCTAGTAGTGTTGTTGTTGGCGGTTGCATATTGCTAGTACGTTGTAGAGTGTGTTGTTAGAAGCCTATAAATCAAACTTGTGTTTGTTCAAGCCTGCTGGTCTGGCGTGGACCCGAACTCACAAAGAGAAGCACTTAGATCTTTGGAGGTAGATTGGTTGTGGTTGGTTGTTTTGGGTGTTTGTTCGCAATACCTATCAATTAGCTATTCCTAGTCATATAAGAAGTGCGCCGTTTCAATGCTGCTCCCCCTCCTGCACGTCCTCCTGAGCGCGCCGCTCCCCCTCCTGCATGTCATGGGCCTCAGGGCTCGACTTCACAAAAGCGCCCAGTGTCTGCCGTCCCCGTCGACGATCCTGCACCCAAGCGCATCGCCTTTGCAGCTCCTCCTGCTGATCCTTCTGACCCTCGCCTCGCCAACTTCTATGAAAAACACGGCTTCGATCCCCTGACCCTTCCTCCACCCCCCAGTACCATGGACCCCCGCAGTCAGAATGGTGCCTCCGACAATGGCGACTACAGCGTTCCCAATGACAGGGATAATGGGGTCCCGAACGGTGGCGACAACAAGCAGCACGGCAGTCCCGATCTGAACACCTACAATCGCGTTAAGTTGGTGCTTCCGCAACGTGGGAGGTTTAGTTCTGCACAGCAAGAAGCCCTCCAGTTATGTTTTACAGATCTTGACGAGTCGATTGCTGCCTGTGCTGCAGTGATTGGCCTTCCCCAGACCTGCGTCCCAAACACCTATCTCCGCCAGACTGAGAGGCTGAAGGCAAGGGGTGAAAACCTTTGGAACCCTCTACCAGCTTTTTGTGAACTCGACGCCAGCTTTGCACCTTGCCGAGAGGCGCTATGTCAACCCATATTACATGCCCCCCTCTGGCGCGGATGCTCCAGCCCTCGACACGACGCTGCTTGCCCAGGCCTTCACCAAGTTTTAAAAGAAGTACACACAAGAGCAGGCGGAGGAGATCCTCACCATGTCGGCCGAGCTGGCGAAGAACGAGTCCGAGACCGACCAGACCCTCCGGCAGTGGCAATCCAAGTTCCACGGCTGGAAGGGTAAATTTACCAACACCGTAAGTGCTTCACCCGCTCGCGAACAGATCCCTGATCATATTTGCAGTTTGCCAAGTTGTTCGCACAGGATAACTTCAAGGTGTTCATGTGCTTCAACGGCATGTGGCTCAATGAGGACACTGAGTTGGGGGCAGTCATCACGACACCCGGGATGAAAACGGTATGTCCTTTATTATAGCAACATTACAAGATCCCTTAACCTCGCACAGTTTTTGGAAGATATCAGCTCGTACGAAAGCAACTTCATTGCTGCCGCAAAACTTACCGCATAGTATGTACCCTACATTTCATCCTACCCTCTACTAACATAGACTTCAGTACAAACTCCATGAAGAGCATTGAGGTTGCTCGCATCCCCGCTGCCAACGCTTCCACTGCTGCCTCCACTGCTGTCACCATCGCTGCCAACAATGCTGCAAGTACCACAGCCGGCCCCAACGACGTTCCCGCTCCATTGCAGGCAAAGCCCAAGCCCAAGTCATGCTCTGCTAAGAACAAAAAGCAGAAGGCGACCAACAACAAGCACCAAAACAACATCAAGGCTGCGTGGCTCCGCCTCAGCACTGCCTGCACCGACAATACCGGCGTTGACATCGTCAACAAAGACAACAGTAACTTTGCCTCTGCAACTGTCGCTGGGCTGCTCGCGAGCAGCGACCTTATCTGCATCGGCTGGCCGGCTGACGTATGTCTCTTTAGTTTCTTCCCAGCAGGCAAGGGAACCGGTACCTGGAAGCATCCAGAGCTGCAGTCGCTCAACACTACCCTCAATGCCTGCGATGGTGGTCCTGAGCAGGGGCTCCACTTCGAAAAGTGCAAGCGTCTGTCTGGTATATTTCTATCCTTCTAACTTAAATTGTCCATTACGCTGACCATAACTCAGGGTCCTATGTCATTTTCGGTCACGATTACCAGGAGCCTCCGCCAACAGGCCCTGCGACAGAGATCAAACGGCACTGGTGCTCTTTGTGCGGCTCTCTCCTATTGTGCTTACGCGACAACAACGCAGCACACGAGGTTGATTACGACCTATGCCATTCCAACACCATTGTCTCGATAGGCACGCCACTTACCGCTCACTCCTCCAAACAATACACCCCTTGCCCCTTGTGCAAGCCTTCCAAGTCCAGAAAGGGTAAGCACAAGGCGAAGAAGAACAGCAACAGCCTCTCATCCGACTTCGAGCCGGAGGAGGAGGAGCCCATGTCGCCCCCTTTGAAAAGACGGTGGGAGGGTGCGACTTGTCCATCAGAGGCACCATCAGCGGAGGCTCCCAGTGCAGGAGGGGGGTGGGTGTTCTGCTCCTCGCCATACAACACAGCCTGCAGCCGCTGCTGTCGCACCTGCTACTGCCACACTGGTACCACTGATCATGTTGGATGACAAGGACAACGTCCCCATTGGGGGGAAATCTAGGAGGCAGCGGACGACCACAGTTTGTTCTGAGTCGGAGTCTGAGTCGGCGACCGAGGATCACGCAGCACTGCAAGCCCGCATGCAGTTGGCAGTGCCATCTCCTAAGCAAGTCATGGACTTAATGGAGATCCCGGTGTCGCCTGTACGCAAATCAAAGAACGACGAGCGCAACACGTGCCACCTCTTCAATGGTACTGGCCAGTTTATCGGGAGGGCTTCACAGCATGATGATTCCAACACCTATCAGTGGGATGCGCCTCTGGCCCCTCCCCCACGCCCACCTCCACACCAGTGGGATCCACCGCTTCCGACCTCTGGGCCACTGCACCTGTGCCCGAGGGTGAAGCGACTGACTGCAGTGTTCAAAATGCTGCCGCCGCCTGCCACCTCCTCGTCTGCGTCGCTGCAGAGGCCTCCGCTGCCGGTGCCCGTCGCCTCCTTGTCTGTGCTGAGGCGGAAGCCTCCACCTCCACTGCTGCCCACTTCATTGTCGCGGGATAGCTTAGGCCCGCCCCCTCATTCCATGGCATCCTCGTCGGTGCCGCTGTTGTCGATACCGCCATCCAGGTCGGCATTGGGAGCTGGGCGTGGCAGGCCCCGTTACTCGACACCGCCTATCACGACTCTAGATGAGACAGAGACAAGGCCTCCACTGCAGGCACACGCGCCGCCGCCGTCTCAGAGATTCCCTGCTGCTCCCTCGTCATCTGCCGCTGCGCGCTGAAACGGCATAACATAAATGCGCAGCATCTAGTGCTAATTTTGCGATTCCTATGACCAGTATTTATACAACGGGAAGCAGCTAGCACTTCTGTTGTTACTAGCAAACTAGCTAGTACACAGACCACTTGTTAGGTGATATAGAGGAGAGTCAGAGGGAGCCCTAACTGCTGACTGTAGCATGAGACTACACTAGTGTGACGTACTAGCTGCTAGTCGAGTGTAAAAACAACCAGGGATTAAACCACTGCCTAAACATTCATTGAGACGTGACCTAGGAGACTCTAGTAGTCGATGGATGATGTGCTAGGGAGCTAGCAATAGTCTAGTGGACTGGAATCAACAATGGATGTATAGCTTGTTGGAAATCGGCCTGATGCACAGTGACCCTCTGCAAACGCGCAGAGGTATCGATTCAACAGGGTGGCTTATATACAATATATGTACCGAAAGGGGTAAGTAACCGTAACAGAGGAACCATGCGTGTATGAATAAGTATGAGTCAGTACAACTAAGGTGTCAAGGGAACAACCAGAAAATGATTCTGGATGAATGGAAACGAGCCGCTGCCTCAGCGCCCGAACAGCTGTAGTGGCAGTGCATGGTGTTTCGGTTGCTATTCCAACACACCCCCACAAGCGATAGCACCAAGGCACATGGTAACACCCCCACAAACTTGACAAGGTGTTTACCAGACTCCGTCGTAGTCATCGGAGTTGTACTCGACTGCAGCAGCAGTCTCCTTCTTCTTCGACTCTTCCCAACGTGCACGCTCAGGACAGTCAGACTTGAAGTGCCCCTTCTTGTCACAGAAGTAACAGCTCTGCGACGAAGCAGCAAGGCGGCGGGCAGCGAATGCGACATTGTTGGGGTCATGGTCAGGGTTGGCAGGGGAAGGGATGTCCGCGGCAGTGTTGGATTGTTGGCGTGTCTCCTCATTGAGTAGTCAGCTGATGACATGCTCAACAGTGAGGGCATTGGGAGAGGTTGCATCGAAGTTGATGACAACGGCCTCGTAGGTAGCGGGGAGACCCATTGTGAATGCGAGAATTTTGTCCTGGTCGGTGACAACAATTCCCGTGTACTCCATGCGAAGCACCATGGACTGGACACGACCAATCCAATCCTCCATCGTCTCGGAGTCGAGCTTCTTCGCCGTAAGGAACTGGCGGCGAAGGGCGAGACTGGTGGCAAAGCCAGCAGCGCGGTGCACACGCTGGAGATCTTGCCAAATGACCATTGGATCGCAAGATGTCATATGAGCAAGCTGGCCCGGTTCAACGCGTAGAACGAGTTCTGCACGTGCCTCCGCCATCTTTGTTGCATCCCGTGTCGCAATCAGTGTCCTCAGCTCCATATCCATCTCCTCCACCGTCTTCTCAGTTCCATCTGAGTTGGTGTCGCTCACCACAATTTGAACCACACCCCACAATCCCTTCCTCACAAGGATAGCCTCCATGCGTAAGTCCCAGTCGTTAGCATAGTTCTTGTTGCCGAGGCGTGCAAAAGAATAGCGGTCGGAATCGCCCATTGTAGAAATCGAGTCGAGGAGTGATGGTGGTGATGAACAAGTGAATCAAAAATAATGGATCAAAATCCGTGTGAGGTCTCCTTCGTCGTCAATGAAGGGTGTCGGTGCCTCGGCGTCACGAGGGCTTTCTCCTTCGTCGTCGATGAAGGGTGTCGGTGCCTTGTTTTCGCAAGGGCTTTCTCCCTCGTCGTCAATGAGGGGTGGCGGGCAGTAAGAGTCAGAACAAACGTCGATGAAGTCCAGACAATGGCAGCGAGAGTTCGAGGGTATGAGTGTTTGCGCGTTTGTGTTGGAAATCGGCCTGATGCACAGTGACCCTCTGCAAACGCGTAGAGGTATCGATTCAACAGGGTGGCTTATATACAATATATGTACCGAAAGGGGTAATTAACCGTAACAGAGGAACCATGCGTGTATGAATAAGTATGAGTCAGTACAACTAAGGTGTCAAGGGAACAACCAGAAAATGATTCTGGATGAATGGAAACGAGCCGCTGCCTCAGCGCCCGAACAGCTGTAGTGGCAGTGCATGGTGTTTCGGTTGCTATTCCAACATAGCTAGGGGACAGTGTCTTGAGCTAGTTCGCTCAGCACAGGTCCAGGCTGTACTATCTAATCTCTAGATAAGAGCCAAAGGCGGTGCCAGGCGGAGAGATCCAGCTAGGACCGGCTAGGACGGTAAAGATGCAATGCTATGGACACAGGAGAGATGCAACATGACAGCTAGGGCCTAAGGCTGGCAGCTAGCTCGAGTGAAATAGCAGGAAGGCTATTGGAACAGAGCTAGGGGACGATCACATAGACTGGGTTGATGTCCTGACCAATGAGGGATGACCCTATGATGTTGGTTGCAACCCCAGGTTGTCTAGATGCGATAGATCGACGCTCTGACAAACAGAGATGACCTAGGCAACTGGTTGTAACACTGGGCTGTCTCCAGGCAGATAGATTGATGCTCTGACAAAGAGCGATGACCTAGAACACTGGCTGTAAGCCCAGGTGACTAGGTGTGATCCTTGGCTATAGATTATGTGCCAAGGATCCGCAATATACCCACGAATAAGCTGCTAGCTCGTCAGCGAGGCTGACCTAGCACGTCACAGGATGGCTCTAAAAATGAAATGGCAGTCGTCTCATTGGCTGTTCATCTTGTATCACCTCATATTGCTTATTGTGTTATTCAGCTTGCTTTTCACATGTATTTGGAACCTAGTAGTATAAAGGGAGCACAGGAGCGACTAGCACCTCAGATTAGCACTCCCTGGTCGAGTATGAAGCTGGTGCAGGTGGTCTCTGATAGAGATTACACCCCAGTTTTGTGCGACACTAGTGGAGGTAGTCTCAGGTTGCTAGTGAAGTTTGTAATGTGCTTCACTGATAGTAGTCTTTATTGGAATTAGAAACTGTTGACTCTGGAACATTGAGTGATTAAGTTGCGGATTTCGTGTTGTTGGTTCTAGCAGACCTCCACATATAAAATAAGGGTGTTCTCTTTTGAGACCCAACTTCAGTTGCACTAGTGACTTTGCCTTTACCCTGACAAGACAGAAGCTCTGTCATAGTGTGTTGGATCGCTTGCTAGGTGATTGTGTGTTGACTTGAGCCCTGCTAAGATAAAGATGGACTAGAGTTTTCTCTTTGAGACCCAGCTGCAGTTTGCGCTAGTGACTTTGCCTTCCCCTCGACAAGACGGAAGCTCTGCCGTAGTGTGTTGGATCGCTTGCTAGGTGGATTGTGTGTTGACTCAAGCCCTATAAAGTAGGAGACGGACTAGGTGCCCCCACCTCTAGTTTGGCTATAACTTGTCAGTTACTTCGCCTTCACCCCGATATAGACGGAAGCTCTGTCGTAGTGTGTTGGGTCGCTAGCTGGACGCTTGTAGTGAGCTAGTGCCGATAAAAGCGGAAAGGTTCCTGTTCTTGGTTAAGGAATAGGTCAATGGTTTAAGGACTCTTCTGGGAAACCCCCAACTTGCCTTGCCGTTTGAGGATTGAAGTCCCTTGTTGTTAGCCTCAGTAGTCTTTGGGTGTGTCCTTAGCGAGGATTTTCACAAACCTACATACTCTGCCCTGGTGTTCTTGACCTAACGGTCCAGCCATCTTGTATCCACCCCATATAAACACACCCCGGACCATCCCTAGGTTCCTAGCAGTGTTGTTGTTGGCGGTTGCATATTGCTAGTACATTGTAGAGTGTGTTGTTAGAAGCCTATAAATCAAACTTGTGTTTGTTCAAGCCTGCTGGTCGCATACTACGGCCCAGACCCGAACTCACAAAGAGAAGCACTTAGATCTTTGGAGGTAGATTGGTTGTGGTTGGTTGTTTTGGGTGTTTGTTCGCAATACCTATCAATTAGCTATTCCTAGTCATATAAGAAGTGCACCGTTTCAGCGCATAGCTGCCCCCATGGCTCCCAATGCTCTCGTTGCTCCTGTGAACCCCGTCACCCCGGCTGATCCCATGGCTCCCGTGTCCTTGTCCACGGCGCCGATTGATCCGCTTGTTCTCCAGCTGCTGGGTGCTCTGAGGCCAGAGCAGATTTCAGCGATCATGGCTGGTCTTGTTCAGGGTGGAGCGCTGCCTTGAGGGATCTTGAGCATGGACTTGAGTTGTATGTATCTGCATCTGTGCATCAGAGGCTCCGCTGCCCCGTTTTTTGGTACCATCATCATTCGTTGGACTTATGCTGGACTGTCACTCCTCTGCCCCGTTTTTCGGTACCGTCATTGTTTGTTGGACTTATGCTGGACTGTCGCTTCCCCACCCTTTTGTATACCTCCTGTACATTCTCCCCTTGTGTCCTCCCCCCCCCCGTGTATCTTGCTCTCTCATCTTGCTGTATTCTCTTGCTATCTGTCTATCGCTACGCTGTTCCCACCTTGTGTATTTGTACATTCTCGTTTCCATTTTTGTATCTCTGTTGTACATACATTGGTATCTAGAGCAGTGATACAAATGTTGTACAAAACTGTGTTGTCGCCTATCCCATTCCGAGGAATTTTGACAGATTTTGGTGGCCGGTGCCTCCAGTGCATCGTCTTTTGAAGCAACACTCAATATTTCAGACATAAAGAGCCATTCCTTTCGGAACACGTACTTCTTGTACCTCAAGAATTAGCCTGTAGGTGGGTAATTTTGAGACGTTTCAATGGCTGGCACCTCTGATGCATTATGTTTTGTCGTTGAAACGCTGACTATGGGGCTAGCGGTGGAATAACCACAAACCAAACCTTGTAAATGAATACGCGGTCTGATAATGCAACTACAACAACTCAAACACTATAGTCCTCGTGCAAGTTCGGGGTTCCAATCCAGTATAGATTGTGGCAATTTGAACTTTAGTTCTCTTTGAGAAGCAAGACTTTAAATGTCTACAAGTCATAGATAAAACTTGCTCGGATCCGTTCTAGGCGCAATCACAGATAGACAGACGAGATTTTATGTTCAACGGTTTTGTATAATGTGGGTCTAGGTTTGGAGATAGTACTCCAATGCGTAACGCAAGTGATTCTTTATGAATCCCAATTCCAATAGTATCCGCGATTGCTAATCCTTGCGAGATTACAACCAATTGTCAAGTCCAATCTGTTTCCTTATATTCCACGCGTCCGTTCCGTTTATCCAATATGTCCACGCGTCCTTATAAAGATCCAAATCCAACACAGATAATATTCAAACAGGGAAAACAAACGAAACTTGGTATAGCTTCTGGGTGTCTCCGAATGAATGCCTACTCGACCTGTTCAGCAAGAAGCCTGGTAGCTTCGCGTCCAACAGGTGGGGTGAGATTCACTGGTGTTCCTCCCATAACCATCCACTTAAATACGTTACAGAATTCTAAATATAAACGAGACAGATACAAACATGCAATAGGGTTCAGGGTATATGACTGGTGGTTTGGCAGCTAGCCGATGAACTCCTGTCAAATATCAAGTGATTAGTAAAATTGAGAGAGATTTGTAAGAAACATCAACGAGCCGAGCTTAGCGATGAGTCAAGATCTACATCGCTTAGAACGGCTGTGATGGGATATTGTTGATATGTCAACTTTTAGCCGACCTTCTTGTCAGCGCTCCGTTACCCTCCTCGGTAACCCTCTGCCTAATTGGTCCTGCTTTGACCCTCTCAAGTGATTTGTCTGAAAACCGTGATAGCCGCCGCTTCCCAGTACCCGAGTATGGTTTCTTAGTCAATTGGTTGATCGACCAAGCCCAGCTCCCTCTTGGCGGCTTGAAGACGTCAGATGATGTCTAATAATGATCCCTCTGGTTCAGAAGGATGATCCCTCATAATACGCCCTTAGTCAGGGATGTGCAGTAGCCCCAATCTGTTTCCAGATGGTAAGGCACTTTCCGCAATTGCTCCATTAGCGGCTTCTCACTTCAACCCTTTACCAGGATCGTTGTCCAGTGCCTTTCTAATGGTTCGAGACACATTATATCCCTTTTAGCTAACTGCCTAGGCCAGCAATAGCCTCGTGAGATGACGTCGTAATGTAATGAGGTACATTATAGTATGTTGCAACTCGAGCAGTTTTAAATAAATGCTCGGGTGCCCCAATACCAGGTCTGTCATCGTAATGTCCGATGATTGAGACACAGGAAGCTATTCATTGCAGGGAAGGTACTGCTTAGATTGCCAGGCTGCAGGTGGGTGCGAATTTGCACACTGGTTGGAATATACACAAACACATACTTCGCTTTCCTCTCTTCGACAATCCTCCTATTCCCATGCCTCGCTCCTGCCCATTTTCGCTTCCCTCCCGCTCCCTCCGCTCGGCAACCCTCCCTACCATTCCCACGCCTCGCTTCCGCCCATTCTGCTTGCCTCCCGTTCCCTCCCCTCGGCAACCTCCCTACCATTCCCATACCTCGCTCCTGCCCAGTCCCGCTTCCCTCCCCTTCCCTCCCTACCCCTCTTTCACCAGTTCCCATGCGAGTCCCGACAACCTTGAGGGACCTTAAAACCAGTCTGGAGGGGCTTCGCTTGAGCATTGGAGTAAATAAAATCAATCAATATTATTAACACGTAGATACATGTCCTCGTCAACGCAATCAATAATATAATGCATTTCTGCCTTCCCACCAAAGATTGGGCAGAGTAAAGTGCCGTGGACGACGTGCTCCAGCGTGACAAAGCTGGCAGCTGTTGCTGGCATTTTCTCTCGAATAGGACAGTCTGTGCGCGTATTGGGCTGCCATGTCGTCTTCCTGAACGTGCGGACCATGGCGAAGTCGATGACGACATTTCCCGGGAGATGGCAGCGGAAGACAAAAAAAAGTTCACCCATCGCGATAAGATCGTCATCGGTCTCGTAAATGATGCAGTCAAAACGGGGAGCATTGTGGAATCGAGGGTTGCAGTGCAAAATATCCCGGGAGCTTCGCCAATCAACTTTGGACTGATATTCGACATAGATAACCTTGCACTGCTCAATCTGCGGACACTTTAAATATGCAGACATCAAGAAAAAAATCAAACACACTTGAATGTGCTGCTCTAGTCGGATTTGGTGGGAGGGATGGTGGGCGTCAGTGGGCTTCTCGCTCAGGCTCCGAGTCGGAGACATGCGTCGTATCCGAGTCTGTACGACGAGGAAAAAGCATTGAATTGTGGCTAGGGAGCGTACGGCAGCATCTTGTCAGTGAGGTGGAGCGAGTGATGTCACCCACTATATCAGCCGACAGTGAGTGATGCCGTGACTCCACCTCTTTGGTTTCGAACCACCACCATCCCACACCCTGTCATCCCCTCGCCACCCCTCGCCGCCCACTGGTCGTCACAGTATCAGGTATGTGATCTTTCCAGCTGCGGCAGGCAATCTATTAATCCTGTCTATTGTCGTCGTTTGTCGATCTGTGTGTGGGCTCAGGTATACTGTTTACCTCCACCGTCACGGTGTTGTCTCACTAACTCAAGCTTGTCTGCCTCTAGGCACCTCTCTGCGCAGGTATGTCTAAGCAGGCCTCCCTTTCTTGCCGCCATCATCCAATGCTACACTTGCAGATACATATGTTACCTGTTGTAACAGCTCATATGGTCAGAATAACCAGTTAACGGCTGGAGGTTGCCACAGGGCTCAATACATTATTGTGTGGATAGCCTAACATAGCATAACATGGGCATAACATGTTATCTATGGGTGACTATATAAGGTAATATATAGTCAGGTGATCTCCGGACCCGGAGGACAAGAGGTCAGGTGATCTCTGAGCTGGCCGAAAAATATAACAGGTGATAATAGGGAAATAAAAGAAAGGTACTAGCAAGGTTTGAACCCAAGGCTTTTGGCTGATCTTACATAAGAACAGCAGCGGGATGCTAACCACTAGACCAAAGTAGCTGTATAGAACTAGAGGCATTGATCTCAATATATGTTGCCTCTCATCTCCCAATATTTATTGTTCTGTCATACCTCATACCTCTAGTGGCCTATATCCCAAGCCTATGGCATGCAAGCTACCCTTTGGTTTCTCTGGTTGTGGAGCTATTTACTACTCAGTTGCCAAAAAGTGCCGTGTTTGGGAAAGTATTTTGTGTTTTGCAGGCCAACGAAGCCCCTAACCAAAAAACTGCCTTAGACAGGTTTTGTAGAGCTTGATGAGCTCTACAACTCTGGTTTTCAGCCAATTTTTTTTGATTAGGACATGAAAAGGCATTAGATGTCCTTGGAAAGCATCAGAAAGCCAGAAAAATTGTTTGACAATATTCACTACAATTTTTCAAGGAGTTCAGCACCAATCAATAAATATTGGGACATGAGAGGCAAGATATATTGAGATCAATGCCTCTAGTTCTATACAACAACTTTGGTCTAGTGGTTAGCATCCCGCTGCTGTTCTTATGTAAGATCAGCCAAAAGCCTTGGGTTCAAACCTTGCTAGTACCTTTCTTTTATTTTCCTATTATAACCGTTACATTTTTCGGCCAGCTCAGAGATCACCTGACCTCTTGTCCTCCGGGTCCGGAGATCACCTGACTATATATTACCTTATATAGTCACCCACAGATAACATGTTATGCCTATGTTATGCTATGTTAGGCTATCCACACAATAATGTATTGAGCCCTGTGGCAACCTCCAGCTGTTAACTGGTTATTCTGACCATATGAGCTGGTTGTAATGGTTCGTTCTCAAAGCTCGTATGTGAGTAAAGAGTTCCTTCTCGTATAATCCCGCTGACTTGATTCAGAACCTATTAATTTCTGGCCGCTGTCCACTACAGCTACATCGTAGTTTGACGTAGTGGTAGTACTGATTAATATAGTCATTTTTGACGGTTTTTTGTTGTGCCTGGTATGATTATTTGAGCCGAGCATTGGCGTGGTGTTGAGAGTAGAACACTGGGCTTACGAAACCTTGAGTGTTACTGGAAGGTCGGCTGTCACCCAAGCGCCTTGACAGAGCCTGGGAGTCACAGCATGGCTTGGAAGATGTTACGAATTTCTTACCTGTGTGCTGCAAGCCACTTAAAACCATGTGACCTTGCGGTGTTTTACAACGTGTCCCAGGACGTTTCAAGCTGATCAAGATTTTTCCGACACAAGGACCTATTCCTCCACGAGGTACGCCTATCCATCCGTGTACTGAGTGACCCTCATATTTTTCAAGCTTCGTCGCTACCGAACCAACCTTACCAATACCCCCGCTCAGCCTTTGCGGAGCAATTGGGCCGACAAATTTCTCGGCATGGATACACTGAACCGCCCAACCAACATTCAGAGTTTGAAGACGAGATTCAGTCTTACTTCATGGAAGGCTTATATACCCTTGGGTCCATACGCTACTGGCAGGTGCATTATATTTGCTTTCTTCTCTCCTTTGAGATTAAATGGACTCGTACTGCCCAGGATAATCAGCTACGACACCCTACTATATTCGTGCTTGCACTCGACATTTTCCCGATCCAGGGCTCCACCGTCCCCTGCGAGCGTGTTTTCTCATCTAGCGCCAAGACCGACACTGTCAGGCGCAATCGTACCACCTCTGATTTAATGGAGGCGTTACAAATGCTCAAATTTTCTTCAAAGAAAGGCCGCAGACTCAATTTTACTGGAGGGACGCCGAGGGAGCAGGAGATTGCGCTCATGGAGTTGGAGACAGAGTACCGGGGATTGGTACCGGAGGACCCGACAGGCTATAATTCTTTCATACAATCGTTGCTTAATACTGAATACGACTCAGAGTAATTTTGGTCTAATATTTTCTCTACTTAATGCATGCAGACCTACATACTCCTTGAATATCACACCAGTGAAAAATGAAAGTAATTGTATTGAGCTGTAAGTACCGTGCAGATGAATACTTAGCTCACCTAGTATTGAGCCCCTCACCCCTTCAGCCTCGAGCCCGCCGCACTGCCATGTCTCTGGATCAAAAGCATGGAGCTGCACATGCCGGATGCACGGTAGTAACAAGATGTCCTCCACGGGCAGCAGCAAACCCGGAATAAACGAGGCTTTGGGCGGTTTGAGGTCGCTCGCTGCCGAAGGTGCGGCAATGGCTGCTGTGCGCTTGGGGTGCATGTATGTCATTGAAATAAAGATGACAGATGCCAGCGGGTGGTGGGGGAGATGGAGGCATCGAAGGTTTTGGCAACGAGCAGCGGCGTCGGGAGGACACCAAGACACGAAGGTGCGGCTGTAGGTTAGCAAGGGGGACAAAAAAGGAACCACTCTGACGCACACTTTCCCTCACGAATTGATCCGGACGGACGTTGTGATGGCAAAACACCGAAGAATTGGCGATAGGTGTTGTCCCACGGCCTCGCAGAAGGTGTTAGTGAGCATCCATCTACGTGTTGTGAGTGTTTCTCGCGCCTCCTCGGTGCGCAAACACCACTAGTTGATTGTCGAGATCCAGAGCCAAAGAACGAAGCAAAAAAGCCAGCAGGATGCACGTAAGAGACAAGGGATACTTACGAGGATTGGGTTGGAAGGCATCTTGAGGACTTGAAAACGGTGTTCGAGGTCCTCTGGGGCATGTGGGCTGGAGGGGGAAGCAAAGATGTGTCGAATACGGCAGATCAGATAACAACGTGGCACATCATTGTGTAATTGACGTCGTTCACGCTGATGTCGTCCAGTGTCGAAGGTGTTCAGAAGTAAAAGCGGGGCGTAGAATGTCGTAGGGCTCGTCCAGATTCGTAGAGCCACAAATGCTGCTTGAGCCATGGCTGAGCTGTGGCTCAGCCGCAAGCCGCCCAAGCCAGCCGTCCATGAACGGCTCGGCTCGGCTTTAAGCGGTGATGGCTCCAGAGCCATCAAAAGCCGAGCCGAGCTAGCCGTAGCCGAGCCACGTGACCACCTTGCGAGCTACATCTATCTCATGCTGACTTTCACCAATGAAATTGTCTCCAAAATCTTTTTTCAAATGTTGGACCCAACCAACTCCTCACCTTCAGGCCCATCATCTCCCTTATTCCTCGGTCATATCTGCGGCGCAATATCACTCCCTCCACCCCATATCTTTGGACCGCAATTTCGTTGAATATCAGTGGCATTGCCCCAATAATCAGCTTCGGCTCTCGAGACATGGCTATCTCACTTGCGGGGATGTCTGTTATCCATCTCCATCACCAATGAGTGCTGACAGTACAGCACAGGATCATTTGCCACCTCAGGCTACAACCCCAGACTCCCTGTTAGGGCTGTTTTTGGGTACCACTTAACTGAGCTAAAGGGGGTCTTTTTGACATGTCTGGACCATCCGCTGTGGGATGTCCCATGTTTTGTGTTTTTTGCATGGGATGTCCCATGGGTTTTTTGGCTTGGGACATACCACCCGCTGCAGGCGGAACAGAAAAATTTGTGGGATGTCCCATGGTTCCATTTTGAATGTTGGACCCCTGGCACCAGTGGCCCAAGAAAAGAGCATTTTTGCGGGCATTTCTGGGTGGATTGGGCTTGGGCGGGGTGATTCTTGAAGCCTGTGTGCAGGGCTTTTAGTTGCGCTCGGGTTGCGGGCGGTATTCCGTGCAGCACGGTTGCGCTCAGGTTGGGGTTGTGGGCGGCTATTCCACGCAGCACGGTTGCGCTCGGGTTGTGGGCGGTATTCCGTGCAGCACGGTTGCGCTCGGGTTGCGGGCGGCTATTCCACGCAGCACGGTTGCGCTCGGGTTGCGGGTGGCTATTCCACGCAGCACGGTTGCGCTCGGGTTGCAGGCAGCTATTCCGTGCAGCACGGTGGCGCTCAGGTTGTGGGCGGCTATTCTGCGCAGCACGGTGGCACTCGGGTTGCGGGCGGCTATTCCGTGCAGCACGGTGGTGCTCGGGTTGCGGGTGGTATGGTTGAGCTCGGGTTGCGGTTTGAGTTCAGGTTGTGGGCGGTATTCTGCACGGCATGATTGCACTTGGGTTGCGGGTAAGAGTTGAAGAGGCAAAATACATTCTTATCTATTTCTTCAGGAAACTGTCTCTTCAGAATCATTCCATGGCTTTTCAATCTTGCAAACGGCTTTTCCAGCATGGCGTGAAAAAACAAGGGCATGATGGGAATCGAACCCACACCTTCCTCATGGCACTGTTGTGATAAATATTGAGTGAGGATGCGCACCACGCGCCTCAAGCCCTTCCGTTAAAGTGCCTATCTTAGAGAGGAGACAGCGTAGATCATCATGGGATCTTGCCTCAGGTAATCTACAAATGAGATCATTCATTTTCCTAAACAATTTCATTGACTTTTTTTTTTTCAATACAAAATATATTGGTCTGCCCAAAATAATTTGGGACGTCCCACATGAACCTGGGACGTCCCACAATATTAATTAGGCATTGTGGGCATCCCAAAGGTACATGGGACGTCCCACCTTAAAACAGAATTCAAGTGGGACGTCCCACACCATCTACCAAAGTCTTTGGGCATCCCATCCCAGTTACAGAATTAGCGTGGGATGTCCCATGTCCTTTCGCAAAAAAGACATGGGACGTCCCACCGTGTTTCCAAAATCCATCGTCTGTGCCATCCTCTTTTCTCAAAGTTCATGGGTCAGACCATGCTAAAACACAAATTGTATGGGTCGTCCCACCGCAATTTATCCCATAGCATGGGACGTCCCATCATGTTCTTCCCCGGACGTCCCATGTCCCATGTCCCATTACCCCTAGCGGGTAGTGAGATACGAAGCTGGCAATCTGTGAAACAATGTCAGTACTACACGCCCTGCCTCCATATATGTTGCTTCCAGTCAAATTTTCCCTTTGCGTCTGGAGAACAAGTACGCTCCCTAACTCAGATAAGATACGATACGATAAGATAATACGCATTCATAAAAGGAAATACTTGTCTGCCCGTCGATTTTGGAGGTGCGTTCTTTTCTGCTTTCCAAAAGTAGGGCATAAGGGCATAGTGTATCATAGAGCATGTAGCATACAAAATAAGTAACAATGCAGACAAGTACCATCAATGATAAGGGTGGCTACACTACAGTACAGTACAGTAAGTTATGGGAAATGGGTTTTGAGCTCCCTCTTGTAGCGCTCGAGTTGCTCGCCAACGCAGACCGGCCTAACTCCCGCTAACATCTGTACCCACTTTTTCTTCTCCGCATCGTGTATAAACGTGTAACGATCCGCCTTCCCCACAATGGTCGTCTTCTCCAGACATGTCGCATAGAACACCCGGCCGTTTTCCGGTATCTTTTGCCTGCCTGGGATGATATGCATCTTGACAAGAGCCGCAACAGGCTCCATTGCCAGATGCGACCGCTTCACATCGCGCTCCGCCTCCTCCACCATCCCGTCATGCATATCCTTCCTCTTTCCCCTGATGTGCTCCCCGTCCCGAGAGCCTCCTGGTCCCACGGTGCACCACCTACACCCTACACGCGCCACTAGTCAGTCCTCCCGTGGTGCGCCGCCTATACGCGCTGCTAGCTGGTCCTCCTGCGGTGCGCCGCCTACACATGTCGCTAGCCGGTCCTCCTGCTTGCCCTCAGTATGGCCGCCATCAGTTGCCGTGTGCGTCGCAGGGCCACGCAGAGGCGACCTTGGCCTGCTCTGATGCCGCGACTCGTAACGCCCGTCGTATTGGCGATCACGGGGATCGTAGTGGGGATCATAGCAGGGATCGTAGCGGGAGTCGTAGCTGGGGGCGTAGCGTGCGTCGTAGTCGTAGCCTGAGTTGTGCTGCAAGTCGTAGCGCGGGTCGTGGCGCGGGGCGTAGCGTGGGTCGTGGCGTGGGGCGTAGCGCGGTGAAACGCTGACTATGGGGCAAGCGGTGAAATAACCACAACACAAACCTTGTAAATGAATACGCGGTTCGATAATGCAACTACAACAACTCAAACACTATAGTCCTCGTGCAAGTTCGGGGTTCCAATCCAGTATAGCTTGTGGCAATTTGAACTTTAATTCTCTTTGAGAAGCAAGACTTTACAGATCTACAAGTCGTATAGATAAAACTTGCTCGAATCCGTTCTAGGCGCAATTGCGATAGACAGACGAGATTTTATGGTCAACGGTTTTATATGATGTGGGTCTAGGTTTGGAGATGATACTCCGATGCGTAAAGCAAGTGATTCTTATGAATTCCGATTCCAAATAGTATCCGCGATTGCTAATCCTTGCGAGATTACAACCAATTGTCAAGTCTGATCCGTTTCCTTATATTCCACGTGTCCGTTCCGTTTATCCAATATGTCCACGCATCGT
Organism: Mycena albidolilacea; assembly: GCA_029282495.1. Taxonomy (NCBI): domain Eukaryota; kingdom Fungi; phylum Basidiomycota; class Agaricomycetes; order Agaricales; family Mycenaceae; genus Mycena; species Mycena albidolilacea. Next base: position 1,312,309 of record JARIHO010000022.1, read on the forward strand.
TTATAAAGATCCAAATCCAACACAGATAATATTCAAACAGGGAAAACAAACGAAACTTGGTATAGCTTCTGGGTGTCTCCGAATGAATGACTACTCTACCGGTTAAGCGTGAAGTCTAGTAACTTCGCGTCCAACAGGTGGGGTGAGATTCACTGGCGTTCCTCCCATAACCATCCACTTAAATACGTTACAGGATTCTAAATATAAACGTGACAGATACAAACGTGCAATAGGGTTCAGGGTATATGACTAGTGGTATATCAGCTAGCCGATGAACTCCTGTCGGATATCAAGCGATTAGTAAAAGTGGGAGAGATTCGTAAGAAACATCAACGAGCCGAGCTTAGCGATGAGTCAAGATCTACATCGCTTAGAACGATCGTGATGGGATATTGTTGATATGTCAACTTTTAGCCGACCGCCTCGTCAGCACTGTTACCCTTCTTGGTAACCATCCACTCAAATGGTTCCGCCTTGAACCGCTTAAGTGATTTGTCTGAAAATCGTGATAGCCGCCGCTTCCTAGTACCCGAGTACAGTTCCTTAGTCATTCGGTAGATCGACCAAGTCCAGTCCTCTCTTGGCAGTTCTGGAGACGTCAGATGATGCCCAAAATGATCCCTCTGGTTCAGAAGGATGTTCCCTCGTAATAGGCCCTTAGTCAGGGATGTGCAGTAGCCCCAATCTGTTTCCAGGATGGTAAGGCACTTTCCATGATTGCTCCATTAGCGACTTCCCACTTCAACCCTTTACCAGGATTGTTGTCCAGCGTCTTTCTAATGGTTCGAGACACATTATATCCCTCTTAGCTAACTGCTCAGGCCAGCATTAGCTCTTTGTGAGATGACGTCGTAATGTAGTGAAGTACATTATAGTACGTTGCAACTCGAGCAGATTTGAATAAATGCCCGGGTGCCCCAATACCAGGTCTGTCAGCGGGTCGTAGCACGAGTCGTAGCTGTTCATGTACTGGGGGCATTCGTTCTGGTACTGATGCAAAGGCGCATCAGGCACACGCGACCGTTGGCGGGACGACTCAGCACATGTAAGTGGAGAACGGCGGGGTGGGGAGTTGATGCTACGGTCGGGAACCCAGTGCTGTCGGGGTCGTCCTGAAGGCAGGGGTATCCTCGGTCAGGCGCACACGAGCGTTGGCGGGACGACTCAGTGCGTGCAGGTGGAGAGCAGCGGGGTGGGGAGCTGGTGCGAGTAGGTGTACGCTCGGGAACCCACGCACTGTCGGGTTGGGCCTGAGGGCGGGGGTATCCTTGGTTGTCGGTGTCAAAGGTGAGTCGCGGGGGTGGTGGCAGCTCGCTCCGGGTCTTCGACGCCGTTGCCTTCGTCACCTTCTTCCGTGCCTTCTCTGCTGCTGTCTTGCCTCCACATCCACCTGCTTGTGCCACACGTCGCTGTCCTTCACCCTGACCAGCAGACGCCCCTTTGTGTTCTGGACCACCGCCACTTCGCCTTGTCCCTCCAGCGGCAAATCCATTTCGTCTAACCCACAATATAATCAGCGGAGTTCAGAGGCCCAGTCACAAAACACGACCACGAACCTTGACTCCAGAACTTAAAGTGCATAACGCCCGTCATCTCCCCAGTCCTGTTCCCCTCCGCGAGCTTTCCCAAGAACTTGTTGAAAAGCGAGGCCTTGATTTTCTTGGGGCTGAATTTCCTCGCGCCGATGATCATGTCTGCTTCCTCCAGCGCAGCGAGATAACAGACGATGCGAAACTCGCCCTCGTGCGCTCGGTCGATGAACTTGTTGTTCCACGCCATCTTGACTTTGCGGGTGTCTGTCTCCAGCTTGCTTAGCATCCCAGCCGAATCACGGACCACCCCTGCAATACATTAGCAACACAGACATAACGAGTCAGGCCGTTCACTTACACAGTTGCGTCGATACAATCTTCGTGAAGTTATGGAGTTGCGCATCGCGTTTCGGCACGCCCGCAGCGTCGTCGGAGTCTGGGACATCGACTAGATGGACACCAGTGCCCCGCTCGCATTTTTTCTTTGCAATGTTCCTGTAATTATGCTTAGCGTCGTCTCCTTCCTGTACGCAACCCGCAAACTTACCCGAATGCTAGCTCTTGGTTCCGGATCTCCTGTTCAATGTGAGTCATCGTTTGCGCCCTCATTTCTTTAAAGTCGTCGCTGGCGCCAAAGACGAAACTAGCCCGGGCGTGGGGGTCGATTACGTAGCCCCACATTAGCAATCGCAGATACTATTGGAATTGGGATTCATAAAGAATCACTTGCGTTACGCATTGGAGTACTATCTCCAAACCTAGACCCACATTATACAAAACCGTTGAACATAAAATCTCGTCTGTCTATCTGCGATTGCGCCTAGAACGGATCCGAGCAAGTTTTATCTATATGACTTGTAGACATTTAAAGTCTTGCTTCTCAAAGAGAACTAAAGTTTAAATTGCCACAATCTATACTGGATTGGAACCCCGAACTTGCACGAGGACTATAGTGTTTGAGTTGTTGTAGTTGCATTATCGGACCGCGTATTCATTTACAAGGTTTGGTTTGTGGTTATTCCACCGCTAGCCCCATAGTCAGTGTTTCACCGGTGTAACAGCAGACATGAGGCGGTCATAGTCATCGTCGTCATCGTCGTCAGAACGGCGGGGTGGGCTCAAGGATGCCATTGGCAGGACAGGAGGAGGAGGATAAGAGCAGATGGTGGGGGGAATGGAAGAAGGGTGGCTCTCAAGAACAGTTGCGCACCTCCTTTCATAGAGCGCTTCAAAGCGCTCGCTTGCGTCTGTGGCCACTGGATTGAATTTCCCAATTCGAACACAATGAATGGGACAATGAAATTTCTACAAACTCAAAGCACTCGCATGCGTACAATGCCACTCGGACTTGGCGAAAATTTCTGCGACATCTCTGACCTTGACCATGCCAGCCACATGGCAGATACCTGAATGTAAGAGGCAAATTATAATGGTCGAGCCTGGGACTCGGGAGCTGCCCCAAAGCGGAAGAAGACGGCAATCGGATCGAAAAATTGAACGGGTAATTTATTATTTGTGACCAACTCTCAATACCAGCCAATCTTGTCTGCTGAGTCCCAGCTGGAAATATATATACCCCTCAGCTTTACAACATGGTGTTGTCCAGCTGAAATGAGCATCTGGCATCCAGCTCAAGATTACCTGGTTTCCAGCTGAGCGTTCCAGGACACGGTCTGGCTGGAAGCTGGCTGAACCTTGGATGGTATCCATGAGCTGGATCTGCTAATATCCAGGTCAACTGTCCAGCTGGGTGTTGTCTGGCGACCATTTGGGTGTGTACCCTTTCCGCTTAACATTCAATTTTTAGTGCCTTCAACGACCTCAAAGAAGTCCATTAGCGCCCATCAAGCGCCAAGTCTGCAAAGCAACAAACCGAATCGACTTGTTCCCTCCTTTTTTAACAAGAAAGTCCCAAATCATATTGTGCATCATTGTAATCATATGTAATCATAATGTGTGTCTACGCCACGGTTAATACAGGCCTATATTCAAACGTAAACACTCCAATTTGTCCGTGAACTCCGGCGAGAAGTCAGAAACCATACCATCAGGAACTGGCTTCCAAAGCCTCGGCCCCGGTGCGTAATACCACACGTCGTGGTGGCAAGGACCGGTCCTCTCGGCAGGGCCCAGGGCGTGCAGTTTCGGCACCGCAAACGCTGACAAAACTTGTTGGCCATTGACGTACGTGCAATTGATGGCTCTGCGGATGAGGTTGGTGGCAGGGAACACTGCTTGGGCAGGTGGGGTCGGGTTCTGTTCGAATTCAGGTGTGTCTTCGCCATGAGGCATGTCGGGCGTGTCGGGCGTCTCGTGTTCGTTACGTGTATCATCTTCGTCGCCCTGTTCGATCTGGGTGCTGCGAGGTCGCGTCGTGGGCGTTTTGGGTGTGCCCGATCAGAAGGTTCTGGGTCAACGGGCTCGGCTGCCTTGCGCTTGCGAGGCTGTTTGGTCTTGGTCATCTTGGTGCTGGCCTCGCGGCGTTTGGCCAACTCACGAATGAGGCTGGTGGCAGACGCTGCGGTGAGGAGAGTGGTTCCGTCAGCACATGTGACGATTGGGACATCGCGGGGATCGTCCAAACCCATTTGCTCTAGTAGTGACAAAATATTCATATCAGTTCTGCACAACAGAAGAACGAAACATTGGCGTACCGTCAGACCACGACACTATCGTAGTGGCACGGCTCGCGTCTTCGGTTCCCAGATAGACGGACTTGAGCTGACCATGCATCTCTCGCATCGCTTTGTTCCTAGATGCGTCGGCTGGTGCGTCGCCATCCTTGATATGCGACAAGTCGAATCCGGGCCCGGGGAACGTCGCCTTGAGTGTCGTGGGCCAATTCTCGATTCGGAGCTGATGCTTGACAGCGGCCGGCGACCACTTCCAGGGAAACCCACGCTTGAAGGTGGTCTCGAGGGTGGCACGCTCTTCGCCACGCTCCAAAAGAATCACATCTGGAACTCTGTTAGCCGATCCCTGAACGTTATTCGGTGGCAACTTACAAATTAGGTTTAAAAACAATTTTGCTATTTGTCGGCGCATGGCGTCTCGCGGGGCCTCATGCGGCATTCGGGCAAAGTCAATGTGCAATGCCACCGTGGAAGAATCTTCGGCGCCGCCGCCCTCAGCCTGCCTGCGATGCTCCATGACGGCATTGCTATGTAGAGGGTTAGTATTTGGTAAATCAGTACATAAACTCGGAGCGCTAACTGACCGTATTCTCGCTTTCCAATCAAACAAGTCCTGCTGAATCGCGCCAGGATACAGCTCGTTTGCCTCGTGGAAGACGGGGGAACCACCCCAGATATGCGCATGGTCTGTGAAACGATCTACAGCATAGCCGAAGATCTCGATATCAATGATATCATACGTCTTGCTGACCAAAGTACTCTGATAGACAAAGGTAGCGCAGGCTCCTACAATTCAGCTGCGGTAGCAGATAACAGGACTCACCTGATGTATGAACGGGTCAACCACTTTGCGTAGCATCGCCATTCCATGCCCGCTTGTCTTCCGGTTGTCAATAGCCACTGCTCGGGTTGCACGATACCACACCATCAGCTCCTCCGTAGCATCTGCACGGAGCCCCGGGTCCTTCATCTCATCCTCTGACAAATGCGCGAAGAGCTCGAGGTAGGCAGCTTTGCAGGCCGCTCGATAATCTGCCTGGCTCACTGCGCACCTCAGGCCACTGAGATTAAAACAACGAAGGTATGAGACTTACTACCGGATGGCTTCGGATTTTCAGCACAATATCTGACTTGATGGGCATTCCACGGGTTGCTGGCGCGTACCGACACTGGCAGCCCGATGGCCTTGAGGACGGCCGAAACCTTCTTGCCACCGCGTCGGGCAATGGCCTGGATTTCTGCTTGATACGCAGTGCGCGCCTTGACCGCACCCTCTTTGTCCTGCTGCGACAGCGGCCCTGGTACGAGGCCATAATTGAGCGCGACCTCCTCCTCCTCCTCCTCGCAATCGTCGTAATCGTCAGCGTCGGCGCCATCACCCTCTCTGTCCCCCTCCAACTCCCCACCCTTCTCGTCCTGCAGCTCCTCCAACTCCCCACCCTCCTCATCCTGCACCTCCTGCTTTCGACGCATCTCCTCCTTGACACCGGCGCTGGTCGAGTAATTGGACCTAGAGTCGTCGGATTCGTAGCTGTCTTGGTCAAGCCGGAATGAGAGGCGCCTGTTGGCGGCACTGTCGTTGGTAATAGAAGCGGCGGCAGCGGCGGTGTTTGTAATGGTGAGAGCCCGGTCCGGATTACGCTGAGCCTGCTGTTGGATATTGTCTTTGTGCCGCTCCCACCAGGTGCTTGGAGTCTCGACACTCGCGCCTGCGTTCTGGGTGTCCTGTTTGTGGCGATTAAATACGGACAAAAAAACATCCGCAGACGTACCTCTGTGGCAAGCTCCGCAACCAGTGGATCTTCAATCTTCTCCTCGGTGATGTTCTACAGCCAGCCAATTTAGTCAGTCAGAATCATAGGGAGGACGACCGAGATACGTACCTCATTCAGGGATTTTTCATCCTCATCCGCGTTTTCCTCCTCGGCGACTTCGGGCTCAACGTCTGGGATGACCTGTGGTATAGAACCGTTAGCAGATGCTTTACAAAGAGCGACAAGAAACAAACCTCAGCTTGTGCAGTCTTTTTGACAGACTTAGGTTGGGTCTTCTTTGCCTTCATTTTGAGAAGTGCCTATGGATGGTGTGAGCAAATTTTTAACAATTATGTAGAGGGGAGCATTACCGCATGAGCCGGTGCAGGCGCATTGGATTTGGAGCGCGTTTTAGCACCGGCAGGAGATGCTGGTCTCTTGTTACGTGCGGAGCGTCGAACGGTGTCCGCCATTGCGTTTGAGGTGAGGAAGAACTGGTGCGTGGGTGAATTGAGGTGGTGGAAGAGGTGTGGAGTCGACTTGGAATACAATTCGTCAGCTTGTGTCCAGTGCACAAATTCAGAGGATTCCTACCATTTTTTCGCGCTTTGAAAACCAAGTGGCACTGTGTACCCTATTTTTGGTGTTTGCAATTGCGCCGCACCCCATTTTTTTATTATTGCAATGCGCCTTGGGATTGGGTAGCGCGGTGTCCACCCATTGTGTAGCGCTTCCCAATCATTGTCCTGCGCTTTGCGTCGCTCGATTGGGTAATGCTGATGGGTTTCTGCCGCGAGTGCCAGCTTGGCATGGTGCTTTTTCGTGTACATTTGGCTATGCCGGCGGCTACAATTTCTGGCCTCGGTGAGAAGAGTCCTCAAACAATTTAAGTCCCCATTCTATAAAGCCTGAGACACCAGCGACTTACCGTTCAAAAAGTTCCGACCAAAAATCCCCACCCACTGTCCTTGCTTGCAAATCCTTCCCCCCGATCCCGTGTTTCACCCGCTCCGCCTCAAATCCCGCCTGCCGCCCCGCCTCAAATCCCGTGTGCCACTTACCCCGCCTCTAATCCCAAGTCCCGCCCGCTACCCTGAAACCCCGGCCCTCCTGCTCCTCCCCTTTCAAGTCTCCTTGTCCGCTCAACTGATCCTCGTTGCCTTTCAAAACCCTTCCCCCTCACGTTTTGAATCGCCGCCTGCCCTTCAGATTCCCGCCTTCCCTTCAAATTACCGCCTCCTTCCCTGCTCAACCCCAGTAATGATACCTTCGAGCTTCACACCCTGCCCGCTTCAATCCAGCCCACCCACCCAGCCCGCTTCAGTCCCGCCGACCCACCTTCAACTGCTTGCGATTCCTGCCGTTTCGGTGTTTTTCTCAAGCGTGCAATGCTTGTGTATGGATGGAATATTGCCTGTATTATCCCGAGCTGTTGAATATAATCCCTACGTACCGTATCTAGGTCTGCACCACTCGAGATGGGCGTTGAGAGAAAGAAGTCGAGAGCTGTATTGCCGCTGTCAGACAATGACATCTGATGGCCGTTCTCGGGAATTGCGGTCCGGAAAATGGCCCCATCAGCTGTTGCTACGTTGTGTGCTTCGCGTGACTTGTAATCCTTTCTCTTGCTTCCGACGTCCATGTTGTCATCACGGTAAGTCTTGTTAGCACCTGGTCGTTAGAACCAGACATCAATCAAATCGAGCCCGGCACGCTCCCTGACCTCAAGACACTTGAATCTATTTCGCGACAAGCTGTCTATTTACTTCTCAACGACAACGACATCCTACTCAAACATTGTTCTTGCTGATTTCTTCAACTAATTTGCGGTCAGAAATGCTCGTAAATGCTCGAAAACTGATATTAATGGTATCAGATGCCAGGGTGTGACTTTTGCGGTCTTAAAATGATGTTGGCTTTCTCTTTTCGGCGAAAATTGACCGGCCAGATTGTCCGAAATCTAGTTCAAACGAACCTCACCCGACGAATCTATCCCTAGTAATTTGAACGGCTATCTCGTACTTTCATCTCGTTATACTTTTCTCACCAACTAATCAATCATTTAATTACTTCCAATTCAACTCATCTCAGTCTTGGACTTGATATTCAGGTCACTCGTTCCTTCTCACCCAACTAACCCTGACTAACCGACCTGGATATTTGTAATGTCGAATCTTTCCCTCTCCTAAAGGTTGGTTTTATTGTGGTCCCAATTCCGCGCGGTACATCTAATCTATTTCAACTATACCTAGCAGTTCGAACGGTGACATGGTCCTTCTTCTATCTTTCTATATAATCTATGCTGACCCACTGGCCCATCTCAACGCTATCAGCGTGAAGTTGACTCTCAACTCGGACGTCTCAGCCTTGCTGTTGTCGAACACCGAGATCACCGAGGTTGAATTTCAACCAGTCCGTCCCTCTTCTTTGCTTGGTACTGTGCTATTCAATTTGACTTGACTAGCCTGTTGATCAATTAGTTCAGCTGATTTCCATTCCACTCGTAACAATGCCAGACAGTGAGTATCTTCGCAATGCTTCACTACGGGAGTGGATGGTGGGCTATAGGCTTGGTTTCTCGGCAACCGTCTTGGCAATGCATCTATCCCTGTTCCCGTTCTTTTTCGTTTTCCAATTGTCACGCTTACCTTATTTACAGCTACTAATTGTGCTAGCCTTCCTTTCATATTACTTATTCTTCCATCTAGGTACATCAATGCCAAAGGCGAGTCCGGGAACATCCCGGCGGAGTCTGTGCAAAACGGTGCGTAGATGGAGCCCCTTCCGATGAGCCACAAAGCTGACACTGTTTTTGCAGAGTAAGTGTTCTAAACGAAGTGCTGAGCAGGTCGCTGATACTCGTAGTGCGGAATATGTCGTCCCGGTGAAGGTGAGCAAAAATGTTAGCACCATAGTTATGTCAGACTGATACTTGATGTCTTCGAGATCGGCACCCCCGGAGTTACACTCGATCTTGACTTTGACACTGTATCGGTAAGTTCCATTCGTCACATTCAAAAGAGATGGGTTTGACATAACCGATTGGAATGGTTCGTATTGGCGATGGCACAGGATTCTTTTTCTTATGGTTGCGGATAGGAAGTCCGAACCAGGTATGTTTCCAGTGACTACTCGCTCGGGTTCCCTTTCCTCACTTCATCCCAGTTCATTCGCAAGCAAGGGTTACTCAAAGTAACTCCCACAGGATCTCGAGCCGGCATTCTGAGGGTACCCTCCCCACATAGATACGTTTTCGCAACTACTTACTAGCCAACAACTGAAATAAACGCCTTTTCAAACTCCGCTGAACAGGGTTTCGATGCTTGCACTAATTGACAGTGCCGCTGTCTCGAAGATCTAGGGGTGTTCGTTCTCTCTGGTCGTCTCGTTTCTAGTTGATATAGACTTCGCGTCGGATCTATTTGGTTCTAGACTTCGCGTCGGACCTATTTGACTCTTGACTTCGCGTCGGGGTCATTACTCGCACTCTTACTTTGTTTTTATTATACTTTTTCTAGTCTAGCCGGCCGCCTTTATTTCTTGTGACCATGCATCTTGAATTTTGCAACCAATGGGCAGTGAACCCTTTTTTCTTTGATGGGGTCCTCTTCTTCTGTAAGCATACATGTTTCAGCTTGTCGATATTAATTACACTCATACCCTTTTCCTTCCAATTAAAGACCGCTTGGCATACAAGAGATGCGACACTGCGCAATAGTAGCTTAGCTTGGGCTTAAGATAAGATAACGATAAGATAGCCGAGAATTCAAAGTGAGTCGGTGGCACACCTCTGTTTCTCAACTCTTGCCATGTGTTTGACTGACAAAGAACTTCAGAATCCCGAGCCCAACCCCAACGCTCGGCGCACTTTCCGCGTGAGCGCGCCAACACATCTGCATGGAAAACCCCCGCCAAAGGCCCCTAAGCCACTGGTATTCTGTGCCAACGGAAAGGCGCTCAGTCAAGGCTTGTTCCGCCGCACTGCAAATCCACCACACAGCCCAGTAAAGAAATTGGAACACGAGCAGGAGGAGGATGTCCTGGGCACGGAATATCCGTCCGAATTCGATCACAGTGGACATCAGACCTCGGAATTCGTGCCTTCACAATGACCTGAGTCGCCTCGCAAAAGAAGACTCCGTGAAAACCAATGGGCCGCTTGGAACTACACCGTTATTCCCCAGCTGGTTCCAGTCTTCATTCGCTTATTACATCAAACTCAATCCTTCCGAAATACAGACGAGCTGCATATACCGTCTGCACCACATTGTCGCTGCAATAAAAGGATGTTGGCCATTGCAGTCGTACGTATGACCGGTGCGTCTCTCGTTCAAGTATCCGGACCTGTTCTAACGTCCCGTGCCACAGCTATTCAATATATATCACTCCCGGTTTGCGGATGCTCACCAGCTGAACCTCGTCTTCTGCAAGGTGGACTCTTTCCGTGTTCCCCTCGCCATCCTAGTCTGGCAGTCGATGTGCAGGTCCTGGACTTTGTCATGTCCTTGTTCGTCAACATGACACCCAATAACACGGCGTTCACCGCCACTCTGGAGGGGTTTCTGTCCAAACGAGGCTACAAGCTAGCTATGAAGGTACTTTTCTGCCTCCCTGGAAGATTGATTTCGTGATTAAAGCTGTGTATAGGATACCATGCGTGTCCGGTTCGGCAATGCTCTGGAGTGGTACACCAGCCTCCACTTGACGACACGGAACACAATCGACAAGCTCATCGACACAGCGCGTGAGATCTCGTTGGACTATAGCAACTCCTGCGCAGCTACTCGGAGTATACCCATCCCCGAGGACCGTCTCCCCCCATCCAGTCCTCCAGCGCCGTCGCGTTCCCCAATACGATTATCTACCAGAGCTACCGTGTCAGACGAGGAGGAAGAAGACGAAACCACCTCATCTTACCCTCCAGCTACCCCGACGCCGCAGAGCAGGAAGCGACCGAGAGGCAGCAGCGACGTTCACAATAAAGAGCCGCCAAAAAATCCATTCCCCGAACCGCCTCTGCGTACACGGCCCAGCGATTACTTGGTGCGCCGGTGCCCCGCTTGTTTCGGTGGCCTCAAGCACGATCCTTCACAGGCAGTCGATATCCACATCTGCGGCGACGCCTGTTTCACGCAGAAGCGCAAACGCTGTTCTGGGTCGCGGGACCCTCGCATGCACCCGCGCTCCGTTTTTCTTTCGGAGGAGACTGCGAACCAGATGGGCGCCCACGTCGAGAATATTCGACCGCCCAAGCCTAGGCCGGTGAAACAAGCGCGACAAGAGGAGGAGGACGGGTATGAAGCAGGTCTCAAGATGCCTCGTTCTGCTCTCATTGAGTGCGAGGCTTCATTCAAGGCTGCTGATGAGAACCGCGAGAAGGCAAGCACAAAGTTTTTCGAGGATACAGGACTCATGGGCTTGTTGTGCCGCCATGACCGCGTCCTCTTCCTCGTAAACATGCAGAGCGCAGGGGAGAAACAGTTCTATATGCTGGCTCTCCTCGAGATGATGTTCCCGCATCTCCCATCCGACATCCGTGTCGGGCTGCTGTATGATGTGGCGTGCATGCTGCATCTGTCGTGTGCTAAGTACGGGTTCCTGGACCGGTACATGGACCGCATTTTATTCGCAGTATCGGTGTTCCATGCATTCGGCCACTGGTGGGCCTGTCAGATCGTCTATCATCCGCTGAAATGCATTGGATTTGGGCTTACAAACGGGGAGGGATGCGAACGCTTCTGGCACTCAATCAGTAACCTTATCGCCTACCTTCGCGTCTCTGGGGTACGTTCGAAATTTACAGTATCGGTTGCTTCTGACTGACCTAATTTTGCAGTACCATCGCCGCCTCTTCACCCTCGACTTTCAGATTGAGCAAGATGATCGCGCCAGTCGAGTCGGCCGTCTTGCAGCATGGCTTAATCGTCGCACCATCAACTGCGAAGAGAAGCTGCGGCAAGCGCTGGCAGACTTGGAGGCGTGCGGAGTATCAGAGACCGTACTCCGAGCCCAGTGGAAGGATCAAGTGGATGTGCAGACGAGGCCACTCAAACGTACGTCCTCAACCCTACTTCGCGCTCCCTGACGTTCCCCTGATCCTGCTTTTCCAGGACAAGCGAAAACGCACGGTACTGCTGCCGTGGATCGAATCCTCCAAGCGCGAAAAACGGCGGAAGTGGCGTTCATACGCGTGAAGTCCATGGAAGAGACGATGGCGGACGCCTCAAGCGAGACTCACGAACGCGTATATGCCGACTTGCATCTACCGGAGGCACGAACCGCGTTGAAGCAAGCGAAGGAGAAAGCCAAGCACCTGGAACAGGAGCTCGGCATTCAGGACGCCGCTGTCCTGAAAAAACTGGCCCATGGTGACTACTTCAACGCACGAATGAACGCTAGAGTGGTGAAAGACCGTTTGGTATCGAAGCTGCGGGCTCGCAGGTTCGAGCTTGATTCTATCGAGCGCTCTTTTCGACGGACTCGCAGCGGTACAGTTCCTTTCTTGACTTCGACTCATGCTAACTTTGCTGTACAGAAAATCAGCGCAATGACCATGCTAGTCAGGCGATCAAGCGGCGGGAGCCGAATATCAGTAAGCTCCTCAAGACGTACAACACACTATGCGAGGACATTGCCTCCCTCATTCGCACCAAGAAGGCGCCAAAAGGAGCCGTGGCACCGCCCCCAATTCCGGAGAAAGGGCTATACCAGCTGGACGTAGACGATGCTATCTGGCAAGATGCAGGACTCGAAGACGTCGACGGTGACCCTCCGCGCTGGCTCACCGACGACAACGTACGTTCGGGGATCCGGGCGATGCTACTGAAGGACCGATGCGAGGAAGAGGCTCCGAGACTATTGCGCGAGCGGGGACACCTACAGATCTGGTTTGCGACGGAGTGGAATGTAGTTTGCGAGTTAATGGCAGACTCAGAGGGTGCGTCCACATTCTAGACATTCCAGTACGCCTGAACACCGATCTGACATGATATATAGGTGCGGTACAATACCAGTTCAAGCTGCGACGCCAGGAGCTTCTTGAGCTTTATGTGCTCTGGAAGAAGTCTTTGGATCGCATCGCCTTTGACGATACGGGACTGTCGGAATGGGGACCATCTAACGAGGAGGTGCTGGGGTGCCAGATCTCGAACGCTACTCCATTTTGGGTTGAGGGAATAGACGGAGAAGCGTCGGATGAGGAAGAAAGCGAGGAGGAAGAAGAAGATGATGACATCTTCCAGATCGTGGAAGCGGTCGAGCGCGCCGATAATCACCGGGCTAGTGGGGAGGGCAGAGACTTCTGGTAGCTACCGAGGGTGTACATAGACAAAATACAGATTAATTGGAATGAGCATGAATTAATTTTATCCACTCTTCTGCTGCCTTCCAGTAGTGGCCTCCAAGCGAGCCTGACCCAATGCGCCAACAATGGAGACTTCCACCATTGTTGCGCTTCGAGTTAGGCCTTTCCAAAACAAAACGAGTTTACCGGTGGCATGGAACGCGCATTGAACGTGCCTTGCATATAAAGCAGTGAGTTATCGCTTGGTGCAGCCAAAGTCCCTCCTGAAAAATGCTACAGACACAGCTTGACACCTATATCACGCGAAGCTGCGGTGCTCAGGGATCGCCCCGCGATGTACAGCCAGACCAGCGCCGACTCGATGGGCCTGCTCGCCTCGTCCAAACGAATCTTTACCAATGGTTCATCCCGCGGTTCCCCAACCACGACACCCAGCCTTGCCACTCCCTTTTGCGCATCCTGCGACAGCAATCCTAGGAGTTTTGCTTAATCATGTGCTGTTGAGACAGGAATCCAGGATTAATCCCGGATTGATTAATCCATCTAAAGGTGTCAGTGGGGATGCTGAGAGTAGGGATCAAACAGGGATTAAACCGGATTAAACCTGATTTTGGCGCGCTACAAAAAGGACACAAGGCGGGATTCGAACGAGGAACCTTTCCAACATCACTCAGAGACGAAACCAGAGTTCACAACCACTACACTAAACCACAGATGTTGGGCCCCCTTCTACACGATATGTGATATCCATTGAAGATGTCAGTGGGGATACTCAGAGTAGGGTATGAGCAATTAAACAGCAGGAAAGACATTAATCAGGATTGAACTTGTGATTAATCATGTTTGGGTCATGGCTTCAACTAAGCTTTTCCTTAATCATACCTTTAGTCATGCAATGTCTGTATACACTGTCACAAGGGGATATGTGTACAGTGATGAAGAAGAGGGTGCATTCATTGATGAAGACTAGTCAATTGTGAGTCCTCTTTCAGTATACCCTGACTCACTGGACTGATATGTGCCATCTCCTCTCCACATGATTCTGTAGAATTCAACTGGTGCCTCCACTGACCTAAAAGGGATACCTTTTGCAAAAATCAGGTTTAATCAGGTTCAATCCGGTTTAATCCCTGTTTATACCCTACTCTCAGCATCCCCACTAACACCTTTATAAAGTAATTAATCTGGGATTAATCCTGGATTGGCATCCCTCAAACATGATTAATCACAAGTTCAATCCTGATTAATGTCTTTCCTACTGTTTAATCCCTGCTCATACCCTACTCTGAGTATCCCCACTGACACCTTCAATGGATATGGTCCTATCACTCCGATAGCTCACATATTGTGTAGAAGGGAGCCTGATATGTGTGGTTTAGTGTAGTGGTTGGGAACTCTGGTGTTGTATATGAGTAATATTGGAAAGGTTCCTTGTTCGAACCCTGCCTCATGTCCTTTTTGTAGCGTGCCAAAATCAGGTATAATCCGGTTTAATCCCTGTTTAAACCCTACTCTCAGCATCCCCACTGACACCTTTAGATGGATTAATTAATCCAGGATTAATCCTGGATTCCTGTCTCAACAGCAAATGATTAAACAAAATTCCTAGGGCTTCTTGTGCTGGAGGTGGCGTCCCCTGCATCCCCGGAAAGTGCCCGCCCGCTGCTGCCGCTGCCCCGACCATCTCAATCTCAATCTTATGCTTCAGCTTCTTCTTCTTCGTCTTCCGTAGCGGGCCTAAGCACCTAGACAATAGCAAAAACCAACAGCGGGCAGCTCTAGTTCTGCACACTCGAAATCCCGCTCGAGGACGCCCGATCGCCGGGTGCCTCGTGGGTGCATGTTTTTTTTGTGCCTTCTTTGAATTTTGGTTCCTGGGCGGGGCTATGTGCCTGTGGGTGTACGTGGGCGTACAACTGCTGTATGGCACAGGGACATATGATGCCGGCAGTGGGTGTACGCTGCCGTTGCCGGGGAGGCGCCTGCATGACGTCGGAGTCGGAGCAGGACGGGGCACGCATGTGTACTTCGGTCGGGGATGGGGTCAGGGTCGGGGACTCGACTGCGTCTCGTTCCTTGGCAGGACAGGAACTGGAGGAAGTGAAGTGAAGTGGACGTGGACGTGGTCGATGTGCCAAAAAAGACAGAGGAAGGCGGTGCCCACTGATGGATGTGTGGAAAGGATTGGAGATGGATGGTGAACGGAGGCTGGACGGATGGCGTGGCGTGGTGAATGACGCTTGCATGCATGGCATGCGCGTGCGGTGGACGAGGTGGAGAGCGAGGTGCTCGAGGAGTGGCATTTCATTTCGCTTCTCCCCTCCCTTCTTCTCTGAGGTCAGAGCAGGAAATCAGGAGCAGCAGCCAACGCCTGTGTTCCTCCTTATCTTCCTCTCTTTTCTTCTCTCTTTTCTTTCTTTACTAACTGCTACCTCCATCAGACTGCGACTGCGTCGGTGCGGAGGGCTACCGGCTTGCCTCTGAGCGCCAGCGATAACGAGCATGAGCAGCTCGTCGCAGGGCAACCCACATTTGTCCACGAGCTCGCTGAGTCTGGGGAACGTCAGTACCAGCGCGACGCACACACCCAACGCCACCAATACGCATCTCTCCTACTCGCATACACCCAACACCTCAAACACGCACCTCCCCGTGGCCAGCACATCCACCCTCCCCCCGTGCGGGCCGCTGCCGCCGCTCGTCACCGTGTGCACACATCAGACTCCCGCTTCACCAAGCGCTTGACGTGGTGGGACAGGCTGGGAAGCCGCGAACAATCTCGGTGTTCCAGACACATCAGACGCCCATGTGGCCAGCATCGACCAAGCAGGCCGAAATTGTGACGGACAGGGCTACCCCGCCAGCTTCTATCTTGGGGGTCCGTGCATTCTTTCTTTGCAGCACGATGTCTGAATAGGATTCTGCAGTAGCACGCCGTGGTATGTATTAGTAGCACAGTCTATTGAATGCTCTTCTATCCCAATCCGGCCACGATAAGCAAGAAAACAATTATTATTCTTCACACGTTCAAATTCAAGTTCTATCTATCTACCCAAGCGGTATTCACATGTTCTTGTAGTACTTGACTATATGTTCGGGGCAAGCGGGGATGATATCCATGTGAGCGAACCGGATATTATCCACGATGTGTTGGACCATGTCGACACGGCATTGTTCAGTCAAGCCAGGATTGACAAGCGCCCGGTCCATGAGAATCATGTCGTGGATATCTTTCAACCCAATAGCCCTGTCAGGATGCAAAAGCTCCCTCCCGATCTCATTGAACCAAACTTTCGGCCAAATGCGCACGCAAGAGCTATGGTTTTCGCATCACCAGGATGGGTCCTTGAGCATCTGGGGAGGTACAAGAGCGGTTCGGCGAGTCTCAACGTCCATCGACTCCTGCGCTTTGACAAGCATCATGAAAACAGGCCAGCCCATGGCCTCAACATCAAAATGAGTGAGCGCTGTGATTTTCTTCTTGAAGATCTTTGCGACAGTGGGCTCGACCCACTGGGTGATTCCGAATTTGCCAGCAAGCTGCAGACGGCGGGCCAGGGGAATATCTATCGTCCGGAGGAGACTGATGGCATAGTCTTTGGCGACTTCGATCTCCCACTTGTGCATGAGTTTCAGAAGGTGGGTGCAAATACGCTCGAGCACCGCAACATCACTTCCGAGAGCTACCCATTGCCTACAGCATAATATTACAGCAGGCTCTGAGATTTATTATGAACTTCACTCACGCTCGATAAAGCCACTGTAGGAAGTCATCAAACTCGCCAACAGTTGTATCAGGAATATAGAGGGGGTACATCTCCTCCCCTTCGCGAGTGCTATCACCGACTGCTTTTCCATCTGGTATCGAGAAGATGGAATCCATGACTGGTGACAACTCCTGAAGCATGCTGCGATGGACCTTGTAGATGGTTTTGTTGTCAACCTGGAACAACCTTGTTAGCTTGCGGGAAGGCTCTGCTCTCTTTGTGCGCACTCGGATAACAATAGACCCATCATATTTCCAGAATTTGGTATGCTTCACCCACTGGCCCTCGTTCTTGACCGGCTGGTAGCCCGTTGTCTGAGTGTTGTTGCTTATGGAAAGCGGTCGAGTGAAAAATTGTACTGCTTCCGAGCGTATTTGACAAATCTGATTTTGACCCTTTGTTCTCAACCGCCATGCGCCCTCTTCCTCCACTTCCACTCGAACATGGTCCCTGGGCGTCAAATGTTCATGAAGCATATAAATTCATGCTCGACAATTTTCACTGCGTATCCTCAATTTTACAGCAGGATGTCGATGCGAAACGGCTCAAATTTCACACTGAAAATGCGATGAAAGTGCTTGTTCCAATCCTACAGGCTTTCGAAACCCACTCCGCCGAGGAGAATATCCCTCTTGCCTGGGTTCACGAGTGTACCGAAGTCGTAGGCAAACTTATTGTGGGTTTGTGTCAAGCTCAAGAAACGGCACTTGAGAGGTATGGAATACCAGTTTCCGAATGACCATACTGAGCTATTACAGAGAGGAGAGCAATGTTGCTTTTGTTGAACCGGTGAAGATCATTAGGACCGGGAAGCGGGGACGTCCTCGGAAAGAACTCAACACCGAGTTCGTGGAGGAAGCAATGTCCTCACATCGCCGAATCTCAGTTGTGGCGCTTGCGCGTGCCATGGGGATCAGCCGGCCTACGTTGATTAAATTCATGAAGCAAAATAATATTCACAACAGCTTCTCGAACTTGTCGAAAGCTGGACTCGACCAGCTCGTGAAATCTTTTCGCAAAGAAAAGCCCAATTCTGGTCTGCGATAACTCAGGGGCTTTCTCCGACGACACGGTCTTCGGGTTCAAAAGCGCCGGGTCTACGCCTCAGTCCGACGTGTTGATGGAATTGGCCGTATCTTACGCCAGCGCCGTGTGGTCCAGAGAAGGAAGTACCGCACCTAAGACAGCCACTTTATTGCTTACGGCAACCCCTCTTAGGTCATTTCCGCTGTGGTACCGGAAATGACCTAAGAGGTCTCCGCCGGCGTTGGAGGTGTCGCAGATCGGGCTCGCTTATGTCCCTGCCATGTCGGCATCTCGGCATGGTCTGCCTGCGCCGCCTCCGCCGCCTACCTTCACCGTATGAATTACCTTTGAACCTCTGTGCAGCCGATACAGCTGTCTCCCTCTAATGTAAAGCAACATTGGAACCATCTCCAGTAGTCTCTATCCTCAAAGCTGGGCTGTCTTACTACATAAATGATTCATAAACCTAAAATCCAAATTATCCTTGCAATCAGAATTCTTTAATTACAAAGAGGAACTGTGCAGGCATATAAACACAACCTCCTACAATTGCAGGTATATGGGTTGTGGCTCAGAGCAAACCAATTATCCGTCTACGATGAGATGTGGCTTGTGTTGTGGGTGTCAGAGGTCATCTGATTGCCCCAAAGAGTTTCACTAAGTTCAGGTACATTACTCAAGTATATACATATTGAATACTATATTCCAAGAGGTCAAAGGAGTGGTAAAGTAGATGGCAGGGCCAATATTGTCCGCACTTTCCTTGCTCTTATGCTGCTTGGTTAGCACTAGTTGTGCCCATGTTTTATCCCTCTTTGATTTTATATGTCCTCCGGTTTAAACTGCTTGCTTTCTGTGTCTGCATCACCGGCAATGTAAAATTGATCTACCTCCAACACCTCCGCTGCCTTCTTTCCTGCAATGTAAAATTGACTTACCTCCAACACCTCCACTACCTCCAACGCCTCTGCTGTCTCTCATGTTCAAATGTTGTTTTTCAGCTCGGGTACTGAATAATTGAACAGTATCTTTCTGTACCTCAGTCTAACAATACTGGTGCTCTTCCGTCTCCTGGAACTCACAGCCATGTGCCTGTCTACCAGTCTTATCATGCCTCCCTCACCCTCTGTGACAGTAAAATTCAATCTGTGCAGCCACCTTCATGTACATCGGCCTGGGAGTTGCTATCTGTTGATCTGCCAGACACCATCGACGATGCCCACAGCTGATTGGACTCCACATTAGACACCTCCAACGCACCTCCAACACCTCTACTACATTTTCTGGGTAGTATACCGGCTTACCCTCATGGTGTGGATGTCTCTTTTCTCTGTGGTCTTGCGCCGGCTTGTGCAATGCCATGGGTTGAGTGGCCAGACACGTTCGGAATGCTTGTGATTGGACTCCACATTCAACACCTCCAACACCTCCGTCACATTCTCTGGGTATTATACTGGCTTGCCCCCATGGCATGGATGTCTCGGTTCTCTGTGGTCTTGCACCGGCTTGTGGAATGCCATGGGTTGAGCGGCCAGACATGTCCGGAATGCTTGTGATTGGACTCCACATTCAACACCTCCAACACCTCCGTCACATTCTCTGGGTATTATACTGGCTTGCCCCCATGGTGTGGATGTCTCGGTTCTCTGTGGTCCTGCACCGGCTTGTGGAATGCTATGGGTTGAGCAGCCAGACATGTCTGGAATGCTTGTGATTGGACTCCACATTCAACACCTCCAGCACCTCCGTCACATTCTCTGGGTAGTATACTAGCTTGCCCTGTGGTGTGGATGTTTCTTTTCTCACTTTCAATCAGCAGAACTGATTCTCATTGGACCTCGGATTTCACAGCAGCACTGACAGAAATGAAGTTGGGTTTTCGAAATTTGGGGAGTAGGTGTTGGAGGCTCCAGCTAAGTATAACTAAAAGCATAGACTGTGTATATGGTTCAAATGAGAGGTTATAAATCATTAGAAACATTTCCTATGGCACTCAAAATTCATTGAAATGCCGCAAAAGTCAAGATCACCTGGTGCCGGCATGGCGGGCCGAAGCCCGGGCCGCGTTTGATCAGCCAATCACAAGTTGAATAAAGGTCGGCCCTCCGTAATTCAGGCCCCACACATCCAATACTGGCCGAAATATTGTGACTAGGGGCTCAAATCAAAGCCCTGAGTTGCCCCATAGATAAATGGTCAAAAGATCCTGGGTTATCTGAAGGTAAAGTTGCCGTGCAAAAATATCACCGGAATCCATCTAAGTTTCATAGTTGAACTTCGGCCACATTGTTCAAACTTCAAATTTCAAAACATTGTGGATTTCTGGGGCTCTAAAACTGTTTAGTTATGACTCAAGTGACTTCTGATAGGTATTAGATCAGTGAACAGTGGATATTAAGAACACTGAAACATAGATAGTTGGGGGAAACAACAAAATTTGATATTTTCATCAGATATGCAGTCAGGGATGTTGTTCTTAGAGGCCATTATATTGTTTATGCTCTCATTTTGTTCTCTGAAGTAGGTGGGAATCATTCCTGACCGTGTCTGCTTTCTTAAAGCCAAAAAGAGGGCATGTTGGAGGTGGTGTAGGAGGTGAAGTAGGCGTACATTACCTGAGTCAAAGCATCTACCAACTGAGTTTCAAGCTCAAAAAGTACACTTGGACCTAGAAATGCTTGCTAGTTTGCCTTGCAACTGATCTGGGGGTCAGAGCAGACTGCATATTCGAAAATGCAATTTGGTTGAAATTTGGAACTGAGCTGGGATAGAGTATACTATGATATTTCTGAGAATTGAGGTCTTGAATTTTTGTGTTCGTTGGCTTTGAGTCCAGCTTAGAGGGGCTGCAATAGGCCAAAAGTGCAAAGACACTCTTTGGTTGCAACTTTGAACCATTTTAAGAATAACATGAGCCCAGTGCAGGCTGCTTCACGCTTACCACTTGAACAAGTTGCAATTGGTTGATCTTGGCAGTGGCTTCAGAGCGCTGATGACGGAGACCGCAGGTGAGTTGAAAGGTGTAAACTTATAAAGAAAGAGATTTATACGGGACTGTACTAATGTGTTCATGTGGCTCTTTGCCACCATGATTTCAGTTCTCTTGAAGGTGTTACGCAAAGGTTTCAGCCTCCCCAAAAAAACAGAGAGAATATTTACCGCAATGTGGAAGGTGCTGGCCAATGGAAATCACTGTTGAATGCCTATACTGAACTGACCACTGCTCGATAGCTGTGAGAAGATCTCAAGGTTTACCTTTCTGCTTGTACTGGGAAAATCATCCTAATATAGGTGCCAGGACCAGGTGGAACATGGGGCCTGGGGTGAGGGATATGATTACAAATGAACAGCACTAGAAAGATACAAAAAGAAGCAGTGTTATCAAGCTGACGCCAAGAGCTGAGCTGGAAAGAAAGAAAGCAAAACCTTTGACGAAGGTGTTGGAGGTGTTGGATGTAGAACAGGTTACTTGCTCCTGCATGTTACACAGATTTATTAGAGTGCATTCAAAACAGATGGAGTGTGGGTTGAAGTGACACTAGCCAAGCAGGACAGGAAGGAAGGAGGGGCATCCATGTTGTGGGCAAAATCTGGGAAATGAAGGTGTCAGAGGCGTCGGAGGTAGAACAGGTTACTTGCTCCTGCATGTAGAGACAGGTTACACAGATTTATTGGAGTGCATTTGAAACAGATAGAGTGTGGGGTAAATTGACACTAGCCAAGCATGATAGGAAAGAGGGAGGGGCACCCCTGTTGTGGGCTACATGTGAGTGATGAAGGTGTCGGAGGTGTTGGAGGCAAAACAGGTTACTTGCTCTTGCATTCATACTGGATTGCGTTCGACAGAGTTGGAGTGTGGATCAAATTGACACTAGTCAAGCAAAGGGAAGAGGGAGGTGCAGGGGGCTCCTCCTGTTGCAGGCTACATTCAGGGTGTTGGAGGTGTTGGAGGTAGAACAGGTTACTTGCTCCTGCCTGTAGGAACAGGCTGGGCAGATATACTGGAGTGCATTTCATGGAGATGGAATGTGAGTTGAATCGACATTATCCAAGTAGTACAGGAAGGAGGGAGGCGCAGTGAGAACCCCCTGTTGCAGGCTACATTGGTGTCGGAGGTGTTGGAGGCAGAACAGGTTAGTTGCTCCTGCATCTAGGGACAGGTTGGATGGCTTCATGATGGAATGCATTGAAGGATGTATCAAATTACTGCCAGCCAAGCAGTACAGGAAGGCAGGAGGTGCAGGGGACACCCACGTCGAAGGCCATATCTGAACTACAATGGTGGGAATGTACCGGGAATTGCCGGGAATAAAGTAGGCAACGGCGGTCAACCACAGGACACAATATACCCAGATGGGGATCTATGACTAATAGCACCGTCGCCTCCGATGTCGAGGTGACCTCTTAGGTCATTTACTGCACCACATGGGAAATGACCTAGGAGGGGTTGCCGTAAGAATAAAGTGGCTGTCTTAGGTGAAGTACCGAGTTTTACGACCCCATGCACTGTGGCATATTGACGGGCACCACAAATTAATTTTGTGGGGAATTGTCATCCATGGCATGGTGGATGGGTTCTCGAGACTGGCGAGTCTTTCAAACTGTATCTAATGTTTTCACTAACAGCTGGCAGATAACTGCATTGCGTGCGAGCACCAACAACCGATCCACCACCGTCCTCGACGTCTTTCTCGAGGCAACTGGTGAATATGGGCTCCCGTCACGAGTCCGTGGTGATCGTGGAGGCGAGAACAAGAAAGTCTCGGTTCACATGATTTTAAAGCGAGGCTTAGGCCGAGGATCGTTCCTATGGGGCTCGTGAGTGCTCTCCTTGCCTTTACAAATTTCTCCAATGCTGACAATATGCAGATCCACGAACAACACATGTATTGAACGACTTTGGGTGGAAGTCGGCTCGCAATTTGTGCGCAGATGAAGAGCCTTCTTTTATCGGCTTGAGGCTTTCCATGGTCTCGATCGAAGCAACCCACGCCATCTTTGGTTGCTTCACTTTTTATTCCTAGACCTCATCAATGCCGACTGCGACACCTTTCGTGCCGAATGGAACTGCCACCCCATCTCGGGTGAGGGCCATGATCAGAGCCCCGAGGTAACATTTAAAAATATTGTGCATGGTCGCCCGCCGCTGGAACTCACACGAAACCGCAGGATATGTGCTTTATGGGACAAGTGCGCAAGGGTATGTATGTAGATGATTGCGAGGGTGTCCACCCGAATGTCATCGAGTGCTACTACGGGACTCATGGCCCTGAGCGCCATCGTGGATCTGGGGAAACAGGTGCTGGTCAGCTTGACGATGAGGAGATTTCCGCTTCACCCAGCGCCTCTGGAAGCGATTCTGACGAGGTGGATAGCCTGGAAGAACAGATTGAAGACGCGCATGCAAAGAATTTCCATCATGAGGCTGTTCCCGTTCCAAAGCACACTAATCCATTCGATGACGAGGAATCGATGCAGCTGTTCTATGATGCTCTCGAGGCGGCAATTCAAGGCGACATTATCCCACCAGGGTATGGCTTGTTGCCGGAGGAGTGGGACGAAGACGGGTATCCGAGCTTTGAGATTTTGAGGTCGGGCCATCGGGGTGGGAAGCAGCTGCGCATCGCGCTCCCAGATTCTATCTGGCGGCCTCGGGCAGAGATGTGGGCGCGTGCATTGGCCGTAATGGACCAGATTACTTATCACAATGAAGCCCAATAAAATACTAATCATTCGTTGTCCTACGAGACGGAAAAGATTCTTTGACAGATAAGCGACACAATTTTTAAAAGCACCCGGCCTTTGCTTTGTCCTCCCATTCCTTTCTTTCTCTCCCATCGCAATGGCTTCATCCTCTCGCTCAAAAGCAGTCACATGGGGCGAGTGCATAGCGTATGATACCGATCTCGAGGTTGAATGCGACTGTGAAGAATACCGTCAATTCAAAAACACCACTCTATGTGCTGAATGCTTGCATGAGCAAAAGAAGCATCTTGCTGGCAAGCTGTCCGACAGAAGCACAAAAGACGTTACGAGTATACTGGCTGGGATGGCCAAGGGCAGCTCTGGTAGCATAGCATCCTCGACGCTCAGCCAAATTGGCAAAGCACGAGCATCACTCGGTTCTAGTGGCTCTCGGAAAGCCAAGGCTGCCAATGAGGAGTCGAATCGTGGAATGCGAGCAACGGCAGCGGCAGGGAAGAGCAAAGGAAAGGCCAAGGTAAGCCATCCCGAGCCCCGAGTCAATATCAAACTGAATGCAACTCACAAGGCGGCGGCCAAGCAGAACAGCTCCAACATGTTTTGTGTGTCGTCCATCATGGTGTTACCCTGCGGTACTAGAGTCGTGGTGAGCCCAGTATACTTTTGCTGTTCTTGTCCTGAATTCCCGCTAGAAAGGGGCAGACGGAGAACTTGAGCGCCAGTTGCCAAAAAACCTGCAAGCAGTTCCGGACCGCATAAAAATTCAGAAAGCAGTTAATCGAGGCCTTGCGGTGTTGCGCTCTGAAGCTGGAGTCGAAATTGGCCGAACTGGGGACCATGATGATCTAATGGCGGACCTGCGTCGCCACTTGCCCCATCCTTTTGCATACTTCGAGCGTCTTGAAGCAGAGTCCAGCAAGCCTGCATGGTGGCTTGCAACGGTTGTTGGTAAACAGCTGCAAATTGCACCAACCTCTCGTCCGACCGGCGCCGACACTGAGTATAACAAAGGGGCAAGTACGAGTGGCTTTCGCCACAGCCGTCTCTTCATTGGTTAGTCGTAATCAATATCCATCATGCTGCCGAGGCTGATTGCAATCTTTAGTTTCCAGCCAGCCCATACCGAAAGAGAATCTTGATGAATGGATCGATACCGACGCCATAGCTGCACAAGTGCAACCTCAAGCTGGCGGTAAGTAGATATTATGGATTGATCCATAACTCACGCGCTTGCAGAGGTGGTCAGTGACTCGGATCCCGAGTCTGAGAACATGAGCAGATGCGCGAGCCCTGGCCCTGAACCGGATGCCATTCCAAGCCGTCGGTCTAAACGTCTTTCAGATACCCAACCAGATGACCAGCCAGTTGCAAAGAGAGAGAAGCGAAGCTGTAAGCTGCTAACTCTCACTGCGCTCCATTCCTGATCCATATTCCAGCGTCGTCGAGCAACGAAATGCTATCCAGCATTTCATGGACAATGTTGCTCAGGAAATTATCAGTGTGTGGTTTCTCTCCTGCACTTGCTTGTTTTTAACTAGTTCAGATGACGACGCCTACATCGATCTCACTGGCAACACCGCAGATGACGACGACACCTTCACTTTTGGCAGTGCCTTCACCTTCGGTACCGGCGGCAGTTCTGGGGGCAGTTCTTCCGCCTTGTTTCGCCCAACGACACCACCTTCGAAGCCCACCCCCGTGAGCTTGTCTCCCGAGTTCAAGGTCGACATGACCTTGGGTGATCTATATGCAAAAAACATATAACTTCAAGCTCTAGAATCCTCATGATCGTACATCCATCCCTCTCCTTCCGTTACAAGTTTGCATATAATCTACGGCACAATTTCTTGGACTTTCCCTCATCCTCAACCCGCACTCGTCTTGTAAATTCCTCACTTTTCTTGACCATCGGCGCACATAGATTAGATTCTCTTTCTTGGACACGCTGGTTTGATTCATGAACTAGTACTGGCTCTCTACCTATTTTCTTGGACTCCGACATATCTTAATTACTGGTGTTATTGTTTTAATTGCGAATAGTCTGTTTTCGTGTACATTGTCGGAAAGAGAAGCAGTGATGAGTACGAGGAGGAAGAGGAGTGTGGGTATGAGGAGGTGGAGGGAGAGGAACATAAAGAGAAGTCGAGTAACGGAGTGTGCGAGCAGTCAAACAACGGAGTGCGCAAGAAGTCAAACAACGGAGTGCGCAAGAAGTCAAACAACGGAGTGCGCGAGAAGTCAAATAACGGAGTGCGCAAGAATCCGCCGAACTCGAGTGACAGCGTGCCCGAGGGCGCCAACGTCAAGGTGTCGGTGTTGCTCCCTGCAGAACTCGCGCCGCACTGCTGTCTCGAACTACGTTTCGTGGGTGTGCACCGTGGGGGGGCAGTAATTTTTCTATGGCACCCAGAGGGAGATGTTGATGCCAACACAGCCGGGTAGGAGACGAGCTGCGTGTATGCGTACGCGTACGGGCAGGGCACGCGGAAGGCGCGCCATCATTCACTGGACCCAAATTGAGGGTGGACAGTGTGGGCGGTGTTAAGAGAGGTGATGGCGAGCGGTGCAAGCTGGTTCTTGCTCTTGTCTGTGGGCTGGAGAGCCGCAAGGAGGAATGCTAATTGCTGTTTCATTAGTCTGTGAGATCGTCAGCTCTGTGCTAAAATTCCGCGTCAAATGTACAGGTTTCCGGGTGCATTGAAATCTTCTCGGATGAGTTCGGGGTCTCTGAGCCGTATTGCGAGGCACTACGTTCTGCCGTCGGCTAGACTCAGTCTGCCACGGTCCATGTAGCCGAGTCAAGGCTGTGCGTGGCCGGCTACACAGATCACACAGACACACAGCCTACACGGACCTCAGCAGACTGAGTCTAGCCGACGGCGGAACGTAGTGAGGGCGAGAGCTTCTGGGAATTTACGGTGCTACACATATATTTTGTGAGCTGTCCGCAAGAAGGAAATATCATCCGGGGGAGGCAAAAGGTTCACACAGCTGACACATACTCACAGCAAAACCATGAACAGAGGTGAGTCTTACCGTATCATGTACTGCCAGACGCAGTTATACTTGTTGTCATCCACCAGTTGCGCTATTTCATCAACAATTTCCAGTTCTTCGAGGAGATCGACCGTGTCAGGTTCCGCGTTGTGGCCGATCAAAAACACGGTGCACTCCTTTGCGAGAGCATGCAGATCCTCGATGGTGCCAATGATCTTGGGCTCTGCGGGAGCTTCCTCCTTGCCCGCTTCCGGGGCGGGTGTTGGTGTCGGCGCGTCCGCCTCCGTCTCACAGAATGGGTATTCGTCTCCGAGCTCAGCAGCGAGGTGGCGGACGTATTCGCGCCCCCCAAGTACCAGGGTCAGCGAGTGGAGACCCAGCTGGTCAAAGAGACGCAGACAAAAGACGGTAATGGAGAGTTCCACGGGGTTGGGGTGTTGTCAGAGTAGGCCATGGCGAGGACCGAGAGAATGTCTGCGAAAAGCGACTGTAAATGCAACGCACATTAGAAAGACGAATAATGGAAACAAAAGCGACCAACTTTGTCCTTAGATGTAGGCCATATCTCGTAGAGAGTCTGGAGCTCGGGATACAACGGCCGGAGAAATTTCAGAGGTTTCGGAACCGAGGTCATGGACGAAGTCGATGTATGAAGTTTTGGAGAACTGGTCGATACAGCTCTGTGTTTGGTTCCTGAAAGACCATTAATTTTGGAGGATGACGATGCAATGCACACGCCTATTACCTTGAGACGCTCTGTGAGTATCTCAAGCTCATTCCTGAGCTGTGGATCTTCCTCCGACTATTCACTCCCACGCACGGAGTCGACGTTTACCAGAGTGCTCGGTCCTGTGCAGTTGTGAGTTTTAGATAGGAAGGTGCGGGGCACATACATGTGTTGTCAAGATTTGTCTTGCGTTATCTTGTTCCCATCCTCAAGGCCCTTGGGGTCGGTGACGCCGAGCTCCTTGCCAAAGTCAGATGCTCAAAGATGGCTACCTTTTCTTCAGGGTGTAATTTACTGGTGTCCTTCACCCTGGTGGCGTCCTCCACACTGGCTTTGCCCCTCCGGCTCGGGTCCTCGCACCTGGTGTCGCAGCCCTATCCATCTGTGCAAACCAGTTCTGGAAATGGCCGCTCATATGGGTTGGGTTTTGCGAGTGGGAATCGGCTGGCCCGAGACGCGTACAAGAAGCACGAGGATCCGTGCGAACGGAAGAACAAGGATGGAAAGGAAGAGGACAGGTGGAAAGCTGATTCCGCGCCGCGGATCAGCCAAGCACCACCAAACATCGGGTCAGATTCCGAAGGTCCGAAAGTCCGAACAGCGAGCTCAGGGCGCCGACCAGCACCCGACACAATGCCGCTGTGGGGCGGGCCAGCCCGACCATTATGCTTGACGGTGGGCGGGCACCCCCGCTCGCTGGATGGGGCGGCACCGGTTCATTAGTTCCCGACCTCAGTCGATATGTGACCCACTTCAGTCGATATATGAACGACTTCAGACAATATATAACGTGAGTTTCAGGTCATACTATATTGCGACTCACATTTTATACACAACCAGTCCACACATTATATATGAAGTTTTCACATCTCATACTATATTGCGACTCACATTTTATACACAACCAGTCCACACATTATATACGAAGTTTTCACATCTCATACTATATGAGCTCCCTCAACAGTAAGTGCAATTTGACTTTCGATCAACTTCATACAAGGTACGTCTGATCTCATACTCAGATACTTTATTAGCTCATCTTAAGTTCCAGGTGGTCCAGACCACCAGGGGACTTAAGTGATAGAGAACTTAAGTGATTGCAACAAGGATCATATCAGAGACAAAAACAAAATCCACTGAAGAGATTTGAACTGCTGACCTTCTGACTTCCGGCAGAAGAAAATAAGAGGAGTTAACCACTACACCAGGAAGACTATACCTGCAGCTCTCAATTGGACTGTTATTAGAGTTCTTCCATGCCCTCTCTCTACCATGTTAAGTACTGCAAATGTATTGACTTACTTGTCATTTCTAGTCATCTTTCATTCATGTTTCTTATATAGATTAATGTATTGAAACAGATCAGTCTTTGAATCATCTATGGATAATGATTTGCCAACAGGACCTGAAGAGGTAAAATAAAACAAGTGGAGAAGGTTTAGGCCATTATGAGGCTAATATTGTATCTGTGTGTGTCAACAGAGTACATCTTTCCTGGTGTAGTGGTTAACACCTTCACCTTCTGCTGGTATGAAGTTGGGAGGTCTGGTGTTCGAATCCCCTTGGTGGATTTGTTTTTGGTGTTTGGACAGGACTTAAGTATTTGGACAGAACTTAAGTGCTTGGGGACTCAAGTCCCAGGGGGTGTGGTCCCATCTACAGGCCAACTGCATGCAAGGCAGAACTTAAGTTCAGTAGGACTTGAGTCCTGCTGTGGTTCAGACCGGCATTAACTTAAGTTGAGCTCCTTCAATTTCATTCATACTAGATTTTATTTATTTTACAAAAGGAACAGCATAGGCTGGTGCTTGACATTGGCTAGTCTATTCTTGTTGACCTGACCGTTGGACCACTTATGTCGAGAAGCATGTTCGTAATGGTAATGCTCGTGGTTGGGTACCAAGAGATCCTTCCCTTCGCACGCACGGATTGCGGTGCCTTGCTTCTGACATGCGTTTCAGTTGAATGCTGCCAGCTCAGACTCAAATCTAGTTCCCGTGCTGAATCTTACTGCACGATGATCGAACTACGAAAACACAGCGACCCTCTAAGATTCCAGGCAGGTCGAGTTGGGTACAGTGGAAGGTGGGGAACCGGTGGGTGACTTCGTCTGCACCGATTGAACCGTAGGACTAACGTCTAAAAGAAGAAATCATAGAAATTCAACCAAAATGGAATTACTGGGACACTGTGGATCGATTGACAAACCGCAACACCTTGTTCCCCGTCGCACTCCGCTCAAAGCCAGTATCATTCACCACAAACGTGACACCGAACAACGACTGATCCAGCGGGCTAACACAGAACACCTTTTTCAGCAGCTGTACCAGCTCTGAATCCGAGAACGCGGGGGGACTAGCCTCGGCGACCCTCCGGCCCCGCAGGAGCCGGACCTCGCACTCCTGTGCATGCGAGTACTCATTGTCACGGAGCAGGATCTGCCACTGCAGTACGCCGAGGTCCTCTCGTTGCTGGAAGAAGTCTTCCAGGAAATGGAACTCGAAGTACTCCCCCTGCCATTTGAAGCTGAATCGCTGGTCACGCCCCTGCAGCCGGAGAATTCGTAGGCGGGGTGCGATTTCGTCTGGGATGGAAGCGATGGCGGCAGCAGGCAAAGGGTGGAGAGAGCCGACATCTCCGGTGACGTAGCGGACGAGTGGATTGCGCAGACGTTGTAGGGAGGTCAGGATGATGGCTCCCTTCTCACCATCAGGGAGGGCGTGGATTTCTCGTGCAATCGCCGATTGGGGTTGATCTTCGTTCACGGCGGACAGGGGTAGGACTTCCACGCACATGGCGCGCGAGTCGAAGATGAAATCCGCCGCATCGTCGGCGACATCGCCCGTCAAAGTCAAATTCATCACGGCCCAAGGACCGGACTCGGCACTGGCAAAGAGCGAGCAGATCGAAACCGGGCCCAGGACCGAGGTAAGATAGCGTCGCTGGGCGCGTACGAGCGGTTCGGACGTGTAGATGACCTTGTTGATGCAGAGGGCATCCCGCGTGGCAGGTGGAAGGCCGGCGACGTGGAGAGCGAACTGCAGGATCTGACTCGAGTCGCCGCAGACGACATTGACACGATGGGCCACGCAGAGCTTCACTAGGTTGGCATGCGACATCAGGTGCCCGGCACAGAGGACACTGGCGCCGGCGTTTTCCAGCATTTCCGTGACGAGGTCGAGTGACCGGTACAAGGCGCCTGATGAGTGCACCGTCAGTACCCAGTCGTTGGCCTCGATGACGCCGCAGGCTTGGATCAGTCGTCCGGCAGTGCTACGCTGGTTTCGGTTTTCCCGCCCATCCGTTGCAAACATCATGGGAACGCCACCGGACCCTCCGCCGGTGACGCTGATATAGGAGCTGCGTCGGTAGTTATTGCGAGGGTCGCGATCCGAACCCAGCCGTTGGATGGTCTGATACAAGTCTTTTTTATGCGTCAGAGGGACGCTGGTAAGTGAGCGCGCGGTCGGTGACGAGTCGTCACCGACCTCCATGGTTTTGGTTTTGGTTTGAGGATTCTGAAACCAAAACCAGCTGAAACCAAACCAAAACCATGGTTTGAAAACCAAACCAAACCAGAACATCACTAGTGACGACAGGCCGCTGCTGCTGCTGCTAATGGCCTCGTGGATTTGGTCGGAATCGGGGGGAAATTGGATGGTCGGTTGGTAGAAGGGATGGATGGTGGCCACCGCGAGGACGTGTTCGATGGGATAGTAGTCCATCTTGTGGAAATTGAAGGATGTGGTGTATGGCGACTGGTCGAGGTTTTGCAGGTGCATTGATATACGAATGCCATAACTCAGGTTCCGGGATCGAGTATAATTAATTAACACCGGGCGCAAAAGCCGGCGCACCTACCGGGCGCATGCGTTTGACGCACGCGCCAAACGTGCCAAACAAAGACAAGAGCAAAGAAAAACTCGCACGTTAAACGCACACGCCCGGTGCGTGCGCCGGCTTTTGCCCCCGGTGTAAGCATCTTGAGATCTCTGATTAAACCAGGAATTCGGCGGTTTATTTCGGCACCATTTGGGTTCGCCACACCGCGGCAGGTTGGGTTTTCCTTCAGAGCTACAAGAGGAAAGCCGAACCGTAGCCGCGGTATGAGAAGCCAGACTGAGAGATTGACGACAGGGGAAAGCTCGGACAGAAACCTTCAGACTGACAGAGAAGCAAATGTAATTTATAAAGAGGGTCACGATACCCAAAATGAAGTGACGTCTTGATTGTTTATACCCTACAAACTCCAAGCGATCCCCGTTTAGACTGTGAGATGAACTGCAGAGGTGGGGGATTGCAAAAAAAGAAACTAAAAATCCGACCGTCGCGGTTGGAGCCGGCGCGATATTCGCGGCAGAAATGGATTAAACAGCCTTGTCTGCTTTTAATATAGACAGAATGACTCGACGCCTCTTTTTTATATACACAGCTACTGGTCCAGTATTTTAGGCAATTTCCCCACGCAGCGCTAGTTCGGACCATGGAACCTTACTCGACGGAGCAAGCGGCGCTTGTCGCGGATTTCGGTGCGCATATGCAGGAAACGCGCATTGTCCATCAATAGTATGACGTTCTCCTTGAAGACATCGTCAGGGAAACGCCACCCCGTTGTTCCCGGATTGTCGAGCAAGGTGGTGAGCTCCTCGACAGCCGCGTTGGCTTCGGGGTCTGTGCTTGGCGGGCTCGCCAATATGTCCCGCCGGAAGCGCAGCAGGTAGTGACCCGTTGCTGCGTCAATCTCCAACAGCCGCCCCTTATTGGTAGTCCGCCCCTTGTAGAACTCGGCTGGCACCTGAATGTCGAACTCGGTCCGCAGGAGCGCCTCGACCGACCGAGTACTCAGCGCCTCGACCAAGTTCCCCGCTGGAAGCACGCAAAAAATTCCGCCACCGAGATTGTCAGGGTGCACGATGTGAAGCCCAAAGAAGCGCGGTGGGCGGGCCTACATAAGAACGGTTAGTACAACGCTAAGAAGCTGTGAGTACCGGCACCTCGAAGGACGCGTCCGTATGCCAGGTGAACTCGCCAACATCGTGCGAGCGACTGTGTGCGGTGGTGCCTGTTTTTGTACTGATGACGCCACTGGGCTTGTATGTCACCTCCCACTGCAAATCCCAGTCAGCGGCGGTAGCAAGAAGAGTGAAGAACAAATAAAACAAACAAATACAGCAGAGAAGGAGACAGTGGGAGAGCGAGAATTAAACTCACCAGTGCACCCTGCGTGTGCGAGTGTGTGTCGGGAACACAGCCCATGGCCTCAACGAGTTCGAGCATGAAGTCGCTTTTAGGGTCCTGAAATCCAAGCTCGATTACAGCGACACCATTCTCCTGAAGAGCAAGGGCAAAGCCTTCCTTCATTTTCAAACCCAGTTCGCGAGAGGGTGCTGTGAACCGCGTGCCCAGAGGCAGTTGAAAATATTTTTCTTCCATTACGCCAACCAGCCTGAGCGGATTGGAATTGTTAGGCAAGAACTGATCATCCGGCGGCAGGACTTTGTGACCGAGGCGTATCTCCGCTAGACTGGCGGTTGCGGTGGACTGAAGGCCGGCGGATCTGATGAAGCGAGGACGGGTTGAAAGAGGTGTCGCCGTCCTGAACCCTTTGGCCAGTAGAGCTTTGGCCGCGAATTGGGGAAATCGAAGTGAATTCATTCAGATGAGTCGACGGAAAAGGTCCACCGTGAACCTGACGAGTAAGCTGAGCTCACAAAGAGCTTAGGTGCCCATTAGGGGAGGTCAAAGTTCGCTTAAAAGGTCGATTCACCGGTCGATTCTGATGTTGAATCTGGTGTCGATTCTTGACACCAGAATCGACGAGTCGAATCATCGATTCAGAGCCATTCTTGATGAATAGACAACAACCTCGACTCTCCGGCGTGTCATGGTGGAGAATCGAAGACAATTGGGGTCTGAATCGATGGCAGTACCCACAGCATCGCTGAAACAGGGGCAGAGGCAGCAGGTTAATTTGAGGCAATTGAGGGTCACCTCCAAGAGTTATGGTCATTTGAGTGCCAATGTCGGAGTTTTGACATGCTCACCTGCAAGTCCAAACCCCTACCTGAGCTCATTTGCACTCGTGCTGGTGGTCTGGACGGTCAACCAACGGGACAATTGCGAGGTCTGCACTGAGGGGAGAGCAGGTGGGACGCTGAGATCTCGATCGGCGAGGCGGGGCTTCGCTCATGAGCGCCGAAGACAGGGGAGCACCGATTGGGGCCAAAAAATTGGGACCAAAAAAAGGTCCCTGATATTTGCCCCACAAAAGCTCCTGAGTGGAAACGAGTTACGACGCGTGTCGACATGTTGGCACAAATAAAATCTCAACGGGTTGTCACGAGTGGACACGCGTTGAAAATGCGTGCAAATAATAGCCACCCACCGTACTGTGAATTCAAAAATTCCAACGTGTTGGTCCATCCGTTGAAAACGAAGTTGTAGCGTGTCGAAACAACGTTCAGTGCGTGACCACGACATTCAATGCGTGGCAACTCGTTCCCACGCGTTACAACGCGTGCCCACTCACTTCAACCGGACTTTTGTCCAGTCAAGCCTGGTATAAGAATCGACTCATGAATCGAGGTCTGAATCTGCTCCGTAAGCGAACTTTGCCTATTAACCACCCAATGGATGTCATTACAGCGCCAAATGCTTTTTTGATTGATTATCGATTATCAGCTGTTAATTTTCCACGCCATGTCCGGCGCCGAAAACCGGTGCCTAATTACCTCGCAGTACTATCCATCCCTGGCTGCCACTAAACGCATGATGGAAGTGAACGCTGTCTACGTCCGTCACTGGGAGATCGTGCGGTGGACCCTCGCCGTGCGAGAGATTAATTCGGAATCACTGGAGATCATTAAACCAAGCGGAGTGAGGCCGGACACGATGAATGGAAGACGCTTGCTAGACACGACGATGACTGCAAGAAACCCGAGGGCAGTACGGTGACTGTCCCCTTGATGTTGCAGCTAGAATTAGCCAGCGGCGCCGGTGACACCAACTGAAATTTCAAGACGCTACTTTTTCGTCTGCCGGTCGCTTTACTTCATCACACTTGGTCTCGCCTGGTTGGATCATTTCTGCCTTTGCTTCTTCTGAATTGTCGAGTCCTCTTCCACGCACCTCTTCTCCCTTCTATCTCGCCATGGCCCCCGCCCAACGCCTGCAGCAGATCATTCTCAGCCAGAGCAGCAGTCTCGGCCGACTGACCCATCCCAGCGAGGCTAACATCTCTCTGCGAAGAAAAGAAAAGATCCGCCTCGAAGCGAGCCTCGAAGCCTCCTGTCGGCGTAGCACATGGCCGAAAGACTCCCATCTCGCCTGCAGTCCGCACCCCATCCTGATCGACCCACAGCATGACGCTGCCGTGCGGGCCATTCATGAAGCCCTCGTACTGGCAATCACCAGTATTGTTGAGCGGTGGTGGACAGATACCAAGGCCAATTTCCCGCAGCAAATGCCGCTAGAGCCTCAGGAGGAAGCCCTTTTGCAAGTTAGTCGCCTTCAACAACAGTTTTTCTCCTTTTCTTTTCTCACTCTTTTTTCCCCGTTTCTTTTCGTTGGCTTACAATATGCTCTCCATCTAGTGGATCGACACTCTGGCTCCGGAAACTCTTGCTCCGTATCGGGAACGGCTGGGCTCCTGGCGACCAGACTTCCTCGTAGAGAGTGTCGCAGATCCAACAACACCCTCCGGCACCAGGGAACAGTTCCGCATCTGCGAGATCAACGCCCGCTTCTGTTGGAACGGCTGCTTACACACGGCATATGGCCAGCAGGCCTTGGTAGATCTAGGCGCAGAGACCAACAGATTTGTGGGTGCGACGGACCCGAAGCAGGTGAGAGTGATCCAGCGGCCTTCTCCTTCATTCATCACCAACGGTTGCTCCTACCCATTAGCTGCTCGACGGCCTCTTCACCTTATTCGACGCAACCAAAACCCTCCATCTGCTGAAAGGTGCAGAACCAGGACTGGACATCCACATGTTTGCCGACTTGGCTGAGCAGCGCACCGGTTCTCGTCCTATCTTGGTGCGGCCAGATGACCTGCGGCTGATTCCCGATCACGGCGCCAAGCTCGGATACCGACTGTACTGTGTTGTGCGGGGGAAGGATTTACAGGATAAGGAGAACCGGAACGGGAAAAGGACCAGGATCGGGACCGATGGGGACCAATTTGTCCACAAGGGCGAGACGCTCGAGGAGATCCACCAGGTGGGATTGGAGCTACATCAGCATGAACTGCGCGCCCTGTCGCCGGAGATAATGCGTGCGTTGTCGGTGCGATGTTTCAACGACATGCGCACCATTTTCCTCGTGCACGACAAACGCATGCTTGGGATTGTGCAGCAAGAACTGGACGATCTAGTGCACAAACAGTGTGTATTATCTGCGACCCAGGCCGAGGTCCTCCGCGCGGGCATCTGCCCAACAGTTCTGGCGGGATCTCACGAGGCGGCGGTCTTCCTCCAGCGGTCTCCCATGTACAAAGATGGCTACCTGCTCAAGCTGATTCGGAGTGGGAAGGGGGCAGGGATTGTCTTTGGCGACGAGTTGACCGCGGCTGAATGGGAAGCGAAGGTGCGGCGGTATCTGAGCAGTGCCACGATCGGGGTAGATCAGCCGGCGTATCTGGTGCAGCGCCAGATTGTCCAATGCCGATACGATGTGCTCCTACGCGAAGGGGAGGGGATGCAAACAAATTACCTGATTGGTACCTATCATGGGCTGGGTGGGCGGTATTTGGGGCTGGGGTTGTGGCGGAGTGGACCAGGGAGGGTGTGTGCCATCAGCCATGACGGAGCCTGGATGTGTTCGGTGAAGGCTCGAGAGCGTCCTCAATTTGGCATCGCTGTACGCCTCTGGCTTTGGGTGTTCCAGGTTGTCCAAATTGCCGCCCGCATTGGATGTGTGCACGCCGTTCGAGACAGAAACGACGCTCCGCATCGCGGCTGCTAGGTTCAGTGTGCATGTGTGAACGGAGGAAGGAGGTTCGATTCCTCCCGGCGGCGTGGGCATGTTGAATAATAGGCTTTTTGTCTTTTTGTGTAGTTCGCCGATGGAATCCGAACAGTATTTATGACTCTCGATTTTCCCCCAGTCGAATAGACGAAACTCCTTTGTGGTGACGCGCGATTCCCGCAAATATGCCGAATCAACCACAGACCAGTTTAATTTCAGGTTCGAATACCCTACCAAAACAGGGAGATTTATTTGAAGCCTCGTGTGTGTACGAGACGCCGTCGTGGCATTGGGCTGCCTCCCAGACTTCGACGATTCCGATATGCACTGCTTGAAAAGTGCAGGCTCTTTGATGTCGCGGACAGAAATCGTCCGCAATGGAGTGGGCATTGAGAGACAAAGAAATTACATTCATGTTGCGATATTTAAGCTAAGACAGCACTCCCTGACCAGAACAATGATGATGTAGGGACCTTGTGAAGTGGATCGAAGTCAAGACATTGACACGCAAAAAGTCCAATAAAATGTGCGATCCCGTCGGTGC
This sequence comes from Mycena albidolilacea, assembly GCA_029282495.1. Lineage (NCBI taxonomy): Eukaryota > Fungi > Basidiomycota > Agaricomycetes > Agaricales > Mycenaceae > Mycena > Mycena albidolilacea. The sequence goes on from JARIHO010000022.1 coordinate 1,349,262, forward strand.
GGCCGGTTGAATAAAAGGAAAAGTTGAATATCAGGGGACGGCGCAGGGGCAATCACACCGCCGGTTCCTCAATTTAACAGGCATTTAAGTCAGCTAAACTTTTTAAAGTATCTTAATACACATAAATTGGCTGAAAACTCAATTTTATATATCTGATTTGGGACTTAACAAACTCTAATCTATCAAAGTCCAAATAAATCTCCATGGAATTTTGAGTATTGCCCCGCCTGTCACCGGCAATGAAATGCAATATAAAAAATAAAGAATAAATGGTTAACTCAATCATAGATTTGGTCGCGAAAAGGCCCTGATGTCCTAAACTGTCATGAGAAGCCCTCATCATAAACATGCAGTGGCCCTTTTCCACCACTAGTTTATGCCCCGAATCTTCTCCCCTATGGTAGAGTTGCCCCTTCTCATCAATGAAAAACTGTCTTGCATAGCTCACGAAGCATTGGTACTGTTTATGTGTATAACTAGTGGGCCATTTCAATGGATCCCTTAATTCCAGGAGCAACTTCTCCTCCTCTTGAGTCTGACTCATGAGATATTGCGGAATGATTAAGCCTTCAGCCACATAGGCCTCCTTACTCGTTCGGTTAAGCAAAAGTTGCTCTGTATTTTCGAACTCACACTGCGACTCAAACTCCACGAGAGCCTTCGAAAAGCTCTCATCCCATTTCAGGTCTGTTTCTGGTATCTCCTGCAGGTACCCACCGCGAGTATCAATTTCCGTTTTTTAAAGTCCTCGAACTCTAGTGGCTGCAGAATTTCCTCATCACACTCTGAATGGTTCTCTGGTGGAGGGTTATCCTCGCACCCAATATCAGGGTTCTGATATACTGGGTCCCCAGGCTGCCACTTCCTTTGAGAAAGCCCATCAGGTAAGAAGGTTAAACCGCACACATGCTTCCATCTCCTTTCATTCGCCAACAAATTCTCCGGGAACTAAATGTGGATCAACAACTGACCTCTGTGCAGCTTTTCTTGACCGACCGCAGTTCACTGTCTCAATGGCCGCTGACGCTTCCGGTGCAGCCAAGGGCCCTGCGTAAATTTTTGGCATCGTGCCGGGGCCATGCAGTTCCTGCTGAAGACACTGTATATATAACGGCCACCTTCCTTAGTACTAAGATTGCCCGTTCTTGGCCCATTCTTTCCTCCTCAACATTGCCTCAAGATCTTCTGGAACTGCGAGGCTGCCACATTTCTCCGAATCAATTCTGGCGATCCCTCGCTGCTCCTGGATGCTGCTGGGAACTTGCCGCTACTGTTAAGACTCTCCTGGCCCAAATTCTTTGGAGCCGCAACTTTCAAACTTTTGGATCCTGTCCTTTTGTTCACTGCTTTGAGAATTGTCTGTGCTCTCTCTGACGTAATTGGCCACCTGTGGACATCAATCTCTAGGTCTGGTGTTCATCCTCGCCTGATCTCTCTTACCCATTTCGTTCAATTCACTGCTTAAATTTCGATGCCTCACGAGATCTCCATTGGAGTATTCATTTCAGTGATGCTTTGTCTTTTGCTTTTTGTTGCACGAAAATTGCTTCTTCCACCTTCCTCCAACAGTTTGATGGACGCGGCAAAATGTCTTCACGCTCAGGTAACACTTTATTTTCATCATTCTTCCCTGCGATGTGGTCCTTGGGGTGTACCCACACCTCAAAAAATATATACTGTATTTTATTTCTCCATTCCGAGTTGCCAGAGCGAAGTGGCGGCAGGTCTTGTCAGCAACTTGAATTTCAACCACGATGAAGTCCAGCAGAAGCAAACCATTCAAGGTGTAGCTTGCAGTATCTAGTTGGTGCAATCTCTGGCAGAAGATGTATCCAGGATGCCAGATGAATTTTTTTTTACAGTTTCGCTGAGATGTCAGCCAAAACCCTGTATGTAACTATCAAATAATTTCTGCACACTATATGTGCCATAATCTCCCAACTGATGTGGCCAACATCACCCTTAAGATGTTCTGTGTTTGTATCTTTTTAACCGCTCACATTTGATGCTCATTGTTCCTCTTGGCACGCACCCCCTCAACTCGCTCCTTGATGATAGTAGTGCACGTGTAAATCTGGCTGTACGTCTCCCACATACTATTCGCAAGCACATTCTTCTCCCGGAAAGCTGTACTCTCTGCCATGAGCTCCGCCTGCGCCCTCCGCAACCTATAGCACGGGACTTGGCTGTTGAGATGATGTGCTGCGTGGAGTCCATCGTTGAGGGGATAAAAGAACCACCTCTGCCAAAACCTATCATTGGTCCTGGAGTTCCCGAAGTCCTTCGTCATGTCCATCCCGACATGTTCGCCCAGCTCTGCCCACCAGCGTAGGATGGGGAAGATCCCAAGCCACGGAATGACGTAGTACCATCCAAACTCGGTCCATCTGTCGGAAAAATGAACAGCAGAAAGCACGACGATCCAATAAATGAGCTTGGAGGGATAGCAGCTGCTGTCCATCCAGAATTCGGTGAAGAGCGTATTGACATATTCGTATTGGAACCATCCCGTCCACGGGAGCCCCAAAATGAGCCATGTCTTGCGCGATGCAGATGGGGGTATCAGAAATGAACCCATAGTCGATGAGCCGGACCACGTCAGAGTCGCGGACGGGATCGCCAAGATACTTGTGGTGCTCGACGTGCAAGGTGCGGAATACCTGGGAAAATGAGCGGAAAATTGATTCAACATACATTGAGGACGTGCCTTGAGGAGGCGAAAGACTGGAAATGCGTAGGTAAATTCAAACCACTCGTGCGCACAGGGTAGTGTAAAAAGGTTGTTGTGGGATGCCTCGTGCACCATGTGCTCGAAGGCACGGAGCCTCGAGGAAATGACGAGGGCCATGAGGGAATATATCCCCCATACAGCTCTTCTGTTCAAGCACTTCACAGAGTATTCCGAGACAGCGATGCACCCTGCAATAACAACGTAATTTGACAGAATAATCAGAGATCCCCACAGGTTACTTCTCTAGGATTCGAAATCGGGGTGAGCATGAAAGCTGATGGCTGATGAGGTTCACTCACGCCTTTGTGTTGGTTGCTTATGGCCAATGCTTCCTTGAAAGCGATGCGTAGATTTTCGTCTTGTGGTTCGGCGGTCTGGATCCGGTTGACCTTGGCGCTCTCTTGCATTTTGAAGTAGGATCTAAAGAAATGTCGGCCTTTTAAATAAGAATCTATATGAAGTTTGATTAAACAATCTGCGTCTCAACGGAAAATCAGGTTTGAACCTTGATTGTTTAGTCACATGAAAGGAGACAGGGAGGGCCAGGGGCATTGGTGTAGGACAGATGTTCTGTTTAAGCAAGGGTTGTTAATCATGGATAATCACGGTTCATGTTCAAACATGAACATGAACAAAAACAATGTTCATCAGGGCTCAAAGGTGAAAATCTGCCAACCAGGGGACTCGAACGGGTGACCTCCCTAAAACCGAGAAAATCGGAGAGAAGGTACCATAACCACTAGGCCATGCAACCATTGCAAACTACCTACCAGCCTGGAATAAACCAGGTAATAATTAACATTTGGACTTGGACTTTTTGCAACCAACTTCCAACACAGACAAGAACTTTTTTGCTCTCCACTTTAATGTTCTGCTCACTAATAACACTGGTACATCCAAATAAGTGGGGAGGATCATTGAGATCTTCATTTCACTGATACAAGTTCACTGATAAACTTATAGGTTAGAAAAAAAAATGGGTCTCACAGTATTCAAAGTGTAGGAATTTGGACAATGATATAACTTAAACAATGCTCTAAATGATAGGGACCTGGAGGATTCAAGAAACCGCAAGAGCCCTTTTGAATGTGCTGTTGAACACATTGCCCACTGTGGACAAATCGTTCATAGCTTTACTTTCATACAAGTGGCTGCTCAGCCTCCTTGTGGCAATTGATTGCTGATCATCACATGGTTCCCAAGAATTTTGTTGGGTAGGAGAGTGCAATGGTGATCTGGACAGCACTCCAAAAGCTGTTGTGGGCCTTATCAAATTGTACTCAATCTGCTCACTATACTACAGCATGACACATTGTGAACTGTACTTCTCTCAAATTCTGCCCACTCTCTAGTTCCTTCCCATTGTCTGATAGCACCATTATCCACCAAACACTGCTAGATCCCTGTTCCTGGGGTGTGTACTTCTCTGTTAAGTTTTGGTGCACTTTAGGTGCACTTTGAAACCAAAAGGATTGAACTAGGGAAAGCCAAGCTGAATCAGATGCCAGTTCAGTGCACACCAGATATCCAGTGCCAAAACCCGGATCTGAAAAAAACCCAGATCTGAAAAAAATCCATTTTGAGCCGTGTCTGTGGGGCCTCTCAGCTGAGTTTTTTTTTATAGAATACCTGCACGGACTAGAAGTATTTTAGTGTAAAAAAACTGAGCCCATCCCACTGGTTTGCACGCACAAACATCAACAACTGCCAAAAATGGCCAATTTTGTCAGTTGCAGTCGAGTGTTGCACTTCAAGCTGTTTCTCTACCTATTTCTCCTGCTGGCAGCGTGTCCCTCGCAGTTGACCCCTGGGGCTGCATGAGGGAGGCATCTTTGTGTGTGTAGTTGATGCGTGATGTGTTTGACATCACTGTGATCTCGCATCACCGGCATTTTTCGGATCTAGTTCAAACTCGTAATTCGGCCAAATAAGTACAGGCACCGTGCCATACAACTACTCAATTAAAAATCTTGGAAATATTTGAGGGTACACTTTAGGCTATATATTGTAGCTTAGGCGACTCAGAACTTTGAAATTATCTCTCACAGCCATAAAACAGGGGGTCAACTTTTGTTTTTCGGATCCAGGTTTTGGCACTGTAATTCTGAAGCAGAGTATCAGATTAGGAAAATATTCAACTTGAATGAAAACCATCAGAATTGGCTTAGTTTTGGTTCACATGAAACCCAATTCCATACTAGAAGTAAGAGATGCCATTACTCTGCTCTGGCTTGCAAAAATGGGAACAGAAAAAAAAAACAGTTACATTTGATGGTACAATCGATCTGAATGTGATGGTTCTAAATAGCTAAAGACATTATTAGTAGTCAGTGTTCAATTGGGTTGAGAGGCGTGAGATCATAGATGGGATATCTGAATTGAAAAACCGACACAAAGTGGTATGGACAGGATGGGAAAGAGAACACATTGACTGTTATGGCCTGACTCCTCGAGTTCAGATGACCAGTGCAAGAGAAAGTGAATGGTACCTACTTCTAGCCAGATCCATAACCAGCATATACGCAAGTCACATGAAAACAAATGGAAAGGAAAGAGAAAAATCAACTTTGCTGTCAGAGCTTCTTGCGTGTGTCAATTGAGGGGCAGAAGTGAGTCGACTTGGGAGTGAACCAGTTCCAATACACACAAAGAGGAAGGTGAATAAACTTACCTTAGCTTTGACTTCTAAGGTGCTGAAACCACTGTACAAGTTCGTCAGATGTAGTCTGATCAAATTGAGGGATAAATAATCAAATTCAAAAAGAAAAGGGAATACCAAGATCCCAGACTCAGAGGCCAAAGCACTTGTCCAGCCTTGATTGTGTTGGCACCAGTTTGAAAAGGATGGAAAAATCAAGTAGCACAAATCAAGGTCAAGTCTTATGAGTCTTGTGTATTTAGTCTGGGTTGATCTTGATGTCTGCTGGGTGGCTTTGAGTTGATCCTTGGCCTTGACTGTTGGAACTGCAGCACTTTGTGGCAGGGATGGTGGGGGAGAAAGTGGAGCTAAATTAGTCTGGTTGTGCACAAGCCATTTGAGCCATCTGATAGCTTTTTTGGTGTGCACACCATAATGATATGGCTAATGGCTTGTATGGAGTATGGAACTGTGTTTCAATTGACCATCTTCATTTTCATTTGACCCATCCATGATTTCTAAATTCTAGTCAGCATTTAGCTTTGGTGGTCAGGCACTCAATTGGACTCAAAATTCAGCATTCCGGCTTTTTTGTCCTGTGTTAGCAAGCCATTAAAGCCTGAAGGTGGGTGTGCGGTAATGCATGAGCACATATTACAATGGAGATCCTTTATGAACAAAAGTCATCAGGGATGTGGAAAGCCATACAAGCCACTAGCCATATATTTGTGCACTGCAAAAAAGCCATCAGATGGCACATATAGCTGTGCACAACTTCACTATTAAGCAGTCTCTTTTGAGTTGGCTTTTGAGGGCAGAACTAATGACGTGAAAGTTGCATGAAGGTGCATCATGGCACACAGGCTATTGAAGGTCTGGAATTGCAGAAAGGTAATACCTTGAGGCGACTTTTCTTGGTTGAAATGCAGTTGAACTGAGCCAGAAAGTTGGGTCTACAGAGTGATACTGAAAGATGCTATTTGACTGGTGAAAAGCCTTGAAAAGCTCGAAAGTGGCAGAGGGCTTCTGAAAATTGCACAGCAGTGGCACATGAATATAAACAGGTGCATACTGATACAACCCATCTGCTTAATACATGAGTTGAGGTATTTCAGATATCAGCTCAGGCTGTCTGAAATACAACTAGCCTGTGTATACACAGTGCCTGATACACAGACTCTGAGTCTAAGCAATGGAGGTATAAGTGCAGGTGTATGAGTCAGTCCAATGCATCCCAAATTCTGATCTGGTACATTTGTATCAGGGAACCCCCACTCTGCCACTTTTGGCTCTGTTCTCAGGCCCGTCCTCAGCTCCAGCACCTTTGGCTCCAGCACCTTCAGTTCTATCCTCGGGCCCATCCTTGGCTCCAACACCTCCGTCCTTGGACCTGTCCGCTCTGACACTCACCTCAGCCCCGACACCCTCGGCTCCCATCTGATTCTGCTCTTCACGCTGGCACATATTATGGGACCAAGCCTGTGATCATTGTAGATATCTCTAGACACATGCTACTGGGTAGTATCTAATAGTATTTAAGTTTCACCTAGCATAGGAATCTCCATCCTTTCTTCTCTTGGGATTCCCCCGCTAGGTGCGTAGTATTCTGGCTTCTGTACTTGTACCTATATTTATACTTTGGATTCCCCCACTAGTTTCCACACCCTGTGCCAAGCTTAGAGTTGGCCTTACAGTTTAAGCTGGGTGAAGGTGAAGACTAAATATGGACATGGACAAAGGCTAGTGTGGAAGACTATGAGGGACATGTGAATGTAATATTTTCATCACTCAATACATTCTTTTCATCTCTAGTGTCCATTCACACCATTCATTGTGTTCAACACTCCTTCAACTCCATTTCTTCTTGTAGTGGCCTGATACTGGATTGGATCATTTTCACAACCCCCCCTCCTAGTATATAAACCACAGTTGTATTTATCTTGCTTTGGGGTAAATCCCACCCTTGAAACAGTCACCTTGTGTTCAGTCTACTCAATCTCTCATGTGGCAGATCTCACTCCTTGCACATCTGTCACACTGTGAGTATGTGAGCCAAGTATAAGCCAGAAGGGAGTGGCAGATAAAATTAGGGCAGTGAAATTTTGACAGTGGAGTGGACTGATGAATTCTGGCACAAGGTTATGGGTAATTGAGGGTTCTGAATCTGGGACTGTAACCATTACTAGAAGACCTATACCTAATTAAGAAGCTTTTTGGAGTTTTTTTATAAAATGGTGGGATACGAAATGTCACAGGTTTTTTTACCTGTTAATTTGAGTGAGGTCTGAAGATACTCAATGCATGCCACCAGCATTGGCACCTGGATTGACTGAATAAGATGTTGTGAAAAGTAAAACATGAGATTTTATGAAGGAGAGGATAAGAACCCATCTGGGTTCCAGGATCTCCCTAAGCAAGGCACAGGGAAGTCAGCACACTGTATTAACATCTAATGATGATCTTCTCCAGAAATTATTGAATATTTGAACATACCAGTGTTACTAGTGAGCAGAAAATTATAGTTCCTACACTTTGAATACTGTGAGACCCATTTTTTTTTCTAACCTATAAGTTTATCAGTGAACTTGTATCAGTGAAATGAAGATCTCAATGATCCTCCCCACTTATTTGGATGTACCAGTGTTATTAGTGAGCAGAAAATTAAAGTGGAGAGCAAAAAAGTTCTTGTCTGTGTTGGAAGTTGGTTGCAAAAAGTCCAAGTCCAAATGTTAATTATTACCTGGTTTATTCCACGCTGGTAGGCAGTTTGCAATGGTTGCATGGCCTAGTGGTTATGGTACCTTCTCTCCGATTTTCTCGGTTTTAGGGAGGTCACCCGTTTGAGTCCCCTGGTTGGCAGATTTTCACCTTTGAGCCCTGGTGAACATTGTTTTTGTTCATGTTCATGTTTGAACATGAACCGTGATTATCCATGATTAACAACCCTTGCTTAAACAGAACATCTGTCCTACACCAATGCCCCTGGCCCTCCCTGTCTCCTTTCATGTGACTAAACAATCAAGGTTCAAACCTGATTTTCCGTTGAGACGCAGATTGTTTAATCAAACTTCATATGGTTACTGTTTAAATAGAGGTTGGAAATATCTCGTGAGCTTCGGGGATTCGGCCAATTTTTGCAATCAGGTTTTTGGAACCAGTTGAATGGCTGGAGCAATTTTTACTCTCATTCTGTAGTTGTAGGATAAATTCCACATAGTAGACTGTTGTCCCTGCGACGCCACCGCATTGTTTCGGGGAATATAGAAGACTCCGAACTGTTCCTGACGAGATCGTAAAAAGAACCCGCAACAGTGGTGGTTATATCTACTCGGAGGGTTCGTTTTTACATGATTCAGCTCGTACCTCGCGATATATAGAGGCCATTAATAAATCACACATCCTCTGTGAGCGTTCAAGGCCAACTGAACCCCCTTCCCCCGGCCAAGATGATGAAAATAGCGAATCTAAAATAACAAGTCTAAAATAAATTCCTGAGACTCTTAATCAGCTATCGGCGTTATTCTTTTTGGGCCGAAGGTAACGGAGCATGTGGACAACTTAAGGCATGGGCATCAACGGACAACCTCAATACCGCAGAGATCACGATTATCAAAGGTTAAGCTTCCAAAATTATACTGCCTCCTACGTACCAGCATAATGTTGACTGTGACGCTCCCGCCCGGCGTCTTGAGTATACTCCCGGGTAGCAGCTATCTTCGTCGCTTCGTTACTTCCCATTGCTTCTCTCAGATGCTTGAACTCAATATTCCTTCTGGGCAATTGTTAGTTGAATTGGAAATCCCCAAGGGGTGTGTCAGAAAAATCCTATTTGTCTTGCGTCGGGTTCCAATGAGTTCCAAGCCGTCTCAAGGTCATATGCCACTACATCACTTGCAGCGCACGATTTAGGTTACGGCAAGCAGTTCCAAGGTTCCCGAACGTCAGAGAACCTTGGCACTCCATCGAAGCTGTTGCAAGCGGTGTAGGCAGGAGCTGGTAAAAAACTTCTACCTCTCTCTCTCTTCAATACTCTAATTGAAGGAACATCACGGAACAGATTTAGGGAAGTAAACAAGTGCTAGTGCAGTAAGTCAGTAAGACTAAGGAGAGTTGCATCAACTACTGATATTAATAGTGGTTCAAGTGTGCACATCTACGTATGAGTAAAATTTCGAAGGGCATGAACAGAGTTATATACCTTGCTCGAGCCACCGGGTTAACGCTCCACCCAGCTCCGCGCCTTTCGGCAATCTAGAAATAACCCCAGTTCCACGGCTCAACCCTGTAACCTACCCGGCTGACAATGACCCTCTCGCAATAGGTCAGCTTGAACTTCTGTTCCGCTGCCGGCTCCCAGGCGATACTAGCCTGGATTTAGTGATGATATGACCTAGGCATCTCAAGGGGTTCCAAGGTTCCTCGAAGCCTTGGGTGACTTGAGACGGTTTGCAAGATCTCCCGAGACACCCCACAGCGACTCCCGAGCAGTCTCAAGCCGGCACAAGGTCTCAAGCCGTGTCAATCCGTTGCGAGATAAATGGGCTTTTTCCGACATGAGAATGCGAATAAACTAAGCCGTCGGTCATTCATTCAGCAAATTCGGTCTCCAGTTCTCCTGCGACCTACAAATGCTCAGCCTGCCAATAATAATGTTACAGTATTACCCCCATAGCTCCGCCTTCGGAGAAACATGATTGATTCCCCATTTGAGTCTATTTTACGGCGTATTTTACAGCTTGCTTTCCAACTGAGTCTCAATATTTCCCTCTATTATCGGGGACGGACACGGCGTTCCTACGTGATTGCCAGCCGTCGTGGACGACCTTGCGGTAGCACCGGCCATATCTGTCTCAGCCGCCTCCTCCGTGGATCTCGGAGTCTCCCTCTGCCGCCGTTGTTTGGCCCGAGGGTTGAGAATCAGCGCCGCGAGGACGACGAATCCGTCTAGAACCTTATTTTTCAGATGAATTGGCAAACCGTATTTGAACGAAGCTGAAGAACCGACGAACCACAACCAGCGAATAGGTTATCCCCGCAATAATATCGAACCGGTCCTTGAACGCTAGCGATAAATCCGAGAACACGCCTCGAAAGACAACTGTGGTTTTAATTGCTTAAAGCAATAAGTACAATCACTCACCTCCTAGCATGTCCACGACTATGAATACCATCGAAATCCCCACGACCTCGCGGTGCTGCCAGATCTCGGCGTATTGCGGCAGCAGCGCGAGCGAGATGAGCACCGCGCTGAAAATGCCCAAAAACTGGGTCCCATGCGCGCCTGCCTCGCGGTCCGCTACGTACGCCGGGCGTACCGCAAACACCATCGCGGCCTCGAAGCCCCCGACGATGAGCATCACGCCCAGTGCCATCACGGCGGCGGCACGCCGCGAACGCCCGACGCCGTAGTACTGACACTGCCAGTCACTGTTGACTTGACTTGCTTTATTTTCCTCAGGGATAGAGACGGACCTGACCCCAGGACACCAAAGCGAGGAAGCCAAAGAGCTGTGGCTGGATGATGAGTGGAATGTTGAGGTCCAGGATGATGGTGTATGCGCCGAGGAAGCCGGCGGATATGCCCCACAGAAGACTGTACGTCGCGAACGCGAAGAGACTCGTGAATACTGGTAATGGTAGCGCGCAGATGCGACGCACACAAGCCACGGTGACAGCCCCTCTGTCGATTTTTCTCGCCAGCTCTTCCATACTTGAGGTACCAGCTGCGCCGTCCAGCAGACAGTGCCTACCGCGACCCGTCAAGTCCTTGAGCGAAACAACGATATAACAACGCACCGATGGTCCCTAACACATTCCCCGCAACGGTATTCGGGTGCATGTCGGTGTAGATGGTCCGAGACTGAGATGGCGCGACAATGACGCGACGGAGAAAAAACGTATGTTCAGAGTTGACCCGTCGTCGGTCGATCGGACGACTCCTTTTATTTTCAATTACCGTGAGTACTGACAAAGCGGACAGATTTGGTTCCGCGAATGACGGCCTGACGTGGATGGCACGACAATGATGCGACGGAGAAAGTCAAGAGGTAAGTAGGCGGAACTAAAGTTCCCGACATCAACCTCGAAAAGTTTTGGCATACTGTCGAGGAGGAGGGTCCGGATCATGGTCCGTAGGGACCTTAGTCTTTTTTCCCGGAGATAACGCTTTTTTTCGGCGATATCGCCGTATTCGACTTGGTCCGATCTTGTCCGAACCGTTGATCTACGGCATCTATCTTCATGATCATTTGCCGTTCAAGGCCTCTTCTACAAGGGAAAAAATTATTTTGATCACATAGACAGACATAAAAGATATGGAAATGGGAGGGTAGCCAAAACTCTGGAAGTCTCTGACCGAAAAATGAGACTGCAAACTCAAAGTTTACAATTCTTCCTAGCAAAAGCGGCCCATCAGCGCAGCTTTCTAAATTTGGGGGCCTTGTCAAAGTGCGATCGGGAATTCCCGCGTACCTCTTGAGACAGTGATGTATGCTCAGAGTTGACCCGTCGTCGGTCGATCGGACGACTCCTTTTATTTTCAATTACCGTGAGCACTGACAAAGCGAACAGATTTGGTTCCGCGGATGACGACCTGACGTGGATGGAGCCAAGTCCCAACATACGAATGGTCTCAGTAATACGAATCCGCGTACAGCGGCGCGTTTCATACAAGTCACATGACCGCATTATTTTCGGTTACTTAAGTGCTACGTTGAGTCGCCGTACTTTCCGCCTTAGTTTAGAAACAATGGAGATTCAACGAAGAATTAATAACAGACACCATCGTTCATAGCTAACTTGAAGACTTCATTTCCAGGTGACTGGATTCACGTTGATCGCCGAGGTTTGAAAAAAGCAGTGAGATGGTGCAGGTGGCAGAGCAACAATATACGCCGATACCAAAGTTGAGGGTAGACAAGACGGGCCGCCGCTCCGCTCCGGCAATGTGAAAAAAAAAAAGACAAATTGCTCAACCTGGGCCAACAGTATGGAAATGGAATGTTGTAAGGAAACACGGGGAAGATAAAGGAACTGGGAAATGTTGCGGAAAGAAGCATGAAATGAAAGGCAAGTTGGATTGATGGAAGAATGGAATCTGGAAAATGGCTTGTTGACAATGGTACTCTGCTGAGAAAAGGCAAGGAGGAAAAGAACATACTTCCGAACCATGGAACCTTGATGGCCAGTGTGAATGACCAAGCTGGTGTTGCTGCACGCAGCCATGACTCAAAACTATCATGTCCTTGAAGCGCGAAATGAGCAGAGGCCACGCAGAGGGATAAAGTATCATGAGCCAGTCCAAACCCCCGAGAAGATCCTAGTGAGATCCATGCATAGAAGAAATGAAACTGAGTCAAGAGGGAGCCCGAGCACCAGCAGTAGACGAGTATTGAATTTTTGAAGAGTGCAAGATAAGGCCAACTTGAAGAATTGATAGAGGGGCGTGAAGCGAGATTGAGGGGGGGGATAGAAAGTGCCTGTCCCTAGCTCAGGTTGGATTAATCCAATCATGTCTGTTCGTGAAGTTGGATTGATCCGGTTTAGCTGATTAATCCACCAACCTACGCCAGTGTAAAAAGTCTACATATATGCCATAATCAACTACAGGGTAATTTAAGCGGCAATTAAGCGGATTAAGCTGATTAAGATGATCAAACGGATTAAGCAAGCTCAGAAGCTGAAGCCGATTGAGCATTTTGCATTAAGCCTCTCTAGCGGGTTACTGTAAGACAACAAAACCTGTTCCAAAGGCGGTTTTCATGTCAGACCTGGACCAGCAAAGTTATGCCCAGAGATGATAAGATGCAGTCGTTGGTCAGATGCTGATAGGCTCGACTTCCCCTCCCGGCCTTCTCCCTGGAATTGCACAAGTTGGGGAAAGGTTCAATGAAGTGGGACTGCGGTGGCATCAAGTGGCAAATTCAATCTCGAGCCTCCAGTAACTACTGGGGCTGGAATGGTCATCGTTTTACCACACAGAAGGCCAATTTACTGATATCCATGGTCACGGGAGCTGTACATAGAGGACGGGTCCGAGGACGAAGATGGCGAAGAAGAACAAAGATGTGTCGGATCCCGGTCCGATATTTGATCAGATCTTTGGTGTGCTTGTTTGCAGTTGATGTGCTCTTTGAAGGTCTTTCTTTAAACGTCCATGTCCTAACCTATGCTGATGTGCCACCAACCATCCTAGGCCTCATAAATGACCCCAGAGGCCTTGGGCTGGCTCGATTCCCGCTCGCATTCTCCCCCAGGCATCATTGGTGTCTATGAGTTCATCGGTTCCGACGCGCAATTTGCGAGTGCCGGTGGCATTTCTGGCCACCGATGAGCCTGTTCTCGTTACTACTTGTTCGTGCTTCTTATCTGCCCTCCCTTTGACTTAATAACACTCTCCTCCTTTCCCCGAACCAAAATGATCTCAGACCGGCACAAAGACGCGTAGTCCTATGCCACCTGTCGTGCATGATGTCTGTTAGCATTAGGTGAGTTCGACTCGGCCCATAGTTCAAGCTCATAACCCATGTACTGAGGTGGCTTGTTTAATCGAGTACCAGAGCTCCGACTTTGCTGGGACAACCAATGGCACTTGGTGAGTCACATTTTCGGGTTCAACATTGTTTGCCTGGCTAAGCTAGCTTAATCCGCTTCAACGGCTTAATCCACTTCAACGGCTTAATCCACTTCAATGGCTTAATCCACTTCAACGGCTCAATTCACTTAATCTGCTTAACGTAGTTCATAAGATAGTCATGTATTATGATTGCAGATTTTTTGCTTTTGTCATACCGGATGGGCGGATTAATCCGCTTAAACCAGATTAATCTGGCTTCATGTACAGACATGATTTAGATTAATCCAACCTGAGCTGGATTCATAAAGTGCTTGTAGGAGAATGACCAGCCGCTTATTTATCTATGCCTCGCACGGTCATAGTGCGAAAATGTGGAGGCACAGTGAGATATCAACCATGGCACAGTTGAAATTTTGCTGCGGGGAACTGTGTGCCTCTGCGGATTGGAAGAAGGGTGGTCAGCTAAGGAACTTCAATTGAAAACCCGTGGAATCTGTTCGATCCACAAATGGGGAAGTATAAGGGCCCTTCAGGACGAACCCAGAGGAAAGCCCAAAGGAGGCGGAGATAAATGGGGTAATTGCACTGCCGAATGAGCAAAATCTTAAACAAAAGTTAATAATATGGCCAAAAGCGGAGTTTAAAGAGCTTCAGACGGACATTAACCGTTTTTTAAGCAAATGGCTTCTCAGCTGTGCTATTTCCCCCCACCACGGCCCGCCCCGCGTTCAACCGTTGTCCCCGTCTGTACCAATGGTTCATTTGTATGCCTACAAAATTTGCCAACTTGCACTGCCTTAGTCCCTCGGAAACCAACCTAGACCGAAAAAGCAAGTGGTTCAACAGCTTTCCTGTCCTATTGCGATAGAATCGTCCTGCTGACCTATCCGGAGTATGAGCCGCGGGCAGACGCAGTTGGTCGCAGGAGGCTGTGCTGTCAGATTTCTGTCATTTTAACAAGCCTGTGGTCGCGCAGACCTGAAGATTCTCCACATATAAAAAGGACCGATCCCCCGTCTTTGCTGGTGCCAATTCCCCCTAGCATCCCCTGTCCTCCGTTCCTGCAGTCCTTCAGAATTGCTTGGCTACTGTTGGGGTTTTATTACTTGGACTACAGTGGTGCCTGCTTCAAGTTTTGGGGTCTATTCTGCCACTGCTGTCTTTCCTGCCTGTCACTAGCGCCGGAAACGAACCCTTGATTTCTGTACTGCCTGAAATTAACTGTTCCTTAAGATTTTGCTTGTTAGGCAGTGCAATTACTCCATGCAGCAATATCTCCATCTGTTTTCCCTCTCCTCTTCTCCTGCATATCGTGTTGGCTTGCCCCATTGGTGGACCATCCCCATTCTTCGGGTCAAGCCTGACGCGAGGCACGAGTGGCTTAGGCTTGACGTAGGATACGCTAGTGTAGGAGAGAATCGGGAAGGAAGTGACCCAGCGTGACTTGATCACTTCTTTCGCCTCGCGCGCGACCTCGACGACGTGCCCGATTCTCTCGCTCATTTTTCTTTGTGTACATACTGTCCCCTATGCTTCTACATACCATCTCCGTCATGACCCAGCAACCTGAAAGCCAAGATTCTTCGTCGAACCTTACCGAGATGGCGCGATGGATAACTCTTCGAGCGAGACCGCACACACGCGCAGGACACACACGTCGACAGCGATCGTCGAGGCGCTAAAGAAACTCCCGTGCCAGGCAAAAAATCCAATTGAACAACCTGATCCTAGGGCGTAACACAGACCGCCTGCTCAGGAGGACGCGTCATCTCGACAACGCAGTCACATACCCTGACATTTTGTCAGACGATGAATCCCTGGTCACCGTCAACGAGGAAGCTCCCCTCTCCCCTGCCAGCGGTTTCAAGAAGGTGATTAATTCTTTGTCACCGGCGTTGGCGATCAGTATTATGCGCAGTATCTCGTCTTTCGGAGGCAACGCGAAGCACCCGCGCGACGGGGAGGACCCCAAACCCCCCTCCAAGCGACGATGCGAAGAAATCGATCTGCCTGTAGGATCTCGCCCCCCGGTTTCCTTCAACGTCCTTTTGAAGGATCTCGACGTTCATGGTTATTACATAAAGTAAGTAAGGCCGACAAGCGGCACGGCCTGCTACCGATTGATTTCAATCATGGAAATAATTTTTCAAGTGCAAAAAGTAGTGTTGATTCCGGGCCCCACCACACATGTGTTGTTCTGCACAAAAATTATCATGGTTAACATTGGTTATATTGCAAGAACAAAAAACAAGTAGAAAACTATTTAAAACTGTTATGTGGAATGGGCTGACACAACACATCAGATTTAAATTTGACCATGTAAGCCTCCAAAAAAGAAACACAGAACACGGTTGAACCGTTGCAGAAATTAAACCCAAGATCATAGAGCTTAGCCTACTGCGCCTTGCACATTGTGGGAGAGGCAAGTCAGAGGCTCAGAGCCGAGAGCAGGGTTGTTAAGTCGCTGGATGTTGTTCACGTTGTAGGCGTCGGAAAACTCTGGCTGGAGGAAACAGCCACCTGTAGCTCTTGAGAAAGACGGAAAAAATAGGGAGAGAGAATGAGCCAAGCCCAAAGACGAAATGCAAAAACCAGATGACGAGACGTGCCTGACATCACAGAACCTTGTGGCAAATCAATGCTGATGCGTGGGAGGTTCAGATATCGTTTCAACCAATCAGAGAGCCAGAAAAGGCGCTTACGCAAAAACTGCTGATGAAAACGGGAGTTTACTGCAAAAAGCTTAAATTGGGCTCCCTAAGACCTGTACCTAACGGTAGCAGGAATCCCTCTCTCCCTTTTCACCACCGAAAGTCTCGACTACATCAACAAGAATTCTTCCTCTATTGCCACGACCAAACTGAATGCCCCGGGCTCCGACAAACAGACTCGCGTTATGGATTCAGCCCATTTTGAGGCCAACGTCCTGGCGGAGCGCGACCTGGACTGGGCCCAGTGGACCGAAGCGGCCCAAAACTACATCAAGTTCATGGGCATCATAGGTACTCCCGACGTCCCGCACTGGACGGCAGATTTAGGTTTCCTAGTTACTTACGAAAAGGCGGAGAAGAACTTCCCAGCACTCCTTCGCACAGATATCACCTTACACCAGGCCTACAATGTGCAGGGCTTCTCCTTCAAGCGTGAGTTCTATCAGGAGCAACTCAGCAACAAGCTCGTCCTTCTTCGTATCGACGAGAATCTCGAGCTCCGCTCAGCCGAATGGAAACCTGTGGCCGAGACCCGGCCCCCCGCCGCTCCCCCGAGTCTGCACGGAGGCATTCGGAGCGGAGGTGGCGGGGGTGGACGTGGTAGTGGCGGCACGCGCGGTGGCGCCCGCATAATAGGCAGAGGCGGTCCCTTTCAAGAAGGCAGCGGAGGCGAAGCCCCCTCCACCGTCTGCCTCCTATGCGCGAGACAGGGGCACTACTACAGCACGTGCACCTCCACCAGCTTCGAGGACGGCTCCACCGGCTTTGAGGACGGCTCCCCGCTCTTCTGTCGCAACTCCGGAAACGACATATGTACAATTCGATCCAACGAGACACTTTGTTGCCTCTGTGCTTAAGAGAGATATGAAACATCAGAATCTCTTCAATCCATCTGTTAATAGTAGTGTTGGGTCCATGCCCGGATGTTCTAACATTCCTTTCAAATACTGAGCATCAGTTTCGACCACTAAATTGCGGCAACCTAATAACCAGTACTGCATCACCTCTAATGCTCGTTTCAACCCAAATAATTCCCGTTTCGGTTGAGAGTAGTTAGACTCTCTATTGTTTAACAGTAATGACTGGAAGCGCGCATAGTATTTCTTTTTAGAGTCAAGAGGGTCACACTGATAGACGTGTATCCCAACGGCTTTATAGGAGGTATCCACCGCTAGGACTACCGGTGTTTCCCATTCATAATTAAGAGGTCTTAGTGCAGGACAACTTCTTAACGAGTCTTTCAAGACTTGCATAGACACTTCCTGTTTGTCTCCCCACACAAATTCCATGTCCTTCTTGGTAAGTTTCTGAATAGGCTCGGCTTTCAACGAAAAGTCCTGTATGAACATTCTCATTACGCCTACAGTTCCTGAGAAAGCGTGTACCTCATGTACGTCTTTCAAGGCACCCCACCTTTCAATTACACCAATACGGTCTTCATCTGGTTTCATGCCTTCATAGGAGCAAACATGACCAACCACCTTAAAGGTGTCTCGACAAATCTGCAATTTCTTTCCAGAAACTGTAGCTCCACTATACGCTAGTCGAGTCAGGATTCTGTTACAGTCCACCAAATGCTCCTGTACAAACCTCCTAATTTGCGGATTCTCTCGTATAGTCTCATGTGAGCCATCCGGCAACTCATAATGCGTTGGTGGGCCTCTGACCGGTACATTGTCAATGTAAGGTCTAGTGAAGTCCGGAATTTCGTCCCTTAGAATATAAGTCACATCTTCGTGAAATATAGGAACCGAGTTAGTCCAACCTTGAGGTAGTCTGACTAACTGCAAGGCCCCAAACGGCGTTTGAAACGTCGTGAAGTCTCTTGAGTCAGGATGTATCAACCGGTGGTTGTATCCCGAATACAGATCGAAAGTAGACCCACAAGATCGTCCCGCAAAGTGTTCAGCTAAGTCTGCTGCTCCCGGAGGAACACCAGAGTGAGCGATAGTCACAGTGTCTAACGGTTCTAGTGAATGTACTAATCGAATAGATTTCTTATCACTCTTCAAGACCCCGAAGTATTTAGTGCGATATGGGCCATTAGATGGTTCATAAATGTTCGCGTCAATACTGGCTCTAAGGACCTTGCAGACCTCTTCTAATTGACCAGGCGGTATAGGGATATTTCGTTCAACCCATACCTTATGCCCTGGTTGAACTGGAAAACGTACAGGAGGGAAGAACTTTTCATCAAAGCTTCCCCTCTCATCGTCAGTCCAGGCAACCGTTTTCTCGTGGATACAGAGCATATGGTGCATTAGTTTCGTTTCTGTCTCATTAAGAAACCCATCGTTATGTAGTTCATCCACCTTATCCTTCCTTTCCTGAGTGTAACGCTGAAACGGTGCACTAGGGTGCGGCCGTGTAATCTAATGAAAACAACTAGAGAGTGAAGCGAGCTAGTCACTAATCACAATCCAACCAAAATCAAAACAAAACACTAATCCGGTCCTAATGCTCGTGTGTGTGTGTTCGGGGAGGTAGGGTACGTATCACCCGTCAAGAGGGTGTGCAAAGGTTTTATAAGACTCTGTTTCAATAGCAAACTATGTGGTCTGAGCACGGTTATGCTGGGGTAGCAGGGACTTCACACCGACAGTATATCAAGACTCAAGTAAACCCTGGACTTGTCCAAAGTCTTCAGTTTCCTTGTGAGCGTCAGACCCTAGCACTAACTGGCAGCTAGCCAAGAAGCAGAATAGGTAGGCAGACTTTCGGCGGACGGACACTTGACTCGTAACTCTCTTGCGAGAATGGAGACAATCAACAAGCAGGTGCAGTTACGCAGATGGTGAGGGCGGGGCTAGTGTGCTCACGCTTACACTGCTGGCGGCCACTCTAGTTCGAGGCGTGAGTTTACGTTCCAAACTGGCTCTTCACAATTGAATTGCGTGAGACCTAAGTCTAGCGGGTCTCTTCACCAAGGTTGAATGCGTAACACTTATATCTGGGCAATGGTATTGTCCCGTCAATGTCCCGTGTCTTACAATCTTTATCTGTGCGTCTTCAAATCTCTGATATCTTTCCAAACAAATCTAGAGTTTACTATATTGCCCGTATATCTGGGTGGATAGTTTACTGGCTAATACAGAGTACACAGCTGGCTTTTATACATTTCAGAGAGAAGTAAAGGAGATAGACGGAATGAATAGGAACAGTAAAGGGTGGGAGCCCGAGTAGTGAATGGCCAATGGCGTAGAAGGCATTCTCAACCATGGGTATTATGACCTGCTACCGGGGCTAGTCCACATGTATTTCTCTAGCACGCCATAAGATGTGCTTAGTTGTCTTGGTTTCCATCTTTCTGACTGAGCGAGTCAGCCTTAGTCATTTCTGACTGAGCGAATCAGCCTTAGTCATTTCTGACAAGTCCTATTCCACTTCTGTATCAGTCCCGCACTTCACCAGCCCAGTAGAACCGGTACTAAATATCCAGCGGCTTGATAAAATATCAGCAGCCCAATATTGTGTTCCAGTAACTATCTGGCGGCCCGATACTGGACTGTTAATCCTCATCATTCATATCAGCTGGCCTTGATGCGAAGATCGCATCTTTCCAGCGGCTAGATCTGCCCGGCGCAGCACTAGTCATATCCTATGACACTGGCTTGAACCCAGTAACACGTCTTCTGCTCAATCTAATCCATTGAGGTGCTACTAGATATCCAGCGGCTAGATAAATGTGTCTAGCGGCCCGATATATCCAGCAGCCCGATACATTGTCCAGCGGCTCGATGCATTATTGCCTTTAAGACCAACCACCAAAGTCATGGAATGACTCTATAAGTATCTGGCAGCTCGATCCAGTATCCAGCGGCTCGATAAAACATCCAGCGGCTTGATACCAGGCAACATTACAAAGCCAGCCCTAAAGTCATTACACTGACTCCGACTTCATCTATCTGACTCCAACTTCATCTTTAATCTTCTTCAGTAGTCGTCAGACCATTCAGAGACCGCTTGAAGCGGTAAGCCAATAATCCCATATAGTTCCCTGTTGTTTCACCTCCAGCACGTAAAACAGTGGTTTACCACCGCTGTCTATAGCTCAGTGTTGAATCTCATAGTCAGGCCGCAACAGCCTTTTTGGGCTGCCTTGTCAAGTCTACTCAACTCTTCATAATTGGTTTGTTACACTGACTTTCGGCCATCAATAGTGTAGCCTACCACCCCAGGGAGGGTGTACGCTCATAAACTAATGCCTCACTTCTGCCCACTAATAGGTTCAAAATGAAATAAAAACTGGTGTTTTCATGCATGTTTTGGTACACGCCCTATCAACGCCCCACTGGAACGTACTCTGGCGGATGTGGATTCAAAGGTATTAGATTCGCCAACGGATCTCCAATAATGTTTCTTTCAATTCAGAACTCGGCTGGTAAGGGTTCAAACACTGGTTTAACTTTTTGAGCAACTGGTTTATATTTCTTGCCAACAAAGACTTCAGCAACCTCAGTTTGGATCGCGTGGCGCGATTCTGGCTGAGGTTCATTGTCAGAAAATAACGCGGCGCCATCCAAGCAGAATTCTCTGACTTGGATCGCGCGGCGCTATTTTCTTCACCTCGTATCGAAATATCCGTTACAAAGGCATCTTTTTCCAACTTGTATCGTGCGGCGTGATTTTTATATCTAGCTGCGCAGTATTCTTTACTTTCTTTCGCGCAGCTTGATTTTGAGTCAAACTCAGATCGAGCGGC
This sequence comes from Mycena albidolilacea, assembly GCA_029282495.1. NCBI lineage: Eukaryota > Fungi > Basidiomycota > Agaricomycetes > Agaricales > Mycenaceae > Mycena > Mycena albidolilacea. The sequence goes on from JARIHO010000022.1 coordinate 1,370,619, forward strand.
GCTATTTTCTTCAGACAAAGCAGTTTCGGATCCCGCAGCGTGATTTTTACTACTTTGTGTAGCGCTGTGCGATTTTACCTCAGATTTCTCCAAGTTGGATCGCACGGCACCATTTTGAATGTCCACTTCTTCTTCCGGTATCAGCCAGTCCGCATATTGGCAACAAGAACATCGGCCTTTAGTGGTGTGTCTAGAAAATTCTTGTTCTAGAGCACCATCATCTAGCCTGGCTGTCACAAAGACTGCTTGACCCGGGTTGTTAATTCTTGGGTCACTAATATTGACTACTTCGGCCACTAGTGGTTCCCTTTTCAGTTTCTTATTCCGCCCACTGTTCTGTTCATTAAAACTTTGTAAAAGTTCAACAGCGGGTTCATCTAGATATGGTTTAGAGGCTTCTAGGAAAGCATTTCTAGTATCCGCTAGAGTGAAGCTTTCCGGTCCACTAAACTGAATGGCAGTGATTTTGGGTATTAGATTTTCGTCTAATTTGACTTGTATGGCGAATTCTCCTTGATGGTCTATCAATTCCTCGAATTCTGAAAATTTTGGTTTGTTTCTTCAGAGTCATGCATCTCTGTTGAAGCATCCCGCGCTTTCTTCAATAATCTAGTTTCGCCCCGTGCGAAAGTGGGTACCACAACTCTCTTACGAGTAGAAAGGTCAGTCAGAGTTAACAACTGACCACCATCTGCGCAGTTAGCAATGTTGCTAATTGTCAAGATATCGAAGGGACGTCCAAGTAACACTTTATATGTGGGCGCCTGGATAATATGTACTTGCAAGTATACCGTCATATCGGTGAACCTGAAAGGTACATTCCTAGCTAGCCCTAGTGATTTTTCTGACTGTCCGTTTGCACTCTGCATATAGATGCAGCTATCAGGGTCCCAGCCAATTCCTAATCTGACCGCAACTTCTTGCGCCATAGAAACTATCTGTGACCCACCATCCAAGATACTTTCATCTTCACCGACACCATTAATCAAAGGGTAAACCACCCTAAGAGAAGCTGAATCACCAGCTCTTCCAATATCAGTAAGATTAACGAAAACTTGCTTAGGTGCTTCACCCGCCGGGATAGACAACCAGTACTGAACGATTGCATCGTTCACTCCTACTGCGCCCATGGGTATTAAGCCATCTGCTTTGTCCGTTATCTTAGTCTGCGGTGTGAAGGGTAAGTCCTTCAAATACACCGGTGTTGAGTCTACCGCTATTCCAGGGATAGACTCAATTAGACCGTTGCCTGAAGTTGAGTGGTGGTTCAACTCCATATCATTCAATGCCTGTTGTAAGGCTTCTCTAACTTTGGGAGTAACCCTCTTCTTCGAAAGCATGGTCCTAGCCTGTCTCAACAACTTCGGACTCATACTGAATAATCGGTTGAGCAGTATACCAATTTCTATGTTATCAAAGATTTCAGCTGCTAAGTCGGCAGCTTCATCTTCAAGACCACTTTCAACTGGTGCTCTAACCTCATAGTCCTTTTCTTTTTGGCCAAAGCAGGCAGACCAGCCTTAGATTGGCCTGGTCCTGAATCAACTGGCCGTTTTGTAAACTGAACCGGTGGTACCATTTTATAGGGTAAAGGCAGCACGGTTTCATTTTCATCCCCCACCTCAGAAGCCATTTCTGAAGCGGAGTCATCATTTCTAGGCCTAAAACGTCTGGGAAAACCCATAGGTTTCTCAACAGTCGGTCTCTCAGTTTCGTTACGGTCTTCAGTCGAAAGGTTCTCTGGAGGCTTTGCCGTGTTAAGGATATTTCGTTCCTTAGCCCCCTTCCTTGAACCCTCTAGAAATCCGCTTCGTCAGACTTAGAGCTGTTCCCCGTTCAGGAGGGATTAGCTCTGGTCATGGCGAATTGGTCTACAGCGTTCAGTTTTGAGAACGTCTGAGCCAACATTGTAGAAATGAGATCTGTTTAACTAGCCAATGTAGGGGCCGGTTGGAGTGGTTGAACACTCTGTCCCTGGATGAATTGAGAAGACTGACCAGAGCGTTGAGCCTGGTTTCGCCTAAGAGTTTGATTCTCAACCATCAGAGTCTGACTCTCATTGTCCCGAGTATCATATTCAGATTCATCATAGTACTCATAGTTTTCATGGTCATTTCCAGTAACACAATTTCTGGCCAGAGGAGCAGAGTACAATCCTGGAGCAGTCTGGGTGAACACATTCTGAATGTTAGACTGCACTGCTCCAGTTTTGCCACTAGCCTCCTCTATCATCTGTCGCCTAGATTTGTTGCCAATAGCATAGCAGGGGCGACCGTCAGCATAACAGTCCCTGTTACCTACGACTTTCAAGAGGCCAGAAGTGATGTGAGCTTGTCGATAAGGGCAGGCGTCGATTTGATGCCCAGCATCCGAGCAATAGTAACACAAGTCGGTCTGAGTCAAAGGCCGAAATCTTACTTGACGGGGCGGCATAGTTTGTGAATCGGGAGCACCGGGGAGTAGACCAGGTAAGGACTTATAAAACGAATCAAGCCCATTCATCTTTTTCTGAGTTTCCTTGTGCATCAAGGACACTTTCTTAAAGGTCCTATCTTCTAGTTCGCTCATCATGTTCACTACCGTTGACTTGATAGTTTCTAACATGGTGGCGGTATCTTTCTCCTCACGTTTGACCACTCTAGTAGTCATTGAACGTCCGGTTGAACCAGAAACGCGAGGTAAATCATTATCAAGGAACTCAGAGTTAACAGTGTGTTGTTGAACCATTCGTTTAGCCTCGTTAATGACTTCTTTCAAAGTCCAGGTCCTTGTTCCAGGATCTTGAACTACTCCAGCCGCCAAGGCAGGAGGATGATGTTCAAGGTTTTCGAGGATTAGTTCTCTGAACCTTTCTTCTAGCTTCTCAAGAAACAGAGTGATAGCGACGGCGTCAGTGATCTGACTAGAGACTAACAGCTTGTTAGCCTCTTTCTGCATTCGCCGGGCGAGCTGCATTAATTCGTCCTGATCAGATTGGCCAATATCTGCATCGTCATATTTCTTAAGTATCTTCTTGAGTTTCTTAAGTGAACCGCGCTCAGTATCAACTGCAGAAGGGTAGTTCGCTAATATATCTTTCTTGAAATCCTTGTATGCCGAATTGAAGGAGTCAAAGTCTTCCCACTGGAGCCTAGTTTCATGGTTCAAGTACCGAGTAACAAAGGCATTCTTTTCATCAGCTGGGGTGCCAGAGATTTCCATCATCTGTTCAACACTCTCCAAGAAAGGGAGCAGCTCTTCTGGTTCATCATCATCGAAACAGGGCGCGTTCTTCTCATAGAACTCAGGAATCTTCTCCTTGTCTGAAGCAGACATAGTAGTAGAGGTAGAAGTGGGTAAGGTGTTTGTAGTAATATCTGGTTGAGCTGTTTCGCTCGGTGTAGCAGTGGTGGTACCTTGCGGTTCCAACAAAGAGGATGGAGCAATACGGCTCGACGTCCCAGACACAGAAACTGAACGATTGAACCTAAAGGTTCAAGCAGTATCACGGTCTTGTAAGGTGGTTAGTTCTCTTGCGAGAGCTACGTGTGAAGAAGAGGGCAAGTCACTTTGTAGTATAGGAGTTGAAGCGGCGCGTTGACTGTTCTTAGTCAAACGAGGTTCAGGAAGACGAGGTCTAGGGGTTCTAGCTGATTCGTCTTCCGAAGCCATGTCTCCGACTACAAAGGGAAATATCCTTTCTAATGCCTGGAGCTAATGGCTCTACGGGCGTTGGTATATCAAAGATATTGGTTGCAAGATGGCTCGAACTGATAGTTGCGATCGACAAAGATTATTTTTGCACAACACTCCTGTTACCCCTCGCGGTGGGCTCCAGATGAAATGGTGCACTAGGGTGCGGCCGTGTAATCTAATGAAATCAACTAGAGAGTGAAGCGAGCTAGTCACTAATCACAATCCAACCAAAATCAAAACAAAACAGCAATCCGATCCTAATGCTCATGTGTGTGTGTTCGGGGAAGTAGGGTACGTATCACCCGTCAAGAGGGTGTGCAAAGGTTTTATAAGACTCTGTTTCAATAGCAAATTATGTGGTTTAAGCACGGTTATGCTGGGGTAGCAGGGACTTCACGCCAACAGAATATCAAGACTCAAGTAAACCTTAGACTGTTCAAGTCTTCAGTTTCTTTGTGAGCGGCAGAATCTAACACTCCTGACAACTAGCCAAGAAGCAGAAGGTAGGGCAGACTATCAACAGACAGACACTACTTCAATATCAACTTTAACTGCACGAATGGCGGCGGTATCAACGAAACGAGGGCAGTTACACAGAAGGTGGGGGCTGGGCTAATCGTGTGGACGGTTACACTGAAGGCGGCGGTCTCACTTCTATTAACAAGTCTTAACCTGGAGGCCTAAAGCGCTGCTACAGGAGACAAGTTGAATAGGTTGAACGAGGGCTCTTATATCAATGCAGTGGTAGTCTTTTTGACGTCCCGTATCTTTTAATCTTTTCTGTGCGTCTTCAACTCTGTCTGATATCTTTTCACAAATCTAGAGACTACTATATTGCCCGTATATCTGGGTGGATAGTTTATTGGGTAATACAGAGTACACAGCTGGCTTTTATACATTTCAGAGAGAAGTAAAGGAGATAGACGGAATGAATAGGAACAATAAAGGGTGGGAGCCCGAGTAGTGAATGGCCAATGGCGTAGAAGACATTCTCAACCATGGGTATTATGACCAGCTACCGGGGCTAGCCCACATGTATTTCTCTAGCACGCCATAAGATGTGCTTAGTTGTCTTGGTTTCCATCTTTCTGACTGAGCAAGTCAGCCTTTTAGTCATTGCTGACTGGTCAAGTCAGTCTTAGTCAAGTTCTATTCAATTTCTCTATCAGTCCCGCACTTCGCAAGTTAAATATCAAGCAGATTGACAAGATAGCGTGGTGCTACACTGGTGGACCAGTATAGTGACCAGTGCAAATATGGCGCGGCATCATTCTATAGTGCCAATCCTCATCAATCATATCAGTAAATCCTTGATGCGAGGCCCACATCATTCTAACGGTCAGATCTGCCTGAGTAACCACAGTGATGGTTAATTCAGTAACATGTCTTCATCCCAATCTAATCAGTTGGGCTTATACACAAAATGGCGCGGCACAATATCTCTGCCGGCCCTAATGTGGTTGTACCAATCCTGGCTTCATATATCTTGTTTTAATAGTCACCAGACTATTCAGAGGCCGTTGAGGCGGCAAGTCAATAATTCTGATTAGTTCCCTAATGTTTCACCTCCCGCACATAAGATAATGGCTTACCGCCACTATCTATAGCTCAGTGTAGAACATCATAGCCAGGACGTAACAGCCTTTTGGGCTGCCTTGTCAAGTCTACTCAATCCTTCATAGTTGGTTTGTTACACTGACTTTCGGCCATCAATAGTGTAGCCTACCACCCCAGGGAGAGTGTACGCTCATAATCTAATGCCTCACTTCTGCCCGCTAATAGGTTCAAAATGAAATAAAAACTGGTGTTTTCATGCATGTTTTGGTACACACCTTATCACCGGACTTGTAAGTGTGTCCGTAGTCTGATGTGGGGCTACTCATCTGCCCGTGCGAGATGGACGAGCTGCCGCTGGGGCCAGAGTGGGAGTTGCTCGAGTGCCCCTGCGATGACGGCGGCCCCCCATGGCTGTGGCCCTGTGACGACGAGGCTGCCCCACTCCCACTCCCACTTCCACTTTGACCGCCGCTCAACCACATCCCCGGCTTGACGGCCGCGAGCGCCGCCCCCGCCTGTGCGAAGGACATCTGCCCATGCCTGGATGACGAGGGCAGCACACCGTGCGCCTCGGATGACCCAGACCCGCTCCCGTGCCCCTCCGAGCTCGCGTCCACCAAGCCCTGCTCGTGCCCAGCTCATCAACCCGTACCCGTGCATGCTCTCCTCGTCCGTCGCAAGTGGGCTGTGCCACGCGCCGCTCTCGTGCATTGTCGGCTGCCCGCCCTGGGCTCACCGGAACCCCGGTCGTGGGAGCGGAGGTGGCCGCAGAGGAAGAAGATGGCGAGGACACCGAGAACGAGTGCGACGACACCACCAATGGCAACACCGACGATACCGCCGACGTTGTGTGCGAAGGTGCTGTGGACAAGGGATCAGTAAATGAATAGATGGATGGATCAGATGAGAATGAAGAGGAGAAAGGGGGCGTCTCCCTCCGCATATACGGGAGCGCAGGGGAAAAAACACAGATAAAAGCGGAAGGCTCCTCACGGAAGAGAAAGTAAAGCCCCACATCCCCATCGTACTCAAGTGCATGGGGCACACTCCCCACTCCCACTTCCCCCCCCGGAAAGCCTTCCCCCTCCCCCCTCCCAGGAAAACCGGGCGGGTAAAACAACTCACCTCTCCCCCGCATCCCCCCCTGCTCAATGTGCCCATATTGGTGGCGCCTGCCACCCCCCCCCCCCCCCGTATTCGAACCCGTACCCGTGCCCGTACCGAGGCACCTGCCGCCGGTGGCATTGGTGGAGAAGCTGGGCGAGAAGGTAGTTGCAGCGGAGGGGGAGCGGGAGCGGGAGAGGGAGGGGAGGGAGGAGGAGAGGGAGGGGCGTTAAGAAGGGAAGGGTTGGGAGAGGGATGCAGACTGGGAGGGTGATGGTGGGATGCTGGCTGAGGCGGATTGTGAGATGGAGACGGAGAAGCGTTGGGAGGTGGAGAATGATTGGGATGCAGACGCAGACACCAATTGTGATTGAGAGGTGCTGGAGGAAGCGGACTGTGAGGTGCTGGCAGACGCCGATTGTGATTGTGAAGCGGATTGTGAGGCATTGGCGGACTGCGACTGAGATTGAAACGCGCTGGTCGACTGCGACAGCGATGCGAATACAGACTGCGACGCGGACGCAGACTGTGATTAGCGATGCGTCGATGTTTTGGCGAGAAGGCAGCACGCAATGGCCCAGAATAGCGTGTGTCGGGATTATCTTTGATGTTTGTGTTCATTTTGTTGAGTTTTGCGAAGCCGTTTAGCTGCGCAAAGCTGTTGGCAATTGGGCCTTGCACAAGTCCGAGTGCTTCTCCTGCACGCGCCTGCGCCCGTTGTGATACCGCAGCTTCAAAGCTGTATTATTTTACTTTTTTGTATCTTTGTACTCACTACGCCGTAGCTGTAGTTGTTCCGGTATTTCTCCTTACTGAGTATTTATACTGCCTGAGTCTTGTACGCACCTCAGACATTGTTCTACACAACTTAAAGTCTGAGGTGAGCTAACCATTGTACCGTTATATTTATTGTACTCACGTACTTATAGTTATATTCTTTTAGGGGAATATAGACGTTGTTCTACACAACTTAAAGTCTGAGTTATATTCTTTTATGTTGGAGATTAAGCGGGGAGAGCGAAATTAGAGCAAGAGATAAGATAGGTTTGCAATAGCACTGATGGTTAGAAGACTGCTTTAGAGCAAACAGATGCTCTAGTAGGATTTTAAAGTGAGCTTATATACTACAGAATATGTATCTAGAAGGTTCTCCATGTATCTACTTGAACTGTCTATTAGTAATAATCTTATCAATCCATGCCCGAAGGCCGAGCTGCATTATTAATCCCAACATTTTAGCAATCTAACTACAACAGGTTATTGGGCCCAGCGTCTCACCCTCTGAACCTACTTTGCTGTACAACCGTTCATCGCGATGACAACTATCACTGCCGACATTTCTTCCATCTCCCGCGTTCCTGTCTTGAAGGTAGATGGCGCCAACTGGCTGATCTTCGAGACTCGCTTCCGCCACTTCGCCAAGTCCAAGAACATCTGGGGCCATTTTGATGGCTCTGTTTCTCGTCCTGCACCCCCTGCCGCGCAAGCAGAACTCGATCAGTGGGACAAAGACTAGAATGAAGCTCATAATTACCTTGCGCAGCGGCTCGAGGATAATACCCTCTTGCAGGCTGATGAGCTGGACACTGTGGCGGAAATGTGGGACTGGATCACCAACGAGTTCACTGCGATGAGTGCGCATGTCATCGCCTCCATGCCATCTGACTTCGACAATCTCAATTGCGGCGAGAATGGGAATGTGCGCACTCACCTCGAACAGCTCAAGCTCAAATACAAGGGGCTCATGGCTGTTGGCGTGAAACTATCGGACAGTCAGTACGCGACTTGTATCATCAATTCCCTTCCCTGTACCTATCAACGGTATCTTTCGACAATCTCTTCTTCGGCCAAAGCTGCTGAAACGGTGACTATGGGGCTGGCGGTGAAATAACCACAAACCAAACTTTGTAAATGAATACGCAGTTCAATAATGCAACTACAACAACTCAAATGCTGTAGTCCTCGTGCAAGTTCGGGGTTCCAACCCAGTATAGATTGTGGCAATTTGAACTTTAGTTCTCTTTGGGAAGCAAGACTTTACAGGTCTACAAGTCGTATAGATAAAACTGCTCAGATCTGTTCTAGGCGCAATTGCGATAGACAGATGAGATTTTATGTTCAACGGTTTTGTATGATGTGGGTCTAGGTTTGGAGATAGTACTCCAATGCGTAACGCAAGTGATTCTTTATGAATCCCAATTCCAATAGTATCCGCGATTGCTAATCCTTGCGAGATTACAACCAATTGTCAAGTCCGATCTGTTTCCTTATATTCCATGTGTCCATTCCGTTTATCCAATATGTCCACACGCCGTTTATAAAGATCCAAACCCAACACAGATAATATTCAAACAGGGAAAACAAACGAAACTTGGTATAGCTTCTGGGTGCCTCTGAATGAATGCCTACTCTACCGGTTAAGCGTGAAGTCTAGTAACTTCGCATCCAACAGGTGGGGTGAGATCCACCGGTGTTCCTCCCATAACCATCCACTTAAATACGTTACAGGATTCTAAATATAAACGAGACTGATACAAACGAGCAATAGGGTTCAGGGTATATGACTAGTGGTATGGCAGCTAGCCAATGAATTCCTGTCAGATATCAAGCAATTAGTAAAATTGAGAGAGATTTATAAGAAACATCAACGAGCCGAACTTAACGATGAGTCAAGATCTACATCGCTTAGAACAATCGTGATGGGATATTGTTGATATGTCAACTTTTTAGCCGACCTCCTCGTCAGCACTTCGTTACCCTCCTTGGTAACCATCCGCTCAAATGGTTCTGCCTTGAACCGCTTAAGTGATTTGTCTGAAAATTGTGATAGCCGCCGCTTCCCAGTACCCAAGTATGGTTTCTTAGTCAATTGGTAGATCAACCAAGTCCAACCTTCCCTTGGCAGTTCTGAAGACGTTAGATGATGCCCAACAGTGATCCCTCTGGTTCAGATGGATAATCCCTCGTAATACGCCCTTGGTCAGAGATGTGCAGTAGCCCCAATCCGTTTCCAGGAGGGTTAGGCACTTTCTGTGATTGCTCCATCAGCGACTTCCCACGTCAACCCTTTATCAGGATTGTTGTCCAGCGCCCTTCTAATGGTTTGAGACACATTATATCCCTTTTAGCTAACTGCTCAGGCCAGCAATAGCCCTCGTGAGATGACATTGTAATGTAAAGAAGTACATTATAGCATGTTGCAACTCGAGCAGATTTGAATAAATACCCGGGTGCCCCAATACCAGGTCTGTCACCGCGCTGATGGCAACCAACATTGTGCGCACCGTCGCTGCAGCCCAGGCGGCCCAAGTGACTGTAACCGCCCCCACCGCCGGATTCACAATTACGTCTGGCAACTCTGCCTCCTCTCACGCGGTCACTCTTTCCCCGGTGTACCTCATGCAGCTGGCGGTGGAAGAGTGGGATCGGATCGAGGCTGAGAAGAAGAAGACCAAGAACTCACCTAAGTCTCGCGAGGACACTGGTGTGGCCTTGAGCGTGCAGTCTGCGGGATCTTCATCATCGAAACGTTCATTCAGGAAGTCTTCATCTGCGAAAGGGAACAGTCAGCGCCCGAAAGGGGTGTGCTGGAACTGCGGGGGCAAGGGACATGTACATTCCAAATGCCCCAGCCCAAAGCTGAATGACAGCAGCAAGGGCAATGGGAAGCCCAATGCTTCCAGATCTGCAAACACTGCTGTGGATTTTGACGACGACGGCGCGTGGTCTGTTGAGCCCGTGGAATGCGTCCCAGGCTCCGTTGACAGGACCGACACCTCGGCCATGCTCCGTGTAGCAGCTGACACCGTTTTCAACATGCAGGAATTGTTTGAGCCTTGGGATAGTTGCCCTGAGCTCACCCTCATGTCCGTTTCCGACTCTGAGAGTGTCTCGGGGGTCGATGATGTTCACTGCGATTATCTGCTGGATGTTTGGCCTGAGTTGCTGCATCTGGAGACTGGCAAAATCCCATTGCTGGATGACTCACCGGATTGGGACAATGAGTGCTCCGAATTCGACTGGAGCGACTCAGACTTGCCTACTGATTCGCTGCCCGACCTCCTCGATGTGAGCAACAGCGACGACGAGAGGGAATCCGATGAGACTTACAGATCTTCCCATGCGCCGTACGATTCGGACGCCGCCGATACGGCTGATGCCGTGACTTCTGGAGAGAAAGTGTCAGCACCCACGGAGCTTTACGACTCGGGATGCACGCAACACCTCTCACCCCCCAAGGCCGAGTTCTCGAACCTCGCCTCGATTGCGCCCAAGGAATTTTCTGCCGCCAACAATCAGCGTTTCGCGGTGACTGCCTGCGGGAATATGTCCATCAGTGTGCTGAACAGGGACTCTGAATCGAAAATCGAGCTCACAAATGTTCTTTTTGCACCTGATCTCGCGTACACCCTCGTGTCCATTGGCCGTCTTGATGAAGCTGGCTATACCGTTGTTTTTGGCGATGGCGAATGCCGCATCACCGACCCGTGCGGCGAGCTAGTTGGCGCGATTCCCAGATCCTCGAAGGGCCTGTACAAAGTTGTGCATGAGCATGATTCCGCAAATCCAGTTGAGTGCGAACTTACCGATCAGGAACTCCATCGTGTTCTTGGTCACATCTCTCTCAAAACCGCCAAATCCCTTGTCCTGAAGGGGCTCATATCCGGAACCACTGATGCCAAGCCGTTCTTCTGCGAGTCCTGCATCTATGCAAAGACCAGACGCAAGTCCGTGCTGAAGGTTCGTGAAGGCGGACGTGTGGAGAATTACGGCGACGTTGTCCACTCCAACATGTGGGGCCCATCGCGTATCGAAACCCTTGCCCATCACCACTACTTCACCACCTTTACCGGATTCAAGGAGCATTGGGCATCAGTTTTCTGCAGATACCCTAATCTCCCTGAACTGCCCAGTAGTTGTTGAGATATACACCAATGAAGTGTTGCCCAGGTCAAGAACTCATATTGGGGTAGCAACATTGATTGGTGATTAACATGTGTCCAGACATGTCTCCAGAATAGGCCAAATCAACCACGACAAGGTGTGTTAATCTCATAGTTCTATCTCTGTTGATAGACATTGGTTATTTAGAGTGGATATTTGAGTTCCCTGAAATTTGCAGAACCTTAATCAAGCAATTATAAGGACCCCATTATTACAGCTCTTTGCGGAACTTTGGGCGTGGCTTGTTCTCTGAGAATATGCTCATTATGTTGGCATTGAAAGTCTGGAGGGCATGGCCTCTTCGGATTTTTTGATGGCCAATCAAATTGCTTGATTGGGAAAATATCTGTGTTTTGAGTAGGATAGCTGTAACATTAGCTATCATTGTTCGATTGGCCTAATTTTTTGATACAATGGACTCATACATATACCGGAGGGCACAAGATACCGGCATTTTCAATGTGGCCCATACATCAGATGCAGTCTATATTACAACAACACCGTATTCTCTTTTCAAAGTCTTGAGCCAAATGCAGGTCATATAAAAAAAGCATGCATTTGCTGCCCTCCAGTACATCTGTGAGTACATCGTATCCAAAAAAACTAGGCCAATCGAACAATGATAGCTAATGTTACAGCTATCCTACTCAAAACACAGATATTTTCCCAATCAAGAAATTTGATTGGCCATCAAAAAATCCGAAGAGGCCATGCCCTCTGGACTTTTAATGCCAACATAATGAGAATATTCTCAGGGAAAACGGTTGAAAATTGATCTTAGGAGAGCCATCCGATGCAAAGTTCATTGAAAAAAAACAGGCTGCACCCTAAGTTCTGCACCTCTCTTCTCGAAGGTCTGCCTCAGCCTCGACCATGTTACAGTAGATCATCTCTAGGTGCGAACCACGGGCACTGAAAATATCTTTTGCTTGCTTCAATTTGTGGGATGCAACCTCTGTGTTCCCAGACATTGTGTCACCGTGTTAATGTTGCTGCGAACTCCGACTCAGGTTGGGTGAAGTTAACTCCCGAGTTGATGGCTGAGTCGAGTTGAGTCAACTTGATAAAGTCAACTCTCGCGGACGCCGGAGTCGAACGAGTCGACCTGAGGTCGACTTAGTCAACTTGAGTTGGGTATTTTAAAGCTGTCGTATGGTGAGAAATGATGAATATTATAGCTTGGTTGTATCATAGCTTCTTGGACCTAAATTCTTTAGGTTATAATAAAGCATAAAACAGAGATAGGCCATTAGGAATGTGTGCAGATATGTTTGTTAGGTAGTTTGTGGGACAGAATTTTAGTAGGCAGAAAGCATTGATTTAACGTATAAATTCATTCGCTCAGTTACATTCAGCTTCATTCAACAGCCCAAGAGAATTCAAAGCCTGACAATCTCAAACTTGCAGTCATACAACGGTCAACAAAGGTCGGCTTCAAATAGGAAACTACAGCTCATGGCACAAAGTCCTAATACACAGAAAGCTTCAGTTATAGGTATGGATTGATTCTCTTAGTTGCGTTTAGCTTCATTTAACAACCCAAGAGACTTCGAAGCCTGACAATCTCAAACTTGCAGCCATACAAGGGTCAACAACAGTCGGTTTCAAATAGAAAACCGTAGTTCATGGCTAGGGCATCAAACCGTGCGTGATACGCCCACAGGAGTAAAAACTACGCCTATATTTGGCTTACAGGACGACCTGACCCGTGCATAAGGAGGATCTCGGAGTCCTCAGACAGGATGGCATCCATGCATATAGCCGTTTACAGGCGTAATTTACAGGCGGTTGGGTGACTGTGCCAGATCAATAAATTTTAGATGGGCTCGATTTCGACCCCAGATTTATGTGCACAGTGATTCTAGATGTCATCCAAGTGTGGCCTCACTAAAAATCACGGTACACCGGATTTTCGGGTAGGATCAGCCGTTTGATGTGCTTGGAGCAGGATCTCCTTCACTATTTGTCTGTTTACCTTCAGCCTTCTTTCATATTCTGGATGGGAACACCTGTCGGTGAAATTTCCAGTACTTCCAAAGACAATCGGACAAGAATTGAGCAAACGCAAATACATGTTGAATTTCTAGTTCATTTTGATGTGCAGGTGCAAGTACAGTACTTTGCTTCAAACTGCCTCGGGATTGTGTTTTGAATCTCATGTGCATAGTATGACTCTGTTTTATTGAGGTTATTAGGTCTAGATATTCGAACTCGAGCACTTTTAGTATCACACTACGGGCAAGTCCCATGGCCGCGGGTTCATGGCCTACGTCTGACACTTGCCATGGCATTTGCCATGGCGTTGGTCAGTGGGCGTCTATGAGAGCAAAGGGACTTGATTGTTGCCGCCGGCTAATTGGCGGCATGTTCTGCGGGATCTGCCGAGATTGCCCGAAAACTGGTGAGAATACTCAACTCTGCTGTGAATTATAACACATTGTGGTAAGAAGATAGAAGTCATGATTACCACGAATAATATTTGATATACATGCCCTGAATATTTTATCGATTCTTTGAGAAAGTATTCAACTTTTGGAGGTCACAAAGGAGTGGAGTTTGAAAGACCCGATTCCTCCCCCACATTGTCAACTTTGGGACGTGAACTTTTGTGCAGTGTCCAGTATATTTCTCCTGCCTCCTCCGCTGCTGAGACACGGTGCAGGGATAATGTACGCTGTACCGTAGCTACTATGAGTGGGGATGTGAACATCTTCATCTATTACAACAAATATGTGTGTGCGATGCAACAAGCCAGTACTAGCAGCTCTACAGACAAATAGCACGTTTGCAACTGATTTTAACGACTGCAAAATCTGCTATAGTCCAGTAAGCTTTTAATACTAAACACAATGTCACCGATTTGGGAACAAACACGGCAGTGCGGCAGTCTAACAATAGAATAAAGGGAATAAGCTCGGAGAAAGGGCAAATGCCATGGTAAGTGTCGGAGCTATGCCATGCAAAGGCCATGAACCCATGGTCATGGCCCTTGCCCCCAGTGTCAGAAGGCATTAGGTCGAACTATGCAGTGATGCAGTGGACAAACAACAATTATTTCGACTAGTACAACCCTCTCTGAAGACTCAGGATCGTTCTATCGCATACTGAGACAATTTGGAAGAAAAATCCACCGACTTCACCGACTCAAGTCGACCCGAAGTCGACTTACAGCCAATGTCGGAACCGAAGGCTTAAGGTCACTGGGACATGTCCTGGACATGCAAAACACTATTTGGCACGAAAATGGTCCAAAAGCAGACATTACCTAATATATAATATTTTCACAAATCGCTTTCTATCACTAATTGCGCATATATTAGCCCGACAGATCTACTTAGGTTTCATCCAAATCGGTGCAGAACTGGTTGAGTTACTAACAATTCTTTGAAAACATCCCAAAACAGGAAAATTTTGACCGCGCCTTCGGTTCCGACATTGGCTGTAAGTCGAACCAACTCGACTCGACTCATAAATTAAGTCGAGTTGAGCGACTTTTATCTACTCGACTCCCAGACGACTCGACTTGGGAGTCGCGGCAACATTACACTGGGTACAATATTGACAAGAGTCAATCCATAGTAGAAGCCATTTTGGACAGGAGAACTATTATCAATTATTTCATGGTAAACGCTTCTGGCTTCAGCATATTCTGATTTCAGAAGATGTATCTCTGCTTGGCTCACAATGAATTTATTATCAAGAGCCCCTCCAGACAAGCCACAAATACCAATGATTTTTCTACCTCTGTGAAGTTGGGTCATTGTCATTGCAAAATCCCCAAGCCATGTGGAGCAGGGAGTACCAATCCAAAGTGCTCTTGCTTCCAGATACAAATTTGCTGACAATTTTGATACCCTTTCTGCCTTGGTAGCATACACTTGGGCAGTTTTGTAATCCCCAACTCTGGATTTGAGCCAAGCAATGTTTATCAAAACATTAGACTCCTGATTGCTGTCCCCACAAATTCTTGACAATTTTAGTGCATTTTGGTAATATTGCATAGCTTGAGTGGATCATTTCTGGAGTACAGGGAATAAACACCTGCTGCATGATAGAATTTGGCTAGGAAGTGGTCATATGAGACCAAGGATAGTTTAAAGAAGGAAGCAGACTCACATTCAAGAGAAGGGTTGCTAACTTGTTCAAAAAAGTTATTGCCTCTGTTATAGACTGCATTGGATCAAAGATAGGGTGGTGATGGCCAGTTGAGCTCAACACTTCAGTGATAAAGTGTATCTTGAGCGAGGAATCATCCAGTCCACGTAAAATGGGTTGAAGATGAATCATCAACACTGTATAACCAATTCCAGTGATGCGGTAGAATGAGTTCAGTGATATTATGCTGATGATTGTCTCTGTAACATCTGGAGCCTTGTCATGCAATCCACATTGCAAGACATTGTGGGGAAGTTTTGCAGATTTAGATTAATCTCATTTACCACTGGGCACAGTTGATCCCAATGATATATCCTGTATAGGTCCAAAAGTGTGTGGAAGTGATTGCGAAATGATTGTATGAGGGATGGGAATGGAGGCAGGAACTGCTGGATATGTTCCCTCACTGGCATCAGGGAGCAAAGTCTCTTGTTGGTATCCTGATACTGTAGTGTTTCGACCAAAGGTTCAGGTGACGAGTGATGGGGACCCCTGAACTGAACAATTTTGGTACATGTGACGGTGACACTGAATGAATGAATAATGTTTTTTTTGAAGTCTTCAAAGGGCACGAAAACGATTTTTGAGTTACTCTAAATTTGACAAGAAAATGGCGCGAAAAAGTACAGAAAAAAGGCTAGTGTTCCTCCCAAGCAGGGCCTTGATAACACCTCGCAGCAACCCTCCTGCGCTGACCCCGTCCGAGGACCTCATCCGACTCTTCAGGCTCAGCATCAGAGGCCTCTGCATCTCTCGACCGAGTGATTCCACTGTCTGCAGAATCAAGAAGTACTGTGCTGCTATTTTTCTGAGCGCTGGCAGAGCGGGGGCCCACACCTTCTGTTGTCCAATCCAGTCTGATTTTTGAAGATGTTATCGGAGTTCATTGGTAGACGATGTGGGAAATAAAATTGCTTTTCCTTTCCGTACATGAAGACTAAGTAGACAGTTAGACTATTGGCCATGCCTCAGGTGCCCGGGTGCAGCAGATCAGAGCCAGTTCACCCTTTCTTTAATAATTTTCAGTGCCTTCTTGAACCCCATGCGTGTGCGGATCGCCTTTGGCAAGCTCCAATACTCAGGCGAGCATGCACCTGCATTGGCGCAGTCCAGGAAGTCACTTAGCAAAATGAACAATTGCCGAGCAGGTGACGGCCTGGGTCAACCTCTGAACAATGTACCCAGTGAACAATGGAGGTGACGGGTGACACCCTGTGAACCTTTGGTCGAAACACTACAGTATGCCAATGATGTTGCCAGTAAAGTGGCTTTGCAACTGACAATGTTGGGAATTGGAAGATTGATCTGAACCAGTTCAGCATCAGCAAGTCCATCAGGAAGGATTGAGAGCAGCTTCAATAGCTCCTTGCTATCAGATATGATTCGGGGACTTGAAACAGAGAGGCCGATAGATATGTCCGAATTTGACCTCCTGTCATAGCCCGCAGAAAGCAATGCTGTCTTTTCTGTCTCCCACCAGGTCAAGACATTTGACAGACCCTCATATTCTGACAAATGGGCAATAAGATTTACAGCTATTGGCATGTTATCTGTAAACATGAGGATTTGGTGTATATCCTCATTTACATCAATGTTGTCGGTGATATCCATAAATTTTTGCTGGGCAGGTTCATCCGACAATGGTCCTAAAGGGGCTAAGAATGGATGAGTCCATTGAACTTTTGCTGGCCGCTCAGCCCCAGGCATTGTGATCTGGTAGAGATTAGTAAGGAAATGCTGAAATTGAAACCAGGGCCGGACATACTATCAGTGTGAGATGTTCTATGTCTGTAAGCATAGAAAGAAACTCTTCAATCCCACTTCCAGACTGTATTGGTTCCCACACTGTTTCCAAGTTGTCCAAAATGAGAAGAGAAGGAGACTTCTGAGCAAAAAATTGGACAACAGGTTTGGTCAGATCTTTGCCCGGATTCAATCTCACATGGAGTGCAATCAGTGCAGCAAGTTCAATGCTGGTGGTCACGGCTTCTGCACTAACAAAGAATCTCTGCCCAAATTTTGCCACAGTATTGGGATGGTGGAGGACCACTTTTGCAAGGCTGGTCTTGCCCATTCCACCTCCTCCCAGAATAGCTATTCTGACTAGCTGCTTGCCAAGTATTTGTATGATGTCTTCCAGCTCTGAATAACGGCCATAAAAGATCTTGGGCTTAGAGGGCAACAACAAGAATGAATTTGAACTTGAGAGTGAAAATTGTAAGAGACAGACAGGTGGGTGCAATGATGATTTTTGGTTTACCTGTTCCTTGAGTCATTTGCACCCAGATAAACCTGTGTTTGGTTCACTCAGATGATACAGACAGTTGCCGAGTGCATACCGATGAGCCAGCTGAATTGGTATCACCATCTGAAAGTGCTTGAATCCTTTCAAGCAATTCCTCATGTGCAAGTATAGCTGCCTTCTTCATTTCGCCAATGGTGTCAATTGTTGCAGGTCTGTCTATGATCTAAGAGAACTCAGTTAAGCTCCGATAACACGAGAAGACATAAATTGTACTCTAAAGACTGTCATTGCTTTGTCCAATCCTAGATGACAATCTTTGAGTAGGTTCTGCATTGCATTATTACCGAACAGGTGTTTGATCTTACTCCCACCCTGTTGCGCTTCAAGAAATCTATATGTTTTGTGGAGAGTTCTCAAAGGATTCTAATAAAGGTTTGAATCAGAAAAGATACAACTTACTCTGCAAACTTCCCAATGTGATCCACTGTTGCAAGAGGCAAAGATCCAAATGTCTCAGACTTGAGATGGAGGTTGATGATTGCATATAGGACTTGATTAATGTTCTCCATTAGCCGAACACATTCATATTTATTATGTTTCACATTCTATGCCATGCTGTAATTAGTTAATTGTCCAAAGCTCAGAGCTTCCTACCTGAGCCATGCTAATCAAAGCTTCAATAGTATTTGAGATGGTTTGGACAAATGGTGGGCCAAATGCATCATTGAGCTCCTTGAGCAATGGCAGGGTAGATATCAGAGATGTGATGGTGTTATTCAGGCGAGTTTCTGTTACAGTAGCCTGGCGGGGCATTTCGAGATGGTGGGATCAAACAAGCCATGCATGTTATATGTGACTTCTCAAGGTTGTAATCTACCAAGTGTACCAAGGGAAACCTGACTCAGTTGCCCAACTTCTCTGATACTTCTGTGTCTGTTACAACACTTTCAATGTCAGATGACGAACAGAATACCGGATAGTGAAGATCGTTCACATGATGCCGCACGGTGCCGACCAGCTTTGTGACAGTTCCATGTGTATGAGTGTGAGCGCGACCGGGTTCCATCTTCTCCCGGCATACACTTATGCCGGCAACCAAGAAGCTCACTGGCGGCCATCACTAACCACCACTGCCGATGAGCCGGTTCCTGAGTTCAGGATATCAACCGGCCTATCGGTATTGATCGGCAGCTGATGGCGGCTGTCACGGGCGAGCAGTGTGGTGGTGGCCGCCACTGAGTCGTATTCTGTCCTTGGTTTTGACTGAGAAACTGCTTTCCATCGGAATTTTCTGGAATCCACCGATAAACCGTGCCATAAAAAACCGGATTCCGATGAATTCCGTTGGCCGGTCTCGCACAAAACCTCAGTGACGGTAAGAATGCTGTAGGTGCTTGTACCCCATGCTCTCTTGAATGTGGTCCAATCCCTCCTCTGGCAGTCCTCTGGCAGCATTCTATTCAAATGAAGTTCATTTACTCGTTTTATAAATCGTTGGAGCCAGCGGCCCGGAATTCCTCTGTCTTGTGTGCGAAAGGATCGAAAGCAGCTAGACAGACACTGTGGTCGCATCCCCCCCTGACTTTCAGGCAAGTCTTTCACGGTGATTTGGAATTGAATCCATGGCCTTTTGTGTGAGTTTTCAGGGACACATCGTGATTTTCACTGTGCTGAAAGTACCTGGATATCCCCCCTTGAAATGGCTCTTTCACTACCTTTATTCACTATGTTCTCAGAGATTTTCAACATCAAACTAGGGAGTTTGAGCCCTCAGTGGGCGGCAGTTCACAGCATTTTCATTGAATGATAAGGCAAAAAAGTACACTGAACACTTCCTCAAAGCCACATTAACCACAAGGGTACTAATATCAAGCTACTAACTAACTATTGACTGTAAGTGATTATCTTATATACCTAGCTAGGAAGGGTAAGTGTAGGTTGAATTGAAGGTATTGAGCAGTCACAAGATTATGGACTACTAAATGATTGATGTTCATGTATTTATGAGTTGAAATTCAAAGTTACCTGAAGTTTTCACGGTAGAAGGTCGCCACTTGAGTTATGTACCTTGTGCAGGCCACCGGGTCCCCCTCATTTTTCCAAATCTTTGCTCTTTGAGCCCATTATTTTGAATTGTTCAAACATTTCAGACATGCTAGGCTCAAGATTGACCAATTCTGAAGAAGTTTGGTTCAGTTGCACTTGCTATATCTAGGCCATGAAATTCATGTACTTCTGTGTTGAACAACTCATTCTAAATGATTGTGAAATTCATGCACTTGAAAATGTGCTTTCCGAGGGTATGTGAAATTGTAGATACCTAAAAAATAAATCACTATGAAAGGCAGTGAATGGTGAAATCCAGGCCACTGTACCCTGAAAGTCAGGGGGTTCTGTGACCACAGTGAGAGCTACTGAGTCCGGGCCTTAGGCATATGGGTGCGTTTTTAGTTTTTAACTCCGCCTTGCACTTATCTACAATGGCTCATATGCCACTCGCAGCGCGTACTGTGGCTTTTCTGCGCCACATCCCCAGCTCGCAGGTCCGGATGTGCTGCCTAACCCATGGCAGAAATCCCGGATGGGTGCCCAGACCCGGGAATTCGATGACGACCCAGGGCGAACTGCTCGGTGTCGTGATTGTGCAGGCCAGCACTAGTGCATCTACGCTGGTCGTGCTGCCATTCCCTAACCGTTATCATCTGCCTCCGCATTGAGGGGATGACGTCCAGTGACTGATGGACAGCCAGGCACTGTGTATCAGCACGATCCCGCATCCCTGGTTTGTGCCCCCAAGCACGGGTTGGCGTAGCACCGTGCAGCGTAGCCGGTGCAGACGGCATGGCGGCAGGCACAGCGGACTGCGGGGCCACTGCGGGGGCAGCCACAGTGGTGGGCGGAGGCAGTGCTGGGCAGGTGTGGTGGGGGGGCGTGCGCCCCAGGAGCACAACCATCTGGGCACAAATGTCTCCACACACACGGGCACTGTCGCTACCTCTTTCTCGTCACGCACTGCGTTCACACCGAGGTACATGCCCACAAGTGACAGGTAACGTGAGAAGGCGACCCACAGCGGCGGGGGAGCTCAGCGGATGCACGGACGAGCGGTGTTACTGGGGCGAGAGCTCATCTTTTGGGAATGGCCTGGAGGTGGACATGCCCGCATGCTGCAGCATGTGTTGGAGTAGCTGGGATGCTACCATCGGGAAGCGGGTAGCACTGGGCAATGGGCAGGCGGTGGCAGGTAGCGCAGATGGTGGCCCCGCTGGCAGTGTTGCCATGGCTGCCGCTATAGCTGACACTGGTGAGCGGATCCCAGCAAGCTCGAGGTGGTAGTGGGATCCAATATAACAGGTATTTCAGCCTTATTTCAAGTCGTGTATACCATGATTTCACATTCGGTGTACTAGGTATTCACTCTATGTTCCACAATTTTTCCGTGAGTTTTGAAGGACATTTTGCTATCATCGTCGCCGACGGCGTCAAAGACATTTGATCGCGACTGATCGCGACATGCACGACCTTCGATTGATACTGTCCAAATGCAGATATTCATCAGTGTCGTGCTGGACAGTGACGGCGGTCGCGAATGACGGCCGCATAGCCGCAGGAATGACGGTGCGTTGATATATCAAAGCCGCCTCTCAGTTATCGGTTTTGATATATCCCCGCTCTCCGGGGGGTGATATATCACTCCCCCATACTAAGGTGGGATCTGAGGGTCACCCAACATAGAGCAGGGGAAGCATGTTGAATTCCAGGGTAGTGCCTCAATA
This sequence comes from Mycena albidolilacea, assembly GCA_029282495.1. Classification (NCBI taxonomy): domain Eukaryota; kingdom Fungi; phylum Basidiomycota; class Agaricomycetes; order Agaricales; family Mycenaceae; genus Mycena; species Mycena albidolilacea. The sequence goes on from JARIHO010000022.1 coordinate 1,392,075, forward strand.
CAATGATGTGATGTACCACAACCCATGTTAATCTATGCAGTTCTGGATCTTTCTCCCTACTTCCAGGAACTCCAAAACATTCCATGGTCGAGACGCCGAACTCAGTGACCTTGTTTGGAGTCTGACAACAGATTCTGCCCGTGTGGTCATCCTTGGCCCAGGAGGTATCGGAAAGACAACTCGGCAACAGTAGTGTTGCATCATCCAGTGATTATTGATGGTTGCACAAGTAACTTATGTAAACTAGCTTGCCCCACCACAAGTAGCATGTAGCTAACTTGTGGCAGGGCAAGTTAAATTTACCCGCACAGTTCCGCACAAGTACAAGTTCCGCACAATAAGTTAACTTAAGTTAAAATAAGTAAGTTACATGTTAATTGTTCTTTCATCCTGGTGCCTATGGGGTGCCATCCTGGCACCTAATATCACCTCAAATATGAGTCTATTGCAGTCCTATGATGCTTTGAGGCAATGATCCGTGTTGTCGTAACTAATGTTCTGCTGGGAGTAAGTTCAAGCTGGCGAAGAGATGCATTGGAGGTGTAGGACATCAAGGTTGAGTTCATTTTGTAAAGATGTTATTCATATGTCAGATCTAGGCAACATGGGCACTTATACGATGCCCATCTAAGTACAATGGCCGCTTTGCCCCAAAGTTAAACTAACTTGCTTTGATTTTGGATGATCAAGGGTGTGTGTGGTTTCCTTGAGTGTATGACTGCTCAAACATCAGACCTAACCTTTTCATGTCAGGTGTTCCCACAATCACAGCTGTTCCTGGATTGCATCTCCAAACATGTGAAGTTCCCCAAAAATCAAATCCAGTCAATGTTCAGCTCAAAATATTACCTGACTTGATGTGCAGATGTTATTTAATCATTGAATACTCTCAGTTTGAGTCTTTGAATGTCTCAAGGCTTGTGAGATGCTAACTTGCATGAATTGATCATACAAGTTAATTTTGGCCGAGGATTGATGCCATCTGATGGCATAAGTTAGTTTAGTCGTGTTAACTTGATCTAACTTGGCCCACAAGTTCGCTTAAGTTAGCTTTGGCTACCTTCAATTAAATTAGTATCTTGCAGTTCAACTCAATGAATGGAGTGTTTGAAGAAAACAGGGTTGTTTAACTTGGAGAAATAGAGCATGCCGGGTGACCTAAGATCACAATAGACATCAATTGCAGTCATATCATCCTTGTGCATCTCTATAAATGTTTCTCAGATGTCTCCTCAAGCAGTTATTGGCCTCAACCAAGGGGCGATCAGTCAACAGCCATCACAGATGGACCTTCTGCAGGATTTCGTGTTTGTCACTGCCATTGATCTCGCTTACAGGGTCATGTTTAGGCGCGTGCACAACCAGAGCACATAATCGGTATTGATTGATGGACGCGGGATTGTATCTACAACAACACGAGTACGGGAGAATGTTAATTTAAGTGTTTAGGTGGTTTGAGGAGGTAATAAAGGCATCAAGTGGCCCATATCTACATGAGTACAGGACCATGACAAACACGAACATCCTGCAGGGGGTCCATCTGTGATGGCAGTTGACAGCTAGCCCCTGGGCCTCAACTGGGCTGAATGGGCGAACTTGGCAGTAACTTGATGCCATCTCATGGCCCGTTACTTTTTCTGATCTAACTTGGCTCACAAGTTAGCGTAAGTTAACTGCAAGTTACTTGAAGTTACCTGCAGTCAGCTTCAAGTTACTTACGGTAAATCAAACTGAACTTCAAGTTATCTTGCTCCATGTTCATTCGCCTCCTCGTTGAGGTTACCAAGGATGCCAAGGCTGCCGTGCCAGCTCAAGCTGAGGCAGCCATGAGCCAAGCACCCAAGGGGCAGTCAGGATCCGTAATGCCAAAAGCGAAGAAGAAGCAAGTGGTGCGTGGTTTGGCTGACAGATTCCACGCCAATGATAGACAATTTGTTTCCCAGGCGAACGCACCCAGGTTTGATATTACATTGATTACAAGCACGTGGGAGTGCAGCAAATGTCGTCAAAGAATGCACCAACGGTCTCCAAGAGAAGCTGCCAAAAAACCGGACCTGTGACTTGTGTTGTACCGCAAAACAGCGTCAAGCTTGATTGTAACTACATCTTGTGCTGTTGAAAATTCAGTTAAACCTGGGAGTGGCTGTATACCGATTCCAACTGCTTGGTCAGCAAGTGTCTTCGCTCTTGTTTCCGCTTGCTGTGTATAAAATAAAATAAAAATACCAGATGGTTTGAGTGATCGAGTAAATGCTTATTGAAAGCCACAGAGAGTGCTGGATAGCCGTGTACTCGCTGCTTTTTGTGGCACTGTAAACAACTAGTTCAGTTGACTCTGAGGATTTCGGCAGCTATATACAACATAATTAAAGAATACGCAGCTGAGGCCGATATGAATACAGCTAAAAGTGTTTTAAAGGGATTATCGGAAAAAAAGTACTTGGGTGACCCGCACCCGTTAGTTTCAAGCCCGTGGGAAAACTTCAGTTAACTTGCGGCACGCGTGCCGAAAGGGGCAAGTTCCGCACAAGTTACTTTTTACGGACTCAGTGATTATCCCATTCGGCATCTTGTGTCTCGCAAATCCGTGAATACCAGTTTAAGCTGGTATCCATGCTTGGCTCACATCTGGAGTTTGATGAGAATTCCAGACAGCTTTCCCAGATTATTGTCTATCACTTTCACCAGTGTAGTCCATGCCTATTGGTACTAGACAACTTTGAAACTTCATGGGAACCATCACACCCTCGAAGCAAAGTTGAAAATTTCAGTGATATCAGCAGATTGTATTAATATTTCATGTAATGTTCTGTGCTTGATTTTTAATCTTCTACGCAATTTTGCCATCGTTAAGGGAGATTAATCTACAGTACTAGCCACTCTGTACACCACCACTGAAAGTTAATTCAGCCATAAATTTAATCCAACTGCCCAATTTAATCCCGCCCACAATAATCCTGAGGACAGATGAATCAACGGAAGACACCGCGGATTAAATCCGAAAGGCTACCTGATTTAATCTGGCGTATCTGCGAGCCTGCCATTGAGTCTGATTTAATTCACAACGGTAAGTTTAATCCTGGACTTCGGATTAAGTTTGCGTTTTCCTGGAATTAACTTTCCCTGGGATTAATTTCACACAAAATAGAATCTCAGACCCATGTACACCTCTGGATTGACTCCGCAATTGATCTTGCTCTGCGCGCCTCGCCGATTTCAGGCATGTAGATGGTGTTGTAGTTTCCTCGCCGTTGAGAGCGGCATTCCAAGCACCGGCTAGGCCATTTCATGCATGGTGTGCTCAGGACTGTGTATCACAAACAGACCGCGGCAATGCCACTCCGAGCGACGCGCGGCTTGCCACTAGCTCTCCTGGGAAAATGTAACAACTGGAGGACCTCTAAGAATTTGATGGCGCCGGGTTAACAAGGGAGCAACCTACGGAGGATTTTAGTACATTTTGTACTTCGAAGTCGGAGCGAGATGGGAGTTAAGAGCAAGAGTGCATTTTGTGTAGTGGCGTCTTTGGCACCAAAGCATGACTAATTGAGAACAATAGCGCTTTGTCTTTCTCCTCGATCGACATCCAAAGTCCTTCCTCTTCCCCAACTCACTCCTCCTTGCCAGTGCCCCATGGCTTTCTTCCATCCCTCTGCGACTTTTTTCCCAACTCCATTTTTACTTCGAGTTTGGTTCTGCACATCCAATGCCTGCCATCCACCGGCCTAACCCCCATCTTGAGTTAAAATGCCACCGCATTCTCGAATGAGGGGCACACCGCACAGTGCAGAAGGCTTGCAAGGCAAGCCAACCCCGTTATAACATCCGAGTGAATGGGTCTCTGCACTCGAGGTCTGTGTTCCAACGGTATCTGAACTCGCCATCTTGGACACTGTTGGATGCCGATTTCGAAGCCACTGAGGTACGTGTTCTAAATGGCTTTTATCCATCCTAGCAGCGAGACAGAAAACTAACGAGACCATAGCTTTGACTGTGGGGTAGGACGGGACCTCAATATCGTTTCGGCCCCACTGGTGCTTGTGCAGTCATTTGATCTTTCAGTAGTGGCCGCCACCGCGAACACAAAGCATATTCTGATGCGGTGGCAAGTGAAATTAATCCCACGCAGATTAATCTCAAGTTCGCCAGATTAATCCCAGTCCGCCCTTCGCTAATTTCATCCCTGTGTGTTGATTGAACAAGATTAATCATTTACACTCGGCTTATGCTCCCTTGAACGCAGCATTGGATTAATGGCAAATTCTCCAGATTAATCCAGGCTGAGGTAAAGCCTTGTTGATTTGATCTGGTTGCTGATTCATCCACCCACCACATTTTGTCGTGAACAGGATTAAATCTTGAAATTCTGGGAGTCCGGCGGAGTCTCGGGATTAAATCCGTAGTACAGGATTAATTTTGAGGTGGGTGGGTGGTTGTATATAATCGGCAGTCCTGTGGATTAATCTCCTTAACTCTGGCAAAATTGCCTTGAAGATTAAAAATCAAGCACATGAAATTGCCTCAGGGATTAATCAGAAGGGCTGCAGATGCTGAAAATTCTCTCTCTACTCTCACAGAGATCCCTAACCTGACATTGTTGGTAAGTCTGTTTCTGATAATGTCAGTTCTTGGGTTGCTCATCCTGCAGTAGATCACTATGCGTGGAGCAGAACGACCAGGGAATGTCAAGTAGAGTCGACCTTTTCTTCCCCCCCTTGAACCACTATCAGTATCTACCTCACGTCAAATATGTTGAAATTGCAGAGGAGCCCGCCACTGAAGAAGAAACTGCCCATGACACACTGCTTACTCTGTCTGGAAGTTTGCCCTTGGCCGTCAGTCTCATGGCCCACATAGTATCTTTTGAAAGCTATTCTGATGCTCTGTTCAATTGGCAAAACTAGAATACTGCTCTCCTATCCGATAGTTACAGCAAGAATTATAATCTGGAGAAGTCCATTGCTCCATCGCTTAACATCCCAGGATATCCTCATCCCCACATGCAAGGGATCTGCTTTCCGTTCTGTCCCTGCTCCCTGATAGGATCAAGAATTGAGAACAGCTAATGATGGTAGTGTTAGAGTACTGAACAACCTCAATATGACAATGTAGCGATACCGACATGGGAATTTGCACGGTGGTAATTTTCTATGGACCCGGCAATGGGCTGGGGATGCGGAAAATTCCGATGTTCGCGGCGAAGACGGGCAACTGCTAGTGGCAGAAAAAGACGTAGAAGTTAAAGGTGCAGTTGGACACTCGTAGTCGCCATCAATCACGGCGAAGGTGTGAGCCGGAACATTCCGAAGAGAGTGGCGATGGAAGGAAACTTGGGAAGATGGCGCACCGGAAGGCAGTAACGGGGACATTATCTAAGGATGTTTGGTGTGACCGAGGGCAAGCCCAAGCCCGCACACGCCCAAGTCATCAAAACCCGCACAGCCAAATTCAAAACTCCGACGAGCGGGGTATGCCGTTTAGCCAAGCCCATCGGAGAAGGCTGGGCAAGAGTAAGAACAAAACGATGTTACATTCGGCGTGACACAAGTAATAAAAAGGAAAATGCGACATAATGGGACACAATCACTTTCAACTCGATGGTGCCATCTCAACCCCTCTTAGTTCGAGCAACCCGTGGCGCGGTTGGACAGGCACTCGGTCGTGCACACACCATTGAGGTTTGTGTCGCGCGATAAGCCCGACACGGTGCTGCCAGCGCAGTCGTTGAGCACCGCCTGCGCTGCATTGACCAGGTTGCCCTGGGTGAGGCCCGAGACAGCATCGGCCCAGCTGACGCAGCACTGGTTGCCATTCTGAGTGGTACAGATGGAGCGGGGGGACGCTTTTGACCGGTGTCAGTTTCTTCTGTTATAGGAACAATAGGGAGAAGGAGAGGGGTTGGGAATGCAAAAAAAGCGGAGACGTACTCCCCACGCCTTGGCCACCGTTGCTGCTGAGCGACGAGATCAGCTGGCGGCACGAATTGACGTCGGCCGTGTGGCTTCCACTGCACGTAATGGCGTTGTTGCCGCACTGGCGCTTGTCGAGGCCAACAGCGCGCTTGGAGGCGCCGTCGGGGTAGCCCCAGAAGGTAAGTGTCCCGTTGGCCGTCTCCTGCGTGCTGAGCAAGACGAGGTCCGAGGCGTCATCAGCCACGGGTGAGGCACCCGCCTGGAAGAAGGCCAGGGCCGAGAGGATGAAGGCAGTGTTGAAGATCATGGTGAGATTCTGGACAATGTCAGAGCTTGGTCAATATTTGGGGACTGGTCAGGCAGGCAGTCTTACATTTTTGTTTGCTGGCTGCCTCGAGGTGATGGGCTTCTGGGAGTGTAAGAGACTGGTTGAGTCCGGGTCTGGTCAGTATGCGAGAAGGAGAGCTGGCTTTATACTTGACGAGGGCCTCTAAATGGGTATCTCATTCTGAGAATTCCTAGTCTGTACATATGGAGTAGATTGAGGTCGGCTCTCCGCATACTGTAATGTTCCAATCAAGTAAATTACCGATATCTTGAGCGGATGTCCTGAGGTTACGTGTACATGTTTGGTGTGATATGAAGATACCCCTTCTGCTCGCTCCAGTTCTCAACCTTGCTCAAATGAGAAGCCAGGCCGAGCCAGAGTCAGTGCCTTGAGCCATAGCTTGGAAGCGAATTTTCAAAGTGTGATTTTCGATGTTACTCGGCCACTGTGCATACAAGTGATATATGAGTATCTTGTCCTTACTTGCATATACTACCACGTGTCTTAAACAGATACCGCGAGTCAGATTACACCTCTTTACACTCTTCCATTCCGCCTAGTCTTCGTTAGCAGCACCCGTGAGTTCATCATTTCACATTAGCTCTGGCCCCGGAGCTGGATGCTTCCAAGGTGCTCCATAATTTTCTTTTCAGCCTCGCCGATCAGCCGCCCGATTTCCGTAACCACATCTTGCACCCTCCTTCTGTCTTTCACGCCCCCATCACGTCCTCCCATATTGCTTTCCTCCGTCACCATTCCGTCCCATTGCACCTACTGCTGTCTCCTCCAGGCGATGCCTAACTTCCCCTCGTAAGCGTCGCACCGCAGCAGAGTAATTGAACCTCCATTAAAAAAATAACCTTATTTGTTCTGATAATCTAACATTCCTTATAAGTCTCGTGCGCCAGGTCTCGAGCGTGGATTAAGTGCAGCAAGGTGCTCGATGGCGTACTGCAGGTCGTTCCTTATTCACATCTTCAACATTCGTCCTCATCAATACAGGCCTGCTCTCATATCGAGCCTCAAGACACATCAAGGCCGCAAAAATATTCAAACCAAACTGCTCTTCAACGCTCAAGCCATGACTGATGCGGGGGCCGTTGTTTGGCCGTTTTTGCTTTCAGCACTTTGAGCTTCCATCGTGAAGAATTCAAGCCGTTCAACACCGCAAATCCATACGCACTTGCACGGCTTGGAAGCAACCCCCATGCATTTACCTCTGCATTCCTGGGTGATCATCTCAACTTTTGCTGATCATCATTTCCGCCTTTATCGCGTACGCCACAACGAGTACTTTGAACTGCCATCGTGAAGAATTCAAGCCGTTCAACGCCGCCAAATCCATGCGCACTTGCACGGCTTGGAAGCAATCCCCGTGGACTGACCCCTGCACTCCTGGGCGATTATCTCAACTTTTGCTGATCATCTTTTCTGCATTTGTCGCGTACGCCATCTGTACGGGATTTAAATGTAGCCGGGGTTCGTCTTACCGCGTTCTTCCGCATCCCCCTCAAATCTTGTGGTCGACACCTTGTAAGAACTGAAAGACATGGATTACACAGCACATGGGGGCATGAGTTCAACTTGAGCCATTTGACATCGTGGATATCCGTTGTTCCAACTGGGAATAATTGTCCCAATATCGTTGCCTTCCTAGATGATTTCTTGGAAATCCAAGAAAAAAAATCGAAAGTCCGATGTCGCACAGCTTCTGACGTGTTCGTTCTAGGCTCCCGTTGCAGGTCTCTTTATGGACAGATGCGAAGGAATCGCGGGATGTTACCCTCGGAGTTCTTAGTCCGGCGGAGAAAATCAAACCCCAGTGGCGGAGTCCACTGGACTTATGGTTGCCGTCATTCTATCTCCCGCCACTGGTATTCGATTTTCTCAGGCGGACTATGAACTCCGAGTTGAAGCACCGACATCAATGGATGTCTGTTTTTGAACACGTAACGCACGTGTGATATCTTGTTCTATATCACACGTGAATAAATGGAAAACAGTCAATCCGGAGATCCGAGAAGTATTGGATTCAGACAATGAAATCTTAGAAGCTACAGGTTCCCAGTTTCATCTCTCTTTGAAAAATCACGCATGTTTGTCTGTCCGTCTGAAGCTTTTTTTGAGTGGTGAGAGCCCCAAAACGGGTGTCTCTTTGGGCGTCAAAGCCAGGCGGGCATCCACAACTTCAAAGCTGCGCCTATCCAGAGGTCTGCAGCCAATCAATCAAAAGCCGACTTTAAAAGGCTTTAGACAGACACGCTATTTCATAGAGAGGGTAAAATGAATGCTGAACAATAAAAATGTAAATTTAAAACACCCACCGAAAAATGGATCTGCCCGGAAATTGGAACTTGATCGGTGGAAGTTTGCGTACTGGTGGGAGCCATAGCCTAAGAAATCTCAAGCCAGAAGCCAGAGTTAGGTGAAGCCGTCAGGATGGCCTGGCCTGGCTTGATGAGACCATGGGGCGGCTTGAGCTCTAACTTTAAGCCAGGGCCAGCAAAACACTAACTACGTTCACCACTCGAACTTGGATACATTAGAATATCGCACGCGTACGGCGTGGAATGAGTACAAACATGAGGACACTATCCGTTACCCTCTCTATAAAATTACGCCTGTCTGTCCGAAGCCTTTTCAAACTCAGCCTTCACCGCAAGGATGCCCATCATTACCCTCCTTATTAAATTACACCCTCTATCTTGAGTAAGGCTGACCGTGTTGAAGTGCTCACTTGTTTTGCTTCTTTATGTTCTTTCAGCCCCGGCGAGTCTTGACTCCAACAGACCGCTGCGACCCCGTGCTTAGGCTAGAGGGATATAAAGGGGTGCAGAGACGAAGATGTAGCATAGTTATTGCGTGTAGACCGGGATAATTCCTGGAAGCCGGCGTTCCCGAGTGGGACCGTACTTGTATCCCCAGTAGCCACACGGATCAACGGCTTCGAGTCGCCGTGCATTGCACCGCCTCGCCGAGTCGCCTCGCAGTATCTTCCGCTTTGCATTGGCTTTGCAGTAATCAACGCCTATGTTTATCAAGACTGGATGCTTCGTTCTCACCATCCTCATCCCGCAGTTCGTTCATGTTTCTCTGTCAATGGAAACTTTGCTCAACTACTTATACGTTCAAATCCTATTTTCCCTTCGATGCTCGAGTGACGCTCTGTCGAGAAATGCTGTTAAAGCCGTCTATTCCGCATTCGCCTCACAGCTGCGCTCAAGCCCCAAGTGGCTGGTCACGTATACGCTCGGATCCTTTTGGGATGTTCGGGATAATGAGGTCTAGTCTGCAGAAGCATTCCAGGCTCCTCCGCTTGAGATGCCGGGTTTCAGTCAGTCGTTGCCAGGGAAGGTTGTCCACTCCAGTCCGGCCAACACGTGCATTCTTGACCTTCAGAATTCGACTTGCGTTCAAGCCCTTGCTTTCATAGATCTCATCTGGCGATTGTCTTGCAACCAAGGTCCACAAAATATACGAAACATACTTCACTCTGCCTAGTGTCTTCGGGGGACTCGAACCCCGTCTTCCTATCAAGCTTTGCGTGGTTTATTTGCGCTGCACCGGCGCAGGACGATCTCTTTGATCCTTGAAGGCTTGAATAGTTCATTTCATTGTACGCCTATTTGCCTACAGGTCCAGGAAATATGCAAGAATCTTAAAGAACACCCACGCAGTGCCTTCGGGGGACTCAAACCCCGTCTTCCCGTCAAATACCGGACGGTTTACAACCCTTCAGACGCGTGGGACGATCACCTTGATCCCGAACTTGAAGGCTTGAATACACCATTTCGTTGGATGCTCACTCTTGACCCGTGTACATCGGAAGATGGACACCGCAGCATTCTTTCGTAGTTCCTTTCTCCTATCAATCTGACGGGGCTCGATTACCCCGGAGGTGTGAACTCAAATAGGCGGAGTAAGAAGTAGCAACGAAACAGAGTATTAACGCCTCTGTGAAGGGGATTATTCCGCGCCGATGTGGGTAACATCTGACGCTTGACGGGAAGACGGGGTTCGAGTCCCCCCAGAGCACTAGAGCGGTTAAAGTGGTTTTTGTTTCTGTCGCAGCGAAGTCGCTGGATCGATCTCGTGGATCTGAGGTTGGACAGACGAGAAAATGGGAGAGTATGTACGAATGAAATCTGGATAACATTGTAGGCCATAGGCGAAATAAACATGCAACAAAATAGAGTATCGGTCACATATCGGTAAATACTGTACAGATGGCGTCACCCAGGGATGCAGAGGTAAGTCAATGGTGAATCCGGGACTAAAAAGAAGTTTAAGAAAGGGAGGGACCGAAACTTGCGTAGTTACCTGCGAATGTAGCTACGGTTTATGGGTCGGTGCAATTTAAACCTGCTTCAAAGAAGGATATATCGTCGGCGACTTCAACTTCTGGGCTTTGAATTGGGGTGCGATCCGCCTCGGCGAGTCAAGAAACCACAGAGGAAGGGAAGAGGTCAAGTGAGGTCTGATGGGAGATTAGACATGCTGTTCGGAGTCGAGTTGCTTCCAATTCGTGCCAGTGCACATGAATTTGGCGGTGTTGAACTGCTTGGATGCTTCACGATGGCAGTTCAAAGTATTCGACAGTTAGGATGGGCCACACCGCATATCAGTCTGGACTCTCCCATGCGAGGCTGTTGCTGAAAGCAAAAATGAATGAACAACCGCTGCCGAGTCAGTAATGGTTTAAGCGTTAAACAGCCGTTGAATTTGAATATTTCTGCGGACTTGATGTGTCTTGAGGCTTGATATGAGAGTAGGCCCGTATTGATGAGGACTAATGTTCAAGATATGAATGAGGGATGATCTGCAGTAGACCATCGGGCGTCTTGCTCCGCTGAATCCACCCTCGAGAACTGGCCGCAGGAGACTGAGGAAGTCTGGCAAGGTCTGAAGGCGACAGCAGCGGAGGGCATGAGACGTGACGGAGGAAGGCGATATGGTAGTACGTGAAAGCCAGAAGAACCGCGGTAGAGGTGGTTATCTGATCGGCAAGGCATCAGCAAAACTATACAGCGAGGTACGAGCTTGGTTCGTATAGAGCGTCTGTCTACGAGAGACTACAGCAAAACCTGATTCACCTCTAGTTACGGTACCATGTACGTAGTCGTCCGTTGTCCGTAGCTGTCCGTGGTCCGTAGTTGTCCGTAGTCCACGCCGGTCTCCGTAGTTCTCCGTAGTCCTATGGAGCACAATCAGGTTTTGCTGATGGGCTGAAAATAGAATTATGGAGCATCCAGTTCCGGGGCCGGAGCTAATGGGAAATGGTGAACTTACGGATGCTGCTAACGAAGACTAGGCGGAATGGAAGAGTGTAAAGAGGTGTAATCTGACTCGCGGTATCTGTTTAAGACACGTGGTAGCATATGCAAGCAAGGACAAGATACTCATATATCACTCGTATGCACAGTGGCCGAGTAACATCGAAAATCACACTTTGAAAATTCGCTTCCAAGCTATGGCTCAAGGCACTGACTCTGGCTCGGCCTGGCTTCTCATTTGAGCAAGGTTGAGAACTGGAGCGAGCAGAAGGGGTATCTTCATATCACACCAAACATGTACACGTAACCTCAGGACATCCGCTCAAGATATCGGTAATTTACTTGATTGGAACATTACAGTATGCGGAGAGCCGACCTCAATCTACTCCATATGTACAGACTAGGAATTCTCAGAATGAGATACCCATTTAGAGGCCCTCGTCAAGTATAAAGCCAGCTCTCCTTCTCGCATACTGACCAGACCCGGACTCAACCAGTCTCTTACACTCCCAGAAGCCCATCACCTCGAGGCAGCCAGCAAACAAAAATGTAAGACTGCCTGCCTGACCAGTCCCCAAATATTGACCAAGCTCTGACATTGTCCAGAATCTCACCATGATCTTCAACACTGCCTTCATCCTCTCGGCCCTGGCCTTCTTCCAGGCGGGTGCCTCACCCGTGGCTGATGACGCCTCGGACCTCGTCTTGCTCAGCACGCAGGAGACGGCCAACGGGACACTTACCTTCTGGGGCTACCCCGACGGCGCCTCCAAGCGCGCTGTTGGCCTCGACAAGCGCCAGTGTGGCAACAACGCCATTACGTGCAGTGGAAGCCACACGGCCGACGTCAATTCGTGCCGCCAGCTGATCTCGTCGCTCAGCAGCAACGGTGGCCAAGGCGTGGGGAGTACGTCTCCGCTTTTTTTGCATTCCCAACCCCTCTCCTTCTCCCTATTGTTCCTATAACAGAAGAAACTGACACCAGTCAAAAGCGTCCCCCCGCTCCATCTGTACCACTCAGAATGGCAACCAGTGCTGCGTCAGCTGGGCCGATGCTGTCTCGGGCCTCACCCAGGGCAACCTGGTCAACGCGGCGCAGGCGGTGCTCAACGACTGCGCTGGCAGCACCGTGTCGGGCTTATCGCGCGACACAAACCTCAATGGTGTGTGCACGACCGAGTGCCTGTCCAACCGCGCCACGGGTTGCTCGAACTAAGAGGGGTTGAGATGGCACCATCGAGTTGAAAGTGATTGTGTCCCATTATGTCGCATTTTCCTTTTGTATTACTTGTGTCACGCCGAATGTAACATCGTTTTGTTCTTACTCTTGCCCAGCCTTCTCCGACGGGCTTGGCTAAACGGCATACCCCGCTCGTCGGAGTTTTGAATTTGGCTGTGCGGGTTTTGATGACTTGGGGCGTGTGCGGGCTTGGGCTTGCCCTCGGTCACACCAAACATCCCTAGATAATGTCCCCGTTACTGCCTTCCGGTGCGCCATCTTCCCAAGTTTCTTTCCATCGCCACTCTCTTCGGAATGTTCCCGCCCACACCGTCGCCGTGATTGATGGCGACTACGAGTGTCCAACTGCACCTTTAACTTCTACGTCTTTTTCTGCCACTAGCAGTTGCCCGTCTTCGCCGCGAACATCGGAATTTTCCGCATCCCCAGCCCATTGCCGGGTCCATAGAAAATTACCACCGTGCAAATTCCCATGTCGGTATCGCTACATTGTCATATTGAGGTTGTTCAGTATCTGACTCGATGATTTCTTTGCTCAGGAAACACATTCATAATTCATCCTGACTCCCGGCCTTCATCTTCATGACGTCTATCACTGCGTAAGTATACAATATGAAAGCACTCAGACCCTGAACAGCATTTCCTGCTCGCGTGTCCGTTCTAACGTTGCTTTGATTCGGTCGCCTCCATCATCTTTTTCAAACACCCAGACCTCCGACCTGCCCCAGAGGTGATTCCAAATTAGAATCGTGCAAGCAAAAGTGGGCAACCTTCATCTTGGCCCCCTTGCGTAACAAAAATGCCTGCATCCGGCCTTCACAACAATTATCGCTTCTAACTAATTTTTCGGCATCCTCTCTTTTATCGGCCGGCTGTGAGCTGAGGAAAGTTACTTCCGTAACTGCTGATGGTTGGCACCCGGGAGTTCTTCCAACTCTCCGCTCTGGGACCATCTAAATACTGTCCGTATCATTGAAATTGTTTGGTGATCAGTTGAATTACTCGGCTATTTTTCGCAGACCAGAAGATGTCGTCTTGGATATGGATCCTTTTGGCCCCCAAAAGAAATTCAGACTTATCATTCTCTCAGTTCCCCATGTACAGGACTGGTTCACTTCCATTCTACTTACCTTGAAATTCACTGAGCATGTTGTTTCAAGTCGCAAAGTAAACATCTTATGCTACGGGAAGCTCCCACAGTGTTCCCACAGGCGCCACTTTTGTCTCGCTACATCACGGAACTTCGACAGTCTGAAGACGTCCCTCATCACCGATGTTTGGTCAACTCCTTGTGGCCTCATAAACAGATACAGTTTTTTCTTTGGATGCCTACCCAACTGGATTCTTCCGCCTAGAGCGATCAAGTACCGGTCCGCGTGAACATGCCATACTCATATCAGCGGAGAATAATTGACAATTGAAGTCTGCGGCATAGGTCTGGCTCATTTTATTTTTTGCCCTCGTCATATTTTCACCGGCGTTCATTGAGTTGGGCTCATAACACTAAACACCACGTTTTCAAGAATGCTGTTCTTCCAGATGCCCCAGCACGAAACCTCAATCGTCTTTCTGTCAACCTGCGGTGTTCATCAAAATTAATAACACCCGGGCTTCGCGATCCTGTTCGAGATTCTTCTTTGATAATTATCAAACACCTATTTTGAATTGATTTAAAGTTCTGCGGCCTCGAGCCTAAGGTCACATTATCAAAATTTTGGCCTCTATCCTGTTCAAACATCTTCATATTAAGACCTGCCATCGCCTGCATGAAGCCACTCCTCAACCGTACTTCAATCTTCAATTCTCCCCAAATTTACTTCCATTTGATAAACATAACAGTTATCGGCAAGAAACCAACATCTTTACAGTGTCGTGGAGTCGGATAACATCGCGGCAAACCTAGAGCCGATTATAGATAGCACTTCAACAACTGAGTGGAGCAACTGCGTAGAAACTCAACATCTCGGCAGATTTCAGGTAAACTGTGGAGCAAATGACATTGACCGCTCTCACAGGTGCCACTTTTGGCTCTACAAACCACGTCTTTTCTTATATAGATTCCAGACAGTTCAGCGGCCGCCGGACCCAAGATTCCACTCCTCTGTGACATCAGAGAGGCCTTCGCAAACGAGCCGGATCTTGAGGATCCCGTGGCGCTCATTGCACGGGAACTCATCAAGAGCCAGAGAGTTCGCTCCCCTTGGTTGTCCGAGTTGCAGATCTCAGATGGACTTCTCCAGTTTCGCAGCAAGATTGTTGTGCCATGGAACAAGGACCTCCACCAGTGGATTAGGGTACAGCACTATGAAACTTGGATGGCTGGACATGGTGGCCACTTCAAGACATTGGAGCTCATCTCCCAGAACTACTGGTGGCCCCAGTTGTCCTGACACATTGGCCAGTACGTTGGCACCTGTAACCTGTGCAACCAGACCAAGGCCCTCTGAAGGCTGCCCCACAAAGAACTTCGCCTGACAGAGATCCCAAGGGAGCCCTGGGATACCATCTCAGTGGACTTCATCGTCGAGCTTCAGGAAGCGCAAGGGTTTGATGCGGTCATGATCGTAGTGGATGTCTTTGGTAAGCAGGCCCACTTCAATGAGTTCCACACCAGCCTCGGAGCTGTCGGAGCCGCTCAGCTCTATTACTGGAACATCTGGAGACACGACAGAACTCCCTGGAAGTATATCTCTGATTGCAGACAGCAGTTCATCGCTGAGTTCACCCGGGAGTTGTGGCACCTCATCGGAATAGAGCCTGTGACATCCACTGCTTACCACCTGCAGACCAACGGCCAGACAGAACACATAAACCAGGACCTCAAACAATTCGTCCAGATCTTCACAAACTACAAACAAGACAGCATGGATGAGCTCCTACCGGCTGCAGAATTTGTGTACAACACCCATGTCCACTTCTCAACCCAGAAGGTTCCATTCATGATGGACACCAGAAGGCCCCCCCAGACGGGGTTCAAGCCCAATGGGCTGTGCTCTGTTATCGAGTCTGCAATTTTTTTTTGCAAGATCACATGCAGAGTCTCCGAAGCCAAAGCCACACTTTTCAAGGCCAAAGATGAGTTCAAGCTCTACTACAATTGCTAGTGCGTTCCCACCCCAGAGATCAAGGTAGGAGATTGGGTCTGGTGGACGTGTTGGGCATCTGGATGATGTTTCAATTCACAGGATGCATCATCTGTATTCCCCAACATTGCATCACTGTGTGCAATATTGACAAGAGTCAATCCATAGAAGAAGACATTTTGGTCAGGAGAAGTAGTCTCAATTATTTCCCGGTAAATGCTTCTGGCTTCAGCATATTCCAATTTCAGAAGATGCATCTCTCCTTGGGTTACATTCATTCCATTATCAAGATACTCTCCAGACATGCCACAAATACCAAGGATCTTTCTACCTCTGTGTACTCGGGCCATTGTTTTCCCAAAGTCCCCAAGCCCAGTAGAGCAGAAAGCTCCAATCCACAGTGCTCTTGCTTCCAGATACAAATTTGCTGACAATGTTGATACCCTTTCTGCTTCATTGACATACACTTGGTCAGTTTTATAATCCCTGACCATGGATTCAAGCCAGGCAATCTGTATCAAAGCAGTAGACTGCTGATAGCTGTCCCCACAGATCTTTGACAATCTGAGCACCTTTTGGTAATATTGCAAAGCTTGTGTTGGATCCAATCTAGAGTACAGGAAATAAAGACCTGCTGCAAGATAGAACTTGGCTAGGAGGTGGTTTTATGAGATCTACAATAGGTAAAAGAAGGAAGCAGACTTACATTTGAGCAAAGGGTTGCTGACTTGTTCAAAAAGAGTCATTGCCTGTATTACATACTGCATTGGATCAGAGATACAGTGCCGATCGCTTGAGCTCAACACTTGAATGATAAAGTGTATCCTGAGCGAGTAATCATCCAGTTCATGTAAAATGGGTTGAAGATGAATCGTCAACACTGTATAACTACCTCGGGAGGGGCAGTAGAACAAGTTCAGTGATATTATGCTGGTGATTGTCTCTGCAACATCTGGAGCCTTGTCATGCAATCCAAATTGCAAAAGATTGTGGAGATGTTGTAAATTTAAATTGATTTTATTTACAATTGGGTGCAGTTGATTCCAATAATATGTCCTGTGCAGCTCCAAAAGTGTGTGGAAGTGATTGCAAAGTGATTGTAAGAGGGATGGAGATGGAGGCAGAAACTGCTGGACATGTTCCCTCACTGGCACCAGTGAGCGAAGTCTCTTATTGGTATCTTGATAGGCAAATGATGCTGCTAGCAATGGAGCTTTGCAACTGAGGATGTTGCAAATTGGAAGATTATTTTGAACCAGTTCAGCATCAGCAAGTCCATCAAGAAGGATTGAGAGCAACCTCAATAGCTCCTTGCTATCAGACGTGATTTGGGGACTTGAAACAGAGAGGCGGATGGATGCATCCAAATTCGACCTCCTGTCATAACCCGCAGAAAGCAATGCTGTCTTTTACGTTTCCCACCGGGTCAAGACATTTCACAGACCCTCATATTAGGACAAATGGGAAATGAGATCTATAGCTAGTTGCATATTATCTGTGAATCTGAGGATTTGGTGTATATCCTCATTTGCATAGATGTTGTCAGTGATATCCATAAATGTTTTCTGGGCAGCTTCATCCAACAAAGGTCCTAAAGGGGCTAAGAATGGATGAGTCCATTGAATTTTTGCTGGCCACTCAGTCCCATGCATTGTAATCTGGTAGAGTTTAGTAAGGAAATGCTGAAACCAGGGCTGGAAATATTATCAATGTGAGGTGTTCTATGTCTGTAAGCATAGAAGAAGCTCTTCATTCCCACCCTGAGACTGTATTGGTTCCCACACTGTTTTCAAGCTGTCCAAAATTGGGAGAGATGGGGACTTCAGAGAGAAAAACTGGACAACAGGTTTTGTGAGATCTTTTCCGGGGTTAATCCCACATGGAGAGCAATGAGTGCAGCAAGTTCAATCCTGGTGGTTGCAGCTTCTGCACTAACAAGACACTCTCCCCAAAATTTGCCACAACATCTGGATGGTGGAGGACTGCCTTTGCAAGGCTGGTCTTGCCCATGCCACCTCCTCCCAGAATAGCTATTCTGACTGACTGCTGGCCAAGTATTTGTATGATGTCTTCCAGCTCTGAATCACGGCCATGAAAGATCTTGGGTTTAGAGGGCAACAACAAGAATGAATTTGAACTTGAGAGTGAAAATTGTGAGAAACAGACAGGTGGGTCCAATGATGATTTTTAGTTTATCTGTTGAGTCAATTGCACCCAGATAAACCTGTGTTTGGTTCACTCAGGTGATCCAGACAGTCACTGTTTAGATACCGATGAGCCAGCTGAGTTGGTATCCCCATCTGAAAGTGCTTGAGTCCTTTCAGGCAATTCTTCGTGTGCAAGTATAGCTGCCTTCTTCATTTTGCCAATGTTGTCAATTGTTGCGGGGGTGTCCATGATCTAAGTGGATTCAACCAAGCTCTGATGACACAAGAAGACATAGATCATACTCTGAAGACCGTCATTGCTGTGTCCAATCCCAGATGACCATATCTGAGTAGGTTCTGCATTGCATTATTACCGAAAAGGCATTTGATCTTGCTCCCGCCCTGTTGCACTTCAAGAAATCTATATGTTTTGTGGAGAGTTCCACAGAGGAATTCTGATGAGGTTTGTCTTGGAAAAAATAAAACTTACTCCGCAAACTTCCCAATATTGTCCACTGTTGCAGGAGGCAAAGATCCAAATGTCTCAGACTTGAGATGGAGGTTGATGATTGCATATAGGACTTGATTGATGATCTCCATTAGCTGAACACATTCATATTTATTATGTTTTACATTCTATGCCATGCTGTAATTATTTAATTGTCTAAAGCTCAGAGTTTCTTACCTGAGACATGCTAATCAAGGCTTCAATAGTGTTTGAGATGGTTTGGACAAATGGTGGGCGAAATGCATCATTGGGTTCCTTGAGAAGTGGCAGGGTAGATATTAGAGACGTGATGGTATCATTCAGGCGAGTTTCTCTTACAGTAGCCTGGTGGGGCATTTCAAGATGGGGGGATCAAGCAAGCAATGCATGTTATATGTGATTTCTCAAGGCCGTAATTGACCAACTGTACAAGAGAAACCTGACTCAGTTGCCCAACTTCTCTGATAGCTTTCGGATTATACCACATTCCTTTTTGGGAATAACCCGTCCTTGATCAGGTTATTCCCTGGCCCACAACACTCACTTGACCCTCAGGGACATGAACATCCTTTGGACATTTATTCGGAATCCAAGCAGACATGGATTCCTCACCACTTTACCACCCGGGTTCTTATCGCAGTAACCCAGGACTCTATATGACAAGGGCATGACACCATACACACGCAACCCGGGTTCTGTGTGCTAGCAACCCGGACTCCTTTATGCTGATGACCATATCCAATGGGTCATGACTACACTCCTTTATGTTGGTGGATATTCACTCCTGATATCCTGCCAAGACAACTACACTCTTGAATGGTGACAGGTGTCCCCTGGGTGCCACCTGTTGACTCCTTTATGCTCATGACTCCTTGGTGACCCCTAGATGCTGTGGTGATAACACATAGGGGCTAGGAGCATCAGCATTAATGTGCCTTAATGTTGGATACAGTCACTGATCGCAATTGTATTTGATTTATGTAGAAAGGTATATAAACTCGGTAGAATTTCCCCTGTACAGTGGATTCTACCTCATCTATTCTCAGGCCTTACTTTGGCTGGATTGCTTGGTCCTTGGACTTGAGCCTGGAGTGCTCTTGTTCTCATCTCGTTGTTCTGGTCTTGCCTTCGCTCCCCTTTCACTCAACAACACCAGAACTCCTACTCTCTATCTCTTGCCTTGGGATCTTGACCTAGCAGTATTGGATCTGGCCCGTTAGGTAGTGGCAAGGAGAGATGTTTACCTACCAAGGGGAAGAGATCATCACACTAGTTCCCTGGCAGGGTTGTACAGAGACTGGTTCGCCTGAGTTCCCCTCAGGCACCCCTTGGTCATGGATCCAGTTGGAACCTCTGTTCAGAGCATCCCTGAGTCGGGTTCCTCCTCTTGGGTTCCTTGGGATGGAACCCCAACCCCTATCTAGAACCCGAAGCCCTTATTCGAGCCACCAGGAGCAGCTTCCTCTCACTAGGGCCTGGTGCATAGTTGCAGTACTCTCTCTGCAATATCTTCAGGTTGTTCAGCATGGGTTGCTCACCACCTATGGATGCTGGCCTGATTGGCCACATCTTCCCCTTGGATCCTCAACACACAGTCATGCGCTATTTGAGTGGTGATGGATTCTCTCAACACCTAGAGATGGCTGCTGTTATGTCTGGTGAGGACATGGTCCAGCTTACCTAAGGGCTGTTGCTGACAAGCTGCCACAGCCGAGCAGCATGATGTGGTGGCCGCCACTGTGTTGTATTCTCTCCCTGGTTTTGACTGAGAAACTGGTTACTGCTTTTCATTGGAATTTTTTGGAATCCACTGATAAACCGTGCCCAATCACTGTTTGATCTTTGCTGAATGCAACCGGATTCCGATGGATTCCATTGGCCGATCTCGCTAAGAACCTCAGTGACAATAGTATTCATCTCAATACAAGAAGACAAAACCCTACATGCATCAAACAATCCCACATCTTCATCATGCCAAGGTTGTTTTTACCTGGTGTTGAAACTCTGCGCCGTTTTGATGCAGATGGCATGTTGAATCCAAGTTGAATCCGGTGCTTGCGACCCATGTTAGCATGAGGATAACATCTAGCATCTGGATATCACTTCCTGCAATTGAAATCAATATGGACTCACAACTTGTGAGAAGAATTGTGGGATATCAGCGACTGCAAACATTTGCATTTGAGGGCTGACGTTCACCAGCAGAATACACTGAAATCTGGGATCATCCCACCTGCTAACACAGAGTAATTGCAGGCAATTTGATACAGGTTGAATAGTATCCTACTGCTGTCCATGGCTTACACATGCCAGCAAAGCTCACTGAGATATTTCTAACACGGCGGCAGTAGAACCGAGGCACTATGGGATCCGGGAATCATCCCACAAAACGCGAAGAATGGCGGCAATGCCGGTGACAGACCTGGTATTGGGGCACCCAGGCATTTATTTAAAACTGCTCGAGTTGCAACATACTATAATGCACCTCATTACATTACGATGTCATCTCACAAGGGCTATTGCTGGCCTGGGCAGTTAGCTAAAAGGGATATAATGTGTCTCGAACCATTAGAAAGGCGCTGGACAATGATCCTGGTAACGGGTTGAAGTGAGAAGCCGCTAATGGAGCAATCACGGAAAGTGCCTTACCATCCTGGAAACGGATTGGGGCTACTGCACATCCCTGACTAAGGGTGTATTACGAGGGATCATCCTTCTGAACCAGAGGGATCATTATTAGACATCATCTGACGTCTTCAAGCCGCCAAGAGGGAGCTGGGCTTGGTCGATCAACCAATTGACTAAGAAACCATACTCGGGTACTGGGAAGCGGTGGCTATCACAGTTTTCAGACAAATCACTTGAGAGGGTCAAAGCGGGACCAATTAGGTGGAGGGTTACCGAGGAGGGTAACGGAGCGCTGACAAGAAGGTCGGCTAAAAGTTGACATATCAACAATATCCCATCACGGCCGTTCTAAGCGATGTAGATCTTGACTCATCGCTAAGCTCGGCTCGTTGATGTCCCTTATAAACCTCTCTCAATTTTACTAATCGCTTGATATTTGACAGGAGTTCATCGGCTAGCTGCCAAACCACTAGTCATATACCCTGAACCCTATTGCATGTTTGTATCTGTCTCGTTTATATTTAGAATTCTGTAACGTATTTAAGTGGATGGTTATGGGAGGAACACTAGTGAATCTCACCCCACCTGTTGGACGCGAAGCTACCAGGCTTCTTGGTTAACAGGTCAAGTAGGCATTCATTCGGAGACACCCAGAAGCTATACCAAGTTTCGTTTTTTTTCCCTGTTTGAATATTATCTGTGTTGGATTTGGATCTTTATAAGGACGCGTGGACATATTGGATAAACGGAACGGACGCGTGGAATATAAGGAAACAGATTGGACTTGACAATTGGTTGTAATCTCGCAATGATTAGCAATCGCGGATACTATTGGAATTGGGATTCATAAAGAATCACTTGCGTTATGCATTGGAGTACTATCTCCAAACCTAGACCCACATTATACAAAACCGTTGAACATAAAAATCTCGTCTGTCTATCCGCGATTGCGCCTAGAACGGATCCGAGCAAGTTTTATCTATACGGCTTGTAGACCTTTAAAGTCTTGCTTCTCAAAGAGAACTAAAGTTCAAATTGCCACAATCTATACTGGATTGGAACCCCGAACTTGCACGAGGACTATAGTGTTTGAGTTGTTGTAGTTGCATTATCGAACCGCGCATTCATTTACAAGGTTTGGTTAGTGGTTATTCCACTGCTAGCCCCATAGTCAGTGTTTCACCGGTGTGTGGGAGTCGACTCAGCTGTCAAAGTAGTGGCTTGACTGGCCATATAGCCAGAGCGCACCCACGCTCGTTGACACCGTTATTCCTCCTATATATTTTATTTCATACTGTTTTACTGCATCCCTTACTACCAATCGCCACCTGATAATACCACAAATCGCCTCTAACTAGAGGGTACCATCCCCCCCCAATGGTACCCACTAGTTATAGGCAAACTGCCTGTGCCACGGAAATGCCATGGCAGGGGTGCCATGGCGGCCACCCGTTGGGTGGCCAGGGAGAAAAATGGGATTTTGGCCACCTGTGCCACTGATTTTGAAGGGTTTTGGCAGGGGGTCAGTAAAGCGTGATTTTGTGACAAAATAGTGCCATAGCTGCCACCAAACCTTTAGACCCGGATCAGTACCAAAAATGTGACCCAATTAGTGCCATGTATGCCACAGGTCAATTTTAGCAGGGTCAGTAAATTTTGTGACCGGGTTAAATAGCCCCCCGTGCCATGGGTCAATTTTAGCAGGGTCAGTAAATTTTGTGACCGGGTTAAATAGCCCCCCGTGCCATGGGTCAATTTTAGCAGGGTCAGTAAATTTTGTGACCGGGTTAAATAGCCACCCGTGCCATGGGTCAATTTTAGCAGGATCAGTAAATTTGTGAATGGGTTAAATAGCCACCCGTGCCATGGGTCAATTTTAGCAGGATCAGTAAATTTTGTGACCGGGTTAAATGGCCACGTATGCCACGGGTCAATTTTAGCAGGATCAGTAAATTTGTGACCAGGTTGATTAGCCACGCATGCCACGGGTCAATTTTAGCAGGGTCAGTAAATTTTGTGACCGGGTTAATTAGCCACGTGTGCCATGGGTCGATTTTAGCAGGATCAGTAAATTTGTGATGGGATTGATTAGCCACGTGTGCCATGGGTCGATTTTAACAGGATCTGGAAATTTTGTTAGGTTGATTAGCCACAGGTGCCACGGGTCGATTTTTGACAGCATCAGTAGGTAGGTGAGTAGCCGTTTGTGTCGCAGGTAAGTTATCAGACAACCTGTGGTCCGCTGATTCAGCTATTTGAGTCACCAATCACTTGAAAAGCCTTGAAAAGCAAGCTCATCATTTTCGGAGACATTGCCACTGGTGCCACCAATCACTTCCAAAACACTTGTAATTTTCAACTGACATTGCCACCAGTGCCACAGATTACTTACCACCACCACGCAGAGGGAACGAAAACAGCATTTATTTCTTGTGTGCATGTATGTAAAACAAAATAAAAATAACAGGCCCAAGCAGGCGTTGTAGTAGTCCGTGGGTTGGAAAAAAAACGCGGGCGGCCGGAAGGAGAAGGCAGCAAGGAGAACCAGAAGGTGGAGCGAAGATTGGCGACTACGAACTATCTTCGTTGTCGTAGTCGTCCTCGTCAATCTCCTTGGCGGACTTCGGCTGGCACTTCCTCTTTGTCTTGGGCTTGATCTTATCTGACGCAATGTCAGCTGCGATGTCCGCCTCCATCCTCTGCTTCGCCTCGGCAGCAGCCTTGAGGTCCTTCGCCCTCTTTTCCTGCATGCGATCCCAGCTAGAGGTGCCGGGGCCAGTGCTGCCACCAGCGACCGCATTGCCACCACTGCCACCACCAGCGACCCCACTGCTACCACTGGTGCCACTGCTGCCACCAGCGACTGCATTGTCACCGGCGGTGCTTCCCTCGGGCTCGTCATCATCAGTGGCCACAAACTCAGCACTCCTGTGGCCGGTCGAGTGGGCAAAGGGCTTGCACTTCTTCTTCTCCGGCGGCTCCTCTTGTTCGCCGTCGGCGCCCCGCTTCCGTTTCTTCCTACCGCTGTCTTCCTTCCCCTTCTGCTTCTTCTCCTTCGTCTTCTCCTTCTCCTTCCCCTTCCCCTCGGCTTGCTTCGCCTTCCTCCCACCTGCCGACTTCTTCCCCGAACCGCCCTCATGCAATTCGCCCTTGTCCTCCTGCCGCTTCCGCTTCTTCCCCGCAGCAGGCTCAGGATCGGTGTTGGCATCCGTCTCCGCTGTGTCTGGCTCCTCCTCGGCCGACTTCGGCCTCGCTATCGACCCCTTCGCCTTCCTCGATCGCTTCCCCGAGGGTCTCGCTAGAATCTTGGCCCGCAGTGCAGGGTCCGTTGGATCGAAACAGCATGCACCAGACTTGAGGCGCTGCCAAAGCGGGACAATGTGGCCGGCACCTCCAGCCTTGAAGTTGGAGGGCGCCACAAAAGTAGCGCCTTCTGGCCAGCCGACCAAAGTCCACCCAAGGCCGCCTTGGATGACCCGCTCGTAATCCTTGTAGTTCATTTTGACGTTGGGGTTGTTGGTTTTATTGCCTAAACAGGAAATTATTAAAATCAAGAGGCAATCAGAAACGCACGAAGGTCGCTCTCGATCATCTTTGCCACCTCCGACCTGCACACAGTGAGATCAGCAGGCATGGTGTCGCTGGAAGTAGCAGCCGCAGCGGTGATGCCCTGGGCGCCCAGGTTTGTCCAGCTGTCGTACTTCACCAAAAAACCACCGGGTCGATCTTGTAGACCTCCTGAAGGAACTTGAAATTGGCGGGGTCGCTGAGAAGCATCGGGGAAATGGTGTTGTTCGCATGCCCACCGGCCAGGACACCAAATGCCCATGCCCACGTGTGGTGCTGAAGAAGATCCATCTGAAATACAGGTCAGCCATGGCTGCCATGGATGCCACAGTGCCACTGGTGCCACAAGAAAACCCAAAACTTACCTCCTTCGAAATATTGGAGGCGACCGCACCCGCATCCTTGGCAGCAGAGTTGTTGGAGGGGCGAGTGCCCTTATTCTTGCTCTCTTGGTATGCCAGGTAATCCTTCTTGAGCTGCACGAGGTCGTCGGCAGACCACGCATCGGCGCCCTCGGCCTGAACAATCTTCTGCACCTCTGGCATTTGGATGCGCTCCCCTTTCTGCTTCCCTATAGTTGCACGGTCAGCATCTTCAACAAATTACGAGAAAAGTAGGTCCTTACCAACATTCATCTCCTTCATCCGCTTCCAGACCTTCGCTGAGAACTCGTCGTAGTTGCGCCCATCTGTGTACCTGGTGATGTGCCCAAGCTGCTGCTTCGCCTCGCGAAGCGGAATGTTGAACTGCTCCGACAGCTCCGCCGCACGAGCCTCAAGCAGGTCTTCAAATTCTCCGACCTTTTCATCGAGGATCTTGCGCGCTGCCTTCAACTCTTTCCCCTTGAGCACCGCCGTATTCTTCTCCGCCGTGGACTTCCCCTTCTCAGCCCTCGGGCATCTGGGTGGCTGCACGGGTGCCCCGGGATGTCTGTTGCGGTAGCTCTGGCCTCCAGGGTTATGTTCCCTGCTGCTGTCGTCGCTGTTGTTGTCGTCCTCGTCCTCGTCCTCGTTGCTGTCCTTGTCGTTGTTCTCGTTGCTGTCCTCGTCACCGTCCTTTTTGCTGCCACTGTCGTCGTTGTCATCTTGGCGGTCCGGCTCCTCATCCGCACCCGCATCCACACCATCGCCAGACGCCAAGCCCTTGTTGGTGGTACTGGGGGGTGGGGACTTGCCCCGTTCTTCGGTGGCAGAGGTGGATGCTGATTTGGTGGCAGCGGTGGACGGGGACTTGGGACGTGGGGGCAGGGAGCGCTCAGTCTCAGGACGTGGGGACACAGTGTGCTCATTCTCGGAACGCGGGGACATGGTGCGCTCGTTCTCAGAACGCGGGGACACGGTGCGCTTGTTCTCAGAATGCAGGGACACGGTGCGCTCGTTCTCAGAGCGCGGAGATGTGGCACGCTCGCTCTCGGGACGCGGGGATGCAGTGTGCTCGTTCTCGTGGGGCGGGGATTGGACGTGCTCTCCCTCGGACGCTGCACCTGTATCAGTGATAATGGAAGGTGGAGACAGGGTGTTCTCACTGTGCCTGTTGCGCTCCTCGTCAGCTGCGGCATCCTCGTTGACAGTAGTGGGAGACACGGATTGGGCGCGGTCTTCAGGTGTGTCATTTCCATTGCCGGCATTGTCCTCGTCCAGCGCAGCACCCTTGTTGGTGGTGCCAGAAGGAAGGGCACCGTCGAGATCAACCTCCTCCCCTGCGGGTATGGACATGAGCTCGTCGAGGGGGAGCTCCTCAGACTCAGACTCGGACTCGGACTCAGGGGTGGGTGGCTTTTTGGCGGTCACTCTGCGCTTTGACGCCCTGGTCTTAGATGAACCTGGCAGCGTTGCCACTGGTGAGGGCAGAGATGGGGCAGCAGGTGCGGCAGCTTTGGCCTTGGCCCCCCTCTTCGGTTTGGCAGGGCAGGTGCAGTGGACTGCGTACTTCTGCACAAGGGGCTGTTCATTGGCAATGCTGGCCTTCCAGTTATTGGATATTTGGGGGGCATCTGAAAATAAATAATGGTCAGAATAACTGCTCCCAGCTCCAAACAAGACTTACCGTTCCAAATCCAACAGTATTTTGAGCTTTGGCACAAAGAGTAATTTAGACATAAAAATTCGGTGTGGTGCTATTTAGCTGCCACGTCAGCCTTTGACTCTCCCTTCACCTTCCCCAACCCCGCCACTGTGCTTCAAAATCCCGGTGTCGCCAAAAATGAAAGGTTTTTGTGGCTTTTTGGCTTCATTCCACCAATGCCACCAAACGGCTCGGACGTCCTTCAGTCTCGCAAGGCTCTGCCATCCATGCCACCGGCTTCTCGACATCCATGGCTGCCACCATGGCTGCAGCAGCCATTGGCTGTGAAGATTTATCTGAGCCGGACAGTGGCACTGCCACGATCACTCCTCTCTCCCGCATTCCACCATCTTCGGCCAACAACGGAGCTCGACACTCTCTCTCCAGGGGCGACCCCTTTCAGGACCCTCGCCCCTCTGTACACCAACGTCGAACGAAAGTCGCTGCAGCAGCCGGGTTTATCGCTGCAAGATTCAAGGTCCGGAAAGTACGCATTGCATCGACAGGCTGGATTGGGCTGCAGGACCACGGCATTCTGCCTGACGCCGCCACTGGGGAGCGTGACCCAGTTGGAATCGTTCACTCGTTGGAGACATTCTTTGGACCAGACGCAACAAAGCCAGGGTTCACGCTGGTCAAAGCACCCAAGGATGCTGGGTGCGCCCTTCATTCTTTTTTCATCTCCTTTTCTTCTAGGACTCACCGTTCTTCCGGAATCCGTGCCCCATTGTCGACTCTGAAAAGCGTGTCTGTGCTGTGTACGGAGGCATTCCAGACACCCCCAACTTCATGCGAGACGTCCATGACCCAGCGGTGGAGGCCATGGAAATTGCACGGGCTCAGGCTTCACTGTCTGAGTCTCGTCTTTACCATCGGCGTGGCAACTGGGCCTCGCTCACCACAGGAGCCACCCATGGGACTGGTCACGATGAGCCTGGTGACTTTGTCAACGGGATTATCAACACCGCTGTCATTCTCGCCCTGGTTAACAACGCTGCCTTCATTGACCTTGCCGAATTTGCCTCAGGTGCGTTCCTTCTCCTCCTCTTTAAGCCCATGCTCATCCCTTCAGGCCTTTTCTCCATCTGGGTTCCAGTTCTATATCGACTACATGGGCTCCTTCTATCTCAAGAACCCCAAGCTCCAGCGGCCCCTCGTCAACAGCATCTGGTCGGCATGTACCTTCAACCTCAGCCCTCGTACCTGCGCCTTCGGGCACCACGACTTCGCCAACCTCGCATACGGGTGGTGTGCAATTACCGCTCTCAGCACATTTGACTATACGAAGGGTGGGCATCTCATTCTTTAGGACTACAAGCTCATCCTGGAGTTCCCACCGGGATGCATGATCCTCATCCCGAGCGCGACCATCTTCCACTCAAACACCCGGATTGCCGAGCACGAGACACGGTATTCATTCACCCAATACACCTCTGGAGCGCTCTTCCGATGGGTCGAGCGTGGATTTCGATCTGAGAAGGACTATTTTGCTACGCTGACGGCGGAGGAGATTGAGGAGGAGCGCAAACTCGGGTTGGAGAGGGCTGCAGCGGGGGCTGCTTTGTTTTCTACGTTGGATGAGCTGAAGGCTGGCTGGGTGTAGAATTACTTGTTTCCTATGCAATTTCTTGGACATTTAGTTATTTTGCCACCAATGCCATGTATTTTGGCCACACTGGGGTCACAAATTTTGTGATGAATGCCATGAGTGCCACCGAAAAATGTGATGAACTCGATCTTGCCACCTATGCCACCACCGGACTTGCCATAAAAAGTCGTGATCGCCAACCCTAGACACCGTGAATGCAAACCCTAGACACACAACAACTCGATAACGGGTCTTCCTCAAGCCATAATTTAAAAATCTGAGGAAGCCAATTTGAAGTTTTAACACATATGTGGGTCCAGGAATATTTGTTGCATTACTTTTAATTTCTACATCGAGATTTGTGTTTGTACGTGAAACGATCCAAAATGTGCCATATCTGCATATAGGTACCCCACTTCTCTTCTCTTACCATGACACACTTTTTTCCAACTTTTACAAATATGAAAGATTCTCACATGTTGGTCCTTCCTTGGTCCCCTACACATGTCTGGGCGTCTTATTGGTCTTTTTAGCCCGAATATCCCAAAAATGCCACCTGTGCCATCACGTACCTCTGCTGCTAGACGTCTTGCTTGTGCAAGATATCGTGAAAAGTGAGTTCGGTGTGCCTTAGTCTTCAATGCTTGACCAATTTTTTTCAGGAAAAAGGAAGAACTGGCAGAGAAATCTCGTATCAAGATGAAAGAGTATCTGGCCGTCTTGTTTCCCTGTTATGCTGCTTATATAAACCCTAGATATCGCCAGAGGATCAAGGATGACCCAGTTCGTGCCCAAGAGTACCAAGAACGTAAAAAGGCCGGGAATGATGCCTACCAGCAAAAGTAATATGGTGTGACCATTTATTGATACGAACTAACACATGCGCTACAGAAACAGGAGGTTCCTGGCTTACAAAAAAAGGGAAAAAAGGCTCGAGAATGCCACCAAGAAGCTAGGTCGTGACAAGGCTCGCAACAAGGCTTGTGAGAGGGAGCAGAGG
The DNA here is from genome assembly GCA_029282495.1 of Mycena albidolilacea. Classification (NCBI taxonomy): domain Eukaryota; kingdom Fungi; phylum Basidiomycota; class Agaricomycetes; order Agaricales; family Mycenaceae; genus Mycena; species Mycena albidolilacea. Next base: position 1,421,392 of record JARIHO010000022.1, read on the forward strand.
AGAGAGCAGGGGAGGGATTATCAGCTGGAATGGGCGATCTTACAGGCAAAACATCAGGATGAGATTCAGATGAAGGTTGCTGACGCCATGTGGAGCCCTGGGTCAAGCAGGGGTAGTTGTTACCAGTGTGAGGATGGCTCGTACAGCTTCCGAGGGTAGTGATTTTTGTTTGTTGTGTTTGTGGCAATAGTGGCATTCAGTGCAAAATGTGCTCAAGAGTTAAGTGGCACTGGTGGCACCCCACAAAAACACCGCAAAGAACTTACACCGGGGGCAACCAGCGATGCATGTGAGTACCAAGTGCGTTACACGCATGTGGCTTGCAGTCAGAACAAAGTCCACAAAGGTGCCTTTAACAAGCCAAGGGGGGCTTTGTTGCATGCTTTATTCCCCTGCACCAGAGAACAAAGCATGCAACAAAGCCACCCTTAGTCTGGTAAAGGTGGCTTTGTTGCCTTTCTTCCATATGTGAACCGCATGCGTGTAATGCATGTGGTGTTCACATGCATCGTTGGCTGCCCCCGGTGTTAGCCGAGCACCGCCTTTCCAATCCCGTGACCAAAAGTTGGCCGCTATTGCTTCTTCCCAGCTCCCCGACGGCCCTTTCTGCGCTTCTTGCCACCTGCTTCTATGTCATCCCCCAAGCCTCGCCGTTGCTCTCTGCCCTTTCATGCAGACCCCAACACCACCAAGGCCACCGCAAAAGTCTTCTATCTCGTCACCAGCCCTGCTGCTGGATCGAAGCGTGGCGTGTATCCGTCTTGGTGCATCATTTTTTTCTCCCCCCTTTTTTTTTTTTGGACATCCATCTGCTTCTCAGGACTAGTGCCCAGCGTGCGTCGGAAGGCAGGGCTTGTGGCGGCACTGTCAAATTCACAGCCTGGGATGACTGCCTCCCCGCCTGGCATGCTTGCTGTGATGCCAGCGAACATGAGCATGACGCCCTGCCCTCTCGCACCCCCACACCTCCTACCACCCCAACAAGACCGCCCAGAGCTGCACCGTCCAGCGTCCCGCCTTCACCAACCTATGCAGTCTATGGTAGTGGGGCCATCCACAGCTCATTGGATGCTGCACTGGCCGATTTCCAGGCCGCAGCGACTAGGGGGCCAGCGACACTCTATACCGCGGAGGACCCTCGCGTCGCTGCGCATGTTGCAGCTGACCGCTCCCCTGAGGATGCAATTGCCCTCGTGAGCCGGTCTTTTGTAGAGGGGGAGGCTGCATCTGGTAGCTCTAGCACCAGACCCATAGCCATTCGCAGACACGTCGTGGAGCAGCTGAGTGAGGTGCTCGCTGCTTTGGCGGTGGATCCTTCAGAGATGGCCGGTGGAAATGTAAGCTATGATCACACTGTGCCATTGACTGGGTCGCCATATGAAAATGGTGACTCAGACGATGAATACTGGAGGGATGCATAATATATCTACCTCTTTACTGTGTAGTTCGCAATATTTTATTGTACAAGTGACCAAGTGGCAGAGATGGCATCCATGGGCTGATGTAGTCTGTTGTTAAGCGGCGGGGTCCGATCAGGGTAAGAGCTTGTTACATAATGTGCACAGCCACATCATCTTGAACCTCCAACTGCGTCCACCATGCGCATTTTCTGCACATTTAAACCACTCAAAAGGACTCAGTTGCCATTCAAAAACCTTCTCGAATTTATTTGGCTTTTTAGAGCACTGTTTAAGGCTCATACTTCCACAGAGCATGCGGTCATGTGGGATATTTGCTCACTTCTACCACTTCCGTTCTGCATGGTATAAAAAGTTTTGACCACATAGACACATTCAGAGTACTTCCATGGATGTATCTACACAAAAATTCAGTTAGAATATTGATTCTGTAGGCACAAAACATCGAAAAGCGGTGGCATGGCTGTGCATCTTATGTAACAAGATTTTACCCTGATCGGACCCCCGCGCTTAATAACAGACTTCAATACAACTAGGTACGAGTTCAGATTGTATTGAAGCGTCTGTCTACGAGAGACTAGGGCTGATGGCATCCGTGGCAAAAAGGTGCACAGACAATTTTTGTGGCGGCCATGGCACCTTGGTTTGGCTGCCACCAGTGCCATGGATCTGTCGTCATGAGGCAGTTCCATTCAATGGCATCATTGGAGGCTCATGACCTGCCTGTCTGAAACCTCGTGACTTTTGGGCTCATGACCTGCTTGTCTGAAACCTCGTGGCCTCCCTGTCTCGAACACCATGGCCAAGTCGACAAATTCAAAGCAAAAGCACCATGCTGCTCCAATGAATAAATGGGTGAAAGTACCGGTAAAAGTCAGAGATGCATATGGGCGGACCAGTCTCAAGTTACAGGTTCTGACAACCCAAGCGCGGACAGAAATTCAGCAAAGGACACAAATGGAGATAGAAAAGCAGAAACGAGGTGAGCTCTTTATTTGAAAAGCCACACCAGTATCACTAACCTGAGCTGCTAACCTGGTCAGCCAGCACCCGGAAGACCATGAACAACATTCATGATATCCCTGATGACAAGGTAGGTGAATGGCAGGATGATGATGGAGATTTCACATATAGGGACATGATTGACGGTGCTGTCCCCATCGATATCAGCCATGGGGGTGGGGAGATGCAGGATATGGCGCAGGCATTATCTGATGACCTGCATGGCAAAGCCAGACAGTGGGCTCACTTTGTCTATGCTTTAAAATGCATTAAACAAGGCATGTTTAGGAAACGTCAGGACACGCGTTACTGGTCAGATGTGGTTCAGCGCCGAGTCCTTGGCTTCTGTGCTCAGATGAAGGAAATGGTGGATGCGTATATGGCATTTTCTGCTGCTCAAGGAGAGCATGGCATGGCACGGGGACCTGTGTCCCCTTCAGACGATATGGTGGAGAACGAGTTCAGGGTGATGGTTGTCGATGTTTTTGGTGCGGTGTTTTGTTTCAAGTGGAATAGTTCTAATGGTATAGCCAGATACCTATACTGTGGATGCACCTATCCTCAGCACAGACACATATATCGCCTCCTGCCTTGTTGGGCAGGGCTTGATCCCCTGCTCACCATGGAAGCCCAAGCAGGCTGTGGCAATCCGTGTCCTAGAGATGTTCCGTCTTGTACGCCTACGGTGCCCAGCTCTTGGGGTTCAAGCCTGGATCAAAACACTGGCAGATCTCATGGCACAGCCTTTAAGCCTTACAGTGCTCAATGATTCACCATCTGGTTTGACTTGTACTTGGAGATCTTGGATAACTTCACTTGTAGTAGTCTTTACATTGGAATCAGTAGACTGGGGACTCTGGAAACATCGAGTGACTAAGTTGAGGGTTTTGTGTTGTTGGTCCTAGACCTCCACATATAAAATAAGGGTGTTCTCTTCGAGACCCAGCTGCAGTTTGCGCTAGTGACTTTGCCTTCACCCCAACAAGATGGAAGCTCTGTTGTAGTGTGTGGGACCGCTTGCTAGGTGGATTGTGTGTTGACTTGAGCCCACTAAGAAGAAGACGGACTAGGTGCCCCCACCTCTAGTTTGGCTATAACTTGTCAGTTACTTCGCCTTCACCCCAATATAGACGGAAGCTCTGTTGTAGTGTGTTGGGTCGCTAGCTGGGCACTTGTAGTGAGCTAGTGCCAATAACAGCGGAAAGGTTCCTGTTCTTGGTTAAGGAATAGGTCAGCAGTCAAGGAGAGTCTTGCCGTTTGAGACTTGGAGTCATTTGGAGTTAGCCTCAGTAGTCCTTAGGTTGCCTAAGGCGAGGATTTTCACAAACCTACAAACCTCTGCCCTGGTGTTCTCGACCTAGCAGTCCAGCCATCTTGTATCCACCCCATATAAACACACCCCGGACCATCCCTAGGTTCCTAGCAGTGTTGTTGTTGGTGGTTGCATATTGCTAGTACGTTGTAAAGTGTGTTGTTAGAAGCCTATAAATCAAACTTGTGTTTGTTCAAGCCTGCTGGTCGCATACTACAGCCCAGACCCGAACTCACAAAGAGAAGCACTTAGATCTTTGGAGGTAGATTGGTTGTGGTTGGTTGTTTTGGGTGTTTGTTCGCAATACCTATCAATTAGCTATTCCTAGTCATATAAGAAGTGCACCGTTTCAACGTATCACCCATCAAGAGGGTGTGCAATGGAGGAATAAAGCTTTGTTTCAATAGCAAACTATGCAGTCTGAGCACGGTTATGCAGGGGTAGCAGGGACTTCATACCAACAGTATATCAAGACTCAAGTAAACCCTTGACTTGTCCAAAGTCTTCAGTTTCCTTGTGAGTGTCAGACCCTAGCACCAACTGGCAGCTAGCCAAGAAGCAGAATAGGTAGGCAGACTTTCAGCGGCGGACACTTGACTAATAACTCTCTTGTGAGAATGGCAGCAATCAACAAGCAGGTGCAGTTACACAGATGGTGAGGGCAGGGCTAGTGTGCTCACACTTACACTGTTGGCAACCACTCTAGTTCAAGGCGTGAGTTTACATTCTAAACTGGCTCTTCACAATTGAATTGTGAGACCTAAGTCTGGTGGGTCTCTTCACCAAGGTTGAATGTGTAACACTTATATCTGGGCAATGGTATTGTCCCGTCAATGTCCCATGTCTTACAATATTTATCTGTGCGTCTTCAAATCTCTGATATCTTTCCAAACAAATCTAGAGTCTACTATATTGCCCGTATATCTGGGGGGATAGTTTACTGGCTAATACAGAGTACACAGCTGGCTTTTATACATTTCAGAGAGAAGTAAAGGAGATAGACGGAATGAATAGGAACAATAAAGGGTGGGAGCCCGAGTATTGAATGACCAATGGTGTAGAAGGCATTCTCAACCATGAGTATTATGACCTGTTACCGGGGCTAGTCCAGATGTATTTCTCTAGCACACCATAAGGTGTGCTTAGTTGTCTTGGTTTCCATCTTTCTGACTGAGCAAGTCAGTCTTAGTCATTGCTGACTGGTCAAGTCAGTCTTAGTCAATTCCTATTCAACTTCTGTATCAGTCCCGCACTGCACAAGCTCAGTGGAACTCATAGTAAACATCAAGCAGATTGACAATATAGTGTGGTGCTACACTGGCAGACCAGTATAGTGACCAGTGAAATATAGCGCGGCACTATTCTGTAGTGCCAATCCTCATCAATCATATCAGTCATCCTTGATGCAAGGCCCACATCTTTCCAACGGTCAGATCTGCCTGAGTAACCACAGTAATGGTTAACTCGATAACATGTCTTCAGCTCAATCTAATCAGTTGGTCTTCTACCCAAAATCAAGTGGTGCAATATCTCAGCCGGTCCTAATGTGGTTGTACCAATCCTGACTTTGTATATCTTTCTTTAATAGTCATCAGACTATTCAGAGGCCGTTGAAGCGGCAAGTCAATAATTCCGAGTAGTTCTCTGATGTTTCACCTCCAGTGCATAAGATAATGGTTTACTGCCATCATCTATAGCTCAGTGTAGAATATCATAGTCAGGACATAACAGCCTTTTGGGCTGCCTTGTCAAGTCCTACTCAATCCTTCATAGTTGATTTGTTACACTGACTTTTGGCCATCAATAGTGTAGCCTACCACCCCAGGGAGGGTGTACGCTCATAATCTGATGCCTCCCTTCTGCCTCCTAATAGGTTCAAAATGAAATAAAACTGGTGTTTTCATGGATGTTTTGGTAGACACCCTATCACCATGCATCTGAACGCATACGGAAATCCCATGGATCGTAGGAGCCCAGTTTCTCAGTCAGCAAGACCTTGTGGTCGTCGGAGTAGATGGGGGTGTCGGTCATAATGTAGTTGGGAAGTCAGGTTAAAGTATTCGGGTAGTAGTTGGTCAAGGGTCAAAGTCAGGTCAGGTCAAGGTCAAGGTCAGGTCAGGTCAGGTCAGATCAGGTCAGGTCAGTTTAGCATTGAAACAACAATGCGATGGTCGGGGGAATGGTAAGAATGAGGGAGTGCAATTGACGAATCAGTTAATAGGTGCTGTTGAGGCCCATAGCCTTATGCCCCTCCATTCGTCACCATGAAACTACTCTGGATTACAAGATCACATACCGGCATGGCAGGGCTTGGGGATTAAGCTCATCGGATGGATAGACTCGGATTACGCGTTGGACTTGGTGATGCATTGCTCGACCTCGGGAGGAGGTCTTTATGATGCTGGGCACCCGGTGTCATGGTCAGCGAAGAAGCAGGCAACAGTCACACTATCTACCGTTGAGCGGAATATGTTGCGCTGACCCAGGGCACCAAGCAGGTGATGTGGATGTATAGCTTCCTTGGGGAGCTAAACATGCCCCAAACGTGCCCGGCGACCCTGAATTGCAACAACACAGACACAGTGGCGCTGGCGAAGGACACGAAGGGCCACATGAGGGTTAAGTATATTGACATCCACGAGCATTACGTCCACAAGCACGTCAAGGCCAACAACATACCAACAACCTCCCTGACATCTTCACGAAGGTTTACCCCGCCAACACCCACCTCGCAGCCATCCATGCCCTTGGTCTCACAGAGTAGTTTTGCGGTGACGAACAGAGGGGCATAGATGCTCATGGAATGGTGTTTTTACGTACTGTACTTTTTCATTCAAATTGTCAGTCACGCATCACGCACCCCCCTGTCAATCACGAAATTTGGTCGGGGTCACGTGTCATCCGGGCCCTTGTCGAACCTTCAAGCAGTCACATAGGCCCCCAAACCACCTAAAAACTGCAAAAAAAGGCAAAATTTTCAGTTCAAATGTCGAATTTCACGTGTCACACCCCCTATTGATTTGAATGAAAACAAGCGCTCGCCGGCGCTTCGCGCCGGCTCCCACTTTATAATAAGCGATGCCTGTCAGCGGACCGCAGACGTGTGAAAGCGGACTACAAATGGAGATACGGCTTCAGACAGACAGAGCGGCCTTAATTTTATAAAGAGAGTGAAGTACAGTATCCTATTTCATTTTATTTTACTTTAAATCGGACATTACCCTCTATCTGTCCCCCATCCTTACTACATGCCCATCTGCGCCAGGGGAGTGTCGAAGTAGTGGCTCGGTTGGCCGTATAGCCGGAGCGCACCCGCGCTCGTTGACACCGTTATTCCTCCTATATATATTTTATTTCATACTGTTTTGC